>OW285235.1:180255738-181571501 GCA_935421215.2 Melolontha melolontha
CCTGTTAGTCTTGTCTCCTCGATAAAAGCCACTATTCTTCTCAGGGGAAGTTTGACTACACTCGAAGGATCCAATAGAACCCTCCCGAAATATTTCTGTCTAAGTTCCTTCAGTTCCTCACACGTGCATATTACATGAAGGCTAGTTTCCTCCTGTTTTTCACATCTCCTACACCAGGGCTTGCTAACCAAGCTCATGGTGTACTAATGCTTCCTTAAAGTACAATGTCCAGTTATTAACCCGGTAATTATTTTAATTTCATTTTTGCTACTACGAATTAGGTTGGCTGAAAACTTTCCGTCCAGCCCCCTTAATAGTGTTTTGGTATGGAGTTGACCTTCCGTTAACCTCCATTTATTTTTATGTTCTTTTTCTAGCCATAACCAGATCTCCCTTTTAGCGGAATCCTTAGTGATTCCACATGCAAGTTCTGGTCCTATGAAGTTCCTATTAGTACCTTCTTTGGCCAGTTTGTCGGCTATCTCATTGCCTTTAATTCCCTCATGTCCTGGCACCCATATCAGCGACACTGTATTGTCTTGTGCCAGGTTATTGAGGACCTGTTTACAATATTTCACCAGCTTAGACCTGGTAGATGGGTTCATAATGGCTTTAATAGCCGCCTGACTATCAGTCATTATGTTAATTTTTTTTCTTGCGCAGCCGGCTTCCCGAACTTCATCGGCGCAGGCTGCGACTGCTAACAATTCGGCCTGGAAAACCGTAGTATGTTTCCCCAGACATATCTATATCTTCCTTCTAGGGCACATTCCGCATATGCCTGCACCTGCCCCCTGACTAGATTGTGATCCATCAGTGCACCAGGTGCCGGCACCACAATCGATCTAGCGACTTTTTGCCTGTTCCCTGGTCGGTATAAGTATGTTCAGCTTAGCTGTAAATATAATTTCAGGTGCCATACAGTCCACCAGCATTTGAAATATCGGCTCTTCCAGTATAGTTCCTGTGATATCTGTATAGCTCCCTACAACCTTGTTAGGACAGCATACGTCATTGGCCTTCAGCCTCAGAATCGCAGCCATTGCCTCCGCCCTTATAAATAGTTCCAGCGGAGGGAGACCCACGATGGCCGCCATGGAAGCGGTTCCCGTGCTGTTCATAGCTCCCGTGATTCCCAAGAGGGCCTGTCGCTGGAGAGTCGTGAGGAGCTCCACCGACGATGTTCGCTCCGTCCTTCTCCACCAGACAACTGCTCCATAGGTAATCGTTGGTCTTATTACTGCTGTGTACAACCAGTGTACCATATTTGGTTTTAGTCCCCAGGTCTTGCCAACAGCTCTTCTGCATCTCCAGAAGAGCTGCGCCGCCCTGTCTGCCACTTTGGCTAGGTGTCTGCTCCAATTCAGTTTCGCATCAAGTGTTATGCCTAAATACTTCACTTCATTGGTTAGTTCTGACTCTTGTCCAAACAGCTTTACGCTGCCCAGATCATTTAGTTTTCTCATGTTGGTAAAGGCTACCAACTTGTTTTTTTGAGGATTGACAGTTAATCCCTCCTCAAGGCACCATCTTTCTACAATTCGCAGAGCATTTCACATGATGCTCGCCACTGTCCCCGGGAATTTCCCCTGGGACACTATGACAATGTCATCGGCGAACCCCTGCGCCCATATTCCCTGGTCATTTAATGTCCTGAGGAGATTATCCACTACTAGACTCCATAGTAGCGGTGACAATACGCCTCCTTAAGGACACCCTTTTGTTGTCCTCATGGAGATCGTTTTGTTTTGCATTTGGGCAAGAACTACTCTGCTACGCAGCATGTTATGAACCCAGTTGCATGTGGTGCTTTTTATTTTTCGATCTCTTAAAGATCGAATAATATACTATTATTAGCATAATATAAAAACGTTCTTTGAATTCTAAGAAAGCGATATCCTTTACATTTAAATCTATTTATTACCTATGCTTATTTAATAATCGGCATCTTTTGCCAAATTTATTTATTGGTTTATACATCTGACTGTCTTGTTTTATTGCTAAATTGCTGTTCTCACGAGCCATTCATTTTCAGATGATTTTATTATTCTGCGTCGGTCATGTGTATCTCTTCTAACCGTGCTATTGGTTTCCTCCAACCCCTTAGCCCATGATGGTATTGTGGTCACGTTAGGAACGGCGTTGTTGCGTGGATTGTTGAATTGCCTAGGGTTATCAGTGAACGTATTCAAAGACGATATTTAATATGACCCACATTGTTAACCAAATATGTATAATAGGCTCACCATTCCTAAATAGGTATGTAAAATAAAAATCCATTAGTGATCAAAAGCTTTAATTTGGATATTCATCAAATTTTATTAGTCTAACAAGGGACGATCCGGAACTACATACTTAGGTTTATGACACCTACTAATACTCAATTAATAATGATATTTTATTATTTATTAGTTAAGATTAAATTTTTAAGACACTATCGTAAACCTAGGATATTGTTGCTTGTAGGCACAATTTACATGAAATGAACACACAAAAATTCCTGCTATGATGTCAAACAATACATCATCCAACCAATACGATTTTAATATGTAATAATGTAATGGTAGTGGTATATTTTTACCTACTTGTAAAACAGTACAGAATAGGTCAGTATGAAATCAGTATGCATTCAACAAGAGTCTTAAGACAACAGTCCTCTTCGTAGCATCATAACAAGCAACAGCACAATATACACACTTTTACTTTAAACTTCAACATTGCAGTCATATTTTAACAACAGACACCAGTCTGAACAGCAGTTTTGTGATCCAAAATAAATGTATATAGTGTAAATAAATACATTTAGATCAAAGTACTTTTATTTGTTTAACAAATAGTCACTGAAGATTTAAAAAGTTAAGTGTATACAGCTTTACAACCTGTGCACAGTGAAGCAACATCGGGATCGTGATTCTAGTAACTGATGCTAAAGCGTCACCGCCAGAAATCGGATTCATCGCAAAGATTTGGTCCACAAGTCAACATCAACCATAACATTGGTACATCAATCTCCAACAATCGGTATTCATAAAAAAAGAAAATGAATGAGGTTAATATTATTTTACAATGCCTTTCAAATGTGAGAATTTACACAAATATTGTGGTTAAAATGTTTGCCTATCTCCTCAACTCTTAGTGCTATACAATTGGTACTAAACAAGTTTACAAATATTTTTTTAATTAACTAAGTATTCATTTCTATTATCGTCTAAACGGTTGCTTTAAACGAATAAATTTAACACAGGTGAGTTATTTAAATTCAATTAATCGTTAAATAAAATTTGTAACTGTTTTAATTTAATAATTTCTAAACTTTCGAATAAATCCAATTTAATGCCTTCATTTTCTAAATGTAGAATTCGAAAATCATTATTTAATGTGTGATTTTCTTTTAACAGATGACAAATAAAAAGACTATATAATGAAGACATACGACTTTCTGGACTCAGATAAGTATGTCTTACTTGAAAAGTGTAATAAAACGTAAAATCTATTTAGGAAGTCGTACTTAATTTTTCGTTTTATTATAGGGTTTTATTTGAACTCATCCTGTTTTTTATTTTATTCAAAATTTGATTAGATTAAAAACCACAAGTAGAAATATTCCCTGTATGTAAATACTATTTTAAACATATAATTCCTATTTGGCGAGAGGGTGGTAATCGAGAAAGATGAAGGGAAGGCTTTCCTAAGCAAAGACGAATGAAAAGCCGCGACACACAACAAAGAACTGTTGCCGATAAATTATTGTGACAAATAGGATATCTATGAACTAGTTTTTAGCATGTAGCAAAGCCCATAAATTGAAATCTTGTTCTAATATACATCATACATGCCCGTCACTGAAAAGTTGACATAAGTTACATGTTAGAGACACACATCAACGGTAATCGATCATTTCTTAGACGCATTGTAAGACGCATTGTCTTTGTGGACTCGAAATTATACCATATACCATCGTTTAGTTACGGATAATAAATTGGCACATACGCGTAATTCATTTTTAAAGGATGACATACTGAAGATTCTGAAATAAGACATTTTTGTTTGAAAACATAAAAAAGGCAGTTCATTGGGTGTATGACATGAAAATGTAAAGCAACAGCTATTGCATTTTGTTTGGTAACGACAGTTTTGAAAAGGGGTGTTCTATGATATTCAAGATGGTAAAAGTCTTGAAACAGTCCACAGTTAGTATATTCGTTAAGTTAAGAGAATCATTTTCCTGTCCACATTTATATCTTTGGATACAGATAGATATATATTTTCGTCGATAATTCTATACTAAAATTAAAGTTTTAACTTTATTTTTTAGTGTGTTTACGTAATTTCAGAATTTAATTTTATGTTAAAAATTATTTGGGGAATTTCGTCGTTTATTAAGCAACGTGAAATAGTGAGTGTTGTTCAAAGAATGAAAAAAAAGTATACAAACAAGGGAAATCCGGTGAGTCGCAAAATTTTTAGTTACGATTTTGTTAGCAACAGCCCTCCCTTTCTGATAGGAATCATATACCGTGTGTCCCAATTTCGATGCTCACTATTGGTATCTCGGTTATTAGAAGATATAGAACAACGGTTAAATTGGGAATGTTTTGCAGAATTCAATACTCGCGGCAAATCTCATTTCAAATTTGACCTAACTTTTTGAATTTTTAAAATATTTTGAAAAATCAAAAATTTGCCGATTTCGTTATTCCTCAATAACTCGATAACGCTTAGTCTGACCTCTTTTAAAGTTTTATATTGTTCCTTATAAGGAAAATATTAATAAAAACGTAAATTAATCTTTAATATGAAATTAGTAGGCTGAAAAATTAAACACCAATGTCAAATGAAAGTGAAAAGATATTCCAAGTAATACTGTAAACAAATGAAACGATAAAAAAATTATAAAAATAAAAAGTAAAGATACACAACTTAAAGTTCACATTCACTTAAAGAAATTGTTCAATATGACGACCATTCTGTTCCACACAATTTTGACACCTTGTTCGAGTAGAGTTACAAACTCTACGTAGCGTGTTTCCGTTTACTGATCGTAGCACATCTAGTACTCTTTGTTCTAAAATTTCCCGAGTTTCTGGCGGTTCAAAATCAAATACTTCGTTTTTAGTGGTACCCCATAAATAAAAGTCGAGCGGGTAAGGTCGGGTGATCTCGCAGGCCAATGCACGGGTCCATTATTTGAAATCACTCTCTCATTAAAGTTTTCTCCCAAAAAATGTTGCACGTTACGAGTGTTATGGGCCGGGCAACCATCTTGCTGGAACCATATGTTTTGCATGTTCTCGGGATTAATAATTTGCCTCAAAGCAGGCATTATCTCGTTTGTTAGTAGCTCCAAATATCTGTTACCAGTTAAATTGTAATCAAAGATGAAAGGACCTATTAACTGATTATCTAAAACGAAAAAAAGAGTTTAAAAAACAAAAAAAATGTAAACAAAATTCATACCAATTAAACCGCACCAGACATTAAAACCAAATCGAACTTGAAATCTTCATTGATTTTCCAAATGTGGATTTTCAGTAGACCAATGATGATAGTTTTTCCTATTGAACACTCCACAATTGGTAAATCGTGTTTCATCTGTCCATAGTATTTTCCTAGGAAAATTAGCGTCATATTCACATTTTTGAAGGTACCACCTGCTAAACTGTAATCGTCGGACATTGTCATTATCACTTAAACCTTGTACAATTGTTGGTTTGTAAGGGTGATACTAGTTTTTCGTCAAGGTTCTGTGAACAGTAGATTTTGAAATCCCTGTTTCTCGTGTCACACGACGAACTGATGTGCTGGGATTGTTCCTAACGTTCTGCAAAATATTATTTCGACGTGTATCAGCATCATTAACTTCATAGTTAGCTCGTTTTTGTTCGAAGCTTCCAAAGTTTTTTAATTTGCTAACTAGTCTTCTAAAAATTGTCCTGTGTGGCTGTTGTCTTTCTGGAAAACGCTCTGCATAACTCGTGCACGCATTTTTAGTGTTTCTATTTGCTTTGAAATACACTTCCAACATATCAACTTTTTCTTCGTTTGAATATGTATGTGCCATTATCAATACTTATAAATCTTAATACTTGACAATAATTACTTATCACTAACAACAAGTAGTTTTAATTAACTTATCTCTGCAGCACTAATTGTACTTTGACAGGTTATCGTTTTGTTTCATTGTCAGAATACATTTGTCATTGACGTTTGACGGAACATAATGTCTTTGCTAGTGATACACGCTCAGAGGTTAGAATTATCTGACATTTGATGTAAAACCAAATACAAATCTGCCCACTACTTTTAATCCTGCGCGAACTTACCCCTCCTCGCGCCAACTTAATTGGCTTTTGCTATACTTAGAATATCTTTTCACTTTCATTTGACATTGGTGTTTAATTTTTCAGCATACTGATTTCATATTAAAGATTAATTTACGTTTTTATTAATATTTTCCTTATAAATAAAAATTTTTCAGGCATGTTATACATCGTTGAAAAGCACATTTTGACGACTACCTAACAAACCCAAAATCCAATATGGCCGCCATATGGAAAACAAAAGATAGTGGTAATAACTTCAAAACAAATGACAATCGGGGGTTTCTGTTTGTATCAAATAATTTGTTTTAAAAAAGTGTCTGAACAATGTAAAACTTTAAAAGAGGTCAGACTAAGCGTTATCGAGTTATTGAGGAATAACGAAATCGGCAAAGTTTTGATTTTTCAAAATACTTTAAAAATTTAAAAAGTTAGATCAAATTTGAAATGAGATTTGCAGCGAGTATTGAATTCTGCAAAACATTCCCCATTTAACCGTTGTTCTATATCTTCTAATAACCGAGATACCAATGGTGAGCATCGAAATTGGGACACACGGTATAGATATGTATTAAGTAAAAAACCATCACTGTAAAATATTTGCGTTTTATTGGATTTAAGTAAATTTGTAACAAGTTTTTAGAGAGTTTCATTTGGTTATCTTCATTACCCCGACCCACGAAGCTTTCGAGGAGATCGCTACCAGAAAGAAAGATTTAATTTTATTTAGCTATACAGCGATCATTGAAATCAGGCCGCTGAATGCTGGTGGCAACGAAAGCAAAAACTTAATAGTTTAACCAGTTAATGGTAAGCTTTAAGTATACAAATATTAACGACCCGCAATATTGGCAGTATTTAATTCAAATAATAATCGTAACCAACGTTACAATTGGTGTCAGCGCCGGGTAACGTTGCACAAGGATCCCACAAAATCATATCAATTAGTAATTAAAACACTCTAAAAAATATAAATGTTATTGTTAATGAAAAAGAGAAAAGGAGTTTAGTAATTACGAATCCTCGACCTCCTAAATTATACTCATTTATTTAATTAGATAAACAAAATTATCCCATCAGTCCAGTTGTTTCTTATGTTACCGCACCTTCTGTTAAAATATCTAAGATACATATTGGTATTATTATTAAATATACTAACTTTAAGCCACAGTACAGTATAAAAAATTCATTCGAATTAATTAATAAAATCAACAATAATTCAATACCTCATAATGCAAAACTGGTATCATTTGAGATTAAAAATGTATTTCGGTTCTGGAGCCGAAACTGTTGATTTAATTGAAAATTTACTTATAGCTAGCCCGGTAATAAATCTAAAATCTTAGATTTGTTAAATATTGTTCTGAAACAAAATTACTTCCAGTTTAATAATTCAGTATACACTTGTATTGAAGGACTAATAATGGATAACCCCTTAAGTCCATTACTATCAGAAATTTTCTTGAACCACTTAGAATCCATCATTTTTAATAATCCTCTAAGAAAGCATAACTTCTCTTTGAAACAAAGACAATTAAACTTGCTACTGGAATTTGTCAATTCTATTCAAGAAAATATTGAATTTACCATGGAACAAGAACTAAACAATTGCATTAATTTTTTTAATCTAACTATTAAAGAACTCAACTATAAATTAGAGTTTGACATTTAGCACAAAGAATTACATACATACATAACTGTACATAATTCGTCACACGTCCCATACAACACAAATTACCAGGTTTCCATAGTTTCTTACATAGATTAGTTAATTATTCACTATCAACAGAAAATTATGAAAAAGATCTAAATCTAATTAAACAAATATCAATCATAACGGCGACGCAGATACCCTAATTCAAAATATGCTGACAAAAAAGGATATCTTGTAACAAACGACAAACAACAAGCAAAATTCAAAATTTAGGTTGTGCTATAATTCCAGAATGTTGACTCCGTCTTCTGGTGTACCGCAAGGGTTTAATCTAGAGCCTCTGCTATTTATAATGTACTCGTATATAAATGATCTATTAACCTCAATCGACGCCTAGTTCTTGCGTATGCTGATGATCTAAATTTTTTCTCAAAAATCGATACCATCTCCGAGTGTGAAACATTGCAAAGGAATATCAATATTATTACCGATGAGTGCCATGCAATCAAGTTTAAATTCAGTATTAGCAAATGTGCCATTGTCACTTATTCCAGGAACGAGCAACTTATTTCTTACGATTACGATGCTGAACATACCCTATTCCAAGGAAGCTAGAAGTAAAATATCTAGGTGTTTTATTTGATACACAGCTTAAATTTACTGGGCACAAAGAAGCAATCTACTTCTTGAGCTTTAGGCTTCCTTATAACGTAAATATAAGAACGTGCAGAGGATTCTCTAACGTGTTTACACTAAAAACATTATATTTTACTATGGTCAGATTTAAACTAAATGAATTTACACTGCAACATATGTTTTTTGTGTGTTCCTTTAAGTGGATTTTTGTATCTGTTGGATAATAAAGACTATTATTATTACTATTATTATTATTACAAACGTACACTAACAAACGCAATCAATATATTTCATAATATTTGAAGAAACTTAGTATAAACACAGTGCAAAACAAATAATAAGAAAAACAAATAAGAAATCTGGAGTGTATAAGTTAACGTGTGGATGCGTTGGTGAAACAGAAAGATCGTTTGAAAAACGTATTACTGAACATTGTTCTTCTTTAAAAATAAAAAACAAGATTCGACTTTTACCAATCATCTATGAGAAGAAAATCAGACACTCAATAAGGATTTTCAAATTCTACATATATAAAATAAAGGCACTAAATTAAATTTAGTGGAAAGTTTAGAAATTAATAAATTAAAGTAATCACAAATTGAATTTAAGTAACTCACCTTCGTTGAATTTATTAGTTTAAAGCAACCGTTCAAACGTACGTTTAGTTTATTAAAAAAATTATTTTCAAGATGTTTAGTACTCAGTAGTATAACAGTAGTATTACCTACATTCCTTAATTAGCTTATCGGGTTACAGATTATAGTTTCTAAAAAATACATGAACTGCGACGAACCACAGTTTAATCCTATTTAATGAATATGTAATGGACGTTAGGTGTATTTGAATAAATGTACAGAAAAAAGGATTTCCCAACTATGTGGGTAGCTGCGAGTGCAAGCGCCGAACGACGAATGGTTGTGAGTCTTTTCACGCCAATTTTAATGAAATTTTTTACAATAAACATCCTCACACATTGAATTCTTGTAAGTTTTTGGTAGATTTCAAGCAACTACTTATATTGCCATACAGATTTGTACGAAAAACGGGAAATTCGCAAATCCCCATCGGCGATGTCAGGTACGTCCCCCTCCACCAGACAATTGCCCCATGTACTCGTTGATCTCGCTACTATTGTGTACATCCAGTGTGTCACATTTGGTGTTAGTCCCCAGGTCTTGTCAACAGCTCTTCTGCATCTCCAGAAGGGCCTTGCCCTAGGTGGCTGCTCCATGAAGTATTATGCCAAAATACTTTACTTCATTGGTTACTTCTAACGCTTGTTCAACCAGCCTTAGGCTGCTCAGATCATGTAGCTTTCTCATGTTAGTAAAAGTTACCAATTTGTTTTTTTTTGTAGGTTGGCAGTTAATCCCTCCTCAAGGCACCGTCACTTCACAACTAGCAGATTAATTCGCCTTATGCTCGCCACTGTCCCCGGGAATTCCCCTTGGACACAATGACAATATCATCGGTGAACTCCTACGTCCATATTCCCTTGTTATTTAATGTCCTGATGAGATTATCCACTTCTAGACAATAGTAGCCGTGACAATACTCCTCCTCGAGGACACCCTTTTGTTGTCCTCATGGAGATCGTTCTGTTTTGCTTTTAGGCATGAACTACTCTGCTACGCAGCATGTTATGAACCCAATTGCATGTGATGGTCTTTATTTAAAGATCGAATAACGGAGGACGTTGAGGTACTATCAAAAGCTCCTTCTATGTCTAAAAAGCTGCAAGCGCAATTTTCTTTTGTAGGTGTAGAAGAGGTATATCCAGAGCTAGGAATAAACACTACCCTAGCTTCTCTCCACTCCCTCAAGATATATCCCATGGCATGGCTAACCACAGTCAGATGGTTTTGCTCACGGTATATGACTATAAATTATTGAAGCAAATATTTAATTTGCCAACATTGAGATATTAGCTTACCTGGTCGCTGACTTTTTATTTATATTTATGGGTTAGAATATTTCACATGAATATGGATAGCATGTATCGTTAGAACTACTAGTCAATCAACATTAGCTAATATCAGAAATGAGATTTATTCAAAATGATAGTTGAGCCAAATTTTACGAACCCATATTACCAATAAACAATTATGTACTATGAAGATGCTCAAAATGTTAAATTAGGTGAATTATCTGTCAACCAAGTTCTGTACTTCTGTGAATTAACATAAGCACACAGATGAAATGATGCTTCCTCGGAATAGAAAGTCATATTTTGCCGATCAATGTTACTACGCAGATGATCATGCACTGGCAAAACTGGATTCGTCGTGAAAAATCATGGGTTGCATTTGATGGACAACTGAAAATTTATATGAGTGTAAAGATCTATAGGAAAGTTCTAAAATGGATGTAGGGAAAAAGTCACGGATGGCAACAATTTCGCAAATTTATGTGGACTACAAAAGCCCCAAAGTAGATTCCTAAGACAGTTCAGATGTTGAAATGCCTGCCTTTACTTAATTTAAACCCATTAAAGCAGAAATAATTGGGTCTAATCTGCAAGTAAGAGTTTAAAAGCATCGATCAAGATCTACTAAAACCAAATTATTGAAACAGACATGTAATTAATATACATATCTGTAACTGTACACATGGACAATACACCTCGTATTTTCAGCATTTACTTCTGCTTAAGATATATGTTTCTGCCATCTAGGCGTTTTCAGTCAAGCTAGTGACATGTTTCAATTGTAACAAATGCTTGATACGTGCATAACGTATCGTTATAATTAAATAAAACCTTTTTGCATATCTACCGCCACCTGGCTCATTGTTAATGGACTACACCGATATACGTATATTTCCGTTTATGTATCAACATAGTTGATCGAGCGGAAGGTCGCCTTTTTCGGCATAGTAACTTTCGTCCGTCAGATGTCACTTATTAAATAGTGCCACCTTATAGGACAAAAGTTGCTATACCTTTTAGGCGGTTTTCAGTGAAATGTATATACAGATACAAATCTTTTTTTAAAAAGATTTGTATCGATGTGTATTACATTGCTTCACTAGCTTGACTGAAGAGGCCTAGATGGCAGAAACATATGTCTTAAGCAGAAGTAAATGCTGAAAATACGAGGTGTATTGTCCATGTGTACAGTTACAGATATGTATATTAATTACATGTCTGTTTCAATTGTAATTGTCTATATTGTCAAGAGGTCATGAAAAATCAGTATAATATCAACTTGCTTTCCATTATCATTTGTTTCACATAAATCTTGAGACAAAGTTACAAAATTCGAAATCGTTGATCTTTTACGCATAAACAGAAGAACAGATAAAAGACGACACGAAGTAATGCGTAGCGCAGTATAGGATTAATTCTTCTTAAATTTTATTCTGTAAGAGCGAACGTAATGTATTTTTCTATCCTGTGTGTGAATCAAAATTATTCCACATAATCAGAGAGAATCGTGAATGAAAGTAAAAACAAAAGGAAATATCTTAGGATACTCTTTGAAATCTACTTTTTCGTAAGAAGTTTGTTTTATACGGCCGTTTTATTGTGAGCGAAAGAATATCAAGTTCGCAAGGCGTACGGAAGGAAAAAGAAGACGGAAGGTTCTTAATCCGTCACGCTAATCCAGACTAAACGCCGCTGTGATCTCAGATTAAGCAACGTTGATGAATTTCAGTCTTATTAAGGCACGACTGACTTTGTTCTACTTGGCTTTGGTGCATTAAACATTCACTCGATTCGTTTCACTTGTTTTAGTTAAAGATCGCAGTAGCGCTGTAAGTATGTGAGCAAATATGTACACTACTTCGGGGCAACGCTAAAATATCTGGTATCCTAGATAATCTTTACACTTGACGTTTACTATTGAATTTTACACTCTACGATAATGTGTATAATTTCTGCATTGTCATTATATAATGCGTTGTCGACAGCATTTCCTAATTTTGTAATATTGCATTAACTTTGCATTGCAGATATCTTTAAATAACCAAATGTAAAATGATTCCAAAGAACTTCTTTATGCGCCAATTATCCTCTTAAATATTTAAGTACATCGGCGAGTTTGTAAAGCTGTCTAAACTGCAACATTATTGTGCTAAAAGCTCATTCAGTTCTTATAAATATTGAAATACTTCCTAATCACACAGAATCACTAGGGTCACTAGTAAATACAGGTTGTATTATTTGCTATCTTTATATAACTAATTTAGCAGCTGTATTTAATATATTTCGATATTTATTTATTTTATATTTGATTTAAATATTCGAGGATAATTGTAAATAAGTTAGATATTCGACATCTTTTCACAAATACAATTATTTGATTACTAGGAATTTTTATTAAGCGTCTTTATAAAATGGTATTATTTTGTCATAAAATCCTTGCATTCATACTTACTTTCACCTTTTAGGGCCGGTTCTACAATACACTTTAACCCATCAATTATACTGTCGAATAATTCGAATGAGGATAAAGTTTAGTTAATCTCTAGTTATACGTTCTACAATGACCATTTTAAATAAAATTTGGAATATATTGCAGTATAACTTAACACTTGTGCCAAAGCCTAGATAAGTTGAGTTTGGTATAAAGGTCAGTATAAATAAATGTAGGTGTAAGTTTCCGCGGTCGTTCTCTAGATGTAGATCTCGGTTTCCGGGTTGAAACCGCGTCGAGTTAGGCGCAATTGCCAACGTTTCGTCCACTGTTTCAAAGTACATCTTCAGGGCTGTATGTAGATGTTCGTCGTTTCGCAGTAGCTTGAAGAATGCTATGACAGTAGTATGAGTCGTTGAATTTTGTTTTGTAGTCGAAGTTGCCTCCATTTCCACTCCGTTGTTTTGTATCTCCCAGGGTTGTGGCGTGTTTGAGTCTGATTTAATCGTGCGTTGTTGTGTTTTTTGTGCGGTCCTGTGTGTATTGTGTGTGTAAAGTCTTTCTGTCAGTCGCTTTTTTGCATTTAAGTCATGTGTTCGTTTGTTGGTCATCATCACATTTTTTTTTGCGTTTCAGTTGTGTGTGTGTTTAATGTGTTTTATTGTAAAGTGTTATTATTGTCTGTGTTTGTGTTACGAAGTATTGTATCTGTCCGTTTCTTGCGTTTGTCGAGTGTAATGTTATTAGCATATTGCCTAAGGCAAGTGCTAATTCGTCAACTGTGTTAAGTGTTGTTTTGTTTTGTCTTTGAGTCCAGGAATTAGTTGATGGGGGTGGTGCTGGTATGTATTTAGGTTTGGGTGTGGTTTTGTTTGTTGGGTTGTTTGGATTGTTTGGACAGTTGATGAATGTGGATAAGTGTGGACCACCGCAGTTTGCATACTTTGGTGGGGTTGTTTTAGTCTTGGTACATAAGTGTGTCGAGTATTCGTCTCCGCATTTCATGCATTTGTAGTTTACGTTGCAATTTCTTTGGTGATGTCCGAAAGTCTGGCATTTCTGGCATTGTATAATGTCTGTCCGTTTGTTTAATTGTTCGATTTTTATTGCGAGTCCGCAGTAGTCGTGTATGTTATATATAGATTTGTACTGTCTCGTTAGTTCGATTAGTACTAGTGGTGCCGGTATGCCGTGTTTGCCGTTCATCCTTTTAATTTTTATTGTCGGGTAGCCTTTGTCCGTCAAGTCGTCTGTAATGTCAGTTTCGGTGATAAAGGTAGGAATGCCACGCATAACTACCTTTAGTGTCTTTTCACTTCTCAATTGAAAAGTGTAAAATTGTATTTGTTCATTGTCGAGTGTGTGTTTAAGTTTTCGGTAGTCTTCGTCAGTTGTCGGTTCGATGTGTATGCCAGGTTTCACGAGTTTGCTTTGTACTGTGTTAATGCTGTGTGTTTTGAATATGTGTCGTATGTGTGCGATTTTGTGTGTTTTTTGTGTTTCCGTTTTTGTGTTTTGTGTAGTGTATGTCTTACCACTTACCCTGGGAGTGCTGTTGTATGAAGTTGACGGTTGTGGAGTAAGTTCGGTTTTTTCTTCCATCTTTTCCTCGGCGTTTGTTTTTTCGAGTGCGCTGAATGAGTTTTTTGTTTATTGGTGTATTTTCGTGCTCGGTTTTTTGTTTTTTTGACGTTTTCTTCGGAATTGTAAAAACGTTTTGGAGTTGGACGGTGAACGGATTTACCGGGCTTGCTTCTTCTTTTGGCGATTCTAATAATTCTATTTTTACTGTCGGCTCGTCGGGATCTACGATAAATATCTGCGGTTGCTTTTGTAGAAGGTTTTGAATATCTTCTTCCTCGATTGTTTGGTTTATAATAGTTTCCGCGTCCTGGCGTTGCTGCGGAGTGCATCTTCTTTTGAAGCTATGCTTCAGAGCTAGGTTGGTGATAGTTTTCGTAATATATCTTCCGGCCATTACTTCCGGGTTCGTATGACGATGTATCGTCGTCGGTGTTCTCAACTGCGATGCTGCTGTAACAGAGGTCGCAGTGAGAATGCTATGACAGTGACTGGCACAACTTATATAGGGGGGACCGGGTCAGATGGCCTGCTATTGGCCGGGGACAATGAGCCAGTGGCATGCGTCGTATGGGCGTGATATTTCGTAGTAGGTCTCTGCCATGGCATTCTTCAAGCTATTGCGAAACGACGAACATCTACGTACAGCTCTTTCTCTTGAAACAGTGGACGAAACGTTGGCATTTACGCCTACCTCGACGCAGTTCCAACCCGGAAACCGAGGCTTACGTCAGTATAAATACTTGAAATCGCAGTACACATGGACGGATTGTAAGCACAACATATTCATACAAGCTTATTTGTTGTGAAATAAGTATTTTTGTGTTGAAACTATTTTTTGGCTGCTGGTAAATAAACTGCTGGTAAATTTTGAAAAAGGAACATGAAATGGAACAAGAAAAAAAAAGTTTAGTAATCAAACTTTTAAAAATTAAATTAGAGCAAACAAAAAATTTTACTTGCAATAAATTATAGATTTATTATAACAAACGTATAATATATACAAAAAATAGTTATTTTATTGTCTTCACCACACTGTATGAATTTGTTTTGTGTATATTAAAGAGCATGAAAAATACTGAAGAAAGGCAAGCACAAACAATCGAAAAACCTGAAACTCCTAGTAATCTTTTTTAGATAGAAAATTCTGTAAGTTGTATTCATTTTTGAAAATACTACTGATAATCTCAAAATTTTTAAATTAACAGATGATTAGAGCCAACGGACACCAAAACAAATAAAGCAGTCGAAACACATTTCACTAGACGCGTCTTGTAAAAACTTGCCTCAAAAAGATGAAAACACATTCAAATGTATTTAATTGGACATACGTTTTTATACGCATTGTATTTTTAACTCGGCTCCAAGTATAAAAATGATAAAAAGAAAAAGTATACGCACTAAGGAAAAGGAACAAAATGAAAAAAAATCTAGAACATTAAATTGTCAATGTAACAGAAAATTATAATAGGTTAATAAGTTAATATAGATATGTAATCATTCAAGAAAATGGCTTTATTATTTGTTTAATATTAAAACTAACATGAGTACATATACAATAAAAAAGTAAATATAAAAAATATTTAGAATATAGTACAATAGTCGATATTAAAATAAATTTGCAAAATGAACA
This sequence comes from Melolontha melolontha, assembly GCA_935421215.2. NCBI lineage: Eukaryota > Metazoa > Arthropoda > Insecta > Coleoptera > Scarabaeidae > Melolontha > Melolontha melolontha. The sequence continues at coordinate 180,271,921 of OW285235.1, forward strand.
TTTATTAGTGTAGCTCCGTATGCATCGCTATCATTTTGCATATTTGTTTCTGGCTGCTCTTTGTGGAAATCGATGTCCTCATCAATGATCTGCTGTAATACTGTTACTGATACTATTATAGTTTTCGAGAGTTCCACGTTAACTCTCATACCATATAAGTAATAAGATTGAAAATCTTTTCAAAACACCAAAAAATTTTTCAATCCAGTTTTTGGTTCTAATATGGGATTCATCGTACAATTGCTCAGCTCGACTTTGAGGATATGCCAAAGGGGTTAATTAATATTTTGTAATACCGTATACACTATAACCAAGTATAACTGAGTTATTGAAACATTTATTTTCTTAGCTTTTTTTAGTTGCCGATGATTCAAAATTGTTCGGTCATCGGTGTAGATCCTGGCCGTCTAGTTACATTGTCACAAATTCTTAATTGAGAATCTCACATTGCCTGAATATTCCATGAAAAACATCCTTTTCTGTTTCGGTACAGCTTAGTATTATTATCACCAGGAGATTGTATTCTTCTGTGAGTGCAGTCAATTGTACTTTGTACATTAGGAAATCTAGCTACCTGATAAAATCTCAGTTTAGTTTCTTGTAATTCTTCTACATTTCTAAGTATATTAAGGTAAAAATTGTACCCATAATCTAGCTATTGCATATGTAACATTTCGTATGATTATTTGTATTATTATGATTGTACCCGTTGCATAAAATCTCAGTCAATAAAAGTTTAATTTCTGCCTCTATTCTGTGATTTATGTCATTTGCAGACTATTTCTGGTCTTATTTGTTCTAATATATTTCTTGAAGTATTTTTACTTAATCGAAATCCGACAAGGTGTTAAAATAATTGACTGCAACAAAACAATATATTAAAAATATATGCTTATTGTATGCTCTATAAGCCTACCTATCTGGCCTTACGGCTCCAAAAGTAACGCACACGATATCTAATTTCTTCATCGCTATCTGAATCAAAGACATTCATATCAATTTGAATTTAGAAAATATGTTATAGAGAAATGAGTAGAAAACTAACATTACATAAACGAGTAATCAGCTGTTTACTAATACTTGTATTACTTGTCACTTTTACTGCCAACATCAGAAAATTTGACATATTTGACGGTATAACTATCCTTGATCTAAAAACGACGTGTAGAACGTACGCTGGCAAAAATCTAGGGTTATAATATGGAATAAGTTAAAACATGGGATAGCTAGCCGAGTTTTATCTGTGGTCGTGTAGAACCGGGCTTTAAAGTCCAACGTTCCTTCTTTGGGAACATACCTTTCATATTTCTTTAAAGGCATTTGGATTTGAAAAATAAAATTGTTTGGTACTAAATATTAGTTATGGTAGTTTTTGTTATGCTCTCATATCTAGAATAATCTTCTGCAGTGATAGCGAAAATATTTTCTTCATTTTTAATTTTTAGTAACACAATAAGTACGTTAAATATTTAAATAATAATAATATAATTTTAATACAAAGGTATTTTTAATTATTAAAAATCTGCTGTGAAGAACACAAATATAGGTTTACTATTAATATTTTTTGTGAACGTGTCCGAACATATCCCTCCCCAGAGACGCAGATACGTATTTCACCTTTCTACAGGCTCATCGGTATGCCCCTGCTGGAGAAAGGATATCTTCAGACACATTCACAAAAAAGAACCACATCGCCATATCACAGAAATTATCCAGACCGAGAGTAGAAGTAAATTCAGCGCTACCTGTTGTCAGACAGTCGAAGTACCTCGCCCTGTCCACATAACCAATAACCAACGACAACAGGCGGCGCTGAATTTACTGTCAAAATATTTACAAAGCCTCCTCTTTCAGTTATTGACAATAGATTTGCGATAGATAAATTATATAAATAAATGCAGCTAATTAAAAATAAGCATATCATTTTGGCTCTCACTGTAAATGCGTTGTAATAACAAGTGTTCATTTGAAAAGTCAATCTAGGTTACTTTGAAATTTTGATAGAATAAGACGCAAATATATTAGTATGTGTTTGTTGTTCCGTAAACGTAAATCCAAATGACATTTGATAAGATCAATTACAAATATCAGTTAGTGCATGAAATAATCGTGCGCCGATTCTGGTTTAAATAAATTGCTTCTCAGTTTTAAAATGGCTATCATTTTAGAACATAAAATTTTTTTAATCCAGGCTTATTTTCGAAGTGTGGTAATAAAATTGATGGTTTATGGGTTTATTCAGTTCAAGATTGCATGGTAGAAATTCAAGTTGAGTTTCCACATTTTGTAATAGATTATATACAATTTAAGAATACTTTGGATAGAACTTTAAAACTTTTTTCTGAAACTGGTAGTCTCTTAAGAAAATCAGGCAGCGGAGCAGTTAAGAAACGTACACCTCAAGTTGTCAATAGTGTTGAAGAAATAATGGAAAATGAACCACAAACAACTGTTCGACATTTGAGTCAACAAATAAACCTTTCTGTTGGTACAACTCACAAGTTATTAAAAAAAGATATGCAACTTTATCTATACTGCGTCACAGCAGTACAAGAATTGTTAGAAATTGATTACCCACGTAGACTATAGTTTTGTAATTGGTTTGTAAATATGAACAATAATGGAGAACTTTCGCAAAGAGTCATCTTGACTGATGAAGCATGGTTTTATAAAACGGGATACCTAAATTCACAAAATACAAGAATTTGGAGTAGTGAAAATCCACATGTAATTAATGAAGAATCGCTACATTCAGAGAAAATTGGTGTTTGGGAGCGATAAGCCAAAGGCGAATCATTGGACCAATATTTTTTCAGGGAACGTTAACTGCTCAAAGGCACCGTACGGAAATTTTACAACCATTTGTCAATCAGTTGCATAATGATGAACTTCAAAATGCATATTTTCAACAAGACGGAGCACCTTGTCACTGTACTGCAGAATCTTTGGATTATTTAAGAGAATTTTTTAATGAAAGTATAATTAGTCGAAATACTGAAATTGCCTGGCCTGCACGTTCCACCTTGCGACTTCTTTTTGTGGCCTTATCTAAAAAATAGCATATTTCGAACACCTATATTGAATTTAAATGATATGCTACAGAGAATCGAACAGAAATGCATGGAAATTAATAACAATCCAGTAATGTTGCAGAATATCATCAGAAATTTTGGACGGAGGATTTTAAAGTTCATTGATCTTGAAGGACAACATTTTCAACATTTGTTATAGTTTTCAATAAATACCTATTATTTGTTATTTATTTGTATGTATGAAACTATCAAAATATACGACTTCGTAGGTTAAGTAGCAAATTTTAATTTACGACATACTTCAAAATGTTCTCAGTAAATCACATGCTACTAGATTGACTTTTCAAATGAACACTTGTTAGTTTTTTCACTGTTTCAGAAACAGCCGGTTTAAATGCGCAATGTTTGTTTAAGATTCTCAAAGTTGATTTTATCTGTTAACAACTTCTTGTGCAATTTGTTATTTATGAAGTTTTTGCAATTATGTAACTTGAATTGCAATTACAAGGGCCAGAAAGTTACATGTCCCAGTTTGGAAATGTTGGCCGTTGCGGTGTAGTAAAATCTGCTATGAGTATTCGTGATTCAGTACACTTCTCGTATGCGAGAAGAATGCATGAAGTCATTTGAATTCTCAATGGAACATGTAGTAGAGATACCATTATAAGAAAAAAATCATGATATGTTACGTTTGCTGCCTTATCACTGCATTCTTAACCCTATTGAATTGATTTGGGCACAACTCATAGAAAACATACGAAGACAAAATAAATAGCAGAAATTCAGTGAGAATGTTATACAGCTAATAAAAGAATAAACAAAAAACATATCTACAAACTCATGGCGCAATGCAATCAATCATGTTATGGAAATTGTAACAAAGTACAATGATTTACCAAGGATGCATCCGGAGCTCATAATTACTATAAATAGCGACGAAGATTCCACCGAGTCAGAGTTTGAGGATGATACAGACATTTTTATAAAGTATGTTTTAGATGTTTTCATTTCCCTTGTTTTATATGTTTGCTTAATTTGTAAATTAGCTGTCATACAATTTGCAGAATAGCGTAATTCACATTATAATACACGTATACTTTTATTACTTATAATCAAATATTGACAATACGGGCCTGTAGCGTGTTTCTCATCTCGAATAATTTTATTGCACACCACCTGTTGTGGTGGAAGCTAGCGGTTCGCACTACATCTTGAAACAGACACAGACTACATTATCCTCTTTAGATGGAAATATTCATCACCGCTGATCGATAACTTGAAACTTGCTTTTTCTGGTTCTATAACATCATATTCTTCACCCGAAACACCTATGGGTCTTGGTACTGGCAAGGCTTCCGAATGAGGTAGGTACTGGACCAGTAGCAGAGGGCGGACTAGCATAACTAAAACTTTCCTGATTTTTGTTGGAAAACCCGAAAGTTTTTGTGCAGTAAAAGTAGCAATCCGTCGATTTGTCCGTTCTTTCACGCCAAATCATATGGCTTGCAAATGCGACAGCGCTTTTCTTACCGGTTGACCAGCCCTTCAGAGTAACAGCACAGCGTGAGCAACAAATGCTGGGAGCCCATGGCCTATCTTGATGTTCGTGTATGAGTCGTTGATTTTGTTTTGTGGTCGAAGTTGCCTCCATTTCCACTCCGTTGTTTCGTATCTCCCAGGGTTGTGACGTGTTTGTGTCTGATTAATAATTAATCGTGTGTTGTTGTGTTTTTTGTGCGGTCCTGTGTTGTGTGTGTCTAATCTATGTGTCAGTCGCTTTTTTGCGTTTAAGTCATATGTGTTCGTTTACTGGTCATCATCGCATTTTTTGCGTTTCAGTTATGTGTGTGTTTAATGTTTATTATTGTAAAGTGTTATTATTGTCTGTGTCTGCGTTACGAAGTATTGTATCTGTTCTTTTGTTACTTTTGTCGAGTGTAATGTTATTAGCATATTGCCTAAGGCAAGTGCTAATTCGTCAACTGTGTTAGGTGTTGCGTTTTTTTGTCTTTGAGTCCAGGGATTAGTTGTTGGGGGTGGTGCTGGTATGTATTTAGGTTTGGGTGTGGTTTTGTTTGCAGAGTTGTTTGGATTGTTAGGACAGTTTATGAATGTGGATAGGTGAGGACCACCGCAGTTTGCACACTTTGGTGGGGTTGTTTTCGTCTTTGTACATAAATGTGTCGAGTGTTCGTCTCCGCATTTCATGCATTTGTAGTTTATATTACAGTTTCTTTGGTGATGTCCGAAGGTCTGGCATTTGTGACATTGTAATATGTCTGTCCGTTTATTTAAAGGTTCTATTTTAATTGCAAGTCCGCAGCAGTCGCGTATGTTATATATTGACTTGTACTGTCTCGTTAGTTCGATTAGTACCAGTGGTGCAGGTATGCCGTGTTTACCGTTCATTCTTTTAATTTTTAATGTCGGGTAACCTTGGTCCGTCAAGTCGTCGGTGATGTCAGTGTCTGTGATAAAGATAGGAATGCCACGCATAACTACCTTTAGTGTCTTTTCGCTTCTCAATTGAAAAGTGTAAAATTGTATGTGTTCTTTGTCAAGTATTTGTTTAAGTGTACGGTAGTCTACGTCAGTTTTCGGTTCAATGTGTATGCCTGGTTTCACGAGTTTGTTTTCTACAGTGTTTATGTTGTTTGTTTTAAGTAAATGTCTTATGTGTGCCCATTTGTCTTTTCCGTTACTATTATGGGTACAATTTTGTGTGGTTTTCGTGTTTCAGTTTTTGTGTTATGTGTGATGTTTGTTTTGTCACTTACCCTGGGTGTACTGTTTGATGTTGACGGTTGTGGAGTGGATTCTGTTGCGTCTTCTTCCATCTTTTCCTCGGCGTTAGCTTTTTCGAGGACACTGTAGGAGTTCTTTGTTTCTATTGGTGTGCTTGCGTGTTCTGTTTTTTGTTTTTCCTCTGTTTTTTTCGGGTTTGTGAATGCGTCGGTGATTATGTTTTAATTTTCCTGTTCCGGTTGACTTTTTGTCGGTTTTATTGGGCTTGTTTCTTCTGTGTTATGTATGGTAATTTCCAGTTTTGCTGTCGGATTGTCGCGATCTACCATGAATATTTGGGATTGATTGCGCAAAAGATGTTGGATGTTTTCTTCCTCAGTGGTATCTTGAATTATGATTTCAGCGTCTCTTAGTTGCTGATCGGTACATCTTCTTCTGAAGTTGGGTCTCAGCCCCAGGTTAGTAATGTAAATAGTATTAAATTCTACTCCTTCTCCGGCCATTTCTTCCGGGTTCGTTTTGACGAATGTCGTCGTAAGTTCTCTCAAATACGATACTGCTAGTTCAGATATCGCAGTGAGAATGATCTTGATGTTCAATGGTTAAGCCAAAATATAATTTTTCTATTAAAAGCGTAATATTCCGCTTATACTGGTGCGTAGCGAATTCTCCACATACCTAAGAGAAACTGTTTGTATTATTTATACACGTAGGCGACATTATGAAATATAAAGACGTTCAGCTATCACAAACCGACTTACATTTAATCGAAAGAGCCGTGTGTAGCTCTTTAAATACCCATATAGCCAGATATCTACCAATTCTTAATTTTATCGGTTCCAGAGCAAAAATGGGTGTGGTTTAAGTGCTCTGACGTAGGAAACATGCAAGGATATCTTCAGACATGTCCACTCAATGTTCGACAGAACAATATTTTTAATATTATCTTTCTTATCTAAAAGTAACTTAATATTGAATGCGTTTTTTTGAAAAAATTACTTAAGAAAATATCTCAAAATCCTGACGTGATAGAGCAAATTTTAAATCAGATTCAGAATCAGCATGGCAAAAGACAAATGCTATACGTATTGGTGTTTAAGAAAACCAAACTGTGTTGACAAGTGTAATCATTAACACTTAAGGATACCGACAGATAAACAGCAAACAAAAGAAGTTAAAATGTATTTGGAAATAATAATCTACATCCCAGACTATCTACTAGTTGAACCGTGTCTTTAAAGGAATTCAAATGTATAGTATTACCAATTATTTGGTTTTTAGTAGCTAATAGAATTTCTCCTCCTTAAAAATTAGAAGTGCACCTCAATAAACAATATTCTTCAGGAAAGAGTTCGCTGTTTGAAAGATAATTCTAGATTCCACTTAAATATTTAACGTCATAATTGCAATATTAGTACCCAATTGAAAAAAGTTTGTTAAGAAAGACAGATGCAATGCCGGTTGCAATCGGGTGAACTATATACACTCATGGATAAAAAATTCCGAGCGCTGAAGTGAATGTTTGTTACCATAATTCAAATTCCTTTTTTTCACAAGACATGAAATATGAGATATGAATATTATCTAGGAAATAAGAATTGGAAATTAAAGAAGATGGAAAACATTTAATTTATCAAATCAGAAAAAAGAAAAACAAAATGATAACGAAACCAAAATATCCAACCGAACCCTAGAAATCTTGGTGTGCTCCTTATCCAGTTTTATCTGTTGCATTGAAAGGTCATTTGAACTGTCAGTACTGACATTTCGTTCAAAGCAGTAGCTTTGAACAAAGATGGACGCAGTATCGATACATCGCTACTGTCTCGAATATTCCCAGGAGTACCATCCAAGACGCAATACAGCGACATCGCCAAACTGAGGAATATAGAAAAAAGCCAGGATCAGGCAGACCTCGCACCACAAACCGACTACGCGATCGTGGTTTACCATCAACAATTATGTCTCGCCAATCCGATGACGTTTACGATACTGCAGTTTCTGCACGAACCGTTCGCCGAAGATTGAAAGAATATGGATTGATATCAAGGAAATCTCCTGTTTGTCCACTTTTGCTCCCAGCTCATCGTGTTCAGCGACTACGATTCGCCCGTGAACATCGACATTGGACAATGGATCAATGGAGCTCCGTATTGTTCATGGATGAGTCTCGCTGTTGGCTGCGGTCACGAGATGGACGAGAACATGTGTGGACATGGCCTGGTGAACGATTTTCAGCGTATTGTATATCTCCAAAAATGGGATTTGGGGGAGGCGGTGCAATGGTTTGGGCTGGCATTTCACTGTACGCAAAAACTGAGCTTGTTCTCATTGAAAATAGTACCATGCCGTCTGTTAGATACATCAACAAGTCTATAGCTGATCACGTAGTACCATTTGCTCCATTCGTATTAGGGAAATTTACTCTAATTCACGATAACGTGCGACCTCGCACTGAGCGAGTGGTTTTTAATGGCCAGGTTGAAGCCTGGACTTGAATTTTATCGAAAATTTCTGGAATTCATTAGGGCGACGTATTCAGCGCTGACAACTCATACCGGTAACCATTCGGGATCTTCGAATAGTTCTTCGTGAGGGATGGGAAAACATTACACAAGAAGAGGTCGCCAATTGCATTCAAAGTTAACCACGCCGTATGGCAAAAGTCATTAGAGTTCATAGAGATAGTACGTACTATTAATCGCTTCAATGGCGTCAAAACGTAGATGTAAAACCTATAGTATAATCGTCCAACAGATGCAGTAGCAAATTAAGGCAACCTCGCATTGACGTCACATTAGAATGTCCGATTCAAACTGCTTAAATCACATCTTGTTGACATATTACAAACATAATAACCTAATTTCGGATGTCATATAAATGAAAATTGCAAATCTATTTCTTATTTTCTCAAATATGCTTTTTTGCATATAATTATACATCTCCATGCTACGGCTCGAAAGTCGTAGTGATAAAAAAAAAAAAAACAAAAAAAAAACACAAAACGCCCCTCGGAGCAGACCCAGTCTCGGTCGACCAAAACCGCCCCTGCCCGTTACTGCCAACGTCCAGCGACCCACCCGGCTACTGAGGCTGCCTCAGCCCAGGCGGTGGGGAGACCCAGAGGTACGAGATAACCTCAAAAAAAAACGATAGAAGGTGGAAAATGGACGCCACCGAATTTCAGCCGCTGGACGTCGCAAACCCGGAAACTTGATGTCAAGTACAAATAAAGTAGGCAAATTGCGGGGCAGAGGGTCGGTCCCAAGATCGAGACTCGCTCCACTCTCGAGGTTCGAGCGACGAGGAAAAGAGGGAAAAAAAAACATAAAAAATAACAACAATATGAAATAATCACCCTGTATATAAATTTATTCAACAATTCTGTTTAACAATGAAACAAATAATCTAGGGAAATTAATTTTCCTAATTTTCCCTGTAACTAAAATTTTTTATTAGGGATATCCCCTGTATAAAATTTTCTTTGAAATAAATCTCCTGTATGTAATATTTTTAGAAATATCTCCGGTATATAAATTTTTGAAATATCTACTGTATATAAACTTTTAGAAATATCTGAACTATTTCAGGTATAGGGGAATATTCTCAAACACCTGATAAAAATAAATAATTATGGGAAACCATTTTCAACAAAAACAACGGCAGACCGCCTCAAATGTCCTAAATAGGAGCAATACGTATTTTTCCTGTCTAGTTTACAAGATGGTTACAAGATCACCCATAGGTGTTCGCAGGTGTTTAGCGGTCTTTCGATATATGGTTCTTTATTTTAAAATATTAAGGAAAAAAAACCAGAAGCTTTCGCACAATGTGCAATTTACAGGAGAAACAAAAAACTACTCTAAATAAACAGTCAAAGAAAATAAATTATGAAATAAATAATGAATCAACTGTCCGAATATTAACGGGAAATAGAAATATGTTTTAAATAATTTGGCAATAAAGTGACAATTCAATAACTACGGTGATATAATAGGTTTTACAAATAACAACCAAAAAACTAGAAAAAAAAAAAGTTACAAATTATCAATTTGAGTGTAAATGAATGAAGGTAATTAGTTACTAACAATATAAATTTCTAATATGTTACAAAACTGTTGTTGAAATTACTAAATTAATTTGGTAAAACTAGAGGATAACAAAAAACTAAATTTGTAAAGAATATCACGCAAATGTGATCGATATTAAATTGAAGGTCGCTCAGGGTTTTTGTTTTCTCTTAAGGAGAAACGCCTGATAAATTAATTCTTTCCATAAACAAAGAACTAAATTAATGGATAGACTCCATTAATAGTTGGTAAATATCTTAAAAACAAAAACTCTTATCTGCTCATCCGCCGGCGATCGAGGATTGATTTCCTCCCGGGCACAGATCTCGGGGAACGGGAAAAAATTGTATACGGTGGTTCGGCAATTTCCCTTTCGGCGACCAAGAGCAGCTTTTCTCAGCCTATCGCTTACACCATCTATTTCAAAGGATAACAATGCCGTAAGACAAAATAAAGACTACACAAAAAAACTCTACGTACCAATTTGACGCTTGATGGTAAAACTTGGATCGTTGCTAAAGAACGTGTCTCAGATGAACTAATTAATTTCACTGACTCATTCAAATCCCTCTAATGAGGTATCGCAAAAGCGAATTACGGAAAATAATTGATTAACTAAAACCCCAGAACGAGACCGTAAGAATAGAACGGCTACGTTAATCAAAGATCTAGAGTCAAGTCAAGGGCGTTACCTTGAACGTCCGCTTTCGAAAATTTCCAGATGGGTTCAAAAAAAAGGCACGAGGCGTAAGTTCTTTTGCGGCGAGAAAAAAAAACTCTAAAATCAGATATATGCAAGGGAAAAAAACTTAAAAAGAATAAATATGAATTTAAATTTGTAAATTGGAACATATACAGGCGGAAAGGTTGTAAAAATAATAGAATTAAATTAACGAGATAATACATTTAATCGGAAAGCGACGCAATAATATATAGGACGTTACGGACACGTAACAATCTCCAAAATATAAAATTATATACCGTAAATAGAAAATACGCAATTGCTTTGAGAAACTTTAATATAAGCAAGGTCATTTAATTTCATCATGGAAATCTAAAAATAATTTAAAATGTTATTTTGTAAGAAGTATACGAATGCAATTGAAATTGAACAAGTATGTAACAACTCATGTTCCACAAGTCGTATAAATAATTACAAAGTAAGCAAACATGAATTATAATAAAGCAAACAAAATAATAATAAAACATTAAAACAATAAAACAATTAAGGAATTAATTATTACAAACAGTTACTATTAATAATTATTCACTTTTGCAATGAGATCTACTTAACCTATTATTGTACCAATTAATAATTTAGTGCTATTCTAGTGAAATTCTTCTGAAGTGCATATTTTAATGACGCCAGATTTGGGGTGTAAATTATTGTCTTTAACAGTCGAACTTAATGATAATGATAAAATCTTTGATATTTCTGTTAAATTTTGAAAACCATTCTCTGTTACAACACTATAAAATTTATCTCTTTAAAAAGTATCTTCTTCACTATTAGATTATGTAGACAAATCATCATTAATTGTAATGATTAACGGCTCAATGTGTATATCTATGAGATTGTCAAGTTCCCACATTTTCATAACATGTTTGATAGCATTTTGCCAATTTTCAACAGAAACATTGTCAATACCTTGTTGAAATAATACTTTCACTTCTGCTAATTTAAATGTGATATTATGTCTCGCTACATATCATTTCACTTGTGCCCATATTAGCTCAATCGGATTTAATTCGCAGTGATAAGGAGGGAGTCTTAATCCCATTCTGTTAGTATTTTCTATTAAAATAATAAAATAAAATAAAACAATAACTTTGTTATACCACTTTATTCACATGTAATAGTGACCGCGGGTTTCGACATACAATGTCATTATCAAACTGCAAAAGTTACAGGCCTACGTAGATCTTATAAATGACACAAAAATCTATGGGGGTGGTTTATGATGTTATTTAAAATTACTACTATATACTTAACTATTATATACAACATTGGAAAAGAGGTGTATATATATAAGATCCAACTGGTCGTTCAAAACAATATCTATTGTGTTGTTTCGGCTTTTAAAAATTTCTAGTGACTCTAAAAGATTTAATTTACGACCTTTCTCGGCCAAATGCAATATTTTATGATGACCAAATATATGCCTTTCTGTAATAAGATGGTTAGCGAATGTTGAATCTGTCTTCTTTAGTTTATATGACCTCCTGTGTTCTTTTACCCGTATAATAAAACTTCGACCAGTCTGACCTATATATACACTTTTACAATCATTTCAATATAATTTGTACACTCCTGATTTATTATTGATATCTGTTTTAGGTTTTGCGTTAAAAATGAAATTACTTGTTTTTACATATGGTTTGTAAGCTATATTAACATTACTATTATTTTTTGAAATTATATTTCCAATTTGCTCGATTATTTTACCGAAGTAAGTTAACGAGACAAATTGTTTCAAATTAGCACTATCTTTAGGATATACTAAACTAAGGGCCACTTGTAACTGTTTTTTCTTTAGTATACTGTAAATTACTCTACTTTTATAACTATTGTTTACCGCTATTTGTTTTATAGTATAGATTTCACGAACAAAAGATTCATTAGACAAAGGAATATTTAATGCTCTATGTATCATAGAATTAAAAAATGAATGTTTGTGTGTCTTAGGGTGTAGTGAATCTCTGGGAATAATGCAATCTGTGAAAGTAGGTTTACGATATATATCAAATTTTAAGCTCTGATCTAATTTGTTTAATTTTAAATCCAGGAAGTTAATACTGTTATTCTCTTCTATTTCTACTGTAAAATTGATATTAGAATGGATTTAATTTATGAAGTTCAGAAATGTTTGTAGTTGTCTATGAGTACCCTTAAGCTAGGATGTCGTCTACATACCGATACCAAAATTTAATATGTTTTTTACCTAGTTGCGATGAAAGAATTTTTTCTGTAATATGCTTCATGAAAATTTCAGCTAATAGAGGACTTAGAGGTGAGCCCATTCCCAGCCCTTCTGTTTGTTTGTAGAATTTGTAGTTAAATGTAAAGTAACTTTGGTTGGTAATTAACTCCGTTAGAGATATGATTTCGTGTATAACAACCGGGTTTGTATTTTTCTTTACTAATATGTCTTCTATTAACCTTAAGCATTCTTTATGTGGTATTTTTGAAAACATGTTGGAAACATCAAATGATACCAGGATTTCTGTCTTTTGTATATTACAATCTTATAATTTAGCTGTTAACTGTATTATACAAAAGACAGAAATCCTGGTATCATTTGAAGTTTCCAACATGTTTTCAAAAATACCACATAAGGAATGCTTAAGGTTAATAGAAAACATATTAGTAAAGAAAAATACAAACCCGGTTGTTATACACGAAATCATATCTCTAACGGAGTTAGTCACCAACCAAAGTTACTTTACATTTAACAACAAATTCTACAAACAAACAGAAGGTCTGGCAATGGGCTCACCTCTAAGTCCTCTATTAGCTGAAATTTTCATGAAGCATATTACAGAAAAAATTCTTTCATCACAACTAGGTAAAAAACATATTAAATTTTGGTATCGGTATGTAGACGACATCCTGGCTTGCTTTAAGGGTACTCATAGACAACTACAAACATTTCTGAACTACATAAATTCAATCCATTCTAATATCAATTTTACAGTAGAAGTAGAAGAGAATAACAGTATTAACTTCCTGGATTTAAAATTAAACAAATTAGATCAGAGCTTAAAATTTGATATATATCGTAAACCTACTTTCACTGATTGCATTATTCTCAAAGATTCACTACACCCTAAGACACACAAACATCCTTTTTTTAATTCTATGGTACATAGAGCGCTAAATATTCCTTTGTCTAATGAATCTTTTGTTCGTGAAATCTATACTATAAAACAAATAGCGGTAAACAATATTTATAAAAGTAGCGTAATTGACAGTATACTAAAGAAAAACAGTTATAAGTGGCCCTTAGTTTAGTATATCCTAAAGATAGTGCTAATTTGAAACAATTTGTCTCGTTAACTTACTTCGGTAAAATAAGCGAGCAAATTGGAAATATAATTTCAAAAAATAATAGTAATGTTAGTATAGCTTACAAACCATATGTAAAAACAAGTAATTTCATTTTTATCGCAAAACCTAAAACAGATATCAATAATAAATCAAGAGTGTACAAATTATATTGTGATGATTGTAAAAGTGTATATATAGGTCAGACTGGTCGAAGTTTTATTATACGGGTAAAAGGACACAGAGAAAGGTATACATTTGGTCATCATAAAATATTGCATTTGGCCGAGAAAGATCGTAAATTAAATCTTTTAGAGTCACTAGAAATTTTTAAAAGCCGAAACAACACAATTGATATTGTTTTGAACGACCAGTTGCATCTTATATATACACCTCTTTTCCCAATATTATATATAATAGTTAAGTATATAGTAGTCATTTTAAATAACATCATAAACCACTCCTATATATTTTTGTGTCATTTATAAGGTCTACATAGGCCTGTAACTTTTGCAGTTTGATAATGACATTGTATGTCGAAACCGCGGTCACTATTACATGTAAATAAAGTGGTATAACAAAGTTATTGTTTTATTTTATTTTATTATTTAAAAATGAATTACCACAAAGTTACGGCTACCAGTATTTATTTTCTATTAGTTCATCAACATCATATTTTGAGGGGTCAGATAAATTTTCTTTAATTAATGCTAGCAATTCTGCTTTAACCATGTCTTCTTCATATGCAATACCATTTCCCTCCGCCAATTTTGTATTTCTGATTTGCGACTATTAGTTGTAGGTGGCTTATTTAATTTACGACTATGGTATGCAGCATTGCTTAAAATTACAACACATTTTTCTTTTAAACTGGGGAAAATAACTTTCATCCACTCTTCAAATCTTTCTCCATTCATATATTCATGATAATCTCCTGTTCTTTTTGATTCAAATAGCAGTAAACCATTTTCGACAAATCCTTCATCTGAGCCAATATGTGCAATAATAAATCTTTTCCCTTTGCCTGAAGGATTTCTAAGACCTGTACTCAAACCTTTTATAAATACTTGTCTTTCAGTAGCAACTGACACATCTGTCCACACTTTATTTACTGTATGCCCAGCATTTACCCATGCTTCATACAAGTAATATATTGGGATTTTATTTTCTCGATATTTCATAATTTGGCGAAGGTATTTTCGTCTCCAGGTAATAATGTCATCTTTTTCTTTTAAAATACTATTTCGAGCTTGCTTATGATAACTACAAACATATAATAATTGATACATATAATTTGAAAAAGTAATAAATATTTCTACCGAAAGTTGAATTCCTTTAATAATGACCTGATAGTTGTAATTTTAAAATTTGGAAGGTCATTTCTTCCATTTATCACTGCGAGACCTTTTTGAACTGTTGGAGGCTCATTCTTAAAAAAGAATGAATGTACAATTCTTCGTATACTATTTTTCATTATCATCCACACAATCTAAAACAGCTAATATATAATTTACAAACGAAATGAACGAAATGTAATAGTTAAAAGTTAAAATGCAAATATTGAATCGATTCTGCCTTTACTTGATGTAAATCCATATCAAATGATAAAAACACCCAATGTTGTTTTAGATTTACACTTTATTTGTATAGTGTAAAAGTGTAAATCTAATAAAATGCAAATAGATGTCAATAAACGTTCGATTTATACACTATTGTGAGCGGTCTTTCTGATTAACCAATTGCAAGCGGTATAGGATATATGACGTATTAGTCCTAGCCCGTTGCCTTAATTTGCTACTGAATGTGTTGGGCGATTGTATTATGATGATAAGACCAATAAATTTGTTAATTTTGCACAATTTATTGTTTCACGACTTTTTCTTATTGAATAAAATGTTAAGAGCCTTCTTTTATTTCTCATTCTTACTTTATAGATGTTTCATATCTTGTTAAAAAAAATAAAAAAATTATAGACATTTACTTCGGTACCCGAAATTTTGTGTCTACGAGTGTAGTTTACACGAATGATCAATAAGTTTATTTATAATTTTTGTTTAGATCTTAATACGCGTTAATTTGGGGAAGGGTGGAAAGGTATGTTTCAATCAATAAAGAAATATTTTTGTATTTGTCTAAAGATTTGAGATCCTTAGCGTCACTAATTAAGAGTATCTACATTCCTTAATTCAGTGTAAGCGCGATGTTCACGACTTCAATGAAAACTTAATTGGTTGTGTTACCATTAAAACGACCAGGTCTGCGTGGCTTTATGTCCAAAATTCCTTCTTAATCAATATATGGTCTAATTATTTCCGAAAGCTATAATTAAATGCAAGAATTCATAAATATTACTTTTCAATAATTTTGTTTTAGCACTGTAATATTAACATCGTTATATAAAAGAACACAATATTATTTAATAAAAGGACTAAAACTTCTAAAATTAAGTTTGCTGAACATTTTTCAATTACGTTCTTGAAAGAAAACCATCTCCCTTCTCGATTACCTAACAAAAGATTCTTTTCATTTTTTTTTTCGCATTTCTTTCCCTCCTCTCATAACCTCTCGTGTATGTTTCAATCCTAATCATCGACGAAAGAACGAAGCAAAAAGAAAATAGGGAAAAAGAACGCGAAACACACAATCTGTTTTCATAACGTACATGTACAACATTGACTAAAGGATACAATAGAAGATCTCCCCGACCACTTCCATATCCTTTATAGACTCTAATCAGCAGTTCATATTTGTATATAATTTGTACTCATAAAAGAAGTGTGCCCCCGATGTATCGCTTACAATATGACAGACGGCGTATACCGAAAGCCATGGGGAAACACCGCCGTCACATATCGTTCAACCCAACTCTATCTAGCATAAAGAGTAACAGGACTTTCTGCTGCTGTTTAAATAACCATATGTATATCGTACGCATGGATACTTTTGAAAAGGGGATCTCGGATGTTATGAACTCGAGCTCTTTGAAAGTTGTAATACATACATACATGCATTCAAGATACTATGCGAAATGTCAAAGAGCGAGATATATTTTTTAAGGCCGTTCGTGTTCATCCAATTATTGCACGTGACCTGCCTGAGAATTAATGTAACAATTAAAATTTTCTCAATTTAGTTGAGTAAATACTTATAAAAAA
Source organism: Melolontha melolontha (assembly GCA_935421215.2). NCBI lineage: Eukaryota > Metazoa > Arthropoda > Insecta > Coleoptera > Scarabaeidae > Melolontha > Melolontha melolontha. The sequence goes on from OW285235.1 coordinate 180,288,968, forward strand.
ATTAAACTGTGTTTCTATTAATTTACAAACGTCAACGAGTCTATAGCCTGTAAACGTGGATTCATACATCGGTTTCATTAAAATTTGTTATGTGGGCCTCAAGAGACTACATAAAAAAATTCCTTTAATCGAAGTAATTATATTAAAAATTATTTTGTAAATTACTTTATAATTACTGCAAGACTATTTACAGGCCAAAATTTAAAAATTAAAAATAATAAAATAAAATAAAACAATAACTTTGTTATACCACTTTATTCACATGTAATACTGACCGCGGTTTCGACATACAATGTCATTATCAAACTGCAAAAGTTACAGGCCTACATAGATCTTAGAAATGACACAAAAATATATGGGAGTGGTTTATGATGTTATTTAAAATTACTACTATATACTATATACAACATTGGAAAAGAGGTGTATATATAAGATCCAACTGGTCGTTTAGAACAATATCTATTGTGTTGTTCCCGCTTTTAAAAATTTCTAGTGACTCTAAAAGATTTAATTTATGACCTTTCTCGGCCAAATGCAATATTTTATGATGGCCAAATGTATCCCTTTCTGTAATAAGATGGTTTGCGAATGATGAATCTGTCTTCTTTAGTTTATATGACCTCATGTGTTCTTTTACCCGTATAATAAAACTTCGACCAGTCTGACCTATATATACACTTTTACAATCATTACAATATAATTTGTACACTCCTGATTTATTATTGATATCTGTTTTAGGTTTTGCGTTAAAAATGAAATTACTTGTTTTTACATATGGTATGTAAGCTATACTAATATTACTATTATTTTTTGAAATTATATTTACAATTTGCTCGCTTATTTGACCGAAGTAAGTTAACGAGGCAAATTGTTTCAAATTAGCACTATCTTTAGGATATACTAAACTAAGGGCCACTTGTAACTGTTTTTTCTTTAGTATACTGTCAATTACGCTACTTTTATAATTATTGTTTACCGCTATTTGTTTTATAGTATTGATTTCACGAACAAAAGATTCATTAGACAAAGGAATATTTAATGCTCTGTGTATCATAGAATTAAAAAATGAATGTTTGTGTAATATGAAACAAACATGTAAATAATTTACATATCTGTAACTAAGCACATGGACAATACACCCCGTATTTTCAGCATTTACTTCTGGTTAATACATATGTTTCTGCCATCTAGGCGTCCTCAGTTAAGCTAGTGAAGCAATGTATACAAATTAATACAAACCTGTTATAAACAACTGGTTTGTATCTGTATTTAAATTTACTGAAATAGCCCGCATAGATCAAGCAAGTTCCGTCCTATAAGAAGACAACTATTTAATAATTGACATCTTACGGTCGAAAGAGACTTTGCCTGGAGGGCTACCTATCGTTCGAACAGCTAAGCTGCTACGGGAAACGATAAAATACGTATGTAGATGTAGTCCATTAACAACCAGCCAGATGGCGGTAAATATATAAAAAGGTTTTGTTTAAGTATGACAATACGTTAAGCACGTATAAAGCGTTTGTACAATATGAAACAAACATGTAAATAATTTACATAACTTACAGATATGACAATAACGAAGACAATACGTGCTTAACGTATTGTCATACTTAAACAAAACCTTTTTGAATGTTTGTGTGTCTTAGGGTGTAGTGAATCTTTGGGAATAATGCAATCAGTAAAGTAGTCTAATGAATCTTTTGTTAGTGAAATCAATACTATAAAACAAATAGCTGTAAGCAATAGTTATAAAAGTAGTGTAATTGACAGTATACTAAAGAAAAAACAGTTACAAGTGGCCCTTAGTTTAGTATATCCTAAAGATAGTGCTAATTTGAATCAATTTATCTCGTTAACTTACTTCGGTAAAATAAGCGAGCAAATTGTAAATATAATTTCAAAAAATAATAGTAATGTTAGTATAGCTTACAAACCATATGTAAAAACAAGTAATTTCATTTTTAACGCAAAACCTTAAACAGATATCAATAATAAATCAGGAGTGTACAAATTATATTGTAATGATTGTAAAAGTGTATATATAGGTCAGACTGGTCGAAGTTTTATTATACGAGTAAAAGAACACATGAGGTCATATAAACTAAAGAAGACAGATTCAACATTCGTAAACCATCTTATTACAGAAAGGCATACATTTGGCCATCATAAAATATTGCATTTGGCCGAGAAAGGTCGTAAATTAAATCTTTTAGTCACTAGAAATTTTTAAAAGCGGAAACAACACAATAGATATTGTTCTAAAAGACCAGTTGGATCTTATACAAAGAATTCAAATAAATTTTACCTCAAAGTAGCCCTTGGAAATTATGATTATGTCTTAGCTTGTTACTAATTTTAATAGGAATTTTGTTGGTTATGAGATGAGATATTTGATTGAAATGACAAATGTCAAAATAATAAAACGAATATTTTTAAGTGAATGAAATATGTTTATTTCCAACAAACAAGCAAAATTTTATAAAAATTGTTCAAAGTGTCCACCACCTTGTTCGAAACATTTCTCACATCTTCTTCTAATGGAGGAAAAAGTGTTTTGTAGTATCGCATTGTCAATTCCATTAATTCTTTCAGCAATTCTGATTTGAAGGCCTGCAAGATCAGGTATCTGTATTTGATAAATTGAGTTCTTTAAGAATGGCCATAAAAACAAATCACATGGGGTAATGTCACAAAATCTTGGTGGAAATTCATGTTCAGTGTTTAAACTTATCAACCGATTTTGACAAAATTGCTGCTGAATATTAATTGTTTCACCTGCTGTGTGTGCTCTAGCTCCGTCTTGTTGAAAGTAACCCTGTGTTATTTCTTCGTCGTCAAGCTGTTCGATAAATGGCATAATAATTTCTTGTCGATACCTTTCTCCTGTTAAGGTTCCGTTAAAAAAAATAGTGCCAATAATTCTCCTTCGACTAATCGCACACCATACACCAATTTTCTGCGGATGAAGTGCGGTTTCAACAAAAAAATTATGTGGTTTCTCATTAGTCCACATCCTCATATTTTGTGAGTTCACATATCCATTCAGATAAAACCAAGACTCATCAGAAAAAAAGGTTTTGTCAAGAAGGTCATTATCAAAATTATTTAAGAACCACTGACTAAACGTTATTCTTCTGGGATAGTTGATTTCCTTGATTTCTTGATAACAGGTCATGTGATATGAAAATAAATGTAAGTCCTTTTTCAAAATTGTATGACATGTGCCAATTGATACACCCACTTGTTGTGATAATGCTCGTACGGAAGTTATTGGTGCATTATTTATAATTCCTCTTACATTATTAACTAGCTCTTCTGAACGCTTTTTCGCCCGACCTGCGCCTTCTTTCTGTTTAACACTCCCTGTTTCTCTGAAAACCATAACGGAATGTGTCACTGTGTGCCGAAAACTGTCATAATCAAAGATGACGTTAGGGAACTCATTTCTAAATTCTTCTAAACAATCTTGAAGAGAATACTGCCATTGTCCGTCAATCTTACGTCCGTTTCGAAAATAAGATTCTAGCATGAATGATTTGTGTTGTATAGTAAAAACCATGTTAAATCAATTTTAAATTACAAAGCAATTTTTGTCAACTATGCATCTGTCTAATTGGCAACTAATGCAAATTTAAATTATTAATAATCATACGTTTTTAAAGGAATGGCCTACTAGAGGCAAAGCTTATTTGAACGCTTTTTATATACACCTCTTTTCCAATGTTGTATATAATAGTTAAGTATATAGTAGTAATTTTAAATAACATCATAAACCACCCCCATATATTTTTGTGTCATTTATAAGATCTATGTAGGCCTGTAACTTTTGCAGTTTGATAATGACATTGTATGTCGAAACCGCGGTCACTATTACATGTGAATAAAGTGGTATAACAAAGTTATTGTTTTATTTTATTTTATTATTTTCAAAATGAATTACCACAAAGTTACGGCTACCAGTATTAATTTAAAAATTAATATTTACGAGGAGGTTATTTAATTTATTTCGTATGAGAAACGAAATCAAAATTTAGATATTAATGCATAAATCAGTTTTACGATAAAAAAATGGTCATAAAACTAATTTGTACACCATTATCCAAATTTTTTAACTAGTCGAGAACTGTAAGGGTTGGTTTGCTCAGCTCGTGGATGCCACCAGGTAAGCTTCTTCTGCGGAAGTCGTTTATTAAGTGGACCATAGTTTGTTCCACATATCTACAGTAGCATAGGTTGGTATCTGCGAGTTTTCATTTATACAGCATTAAGTTGCAACTTCCGTGGCCTGTACGGCCACGTAACGGCTGTTCGAGGTGGGCTATCCAGGAATTTTTCACATTGATGAAATGCTGAACTTCCGTATCTAGCCCAATTCGGCTTCCTAGATTTTAGTCAGGTCCTGGAGACGCTCTCTAAATTATCGTGTATGGGAAGATTAATGTTATTGGAAATATTAGCCCATTCATTCTGAGCTGCTGTGAGACGTCTGATATCCGGCGGGGCAATGTTAGAAAGAATCGGTGACCAGAGATTAGGAGTGGATCCAACGGTACCGGTGGCGATCCTCATTGAATCGTTAAGTTGAATATTTAGTAGCTTTGTGTGAGAGCTTCGATAGCAGACAGAAGTGCAGTATTCAGTAGGAGACTAAACCGGTGCAATGGTTGCCCTTCGCAAAATTTCCCCATGAATTACTGGCAAGTTTTTCTAAAAAAAAATATTTATGTAATAAACATGTTTTTATATGGCTCATCTATTCTATTCGGTGCAATTGACATTTAGAACATATAGTTGTTCGGTGTTCGGCACAAACAAAGTTTTTACACAAATGACTTCTCTACTTTTTCGATCTTTATTACGTGGACATAAAACACACCGTCCCAAAGGTTTCAGTTGATCCTATATGTTGCTAATTTGTGCCTGTGGTGGGAGAACAAACTAGCACATGGCGTCCACAACATATTTGTGGAATCTTCTTGGATTTTCCAGTCTCTGGCCACATTTGATATAATAAGTTCTTGTCCTAAAGAATGAAGAAACTGCTTGCGTCTGTAATAAGCAGCCTGAGATGAAACAGAATTTTTAGTTGTCCATATGACGCACAGACTAAAGCAATACCGATATTACTAGTTCGCCTTGATAAAGAACGCGTGATACAAGGTGTCTTCGCCAAATTCCGCTATGTTACCAGAATTCCACTTGGAACATGGATGCCGGAGGTGGTACAGTTATACCCCATGCATAATTTTATTCAATTTTGGAAAAACATGAGCATTGAATTACGACGTAATACGCATATAATATTACTATAAGTAGATAAGCTATGCCGGTTCTAAAACAAAATCCCATGTATTTTCTTATGGAGGTTTATTTTGCATTTTTGGAGGTGAGACGTCAATGCGCATGCGTCAACGGACAGACCTATCTGTTTAAAGGACAGACCTGTCTGTTTAAAAGACAGACCCGTCTGTTTCAAGTCTCCGAAGCAGACAGGTCTGTCTTTGAAACAGACAGGCTGCCTTTGAAATAGACAGGTCTGTTCAGACCAGGTCTGTCTGTTGGCGCATGCGCATTGACGTATCACCCCAAAAAATGTAAAATGAACCTCCATAAGAAAATACATGGAATTTTGTTTTAGAACCGGCATAGCTTATCTACTAGTACACATTACAAATAAAGATAACTCAGCTGGATTGGCCGAAATTACAACCCTAATAAAAAAAAACAAGGAAAAATAACTCAACAGACGGAGTGAGACCAGTAGCACACTCATCTGCATTCGCACAACTGCCTCGTTCTCACGGGTAGGAATTTGCCTGTTGTTTTGTATGAGCGAAGCAGGTACGCCCCCCTGGGCCCCTATAATAACTTAAACTATTTTTGTTTTATGGTTACTATTATTATTATGGATGTGTGCGCTCCTGCGCGAAAAATTGATACACGGCCGCGAGGCAAGCATATCAACATCTATCCTGCTTGATATGGATGGAAACATTGGTATATTAAATATAATTTTTTTTTGTCTTAGTTGTTCTTTTGCTCTTTTTTTTTTTCATGGTTCTACTGTAATGTTGTTTTTTGGCTTTTTTTTTTTCTCATAATCGACGCATTAGATCGTAGGAGTCGTTTATTTCGTATTTTCGGAGATATGGTTTGAGATGTGTTCGTGGTTGTTTTTATCATGTATTCTGGCTCAGCACCTGCCGCACAATGCTCGTTGACTCTAGTATGACAATTTTTTGAAGCTGTTTATATGTCATAGGATGTATATTTATGGTCTTTAGAGCCTCATGTAACTTCAGCGGTATTTCTCCTGTAGCACCTATGATGATAGGTACTACAATCACTTTGTTTTGGCTCCACACTTCTTTAACATCTTGAGCAGGTGGTAAATATTTGTCGATCTTGTCTCTGTGCTTCGCCTGGATATTCGTTGGCGCCGGCACAGAGATGTCTATAAGGTATGTAATGCTCTTGGTATGGTCTCGTAACGTAATGTCTGGTCTGTTGTGTTGGACAGTTCTATCAGTTTGTATTTTCCGATTCCAGTAAATCATGGCCTCAGGCAACTCCACTACATATTTCGGCTCGTACTGGTAATATGGCGCTATTCCAGTGGTTCCAACATACAGTTTGCATATTGCCTGGTGGATCACTTTCGCAACATTGTTGTGGCGTCTGGTGTATTGGTTTGGGGCTAAAATAGAACGTCCGCTGAGTATATGTTCTATGGTTTCCGGTTTCTCGCCACATACTCTGCATGACGTTGATGCGATGTTTTCTTTTAGTATGTGTTTTTTGTAGGTGCGAGTTGATATTACTTGATCTTGTATAGCCATCATGAAGCCCTCTGCTTCGACAAATAAGTTGGTGCTACATAGCCATTGTAGTGTCGACTTGTGTAATTTATGTGGAATTTCTCCCGTTGCGCTAATCACAATTGGGACTATTAGGACCTTGTCCATCTTTCACAGACTCTTGATTTCGTCGCTGAGAGGTAAATATGTATTTGCCTTCTCACTATAGTTCCTTGCAGTGTTTTTTTGCCAACGGAACAGCAATATCAATTATGTACGTTATCTTATCCTTCTTCAGTGTTAGTATTATATCAGGAATATTGTTGAGAATTGTTTTATCCGTGGTTATTTGGCGGTTCCAATATAATCGGGAACTTTCGTCCTCGCAAACTGAAGGTTCATATTCATAATACGGGACATTTTCAGAATACGACAAGTGCTTCTGTCTGAGAAGCTTGTGTATTATTTTCGCAACCCTGTTGTGCCTCTCAAGATATTGTTTTGGGGCAAGTACAGAGCATCCTGCCATCAAATGATCAATTGTTTCTTCCTTATCTGCGCATACACGACATTTAATGTCAGATAAATTCTCCTTAAGAATTTTTTTCCTATAGGAACGCGTTGGAATTACTTGATCTTGGATGGCGGTTATGAATCCCTCTGTTTCTGCAAACAGGTTACCTGTATACAGCTATGCTTGCGACGCTGAGGTGTCAAAATTTTCAGATCCGATTGTTAACAGATACTTACCATGCAAAGATTTATTTTTTTATATCTCTTTTTGTTGGCATATACTTAAGATTCTCGTGGATGGATTGAATTTATCGTTAGCCAGTTTGAGTGGCGTAAAATTGTCCATTTGAGCAATCGCATTATGCAATCTACTTTTTTCAACTTTTGCAGAAAGTACTATCGTAAATTATTTACCTGTTCATAATGCCTGCAATAAACACTCGGCATTCCTCTACCTCCTTCTCTTCTTGGTAGGTAGAACCTTTCGATAGCACTATGTGGGTGATGAATTCTAAATTTTCTGGCTTGTACTCTTGTCTTGATGTCTATTGCTTCAAGTTCAGTATTAGTCCAGTTAATTATTCCAAATCCATAAGTATGTACGGAAGCTGCAAAGCTGTTGATTGCCTTGGACATATTTCTTGCCGACAATCTGGTTTTCAACAACGATCGCAGCCTAGAGAAATACTGATGTTTCGCTAATTCTTTTGCAATATTGTGTTCTATTCCTCTAGCCTGCAGGTAACTAAGATACTTATAATAGTCGTTCTTCTCCATTCAAATAACTAGTCCTTGTCCGCCTTCCACTTCGAACCCACGATGTTCAGCCTTTGTCCCTTTTCTATGCAACTTATTTTGCATTTGTCCAATCCAAATTTCATTTGTATATCTCTACTATAAGGAGATCGCGAAGATGAATCTTTTTCTTAGCATATAATTTGAGATCATCCATGTACCAAAGGTGACTAATTTGTACGACAGGTTGTAGTAAATTACATCCCTTATTTAGAGAATTTAATAAAGTTTTTAACGGTTTCAAGGCTAAACAAAACCACAGTGGACTCAAAGCGTCGCCCTGAAATATGCCACTTTTAATACTGATCTTACCTGCATCAATACCTTCTGTAGGGGTTTTCATCAACAAACTTGTCTTCCATTTAGTCATGGCGTAGCTAAGATAATTAATATCGTGCTCCTCAATTCTATATAGCCTAAGAATCTCTGCCAGCTACGAGTGAAGTACACTATCAAACGCTATCTGATTTTCTTTTGCTTTTATCACATTCTTCATCACAACTGAGTCTATTAGGAGCTGTTATTTGCAACCTCTTGATCCTTTTCTACATCCTTTCTGTTGGTCATCTAAAAGGTTGTGATTCTCCAAATGGGAATATTTTTTTTTAGATATAATCGAGGTGAACATCTTGTATAATGTAGGAAGACATGTGATTGGTCTATATTTAGAGGGATCTTCCGCAGATGCATTAGATTTCGGAATTAAGAAGGTGTTTCCCTCAGTCATGAATTCTGGCAATTCGGTTTGTTGTTATAGCAATAATTGAAAGCACTTTGCAAGTTGTAGGTGCGTCGATGTAAATTTTTTTAGCCAGAAATTTTGTATTTTATCTGTGCTCAGGTGCTTTTCAATTCATTTCTTTTGGGATTGCTCTTTTCACATCTTCTGAATCAATCCGCCAATTGATCATTATCCTAACGTTACTTACCTTCCTTCTTTCATCCGCCAGCCATTTTTCATTTCTATGTCGCACCGGCGTACTCCATATTCCAGACCAATAATATGATATTTTGTCTTTCGTTGGTAACTGAATCTGTTGTCCAGGATTTGCATCACTCAAGCTACGATAGAATAATTTTTTTATTTCTAGCGAATTGTTTATTTTGTTGCCTTCGGGTATTACTGATTTTATATCGTTTTAACCTCTTTGCATATGCCGCTAATTTCTGCTTTAATAAGTCTAAAATTTCTACAACATTGGAATTTTCAGGTGAAACATAATGGCTCACTATAACCTCTACATCTCTTTTAACCCTCGCGCCAGCATTGAGTTAATATTCCAATTTAAGCTCCTTTAAGCTTTGAGTTAATATTCCAATTTACCGCCTCAGATTTTCTATTTTCCATGTCAGTAGTTTTTCCCAACAAGGAGTTTTATTCCTACTATCGAATCCCATATCTACGGGGTCTATATTTTGATCATTTAATATCAAAACCGTACATGCATCTGTATATATTAAACTGTGGAGCTCTTCCAGTGTTGTGATAGTTTTTATTTTTATCCCAATAATGCCGTTTACCTCGTTTATAATATCAGATGTGCCCTTTTGGTAGATAAGCTTTTTTAGATGCGGCTTCTTACTAGGTACAACTCCATGATATTTAAGAAAATTATTCTCAAATTCTAAATGAAATCTATTTTCTTGTATGGGCAAGACTATTAATTCAGCTGAAGACGGGTTAATCTGTTCTTCAACCTCCACTTCATCATTACTACTCATACCAAGTTCTAAGGAGACACTTGATTAATTATTTCCGCTGACAATCTATTATTAATGAATATATATCGTCTTTGATCTAAGATATTTGAAATGGTTTTACCCGCCAACTCTGGGAACGTTTCAGTTAATATCTATGTAGCTCTGTTCCATACGGTATTTTAACTGTTTCCAGTTTTGTTAATTGTGAGCATAAACTTCTTCGTTTCTAACGTCCAATGTCCAATAAGTTCTTTTCCATTGATGTTATTTATTATAATAATAATAGTAATAATTATTATTATTATTATTATAATGATAATAATAATAATAATTATTATTATTATTATTTTTATTATCATTATTAATTCAGGCCTGAATTTACAGCACAACTTTGGATTATGAGATGATGTTGATGTCAGAGGAGATTTGATTAAAAAGTGGTAAATATTTCTTGTTCTCTTTTCTTTCTCCTAATTAGGTCAGGAGTTTGCTTGAAGTCTGCGTATGCATATTATATATAAATAGAATACAAAATAATTTCAGCGGGAAAGAATGGATATCTGGATATCTTACTACTTATTTCAACTGATGATTACGTAACATTCTGCACTTATGCCACTCTTTATTCATATCAGTAGAGTTCTACCGACTTGTTTAATTATGAAAATTTAAATGTCATTTTGAACAATCGATGCAAAGTTCTTATTTTTGGACAGTACATTTCATATTCTCGTCTGACGGGCCTGACTTTTTTAGTTTTTCACCTAATGGTGTCATGCAAAAAGTTCTTCGTCGGAGCAGTAGCATCAGGTGGACATAAAACCACATCACCCCGGCTTAGGTTTCAGTTCCGGTAGCATTGATGGTGGTAGCGGCCCACTTGGCATCTGACAGCTCGACGGCCAGCAGCATGGGGTCGGGGACATTCCATACATTATGCATTTGCGGAGTTGGAGTCAATCACGGACTGCTGACGTCCATATGGAACGGCAATACAACCCTTTCAAAAACGGCAGTTTATCTTTTTCCAAGTGTACGTAATATACTCGTACATAAACCAATACTTATTTTAAAAATATATTTGGACATTTATAAATAAATTAAGCGTAATAGTATATCTAATTTAATCAAACTGAATTCAAACGTCAAATAATATTAAATATCACGCATTAAAATAAGTTATCTTGTTTTCTAATCAAATGTGTTCCGATAATATTCTTAGAGAATCCACGAGACACATAATCTTATTGAACGTTTTCGGTATATAGATGCAACAAGAATATGATGCGATTGCCCGTTGGAAACTAAAAATATTGTTTCAATGAATCCAATTGGTTTTCACGAATGCAAAAATGCACAGGAATACATTGAAATATTATAATAGATCCTTTATCTCCGTTCTTAGGTAACATATGAGGGATGTTTCCAAAGTTCTGGGAATTGTGCTCTAATTAAATTACGCAAAACTTATAGGCTTATGGCAATATAGGTGATAGACAAGTCTTGATATGTTTATACAGCTATTCAGTAAATATTAGTCTATCTGATTCAGGTGTTCGACCGATACCAACGCATTTTTGTAGCACTGTTCGTGTAACCATAGAAAACGTGGCTAAATCTCAAAGAGCAATAATTTTCTTTTAGTAGAAAGAGGATGTGAAAACTTCAGAAATTATTAAGCGTCTGCAAGGAGTGTTTGGTGAGTCTGCAGAATCTGAAAGTACTGTGAATCGGTGGATCGATCGTTTTAAAAGTGGTAGAACATTATTAGAAGATGATCTATGCAGTGGTCGCCCGAGTACGTCGGTAAAAAAAAGAAACATTACTATCGTGGAGAACTTACTGAAATTAACTCGTAGCCAGATGGTCTTTTCGTGGTATATTGAAGCCATCTGGTTACGAGTTAATGGATTGCAGAATTAACGTGTTTCTTTGTCTTCAAGAAGCAGCTTAACTGGTCGAGAGAAAGGCGCTTTTGCTGGCGGACCTTTGTTATCCATCAAATGTCTCCAGATATCTCTTGTTATTACTTGCAGCAGCGAATTTGCATACTTCACTTCATAACTGCACTGATGAGATCGTTAGATCGAAACACATGCTGAAGTAACAATTACTTGAATTGTGTTGTGTAAGTTTATGTTCTGTATTAATGTATTCTTTTGTCCTACATGAATATTGTTATTATACCGTTTTTAATTTAGTATTTTACTTATTGTATTTATAAATGATTTGATAATGTTTATTAAAATTTCTATTTTTTATTTTACATCTAATCTTCTTTAATTTTTACCGTTTAATAGTTTTATTTTCAATTTATGTTTTTAAAATAGAATATGGTAGATTCCTACTTTAATTTAATATGTGTTGGTGTATGTCTAAGCTAATAATAATCTCTTGGTTCAAACGAAACCAATATTTATGACATGAATGACAAACAGATTCTCAATTCTTATTTTTCAATATATTGGGGTATTAAAAATGTAATTTTTTAACACCATAATTATTTTTTTTTGACATTTAGCCTAATTCTCTTTCCATTTGGTAATCTAATACGTTTCTCATTTTTATTTTTTGTTCTCTTTGATTGTAAAGATATCTTGAATTTCTACAATTCTTTCTGATGCTATGTATGAATCGAATGTATTGTTTCGAATGATATTAATTTATAAATTTACTTGTACATGAAATGCTTACTTTAACTCTTCTTTTTAGCAATAAAGTGGAATTGAACTTTATAGAAAAACCTCTATGATAACTCATAAATACAAACTATATTGATTCTTATGTTTACTTAGATTATGGAAATCCATTTGAATATAAATATTCTTTTTATTTATATCCCTTTTATTTAATTCTTAGATTATAGTTTAGATTTGTCTAGATCACAAGTTTATTGCAAACACGAACTGAACTCGGTAATTCTTCTTTTCTAAGCCTATTTCACAACTAAATCTTTATTTTATTTTGGTTCCCTCTTAATTATGTTTGTATTTGGGTAAATTTAATCTCTTTGTTAATTAAAGTTTAAATCTTGAACATAAAATACACATTATTAAATTATCTTTCTAAGTACCGTACCTTCAAAAACTTTCCTGATTAGATTAAGCTGTTTTTCTAAATATTTTCTTTAGTAAGATTGACGACACTGCCATACAAGAACTGCCATACTTTTAAATTGGGACGACTGTCAGTGACAAACTTAAATTATAAAACCCTAGATTTGATCTTATTACTTTATTATTAACCTGTTAGAGTTGCAACAGTTTCCTAATCTGCCAGTTACTTATGCATAGCTGCTAAGTCATGTTCATGCTACCATTGATAAATTTCGTGAAACAGGGGCAAAAACTCGAAAACCTGACGGTGGAGTACCTAAAAAACGAACTGCAAAGCTTTCTTAAGAAGTTCATTTGTCAGTGGGAACATGCCATACAGTTTTAAAAAAGGACATAAAGTTGTTTCCATATAATATTCAAGAACTTTTTGAACTCATGCAGGTAGATTTTGGTACGAGAACACAGACTGTCAACGGTTTTTACATAACATAAATAATGACAACATTCTGGACAAATGGTTTCTTTATGATGAGACTTGGTTGCATCTTTCTATTTAAATAAGCAAAATATGAGAAGGTGTTGCGCAAAAAAACCCTCACGAATTCATAGAAACTGTATTACATCCACAAAAAATAAGCGTTTGGCTAGCAGTTTCAAGGAGACCAATTATTGGAAGTCTATTTTTTAACCAAACCGTAACTGCTGAAATATACTATGGCAACCCTTGTCTATGCTCAAAAGCGAAAAGCATGTTCAGGTATTCCCCGAAATAATTTATTATTGCTTTATACCCGCTCTCACGCGGATGGTTAAGTAAGAAAGAACAGAAGTAGGGGAATTAACGCGCGCACTATTCACTTGTCTACATTTCTCCGGTCTAATATCATTTAATTTGACGTGTCCTAAGTTAATGTTTGTTTGCTATTGATCGACTTTTGCCACCGCTGAAATAGTTTAAAATGTCGTCTAATGTAGACAAATCAAAATTATATCAAAAATTATTCGAAAGTTTTAAAAAAACTCAGGCAAACACAACATTACAGAATGTACAGAAGTTAGTTAATGAAGTGTGGCGTGGTTATAAGATATAAGCAAAATCCGACAAGGCACTCAATATTATTGTGTCTAAGAGAATTGAAGAAGAATTGCAAGCAGCAACTAGGAACAAATCGCGTCTTTTAACCTTTTCTTCAAATGTAAGTAAGCCTTCTGTTTTTGTGTTAACTTGCTGCGCCCGCGCTTTTAGTATAAATATTTTTAGAGTATCGTTACGAAATGACCAAAAACGGAATCCATTATCATATCGTCATTTTGTCCATCTAACCGTATGTCACAGTCATCTTTTCAAAAAGTTACTACAATGTGTTTGTAAATGATCGTACGTCAATTGTGTTGGCACACCCACATATTTCTCAACTTGTAGTGGCTACATTGTCGCATATGTCAATTTTAACAGAGCCCATTGGCGTTTGTTTTGTGTATTATTTGGAGTCGATTTATTGATATCTATTAAAATGTTTACGACTGAACATGATGCATTTATTCTTATAGCTCACTTTCGGAGTGCATCTCGAAACCATGATGGGACGTGGTCATATAATTTGCCGTCTTTCTTTGAACAGTTTACGGAATAATTTCATCGTGAAAATGTCAATTATAAAGTTTTTGGTCACCACAACCGTGAAATTGTAAAACAATTTGAAAGAAAAATCTGTATTTGCAAAGGTAAATCAATTGGGCGACGAATAGTATTAACCTGTTGTTATCGATCTTCGAGAACGAATGAATTAAAGTCCACAAAAATCATTACGGAAGTTATCAGCACAGTCAGGTATATAGGTTAAATATTTAAAGCAAAGCAAGTCCTTTACGTATTTTTTGCAGGTATTACTAGAGCTAGTTGCACAAAACCGCTACATAAAAATTTGCGCGTGCATTCCTACCGAGTTTCTGTTGTTCAACAGTTGTTTAACCAGCAACTAAATACTTATGATTTACTCGATTTAACCTTTTTCACTGATGAGGCATGGTTTCATTTATTCGGATATGTAAATAGTTAGAATTATCGAACATGAGCTACGGAAAATCCTCACATACTTGTCGAAAAAGATGTGCATCCCATAAAAATTGGAGTCTGGGTTGCAATATCAAGACGAAGGATAATAGGGCCAGATTTCTTTAATGAAACAATTAACGCAGAAAGATACCAAACTGTCAATTTGACAGAATTTATTAATCAGCTGCAAGATGATGAAATAATGTTGGGTTATTTCCAACAGGACGGAGCCACTGCTCACACTGCAGGTGCTAGCATAGCATATTTGCAGGAGTTTTATGATGATCGTATTATCAGCTAAAGCCTGTGGCCACCGAGAAGTCCAGACTTGACACCACCAGATTATTTCCTTCTCGGGCATATAAAGAATAGTTTTTTAAAAAACCGCTTACACACATTAGAGGAACTTAAACACGCAATTAGACGTGAAAACATCACTCAGGAAGAACTTTGTCATGTATTTGAAAGTATGAAACGACGAGTAAACTTGTGTTTCCAAAATAATGGTGGAAATTTTCAACAGTTCTAGTAAGAATAAAGTATTTTTCTACTCATCGGCGTTCTTTTCATTAAATAAAGCATTTGCTGCACACTCAGTTAACAAATTCACATAAACATAACCCTAGTCTTTATTATTAATATTGCCACCACGGTGGAAAAATAAAATCCATCGTACCAACATAATTGGCGTTCGATCATTTACAGACACACGATATAATTGTTCGTTAAAAATTTAAAAAAATACTTAATGATTTTAATTTAAAAAGTGCCACAGTGCTTGAGCAAATATGTTATCCTATTATTTGGTGTTCTTATAAAGTCTTGATTTCATTGATTTCGATTTCAAAACTTTTACTACACGTGATCCGTTACAGGAGTAAGTATGATGACATGATTTTAGATTATGGAGCGCAATTTCATTGTCTTCCACTCAGATTAGCTCGACACTTAAATTCTTGACCTAAAGAGTTTCTACACATGCTCTACGATTATTTTTGTCCAACGGTAAAATCGAAACTATCAAGTCGAACATGCAAAACGTGTAGTCTTTATCATGCCTCTGTCAAGTCATTCAATTGTCACAGCAAGGAGATCCATAAAAATTAGACACATGCACCGAAACAAGAGTGAAACCTATATGAGTGTCTGCTCGTCGTGCTAATGAATTGATGTGCATAGTACAGTAAAGAAACTTGAGCAGATTTTGTAAAAGTTATACCAATGCATACGTAAGCATAAGAGGGCGGGGGAATAAGAGCTTTGCTTACTTTCGCTGACAGGGGAAGGGGGTGGGGGTGAAGGATTAAAAATTACTAAAATTCTGCTTACGTAATACTTGAACAGCCCCAAAACTAATTATTACAACCTTTTATTAATGAACGTACAGAAGGATTTTCTCAACAAGATAATGCATCGGCATACAAATCTCGAAATACAATAACTTTTTCGTAACAATTTTTCAAGTTACACATTAGGCGACATTTGCATATAAAGTGAGATTTAATACTTGTTGATTCTCATTTATAGTAAGTTCATTATACTAACTATATATACGCGAAGTATAGAAGTGAAGAATCATATTTATCCAGAATATTGTGGGTTGACAAGCTCCAATAAGAGCGCATTCCGGGATAGGTGTGATTTTTCACGAATATTTCAATTTTTCGACGATAGAATTATGAATTTTCCTTTATAATCTCCAAATCTGATAATTTTAGATTATCATATTTTTCCCTATTTAAAGAATACCACTTTTAACACAAGATATCACACAATCGCAGAGCCTCCCAATGCTATTAGGGATTTCTGTCATTACCTCACAACTCCTAGTAAATGGTTTTGAGAACGTGAAGAGTAGAGTTAGAGTTTCTCTTCAAAATAATGGACAAAGCTTTTAGCATAACTTTAGTGCTATTATCTTTTAAATCTAACTAATATAATAAAAAATGTTTAATAAAGTTAAATTTTTTATTTTTGCACATATATTGGTGACGTACAAACTGTCAAAGTTAATAGTGCATGCATGCACTGTTACCAATCGTTATCAAGCAGCATGGCCATCTCTAATCAAGAAAGATTTTGAAGGTATTTCTTAATTATAGGCAGTTCCTTTAAATTAAAATAATATGCCTTCAAAAACTTTCCTCATTAGAGACGGCGATGCTTTTTTTAATGGTTGGTGACGGTGCACGTATTCTGTCACAAACGTATAAATAAAGTGGAAATTAAGTGAGAAATTAATTTTTTTTAAATTTTATTTCATCAACGATATAGGTATATTCCAATAACCATGAACTTTGCTATATTCCATTTTGTTATAAAAAAATATCTGCACAAAAACTGCAATATTATAATAGAAAATGTATTTTTTTATAAATTTACAATTTCGAAAATGTTTTATTTAAATCCCACGGTCTGTTATTAGGTGACTGGCGAAAGTTATTTTTAGTTTCCGAAAATACTAATAACTCTAATTCGACGTTAGCTTCTGTCGGAGCGTATCTATTACTCCTTTGTAAAGACAGGGTTCACGACAAAACAGAAAAATATTTATACATCTTTAGGTATACGTGTCCCTTTCGATAACGATAATGACCGACAATCATAATCTTTTATTATTCATCCGTCTCCCATTACACAATTACGCATCATCACGACTAACCCTTACCGAATTATTATTGTGATTATTGAGGACTGTCCCGGCATACCACATTGCGCCACGATATTTGAATACGTGTCTTTTCCGAAAACGATCCTATTTATTCCTCGGCCAGTTTGTTTCTCACGAGGTCGGTCCAGCTTCTGGGAATCGTACAACAACGGAACGGTAGCATCTTGACGACATGCAAGTATCTGAAAAAGCACACCTCTCGCCCCTCGTTCTCTTGGCTGATGAGGGGGTGAGCAGGGGCGCTTGCGTAAGGCCAGCGGCGGATGCTCGCCAATCTGTGCTGAGACTAGCGACGCGATTGCAGTTACGTCATTGTTAGAACCCGCCCCATTTATTATTCATGGCGTAGCCACCCCCGGGTAGCAGCAACTGCTTCTGAACTACTGCCACCGACGTCAACCCCTCGCGAATCTGTTTTGTTTATTCTATTTTTTTGGCGTGTGCATCGGTCAGCAACGGGTCACGATAAATATCATATACTGTTATATTTATAATTACTAGCAAAATTGTATTAGTAGAGAAGAGTTCATTAATTTAGAAAAGGTATTGAAAATTTAAGCATTATTTATGTGTATAAAACTATACATAAACATATTTGTATACACTTCTACGAGGGCTGCATTGAAAATTTTTAGAAAATCAAACATGGATTAGTTTAAAAAATAAATATTTTATTGTTTACATTTTTACATTTGATTAAACCAGTCATTAAAACAATGATGCCACGTACACGTGATATAAAGAAGTGATTCGGAGATAGGTCGGGACTGTAGGGACAATGGCTGAATAATTCAACGTTGTTGCCGGTCAAATAATCGAGTGTTAGTTTTGTGTTTGCGAACTTGCATTGTCATGGTGAAGTAGGGTGCGATGGTTCTGATTGCTTTTCTTAAGTCTGCAATAACTTGTGGCAAACAAATGTTAGTATATCATTCTGCATTTACAGGTATACGATTCTCTAAAGGAATCGTGGTCACCGACCAGTCTTAGATACAAAACAAGCAACTTTGTTGGAATTGTTTAAAAACACTGCACGCTCAAACAACTTTCGTCGGTTTTGCTTCACTTTGAAACACCCATACAGCAGATTGGTTTTTTCTTTCAGATTCATATGAGTAGATCCATGTTTCATCGCCGGTTTTGATGAACCTGAGTGGAAGCATTTCAATGTTTCTTTGCACCACTTCACATGAGCTTCTTTTTTGTCTGTGGACAGATTATGTGGGGTCCACCGCGCAGACAGTTTTCTTGCATTTAAATGATAGTGCAAAATTGTTTGTATCGCAGTCATGCCAATGCCTAAGGATGTACGAATTTCAGCATATATCAAATGTCTTGATAATCGACCTTCACGCAATTCAACGCTGAGACTATCGCTTGCGTCCAAGTTTTAAATCTTGAAACCAGCGATATTTTGTAGTTTTAGATAGTGCTTCACTACCAAACGAAGAATTCATTCACTGGACACATTCTTGTTTACTTAAACCACTTCAAAAATTATAATAAATCATCTCCACGATAGTGTTCTCATGTTAAATTTATTTTGTTACTCTATCGTTGACTTCTATCACCGTAAAAAATATTTCTTGGTTCTTCCACTTGTTTTCACTCACATAAATGTGAAGTTAGCCGAATTTGTATAAATCATTGGTCAGGTATCAACCATACTGCTGATTCCCAAAGTTTTCAGTGTATCCCTCGTATTGTTCCACTGCTTCGTCCGTTGAAGTAAAATTGATTCCACACATTTTATCTGTAACTTTTGGGAATAAAAAGAAATCACAAGGCACTAGGTCAGGGTCGTACGAGGGTGGTTCGGAAACTACGTGACCTAACAAAGAAAACGCACGTTTTGCTAACAAAAAACATTTTATTTTTCAATATAGTTTCCTGCTCGCTTAACACACTTATTGCAACGATATTCCAAATTAGTAATGCCTTCATTGTAGATTAATAAATCCAATTTCTCGAAATACCTATTTACAGCAGCAATTACCTCGGAATTAGACGAAAATGTCATACCGCGGAGACATTTTCTCAGGTTTGGAAAGAGATGATAATTGCTGGGATCCAAATCTGGGGAATACGGCGCATGAGGCCCTAATTAAAATCCCAATTCATGAATTTTTTCCATTGCAATTGCAGACTTGTGGGCAGGTGCATTATCCTGATGGAAAAGCACTTTCTTCTTTGCCAAATGAGACTGTTTCTTTTGATTTTGTCGCTTAATTGATGTAAGAAATTGGCATTTATTGTTTTCCCCTTTTCTGAGCAGTCGACTAAGATAATTCCATGAAAATTCCATGAAAAATCCCCAAAAATATTTGCCATAACCTTTCCTGCTGACAAAACCGTTTTTGCCTTCTTTGGCGACCCAGAACCTTTTTTGTTCATTGTTTGGATTGTTCTTTGGTTTCGCGAGTCTAAGCATCTAATCGCAAGATTTTATCGACGGTAATGAAACGGCGTAAAAAGTCCTTCTGATTGCGGCGAAAGCGTGCCAAAAGGTCACGAGAAACACTCAAACGATTCAGTTTTTGCGCCGATGTAGCTTCTTGTAGAACATAAATAATTATACTGAAGTCTTAACTTTATACTTATTAAATTTAATTATCTAGCAACTGTAACCAGTTATCGACATTTGCAGAAGAATCATTCACATCATCTTCAATGAGAATATTTCTTGGCTCAGATATATTTTGACCAATTGTAATATTGTGTAGTACAGCATATGAATATATAATTTTCCCACTCCCCTTATAGTAAGCATACCATTAATACATTGTTTCTATGGACGTAAGTTGGTTTTACTGAAATGACTGTGATTGTTATGACAACGGGGCGTAAGTAATTTACTTACGTCCTCTAGGGGAAAAAGTGCATCAAAACACGTGTTCTATTAATTTATATTTATGGTAATATTACAGTTTGTACAATTAGTAACATTATTAACAAAATTGGGATATTTTATTTATATTTCTTGATAATTCAATGTTATTATCACCTACTTTATCAGCAACACTTAATTCCGTGGTTTCATTTGACACTATTGAATTGTCAAATTTCGTTTTATTTGTGTTTATAATCAATTGTATGTAGGAACTGCCTAGTAACGTTTCAGATGCGTCTAATTTATTAAATTCCGAGGTTGTTCACCGTTACTGTTTATCAACATTACATTTAATTTTTGAGGATTTTATTGTCTGGGGAGTGGGAAAAATGTTATAAGCAATTCGGGAGGTAACATTTGCCAGTCTCGAACTCTATTGCAAGTCCTCGGGCAAGCCCTCGGACGCAAACTCGTCCTCGACTGGTAAATCTTACTTACTTCCCTTATTACTTAAATAACTATTTCCCACTCCCCTTATAGTAAGCATACCATTAATACATTGTTTCTATAGACGTAAGTTGGTTTTACTGAAATGACTGTGATTGTTATGACAACGGGGCGTAAGTAATTTACTTACGTCCTTTACGGAAAAAAAGTGCATCAAAACACGTGTTCTATTAATTTATATTTATGGTAATATTACAGTTTGTACAATTAGTAACATTATTAACAAAATTGGGATATTTATTTATATTTCTTGATAATTCAATGTTATTATCACCTACTTTATCAGCAACACTTAATGTCTAATTTATTAAATTCCGAAGTTTTTTCACCGTTACTGTTTATCATGATTACATTTAATTTTTGAGGATTTTATTGTCTGGGGAGTGGGAAAAATGTTATAAGCAATTCGGGAGGTAACATTTACCAGTCTCGAACTCTATTGCAAGTCCTCGGGTAAGCCCTCGGACGCAAACTAGTCCTCGACTAGTAAATGTTACTTACCTCCCTTATTACTTAAATAACTATTTACCATATATTTTTGGGCGATAATGAAGTGAAATTTTATGTTGCGTGCCTATTTGTATGTCTTCCCTCAGTAGTATTTTGAAATGCTCCAACAATTAGTGCAAAAAGCCATGACTAAAGTGGATATTCAGAATCACCTAATAGCCAGTGCGATATGTACCCTACAATTTAAGAAGAATTTGTAGCTTGTGGATTATGTGTAGGACACACGTTCGTTTTTAAACGGTTATACCACTCATAAATTTGCGTCTAACCGAAAACATCTTCACTAAATGCTTCTTTAAGTTTGCGCTGGTGTTTTACCAAGTTTGACGCAAAATTTGATAAACGTTCTTTACTCTTTCATATCCGACATTACAGTGGCGCAGAATAACTCAGATACAATTCAGAAAACATAAACACAAAAACTGTTTATCACCACCTAGCAAAGTACCGTTTGACAAAGTGACTTAGTATAGGCGTAGTTTACACCATCTAGCGCTATAGAGCTGTACTAACATCTCTTTGTGCACCACATTTAACTTTCGTAAATTTCTGGGTAGCGCCACGTATAGTAGAAGTAAAGCAAATGGAAATACTGTGAACGGAGCACGGACATCCGGCATTTATTGCAAGCATTTTTAGATCAGTGTCACATATTACTTGTACATTGATACTGTGGTACCCTCTTCTATTTACATAAACCGATTCGCGAAAATTAGCAACTTAAGTTATTGATGCTTTTGCTGCTGGCCTATTTAATAATATCTCATTTTCTTTCCTTGCTTTTCACCTATGGTAAAAGGAAACTATAACTAAGTGTTTAGTAAATTTTCGTATATTGCATTTGAAACAGATTTTATAGCCCACTTCTAAAGTCAAATAATACACCAAAGCTTACACGATTTTAATGTGAATCAATGTGCAAAATAGTATATTAAAAAGCAAGTTTCATAAGGCACCATTTTGCCGCACGAGATCAGTTTAGAAAATGAGCCGCGATAACGGCGAGTTTTCTAAAGAGCGAGTGCGGCAAAAGGCCTTATGAAACGAGTTTGTTTTTTATACTATTATTTCTATTTTACATTTTTTACATTAATAAATTGGAATTATTTAATTTGGAAGTTCAGAGTTTAATTTTTATGTAGAGCATGCATTTGGTCACATTGATACTTGACATTGTCAAATTTAAATCTTGCTATCCGCGAAGTATATTATATTACATATTATTTATTAATTTTCGTTAACATTACTTGATATTTTATTCAAAAATATAAACATGAGTGACTTAGAAACTAATATATCTTGTTGTCAATTGTATACAATATGTGTTGTTTGTGTAGAGTACGAACATATATCATATCTGTCAAATGTACTTAAATTCTTAAAATCAAATGACAGCAATGATATTTATTTCTGTGTTCGAACAACGCCAACATTGAAAAATGAAAAAAAGCGTATCGTAATGACGCTCATTTCGATACTGTTTTGGGTTTCATAATGAGTTCATTTCGAACGCAAAATAGAAAATAGTATATTAAAAAACAAGTTTCATAAGGCACCATTTTGCCGCACGAGATCAGTTTAGAAAACGAGCCGCGATAGCGGCGAGTTTTCTAAAGAGCGAGTGCGGCAAAAGGCCTTATGAAACGAGTTTTTTATACTATTTTTTCTATTTTGCATTTTTTACATTAATAAATTGGAATTATTTAATTTGGAAGTTCAGAGTTTAATTTTTATGTAGAGCATGCATTTGGTCACATTGATACTTGACATTGTCAAATTTAAATCTTGCTATCCGCGAAGTATATTATATTACATATTATTTATTAATTTTCGTTAACATTATTTGATATTTTATTTAAAAATATAAACATGAGTGACTTAGAAACTAATATATCTTGTTGTCAGTTGTATACAATATATGTTGTTTGTGTAGAGTACGAACATATATCATATCTGTCAAATGTACTTAAATTCTTAAAATCAAATGACAGCAATGATATTTATTTCTGTGTTCAAGCAACGCCAACATTGAAAAATGAAAAAAAGCGTATCGAAATGAAGCTCATTTCGATACTGTTTTGGGTTTCATAATGAGTTCATTTCGAACGCAAAATAGAAAAAATAATTTTTAGAACTGTACGGACAGCACTAATGTTTTTCTACGAGTATATGGGGAGAGAAAGTTCCAAGTTGTTTCTGTAGCTAAGTGAAATAACTTCTTAAAATTTTCTTCAGATAATTAAAAGGGGTTACTTGCGCCTTTCAAACGTCTGTTATAAAAGCGAATATTTCTCCCGAAATATATTTCTTTAGTGTTGAAAAGAAAGTATTTTTGTACAATTAACCTATTTTCTACGTTATCAGCTTCATGTGCTAGAACAAATAATAACAAATGATTATACATCTCGATATTTGAATTTTACTTCTCTTCTTTAAGAAAAATCTACAAAAATATTTAGAAAGTGGTACCGCTAACGATAGCTTATTTGCATTCGTTATTCTACGAACGTCGTTATAAACGATTTTCGAATTTGGTACGATATCGGTATACTTTGAAAGTTACAGAATACAGCTTTTCAATCGTAACAGTTTTTAGGTAGAATGCGTTCGAAAACAATACAGGAGAGGGGTGTAAATAGTAAATAGATTAATAAATATACTGGATGAAGCCAATATTTAAAATAAATTCGGTGGCGTAATTATTATTGCCAGAAAAGTACCATTACACACATATTTTTAAATAAAAAGAAAGTTATCGGTCAATATCCCCAACGGTCAGCGGCTTTACGAGGGCGAAAGGAAATTATGCAGACAGCAAAGACACTGACGGTTAATCATGGTAGTGGGATATTTTAATATCCCACTACCACTGTATATAATTAAGTTAAATAAACTAATTTAAGTTGCGCGACATTATTATGTTAATTAATCCAAAAAGGATACTAAATTTTATATTTTTTCGGATCATCAAAAAGCAGTTTAATAAAAACTGTATATATAATGATATATTTTCTATTGACTACGAGGTGTGGCCATAAGATATCGAGGCTAATGTTGTAAAACTTTTTATTTTAAATTTATACTTTTAGTTATTATCCCTTTCAATATATACCGCTGCTCTATCCATAACACCGCTCGAATTTTCAATTGTGCGAAACAGTGCTGGAAGTCTCGTTCATGACGCGTGAGCTCTTTCATGATTCGCACTGCCGTTTCTTTCACAGCTTCGACAGTCTGAAATCTTGTTCATTTTAATGCAGATTTGACATTGGGAACAGATAAAAGATCGGATCAGATTACCAATATTTTTATTCAGTTTTGACATGAAAGGGCGTCCTGGGCGCGCGCCATTTTGAATATCTTCTTGACCAACTTCGCAATGCTTAAATGACTGAAATACATAACCATTCATTGCCATATACTTCTTTTAATAAGTAGGAGACCCATATTTTAATAAAAGATAAACCTCAGTTGCGATTTTTTCAAGTTTCATTTGAAACTTCACGACAATTCGTTGCTCTATTAAAGCACTTATCATTTTGTCGGCAAAACAAAAAAAAAATAGATCCTATACAAAAGAAAGCTACGGCCATACAATTATGTCTACAGACACGGCAGATGCCTTAATTGAAAGAGAAGTGTTTATCTGTCTCATTATTTTATAGCCACACCTCGTATAACAAAGTGTTTCTTTAGTGCCTGTTCTGTACATACCTACAATACAAGGCGATCAATCGATAATCCAACAGTAAAAGCAACATTTCCAAGACAAAGTTAGAAATTACGTTTGCAATCCAAATTAAAGGACCGCCGCATTAACGGAGTGACAGATCAGAGTAGACGATGACAGCAGACAATCGTACGTCCATTTACAGTTAATCGGATCACTGCAGTCTGTTTTATCCGATGTCTTTCCCGGGAGACCGGGGGTCTCTCGTTCTTCCTGTGTGGAACACGTTACGCATCGTACTTACGCTTTTTGCAATTTTCCAGTGTAACAAGAACATAATATGCACAACTCAATGAACTCGTATAATTTTTTTTTTTAATTTAACTAGTATCATGTTTGAGAATTATTTCTTTTTATAAATGTAGTGTTTAAATTTTAGATATATGTAAATGTCAGATAATAAATCTTCCGCTATAAATAACAAACACCTAATTTCAGACCTGCGCTCAATTATATGGTTCTTTTTGCGAAGATCTCTTGGAAACTGCGTAACTTAAAATCTTTGTTTTAGATGATCTGCAACTAATTGTTGCGCAAGAGCTTTTATAAAATGTTTTCGCTTCGAAAAATTTTAGTTACTCTTTGTACCAGTTTTTATATTGCCTTTCACTCTCGGTAAATCTAAAATATTGTTACGTTATGTTTTTGGAACCTTTTCAGCTTGCACTTAGTAACATTATCCCCGCTGAAAATTTCTTGATATTGTTCGAAATCTGCGCTTTTCATCCTTCCTTTTGTATAGTCAATTTCCTTTACACTGCCACTATGCATTGCATTCGAAGTATTAGGAAAAGAAAGACAAGGAAGCAATATTTCGTAAATATTCCTTTTCATTAGAACGATCAATTAACCTCTTCTCTTCCATTTGTTAATACAAGTAGCCGTATTTATTATTTCAAACACAAAATATTTAAAATTACAAGCGTGGATTAATATATAAGATCTCCAACTTTATGAAATAAATCCCGGATTTCAGTCTCTGTTGAAAAAATGTTTAAAAAGGTTAGCTGTTAGTTTGTGACATTCCATAATGAACTAAATAAAACACGTATTACTTTCTTATAAGAGGAACAAGCTGAAATTATTGAGAATAAAAAACATGATTAATATTTCCTAGGGTTTTATTTTAAATATGCTCAAAGTAATTCCCTTCAGTAATGATACACTTGACCAATATTTCTTTCCCCTGTTTAAAAGCTCCCAACCAATCTTCTTTCGGAATACCTTCAAAATAAGCGTGAATTGCGGTATCAATCTATTCTTCAGACGAAAACCTTCTACCCCGCAAATTGCATTTAAACCCAAAATATAGCCAAAAGTCACACATTGCTAAATCAGGTGAATATGCCGAATGTTCTATTACTTTTGTATTTTTTTCCAGACAAAAACTGGAGATTTAAACTGCCGTATGAGACGATGCATCATAATGGTGGGGCATAATTCCCCGACAACTTTGAAGGAGTGCTTGGCGTTGTTGAACCACAATCCTGTAGTTTTTACGCCATTTCATAGCAGTGGACGAAATATATATCCACCTTGAACCACAATTCGGTAGTTTTTGCGCCATTTCACAGCCATGGATGAAATATAGGTCCACCACAACATGCCGGAGACCAAGCAGTAGTCGGTTTTTCCGGGCGAATTGGCACCGAAGAAGGTCACGGTGGGCCTATCGAGCAACAAGGTTATGGCGAAAGTTCTTGGGATGCATACTGGATAATCCATATCGGTTACCCTTAAAAGAGAAAAAAATTAACGGCAAATATTAAAGTAACTTACTGGACCGGTTCAACGGCGATTTGAAGAAAAGACTGTCGTATTTAGCCAAGAAGAAAGTGCTGCTCTATCAGAACAAGGTGTAATAACCTCACCAGGATTGCCATTTGTAATAATCGTTAATGCTACCATTTGTAACATTACTACCATTTGCAATATATCCTGTTCTCTGCTATGGCTAACGTTGG
This sequence comes from Melolontha melolontha, assembly GCA_935421215.2. Taxonomy (NCBI): domain Eukaryota; kingdom Metazoa; phylum Arthropoda; class Insecta; order Coleoptera; family Scarabaeidae; genus Melolontha; species Melolontha melolontha. The sequence goes on from OW285235.1 coordinate 180,316,101, forward strand.
TTTCGATTATAATTTAACCCAAATCTGCTTATACCGCGAATCGTTAATGTTTGTATTGTAATGCTCAAACCATTGGCTGGTTAAACCAATAAAGTATTTGTTTTCGCTGCCACCAGCAATCAGAGACCTGATTGCAACGACCGCTGTATAGTTTAATATAAGGAATCTTATTTTCTAATAGCGATCTCTTCGAAAGCGTCGTGGGCGGAGGGTAAGGAGATATCCAAATAAAAGTCAATAGAAAAACTCGAATTTTACTTAAATCTAAATGAACAATTCTATTTAAGATGTGTTGGTTCTACTTAATACATAAATTTGTATGCAATTCCTATCAGAAAGGCGAGGGTTGTTTCCAATAAAATCTCAAATAAAAATCTAACGACTCACCGGACTTATGTAGGTTTGTATCCTTTCCTTCCTTCTTTGAACAGAACTCAGTAGTTCACTTTGTTTTACGCACGACGATATTTCTCAAATAATTTTAACTGACTTGACTTCACTGACTGACCCTTGTCCTCTGTGTTCCAAGACTTTTTATCAACTTCAATATCACAGAACACGCCTTTCCAAAATTATCGTTATCAAACGCAATACATCGATTGATTCTTGGCTTTTTCTTTCATGCGTAATGTAACTACTCCCTTCCTGGACTTCAAACCCATTTGTGGTTGTGGATGCAACATGAGATTTTCAAATTGGAAGTATTTTAAATCCTGGCAAGATGTTAATGTAAAATCTGTTAAAATAAAAGATGTTGGTGGGAAAAGATATTAATTATTTAAGAAAAAGAGTAATACAAAGAACTGTTCAATTCTTATCATGTAGATATATAGTTTTACGTAGTAATTGTAACAGGTTCATTCCAGGAGCAGAGCTAATTCTTTTATCAACTACCAAACATATCGATTACCATGACAGGAAATTTCCTAAAGTAGTTTGAAAATTAGTTACTTATGAAAAACCTTCTGTGATTGTTATGGATAATGCTAATTATCACAGCAAAGTAATAAATAAATAAACAACATCTCTACAAAAAAATGTGAAATTCAGGATTGGTTGAGAAATAATAATATAAACTACCATAATTCAGCATTAGCTTTGCTAGAGTTGATTAAATGGTTAGTATATAATATATAATTACTAGATGAGGTACCAAATACTAATTTTTATATGAAGGCACAAACTACCACCTATTACGAAACCGATATATTAGCGGCATTTTGTTCATCGCCTTCTTCCATACTATTGTATTTTCAACCCAATAGAGCTAATTTGAGCCATTACAAAAATATTTTACCATAATAATGTTGAGAAATATGGTAGGTCATGAGAAGGATGTGTAAAGTTATGACAAAGAGCACTAAATCTGGTAACTGCTGTACCTGGTGTGAGAAGCACTGAAACAAAATAAAAATATAGTGGGATAGATGGGTAAGATTAGACCTAAATAACATTACAACCACCATCATTAACTTAGAAGGAGATCAAAGTTTTCATTCAAGTGACTTATGTTGAAAAAAGAAAGTTATTGTGTTGTAGTAATATAGGATATTGAAATGTAAAAAAAATATAATACTTTTCTTATTAAGAAAAGGTAATTGTGTAGCATCCGAATAAATTATATTACAATGCATTACTGTTTTAATTTAATAGCAAAATACTTCGTAATTATTAACTTCACCGGTTATAAAGAAAATTAAAAAGTAATAGAGCGAAAACAAATGTCTGTTAAGCAAAGAGTTATAATCCGTCCCATATATAGGACCAATTCCATCGCACATGAAGGTGAGACATTTCAGAAAATGCTTTTGAATTCTCTCTAAAGCGACCTGTTTGTTGATGTCAATGGATACTATATAACTGTATCATACTCCAACACGCTCCGCACATAAGCATAGAACCGACACTTTAAAGTCGAAAGGTTGCTGAGGTCACGACAAGTTCGTATCGAGAAGCCCAAAGACTTTGAGGCAATATTACAAACAGAAAAAATATAGGCGGTACATTGAAGAGACAATTCGAACAAAATTCCCAAGCATTTTATATCAGATATACGAGGTACCTGCATTTGGTCTATACTATACGAAAAGTGATATGAATCCGTAATCCTGGAACATGACACAATGGCATATTTGCTAATATTTAGAGAGAGTTCATTACACAAAATATCCACCAGCTTCAAATTGTTATCCAACACAATCTTCAATATTCGTAACTTTCATACAGATTTTCAAGTCATCCACTTAAGCTAAAACTCTACAATTCAGTGAACGGAGTAAATCATTAAGAAATATATTAAAATATAATGGTACCAAATTAAAGCCTTGGGGTACACCGGATGTTGGATGGAAATGTCGAGTGTGGAAACAATTAAAACAATCATAACATGAGCGAGAAGTTCAGTTAGAAGAAATGAGATTCAATAACAAAGAATAGAAACCAAATACATGCAATTTACTTAGTAGTATTGAATGATTGATTGGATCTAAAGGTTTGGTGAAATATGTATATAATATGTCAACACGAAGGCGATCATCGATAGCTTTGCTAATAAATTGCGTAATGTCTCCCAGATTAGTGATGGTAGAACGCTCAGCAACAAATCCATGTTGGCAAGGAGACAGCAGATGATATTGTTTTTATTCAATTTTCAAGGTATTCCATAATAATTATCATTATTATTTATTTCGTATGAGAAGCGAAATCGAAAATTAGATATTAGTGTATAAAACACTTGTTTTGACAAAAAAGGATCATAAAACTAATTTATGCAATAATGTCTAAATTTTTCAACCAGTCCGGTACTGCAAGAGTTTTCTATAAATTAGGCAATATATAATTTTTTAATAATAGCGAAATACTATTAAAAATTGGGTGTAGAGCACACAATACAAATTAATATTTTGTGTGAAAATTGTTATCCAGACATACAGATACGTGTTTCGTCTTGCTATAGACTCGTCAGTGCTTTTATTTATTTCGCATGAAAAGCGAAATAGTAATTCCCACTAGGGAAACTTCTTCTGAGGCAGCCGTTTACTATGTGGGTCACGGTTTATTCCACATTTTTGCAGTCACAGAGGATAGTATCTGCTAGTTCCCACTTATGTAACATTAACTTGAACCTTCCGTGGCCTGTGCGGAACCTATTTAGTTGAGACGATTGCCTAAGTGGGAGAGTTACGCCTACCAAAGGTTTCGAATGAGTAGAAATTAAATCTATGTGCCTCAATTCAGGACTATTCTAGGAGAGCTACCTAGTTATTACTCACATTAATGGAGTGTTGAACTTCCGTATCCAGCCAAATCAGTCCCCTAGATTTCAATCGGGTCCTGAGAGCGCTCTCCAGATCATCGTGTATAGGAAGATCAGCGTTATTGGTAATCTTAGCTCATTTATTCTATGCTGCAGCGAGACGTCTGATATCCGCCGGGGCAATGTTAGAAAAAATAGGAAACTAAAAACTAGGAGTGGATCTAACAGTACCGAAGGGGATCCTCATTACATCGTTAAGTTGAATATCTATTAACTTGGTGTGAAAGCTTCGATACCAGAGAGCAGGGAAGTATTCTGCAGGAGAGTAAGCCAGCGCAGTGGCTGCCGTTCGCAAGATATCTCCATTCGCTCCCCATGAATTGCAGGAAAGTTTATCTAATATATTATTGCGTGTCTTCATGACTGGTTTTATAAAGATGCTGCCTGAATGTCAGAGACTGGTCTAGCGTTATGCCTAGATATTTAGGGTGGGGGTTTTGGTTAATCCGATTGCGGCCAAATTCAACATTGAGCTCTCTCTTGGCTTCCTTGTTACACAAATAAAAGGAACATAATTTGAATTTTGCAGGGCTTGGTTGTAAACGCCATTTCTTATAATATCCGTATATAGCTTGTAGATATTCAGCAGGTTGTAATTCTCCTTCCTTTAGATTCTTGGTTTGGTTGCACAAAACGAGGTTATCCGCACATATAAATTTTTGAGAAGCGACATTTAACGATATTGATTACTCTATTCCTACGATAATTATCATAATTAAATACTTTATTAGTGTTAGAGCGTATGTGGCTGGATTTGACACTTTTTCGAATCACGGGTCGTAAATCCGTAATGAATAATTTTTATTGAATCGTCGTTGATTTAAGTTGTGAAGTGAAGACCGTCTTCTTTAGCGCCCCCGAAAACCTTAGGGTGGTTTTTGAGTAGAAATTCGAGATAGAAAATTTTTTAAAATCGCGAAAATTTCGCCCAAATATGATGCTCGATTTCGACGGCTCTCTGTATCTTGGAAACCAGCTGGCTCTAGATGACCTATCCTATACTGTCCGACGCGTTTTGACGCTCTGAATCGACTGGTCTAAACCGGAAGGCTCTAGGACGCCTACTTCTCGAGTTATACCAGGAAAACCGTAAATTTCGTAATCGAAAATACTATATGTAATAGACAATGCTATATGTAATAGGACGCTGATTACGATAATCCAAACTAGACTTCGTTATCTGCTTTGGTTCTCGAGATATTTACGAAAAAGTGTCGACAGGTCAAAAGTACAAAAAACGAAATCGCGAATTTTCAGCTGAAAATCGTTCAGACCGTCTTCTTTAGCGCCCCCGAAAACCTTAGGGTGGTTTTTGAGTAGAAATTCGAGATAGAAAATTTTTGAAAATCGCGAAAATTTCGCCCAAATATGATGCTCGATTTCGACGCCTCTCTCTATCTTGGAAACCAGCTGGCTCTAGATGACCTATCCTATACTGTCCGATGCGTTTTGACGCTCTGAATCGACTGGTCTAAACCAGAAGGCTCTAGGATGCCTACTTCTCGAGTTATGCCAGGAAAACCGTAAATTTCGTAATCGAAAATGTCGATTTTGCAAAAGTTTGCGTAGCCGTAGCGGCCAAACGGTTGGTCGTAGACTGGCACATTGTATACGCGTTTTAATTCCAAGGAGGAGATCTTTAATTTGGCGCAAGATTCCTGACGATCGAATGAGAAATGAGGGAGTTATGGCGTTTTGAAATTTTCGCGATTTTTTTGAACCTCAGGCGATGAAATTCAAAAATTTCAAAAATGTCGAATGTCGATTTTACATGTTTTGACGGCAACACTATATGTAATAGGACGCTGATTACGATAATCCAAACTAGAATTCGCTATCTGCTTTGGTTCTCGAGATATTTACGAAAAAGTGTCGACAGGTCAAAAGTACAAAAAACGAAATCGCGAATTTTCAGCGGAAAATCGTTCAGACCGTTTTCTTTAGCGCCCCCGAAAACCTTAGGGTGGTTTCTGAGTAGAAATTCGAAGAAGTGAACAAGAAGGTCTTCTCTCGCTCAGTGGATCGCAATAATAACATAATAACAACACTTGTTGAAGGCACAACGCTCTTTAATTATTAAATACAAGAAAACAATGTTGCCTAAGCCGCAAGCAGAACATATTATTATAAAACTTAGATACATTTCCTAAATCTAGTAACGGTTGAAGCGGCTCGGAATGGCACATGTGATCTCGTTGATAGATCTTACAAAACTTAAACTTTTAATTCTAAAATATTAGCCAGGTACAGAAAATGCAGTCATAAGACTACACCCTATTTATTATGATTGGTCGAAACAGGATAGGTACATAAGATTACATAAACTTGACATCGCTACATTGTATGAAATAGATAAATAGATAAATAGATGGGTCAGGTACATACGGTTTTACCCAGACTCGACCTTGGCTAAAGTGTGTGTCGGAAATATTATTATAAAAAAGACCTTTGAAAATGTGACCGTAATGAAATTTGTAGGAAGTCCACCTGGCTTAACGGGTAAATACGTGTTTATAACAATAGGCGGCAAACCTTCGATTTAAACATTACAATGCCTAACTGATGTGTCTAAACATCATGTGACCTTAGCGTCTACACTTTGAAGTAAAAACAATACAAATAGAAAAAGGCCTGAATAAATAACTGTAAGCTAAATGATAAATACGTATTTCAAAGTATATTTTCTAAAAATCATGAACCGAAACATAATTGTCAGATGTCAGATGAATGGTTAATGCAAGCTGTGCTTTGAACAATACTTCTTGAATAAGGTAAGTAAAGGCACATCATAAAATTATGTTTGAAGCTGCCTAAACGTTAATAACAGGGAATGCCGTGATCTCTCTGAATAAAGTGAATAAACTTCAAATTATAAATAAATCTTACCTAAATAAAATACAATATTTTAAACGGAAAAACTTATTAATTAACAACGTTGTCCAGGTTCCTGGACAATTACTATGTCGATATATTCAAAATAGTGTAGGTAGTTACAATCAAATATGTGCATACAACTGAGTTAATTGTCAAACATTTAAATTTGTTAGCCATAACTTAAAAAGCAGTCCAAAAATATAAACAAGTTTTAGCAACATAGTGAGGCATGATTATGACGTATGTTTATGACGTACCCCATCGGGAATCATAATTAGACAGTATAAAGAGCAAGGAAAGGCAAGTAATAGATTAGCGCCTATATTTAAATTACGTATAGTTTTTTTACGAGAGCCCTGACACGCATACACAAAAAGTAAAATATAATATGTATATCGAGATATTCATCCCAGCAATGACCGTGTAAATCGCATTGTACACGCTAAATCTATTATGACAGGCAGGACAATGGTATTACACAACGAAGCTGGAGGACACGACCCCGGTATTAAGCTACATGTGTAGAGGCCGCGCTTGGATTTCCATACATTAGTGTTTACATGTTTATGCGATTGTCGGAAAGTGGGGGGCGAGTGACGACGGGCGGCAACGGACGTCGCTCGCTTATATCTGGAGTGCAAGGGTTGATCGCCAGCCCGTTCTTACACTCTTGTCGGTGTTCCGTGCTTTTAAGTGGATGTGGGGTTACACTATGAGGCCTAAACATAGGGGATGCGATTTTCTAGTCAATTTTACGATGAGGTTGAAACTTAAAACCTAATACTCTGACGAATGCTGGGATCTGTACACTTCTTTGTATGAGAAGATTATTTTACTAGCCTTAAATTCGTACTCAACGGTTTATGTAGATTTGTATAAGAGATTAAATTCATTCTAACTTGTGTTTTCTAATGAATTATTTTAACTAACCGTTTTAGGATAAGAGAGAAAATACTATATTAACGTATATTTTTTATGTAAGATATAAAACACATATCGTTTATTGAGCTAAAGTAATTACAGCTATAAAACTATTTAACAATATATTGTTACCTTGTCTAAGATCTTTATTAAGTTCAAAAAAGAAGGAATAATAATCTAAAGGGAAACACTGTACTTGGGTTAACACCCAAGTACAAGATCCGTTTGACGGTACCGCGACTTTTGAGAGCGCTAAAATCCTGAAGATTAATAGGTTCCTAACATTAGATAACTTTAACAAAGTTGCATACAAAATTTCAAGCAAATATAACAAATGTTATTGTTTCGACACATTTTTTATAAAAAAAAACAAAAAAGAAAGCAAAATTAAAAAAGCATTATGGGGCTTCGACCTCGTGACATGGAATACTTCAAAAGTGACACGCTACATTTCGCTGTGATCATATTGCTGTGTATTTCGCTTTAATGAGAATTAAATGGATAAAATACAACATGAATAGCAATGAAAAGTAGTTGAAATGGGCTGTATTTTAAATGTACCCAGTAAAATTAGTAGAGAACAAATCCCTGGCTATTATATAAAGAGATTTTGTTTTTATACTCTTACGATAAACTGAACGTAGAGAAATAGGCATAGAACGTAATTAAATAGACTGTGTCTTGAATGCATCTGTACATTACGTGCAGAATGTTACATCATAATGTAATATTGATAGGCTATTGGTTATGTTACGTTTTAACAATATCTATAATTTGGATTTAGTAAAAGTACCAAAATTACCTACCAAAATTAAATAAAAGGATATTAAAATCATTTCTGGTATTAGAGGAAGTTCATATTCGATGTGTAAGCTTTTCTTTAAAATAAATATCCATCGTTTATAATAGTTCTAATTATGTAACGATCTGCAATTTACCATCATAATATTTGTTGCTGTTATATAAATATATATCTTATGTTATTTAAATATTCGTACATTTGCTTATCATGCTGACAGCTCCGTGTTTAGATCTCTGACTGGCTGTCCGAGTAGGTTTTCGTAGTTTTCCTTCTAATTTAAGGCGAATGCCGACAGCTTAACATCTTAAACCGCTCCACGAGCGCATACATAATAATAACTCATGCCTTGCCATTCCCCGTTTTTGTTGTCTAAGTATTTTTAGAATACTAAGTCATGATTTATTATTATTACACTGGAATGTATCTTTGAATAATTTTATCCATGGCAACTACAAATGTATAAGTATGACATTAATATACTGTCATTTATATCTTAAATTTTTTCAAAAAGGCATCATATGTCGAAACATGTAAGATTGTTTCAAATATATACATTTTGAAGAAAACCAGACCTTAAATCGCCAACTAATTGAATCTACTATATATATGTATATATATATATATATATATATATATATATATATATATATGTATAAATATAATATCTTCGTGACCTTGGTATGATAAGGTAAACTTAATAAGTCGGCGATTAAAGGTCTGGTTTACTTCAGAGTATATATATTTAAAACAACATGTAGGGTTGTTTTAAATATATATACTCTGAAGTAAACCAGACCTTTAATCGCCGACTTATTAAGTTTACCTTATATATATATATATATATATATATATATATATATATATATATATTAATATAGTATATTGCCTCCACGTTCGGGCGTCTAAATTAATATAGTACTGTTGGATTAAATATTATACACATAGGTGAAACGTTGGGCCGTCTAAATTAATATGGTACATATAATAGTATAAATGTGAAATAGTAAATTTGCCGTCCACAGTGGGTGAACAAATTAATATATAGCTGTTGTTCGTATAAGAATAATAAGTAATAATAATTATTAAGTAAATATAAGGTGTGTAATATAAATAGGGTGTAAATATTCAGTTATTTCAAATATAAAGTTTTCTTTTTACGTATGTAGAGATTTACCCTATTCTTACATAGATGTCACCACAATACATTTCCGAAATTGGTGGAGACTGTGGCTTGAAATCTGAAATAGAAATAAGAAAAACCTAACCACAATATATATCAATAAATACTATATAAATATTTCGGCAACTAAGTAGCCATCTTCATTAGAATAACCTTAAAACTGAAAAAAATGTTAAACGTAGCGTTTTGGCTCAGGTAAACCTTAGAAGATATGCTCTTCACCAAATCGCCAGTGGGATAACACTGTTATGAGTGTTATCCCACTCGGTAAACAAAAAAAGAAGTTTTCAAAGTAAAATAAAATGTTTAATGTGATCTATCGGTTTAAGGTAAGTAATGCATTTACTATTACAAATGTTATAACTAGAGTGGACCAATTCGGAGCGAAAGCAGAGGCGTGACTAACGAATTAGTTCCCGCGTGCTCCATCGCACATACGATTACTTAGTATGTTGTTCACGGTCATCGTATGTACACGTATAATAGCAGCAGGAAAGTGTATTCTGTGTATTTAATAATGTTGAAGGAGCGTACAGTAAAAAAACCGCTATCATCAAAGTTAGTCAATAGGTTTATTGAGAACCATCCTAGTTTATCTTACAATGGGGTAAATGTAAAATGTTTAGTGTGCAATATATATATAAACCATGTAACAAAATCAAATTTTCAACGCCACGTGCATAGCGCAAGACATAAAGATAGAGACACTGGTGCCGATACAAAATACGAAGTGTTCTTATTTGATTTGTGTACAATGATGAGAAATAACTTTGGAGACGCACCTTATGTTAACAATATTTCAGCGCGCTTCTCCAGATTTTCAAGTCACGGAAAACGCATAAGACGGTAAGTTTTTTTTTAATCATCTAATTACATACATTTTAGATTTTATTTTTTATACGTATCATCGAGAACATTTCATAATCTAGAAAAACCGTCTTACACATTTTTTTTGTATCTAACATAATAACAGCACCGTTCGTGATAGTATATCTCTAGATATTAATAATGTTTCGCATGCGGGAACCAATTCGTTAGTCACGCCTCTGCTTTCGCTCCGAATTGATCCACTCTAGTTATAACCAAACTATCTGGTCACATGAAAAGTTTAAGTTTTGAAGTCACGTGATTATCAATTAATACACTTAAATGATTAAATTCTCTAATTATCACCACTGAAAGAACTGTATATTTCTCTTTTAAATGCTAAATTTAACTAATTGAAAATGTATTTACGTTTATAAAAGTATCAAAACGATTATTATTTAGCAAAATTTTGAATTAATATTATATTTTAAATGTGAATTAAAAAATACTCAAATGTAAGTGATTCTTGCTTCTGGAAGTTCTGCTGGTAGTCGGTAATGTTTCGATGAGACTAGGGCTTCTGTAGAGCTCGTACGATGTTTAGCGTCCCTCGGAATATTGATATGCAAATTCTAACCTCTATTCCAGTGGTTGATGTTTTAAAATGTATTCTTCGGAAGCGTAAATGACTGACAATAATATTTCTTTTTACTTGGGGTAAGTATCTGCAGTTTTTCCACTTATTTTTAATCAATTAGCGGGAGCTTATAAAAAAACACGTACTTATTTTTTAATTTTTGCCAGAAGATTCTAGTATCAATTGTTATTTTCGTGGCTTCTCATTCGATATTATTCGTAAAATTTAATCCATTTTAAAATAGTTTATGAGAATTATAATAAATAAAATAATCGTTTGGATAAATTGTAAAATTCTTAAATCTAATATACATGTTACAAATGAAACAGACATGCAATATACATATCTGTAACTGTATACATGGACAATACAATCTTGTAGGCGATTTCAGCGTAAATGTATATACAGATACAAATCTGTTCTTAAAAAGATTTGTATCATTTGTATTACATTGCTTCACTAGCGTGACTGATGACGCCTATAGATGGCAGAAACACGTGTCTTAAGCAGAAGTAAATGCTGAAAGTACGAGGTGTATTGTCCATGTGTACAGTTACAGATATGTATATTGCATGTCTGTTTCATTTGTAACAAATGCGTAATACGTGCATAACGTATTGATATTCTTAAACCTTTTTGTGTACTAATATACATGTGTCAAATTTTAAATTACAAATATACGGTACAGCGCTAGTGCGTACATTTGATTTCACATCTTCCCGCCATAGACTTTTTAAATAGTACAGTCGTTACATAAATATATTGAACATATTTTAATTCTATTAAATAAGTTAAAAAAAACTTCGGAAATACGAAAATATAAAAGAAAAGGACATCAAAAATAGAAAAGACAAAAATTTACATAAATGCATAAAATAATACATAAAAATTTAAATAAATAAATAATGATGCCTTTGTCAAGGATATAAAAAATATATTTTTTATATCCTTGACAAAGGCATCATTGCCGAAACATGTAGGGTTGTTTTAAATATATATACTTTGTAGTAATAAACCAGACCTTTAATCGCCGACTTATTAAGTTTACCTTATCATACCAAGGTCACGAAAATATTATATTTATATATATATATATATATATAATGTATATATATATATATATATATATATATATATATATATATATGTGTGTGTGTGCGATTTGTGGTACTAACATTCATAAATATCAAGTATTGCATCTAAAGATTCTTAAATCAAAAGGCAGTTACAATAAGACATCGGAAATAAATCAATAATATTGACGAGCTTCGAAAGAATATTACAATGTCTAAATAATTCTTTATATGGTTCATGATATCTATAAAGGAGATCTGTATTCATTGTCAACAATGTTTCGCAACCAAGATGACAGATTTAGTTGTATTTAGAGGTTAGAAAATTTTAAAATATATAGTTAGGTAAAAACAAAATAACGTGTCAGAGTGAAAACGTCGTTGACCTACTTTTAGATTTGGAACTTATAGTTTTTAAAATGTGTTAGACGCATGAAGAAGATATTGAATATTGTAATCGGAACAACGAAAGGAGAAACACGATGAAAAAAACAAATTTTTATTTGAAACTTACGAGGCTCGACAGCTAATGAAATATCTGTATTATAATATTTCGCTCTTGGCCAAATTCAATTGAATACAGGGTATTATAAAATATTCAGAAACGACATAAGTACACAAGTTTTTAGAATGCAGGTATACAGGTAAAAAATGGCATTAATTAATATTTTTCTACACCTGAAAAAAATCTTGCCGTACCCGAGGCTATAAATCATGCAAAGCAGGAAAGAAAGAGATTCTATCGCGAGCAACGTCTCTGAACAGTGTAAAAATTTACTTCGTCGAATAACTTGTAGGTACTTAATTGTTAATTTTGAAACATTTTTAAGTTTAATTTCCTGTAAAGTAAATATATTATAATTTTCTATTCTTTAACGTTAATTTTGTTACAAATTATTAACTTATTTTTATATATTTAAAAATAAACAAAATATATCAGGAAAAGTTCGATAATTTGTATAACGAATAAAGGTATAAATCACGATATACAGTAAATTTAGAAGTTCATAAATTAAAAATTGAAATTTCAAGCGTATATGAATAATTAATTTGTAATCAATTAATTATAATTTCTGTTTTACAAAAAAGTAATAACGTAAGGTACCTTGGGAACACTAGGAACTTTGTCTCACAAATGATCTAATGATATCTGTGTTTTGCTCTATAATAAAAGATTCATGATTTAGAAATCAAATTTAAGAATTTATATAGTGTGGAGATAGATATTTCATGCGGTAGGGATTACTTTACACTAATTGAATAAGTACAATAATATCAGTAAATTCCAAAAAGATTATATTTTATCCAATTAAACAAAACACCTTTTGTCATAGCTTAGTGTTTGGAGGGTTTCTAATCTAGGCTAAGATAATACGCAAAGAGATATCAAGCGAGCCACAACATTTGTATCCTAGGTAGGCCATGAACGACTGAGATAGACATATAAGTCACGTCTGAGCTTAGAGAATTGACGAAGTGTCATTTGTAGATAATCATTTCAAATTGACAAGTTACGATTTAACCTATTACTAATAGTACGAAATATAGGTTAGGACATCGTGGATTCGATGAGTATATTTATATATAGACTTCCGGTTTAGCCGGAAACGATGTTAACTTTTTATTTTAAATAAAACAACCTATATATTTTTACGAATTTCAATAGAGCTCCGCTCTGGAACAAAGATATTTAATTAAAACCGATATTTTAAAATCATGTTTATGATTAGTAAGCCATGGGTTTAAAATTAAATATTTGACTTAAAACCCTCAGAATTAACTTTGCAGACATCCAAATATTAATAATGGTTGAATTTACTCAAAAAAAGCGTATTGATATTCTGATAATGATTGGTTTTAGTGACCTCGTCAGAACTCATGAACCAGTATGCGATTAATTTATCATTTTGCATCAAGATCGGCATCCAATATCACGAACTGTCGTTGGTAAAACTTTGGGAAGGTATAACTTGACCGGAAATGTAGAAATTTACGGAAAAGCGGATCACCAAAAGTCCCAACTAGTGAAGTTATTGCTCAAGATATTGCTATAGCATTAGAAGAATTACCACAAACTTCTACTACATCCCATGCACTAAACTATAATATATGTTGCCGATCAATAGCCAGAAAATTTAAGCAAGAAAAATATCAGCCGTATAAACTACATTTAGTGCAAGAATAATTGGACGGGGATTATGATCGTAGAATTAAATTTTGCGAAAGAGTAATGGAGATTTGCAAAAATGACCAATATTTTATATACAATTTGGTGTTTTCCAACGAGGCCAGGTTTTGTTTGAATGGTTCTATTAATCGCCGTAATTGTGGATATTGGTAGAATAGAATGTTGTGCGTGTGCTAGAAACACAGGCACAACATTCGCAGAAATTAAACGTTGTGGTTGGTATTTTCAGGAACCGTATTATTTGGGCCTGTTTTCATTAATGGTACACTGACTGAACAGAGATAATTAGATCTTTTACGTGGTCAGGTTGTTCCTAATATTGAGCAAAATGGGGAATTACTTGTGAATGTTTGGTTCCAATAAGATGGAGCACCCCCTCACTATGCCCTTAATGTTAGTTTTTAAACCAAACATTCCCAAATCGGTGGATTGGCCGTAAAGGATATGGTTTGCACGGTCTCCAGATTTAAATCCCCTAGATTTTTTCCTTTAGTGTCATTTAAAATCTGTGGTTTATACTAGACGACCACATAATCTGGAGGCGTTGCGGTAGAAAATAATTGAGAAACTAATTCGTGAGGAGGTTTTGGCAAATGTCGTTCAACAATTTGTTCACAGACTTTCATATTGTCAAGAAGTGAACGGTGATCATTTCGAAAACAGTCTTAATTGATATTTATTTTGTTTATATTGCTTGTGTTCATTTTTCTTGTTCTCAATAAAATTTGCATTAAGGGCATAGTAGGTGCATAGTGGGTGCTCCATCTTGTTGGAACCAAACATTTACAAGTAATTCCCCATCTTGTTCAATATTAGGAACAATCTAATCATGTAAAGATCTAAATATCTCTGTTCAGTTAGTGTATCATGAATGGCCCAATAATACGGTTCCTGAAAATACCAAACAAAACGTTTAATTTCTGCGAATGTTGTGCATGTGCTTCTAGCATCCAATGCAGGTTATCTATAGACCAGTATCGACCAATATCGACTACGTAGCTCCTACATTAACGAACACTTAATTTGGATCAGCCAGTATATATCAGCTACTGACACTAGAACGTGCCCAAAAACGATTCTTGCAGTACTTGCCTTATAAATTAGATGGTATATATCCACCTAATGACACTGACTACGCAAGTTTATTATGTAGACAGGATTTCACATCCCTAAGCCAACGAAGAGATAAGTTTCTGATTAAACTCATCAACTATGTTATGAATTCACCTTGCCTTGTCAGACAAATAAATTTCCTGGTGCTAAAGTATAACATTAGATCAGATACATTTTTTTTGTACTTAAGGCGCATACGAATGTCCTCCAGAAATTGCCATTGTTGCATATGTGCTGTAATACTCATCGACTGTATCCCGATCCATTCTATAGAGTATGGTTATTATTTT
Organism: Melolontha melolontha; assembly: GCA_935421215.2. Taxonomy (NCBI): domain Eukaryota; kingdom Metazoa; phylum Arthropoda; class Insecta; order Coleoptera; family Scarabaeidae; genus Melolontha; species Melolontha melolontha. Next base: position 180,331,302 of record OW285235.1, read on the forward strand.
TTTATCTTTGCTTTTATTTAATGAATTTAGTGATTTTTTTCTTAATTAATCTGCTAGTTTGTATAAATAATTTCAAGTTTTCTTTATTTACTTTTTGGGAGGTTGTACTGTGTTAATTATTAATTTATAGAATAATTGAAACATACATGAGTGGCGATATGTTCGGACACGTTCATTAAAAATATTAATATTGAACTTGTATTTTTGTTCTTCACACCACTTTTTTTAATAAAATTTGATATTATTAAAAATACTTTTATTAATTTATAGTTTTTATATATCATCTGATAGTTACCCTGAAACTGGATTTTGTGAATCTGTTGCGTAAATAAATATATGTTTAGTTACCCATTAATTATTATTATTATTATTATTATTACTATTATTATTATTATTATTATTAAGTAACGAAAATAATTTTTTTACTTGACATTCCATTTTCTTTTGTCAATAATTAACCCTAGAAGGTATACCGGGGTTACGAGTGACCCCAACAGAATTGAATTTTCCCACTTAGATTCTTATTTCGCGCTTGGTGGCGCTGATAATTTAGGTAAGGTTAGTCGATTGTGAATAGTATAAACACAAGCAGTGAACCTTACGTTGCCGGTTATCGTTTTCTCAATAAAAATTATTTGGGGTTGTGAGTGACCCCAGGATACGTTTGCGTATTGTGAAATAATACTGTTTGTAATTTCGTGTGATAGAATATTTGTGAAACATGTCTAAAAAAACCGTTAGTTCTCTAGATCCGGACTTTGAAAAAACTGTCTTACAATGGTACGATGAAGCAGAAAGCGATATTGAAGACAATTTTGCAGAAAGTGACAGTGAGGACGAGGTGGAAGAGTTGTCGGAACACAACGATGACACTTCTTCTGAAGATGATGAGTTTGAAGAACGTCCACTTCAACGTGAAGGAATTTTGAAGGGCAGAAATGGTTTTGCATGGAGTTCACGAGAACCTGCAAAAAGCAGAACGCCTTCAAGAAACATCGTGGTAAAGGTACCTGGAATAAAGCGTGCACGTGTAATTACCACAGAAATAGATGCTTGGGCCATTTTATTTACTCCTACAATTTTAAATGAAATTATAACTCATACAAATGAAGAAATAGAAAGACAAGGTGTCAAATACCAGCCAGGTACGAAATACGTACATCCTACAGATAATGTAGAAATATATGCCCTATTAGGCCTTTTGTACATAGCTGGTGCTCGAAAAGATGCACATCTATCTGTAGAACAAATGTTTTCTTCACATGGACCTCTAATATATAGATGCATTATGCCTGCAATACATTTCAAATTCTTATTGAATTGTCTAAGATTTGACGATAAAGAAAAAAGAAATCGTGAAGACAAATTTTCACCGATAAGGCAAATATGAGAGGATTTTATAGAAAATTGTACAAAGAGTTACTCTCCTCACTGCTACGTAACTATAGATGAGCAGCTACTTGGTTTTATGGGCAAATGCCCGTTTCGTGTATATATAGGATCTAAACCTGACAAATACGGAATTAAGGTTGTATGTATGTGTGATTCGCGTACATATTACATGATAAGTGCTATTCCATACATTGGAAAAAACACCAATCCAACCAACGAATCTGTTCCAATATATTTAGTGAAAGAGTTATCCAAATCTATTCATGGAACAAATAGAAACATTACAATGGATAACTGGTTTACGTCTGTTCCATTAGCCAAAGAAATGCTTAGCAACAAAGGTCTAACAATCGTGGGAACAATAAGACATAATAAAAGAGAAATACCACCTTCTTTTTTACCTTCTAAAAACAAACCCGTACTAACTTCCGAATTTGCTTTCTCAGACAATTTGACGTTGGTTTCGTTTACACCAAAGAGAAATAAATCTGTCACACTAATCTCGACCATGCACGCTGACAAGAATGTTAATGAGGTTTCGAAGAAACCAGAAATTATTGAGTTTTACAACTCCACCAAAGGTGGAGTGGATACATTCGATCAGATGGCTCACAACTACACCGTATCCAGGAAAACAAGAAGGTGGCCACTTAGATATTTCTATGGGATGCTTGATCAAGCCGGGATAAATGCCTTTGTGTTATATAATGTGTCGGGTAACGCTAGCAAAGTTACCCGAAATAAGTTTTTGCAATCAATCGGACTGCAACTAGCTAAACCTTGGATGGAAAGTAGGCTCTCCAAAAAGATATCCGGTAAACTGCAAAGTGAAATAGGAGAAGTACTGGGACTAACACATATTCCAGAAGAGGAACAGCTTGGTCCAGGGCCAAAAAAACTCAAATCGTCAAGATGTTATGTATGTCCTCGTTCACGTGATCGAAAATGCAGAGTTGTATGTTATATGTGTTCCAACAATGTATGTAATGAACACCGTACTGATATTTGTCTAAACTGTAAGAGAAATACTTAAAGTTGCTATTGGCTTCACTAAATAAACGTTTTCAAAAAATATTCTTTTATTTTTCCAAAATTAATTTCTGGGGTAACTGGTGACGCCAAGTATACGTTTTCAAGTGTGTTATTTTGGTATACCTTCTAGGGTTAAGAACGATCTTTGCACAAATTCACAAATTCAAAAACTATTCAATTAAACCATAATTCGATATTAAAATAACTTTGACATATGCCTAAGAATTTTTTGTCATGGGGACTCTCATCCTAGAAACAAAAAACCCTACAAACTTTTGCATCAACCTGATATATTAGAAATGATAACGGGCCTAAGTTTGAGCCTTGACACCCGATGAGGCGACGAACTCGAAAGATGAAAAGCCATTATAAAACACATACTTTTTTCATCACGTAAGTACGACAACATTAATTTTAAATTTTAAATTCAAAATTATGCATTTTTTGTATGAATATTATATGGTCAATGCTATCCAACGCCTGGCTGAAGTGTATGTAAATAACGTCTATTCATGCAAGGTACACATATCTTGAGTAACACAAATATAGTCTAGAAAATTTATTATAAAATGTCCCCTATAATCAACATTCAATCTTCTTAATGATTATTTTGCTAAAAGAAATTGAAAACAAAATATGCATGTTATTCAAAGCATAATATAGAAGTCGATTTAATCTAAATTACAGTACATATCTATATCGATCAATATTAATGACCCCACAGATAGTGAGAATGATGATGATGATATTGGCGGTACAACTTCAAATTAGATCATCGTAAGTACAAATAGTCGAGACTTCGAGAATGCAAGGTCCGCACAAAGGGAGCGCCAGCGTCAACGTCGGCGGGGTTCGTGCGAAGCTTCGGCCGAATCAGGATCTGTTAAACTGAATAATTAACGTTGCGATTAGTTCTGGATTCCATTTATTAGGAACGTACCGGGTTAATATTTATGTGGGATTTCACCTTTTGTACGTCGGAAGTTTAAAAGGCCAACCGAAGATCAAATTAACCGGACAATTTAATTTCTTATTTATTATTCGGACCCCTACCTTTTAATTCCGTTTTAATTACCATGCAGATCAATTCGTATGTATGGAACATAACATCGAAAAAAAATAGGAACGAAAAAAGGTTGTAAACGTTAAATTTATTAACCGCTAACGTAGTTAAGATATTCCCTTAAGTATGGATATTAAAAATTAATGTTTCTGCGTAATCAAATTCATATACTCGAACTTTTGTTTTCTCCCAGAAACTATATAATCTATCTCAGATGACAATAACTCCTACAGTATTATTATTATTTTGCGTATAGCTTACACGGATTACAATTACGTATATATCTTCACAGATCAGTGTTAAATTTTAAATCAAAGTCATTAATCCAGTTCAGCACGGAGTGAGTGGCTTCTAAGAAGTCACTCATATCTCTCCATATACTGTAAAAGGGCACTGAGCTGTATTATGGCGAACAGTCTGTCGACGTTCCCTTTGAATACGGAAGTCGGTATCTCAGTCAGTTCCCATTTATAGAATGAATCACGACAGATGCTGTGGGACGTTCTTATTGAGTATCTTCCATTGAGTTTGTGACGAGGCAGCTCCATTCTTGGTAAGGCTACGGTTACAGTGGAAGCATGTTCGCGCGTTGGTAGTTCGTTCGATTGCATCCATAATTGCTAGACTGCGGAACCGGCGCTGTCCCGTATCTAGTGTGATTCATCGGTGCCGACAATGTACAATCGATCTACTTAAGAGTATATATGAATATTATAGCGTCATGGTATTGATAAAAGTTGTCTGCTTGTATGCCTTTCAATGCAAACAGACGGACTGTGAAATATATTTCGCCAGAGTTGTAATAAAGCCAATGAAATGTATATTCGGAAATTAATTTTTAGGAAAATAAATAAAGCACTGACGTTAAATGAATTTGAATTAACTTGAATTGAAATTAATTTAAGATATATATGTATACACAAAATGTATTTACTTGATACAGTGAAAAAATTCAAAATATTGAAAAAGTATAAACTTGAAATTAATCATATCACTTATAATTAAAGTGAAAATTAAATGAATTTAAATTAACTTGGATTGAAATTAATTTGAGATTAACTCAAGATTATATATATTGATATAATACCGAATGCTACGAAGAGAAAAACCACCACGTTCGGACGACAAAATGATATAATATGATGGCTATGAATAATTATGTATATAAAATTTAATAAAATAACTGAATAGCTAGCTCCAATTCGTGAATTTAAAAAAAACAATACTTAATAAAAGCACTTCTTCATCTCAGGTCTTAAGGTAGGTTCTAGATGCTCAGACAGTACACATACATACATAAAATAAAACGATTTTACAGAGTAAAATAAATATATAATTAGAATGAATATTAATTGTTTTCTATACAAGATACAAACTATAAGATATCAATGTGCACTTAATATGCTAAAACAAATATAAATCAAAGTTGGGTTGCTTGTATACCCCTTCCTACAAGTTATATTAGGTTGCCTATACAGTATACGTATGGTTTATAAAGTAAATACAACAAATTCAGGTTATTCAAGAGATTATTATTAAAAATTAAAAAAAAAAACTGTTATTTGGAAATGGTATTTTGCCTCTCAAGATAACGTGAGTTTAAAACTTTATAATGTGTAACAACAAATGAATTGATCTTTTTAAGACATTAAGAGAATCTATTTTCGCTGGTGTACCTGGTGTATTTGAGAGTATGGAGATTTCAGGCCTTGAATATTTAAAATATGATGGAAGTTCTGGAAATATCCAACGGGAACTGGAAGGTTGGGAGTTATGTTGTACTTCTCGTACGGCTGGAAAATATCCTCTTCGTAGAAGTCCAAAGCGGAAAAAACCTAAAATTCCTACACACCAAACTAAAAGACTCAACACCCACACTAAAACAATCACACACAATATACAACATACCCTGCAAAGACTGTGACAAAGTATACATAGGCCAAACAAAACAGTTACTACAAGAAAGATTGAAAGGTCACAAATACGCGAAAAATCAAACTGCCTTAAAAAAACACCAATTGACACTAAAACATAATTTTGATTTTGATAACACCAAAGTAATAACACAGCAAAAGAATACAAAAGCTAGGGAGGTCTTAGAAATGATCCATATTTTCAAAAACAGCAGAACAATCAACGACAGAAACGAAATTGATGGACTTTCCAAACTCTATTACCCACTCATAAAACAATAAAATAGTCAAACCCCCCCACGCACACAAACACAACCACCAAAAAAAAAAAAAATTTTATTAGTACCCATTTGTAAATACTTTTACTATATACCCCTTAACACGCTCCTGACCGTTTTGCTAATTTCAAAATAGAACAGAAAGCCACTTCTCTAAACAAAGACACAGACACTCGCAATATACGAACCAGTGCAGTCGGTTCCCCTAAAAAAGGTCTCGGATAGCTCCGATGACACATGTTACACAGAATGAGTGTTTGAAACACAAAAAGAACGGTGAGTTTATTGTCATTTATTGTCATTCATTGTTCTTTACTGTATTAGTAGTATAATCTAAATTTTCAATTCATTTATACAGATGTAATCATTTTAATTTTTCCTTACTCATTATTAATCTATTTAATTTTAATTTTAATTGTTAATTTAATTGTTAACTCTGCCTTTAATCTAATTTTAATTTTAATTGTTAATTCAGTCTCACAAAGGCAAATATCTTCTCACGTTTTCATTGTATTAATTCTTGTTTCTAGTTACTTGAAAAAGACTGAATAATAATAAACGTCGAAACGTCGAAGAATAAAACATCAATATTCATTAAAGGTCGCTAAACCAATAAAAGTCTATTATTTTTAATATTAAGACACGGCCAATAAAATAAATAAGAAAAATAAAATTCTTATAAATACCAAATATATATATATATATATATATATATATATATATATAAATATAGTACATTCGTGACCTTGGTATGATAAGGTAAACTTAATTAGTCGGCGATTTTCAGACCTTTAATCGCCGACTAATTAAGTTTACCTTATATATATATATATATATATATATATATATATATATATAAATAGTATATTCGTGACCTTGGTATGATAAGGTAAACTTAATTAGTCGGCGATTTTCAGACCTTTAATCGCCGAATAATTAAGTTTACCTTATATATACATATATATATATATATATATATATATATATATATATATATAAGGTAAACTTAATTAGTCGGCGATTAAAGGTCTGAAAATCGCCGACTAATTAAGTTTACCTTATCATACCAAGGTCACGAATATACTATATTTATATATATATATATATATATATATATATATATATATATATTTGGTATTTATAAGAATTTTATTTTTCTTATTTATTTTATTGGCCGTGTCTTAATATTAAAAATAATAGACTTTTATTGGTTTAGCGACCTTTAATGAATATTGATGTTTTATTCTACGACGTTTCGACTTTTATTATTATTCAGTCTTTTTCAAGTAACTAGAAACAAGAATTAATACAATGAAAACGTGAGAAGATATTTGCCTTTGTGAGACTGAATTAACAATTAAATTAACAATTAAAATTAAAATTAGATTAAAGGCAGAGTTAACAATTAAATTAACAATTAAAATTAAAATTAAATAGATTAATAATGAGTAAGGAAAAATTAAAATGATTACATCTGTATAAATGAATTGAAAATTTAGATTATACTACTAATACAGTAAAGAACAATGAATGACAATAAATGACAATAAACTCACCGTTCTTTTTGTGTTTCAAACACTCATTCTGTGTAACATGTGTCATCGGAGCTATCCGAGACCTTTTTTAGGGGAACCGACTGCACTGGTTCGTATATTGCGAGTGTCTGTGTCTTTGTTTAGAGAAGTGGCTTTCTGTTCTATTTTGAAATTAGCAAAACGGTCAGGAGCGTGTTAAGGGGTATATAGTAAAAGTATTTACAAATGGGTACTAATAAAATTTTTTTTTTTTTTTTGGTGGTTGTGTTTGTGTGCGTGGGGGGGTTTGACTATTTTATTGTTTTATGAGTGGGTAATAGAGTTTGGAAAGTCCATCAATTTCGTTTCTGTCGTTGATTATTCTGCTGTTTTTGAAAATATGGATCATTTCTAAGACCTCCCTAGCTTTTGTATTCTTTTGCTGTGTTATTACTTTGGTGTTATCAAAATCAAAATTATGTTTTAGTGTCAATTGGTGTTTTTTTAAGGCAGTTTGATTTTTCGCGTATTTGTGACCTTTCAATCTTTCTTGTAGTAACTGTTTTGTTTGGCCTATGTATACTTTGTCACAGTCTTTGCAGGGTATGTTGTATATTGTGTGTGATTGTTTTAGTGTGGGTGTTGAGTCTTTTAGTTTGGTGTGTAGGAATTTTAGGTTTTTTCCGCTTTGGACTTCTACGAAGAGGATATTTTCCAGCCGTACGAGAAGTACAACATAACTCCCAACCTTCCAGTTCCCGTTGGATATTTCCAGAACTTCCATCATATTTTAAATATTCAAGGCCTGAAATCTCCACACTCTCAAATACACCAGGTACACCAACGAAAATAGATTCTCTTAATGTCTTAAAAATATCAATACATTTGTTGTTACACATTATAAAGTTTTAAACTCACGTTATCTTGAGAGGCAAAATACCATTTTCAAATAACAGTTTTTTTTTTAATTTTTAATAATAATCTCTTGAATAACCTGAATTTGTTGTATTTACTATATAAACCATACGTATACTGTATAGGCAACCTAATATAACTTGTAGGAAGGGGTATACAAGCAACCCAACTTTGATTTATATTTGTTTTAGCATATTAAGTGCACATTGATATCTTATAGTTTGTATCTTGTATAGAAAACAATTAATATTCATAACACCAAAGTAATAACACAGCAAAAGAATACAAAAGCTAGGGAGGTCTTAGAAATGATCCATATTTTCAAAAACAGCAGAACAATCAACGACAGAAACGAAATTGATGGACTTTCCAAACTCTATTACCCACTCATAAAACAATAAAATAGTCAAACCCCCCACGCACACAAACACAACCACCAAAAAAAAAATTTTTTATTAGTACCCATTTGTAAATACTTTTACTATATACCCCTTAACACGCTCCTGACCGTTTTGCTAATTTCAAAATAGAACAGAAAGCCACTTCTCTAAACAAAGACACAGACACTCGCAATATACGAACCAGTGCAGTCGGTTCCCCTAAAAAAGGTCTCGGATAGCTCCGATGACACATGTTACACAGAATGAGTGTTTAAAACACAAAAAAAAACGGTGAGTTTATTGTCATTTATTGTCATTCATTGTTCTTTACTGTATTAGTAGTATAATCTAAATTTTCAATTCATTTATACAGATGTAATCATTTTTATTTTTCCTTACTCATTATTAATCTATTTAATTTTAATTTTAATTGTTAATTTAATTGTTAACTCTGCCTTTAATCTAATTTTAATTTTAATTGTTAATTTAATTGTTAATTCAGTCTCACAAAGGCAAATATCTTCTCACGTTTTCATTGTATTAATTCTTGTTTCTAGTTACTTGAAAAAGACTGAATAATAATAAAAGTCGAAACGTCATAGAATAAAACATCAATATTCATTAAAGGTCGCTAAACCAATAAAAGTCTATTATTTTTAATATTAAGACACGGCCAATAAAATAAATAAGAAAAATAAAATTCTTATAAACACTAAATATATATATATATATATATATATATATATATATAATATATATATATATATATATATGTCTTAATATTAAAAATAATAGACTTTTTATTGGTTTAGCGACCTTTTATTGAATTATGATGTTTTATTCTACGACGTTTCGACTTTTATTATTTTTCAGTCTTTTTCAAGTATCTAGAAACAAGAATTAATACAATGAGAACATGAGAACTGTGTTTGCTTTTGTGAGATTGAATTAACAATTAAATTAACAATTAAAATTAAAATTAGATTAAAGACTGAATTACCAATTAGATTAACAATTAAAGTTAAAATTTAAAATTAGATTAATAATGAGTAAGGACAATTAAAGTGATTACATCTGTATAAATGAATAGAAAATTTGAATTAAACTACAATACAGTAAGGTAAATAGAAACAAGAATTACTACACTGAAAACGTGAGAGTTGTGTTTGCTTTTGTGAGACTGAATTAACAATTAAATTGACAATTAGAATTAAAATTAGATTAAAGACTGAATTACCAATTAAATTAACAATTAAAGTTAAAATTTAAAATTAGGTTAATAATGAGTAAGGATAAATTACAGTGGTTAAATCTGTATAAATGAATGAGATGTTAAACTTTTGATGTTAAACTACATTACATGAACAATGAATGACAAAACTCACAGTTTCTTTTGGTTTTCAAAATCACGCATTCTGTGTAACATGTGTATCGGGGGCCCGAGACCTTTTTTTTTGTAACGAACCGATCGCACTGGTTGGAATATTGTAAGTGTTTGTGGCTTTGTTAAGAGAGGTTAATTTCTGTTCTGTTTTTGGAATTTAGCAAATTGATCAGGACCGTGTTTAGGGGTATGTAGTAAAAGTATTTACAAATGGGAACTGATAAAAAGTTTTTTTTGTTTTTTTGGTTTGTGTTTGTGTGTGCGGGGGGGGGGGTTGATTTTATCTATTGTTTAATCAGTGGGTAATAGAGTTTAGACAGTCCATCAATTTCGTTCCTGTCGTTTATTGTTCTGCTGTTTTTGAAAATGTGGATCATTTCTAAGACCTCCCTAGCTTTTGTATTCTTTTTCTGTGTTATTACTTTGGTGTTATCAAAATCAAAATTATGTTTTAGTGTCAATTGGTGTTTTTTAAAGCAGTTTGATTTTTTGCGTATTTGTGACCTTTCAATCTTTCTTGTAGTAACTGTTTTGTTTGGCCTATGTATATTAATTGTTAATTTAATTGTTAATTCAATCTCACAAAAGCAAACACAGTTCTCATGTTCTCATTGTATTAATTCTTGTTTCTAGATACTTGAAAAAGACTGAAAAATAATAAAAGTCGAAACGTCGTAGAATAAAACATCATAATTCAATAAAAGGTCGCTAAACCAATAAAAAGGCTATTATTTCTAATATATATATATATATATATATATATATATAGTATATTCGTGACCTTGGTATGATAAGGTAAACTTAATTAGTCGGCGATTTTCAGACCTTTAATCGCCGACGAATTAAGTTTACCTTATATATATATATATATATATATATATATACAATATTCAACAATACTATAACCATCTGTGTATGACCATCTATATGTAAATACGCTTTATACAATATGACGCATTCAAAGTCGCTTATAAGCACCAGGTGGAGCAGAAATTTATTTTGGCGTCACAAATTTAACCAAGAGCTGCCATTCTATAAAGTTTATCTATTCTTGTCACTCAAAGTGTTAAGCGGAGCACAGATATACGGGGTCAGGTCCGCTGAACATATTTACGCGGTAGCGCATTTGTGATTACTCATGCCAATTTCATTTCATTTGTTTGCCTGTTATATTTTATTGGAGTGAATTTGTAAGAAGAACTTTTGATCCTAGCAATTCTAAATGACGACGAAGGACAAGAAATGCGTGTTAAGAACGGGTATGTACTTAATTTTGAAATTTGTAATATTAAATTGCAATTTTTTTATTTTGAAAGACTAAAAGGCAGAAACGTCTGGGTACTTGAAATCAATCAAAAACGAAAACAAGAAGGCGAATTCCATTGCTTGTATAAGCAGAAAAAAGATTTTCAACTCCAGGTGAAGTGCGAATATTTTCTGATTTCTTCTTTTTTCTGGTACCAGCACTACACGGTGTTTCAGGTGATTCATTACTCTTTGCTATTGACGCTGGATCAGTCGATATTGGAGTAGGTAGGTATTGAATAATCCTCGAAAGTGTTTGCGCCATTATTGCTGCTTTTCTCATCGTTACTCAACTGCAAAGAACCAAGCGGCGTATCCGACAGAGATGTATTAGAGTGTGTCTGTGCAAAACCGATAAATCGTCGAATGTTTTCCATCAGCTATGTCCATGGCCAAGCCTTGTAACGACAAATATATATCCTTTTCTGTCCGGTATGGGTTTTTCCATATTTTCCATTTTTTCCATTTTTCCATATGCAAAAAATCTATTTCTGGTTTTAATGATATCTGGCAATTTCCTAACTATCTTTGAAGAATAGATGGAAAACATGTAGGCAACTAGTAAATATCCATCAAAAAACGGTTCATTATACTACTGCTACTTGAACAGATTTTCTATAGCTTTAATGGCTATTATAGATTCAAAATATAAATTCATTGGCATAGACGTTGTAGGTTATGGAAAAAATAGTCAAGAGATAAATGTTTTATAATTTTAATATTATCCAGAAATATACTTCAATAAAATTGTTTTGAAGATACTACGTACCGCCCATTCCTTCAATCTTTAGAATATACGCAATTTCATTCCACTTTTTGTTCTTAATACGAAAGTTCTTGTATTGCGGATGCGACATATCATATAGAACAAGAATTTTTCTTACATTTTCTATCAGCTTTTCAATAAAGTTATTTTCTTCACTTGCCATCGTATGTACGTTTATGAACTGTAACAGCGGTAAAATACAACTAGCAGCATCTTACCACCACCGCCAGCTAGAACGCGGTACCATCGCTCGTAACGGCGGGCGTGTAACGACATGCCTGCAAGGACGTATTTTATTTAACAGACCGAGTCTGACCGCCACCGCCACCGCTTATACCGCCACCGCTGTTACCGCGTATATCGTTTTAACCATCATGGGTCTCATGGACGAAATGTATTTATCTGAAAATAATATGGCACAATCTAATCTTTGAAAATAGACAATACTGGGTTAATGATTTATTTTTACACAAAAAATTAAGTGAATTTAATCTACTGTTCAGTCGACCAGCAAAATTTTATGAGTATTATTGCATGACATATGATACTACAAATATATACTAAATGGTATTGAAGAAAAAATAACTTTTAGGGATTGTATTTCACCATCTAAAAGGTTAAGTATTACACTAAGGTAAAATACAAAAAGCTAAAACACACGTGTAATAATAATATACTTCATGTTTTAAAATTCATAATATACACTGATGCATTCTCATATGTTTGCTCAATATTTAATTAATTTTGAGTTATGGGTAATGTTCCTGAAATGGTCCGATTTGCATGTATTTCTGATATTGCTGACATTTGTAAATTGTATGACAGCTGGTGAAGGTGTGGAAACATTTCCTTCAGTCAAAACTGATGGTGTGGGTGAAACTCGATATGATCTGTTGATGATGGTGATGAATAGTGAAGATAGTGATATTTGACGATTAAAGGAAATAGCTTGCAAAGATGTTATGTCAGAAGTGGCAAACAGGATCGCCATGTGATGTCGGTCCAGCTAGCCACTCGCAGGATCGCCATGTTTTGTCCCCTGGTTCTGTTAGAGCTTCATCTCCGAGGCGGACTCGTTAGAGGCCGGTTCTATTGGTAAAATAAATAATACATTCGGAAACAATATAATCTAGCATTTAATAAACACATAAAAATAACATTAAATGTTATCGTTATTTTCTCATGTAGAATAATGATTTGATCAAATTTGCAAGACTGACTCGTTCTTTTACGTATTCAGTATATGTATATATACCGATAGGTCCAGCTCTCAACGGGCCATACCCAGCAATAAGTGGCAACAGCGAATCCCCTCTACGCGCAGTAGCTTACATTACCATACATTGCAGAGTTATGAATTTAGTAAGACTTAAACCGCGCAAGGATATAGTCGTTTGCATATTCGTTCTGTATACGTAATTTGCCCATTTGTTTCAGATATAATAAGGTCGTTATATCTCCAAGTTATTATTATTGTATTCTTAGCTGCTACGGAAAAGTAATTTTAAGTAATAAAAAAACAATAACGTTTTCTAAAAGATAAAAGTAAAAAAATCAATAATTCTGCAAAATAAATTTTAATTCTAAGAAAGTCACTAAATATAGGATTCGAAAATACCGCCCTCTCTCCCCAAACAATAGCCGAGCCTAATGTAAAACTCCCGCCTCACTCCCTCGAGATTTCTAGGGGTTATTGTCTCGAAAATTCTAAACAGTTGAACTTGCAACTGTTGCAACCTTTACGTTTGCACAGCTAGATACGAATGACGGGCAATCTATTGCTCTCGATCATCGGACTAATGTATGCGCACGCAGAGTGGCATCGTACATACGTTGCCACATCGCATTACGTTCCATACGTATATTGTTGCGTATGGCCCGTAGCGGGTTGGACCTATCGGTATATCCTGTCTACTTACTTAATAACCTACTTACATATTTAATGGTATGCTAACCTAGTTATATAGATGTCCTGCTTTAGTTATCACAATGTAGTAGCATGCTGTTGAGACAAATGTGACAAATGTTGACTTGAATACTCAGTTTTATCCTGTAATTTCATTTGCACATATAATTTTCTTCATGTTTGATGTTTATAAATGAGGCAGTAAGCTCATTAAGAAATGGCAGTCATAATCTTGTGCATTTTCCATGTTAGATTTACTTTGCTTGAAGAAATTAAGTTTTTCTTCTTCAACACGCAGTAATCTTTCCTGCATGGTATAGCGACGTTTCTTTTCTGCCGTCTCTGAATTTTTTTTTTCTTTTATATTATCACGATGTCATCATATCTATGGATTTCTTCTGTATTACTGTCGGATATAGTTACTTGAGTGTTGTCAATTGCTTGTAGGGTTTGGCTATATCCTGTAGCTCTCATCCTTATTCAAAAAAAGTGTTACCTGTGAAAGCGGTGAAGATTCTGGAATATTATCACATGCTGATCGTGGTGCAATTTGTGCCAAGAGGAAACACATAATATTATAGTAAGGCCAGGTAGAAACACATTTATGTCCGACGTCCGAACCAGAAGACTTTTTGGTGAACATTTCTTGATGTTTGCATCGAAATCTATCGCGCATTCCATATCGCCCTTCCATTTTGTTTTTTCGGCATCGCCTAAAAGTTTTATACAATAATTAGTATGTAATTGCAGAGTAAGTGGGAATGTAAACATTGCTGTCTACAAATTACAAAGCAAATCATACGAAATTTTTTTTATTTGAAAAATATGGCAAGCTGTAGACTTGGGTTCGAGTCCCAACGTAGACCATATTTTTCAAATAAAAAAAACTTCGTATGATTTGCTTTGTACATCCCCACTTACTCTGCAATTACATACATTCTAATTTGATATTTGTAAATATTTCATATAAAAAGTCGAAGAACTCCAATAATTTATCAATTGTTATATTTAATAAACGGCTAAGAAATTATCTAAACACTTCGAGAATCGAGAAATGCACAAAATGAGTATTTTTGTTTAAGACTAACATTAATATTGTATTTATTAAGTTAACTGTTTTATTTATTCCTATTTCATATTGATATTTATTTAAGAAATACAAATACAAGTTTGCAATCTTTTGTAATTATTTATTTATTTATGTAGAAAAATGTCACACTGCATAGTAAAAATTGTAATCTGAATTTATGTATGATATATGTAAAAATACATAAGCATGAATTCCTATTTACGAATAATATATATTATTTTCTATTTAAAAATTTCTTCTAAAATAATTAACTTCTTTAGTAGCTTTTCTATATTTTATTTTTATTTTTTTTATTAAAAACTATTTCAAATATTTATTTAAAACCGTTCGCAACTATGTTCATGGCGGACAGGCAAATATCAAAGGAAAAAGGCGATCACGATGAAAATCATTGCATCGAGGTTACACAAAAATCGCCAAGGCGAAAAGACGCGTTCGAAAAGTAAAATAAAAATTGAGCAGAAATATTCGTTGTGCGATTATCAAATTTGAGTAGAAAGATCTCTACGCATTTTAAAAGTTTCTGTGCGGCTGTATCTCCTATTGGCGAAGAGATATTTCAATTTCAATAAAATCTACTTCCGACGCCGAACAAAAATACAGAAAAAAAAACATATTACTCCATAAAATCTACGAAATCAGAGAAAAGGTGGCGATATATCGAAGATATATTGTTCCTAGATTAAATACGTATAAGGGGATTCAAGCCAGGCGATTCCAGTAAGAAAATTTGGTCGTTTGCAGTTTTGAATGGAAAACAACGACCAGTTCCCGGCAATTTCGAGTTGTTTACCGCGCGTTTTACAAACAGCCAACTAGGAGGCTGCTATCAAGACCCATAGAATGGCAGCGTGGGAAGAAAAAGCGCCAATCAATTACTCCCGAATTCATGGGCAGGTGTGTGAAAAATAAAATATAATGAATTTAAACCTTCTCTTAAAGCATTTATAAAGTCATTTCCAAATAAAATATCTTTTAAGTTTACTAAAATAAAGAATAATAAAGTTATCTTTTTTAAATTACTATATTGTTATACAAAGATTGCTTACTCACTATTGCTATAACCATCAAACGTCTGCATGTCGACGATTTTGACGTAACCTCTAGTACTCATTTTATGACATGACTTATTTGTGCTTATGTTAATACATTTACCAAGATAAATCGCTAAAAAAATATTGCATAATATTTCTTCACATTTGAAAGTAATCATTTATGTATTACTTGTGATTATATTTGATTTTGTTTCTGTTTGTTTACTTTTCATATGTTTATGCATTTAGTTATTTGTTGCTGATACTGACAGTTACTTTTATTAAAGCTTAATTTAATGTTTACCAGCGTTTTGTTTGATTTCTACCTGAACAACATTCTGTTTGAAACCAACTAATCAAAATAAATACATTGTTCAGTACACCCGGGACGACATTAAAAATCTGGTAAGTACAAAGTAACATTAATACTGTATTTGACATACGGCACTAGAACCCCCATGTAGAAGACAGAGCACTCTCTCTCATGTTAGTCCGGAGCACTAAAATAAATTAATAGTTGATACACGAACTGCTTTATATTTTATGTAAAGAACCCTAGAACGTTTAATTATCAACTAATTATATTGATAGCGCTGTTTGCATAGAATTTAAATACCAATATACGCCTCTCGTATATCTTTCTATTTAATTTTTATTATTATCTAATTATCATTATTACTATTAATTACAAAGGCCTGCGATGGTAAAATTGTCTGGATTTTATACAGTGATTTCAATAGATTTTTGGGTGCTGAAAATGGGAAAATTATTTAAAAAATTCCATCACGTAAGGTTTTTTTACAATCTGGGGTTTTTTGACCTATCTGCATGTATTAGTCTTTTTGAAAAGGACAATTTTGTTAAACCGTTGTTTAAATAAACTATTATAATTTTTTTACTTATGATGATGCAAGAAGTTGATATTCTGAATAAACATACACTAGATTTATGATAAAGAAGTTACAAATAGAAATAATTGAGCATGTCGCAAGATATGACTCATCATCTTCCTGTTACTGCATGTCTACCTCCCCACGTCCACTACAAACATATTGCTATTCTAGACAAAACAGTTAGTTCATTCAATATCTTCTTTACAACTGTGGTGTGAATTTGTGTAATTAGTTGACATTTGTGATTAGTTGCTGAGTTAACTTAATTTTTATTTTACGAGTTTTTTTTTAAATTAAATTCCAATGGCATCAAGAGGCTGTGTCAATGTACCCAACTCCTTCTGCTATATTTGTGGAAAGTTTACAGTAAAAAAACAACAAAGAAACATTACAGATTTTGTAGTAAAAAAAGTATATTTTGCATATTTTGGTGTGAAATTAGGAGACCAAGGCAAACCTTGGGCTCCTCATAAGGTTTGTTCAGTGTGTGTTGAAGAGCTTCGCCAGTGGTCACAAGGAAAAAAACAGTCTTTTCGCATTGGAGTACCTATGGTTTGGAGAGAATCGATCAATCATAGCGATGATTGTTATTTTTGTTCGTGTGTAGTACACGGATTCAATTTAAAAAACAAAAAGGACATCGTTTACCCAAACCTTCGATCCGCAACACGTCCTGTACCTTGTGATAACGCAATGCAATTTGTGTGTATGCAAACAATCTCAACCAGGTCACAGCCTCGTTCCCGTAACGCAAGTGTAACGCGTGTTACAAATACGTCCTCGCTCACGCGAGTTGTTTGCAAACACAAGCTGCATGTCAGGGTTGTATAATATTCCCTAAGTAGTACGAGGATGATCTGATGGATATATAACGAGAGTAATGCAAGAGACAGACATTCACAGATTCACAGATTCACAGATTCACAGTCACGTTCACATATTCAGTTTTAAACAAGAGTCAGATTCTTAACCAGAATCATGTCCTCTTTTATACTCTCTTTAGATAGACAGTAATAATATTAATGATAAGTATATCATAATGTATATAAACGTTATCCAATTTTAAGTGTTAAATATTAATTATACGATGTTACCCAAACTTCGTGAGTGTCTTACTTTACCATAAGTCGCCCTACCTGTTATCCCGTGGGCTACCCAAAGGCCCAACATCACATGGCGATTCTGCCTACCTACGGCTCAGGATCATTCTGCCAGTCAATTAAGACTGCAGGGAACATGTAGGAAGCCGGAACGGACCAAGGAAGGAAAAACCTACAGTGTAGCAGGTCAAGATCACGAAATGGGCAATTACGCGACGAAGGAAGAGGTAATCATCGCTGGCAATGACGCCAACATAAAAAACAACGTAGACACCATCGACATCCTCGGCGTAGTGGCATTCGTGGGAGTTATGGTAATATTAACGTCCTGCTGCTGCTACGGTGTATACCGGCACGTGAACAAGAGGATGACGAAGGCCCTTTCCGCTCAGGTTCAACTGGAGTTCCACCGAAGCCAGGAGAAGGTCTAGTCTAACACCCATGTCCGCCCCCGACCAATTCACACAAATATACGAAGAAGTAAAGGTATTTTTTAGTAATTTAAGGAAAGACAATGTTAGTAATAAGAGTGATATTAACGTAATTAAGCGCAAACAAGCGCTAATAGACAATTTTAACCTTAGATTGTATGAAATAAGGGACAATTTTAATAAAGTAGCACATAGTTTAAGTACCCGGGAGGCAACTAAAAATTGTATTAAAGACATTACCGCGACGTTAGATGAGGCTACCGAAATTTTAAATAACAGATTAAGTAATTTAAATGTAACAATTGGCAACATGGCTGAGAATTTAGATTTACGGACTGCCTCAAGTTTATTACCTGTAATGAACGGTAAAGAAGAAGTAACTCTGCAACTTATAGATTCGATCGAATTATATGACGCTTTGTTAAATAACGCGGGAAAGGAAAGTTTAACCAAATACGTTCTAAAAACACGGTTATCCCCTAAAGCGAAATTAAGGTTACTCAAAACATACCCCAGCAATGCCGCTTTAATTACAGACTTAAAACGCTATTTCATTACGAAAAAATCGGTCGCAGCATTAACGTCACAATTATACAATGCGAAACAAGGCGCGAAAACGATAAACGAATACGGCGAGACAGTAGAAGATCTGCTCGCGCAATTATCAATCACGCAAGCAGGCGATGACGACACGTTAGTAGATAAATTCCGTTCTGCAAATGAACAAATTGCAGTTAATACATTCGCAAATGGACTCCGCGACCCCAACATAAAATTATTAATAAAAGCTCGCAACCCTAGCACATTAAGCGACGCGATTCAGGAGGCTGCAAACGAACAGATACTCAACCCCGCAAGCAATGCAATTTATCATTTCTCAAGAAAAGCTACGTTTAATAATTCAAAAACTACGTTTAATCATGCACAAGCCAAAGACAATCGGTACCGAAGATATAGGCAAACTAACAACGATAATAGACGAAGAAATTTTCAACATGACAATACACATGGCAATTATAATCAAAATTATAGAAAGAAATTTGTAAGGCGCGACAAACGCGATAGCCGCGACAGAGTATTCGCTGTATCATCAAACGCGACCCAGCGCGACGATAATAACGATAATCAATTTTTTCGAAGAGTCGTCAACTAAAAACAGATTCCAGTCAACATTTTTTTAACCTCGACGGTTTAACATATATTAATTCGTATTTCAATAATAAAGACAATCTATTTCTAGTTGACACCGGTGCTTCGATAAGTGTTATATTTTTAAATTCTATTTATACAAACATAATTGTTGATAAAACACAGAAGGTAAACATAGTCGGCATCAACGGCAAAACACAAACACACGGATCCGCTTTCATTACGCTAAACCTAGGCGAGGCCAAGGTCAGGCACAAATTTGCAGTATTAGACAATGTAAACAATAACAAATTTATAGGTATCATCGGTTCCGACATACTTGCCAAATACAACACCGTTATAGACTACGAGAAATATAATATTACGTTTTCAATTGAAGGTCAGCAAATTACATTACCAATGCATTCCGACGAGAACACGGTTGTTAATATTCCGCCTCGTTGTGAAATAATCAAATATTTTAAAGTAAGTACGCGTAGCGATTGTGTAGTTTCCCAGAAGGAAGCTGCCCCAGGTATATTTATAGCAGGCTCTGTTGTAACCCCAAAAAATGGTTTAGTGCCCGTAAGAATATTGAATACAAGAGATAGCGACGCGACATTGAAGAACTTCGCTCCTACGGTAACAGACCTTGATAAATACAACGTCTGCAGTTTCAGGTGTAATGACACTAAATCAGTCGAACGCGTCGACAAAGTTTTACAAACAGTAAACACCTCACATCTAAACAAAGAAGAAAACATTACGATGCAAAAAATTATCGCTAAGTATTGCGACGTATTTTTCCTTGATTCAGATAAGCTTACGCACACGAACATATACAGGGGAGACATACAGGTTAACCCGCAGATAAATCCGATATATTCTAAACCCTATCGATTGCCACATTCGCAAAAACATGAGATCGACAGACAAGTAGAGAAACTTTTGTCCGATGGCATTATAGAAAAGGCAAAGTCACCGTGGTCATCCCCACTATTATTAGTTCCCAAGAAAAAGGATAAGGACGGAAACCGGAAGTGGAGGATAGTGATCGACTACCGCTTGTTAAATAAGCAGATAGTCGATGACAAATTCCCATTGCCATCAATCAACGAGATCTTAGACTCGCTTTCAGGCGCAGTCTATTTTTCTCATTTAGATTTAGCACAAGGCTATCACCAGATAGAATTAGAGCCCAAAAGCCGTCCCTACACAGCATTTACTACCGGCAAAGATCAATACCAAATGTGTCGACTTCCAATGGGACTAAAAACAAGTAGTAGCGCTTTTTCTAGAGCCATGACAATAGCAATGTCAGGACTTAATTACGAACAATGTTTCATATATCTTGACGATCTCATAGTTTTCGGCAACAATCTCCGACAACACAATCTGAATTTAGTTAGAGTACTGGAACGGCTAAGAAAGGTTAATCTTAAACTTAACCCAGGCAAATGCGATTTTTTACGAAAGGAAATTTTATATTTGGGACACGTCATTTCGGCGGAAGGAGTCTCACCCGACCCTTCCAACGTAAAAGCCTTAATGGAATACACGGTTCCTAAGAACGCAAAAGACGTAAAACGATTTGTCGCATTCGCCAACTATTATAGACGTTTCATTCCAAATTTTGCCAACATCGTGAATCCCTTGAACAACCTTACAAGGAAAAATGTGATTTTTACATGGTCCGATGTGGAACAAAAGGCATTCGAAAAGCTCAAGCTAGCCCTACAGACACCACCAGTTTTGCAATATCCAGATTTCGATGCGGATAACATGTTTACTCTAAAAACAGACGCATCCGGCTACTCAATTGGTGCAGTGCTATCCAACGGCAACGACAGGCCAATCGCTTATGCCAGTCGATCCCTAAACAAAGCGGAAAGGAACTACTGCACAATTGAAAAAGAGTTATTAGCCGTGGTTTGGGCAGTGAAGCATTTCAGGCCTTACTTATATGGTCGAAAATTCAAGATCTTCACAGATCATAGGCCATTAGTATATTTGTTTGGAATGACCAACCCGTCTAGCCGTCTTACGAAATTCAGATTAGTGTTAGAAGAATACGATTTTATCATCAATTACGTTAAGGGTTCAGAGAACGTAGTTGCAGACGCCTTATCACGGATAGAGATAGATTCCAACGACTTGAAGGAGGTTAGTAATGGGATTAATGACAGCATTTTTGTTACGACTAGAGCTCAGTCAAGACAGGTAGCTGCCGATCACACCATTACGAACCCAGCAGTCACAGAATCCACCGGCTCCAGGGTAGGCCACCCCGGGGTTGTGGAACTGTTGAAAAGGCCAGCGGGATCTATCGAACTTCGAGTGATAGACAAGGCAAGCTTCAATTCCCTCCAACGTCGTAACGGAACAAGCATGCGTTCCAAGGAAGTATTCCTATACGACGAAGATGCTCTCACAATTTTTATGAAGGAGACTGTAGTTACAATGAGTCCCCAGCAGTACATGCGCTTATTGGCTACACTCCAGGAGTTCTGCGCAGGACACGACATACAGGAAATATGTATAGTCAAAGACAATTCCAGGAACAGCGACTTCCTGAGAAATTTTATTCCATGGAAGAAGAGAGAGCCAAACGATTTAAAGATAAACGTAATAGGAGGAGTGGTAAGAATTGAAGACTACGAAACACAGCAACTAATCATCAACGATTATCATATGCTACGTACAGGAGGACACGGAGGAGTAAACCGAACATTTAACCAGATCAAAAGGTTTTATTATTGGCCAAAACTAAAGCACGACATCGAATCATTCGTGAAACGGTGTAGTGATTGCCAAAAACACAAGCACTCAATACCAAACAAAGAACCAATCAAGGTAACGACCACATCGTCATACGCTTTCCAAAAGATTTTTGTAGATCTAGTAGGTCCATTAAACCAAGACCACGAGGAGAACAAGTACATCTTGACACTCCAATGCGAACTAACAAAATTCGTGGAAGCATATCCTATTCAAAGCAAAGAAGCTGCCACAGTAGCCAGAGCCCTGGTCGAGAATTTTATATTAAGATACGCTATTCCCGAACAAATAGCTTCCGACCAAGGAACAGAGTTTATGGCTGCAGTTTTCAAGGAAACTTGCTCACTGTTAGGAATACAGCAATTGAGATCAACTGCTTACCACCACGAAACGTTAGGCGCATTAGAGAATACACATAAGAATCTCGGAGCGTATCTACGAATCCAATTAGATAACCATAAAGACAATTGGTCGACTTGGATACCTTATTGGTGCTTTGCGTTTAATAACACAGTGCATACTGAAACCAAATATACACCGCATGAGTTAGTTTTCGGTAAACACAATCCCCTACCTTCATCAATAACGAACGCGATAGAACCGCTATTCAATTTTGAAAATTACGCCGCAGAAATGAAATACAGACTCCAGACAGCCCTGCACGATGCGAAACATAATTTGATCCTATCGAAAGTTAAGAGGCAAGAAAAGTTAAATAGGAATCGCAGGCCCACACACTTTTGTGTCGGCGATCAGGTCTTAATAAAAAACGAAGCAGGGAATAAACTTGAGTCACTGTATAACGGCCCCTTTATAGTAACTGAAACAGACAAGCCGCCAAACATAACAGTTTGCATAAACGGTAAAGACACCGAAATACACAAAAACCGCCTTAAGCATTATCACGCCTAAAAGCAAATACAAATATGTCAGTTAGTATAAGTGTTAGAATAAGTGTAAATATGTTAGTAGGAAATAAGAAACTTGTATACATGTAATAAATAAGCAACTATTTTTAAGGTTAATAGTATATGTCATATTTTTAGTGATCACCGTACTACAAGAATAAGAAAGGTATAGATTTTAACATAAGAAAAACAAACACCTCAGCGTTATTTTTCTTAACCCCCAGGGAGGGTGGTGTGATAACGCAATGCAATTTGTGTGTATGCAAACAATCTCAACCAGGTCACAGCCTCGTTCCCGTAACGCAAGTGTAACGCGTGTTACAAATACGTCCTCGCTCACGCGAGTTGTTTGCAAACACAAGCTGCATGTCAGGGTTGTATAATATTCCCTAAGTAGTACGAGGATGATCTGATGGATATATAACGAGAGTAATGCAAGAGACAGACATTCACAGATTCACAGATTCACAGATTCACAGTCACGTTCACATATTCAGTCTTAAACAAGAGTCAGATTCTTAACCAGAATCATGTCCTCTTTTATACTCTCTTTAGATAGACAGTAATAATATTAATGATAAGTATATCATAATGTATATAAACGTTATCCAGTTTTAAGTGTTAAATATTAATTATACGATGTTACCCAAACTTCGTGAGTGTCTTACTTTACCATAAGTCGCCCTACCTGTTATCCCGTGGGCTACCCAAAGGCCCAACATCACAACCTCATGGACCAGAAGTACCTGTTCCTTCACTACCAGATACATTAGATGATGTATCTGATGACGAAATGGTTTCACGTACATGCGCAAGTGAACTGGATGAGGGTGCTACCTACGCGATCCAAAATAGTAGCGCACGCTTACAACAAGGCTGTCGCTTGATGTTCAGCGAATACCTCTCTCTCCCGGGCTGACCCACCTGAAGGTGGACGCTCCAACGAAATGCCCCTACCGACTAGCTCGTAAGAAAGGAGAGCGTGTGGGATCAAAAGATCGCTCGATGGTAAATAAAGGCGCCACCGCATATAAGTCCACGGCAGGCGCGCCCCGTATACACGGCTGCGGGTGGAACTTAGGTGGCCTCAGTCGCAAAAGAGAGAAGTATTCCCCCACACCTTATTGCTGCCAAAAACGTGAAACTGTGATCTCTTCAGCACCCGCAGGGAAAGAAATCAAACACGCAAGTCCAAACAACAAACAACTTTAATAAACTAAAACAATTCAACAATAACAATCGTTTCCTCAGGTCAAAACAATAAACAATAAATCAGGAATCTATCAACAGTAACAAAAATAGCTCAAAATCCAAAAGGTGTACGTAACTTACAAACTGGTATATAAGGCTAAGTATAATAATAACAAAATGTAAAATGTAAGAAAGGTTAAGCCAATTCAAAATCGTTATACAAACGAGGATAAGCCTCTCTGTATGATGTGGCAAAATAATTTAAAAGTAATTAAAAGTGGCTAGAGCAAAATTAAATACCCACAAAATAATTAAACACCGGGTATATAAATTTATAGTATGAATAAATCTATAATAAATATATCTAACAGAGATATCGCTATAATTGAAAATGAATATGAGCAAAAGTGCACGAAAGTTAATCAAGCACAGGTACACTTAATATGTTAGCGTCACCCTGTATTACAGGTTAATAATAAATGCACAAGAAAAACTATACGTCAAATTAACAAAGAAAAGGAAATTCAATAGAACGGTAGTGAGAATTCTTACAGTAGTTCTTTACAGAAACGTTCACAAATAGAAAACACTAAAATAAAATTCGACGTAATCACAAATTAAACAAAAGCTCCACTTATGGTACGAGCCTCGTGAATATTATAAAGACAAATGAAATGGTTGCTAGATTCAATAGACAACCTTCTAGTTAATGAAATTTAAGTGAATATAACGTATTTATATTTTACCTTACTTAATAAATTTAGGGGGTGAAGCCCTTAATCTGACTAAACAAGTGACAGGATTACAATAAGAATATTGCAGAGAAAGGAGAAGCCCCTCTCTGAAGTTTACTAGAAATAAAAAAAAAGATTACAGTAACACCCTATTGGTGATTAAAATTTAGAATTTAAATTGTCTTAAAAAAAAAAGAGATAACTCCTTAAAGACACCAAAAGATACTAATGCACACTTAGCTGGCACCAAAGTTTCGTAGATTCGTTCCCCTGGAGTCTGTCCTCCTGGTTAGAACATCAAATAAACGGTATATAAGAGATTAATTCTCCATCAAGGATACTTGGTTCCAAAATGGCCTTCGCTCACCACGTGGAAAATAATTCTTGACAGTATTTGTTCAAAAATGCAAAATTATGCTATTCCATTGGAATAAACACAAATACCAAATATACCAAATAAATCCACAGAATAAGCTCCTTCGAATAAAAGAAGACACGTTAGCGTATGGATGTCTAAGGAAGAAGTAATCGAAGAAAGCCGCGTGTTTCATTCAATTGCCGACATACGTCACTCGAAATATTCGGAAACATATATGAGAGAAGACAAAGATCAAAATCTCCCAAACGACTAAAGAACGCCTTAAGAGTTCGACAGAACACATTTCGACAATAAGCTAATTAACAGAAATCGGCAAACACCCAAAATTGAAATAATTAAACACTCATTACAGAACTCTGTAATTGACGGAAACCAAAATGTCGAACAGAGGGCGCTCTAACGAAAGAGTTATCAAATAATAAAATGAAACGGTAACTCAAGACTAAAGAAACAGCGTCAAGTCGATCTTACAATTCAAAACACGAATTTCCACAATGTAAAATTAGGTAACGGAGTTACATGATTCGAGATAAACGGATAACTGGAACTAAATAGATGGCGTCAGCGAAACATAGACCCAGGATTATGTAACGGAAAAATATAGAGCTGGTCAAAATAATCGAACCCGAAATAAAAATTAGGAGGAATTTAACTTTTTAAAAGCTTAAAAGACATGATAATTAACCAACTAAAAATATAAAATAGAATAATTTGTATCCATTGAAAAATAAGCGGATCACGATGACTTGAAGAGCTTAAAATAAGAGTAAAAGAAATAAGAATTTACTAGCAAAACGCAGAGTGATTTTCTATACGTAACAAGGGAAGTGATTACTATGATGCTGGAAGTGATGAGCCAAAACTGTTTGACCAATCTGAATTAAATGATTTGGTGAGGGACTTAAACCTTCCTAAGGACTCAGCTGAGCTTTTAGGCTCAGAAAGAAAAAAATTTGTTAGCACCTAGCACAACATTTTACTGGTTTAGGAACAGAGAAAAAGAGTTTGCTCGATATTATTCCGAAGAAGATGCACTAGTTTTCTGTAATGATGTATCCGGGCTCATGGAACAATTCCACGTAGAATATAATGTTTCTGAATGGAGACTCTTTATTGACTCTTCAAAAAGGAGCCTTAAGACCGTTCTTCTACACAGTGGACGTAAATATGCTTCTGTACCAGTGGGACATTCAGTTCATTTAAAAGAGTGTTATGAAAATCTTGAGCTACTTTGAATTAAAATTCGTTACAAGGATCAAGGCTGGACAATTTGTGGTGATTTGAAAGTTCTTTGTTTGTTACTTGGACAACAAAGCGGTTATACTAAATATCCTTGTTTTTTTGTGTGAGTGGGATAGTCGTGATAGAAAGCAGCACTATTGTAAAAAGATGTGGCCACCAAGACAAACCTTACAACCTGGAATGAAAAACATTGAAAGAAAAAATTTAGTAGACCCGAGCAAAGTTTTGCTTCATCCATTACATATAAAACTAGGGTTAATGAAACAATTTGTGAAGACATTAAAAAAAGATGGAGAGTGCTTCAAGTATCTTTGCAGCCAGTTTCCTCGCTTGTCAGAAGCAAAGATAAAGGAGGGTGTTTTTGTTGGGCCGGATATAAGAAAGCTTATGAAAGATGAAAATTTTGAATCTAAAATGGAGGAAGCAGAAAAACAAGCATGGATAGCCTTCAAAAATGTGGTTACAAATTTTCTTGGCAACAAAAAACATGAAGATTATAAAAATATTGTGCAAAATATGTTAGAAAAATTTAAAACCTTAGGCTGTAACATTTTGAAGGTGCATTTTCTAGATTCGTATCTCGACTACTTCCCTGAAAATCTTGGCGCAATAAGTGAGGAGCAGGGGGAAAGGTTCCACCAAGACCTAAAAGAGATGGAGAGAAGATACCAAGGAAGATGGAATATAAGCATGATAACTGATTATTGTTGGATGTTAAAAAGGGATGGTCCACTACGAGATTACAGAAGAAAAAGCACAAAAAGGAGTATGGAAAGACAAAGAAAAAGATATTATAAGGACTTGTAAAGACATAAATAGTATTTTACTGTTTCTTTTCATTATATTTAATGATATTTGTAAGTAATTTTGTTTTTTATATCGTTTGTAAATAAATTCAAAATGTAACTAAAAATTATTTTTAATTTTTAAAAAATATAATTTGAAGCCTTTTTGTGAAAAATTCTTACGTGATGGAGAAAAATAGAGTTCATATTTGGATTCAGCGCCCAAAAACACATAAGAATCAGCTATCAAATTTAAAACAATTTTTAGAAAGTTAAAAAACGCAGGCCTGTGTTATTATCCCGGACGAGCCCAGTTGGTTTATAATAATATGTATGTATGTATATATGTATATTTGTGTGTATGTGTATTATTCCAAAGACACTAAATTTTTTTTATATTTTTTGCTTTATGTCTTAAAAAAAAGTATTTATTATCAAAAAGAATTTTGATACTTCCAGCTGTATATTCATGTTCCTAATAGACAAGTATCGAAAATCCGATCATTCATTTACAATTCACAAAAGTCTCAACCTACAATGCAACAGAATTATTAACGATTTTCTGTGTTTTACTCTATAATTTCTGGCATAAAATCAGAAATTTCTATTGTGTATTTTTGTGTTTTGAGCGTTTATAATTGCTATTCACTTAAGGTACCATAGATTTCAATGAAATAGTTTAAGTTGAAGGATAAAGTAATTGGTAAATTATGGACGGATGATACGTCCCACGTCTGACATATGAATATACGAATTACAGGTCGTCATTTCATGAATTCTTAATAGAGGAACGTCAAAAGAATTGAGATTGTCTACGATGCGACATCGACTCCAATAACAAAGGAAATCAAGTTTAAATCATTCGTTTGTACTTTGTCAAAAATGTTGAACAGTAAGAAAATATTGATAATTAGATTTCATTAATCGTTTATAAGTGATTTCGTTATAAACCTAAAACTCACTGTTTAATTATAATAGAGCTTTAACCGTTAGAATATGTTCTTACTTACTGATTATTTATTTATAAACTAAACGGTGTGTACTTACATTTCTTTTATTACTTGGCGACAGTTTTTATTAAAGCCAGATATCAAGTAAAAGTATGTATTATTAATTTTAAAATTTCGCTTGTCCTTAACAAAATTAAGAGAAAAGTCACAAAAGTACTATAATGAACTATTTTATTTGATAGAATTTAAGGAACTATTTCTTTACATGGTTTAAATTTAATACAAAAAGAATACAGTTTAAGTATTATTATTTTTTGACGATAATAACAAGTGTTCATTTGAAAAGTCAATCTAGTAGCATGTGATTTACTGGGAACATTTTGAAGTATGTCGTAAATTAAAATTTACTACTTAACCTACGAAGTCGTATATTTTGACAGATTCATACATACAAATAAATAACAAATAATAGGTATTTATTGAAAACTATAACAAATGTTGAAAATGTTGTCCTTCAAGATCAATGCTCTTTAAAATCCTCCGTTCAAAATTTTTGATGATATTCTGCAAGATTACTGGATTGTTATTAATTTCCATGCATTTCTGTTCGATTCTCTGTAGCATATCATTAAAATTCAATATAGGTGTTCGAAATATGTTATTTTTTAGATAAGGCCACAAAAAGAAGTCGCAAGGTGTTAAATCGCATGATCATCAAAAAATTCTCTTAAATAATCCAAAGATTCTGCAGTACAGTGACAAGGTGCTTCGTTTAGTTGGAAATATGCATTTTGTAGTTCATCATCATGCAACTGATTGACAAACGGTTGTAAAATTTCCGTACGGTACCTTTGAGCAGTTAACGTTCCCTGAAAAAATATTGGTCCAATGATTCGCGTTTGGCTTATCGCTGCCCAAACACCAATTTTCTCTGGATGTAGCGATTCTTCATTAATTACATGTGGATTTTCACTACTCCAAATTCTTGTATTTTGTGAATTTAGGTATCCCGTTTTATAAAACCAGATGACTCTTTGCGAAAGTTCTCCATTATTGTTCATATTTACAAACCAATTACAAAACTGTAGCCTACGTGGGTAATCAATTTCTAACAATTCTTGTACTGCTGTGATACGGTATGGATAAAGTTGCATATCTTTTTTCAGTAACTTTTTGAGTTGTACCAAGAGAAAGGTTTATTTGTTGACTCAAATGTCGAACAGATGTTTGTGGTTCATTTTCCATTATTTCTTCAACACGATTGACAACTTGAGGTGTAAGTTTCTTAACTGCTCCGCTGCCTGATTTTTTTAAGAGACTACCAGTTTCAGAAAAAGTTTTAAATTTCTATCCAAAGTATTCTTAAATTGTATATAATCTATTACAAAATGTGGAAACTCAACTTGAAATTCTACCATGCAATCTTGAACTGAATAAACCCATAAACCATCAATTTTATTACCACTTCGAAAATAAGCCTGGACTAAAAAGTTTTATGTTCTAAAGTGAAGGCCATTTTAAAACTGAGAAGCAATTTATTTAAACCAGAATCGACGCACGATTATTTTATGCACTGACTGATATTTGTGATTGACATTATCAAATGTCATTTGGATTTACGTTTACGGAACAACAAACACATACTAATATATTTGCGTCTTATTCTATCAAAATTTCAAAGTAACCTAGATTGACTTTTCAAATGAACACTTGTTATATACCCTATAATCCATATTAACTTAAACTTTCTATCTGATCCTTAAAGACCGTTATTCTCGTTCGGCTCACAAAAGCGTGTACGAACGAGAGATTCAAGAGACTAACGTTACCATTGGTTCGCGTGCTATATGTATGTATATGAACAGCTATCATAGTGTGAAGTTGTTCATAGGCGTATTTACGAATACACGTAGATGTAACTCGAAGAGAAAGCATTTTTCTAAATAACGTGCTCTTTTATTTCAATAAAGCTATCGCCGCTTACCTACTTAGATGGCGGTCTTTTCTGATCATACATACATACAGACATACATATCCAGGGTTTGGCAAATGTATGGATCCATTCGAATATCTTTGATATGGCTACTTAGATTTTAATAAAACTTTCCACAATTAATTAAATGCAAATCGAGGATTCGATGAGTGTATCTATTTCCAAATCAGACTTCCGGTTTAGCCGGAAACGATGTTAAGTTTTTTACTTTAAATGAACGCTTATATGTTTTTTACGAATTTCAATAAAGTTCTGATCTGGAAGTTCAACAATAATAAGGTTTGGCACTCTTCTGTTTAACAATGACAAAGATATTTAATTCAAATTGTTATTTTAAAATTATGTTTATGTGTAGTAAGCAATGGAATTAAAATTCAGTACTTGACTCAAACTATCAGAATTAACTTTGTAGACGTCTAAATGTTAATAATGGTGCAATCAATTGAAAAAGAACGTACTGAAATTCCGATTATGATTGGTATTGGTGACCACGTCAGAACTTATGAAGAAATATAAGATTTATTTAACAATTTACATCAAAATCGGCAACCAATATCACGAACTGGCGTTGGTAAAACTTTGAAAAAGTATAACTTGACCGATCATGACGACCAAAAGTCGCAACTAATGAAGTTGTTGGTCAAGATATTGTTACAGCGTTAGAAGAATTACCACAAACTTATACCACATCCCACGTACTAAACTATGATATAAGTTGGCGATCAATAGCCAGAATATTGAAGCTCGGAAAATATTATCCATATAAACCACATTTAGTGCAAGAATTATTGGACGGGGATTACAATCGTAATTTAATTTGGAGAAAGATTGATGGAGATTTGCAAAAATGACCATTATTTTACATACACTTGCTATTTCTGACGAGGCTACGTTTTATTTCAATGGTACTATTAATCCCCATAATTGCTGGTATTGGTCAATAGATAACCCTCAGTGGATGCTAGAAATGCATACACAATATTCGCAGAAATTAAATCTAATGTAAAGTATACAATCAAGTACTAACAACACCTGAAAATATGATTGAGCGAATCTGAAATGGTTGTGCCGAAATTCAAGAAGATACACTTCTCAGTTGTCCACACTCATTTGAAATAATAATAGCGTTATTGTCCAACGGTTATCAACCAATTACAGGACAAACCGATCAATACACATACTACATATTGCTATGAATAGTGGTTTTGAATTTGATGATACCACTATTCACAACCAATCTGTCCAGCTTAGATATTCAGTCGGTTTATTTTCCAGATGGGACTGCTTTTCCCTCAGGGTTCCAATTGGAAAACGTGGTTTTTCTCTTCTACAAATTTATAATGCGCCAGTAAAAGAGTATTGACAAATGTTATAATTATAATGTCTGTGAGTTACTTATAAGCACAAATATAGAAAGGTAAAATTCAAAAATACGCACAGCAAACTTAAAATAAAACTTTAATACAAAAATTTAAAAAAATCAAAAAAAATATCTTTATGAAGTATAAAGATAAATATTGCGTCATTAAACAATATTATAAAGGTAAAAATATCGTGCGGAAGTGACCGCAGCGCACGATAAAAAATTTCCTTAGTGACTTCCGAACAAAATTAAAACTAATAAATTACAAAGATGCTTTTTAATTTCTCCGCACTGTACACACTGTATAAAGTTTGATGAAAATCTACCACATGTGCAACCACATGAAAAAAAAATATGCCCTTGATATCCCAAAGCGAACTAAATTTTAAATTTATACAAAATTTTTACTAGAAATTTTAAAAAACGTTCTTTGTTATTTAGTTCAAATAACTAAGAATAAAATAGATATCAAAATTCACAATAAAAAAATACAATTCAAATCATTCGCAATAATAATAATAATAATGATAATGAGATCTTTTTAAATTTACTTACGTATGAAAAAAAATATATTTTTTCTCGAGACACATGAGCTAGAAAGCGTGCTAAATTAAACAAAATTACGAGATCAACGAACTCGTAAATAAAATTCGGTAATGAATCAAACACCAACCACAAATTAAATCAAATCACGAAGTTACTTAACAAAGATAAAAAATTTATCTTCTCATACATATGTCTTTCTACACTCAGATTACATTTGCGTCTCCAGGTTAAACGTAGTCAGGCGCGCAGGCTTACAATATAAAACCAGTTATTTTCACAAAAAATAATAAATTTCAAAATTATACACTAGCGTTCAATATAAATGTACAACGATAAATAATAAAACTTTTCAAAATATTTGCGGGGAAAAGTCTATAGCAATATGTATAAAAAATATAAAATAAAAAGATAATTACATCTAAAAATAGACATACATTCATACATGTACAGATGTAACAAATGAAAACAATAAAAAAGATTTATTCTTAGTCTTTTTGTTCTTTATGCTATGGCAACGAAAAAAATGTCTTCATAATACACCTCAGCAATTCGGCTCATGGTCATGAGCGGAGAGCCCTGCAACAAATTGGTGCTAGAAAAAGATAAAGCAAAGGTAGGAGAGGAACGAGAGGATATATGAGGAATATGAATGTTGACAGAGGAAAGTAAATGAGGACAATCAATGGTACCACAAACAATCTT
Source organism: Melolontha melolontha (assembly GCA_935421215.2). NCBI lineage: Eukaryota > Metazoa > Arthropoda > Insecta > Coleoptera > Scarabaeidae > Melolontha > Melolontha melolontha. The sequence continues at coordinate 180,364,397 of OW285235.1, forward strand.
CCACACAAATCTAGCTCCCAAAATATCTCGGTGATGGCTTAACGATTATAAACCATGTCTTCTAAGCAGCAAATTGTAGTCTGTATTTCGCTCGAGGTAGATGCCATCAATTTTAAATGATAATTACTTTAAAAAACGACGTTGTATCTTTTCAATGGATAGCTGAAAATAAATATAATGAGGCGGCCAAACAGGAGAAGCATACTCTAACTTACTGAGAACAAAACTATAATATACAGTTCCGAACAAAGACATAGAAGAGAAGAGTTTGCAGGTACGCAGAACAAAGCCTCATGTCTTTGAAGCAGTGACATGTTATTGATATGTGGCATAAAAGCTAAGCGAGAGTCGAACAAAACACCAAGGTCCTTTATGTTATCAATCTTATTAAGAATTAAATCATTTACAAAATAACTGGAGTCAATAAAATTAACTTTTTTTGTGTAAGCATTTGTCGATATTCAATCTTAATTTACAAGTAGAACACCATTAGGAAAGAATGTTCAAATTCGACTACAAATGCAACACGTCGTCCCATGTTTTAATGGAGGAATATATTTTCATATCATCTGCATAGCCAAGTAGTGGACAAGACAGAGACGAAAAGAAATCATTTAAAAACAAGATAAATAGGAGAGGACCCAAATGTTAACCTTGTGGGACTCCAGATAGCGGAGAGCATTCAATGAATTTATAGCCGTCGTAAAAGACATAATGAAGTCTACTAATTAAGTAAGACTGTAGAAGAAGAAGTAGGGAAGGACTGAACCCAAACGCAGACAATTTCGTAAGTAAAATTCCATAGTCAATCAAGTCCGTATATATGACATCAACTTGACCACGGTATTAAGATGCCCACTAATAAACTGACAAATAGTCACAAGATTCGTCACTGTCGATCTTCCCCGCATGATGCCGTGTAGAAATGGAGAAATGTAGGATTTGGTGTTATGATACAGATAGGAACAAATTACACTTTCAAATACATTAGAAAAATTCGACAATATTGATGTGGGTCTATAGTTATCAACATGCGCATTATCATGAAAGGCATAACATGATCTTCCAGGACTTCCGTTACGTATCTGTGAGCTGTTAGTGAGCCATTCTCTATGAAAACCAACTCTGTACGTGCTTCTAAAGTGCCCAAACCATAACAGACCCACCACCAAATTTACGTCTCTCTTCAATACAAACGGAGGCGTAACTTTCTCCGCCTGCCCCAGTGATCATCGTTCTATGCCAAATGATTTCAAGCAAAATTCAATCTTGCTATTCGATGCTGCCGGTTCAATGTTGGCCCTGTAGCCATCCTTCTGCAAGACAATCCATTAGTACGAAGTCTTCTTCTAACTGTCCATTCACTAACATTAACACCTTTCACCTCTTGAAGCTGATTTTGCAACAAAACCGCAGAAGATGTTCTATTCTGCAAGCTTCACATCAACAAAAACCTATCATCTCTTTGACTCGTGACTCTTCTTCGCCCAGATCCGGGTCGCCTGGTTATAAGACCATTCTTCTGATAGCGCTGGTACACATTTTATACAGCACATAGGCTCCTACCAACAATTCTGGCGGTTTCACGTTATCCTCTACCATCTTGTAACAACGGTACAATTTTTGCCACAACAATAGGATCTAGAGGCATTTCGATCTGGTAAATAAACACTAAGAACAGTAAACCGTCACTATCCGCAATAAACCATATAACGAATAGATTTTAGAGAAAAAAAATTAACACTTAACTGAAAAATAAGCAACGAAATATGAATGTTTAATTAGGACTAATTTTTGTTGTTTAACAAACGTTGTTAATACAGTGACAGAATGTGACAGACTCCAAATACGACAGATATTATCCATCCAACAATATAACCTTCACCGCTTACTAGACCTATGACTCCTTGATTAGTTTTATTTTTAAAATTATTTGCAATTTCTTAAGTTACTTTAAGTGACCTAAACTTTTTGTTCGGCAGTGTATTAAATAAAGAATAAGTATTTCTTGGGACCAGCGGCCAGATAATTAAAACAATATTTAATTTATAATGACATTTTGGTACTATATATATGGTGCCTTTACAAAAATTAAAATTGTGCCGTTAATATGTAATGTATTTCTTTTTGGTTACCATTTCTAAATTAAAAAAACAGGTAATTTAGTTTATATTTTACAAGAGATGAAAATACAATTTTTTTTTTCGTAAGATGAGAATTTATTCGCGAGCGAAGCGAAACGGAGCGAGTGGGGCAATCTAACGAGCGAAAAAAAACAGTATTCAATCTCGAGTAGTTAATGCTATTTGGTCTGCGATTCATAACGAGAAAAGTTCAGTATAATTGTAAATGAACTGTCACAATATACTAACAAATCGGAGACTGTGGCTTATAAGTGAATAAAATAAAATTAATAAACCCCTACCACAATAGAATTTAATGATTCTAAATACGTATTTCTACAACCACGTTGTCATCTTCAGTAGAAAAAACAGTGTAACACTTGACCGCACAAAAACACTCACAGAAGGATTGTTCTGAACGTCTTCTAGTTTAACACTAAAATCTTCAATCTTAAATGCTACAAAAATTACCTACATTTTGGTAAACCCCACCTATTCATGCAAGAGCGTTAACCCATTATTTGTAAATTCTATAGAAAAACCGTTTAGAAATATTATAAAAGCCGGAATTTAACATACTCGTACATTAAGGATCCAATTATGAAACTAATCCTTAAATTATGTTGAAATATAAATTTGGAAAATAATGTTGAGTCAGAATATTTTAATGGCAAATATTGTATTGAAACGAATTTAAAAATAAATTCCATGAATTGGAATATTTTTTAATGGTTTTCCTATTTTTCTTGCTTTAATAACATCTAACTGTCAATTAACTCAAATAAAGAAGAACCTGGTATAGGACCCAAATCTGCGTTAATTACGTTATTCCTATTTTTAAAGATAAAAATGCTCTCAAAACTATCTAATTAGCGGGGGCGTGACTTTTTTTATTAATCTCAGACAGTCAGATGTTACGTTGTGATCTGATTCAAGAATATGTCGGGCAACACTTGATTTTTCCGGTCTATTGAATCTAATATACGAAGCATGTTCTTTATAACGAGTTAGAATCTAACGTTTTGTTTGGCCGACATATTTTTTATCACAATCCTTACAATTTATTTCATAGATACCAGATTTGTTGTTTACCTCAACTTTGTCTTTCGCGTTGCCTAAGAGAGATTTTAGGGAGTTATTCGACCGAAATGCTACTTGAACATTATACTGTTTAAAGGTTTTACTTAAATTTTTCGTAGTTTCGTGAAACGGTAAACTAATAATTTTTTTGCTCGAATCAATTTGATGTAGCAAACATGTGGAATCCTGAATTGTTTTTCTTACTTTATGTTTTCTAACTAGCTTGTTTATTATTTCTGAATCGAAACCGTTGTAACTCGCGATTTTCTTAATTAAAGTTAATTCCTTTTCATGCCTATCCTTATTTTATGTCACAATATAGATTGACGAACCGATGCCAGCTTCTTTGTGAAATTTTTTGTGACGTTCGTTTGCCACTTCAACTATGCTCGATGGGGAGATTAACTGGCATTAGTGTCAAAAATCCACCAAGTTTAGTGCATCACTAAAAAGACGCATGATTTATATTCATTTGTTTTTATTTTCACCTCTAGAAGTGAAAATATTTTCATCTCTAAAGTAAAAAAATAGATAGAATACAGTTTTTTTTCGTTCGTGAGATTCACGTTTCTCAATTCTCATCTCACGAAAAAGCAGTATTTTTATCTTTTGTTGTAAAAGATACTATTCTACAACAATTGTGAGTGAATAAGAGATGCTCAATGAAATAAATACTTTCTACATATACGACGCTAATTATTCAAATTTTTACTGAAAAAAATTCGCCCTTATAAGGATTAACCTACGTCCTTTGGTTTACCAGACCACGCTCTTAACCCTTTAAGCGATTAAGGGACTGAAGTTCGAATGGTCGGGAAATGCTTTAAATTATATTAAGAACAGATATTATATTGTGCCCATAGTTGGCAAATTTGTGCAAATCAGTTGCATTTTCGCGAAGTGATGTGAATGAAATAACATATACGACGCTAATTATTCGAATTTTTCAGTAAAAAAATCCAATAAATAGCGTTGTAAATGTGGAAATCATTCATTTCATTAACATTACTTCGCGAAAATGCAATTGATTTGCACAAGGGAGGCTCACATTGAAATCAAAGTTTTCTAAAATTAGTATTTTCTAAATAGACGCCTGTGTTGAATTTTTTTACCAGTCTCGTTCTCTATCTGATATTCGAGATCAAACTAGAGAGCAAAGAGACTCCGGTTAAGAAGTTAACCGTGCCGTTTAGGCTCTCATGCAGTATGCACACGTACCACTGTATAATTCAACCGGGATCGGGATACGGCGTCGGCACACTTGACCGACACACAAATCTTCGGACTGCTTCATCAAGTCTTGCCACGACCGCCAAGATGTCGGAACGGAGAAGACCAGGCGGTTGTTGAATCGAGAAACCTCTTCCCATAGTGCTGGCCACCTCCCCCAAACCCCGCTCAAACCCCTTCGGAAAATTTACAACGGCAAACCGGGGAACGTACGACGCCCTAAACGGGGTTTCCGTCCGGAATACGTATTTTGCATCGGAACCGGAATTATTTATTCCGAATAGAACGTGTTGCTCGTCTGACATTCTTTTTTATCGAGTTTAGTGGAAGGTATTGTTCGACGGGTGACAGTCGCTCAATCGTAATTTACGGTTGGCGACCGCTCTGTCAATTTACAAGTTTCTAGATAGTATTAGATATATTAGAATACGAAAAATGTAATTCTCTTCTCTGAAAGAGTTTTATAAAATTGCAAATACTTTTCATTTGAAACCATGCGTTCATTCTACGCTTTTAAATAACAATGAAGTTCTTACTGTTTCCAGAAAAAATTTTTGTTTTCGAAAATGGTAATTATAATCTCTAAATCAACGGAAGTGATGTGCCTTGAAAACTTTCCTCATTAGAGAGGGCCATGCTCATTCAAAATTATATATTTGTGATAGATTACGTGCACTGTCACCAAACATTATCAATCATGGCCGTCTCTAAGGCAGATTACGAATGATTAGAACGCTTTATAAGCAAAAAGTAATAGATTACTGTGTAACCGGTAGAATTATTCCTTAATAAATTAATTAAGAGTATTCCATAGGTATTTCGGCTAACTTTCCATCATTAGTATTATTCCACTGGCGATTTGGTGAATATAATATCTTCAAATGTTATACCTTGGCCAAAGACGCTACGTTTAACAAAATTTTTCTTTTTCAGATTGTTCTACTGAAGATGACAATTTGGTTGCCGAAATACGTATTAATTTATATTATAGTTAGGGATTTTTCTTGTTATCGTCTGTTTCAGATTTCAAACCACACTCTCCGCCAAATTTTGATGTGGATAAATGAGAGATGAAACTGTTTACATATTCTGCCAAGAGAAAGAGAAAACCGCGATTCATGTATGCCAATGTAAAGATTTAATAAGAGCGCGGGTGCTACAAATGTGTGATCAATATCCTTACACGGATCTATATTTAGAAGAACCTCTCTCAAAGCTGCTAAGTTTAAGGACCATGAGGACCACAATAGATCTAGAAGCTCACAGTGGAATAGGTATCATAGACACCTCAAGTAATATAATATAATCCTGTCCTGATCCCTTTTTCTCAACAGCATCTTAGCTCACATCCTTGCCATACGCACTAGTCATATAATTCTATTCAAAATCTATTCATTCAGTAAAATCTATTAATTCCACAAGGGCGGTTGTTTTCTTTCTTCCATAAATTTTTCCTAGTTTTCTTCTTTACTAAATATCTAATTCTATTCCTTTCTCCTGGTCAACGTTTAAAACTTACAACTGTATAATGCTGCCCATCTAATGGCCTCTTTTCAAATTTATAGTTTGGTTTTGCTAGATTTAAATTTAAGAAGTGATCCAACCCTTTAATTCTCCCCCGTACGCTCCATAAGACGTGGCTCATTTTCTATATTTTCATTATTTCTGTTACTTATATTTACCACAAGATATATAATATCTATCTAATTAAATAATTTTATTGTTTTTCAATATCCCTTTTTAAAATCAATACATTTTTGAATTCGATGAAATCAGTCCTTAAAGCAATGATGTCACTCTTCCTAAGACACTTCAGAAAACAGGTTCTTGTAATGTTTCACTGCTTCATATGATAACGTAAAAGTTATTCCACATATTTTATCTTATAAAACTATGAAAGAACCTAACTATAGAAAGAGAAAAGGATAAGTTAGCATTCAGCACATATATGAAACCCACTTACACAGAACCACTATTCAAGCTCAATCTAATCAAAGTTGGAAAATAAAAATGTCGTCCTTTCACAGTGTTATAAATAGACTTCTTAATATTCCCTTAAACAAAGACAGTTTCAATAAAGAGCTATGTATAATCAAAACCACTGCAAGAAACAACGGATACAATGAAAATATTATAGATAACATGCTAATAAGGATGCAAAAAATATTGAAGAGAACATATCTTTACCCTAAAATAGAAAAAGACCAATCTAATAATGTCTGGCACTACATTAATTATATGCCGCGAATCACTAATAAAATTAATAAAATTTTCAATACAGCTGAAATAAAAACAGTTATGGTCAATAAATACAATCTGGGTCCTGCGCTTATTAACAATTACAGAAAATCTAGATAAATCAGGTGTCTATCAAATAAATTGTAGTGATTGCGCAGCCATATATATCGGACAGAGTGGTCGAAAGTTAGAAACGAGACTAAAAGAACATAAAAGATCAATTTAGTCAGCACAAAGAATACAAGTTTCTCGGAAAATTACATAGACAGTGACCACCTTTTCGATATAGATGACTGTAAATTGCTGCATAATGTAAACATAAGCAAGAAATTAAATTATTTGAAAATCTAGAGATTAAAAGAACCTTAAATTAAAAGAAGAATGTAACAAATACATATACAGATATAATAAGTACACCTATAATAGCTGAATATATTCAAATAAGAACATCAACTCAAGTAATTAGGCTAATGACATTGTAACTAGTACTTAGGTATATATGGTTACCTTTGTTTACATTTGTTTAGTCATCTTGTCTCTGACAATGGTAAGGTGTGTTACCGAAACATATGTTAGAGATATCTAATAAAGTAGCGAAACAGTTAATGTCAAGTGATTTCAATTACTCGAATATGATGTCTTTCATTTAAATATAACTTTCTAAGTTCGTCTGAAAATGCCAAGACTATCTAATATTTAAAAAATAAAGGGAAATATTATGAATATTTCTCACTTATCAAAAATACCGGCTTCCCGATTTTCTTGCATTAAACCTTGTATTTCAAGATATAGACAATTTAGTCTCGACACTATTTAAAAAATAAATTCTAGATTTTATCATTCCCAGTATTGTTTTGATTAGTTCTCACATCACTTAATAAAACTATTATGCATAATTCTTTATCCTTTAGAGATAAATCAAAAATAATTGGGTAAAGTGTTTAGAATACAAAAACACTAGAAGTTTTCATTTATGATTACTCGTACAGTTTGTTACCTATTCGAAAGCAACTAAAATATACATGTTCATTTCATAAAATTTCATTCGGTTTTAGTATATAACAAGTGCTCATTTGAAAAGTCAATCTAGGTTACTTTGAAATTTTGATAGAATAAGACGCAAATATATTAGTATGTGTTTGTTGTTCCGTAAACGTAAATCCAAATGACATTTGATAATGTCAATCACAAATATTAGTTAGTGCATAAAATAATCGTGCGTCGATTCTGATTTAAATAAATTGCTTCTCAGTTTTAAAATGGCTTTCACTTTAGAACATAAATTTTTTTTTAGTCCAGGCTTATTTTCGAAGTGGTAATAAAATTGATGGTTTATGGGTTTATTCAGTTCAAGATTGCATGGTAGAATTTCAAGTTGAGTTTCCACATTTTGTAATAGATTATATACAATTTAAGAATACTTTGGATAGAACTTTAAAACTTTCTTCTGAAACTGGTAGTCTCTTAAGAAAATCAGGCAGCGGAGCAGTTAAGAAACATACACCTCAAGTTGTCAATCGTGTTGAAGAAATAATGGAAAATGGACCACAAACATCTGTTCGACATTTGAGTCAACTAATAAACCTTTCTGTTGGTACAACTCACAAGTTATTAAAAAAAGATATGCAACTTTATCCATACCGTGTCACAGCAGTACAAGAATTGTTAGAAATTAATTACCCACGTAGACTACAGTTTTGTAATTGGTTTGTAAATATGAACAATAATGGAGAACTTTCGCAAAGAGTCATCTTTACTGATGAAGCATGGTTTTATAAAACGGGATACCTATTCACAAAATACAAGAATTTGGAGTGGTGAAAATCCACATGTAATTAATGAAGAATCGCTACATCCAGAGAAAATTGGTGTTTGGGCAGCGATAAGCCAAAGGCGAATCATTGGACCAATATTTTTTCAGGGAACGTTAAATGCTTAAAGGTACCGTACGGAAATTTTACAACCATTTGTCAATCAGTTGCATGATGATGAACTTCAAAATGCATATTTCCAACAAGACGGAGCACCTTGTCACTGTATTGCAGAATCTTTGGATTATTTAAGAGAATTTTTTGATGAGCGTATAATTAGTCGAAATACTGAAATTGCCTGGCCTGCACGTTCATGCGATTTAACACCTTGCGACTTCTTTTTGTGGCCTTATCTAAAAAATATCATATTTCGAACACCTATATTGAATTTGAATGATATGCTACAGAGAATCGGACAGAAATGCATGGAAATTAATAACAATCCAGTAATGTGGCAGAATATCTTCAGAAATTCTGAACGGAGGATTTTAAAGTGCATTGATCTTGAAGGACAACATTTTCAACATTTGTTATAGTTTTCAATAAATACCTATTATTTGTTATTTATTTGTATGTATGAAACTGTCAAAATATACGACTTCGTAGGTTAAGTAGTAAATTTTAATTTACGATATACTTCAAAATGTTCTCAGTAAATCACATGCTACTAGAATTACTTTTCAAATGACCACTTGTTATGTGTCTGCATTTGATAGACTAATAGTTACAACTTTATTAGCAAATAAACTATAGTAACTGACGTCCATCAAGCTCATAGCAATACAAATGTATCTATTAATGTAACGGACATGTGATGGCATTAACCAAATGTTTTCGAAAGGAAAACAAACTCATATAGGAAAGCTGGTTTTTCATATTAAAATCATATAAAATTATTGTTTAATACAACACTTGCACAAAGATTATTATTTTGTATATTTATATTAATGTGAATTGATTCGGCTTTAAGTTGATGAAGATCCACAATTTAAAAGAAAACTAATACGAGGGATATTTTTTAAATAAGGTTCATTTGGGAATGAGAGTAAAAATGACGCGCGATCGCAGCAGTGCGTAGGCTTGTTTGCTCTCAACAAGTTTTGCGTTCGTTTCGACGTCATTTGCAGCGGTATCGTCTGTCTGTGCACTGGTTATTTATTATTATATTTTAGTAATTAAACATAGTAATAAGTAAGCACAAAACTCAATATAAAATATGGTTATGTTAATGTATCTAATCTTTATTATTGTAATTAGTATAAACGTTTGCATTAACTTGTCAATGAACTCAAATCATCACCCTTGTTACCACTGGAACGCCTAAAGCTGTGTCCAATAAATAGCTCAGAATTTGGTAATTTAAGAAAGACTGCAATAAGTTGCTGAAGGCATCTTGCTGATTGTATTAATTCCAATTGAAGATACTGTGCAATAACCATTGCGACAGATAAGAAAGAAACGTTCATTGGTTACGTTTCTTGGTCGTAAGCTTGCATATTTCTTTATTAAGTCCATCCATTTAGGGGTTGTGATCGCAAACCTTCTTGGAAAATAATTTGTTTACTTTGTTCCATATATAATATTTTAGATTTCTTTGGCCGATATCGTTCTGCGCAATGTTTTAGGAAAGCTTGTAGTCTAGAATATTTTGATATATCTAAGTTCTTATAGATATTTAAACAAGAACGCAACATAGAATATAATGCCCATAGTGTAGAGGACTTTTTGTTTCACTTTGTAACTTAAAATACGCCAATAAAACATTTTCTGATAGTTAGTGAACTTTATTTTCAACACAACAAACTTCAAATTGCTGATAATTTTTTCCATATACGAGTACAACACGAGATTTTTCTGACAATAAATTTCCAAACGTATTTTCTGCTATTTGTGGTGTGCCACTTAAGTAATTAGAATCATCAGTCATTTATTCGTAATTTTTCTTTGAATTGCAATAATAGAATTTTAAATGACAATATTTAAAAACAGCGCATTCTGACAACGAATGTCAGTATGACTAACGTTTACATTGCAAAGTCTTTCTTTGGAGACTGTGGTTAAGCAAAAACTTAAAAAGGGTATATAACCCCTTACCACAATTATTAATGGTATCCTAAATACGTATTTCGACAACTAAGTTGTCATCATCAGTAGGTAAAACCACTAATTAAAATACAGCACATGGGGCACAGTAAAGCTAGCACAACTGATCACGCAACAACTTTACACGGCGTCCACGTATACACTACCTAAAAATACAAATGTACGAAAATACTATCAAAAGTCTCCTAGGAATACCAAAGATAAAGTTAATTTTAATTTGAAATCAGGTATATACGAAATTAATGGCGAGAAATCTAACGTTGTCAACCATGCTTTAAATACACTGCACAATATGTCGATTAAAGGGTTAAAACTTGTCAAACCAATTAAGAACCCCCGCGAACTTGACGCCTACGAAAGCATTCATATCGCTAAAAACAAACAGATCACCATGAACGGAGATAAGAGACCGATCCCCTGTAGCTGTCTCTTTTCATTCTTAGAAAAGGAGGTAGAAAGGTTGCAGACGGTTCGAAAAGAGAGTAAACACATGTGGGTGCCGTTCCCTAAGAGAGGTAATTTTGCCGTGATTTTTAGTCGATATATTTGTATTTTTAAGTAGTGTATACGTGAGCGCCGTGTAAAGTTGTTGCGAGATCAGTTGTGCTAGCTTTACTGTGCCCCATGTGCGACATTTTAATTAGTGGTTTTACCTACTGATGATGACAACTTAGTTGTTGAAATACTTATTTAGGATACGATTAATAATTGTGGTAAGGGGTTATATACCTTTTTTAAGTGTTTACATTACAGAAAAATAAATTTCAGATAATACAAAGGTATTTGTAATAATATAAAATATTATTAAAAATCTGGTGTGAAGAACACAAATACAGGTTCAATATTAATATTGAATCTGTATTTGGGTTCTTTACACCAAATTTTTAATAATATTTTATATTATTAAAAATACCTTTGTATTATACAAAACTGGTGGGGTTTTACCCTCTCATGTATGTTTAAATTATTCTGTTAAATTTCAGATATATTATACAAATTCCATGGTATGAGAAATACAAATTTTAAAAGTTTTGGAAATGCAAAATAGAAAAAATAGTATAGAAAACTCGTTTCATAACACGTTTTGTTGCACTTGTTATTTAGAAAACTCGCCTAAAGATCGTTTTCTAAACTTTGACGTGTGCAACTTTCTGGTCGTCTTATGAAACTAGTTTTCTAATATATTATTTTCATGCGGCGCCCGTTGTTAGAAATTTTTATAAGCTAAGGGAGTGCAACATTGCCTTGGCCAGCAAGGAGCTCATATCTATCCCAGAGAAAACATTTGGGGGATCATGGTCAAGAAAATCAACGACAATATTTTGCCACAAAACCGGGAAGAATTTATCCAAACAATTTCAAATATATGGTATGAAATCCCGTTAGAATGTTTGCAGAGGACGGTAGCCAAGACGCCTCCAAAGCGTTATAGATTCCGGTGGCACTACAATAAAATATTAACCTCTGTTAACAGCTTTTTTTTGGTTTATCTTTTTAATACTAATTTTGAAGTAAAGTTTTGTATTCTGATATTCGAAATTATATCTTCGAAATTTAAGTAGAGCAGGACACTATCTGCAGTTTTATTAATCATTTCTTTAATTGAATAATTGAATAAATGAGGCTGTTACTTGGTGAAGATCCATATTAATACGATGTAAAATAAAACAAAACAATTAATTTGTTTAATCTTCACTATATAAAACGTATATTTACTAAACGTTTACAAAAAGGTGACACATTTCGCTAACACTGTCGCTTTATCAAACGACTATGGTATAATGATTATTCTACAAATGAAATGAGTGTATGCACATAAATTTGGTAATTACAGGTATATAAAGAAAGAAAGGATAAGCTGTTAACAAAGAAAGAAAGAGATTAGGCATTCAAACACAGTGACAAAATTGTGACAAATTTTATATTAGTAGAACTTTCAGAAATTTCAAAACTAGAATTTCAGAACCTAAACGTAGTTATGATAACAAAAAACTAGATTCTAATTACTCAAATCACTTATTATCTGAAAACCATTCATTCGATCCGGAGTTTGAAATATTACATTTACAAAATAAATCGCATAAATTAGATCTCTTTCAAGCCTTGGAAATAAATAAAAGTAAAAAGTCTGGGAATTTACTGAATGACCAACTAGATATAAATAGTTCTCCTTTACTAAACTTATTTAATTAGGGTTTTTCTATGTGATTATTGTGTTTGAATGACTAATATCTTCCTTTCTTTGTTAACAGCTTATCGTTTCTTTATATAAGTACATGTAATTACCAAATTTTTGTGCATACACTCATTTCATTTGTAGAATAATCATTATACAATTGTCATTTGATAAAGCTACAGTGTTAGCGAAACGCGTCACATTTTTGTAAACGTTTAGTAAATAATTGTTTTGTTTTATTTTACATCGTATTTCTTTAATTTCCTGGTTTAATAGTTTGAGTAACGTTTAAAAAAGTTTGCACCTCTTAAAATGTTTTTGTGTTTAAGTGTCTGAGTTTTCAAGGACCGTAATTGTACCATTCAAAACGACAGTGCTGCTGGACCGGTCAATCTTAAATGGTTTTACTATACTTGAATAAAATATATGAATTTGTTCAAAATGTCGTATCTTTATATTTACTTTATGTATTAAAAATACAAAGAAAACAAGAAAATAAGAATTTTGAGAAATGTGAATGAAAAAATAAAAATTTTTAAAAACAGATTTCTTTCAAAACACTAATTCTTTAAAGTGCATGAATTATAATATTCCTAAATATATATTTAAAACTTCAGACATATGTGCTGTAAATAAGTGAATAAATACAAAAAGAATCCCACGAAAATTCTGTACAAGATATGCTTGCAATCCGGTTCTCAGTAATAGACGTCTTTTTTTCCTAACGCCATGTAGCTGTCGCACTTTTATTCGATTTTGTAAGGGCGTGTGCCCTCCACCCATTCCCTTAGTGCTGGGGTAAGGCAAACCTCGCGGGGTCTCCATTGATGCTCATTTCTGGCAGCTGTAATCGTTTTTGGATCACTGTTATTCCTATTCATGGTATATGAGCTTCTCTATATTAGATTACAGACCTGTTTTATGAGATTTATCTGGTCTCTCCGTGATCCTGTTTATCTTAGTTCTCTGGTGGGCTCTTTCGGTGCATAAAGTGCAGTTTTTTTTTACGAATAGGGGTTCGCAAAAGAATCCTATTTAGTAGTTATTATGGTACGTACATGACGTGATTTTTTAAATATAACGTGCTTAATAGAAATTTATCACATAATAAATACAGGGAGTGTCATATGTCTATTATTATTTTTAAATTGGATTTAAAGAACTTTAAAAAAACACTGTATTTGATAAATTATAAAAACACACACTATTCTTTGTGACTATGTCACTTTATTGAACTTAACCAGTGCCTACAGTTTTGAGATACAAATCTTATTATTACTATATCAGGAGTTTGATGAAGACATTGTAAATCCTTATGTTACTTTGTGTTGAACAAAACAGCTCAGAGTTTTATATTGTTGTTCATTGTTCATTGAAGTTTTCTTTCAGCCTTTTCGACAAAAAGATAGTTTATGTTTGAATATGACCCAGGCAAATTATTTCACATAAACTGAAACTCACCAAATGTCCGTTGCGAAATCCCACATCTGAATCGCTTAAACAAGTAACAATAAATGGCCGTATTAATTAAACGTCCGACCAACGTCAATGTCAAAATGCAAATGAACGAATGTAAAACTGACGCGCACAATTTTTGTAGTAAAACTTCTTATGATTCGTATGTATGTAGATGTCTATGTACGGTTGCGGCCAATATAATCTGGGCAGTGATTTGACATTTTATGACTTTTTCATGAAATTTGGTAAATCAGGCTTTGCTACAATCTACGTTACTCTGGATACGCACTTAGGGCATGAGCCATCATGTGATGGTTATCTCAATAATCAATAGTCATTAGTGTCATTACACTCATTACCTTAAAAAGGGATGTCTTTAAACTGAAATTAGTTTGGTTTTGACCAACCATATTATTGAACTTAAATTAAATTAATAGTTTTGATGTTTATTTAAGAAACGAAAAACATAAACAAATGATATAAAAAATTAATATTTTGTAGCAACTCCATTTTTTTCAATAACATTATTTAACCTTCTGGGCATTGATGCTACTAATTCTGCAGTATAATTTGGAGTTAATTCGATCCATGCTTCTTGAATTCTTTCCCATAACTGTTCTACATTTTGTGGGCGAAAATTATTACCTCTATTAATTTCTTTTCCCATCAAACCCCACATATTTTCAATGTGTTCAACTTGTATGTTCTGTTGCTGCATCCAGTTTGAGGTCACTCTGGCTGTATGAATAGGGCAATTGTCTTGTTGATATATAAAATTATTTTGGGGAAAGACTGCATTTACTGAGGGCAGCATGATATTTTCCAATATTCCAACATAGACCTCTGCATTGCATCTACCTCTTATATGTGTTATAACTCCGGGTCCTTGGGCACTCATCCAGGCCCAGACATTGACAGAAAATCGACCGCTTATGTGTGATTTTTGGGTATAACGTTCATCAAAGCGAGAGTTCGGAGGTCTATAAACTCTAACGTGTCCGTCATAACACGATTTAAATACATTCTCATCTGTAAAAACAACATTCTGCCAGAAATTTAACGCTTCTAAGGAGTATTCCAAAGCAAAACCTACTCTCTGTTCCTTATTTTGCGGAGTTAAAAAAAGTTTTTTCGCTGCAGAACGATTACGTAAATCAGATCCATTTTTGATACGACGCCTTGCCGTTCGAACGGACCCAGGAAAGTTTGTTTCAGCCTGTGCGTCTACCGCACCCTGGAAGGGATTTTCGCGAATAAAATCAACCAAATTACCATCATCCACCTCCGTTGAAACTCTGGGCCTACCACCACCCAATCCTCTTTCAAGCGTTTGTCTCTCATCCCATATTCTCTTAATGTTATGCACAGTACTCTTTGGTAATTGGAATATTAATGCGACTCGTCGTTCCGACCACCCCTCTCCCAGTAACGTCACAACCCTTAATTTCTCGGCCAAAGATAAATGTGGCATTTTTATAATTGACGTTTTTCATCAATCAATATGACATTTTTTATGTAACAATTAAAATCCATTTACAGTGGGAAAAACTGCTGCCCAGATAATATTGGCCGCAACGGTACAATCGCGGGATCATAAAGCAGGACGTGTCCTATATTCAAATGCTCTGTTATTTTGGTATTGCAAGTTGGATATACTTTTAAATTACATCTACATGTAACTAAATACACATTTTCACACGGCTTTTTGACGTTTATTAGTAATGAATTAATGAATAACCTTGGACAGGAAGATCCCTTTATATCAAAAAACCTACTTTACACTAATAGAAGTTAACTGTACCACTTTAAGATCTCGCAACTGTACGGTCGCGGCTCTTGAAAACTCAGACACTCGATTTTGACGTGAATGTCAAAAATAAAAAATTTTGTAATGCGTAAATCAAATTTTCATGAGTCATTTTCGTGACAATGTCGCATTTGACAAAAATCCATAGTCCGTTTATTTTTTTAAATGCCACAATTATCAGAATTACAAAAATCTATTATCAAGACTAGATTGAGAAACCTATATTAAGTTTTATATTCTTAATGATATTCGAAATGATATTTTTGAAATTTTAAGTAAAGCAGGACACTATCTGCAGATTTATGAATCTTTTTTTTAATTTACAATTTTTGCAATACATCTTGCATTCTACGCCAATGATTGGTAGTTGAGTAAAGTTTTAAAATTTTACACCGCTTAAAATGTTTTTGCATTTAAGTGTCTGAGTCCACTGTACATACTTTTTCTTGCTAAATTCACTACCGCCCAGCTTTGAATATACATCGACGCCAGTAATTGGAGCATAATACTTGAACTCTTACTTATGTTTAGGCACTTATGGCATTTTTCGAAGAGTTTTTTTTTAATGTAAACATTCAATTACATATAATTATAAAAAGTGGCAGTATACTCGTATTATATTTTGTACTGTCATATCTCGTATGTCACGTTGTCATGATTTTTATATAATGATTTACAATTACATTACGATTTTTTCCTATAAATTCACGTTTCACATCTTGTTTATTCTTTAATATTTAATTTTAATATTTAATATCATTTAGAAAAGAAATATGGCAACAACCTTCCACACACCATAAGGAACACACACACAAAATTTTATCAAAATCGATTATGTAGTTTGTGAGTCCATAACTGACAAACGAAATGTTTTTCATTTTGCATATAACAAGTGTTCATTTGAAAAGTCAATCTAGGTTACTTTGAAACTTTGATTGAATAAGACGCAAATATATTAATATGTGTTTGTTGTTCCGTAAACGTAAATCCAAATGACATTTGATAATGTCATACACAAATATCAGTTAGTGCATAAAATAATCGTGCGTCGATTCTGGTTTATTGCTTCTCAGTTTTAAAATGGCTTTCACTTTAGAACATAAATTTTTTTTAGTCCAGGCTTATTTTCGAAGTGGTAATAAAATTGATGGTTTATGGGTTTATTCAGTTCAAGATTGCATGGTAGAATTTCAAGTTGAGTTTCCACATTTTGTAATAGATTATATACAATTTAAGAATACCTTGGATATAATACTTAAAAACTTTTTTCTGAAACTGGTAGTCTCTTAAGAAAATCAGGCAGCGGAGCAGTTAAGAAACGTACACCTCAAGTTGTCAATCGTGTTGAAGAAATAATGGAAAATGAACCACAAACATCTGTTCGACATTTGAGTCAACAAATAAACCTATCTGTTGGTACAACTCACAAGTTATTAAAAAAAAGATATGCAACTTTATCCATACCGTGTCACAGCAGTACAAGAATTGTTAGAAATTGATTACCCACGTAGACTACAGTTTTGTAATTGGTTTGTAAATATGAACAATAATGGAGAACTTTCGCAAACAGTCATCTTTACTGATGAAGCATGGTTTTATAAAACGGGATACCTAAATTTACAAAATACAAGAATTTGGAGTAGTGAAAATCCACATGTAATTAATGAAGAATCGCTACATCCAGAGAAAATTGGTGTTTTGGCAGCGATAAGCCAAAGGCGAATCATTGGACCAATATTTTTTCAGGGAACGTTAACTGCTCAAAGGTACCGTACGGAAATTTTGCAACCATTTGTCAATCAGTTGCATGATGATGAACTTCAAAATGCATATATCCAACAAGACGGAGCACCTTGTCACTGTACTGCAGAATCTTTGGATTATTTAAGAGAATTTTTTGATGAGCGTATAATTAGTCGAAATACTGAAATTGCCTGGCCTGCACGTTCATGCGATTTAACACCTTGCGACTTCTTTTTGTGGCCATATCTAAAAAATAACATATTTCGCACACCTATATTGAATTTGAATGATATGCTTCAGAGAATCGAACAGAAATGCATGGAAATAATGGATAGTTTTCAATAAATACCTATTATTTGTTATTTATTTGTATGTATGAAACTGTCAAAATATACGATATATATATATAATAACAATCCAGTAATGTTGCAGAATATCATCAGAAATTTTGAACGGAAGATTTTAAAGTGCATTGATCTTGAAGGACAACATTTTCAATATTTGCTATAGTTTTCAATAAATACCTATTATTTGTTATTTATTTGTATGTATGAAACTGTCAAAATATACGACTTCGTAGGTTAAGTAGTAAATTTTAATTTACGACATACTTCAAAATGTTCTCAGTAAATCACATGCTACTAGATTGACTTTTCAAATGAACACTTGTTATAGATTGTATAGTTTTTTGTTTTTTCATGTACCGTCATTATAAAGAGTAATTTATTGTTTGTTTTGCAATACTTGTTGGGGAATTTAATAAATATTATTATCTTATATATTATTTCCCTTCAATCACATGTTTTTTATGACTCTAAATGACAAGGTGAATTTCTTCAATTGTGTGATTTAAAATATATTCAACGCTCATGCTGCCATTAAAACGGTAAAAATTACGAAAACCCATAAATCTTAGATAACTGAAAATATTAAGCTTCCGCAGAAATTACGCAACGATGCTAAGAGTAAATTTAGGAGAACCAAACTGGAGTCTCACTGGATTTATTACAAGCAACTCTGAAATTATACTGCTTTATCGATTAGAAATGAAAAAACAGCTTATTTTCAACATTTGTTTCATAATAGGGACAGTAAATTTATCTGGCGCGAACTTTATCATTTAGATATTGGAAAAAGAAGGAGCAATGAGATTTCATGTGAATTCTCAAATCCGCATTTGATTAACGCTGGGTTTATTAACAACAAACGTCTTGTTTCTGGAAATTTTCTGAAATGTATTAATAATTACATTAGTAATACTCCTCAGGACCTAAAAAAATACTTTCGTATTTCACCCTGTCGACGAGAATATTGTGATTCGATTCATCTTAAGTATTAAGAGTACTGCCGTCGGTAGCGCTGGCATTGGCATTTACATGATGAAATTGCTCATACCGTATGCGGTTCCATACATGACCCATTTAATAAATTGTTACATAACAGAAAACGTTTTTCCTGTAACGTGGAAAAAATCCCTTGTAATCCCTATACTAAAAATGTGAAGGCTGCAAACATCGGTGACTTTCGACCTATTAGTTTATTGCCTGTTCTAAGCAAAGTTTTGGAAAAAATACTAAATACTCAAATTAATAGACATTTGCAAACTTTTGATTTGCTCCCTCTCTGTCAATCCGAAGCAATCTCAGATCTACAGATGATAACTCTATATTTATTATGCTATATGCTAGATTATAGTAAGGCGTTCGATACTGTGAACCATGACATTTTATTGCCTATTCTATATCCTCTCGGGTTCAGCAGTGACGCTTTGAGTCTGGTACATTCGTATCTCTTCGAAAGATATCAGTGCGTAACGTTGCGTGACGACGTAACGTCACTATTGCCTGTGACGAGTGGTGTTCCACAAGGATCAATCCATGGTCCTCTATCTTTCTCCATTTATACTAGTCACTTACACAAATGTGTCAAGCACTGACAGGTACAAATGTATGCTGATGATACGCAGCTCTACGTTGATTTCACAAAAAAACGAGTTGCTGTTGATAAGGTTAATCAGGCCTCAGAGCACATAGAATCATTTTCGCCGAATCATGCACCAAAGATCATCCCGGAAAAGATCACTGCCGTCTTGTTTGGTAACCCTGCATTAATTCAGAGCATTAAAAAACAAATCATTATCAAAATTAATAATGCAGAGGTGTCGTTGGTTGATTCGGCAAAAAAATCTGGGTTTAATCATTGATAACACCTTCAGATATAAGGAACATCTTTCAAAATTTATTAAGTCAGCTTATGCCAATCTTAAAACATTGTATCCTTATCGATCAATTTTTGACATCCGAAATAAAACCATGTTATGCGAAAGTCTGGTCTCGTCGGAATTTAATTTTGCATCCACAATCTAGGGCCCTTGCTTGATCGCGTTCGCTGATCGAGTTCGCGTACAGAAGGTTGAGAATGCTTGTTACAAATCCTTGGAGATAAAGACATTCAGGAAACAAATTATGTACTTTCTCTTCAAGCGTCAATAATTGTTTTCAGATAATATATATATATATATATATATATATATATATATATACAGGCTGATTCAAATTAAGTGCGCACCATTGCTATCTCTGTTATTATTGATTCTATAAAGTAGGTTAAATTAG
The DNA here is from genome assembly GCA_935421215.2 of Melolontha melolontha. Lineage (NCBI taxonomy): Eukaryota > Metazoa > Arthropoda > Insecta > Coleoptera > Scarabaeidae > Melolontha > Melolontha melolontha. Next base: position 180,384,781 of record OW285235.1, read on the forward strand.
CAAAGTAATAGTGTTTTTAACATTGATTAGCATGCAGTTCATGAAAAAAAAATTGAATAACGCATTTTCGAGAAATTTTGAAATTTATAATTTTTTTAAATGGAACAGCCTGTATATTTTTAAAAATTTTGAATGCTAATGTTCTTTGTAATATAAAAGTTTCAATACACTATTGTCCTAAAACGAATAATAAAGTAGTTATAGCAGTTTCTATTTCCTTCTAAATGTTGTCATTGCTCCGCTAACTTTTGACAAAACAGATACATATTTTGTGTTTAATGTTTATTTTAGCATATTAAAGCTTACAAAATTAAATTAAAAAGAAGAAAGTACATGTATAATTTATAAATACTGCTCAAAGGTGTCACCTTCCTGCTCAATACATTTTCGTGCCCGCTTCAGTACACTCTGGGTGGCTCTTAAGATTGTCCTTCTATCTAATTGGCGGAAAACTTCTCTGACCTTGTCTTGCAATTCGCACATGTTGTCGTATCGCGTTTTGTACACCTCATTTTTTAAGTATCCCCAAAGAAAAAAGTTTAAAGGTGAGAGGTCAGGGGAGCTTGCTGGCCATTGGCGTACCATTGTAGAACAGTGGACCAACGACTACCGAACCAATTAATCCGCACCAAACGTTAAAACTAAATCGAACTTGTGCAGCATGTGGACGAACTATTAATAAATTTTCTTGAGACCAGTAGTGACTATTTTTCTTATTAAACATGCCTCTATTTGAAAAATTTGTTTCGTCACTCCATAAAATACACTGTGCTCCATTCAAATCACAAAAACTAACAAACCAATGACAGAAAACTAATCTCCTGGCGGAATCTCCTGGCTGTAATGTTTGAGAGATTCTGAACTTAAAGGGGATATACTTACGCTTTTTCAAAATTCTTTGAACTGATGAATAACTTAATGCCAATTCCTTAGTAGCATCCCTAATGGAAAATTCGCGATGGGCTTCAAAATATGCTAACACTGTAATTTCTACTTCTTCGTTGACGACGATATTTTTCTTTGTTCTTTTCTTTCTAAATAAGCAATCATGCAGTCTAAACTGATTGTAAAGTTTTCGAAAGTAACGTCGATATGGCTGCTGTCGTAAAAGCTAGTGTTCAGCATAATATTCGCTAATCCTTACTGAATTTTTACGACATAAAATGTATGCTTCCAACATATCGCATTTCTCCAAATGAGGAAATACCATAGTAAAATATTGTCAAACACTAAGCAACGAAAGTAAAACCAAAATGTTTAGAAAAATAAATAGAGAACTAATGAACACAACACAAAATTAAAAAAAACAAAATTTAATAACTAAGCGCGCGAAAGATTTATATTCAGTACGTTATTGACATTTACAAAGGGCATCCTATTTGTTCTGTTTAAAGTGAAAGAAGCCTACAACTGATTTTACGGAATGAAAGAGTATCTTTGATATCAACTAAATTCCACCGTAAATACTTTATTATTCGTTTTAGGACAATAGTGTATTGAAACTTTTATATTACAAAGAATATTATCATTCAGAATTTTAAAAAATATACAGGTTGTTCTATTTAAAAAAATTATAAATTTCAAAATTTCTCGAAAATGCGTTATTCAATTTTTTTTTCATGAACTGCATGCTAATCAATGTTAAAAACACTAATACTTTGCTAATTTAACCTTCTTTCTAGAATCAATAATAACAGAGATAGCAATAGTGCGCACTTAATTTGAATCAGCCTGTATATATGTATATATATATATATATTGTTTTTTTCTGCTCCCCTGCGTCCGTTCTGCCCTTATAATTCGTGACCAGATGTACAGGCTTTATTGCATATTGCATTATTTGAATATTGTTTGTTTTATTTATTTATTATTGTTGTTATTATTTTATTATTATTATTATTATATAGAATAGCAGAATATTAGTGTTAAGTTAGACTAGGAAAACTTTTTATGTTATGAATTCTATGCATTTTTTTGGTTTTGGTGGAAGAACAGGCGGCGGAAATTATTTTCCGTCCATCTGAACCACGCCTTAAGGTTTCAGCACTTCTTTGTTCTTTTTTCGTTTTCTTTGTCGTCTCTGATTTGTTGTTTTCAAAAAAAATTGTGTTGAAATGAAGGATATATTATTATTATTATTGATGAAATGCGGAAGCCTTTGCGAATGCTTTTTCAGATGTATACCAACCAACGCCAATTTCATTCGCGCCGACTCTCCAGGAAAGCCCGAACAGCTTTTACATCGGATCCTTTTCAGAGAGTGATACACTAACAAGCATTAACCACCTCAAGGCAGACTTTGCATGTGATCATGATGGATTACCGAACTTTATAATCAAGGACTGCTTCCATTCTATGTCATCCGTTATGAGCTATCTTTAATTTTTCTCTCCGCAAATCTACGTTTTCAGAAGTATGGAATATAAGCAGAATTACACCTATATATAAAAAAAGTAGCAAAAGTGATATTGCTAACTACAGACAAATTACTATTTTGTCCAGCTGCTCTAAAATCTTTGAGCACTTGCTTTATGACAAATTATATAAATTAATTCGATGTTTTATCTCCACACAGTTGTCAGTTAGCTCCGCGCCGCCCTGTCTTTGAATAAGTTCCATAGTTTCATAGAGCGCTAAAATTTCTGACTTGTAGTTAAAGTATCTTACTAATACCGGATAGTTGGAATAAAATTTCTAAAACACACTATATATATCATAAAAGAAATTTATCATAACTACGATCAATATGATCTATTAGATCTAATAGCCAATAACCAAATGAATAACCTCATCAAGGTTACTAAAGTTTTTTAATAAAAGCAATCATAATACTCTCTATATAAAGCTAAAAAGGATATCCTCGTATACATCAAAAACCTTTATTAATTCTCTTAAATAAGAGTCAAATAATCTATCACACAAAGAACAAAAACTACAGCGAATTAATTTAATCAAATACGAAAACAATCAGAAACTGTTTAGCAGAAAAAAGAATAGGTACGAATAAACAAACGAAATTAACGGACGGCCCATCTCTGGAACGCGATGTACGCTCGGCGAATTATTTCGGTGGATCCGGTTGGTGAGCATGAATATAAATTCCAGCAGTGACATGCAGTCGTAACCATGACACGAGGTAATTTACGATGGTAATCAGTTGACTGGACGATGATTAAGTGTATGAATAGCAGATTTGCTGCGAAATTGCTTATTTGCATCCAGCATGCTGACGGACGGGTAGGCGATGCAGGGTCGTGGTGGACGGCGGGGTGCTGAAGGCACGGGAAGGGGTTCGTAAAACCCCAGCGACCAGCTCGTCACCTCAAATAATTACTGATTAATAAATCAAAAGACTGATCAATGCGGTGAATGTACGTACATATGAATGTAGGTATTATCTGATGTGTTGGTTGGTTACTTAATCGAAATAATTATAGGCCTTTTGAATAATCAATGATTTATTGTATTCATTTAATACTTTAACTTCCTATAATAATGTGTATATTATTTTATGATTTTGGATTCCAAATGCTTTATATAGTATGCTTAAAATATAAAGAGAGCCTAGGGATTCCACTTAAATCATTACAAGATTTAAAAATATTAAGCCAACATTTTACAAGTAAAATAGCAGAAACCAACTTCTCCAATTTATTCTAAAATTTTATATATAATTTCGACAATCAAGTTAGGATCTTTAACTGACACAAAGAAGTGTGGCACTCAAGTGAATGGAAAATGTACATATTGCTATGTATTATGCGTGATTTTTTTTCCTTTGGAATGGCACACGTAGTTTATAGCATACCATGTAATAATTGCAGTGGCATTTATACAGGTCAAACGGAACAACATTTAAAACGTCACAGCCTTAAAAAACACGAAAACAAAAATAGTCACACTTTCAACTACAGAGATGTTAAAATACTCCAAACAGAGAAAAATTACAAAGCTAGATCAGTATTAGAATTAATTCGCATTAAAAAAACAAGAAAAAAAAACGCCGTAAATGATCGTAATGAAATTGCAAATTTGTCCAAATTATATTTTTCTATATTATAAATAAAGATCATTTTAATTTCATATCAACAATCAACTATTTTAAACCCACTCGCATGATGTTAAAAATATGAGGTGTAAACGAAGAAACGTAAATTAAACACATGTAGCAAGCAGGTAGTTGTAAAGTTTAGTTGACTTCCTAAGTATGTATAAGTATACTCGTAAATCAATATATAAAACCCAATGTACATTTTATAATTACTAAATCAGTAGAAAATGCATTCAGATTGTAAGTGCCATACAACATATGTAATTACCATGTTTTTCATTTTTCAATCTGTTTCCGAAGAAGACAATAAATGTCGAAACGTTAAAATAAGTTTTCTATTTAAATAATAATTTATCAATAAGCCGAATTCCAAGAAAAATTAAGCTTTTATATTAAAAAAACGGCTAAGCAAAAAATAGAAAAATTATATGTATATATATGTTTTCTTTTAGGTTTCCGTGGGAAGTAGTATGTGTTGTAACTGAATTCCGGGTTTTCTTCCGCGTTTCCACTGTTTGGTCTTCGTAAACACCGGTGCCGGTTTCTGGACGCCGTTTCGGCAAAATCACATTTGCCATCTTCAGGTCTGCGATAACTGTCTGCTTCTGCTTCTGATTACTCGTAAACTGACACACGTTACCTGATTTGGACACATGGAGCAGATCACCTTAAGAGCTTCCTGGAAAATCTGAATAATATCCATCCAAAAATAAAACTCACAATGGAAGTAGAATCAAACAATCAACTACCATTCCTCGACATTCTGGTTAGGAAGAAAGAAAATGGAGAATTAAGCCATACAGTGTACCGGAAACCCACATACCTCAACGCACAGTCTCACCACGACCCAGCTCATTTGCAAGTAGTAGTGAAGAGCCTAGTAACAAGATCACAGAGATTAGCAGATTACGACAATGTCACTCAAGAAATGGATAAACTCCACAATGCACTCCAGCAGAATGGCTTTAGCAAACGAGCAATCAACAAAGCATTAAAACCTAAACGAGCCACACCACAAGAAGAAAAAGAGGAATTAATAGCCAATACCTACTTACCCTATGTCAAAGGTACCACCGACAGAATATTCAGAGTCCTACGAAGACACAACATTGAAACCACATTCAAGACAGACAGAAAAATCAGCACAGTCCTTCGGAATCCAAAAACAAAAATACCTTTAGAAATCCAGGGAGTTTATAAAATTCCATGCCTTAATTGTGAGAAGACGTACATCGGCCAAACAAACAGAAGGGTAAACGTAAGAAGAGATGAACACCAAAACTCCGTAAGGAAAGACGAGAAAACTTCATCTATGGCTCAGCATGTAAAGGAAACGCCCCGCACGATAGACTTCAGCAATACTAAACTATTGGCTAACATAGAACATATGAAAACCAGAATAATCAGGGAAGCTATCGAAATTGAGAAACGTCCGGACAATTTTAATTCGCAGATGATACCCACAGGCTACCAACAGCATGGAAACCAGTATTAAGCAAAGACGTTGTCAACAACAAACAACAACCAAAAACGCCTACACCGCAACCCAGCCAGTACACTCCAGCTACAGGCCCAACGACACGGGGCCGCACACACACTCAACCAAGTGTAACCAACCAGAACGCTAATCGGGTATATAACCAGCATCCTAAATTCGACTACTTCAGTTTGCGAGTAACCAGAAGCAGAAGCAGACAGTTATCGCAGACCTGAAGATGGCAAATGTGATTTTGCCGAAACGCCGTCCAGAAACCAGCACCAAACAGAGGAAACGCGGAAGAAAACCCGGAATCCAGTTACAACATATATATATATATATATATATATATATATATAAATATAATAACTTCGTGACCTTGGTATGATATGGTAAACCTAATCAGTAGGCGATTAAAGGTCTGTATATTACTTCAAAATATATGTATTTAAGAAACTCTACATGTTTCGGCTATGTACGCCTTTATCAAGAGAATACAAAATATGAATGACAGGATATAAATGTCAAGTAATTAAGTTGCTATGGTTTAAATTATTCAAAGATACATTCTAGTAATAATAATAAATCATGCCTTAGTATTCCAAAAAAAATAGATAACAGGTTGTGAAAATATGTGTTGTTCGCTGCTAGCAATTTGTGTCTCCTTCTGGGTATGAACTTGTGTGTTGGTTGCTGCTGGCAGCTTGCGTCTCTCTATGGGTGTGTGGTTTTGTGTGAGAGCGTAAGTGTAGGGTTTTGTATGTCGGTGCGTTCGTGCGTGTGTTTAGTGATCGGTCGCATGAATTTAGAGAGGTCGGATAACCAGCCGTTGCGTAGGGCCGCCAACCCTTTCCCGACAACTTCTTTACACAGCCTTCTTCTTCTTTCTGCACGGAATTGTAAAAAAGTTGTCGGGAAAGGGTTGGCCTACAGGTACAGGTAATTTAATAAGGGAATATAATTTTGGGGGTTGAGGGTTCATAATGATTAAACTATTTTGTTCCTTTTCACTAAAAAGATTGGCAGAATTTCTTATAACTGTTTTTAGAGTTTGTTGAAATTTTTCTGTAGGATCTCTCTTAATTATTTCAAATTTATTCCTAACTAAAAACTCATTCGTTTTATTCAAATAATCTACTCTGTTCATTGCTACAACCGTTTTCCCTTTATCCGCTTCTTGCCATTCGATACAACACAAATTAGCGGCCTATCACAGTCTTATACATAGATTAATCAATACTCCGTTGAACCAAACAAATTTTGAGAAAGAGTTAAATTTAATTAAACAAATAGCTATCAACAATGGATATAAAAGTAAAATAATAGATAACATTTTAAATAAAAAACTCCTTACAAAAGCCATATCACAAGTTTACCCAATATTAATAATAATAATAACACCCAAAAATTTAAAATGATCACGTTTATAGGCTCTTCAAGCACAAAAATTTGTAAATATTTGAGAAAGTTTGACATTAATACAGCGTATAGAACTAACAACAATTTATCCAAATTTATAAAAAACAATAAAGATTTAACAAACAACAATAAAAAGTCAGGCGTCTATGAGTTAACCTGCGGTAGTTGCCCTATAACGTATATCGGACAGACAGGTTGATCGTTTGAAATACGCATCAAAGAGCATTTTTCTTCATTTAGAAATAATAAAAGTGACTCTTCATATGCGTCACATAAAAAGTCAACGAACCACAATTTTAACAGAGAAATTAAAATATTACACGTAGAAAATAAGGGCATAAAACTTAATTTATTAGAGTCACTTGAAATTAATAAATTAAAGGAAACCGACAAGATCTTAGATGATCAATTAGAAACAAAAAATTCACCCTTACTTAATTTATTTATTTGATACTCAGACAGTCACATATTGTTTTTTTCCATAGAATTTCTTTACCTCCCTGTAATATAATGTAAACCCCCAGTTTTATCACTTAAGAACAGTATTGTATAAACCGAATTGAAAGTTTTGTGAATAGACATTTTAGTAATAAAAAGTACCCATTCCTTCAAATATTTAAAATAAAACATGTGTTTGTTACCGTATACTTGTGTTAAAAAAATTTGTAAATAAGTTAGTTATATGTCTGATGAAGCTCAGGTTGGAGCGAAACGATCGTTGCGGTGTCAATTAAAAAGTGAAATTCATTAAAATTTGTTTTATTTTATCCTGATAATAATAAATAAATCGTACCCTACATTTCAAAATAAACTTGACTCGTTTCATATCAGCAGTCATTCTTCATTAACGTATAGGCAACACGTTACGCAAATTAACAGTTTTGAAATCCTGACCGTCTTAAAAAAACAACGTTAGCTACCCGTTAAAATTTGATGTGAAAAACATCAACTAATGCGCTTAAAGGGCGCGATTATTCGCGAAATGGGCGGACGTGTGCATTCTGGGGCACATTAATCGTTGGTTATTCATACCGCGATGAAGAATTAAGGAGCCTAGAAATACGACGGATCGCGGCGTCCTGTTTGCGCCATTAAAAATGCACGGTACACAAGCATCACCAACGTGGACGGGAAAAGTCGAGCCTAGTAGCGGCAACCGGACAGAACATGGTAGATAGTCGAACTGCCTGGCAGTGGTCAAATTCAAGCTGTTCATGAATGTTGTAACCAGAAAACCAGTAATGAGGAGATCTAATAAAAGTTTCAGTCGGTCAAAGACTGTTTCGAGTTAAGCGTCGGCTGGATATTCTCTTTAGGTTGTCGTCGAACGCCAGGTGGAAACGTTTCAGGGAAAAGAAAAAGGAATACAAGAATTCAAGTACTGCCAAATTGATATCGGTAGTAATTCATTAATAAATCAATTGGATAAAATCTACTTTTATATAATTCTTAAGTGAAACTGATTTAGAATAAATTACTAAAATATTGTTACTACAAATATGCGTAAAATTAGTTCAAGAACTATATATTTCGCACCGATATATTAAACGTATAATAAATAAAATAAATAAATCAGAAACGACGTAAAGTTAAATTAATAATATGGAACACATGTAATAATCAACAAAAAGAATATTTAAGTGACTGACGAACTTCATTATAACAATAAGAAATAAGGACTAGATTTCTAGTAACAAAAATGTTTTGCCAAAACTCTTTTGTTTATCGTAAATCCACTACAATATTGTTTCACCACACAATGGCTTTAACAAATGGATGGAATACTACAGTATACCGTAGTCGACAAATTTTAACTCCGTTTTCGAAATTGCAGGAGCAAGTGAGCACCCGATATAAAATAGAGACAAATACTTTGCGACGATGCCAAATGTTTGATTTATAGTGAAGAATGTGAAGGTATCTCGGTGCGGGACAATCTAACTGGCTTATCGACAGTTAACCTGTAGTGGCCGGGAGTACTGTTCAATAATTAAAATGATAATGTGTATTTCAAAAATAATTTATTTCATTTCTTTACAGTGGCGTGAAACTAAACATATATTCTCCTTACAGATATAAAATAAATTAATGTTCTAGCAGTTAAAGTAATAATAGATATTTATGTATTAAGGGAATAAACGACAGTTTTAATCCCGAGACAGTAAGTAATGAGCGACCGAAGGGAGCGAGGGCATTTTCTGTTGAGGGATTATAGACATTTATTCCCGAATTACATACAAAACTTTTCTCCCGACCTTAAATGTAATAATTTATTTCATTATTAGTTTGACAGTTGATTGATAGATTGATCTGATGTCATTCAATTAAGTTGGTTTGTCATGAAAATGTGCATAGTTTCTTGTTACTAAGGTAAAACGTGTTTGTTTGTGTCTTATTTTTTTCCAAAAAAACGCAGTCCGTTTAGGTTATTGTGCAAAAATGAATATTAATGGCAGTGAAGGTGATAATTTTTGCACAAGCACTACTGTAAGCAACCGCCAAGTTAAGATATCAGATGATTGTCCATATATAAATATTGTAAACTCATCTAATGTTACTATTACGATTACAAAATAAAATTGATTGATATATTTAAATGCTTCGTCAATCTGACAGTTAAATTAATTTTGACTTAAATAAATGAACCAAAAGTCATTCACTACAGTATTCACTTTATTCCCTAGGGAAAATCGAATATTTTATTCCCTAGAGAATAAAGTAGTCTAATATATGTCAATTGTCAGATGTATAAGATGACACTTTATTCTCGGTCGGGAGAAAAATATATTACAAACTCAAATTAGATGTTCAAATAATGCCCTGTTGTTCTTGACAATACGCCAATCTGTAATCAAATTCTTGCCGGACGTTAGCCAGCATTTCATTTCAGGCGATATTGTACGAAAAGCGTTTATTATTTTAACACGCAGTTCATTTCTTCTTCTCTTCTTCTTCTCTGTTTTGGGTTGGACGCCACCACGTCCAGGCACTTGAGCACACTGCTCTTTGTACTATCCCCAATAGATCTCTCAATTCCACTCTGTTAGTCTTGTGTCCTCGATAAAAGTCACTATCCTCCTCAGGGGAAGTTTGAGTACACTCGAAGGATCCAGTAGATCTCTCCCGAAATATTTCTGTCTGAGTTCCTTCAGTTCCTCACACGTGCATATTACATGAAGGCTAGTTTCCTCCTGTTTTTCACATCTCCTACACCAGGGCTCGCTAACCAAGCCCATGGTGTACAAATGCTTCCTTAAAGGACAATGTCCGGTTATTAACACGGTAATTATTTTAATTTCTATTTTGCTACTACGAATTAGGTTGGCTGAAAACTTTACGTCCAGCCCCCTTAGTAGTGTTTTGGTATGGAGTTGACCTTCCGTTAACCTCCATTTATTTTTATGTTCTTTTTCTAGCCATAACCAGATATCCCTTTTAGCGGAATCCTTAGTGATTCGACATACAGGTTCTGGTCCTATGAAATTTCTATTAGTACCTTCTTTGGCCAGTTTGTCGGCTATCTCATTGCCTTTAATTCCCTCATGTCCTGGCACCCATATCAGCGACACTGTATTGCCTTGTGCCAGGTTATTGAGGACCTGTTTACAATATTTCACCAGCTTAGACCTGGTAGATGGGTTCATAATGGCTTTAATAGCCGCCTGACTGTCAGTCATTATGTTAATTTTTTGCTTGCGCAGCCGGCTTCCCGAATTTCATCGGCGCAGGCTGCGACTGCTAACAATTCGGCCTGGAAAACCGTAGTATGTTTCCCCAGACATATCGATATCTTCCTTCTAGGGCACATTCCGCATATGCCTGCACCTGCCCCTGGCTAGATTGTGATCCATCAGTGTACCAGGTGCAGGCACCACAATCGATCGAGCGACTTTTTGCTTGTTCCCTGGTCGGTATAAGTATGTTCAGCTTAGCTGTAAACATAATTTCAGGTGCCATACCGTCTACCGGCATTCGAAATATCGGCTCTTCCAGTGTAGTTCCTGTGATATCTGTATAGTTCCCTACAACCTTATTAGGACACCATACGTCATTGGCCTTCAGCCTCAGTATCGCAGACATTGCCTCCGCCCTTATAAATGGTTCCAGCGGAGGGAGACCCACGATGGCCTCCATGGAAGCGTTTCCCGTGCTGTTCATAGCTCCCGTAATTTCCAACGGGGCCTGTCGCTGGAGAGTCATGAGGAGCCCCACTGACGATGTCCGCTCCGTCCTCCTCCACCAGACAACTGCCCCATAGGTAATAGTTGGTCTTATTACTGCTGTGTACAACCAGTGTACCACATTTGGTTTTAGTCCCCAGGTCTGGCCAACAGCTCTTCTGCATCTCCAGAAGAGCTGCGCCGCCCTGTCTGCCACTCTGGCTAGGCGTCTGCTCCAATTCAGTTTCGCATCAAGTGTTATGCCTAGATACTTCACTTTATTGGTTAGTTCTAACTCTTGTCCAAACAGCTTTACGCTGCCCAGATCATTTAGTTTTCTCATGTTGGTAAAGGCCACCAACTTGGTTTTTTGAGGATTGACAGTTAATCCCTCCTCAAGGCACCATCTTTCTACAATTCGCAGATCATTTCACATGATGCTCGCCACTGTCCCCGGGAATTTCCCCTGGGACACTATGACAATGTCATCGGCGAACCCCTGCGTCCATATTCCCTGGTCATTTAATGTCCTGAGGAGATTATTCACTACTAGACTCCATAGTAGTGGTGACAATACGCCTCCTTGAGGACACCCTTCTGTTGTCCTCATGGAGATCGTTTTGTTTTGCATTTGGGCATGAACTACTCTGCTACGCAGCATGTTATGAACCCAGTTGCATGTGGTGCTTTTTATTTTTCGATTTCTTAAAGATCGAATAATAGAAGAGATCGAGGTGTTATCGAAAGCTCCCTCTATGTCTAAGAAGACTGCAAGTGCAATTTCCTTGTAGCGTAGGCTCCTTTCGAGCCCTCTCACCAGGCTATGCAGGGCACCCTCACCTGATTTTCCCATCTGGTATGCCCATTACAGTGGGTGTAGAGGAGATCTATCCAGAGCCCCTTCTTTAATATTTAAATATATCATTTTTTCCATAGTCTTCAACATAAAAGAGGTAGGACTAATTGGTCTAAACGATTTAGGGTGGGTATATGTTACTTTTCCGGGCTTCGGAATAAACACTACCCTAGTTTCTCTCCATGCCCTAGGGAAATAACCCATAGCATGGCTAGACCTGAATATCTCCATTAGAGGACCCATAATTTCACCAATTCCCTCTTGATGGAGCTTGGGAAACACTCCGTCTGGTCCTGCGGGTTTATATGGTTCAAACGATCCTATCGCCCATCTAATTAAGTGGGGCTTGAAGATCTCTTTTGATGTCTCCCAATCATTCCTAGTCGCCCTCCAAGAGGTGATAACTTGATTAGTATCACAATCATCCATACGCTCCGAACCTGGAAAGTGTTCCCCCAGAAGATACTCTAAAGTCTCTTCCATGGTAATGGTACACCTCCCGTCCGATTTTTGTATAGATCTAATTGCGTTGGAAGGATCTTTTTTGAGAATTCTGTTTATTCTGGCCATGTCAGGAACACCTTCGATGTCCTCACAGAATTTTCTCCAGGCCTTCCTTTTGCTCTCTTTGATTTTATCATTGTATTTATTGAGGAGAGCCTTGTAGGCTTCCCAATTACCTGTTTTCTTCGCCCTATTAAATTACCGGCGAGTTTCTTTCCTTAAATTGGTTAACTCTGCATTCAACCAGGCAGCCGGCTTAGCTATACGGCGCTCCCTAAGGGGACAGTTATTTTCATAGCAGGAAAGAATGGTCCGTTGCAACCAGTCAACAGCCAACTCCAGCTCTTCCACATTCCCTATTCTAACAGGGATGTTTCGGGTCGCAGCTAACTGGTCTTCCTTAAGAGCCCCAGTCTGTTCTCTTGGGATCCCTGTATAGTCTGGGTTCCGTTAAATCTGTACATAGTTCATAGCGGACATACGCATGATCACAGAGCGACAGCTCATCGGTTACATGCCACCCCCTTACAGTATCCCGTATTCCCAACGTACATAAGGTTATATCTATAACTGATTCCTCCCTTGATGTCTTAAATGTCGGTTTATCACCTTGATTCAGACAGTCAAGTTCAGTACCACAGAGATAGCTAAAGAGAGACTTACCCCTATAATTGTTATCCTTGCTGCACCAAGCCTTATGATGAGCATTGGTATCTGCGCCGATAATCAATTCCAGATTATTCTTACTGGTATATGCCACCAAGGCCTCAAGATCAGGCCCTGGTAGCTCTGGAGAGTCAATGGGTAGGTATAGAGACGCAATTGTCGCCTCCAATATCCCCCCATCGACACTCAGTCTGATCCTGGCTGCCGTCATGTCCCCACTGCATAGCTCCATGATAGGCATCACGTTCAGGTCGTCTCTGAAACAGATACAAGTTCTAATTTTTTAGTGTCTGGGACACCAACTAACAGCTCCCTTCCCCTAATATTTAGTCCTCCCACCTTACCTCTACTTATCCATGGCTCTTGGATGAGGAGGATATCGATATCTTCAGCCAGCGTCCTTTGACAAAGTGCCGCTGTGGCTGTTTTCTTATGTTGAAGATTTATTTGAAGAATCTTCAACATTTTGACCCTTGGAGGTTGATGCCTGAGGTTCATCTAGAGTACCCTCATCCTGCATCACCGGTTTCTGGTCTTTTTTTGTTTCGAGGGTTACAAAACTAGCCCTCTGAAAGCGATAGTAAGGTCTCCAATCAGTCCTCAGCAACGTTTCCTCAGACTCCTTCTCAATCCGAAACCCCATATGCAGGGCTTTTCGGAAGACCTGGAACTGGGGGTAATTCATCGGTCCACTTTAAGCCCTGGATTTTACCCCTCGAGTCGTTTCAAGCCCACTGTCAGATCCTCTTTTTAGTCTCTCGCAGAAACGCTAAAACTCGTTGCTGTTTTGGCAGCTCCTCGCTCTTCACGAGTCTCCAAACAGTTTCCTTTTCCAAGTAATCTCTCGTAGTGTTGTACGAGTCTTCATCTGCACAGATGACTCCATAGTAGCTGTCCATAAGACGGGAGGATGCAAACCTCGGTGCCTTCCGCGCCCTATCTATCAGTCACTAAGCTGACCGGGTAATCTTTAGGAACTATTGCAGCCTTAATACCTTTAAGAGCTGCTTTGTAACTCACGCCCGAAGTAGAAAACTTCGTGCGCTTAGTTACTCTATCCTCAGGAGTGCCCCTAGCCGACACGGTTCGCTTAACGGCCCCTGTTGGCTTAGGTTCTCCCTGAGGTTCTTTTTGGGAAAGGGGGAGCCTTATTTTACTCGTATCCACCCGCTGTTTCCTCATCTTCTTTCATTTATTTCTTTGTGCCCCGGAAAGATGTTTCCTTTCCTTGGGTGCACCCTCTGTTTTCGCAACGTTCTCAGTTTTAGTCCGTTGCGTTTCAGTTTTATTTTTTGAAGTCTCATCAGTGTCCATTGCCAAGGGAGTCTCTATAGACTCTTTAGGTTTTGGATTCTCCTCAGACTCCATCTTTTTAATAATTTGGTTTGTTTCTCGGTTCATATAATTCCCACGAGTATGGAAGAAGTATGAGGTCAATGCCAGCAGAGCTTCCATTACAGGCACAAGGCGTAAATACAAGGGGGTGCCGCCTAGTGCCCCCAGGGGAACGTTTGAGACCACATATACTCCAGTGTCCATTCAGCTCTAAGCACGTTGCCTTACACCATAGCTTGGGTGAGCTGGTCCGCGGTGACAGCTTTCGCTAAGGATTAAAAGGTTTTTAGACCTATACATCCCGCTTATGACTGCCACTAATCAGGTACCCCAAGAGAGACCCGACCGTCCCCTTATTAGGGACGCGCCTAGTGGGTAGCTCAACCCCCGCGGAAGAGGTCCGCGAACAGGGCAGTTCATTTATATTACGTACTCTTCCGTGAGGGGTATTATAAACTTTTTGTTTAATGTATCTTCATAAAAAAAGTCGTTGGATAATAGATTTGGTGACCTTGGAGGTCAGCCAATTGTGTAATTTCTACTTATAATGCTATTATGAAAGGTATTTCTTAAAAACTCCTTCACAATTCTCGCATTATGAGCCGGGCAATCGTCTTGCTGGAACCAAATGTCTTCAAAATTGATATTAATGTTATGGACAGCGGGAATAATATCGCTATTTAACATATCTAAATATTTGACCAACAATTATGTTCTTCAAAATGCCAGCCCATAGAATTAATTTTGCTGGATACTATATGTGCGCTTTTGTGCTCAGGTGTATATTTTGCTTAGACCAATAGCCGATTATTTGGGAATTGTGAGACCTATTGTAATGGTACCTATTTTTTCGACGCGTATATATATATTAATTTATTTCATCAGCTTCTACAAATAACTAATAAAATAGTAATCCTTCAAATGGGGTGGAATGTTGGATTTCAACTAATCATAAAGTTCTGTTTATTTCAAAATATAAAATAAAAAATTCAAAACATTTAAATAACTACAATTTTTAATTATTTCAAAAATACAAAGCATTTGTGTATGTATACATATATGTATAACAATTACATCATGCTTTGAAATTCGTTGACGTAACACAACCTAAAATAAACACACATATATATGTATGGATATTTTTATTGATTGATAATATTTGAGTTATAAATTATAACACAAATATTATTATTATAACTTATAATTAGAGAACGGACGCAATTTCCATAAAACGCAATCGGCAATTGGAATTGTGTATAACGTCGCTCAATACATCCCGGCGTAATTCAATGAAGTATTTGTTTGACTTACTCGGACACCTGGTCTCGCCGCGATAACAAGCCAGCTATTGTATTCGGATAATATAGTGTTTTTTATAGTGTTTTCATGAGCGTAGATAGAAGTGGGGTTTTTATAATGTATTTTATTTATTAGTTTATATATCGTAAGATAAATAAAGTGCTGTGAGTAAGTTTCTCGTTTTTATAGTTTTAACTGTTAATTACATCGTAATTTTTGTGATAGATCCTGTTTAATATCGCTTGATTGAATCTATTTCTACCAATTATTTCGACGTAAGAGTGTGCATTGAAGTTCGTTCAGTTTCAATAACTTGCGCACGCATTTTTAGTTTTCATTTATTTAGATCTAGAGCATTGTTTAAGTTACTTTTTCAGACATGATATGGAAGAATGTCGAGAACGGCATTGTAAAACAATCGCGTGTTGGATTGACGGTCATACTGATTGTATGTCCATTGTCAGTGATTCCGAAATTTATTACAAAATCCGTAAAATATCGTCAAAAATTCGTCACTTAGGATCGCAAACACATCTGAAATCTGTAAAACTTTTATGGCGGCTAATATTCCATTAAATAAACTTAGCAATCCCACTTTAAAAATATTTCTGAAAAAATATACTGGTCGAAATGTTCCTGATGAATCAACTTTACGCAAATATTACGTTTCTCGGTGCTATACGAGAACAGTAGAACGCATTAGAAGCCATCTTTTAAATCAATACATATGGATAAGCGCCGACGAAACGGTGGATATATTAGGACGCTGTGTGGTAAATGTTATAGCTGGTGTACTACATCCAACTATTCCCTATAACTCATATGTAATAGCAACAAGTGTTATAAATAGAGTTGATGCGGAAGCAGTTGCTGAAACCATTAAGGAGAATATGCAAAAAATGCTTCATTCGGACGCCACGTACAAAGAAAAAATACTTTTATTTGTCAGTGATAGTGCTGCGTATATATTAAAAACAGGCAGACTATTGAAGAAAACATATCCTAATATGCTGCATATTACTTGTGTAGCACATGCTCTCCACAGAATCTGTGAATATATCAGAGACACTTTTCCGGAAGTTGATAGACTTGTATCAGCTTTTAAAAAAGTTTTCAGAAAAGCACCATTGAAAGTAGCTCTTTTCAGGGAAAAATTTCCATCTCTGTCACTACCTCCCACTCCAGTAATAACTAGATGGGGAACATGGCTGGAAGCTACTAGTTATTATGCTGAGAATTTCGATAGTCTAAAATATTTCGTAAAACTGCTAAAGGAGAATGCTAGAAGTATTGGTGAGTGCAAGGAGCTCACACAAATCCCAAATTTAAAAAATCAGTTGTAATTTCTTCACGAACACTTTGGAAAATTGCCAAAACTAATCACTTATTTTGAAAATCGAAATCTCAAATTAAATGACGGATTAACCACATTAGAAGTGGCTGTTAATAATTTGAAAAGTATTCCAAGTGACTTCGGATGTGGCCTTCGGCAAAAGTTTGAAGCAATTCTTAATAGAAATCCAGATTTAATTACATTGCAGCAATTATGTATGGAGACAATTCCACAAAATCTAACGGCTAAATATGAAGAAATAAAAGAATATTTCCAGTATGCACCTATAACCAGTTGCGATGTAGAAAGGACGTTTTCTATTTATAAGGATGTACTAAATTCAAAGAGAACAAAATTGACAGAAGAAAACCTTGAGAAACTATTGCTAGTCAATATTAATACTCCTTTACTCAACTTGAACGACAAAATGAACAAATAAAAATGTTCCAATTATAGAAATAAAATTAAAAACTTTAAAAAATAGAACTTTTCAACAAATACATATGTATTTCGTAATTTTATAGATCACCACCCGTTTGTTTTCCAATTATATAAATAAAATTAAAAGCTTTATAAATACAACTTTTCAACAAATAAATATGTATTTCGTAATTTTATAGATCACCACCCGTTCGTTTTCCAATTATATAAATAAAATTAAATATTTTAGAAATACAGCCTTTCGTCAGTACTGCACTGGGTGGTAAGCGTCTCCGTTCTCTAGTTATAATTAGAGAACGGAATGTGACATTAATTATAATTTACATAAAAAACAATTCCTTTAAATTGAAATAAACTTTGCATTTTGGTTATATTTATCAATACCGTATGTTCCTCATCTATCTGAAAAATTAACATTATTATTAATTAAATTAAAGTTCTTTATAAAAAAAATAGGATATACGTATTACGCACAAACCATAATAACTTAGGTTTCACCAAAAAAGAATTAAAAACAACCATTGCAATGGAAAAAATCACATGTAGTTTATAGCATACTATGTAATGATTGTAGTGGCTTTTATTTAGTTCAAACAGAACTACACTTAAAAGATAGAATTAATGATCACCACCACGCAAAAAACATAATCTTCAAAAAACACGAAAGTAACACCCTAGAAAAAAGTTAAAATAGTCCAATCAGAAAAAAATTACAAAGCAAGATCGATCTTAGAACTAATGCATATTAAAAAATAGGAAGAAAGCGCCGTAAATAATCGTAATCAAATTGCATGTTTATCAAAATTATATTTTTCTATATTCTGTTTCTATTGTGAATTGTATTTTTTTTTTGGTAACTGTTAAATAATTCTACTATACGATTTGATTTTTGGGAAGGGGTATCTAAAATGCAATCGTCAACATATCTTCTATAAAATTGTAGTTCGAAATTCATTTGTTTTATTACGGTTTCTTCGAGATCTTCGAGAACTAAATACTACAAACCGAAACAAATTACAAAGCAAGATCAGTATTAGAATTAATTCATATAAAAAAACATGAAGAAAACGCTGTTAATGAGCGTTCATGAAATTTCAAATCTTTCAAAATTATATTTCTCAATAATAACACATAAAATAAAAAATCCAACATAACACTTCAATATTTTCAAACCCACCCACTACGAAAGTATCAAATTACAGGCAAGGATAAAATACTAATTCTAAAATACACTTTAGTGATGTGTGTGGACAGACATCACTAAATAAAAACGAATTTATTAGAGGTATACACTTCTGTCTCGATAACACATATTTTCAGTACAAAAATTATTTTTATAGTCAAACATTTGGTATTGCCCTGGGCTCTCCTTTAGCTGCTCCTATTGCAAATCTGGTAATGGAACATTTGAGACAAAACGTTATCAATTCATTAGACTTCCACCCCATTTTCTTCAAAAGATATGTTGTTGATATCATAACATGTATTCCGACTAATAAAATAAACTATCTTTTAAATAAATTCAACAATTTTCACAACAAATCAAAATTCACTATTGAAGAAGAAATTAATAACAGTATTAATTTCCTTGATTGGTATAATAAACCCACAGCTTCTTTTCGATATATGAATTACCACTCAAATGCACCTACAGTATTCAATAAAATGATTATAAATAATCTGACTGATAGAACAGTGAAACTATCACATACTCAATACAGAAAAGATAACATCAAGAAAATTAAAACAAACTTAACAGATAATAATTATCCACCACAAATTATAGACCAAACAATTGAAAAAAGAATCCACAAAATATACAACACTGCAGACACCAATAACAATTTAAACAATGACACAACATATATCACGATTCCACATGTTCCACAATTATCGGAAAAAATTAAATACACTTTAAAAAAATATGATATAGCTACATATAAACTAAGTAATACTAATCAACATTTATTTTCAAAACTTAAACCTAAAATAGAAAAAAATCGAGAAACACATGTCATCTATAAAATACCATGTCGCGATTGCGATAGTTACTACATAGGCTAAACTAAACAATATTTATACAAAAGAATACAAGCCCACAAATACTCTAAAACAGACAAAACTGCTTTATCTACACACAAACTAGATGAAAAGGGAAATTAAAGAAATGATTAGTATTAAACAGGAAAAAAATTAAATTAACAACAGAAGTGATATAACAAATTTAAGCAGTATATATATATATATGTACTATAACTTAATTATGTAACGATCTGCAATTTACCATCATAATATATGTTGCTGTTATATAATTATATATCTTATGTTATTTAAATATCTATACATTTGGTTATCATGCTGACAGTTCCGTATTTTGATCCCTGTCTGGTTGTCCGAGTAGGTTTTCGTGGTTTTCCCTCTCGTTTAAGGCGAATGCCGACAGCTTTGCATCTTAAGTCGCTCCACGGGCGCATACGGAATAATAACTCATGTCTTGTGTTTCCCTGTTTTTGTTGTCTATCTATTTTAGAATACTAAGGCATGATTTATTATTATTATATTGGAATGTATCTTTGAATAATTTTATCCATAGCAGCTACAAATGTATACGTATGACATTAATATACTGTCATTTATATTTTATATTCCATGAAAAAGGCATCATTTGCCGAAACATGTAGGATTGTTTTAAATATATACATTTTGAAGTAAAATCAGACCTTAAATCGCCAACAAATTGAATTTACTATATATATAAATACATATATAATTTTTGCTAGTTTTCTTAGCTTTATATAGTTGTTGTTGTTTATTATTTTTGTTTTTATTTTGAGAAGAGTGTTCATAGTTTGATATTGCCATAAAATCAACAGAAACTAATCAGAACCAACAACAAAATTTCACACCCCTAACATTAGAAGAATATAAAAAGGCAATAGATTTAACCCTAAACACAACATACTTTCAATATAATAACCATTACTACAAACAAACAAACAAACATCTAGTAACCAGGTCACTAGGCTAATAGAACACACTCAAACGATATATAAACTGCAGACTAAGAATTCTGGTCAGTCAAAGTCAGAGTCACAGGCAGAGTGAGCACCAGTCTAGTGCATTATATTACTATGTATTATTTTTTATTGTTGTATTCGTTATTGAATTCAATGTTATTATTTAATCGTTCCAATTCATATTATTTGTACCACTGATGTCTAAATGGAACTGCCTCGGCAACAGTGTTACCTCCGGGACCAGGTGACATCTGCCAGCCACTTAAGACTGTATATACATTAAGTGAAACCTGAGCCCGAACATATGGTAAGCCGATAAACAAGATGGGGAACTACGCGACAAAAGAAGAGGTCGTCATAGCAGCCAACAACGCAAATGTTACAAGCAACGTGGACACGGTTCGACATCCTCGCTATACTGGCAATTGCGGGAGTCGTCTTCATAGTGATCTTCTGCTGCTGCTACGGGGTTTACAGGCACGTAAACCGAAGAATGACGAAGGTTCTCTCAGCACAGGTTCAAAGGGAATTCAGCGGAATCCAGGAGAAAGTCTAAGTCGTTCACATGTCTGCCCCGGAACTGTTTCTCCATCTTCAAGAGGAAATACATTTCCTAGAAATTTCTTAGAAATTTAAGGAAAGACAGTGTGAAAACTGACAAACCGATAAACGAACGCAAGCTTGTGCAGATAGACATTTTTAAAAACAAACTCAAAGAGGTCAAAGACATTTTTAACTGCTCACCGCATAGTTCAGCTATCATAGAATTTAGTAAAGACTGTATATATACCAATTTAAATGAGGCGCTAGATATTTTAAGCACTAGGTTAAGTAGTAATATAACAGAATCAAAAATGGCCGAAAAATTTGATTTACGTACGGCCGCAAGTTTGTTACCTGTCATGAACGGTAAAGAAGAAGTAACCTTACAATTAATAGATTCAATTGAATTGTACGATTCCTTGCTAGGTGACGCGCGTAAGAAAAACTTAACAAATTACGTTTTAAAAACGCGTCTATCACCGAAGGCAAAATTAAGGCTTCGTAAAATATACAATGATAATGTAAATAAAAATGTTCAATCATCTTTCGGCATCTGCATCAACTTTTTATTTATTAACGCTTAGCCAAATAAAAGAATTAAAAATAAAACTATTGAAAAAACCAACATAATCTTGATTATTTCACGCTAACGCGGCATAGAAATACAAATTTTATTAAAAAAACAACAAAGTGTTTTCCTAGCCTAAGTTTAATACTAATAAAGTTATTGATTTTCCATCTACAGCTAACATTCAATGTTCTATAGTCTAATCCCATCACATTTGAAACTGTTCAAATGCACAGAAACATCTGCGAGTCATACAAGTGCAAATGTGAATACCAAAAGATAGTCAAGCAAGAATACGAGATGAAAGGAAATGTAAAAACCGACATAATAGCAATTGACGGCCCCATCGCCCATCGGGAAAAGGCAAAAAAACGTGAAATTTTGAAGTGAAATGCGCCAAGTATAGACACATGTATATACATGAAAAACAATAACACTTAAAGTGTAAATTGGAAGCTATTGAAAAATCTCATTTGAGCAGTGGATAGGATAAGGCGGATGGTACGGTTGTTGCGTCGTCGATATGTGGAGTCGAAATTGGCGGACTTGCCGTCATTTCCGGAAACTGCAAATAGTGCCGACGAGTTCGAGTTCACCTTGCATTGTGGTGGAACTCCTGGGAAATCAACGGATTCGCTACAGTCTGCCCACCGAATCTTCCACTTGTTACAGGTACACCATATGGAAAGTATTTGTGGGAATGTGTAACTACAGACTCTTTCTTTATCTACTTTTTTATTTTTTTGGAAAAGTCTAAGTTTTACTTACTGAAACTGTTACAATACATATTGGGTTGCTTTAAAAATTTTCATATCGAAATATATACTACCTTAAGTATATAGAATTATTATTAATTATAATAAAATTAATGTATATGTAAAGCATTAAATGGAAAGCTAGATCTGTATTATACAGGTAAATAATTTTTCTTTAATATTTTCTTAAAAAATACGAAGATGAATTCATGAATCACATGTTATTTATTTTGATGAAATTGAATGATAATTTTAATAAATATAATCCTATAAAAATATACCTCCTCTTAATTTTAACAGTAAAAAGCACTTCTAATAATAATAATAACCGATATCATACAGACAGATACTATAAATATTAGACGAGAAATTTTTTGGAATGATTCGCTTAGTTCACTTTGACTCTGCTTATGCTTAAATCCATTATCAAACACTCTAAATGACACACAATGCGGTTTTTATATAAAATTTAAAAAAACAACATTATATAAAACAAATAATTAAAGATACATTGATTATATTGAATTTTGTACATCCACAATGACACAACTGAGAGAATTAATAAAAATTATAGAATAAATAACCTCCGATATTAAGATGGAGCTTGGCATAAATAAATGCAAAATACTGCACATTTAAAAAGGAAAATAGTAACAGCATGTTACAAAAGCACTACTAAATTACTAAATAATGTTGAAATAGACTGTATAGAAGAATAAAACACTTGCAAATACTTTGGCTTCCATCAAAATAAGAACTTAAACCAGACGCATGCAAAAGGCAGGGTTGAGCAACAGACTAATCACCACCCTCAAATCATATCTAAATTCTAAAAATTTAACACGAGTAATTAATACTTCCGCAATAGCCACTCTAACGTTCCCATTTGGAATAGTTAGACGGACACAGTTTATTATTCCGATTGCCCCTGTATGAGAATGAAGCATGGATAGATAGCAAGTATTTGTATGCCGCAATCATGCGACTAAACATCGTAGATCGAGGCTTCCCTCCTCGGTCCCTTTTGGGAGCCGTCTAGCTTTTGGACACTTCCGTTTAGATCTTCAGCTAGGGCGTAAGTGCTGTTACACTTAGCGTATATTAAATAAATTAGTTTCATTAAAACATCGCTTTTTCTTTTGTACGCGCAATGTTTTTCAGAAACTCTGTATACCTACAACCTTCCCGTCGCATTCCTAAAGAGGAAATGCCACCTACCCCCTAAGTTTACGCGCGAAAATGTTCCTTTTTTTAGAAGCCTAATGAGTTAGCGTGGTTTTTTATTCATTATGAGATTACTCGCCTTCTAATTAATATTCAGTTATAAGCGAGGTACGATTCTTTAGGATAATTTAACCCCATTCTTCAATCAAAATCTCATACGTCTAACTTATAGCTGAAGCGAGATAATTAATAGTGTGTCTAGAGTTATTTCTTTCTTTTTGCCGCCATTTTCAATAACTTAATAGTTAGTCGTTATCAACCTAGATTTCAAACGACACCTGTAGTTTAAAGTACATAGGGTTATTCTAAGTCATCTAGACCCATTTTTCAGGTAAACCTACGTCTACCTGCCATTAGTAATAATTGTAATTTACCTGGCCAGTCTAACTTCGTTATACACGCCTCGAATTACCTGCTGTGGAGTATCGTTCTAACCCGCTTTTTATGACGAATCTCGCGAATGTATTTATTTTCATCGATACCGCGACTCCGCGAGCGTATCGCGAATCTTATTAATTCTGACTCTGTCTGCAGCCTCCCATTGGTTCACAGTATCCGTAGAGATTCACACCCCGCACGATCATATATAAACGCCGGTTTCCGCGGATATGTTCTCGATCTTTCAGTTCCTTCGACCTCACGTGTTCATCCAACACTCGACGCTTTCGTGCCCTCCACGAGATGCCAGCAACAGCAATTACAAGTTAAGTACCCTTTACTTACTTTAATTCTTTTCTTTTATCTTTCGTTATTTATCAATCATTAAATAACTCAGGCAGAGGTGAGCTTTCACTAGAATTTAACGTGTTTATGTAGATTAACTTTAACCGGAAGTTAACTCTGCACGTGGCGTATTATAATTGTTATTTGTTTTTATATTTATAGTGTAGTGTTTAATATCGTTTGTTATTATTAAATAAAGCGCTTTAAGGACACCTCTGCTCTTTTATTATTCATTTATTTTAAACTAATCTTATTATACCAGTATTATACAATTTTAACAACGACGCATTATGTTTCGTGTATCGACCACCATTTACTAAATACATATATGTTATCATTTATTGAAGCGCTAAACCTAGCCGGGATTTCAACATACAAGTGCGGCAATAGTGCTTACGTGTGTTTTGCCGCTTTTGTTATTGTGTAGCGTATCGTAAGCTTTGATTATACACCGAAATAGGTGAATATCATGGCCTGCACACGTTTGTTAATTACCACCAATATATAATTGGATTTACGCCGTCGCCTATGCTGATATTTATTTATCGTTCCCTTGACGGACAGAAGGGCTCTTCTTGCTGGCTTTTTGTTATGAGCTCTTTTTACTGACTTTTGGTATTGGCTTTGTTTACCGGCTTTTATTGTTAGCTGCCGTCATTAATTTCCGATAACTTAACACCCATCTGAACAAAAAAACGTTTTTAAAGAATAAATTACCCAACGTAATCTCGAAAGCAAGCTGAAGAGACGCCGTTGAAATGGAGTTGGCATCGACCTACACTTACGATCCGAAAATTATGTTCTCGTTTGTTTATATTGTTTAATTAATAGATAATGCTGAAATTATACTTACTTGCCTCGGCTTAGCTTCGAATAAAAGACTAGTTTTATAAATTGACAAGATTTCAATATATATTTTTTTTAATAATTAAATAGTTTTAACAGGAAATGTTTACAAGCATATGATATATATAAATTACAAAGAGTGAATTGTGTTGCGTAATGTGAATTAAAGTTGAAAATTGTATTGACAGTGATTTTATTACTTAAGATGTATGTTAACTCAAAGATAAATTTGAATTAATTAAAAATTTTGCAAGAGAGATTTGACCTGGTAAATAGTTATTTATTGAATATATTTATGAATTTAACTTGAATGCTCTAAACTAAGTAAATGTTCGTAGACCATACCTTTTATAATGTGTGTTTCTATGTTGTAAAACGAATATTACTCTATAAATAAGATAAAACAGCCTCTTAGGAAGTTTACAGCAGAATCCAGCGGGAATATCTTGTATTTTCGGGTCTTCAAGGAAAGCCCTGGGATGTTTTCAAAATATGGGAAATCGATAATTGCAGGACTAGGAAAATTACTTTAATTTGTAGGTTATTTTGTTTAACACTGATTTACGATGTATGCTTTAGTTTTTAATCGTTTTTCTATATAATATTAATATATATATAATATATGCCATGACAATGGTGAATGTCCGTATATTTTTATATTTATAGTTAGTTTAATAATATCTGGCGAATATTTTTTATTATTTTTTTTAATATTATCATATGTGCATTTGAATGTGAATTAAATATTGAATTATCTGAATTTTCTAATGACTAAGTCACATGTTCTTGTTTATGCGTATATAAGTGCGAAGCAAAAGTTTTATACAATTTGCCTCAAAATATGTGTATATTTTCTTTTGTAGTCAGAATTAGTTTTAAAATGAAAAATGAATGCCAATATTAAAATGCAATAAATTATTTTATAATTTAATAATTAATTGAGATCTTATAATATTTTGTGTACCTACATATATTTCACTATATTAACTATTTTATATTAAAATTCTTTGTGTAATATTACCTTTAATACTATTCTCTTGTCTTCTTTATTAAATTAGGGCCAATATGTGACTCGCTACAATATATATATATATATATATATATCTATATATATATATATATATATATATATATTGTAATGATGCAAGGCATACACATTGAGCTGCATCTGAAATGGGAAAAATAAGATATACAAAGTAAGAAAAGGGTAATAAAAGGTTATGTAAGTGATATTATTAAGTATTAGTAGTGTCGAAGTGCATACGAATTTTAATAACGATAACATTATTTTCCTAAATTTCTATATTTATATTTCTTTCATTAATTTCTTACTTATTATTTCTTATTCAAATTTCAAATATTAGCGCGAAAAACACATATTCAAATTCATATGCATCTTTAATTTTATATCGACACTAGTAAGCCACGCCTACAAATTGACATCTCGCAAATGTAAATATTTATCGTGCGCAGTAACTCGACTACAATATAAATTATGACAAATAATTGCTACATTCAAAATTATTTTACATATATAATTTAGACGAAAGGTGTATGTTATTACTGTAGTTGTGTGTAGAATTGTGTACCTATTTTTCCTATTGTTCAGCTGATTTTTACTTACAATTCTTCACATCCCAGACTTTGAAGGAGTTACGGATATAGTAAAGGTTAGTGAAGGGGAAATATCACCTTGTATGTACGTTGTTTTATTTAACATTTGTCTACTTATATTATTACTGTGTCTCGAATATTGTTTATACATATTTAAATCATAAATTTCTACTTATCAACTATTCATTATAATAATTCCATTAATAATTAAAGAAAAATATCAATATAAACTCTTTGCATAATATTAATTCAATCAATATTAATATGGACACCAGATACAGGACAAAAGCCGTAAAGGACACTACGCAAGAAGACAGGGCTGAACAGGGAGACATTCCTGTTGCACAAACTTCCACAGCTGAAGGGGTAAGTTCACCAGACAATAGCCAGTTGATGAACATGCTACAGACATTAATGACACAAATAAATGATTTAAAACAAGACAATATAAATATGAATAACAAATTAGATACAAATAACCGGGACTTAAAACAAGATAATCTTGATAGGAACAACAAATTAGACAATACTAATAATAAATTAGATACTAATAACGTTGATTTAACTAACAAATTAGATAATACCAATAATAAAATAGATACAAATAACGATAACTTAAAACAAGACATAACTAATCTGAGTACTGACTTATTGGCAAAATTAGAGGCTAACACGAAAAAAATTAATGAAAGATTCGAACTCAATAATGCGCATATAGACAACAAATTAGGTGCTTTCAAGGTAGATTTAGAGGGTAAAATAGCTGAGATTTCTACAGCTCAGAAAAAGATGGAGAAGAACAAGCTGAAATACTTAATAAAACTAGATGAAACCGTTAATTTACTAAATTTACAATGGACAAAACGATTAGGTACAACCAACAAATTGGAATATAATTGCAATAAACAGACTAATAAAATAGATTTCAGAAATGCCGATCAAAAACAAACCATTACTAATATATTTAGCATACAAAAAGAGGTACAGGGTACGACAACAATTAACTCAAGTAACATAAATAAAGAACAAAAAGAAATAATAAACAATCAAGTACGGGGAGATCAACTGATAAACGCCAATATTCACAATAATAACAACACTGATGCAACCAAAGTCATACATGACGTGAATATTAACAAACTGCGGAGATACCAAGTTAAAAATAATTTATACAATCAATTTCAAATAAATGACAAAGCATACCAGAGTTTCTTAATAAACAATGAAAGGGAATATAATAATTTTAACATAGAGAAGACGGGGATTAATAACATTAATTTTAATTTATCCAATATCAAAATCAAGAATATTAATCATAATTATGCAATCAACTTAATACAAACTAACAAAATTAACATACAAAACACCACTTTAACTTCACCAAATTTAACTATACACGATAATATGATAAATAACTTAATAAATAAAGAAGGCATGATAAACAATTCAATGCTATACGAATACTTAAATCATAACAATTTTCTTCATAATTTATACAGTATAAAAATCAATACCAATATACACATTTACACCAAAATTATAACTACATACACACTAATTAACAAAAACCTACATAAATCTCAAGGAAGAGGCAACATGATATTTTTACACAGGGATAACAGCATCAATATCTTTAAAACAGTTCGTCGAAAATTAACTATTTAAATAAATACGATGACAGAATATCGATATTCTAATACACGATGATGAACAAAGCAGAATACGGGGATACGAGTTATAATTACACTTATATTAAACATAAATAAACAGATGATAAACACAATTTAATAAGAAAAAGAAAGAACACATGATAAAACCATAATACAACAAATGAACATATAACAAGTTATATAATTAATAAATAAAATTAAAGAGAAAACAAACATAGCTGGAGCTAAAATACAAATACTAGTTAACAATAATTAAGAGATACAATACTCTGTGAGAAAAAAGGTAACACCACATATTCAGATGGTTAAAACAAGCTTACAAAAGAACAATTATTTAAAATAATATTGGTACTATCAATCGAATTAATCAAAGGGGAACGTATTCACTTATAAACATGCTAATTTTAAAATAAAATGAAAGTTTGAACGTATTATTATTGAGAAAGAGAGAGCATAATTGAAAATAAATAATAAAGGAGTGTAGATATGACATAAGAGGGACTAGGTAAAGATTTTAAAGGTTGAAGGTATTAATACATATGATATGGGTGTATAGAATTATATAAAAATAAATGAATTATTATAATTATTATGAAAATATTAAAATATAGACAAAAGTGTCTTCTTATAAGGTAGAATATATATGTTAAAAGGAGTGGTATTTTTATGATAAGAGAATAGAATGTGAATGTAACGTCTTGTATGTTTGAGGAGAGAATTATTTATTATGAAAGCTAAAGCTTATATCAGTATATCAATTATAATAAAAGATTAAGAATAACAAGTTATCAATAGAATTATTGAGCATGTACCATCAATGAAAGATATAAATAAAATAACCCCAATGATAATACTACGAACAAATACCTGAATATATAATGTAATTAGTACAAGAAGTAAATAATACAAATTTAAAACCACAGAAAACAGCCCATTATCACAATTGAATATGAATACAGTCTTAAAAATTATTAATATTATTGAAAGGTATGTTATAGCTCGTAAATTAAAAGATTACAACAAGAATAACTAATAAATAATACAAAAACTATAAATATCAACAAAGACGACATTAACATTAAAATAAATAATAATTAAATAAACTAAAACTTATACTAAAAAAGGAAAAGGAAACTAAAGATTTAATCGATTATATGTACAAATAAAAAAAAAAGAAAAGGAATTTAATAGTGCAATTAAACATTTCTTGAATATAAGTTATATAAAATAGAAGAAATTATTCCTGTTAATAGATTAATACATTTTTTTATAATCATTACTCATTATTCTTAAATTCCTTGACACATATAATAAGATTAGTATAGCAAGGTTGTTATCTTCCATTTCATGTATCTAGTTTGGGAAAAGAATATCCTCATTTGCGCATTCAGACATCTTTTCCACGGGGAAATGTAATGATGCAAGGCATACACATTGAGCTGCATCTGAAATGGGAAAAATAAGATATACAAAGTAAGAAAAGGGTAATAAAAGGTTATGTAAGTGATATTATTAAGTATTAGTAGTGTCGAAGTGCATACGAATTTTAATAACGATAACATTATTTTCCTAAATTTCTATATTTATATTTCTTTCATTAATTTCTTACTTATTATTTCTTATTCAAATTTCAAATATTAGCGCGAAAAACACATATTCAAATTCATATGCATCTTTAATTTTATATCGACACTAGTAAGCCACGCCTACAAATTGACATCTCGCAAATGTAAATATTTATCGTGCGCAGTACTCAATTTGTAATATTAAGTTTTACATTAACCTAACTTGTTAATTTATTAAATAATTTTTAAAATCTGTAAGAATAGTAAAATTAGTCAAATTCCTTCTATTTAAATATGTTAATAAGGTAAAACATCGAGACTTTTTGGCATCATTAGATAGCTAAGTTTGGTAAAACAGACAAGCGCTATCGGCATCATATTTTGAAATTTATAAAATAGTAGACGCATTTTTTTGACCGATCCTTAGAAATTTTTATATATCATCAATTAAAATCGCTAATTTAGTATAAAGTAATTAAAAGTATCCTGCCGTTAAATAAACCCAATCGACGAGAGAAATTCTTCAAGAAATTTCGTTTTTTAACGTATTTACGTACAACCAAGCGTCATAGACGTAATATCACGATAATCGCAAGAAATTCTAAAGAAATATTGTCAAGAAACAGTCACCGAACATCTACGGAATTGATTATCGTTCATCTACATCGATACCTGTAATCCAACAGCTAGATAAGAACGCAGGGAGAAATTAGGCATCAGAGACCAAGACCGAAGAAAATCTTCGAAAGCGTCATTGGAAACAGCCACCCACGCCGTCAACAATTCGAACAGCAATCGGACTTTTTTCGACCGCCGAGAATCATCCAATTTGATGCGTACGTACTACAAAATAAACATCAGGATTATTATAATCGCAGGTTACAGATAAAACATATTTATTTTTCAAAATTTTTAATTCTTTAAACTTTTAAACTAATAAATCTCTCGATTTTGTTTACCTAACCTAAATGTCCTATACTTGTATTAATATTTCATAAACAACCAATTTAAACGTAGGAATAGTAATTAATAAGGTACTTACCATTATCGTTATAAGATTATTTATATTGTTATCCATATTTTTATAAGTTAAAACACACATAACCACCTTATTTTCTTAAGTAACACCTTGTTGTCTTTCTTACATATAGTTTCTTTAATTTCACCCTTTGCTATACATGTTATTTTATTACAGTTTTCTTTTATAGCAATAAACTTAATATTTTTATTATCATATCAATCTTTTATTTGTCTATATTTACTTGTAGGAGTTATTTCTTTAAGCCTTAACATTAATAGTTTACTTTTATGGAAGCAACAACTTATATCTAACGAAGAGCCTGAGATTTCACATTTAATTAAGCTTTTTAATTTAGTTTCATGCGATCCGACTAGTTGGCAATTTAAAACACAGATCGAGCAGTTTGAGGAGTTATATAGAGGCGCCCATCTTTTAATTTCAAAATTAATATTTTTTGTACTATTTCATTACTTTGATTATCACCTCCTCAGCTATTCATCATTTGTCGCTTAACGGGAGGCCCTTTAAATTAGGGTCCTCACAGCTACATATCATTTGGCACCAAACGTGGCGGCCATTTATTATACCTCATCAAAATACATATCAATATATATATATATATATATATGTATATATAGTAAACCTAATCAGTAGGCGATTAAAGGTCTGTATATTACTTCAAAATATATGTATTTAAAAAACTCTACATGTTTCGGCAGTACGCCTTTATCAAGAGGATACAAAATATAAATGACAGGATATAAATGTCAAATTGACATTTATATCCTGTCATTATATATATATATATATATATATATATATATATATATATATATATATACACAACAATATATATTTTAAATTTCTTTGAAAAAGACACTAAGTGCCGAAACATGTAAGATTGTTTTAGATATCAAAGTAAATCGCCGACTAATTTAATTTACTATATATATATATATATATATATATATATATATATATATATATACGTATGTATGTATTTTTTGCTATATTTATACTAAATTGATTGATAATTGAATCAAAAAAATGGGTTTGAAAAATTTAAAGTGTCAAAATAGTTACCATAGGAACTAATTAAAAATCGAAGTATATAACAAATATCCAATCTTTACGCGGTACCAAAACTTTTAACGAAGCGTATATCTAACGTTTAATTTATTAATTATAAATAATATTTTACGAAATAATATAATAAACAACGTTGTATAAGATAAGTTCCAGAAAATGAAGGCACCCGAAAAATACAAAAGAATTAAATTACTCTTAGCATTCTCTGTTTTGCTGCTTCGCCCTTAATAAAAGCATTAGTTATTGATGCTTTCTCGTAATTTTATTCTAAAATTCCCAAGATTTGTTTGAATATTTAATTTTTACGTCGTCTATTTTAGTATTTCAGTCGGAAAATGTAGACATAGGCAGTTCCGGTGGAGTCGGAATTTCCGCAGTAATGATTTGCTGCTGTGGTCAAGGCAAAACTCACAGTAGCCAGCCGGACGGCCCTTGGAGGCTAAGCATCTAGTCTTATTATGATTTATGTTTATGCATGATATTTCTCAAAATATTGTACGGTGCTTATGTTTAAATATTTACTGTCCAGAGAGTAATTCCGGAGCTGACCGCCTTCGGTCAACCCGAGTGCGCTTAAATATATGTAAATCTAGAAGCAAACATTATTTTTCAACTGTGAGAAATGACTTGCTCACTTGTATTCTTTTCTGAAAAGTACCATACGCTTATGTACATTTGTATAAAAAACATCATATTTAACTGAATATATACTGGTTAACCTTGTAATATTTAGTCGCATGAACACCTTTGAATTGGTCGCTATTATTATATTGGTTTTAATTCAGAAAAATATTTCTTCTAAAGTCGCGAATTTTGTTTCTACTTTTTCCGCCTGCTCAAGATT
This sequence comes from Melolontha melolontha, assembly GCA_935421215.2. Classification (NCBI taxonomy): domain Eukaryota; kingdom Metazoa; phylum Arthropoda; class Insecta; order Coleoptera; family Scarabaeidae; genus Melolontha; species Melolontha melolontha. The sequence goes on from OW285235.1 coordinate 180,417,801, forward strand.
TATTTTCTAGCGTTGTTTAGATTCTCTGTCTGATTGGTAAAAGATGGCATATTGATGTCTAACTAACATCAAGTGTAAATACAGTAATATAAAAAATATATGTAATATATATATATATATATATATATATATGCATGTATACATATACATACACAAGGCATGCATATATTAGACATCAGTTATTTCTACGTACAAACACGTGTTTCGATCTCTTCTTAGATCTCGTCAGTGTACGTGACAAGAAGTATATATTGTATAATAATACGAGAAATGCCGTGGAAAATAGCCCCACGTTCGGCGGTCAAAAATATAATAATACTAGCCCAAAGTTATACCGTCAAAAAATATAATAGATGTTATATTAATATAATAAATATTAGTCCCACGTTGTACGCCAAAAAAATATAATAATACGAAGAATGCAAAAAAAATAATAAATATTTAAAAAAAAAATAATAAATATTTACTCGTTAAATGTCGTCCGCAACAACCTAGTCGAAGATATGAAACTACTCTCGTACTCAGGTTGAGATTCACAATAACTAGCTAATTTAATAGATTTAAAGAATCTTTTATAACAAATAAACTATTTATTTACTATATATGATTAAATCTGATATTTTACAAATATGGCCATCTCTAATATTATTAAATAAACAAATTTAAATATTAATATCTCAAATATACATAAACCATAAAAAAATAACTTATGCAAGGACTCTATATATAAAAAAATCAACAATTAGTAATTATATCAAAAGAGCTTGGTAAAACGGTATTTTTGAATATGTATAAGAAAATTTCTTGGTATAAGTATTCTTTTAGCTTATTACTTACACGATTATATTTTATTGTGACTATGCTTGGAAAAGTATCGCCAGACTTGGACCAACTACTGTTATATTTCCAATTACTGCTATATTTCCAGTATTGCCAGACTTGGACGAACTACTGTTATATTTCCAATTCGAATATTTTTATTATAACTATACTTGAAAAAGTATTGCCAGACTCGTATCAACTTCTGTTATATTTCCAATTACTGTTATATTACCAATCCACTACTGCTCTATCTCTGATCCAAGATACACCATATACTATTCTTCTAAATACACTTTATATAACATAACATAGCCTGTTCTGTTAGCTAAACAGTTTTCCAGTCTTCTGTAATTCTTCTTTGTGTATTCAAAATTTATTAACTGATATGTATTAAATCAAAAAATTCAGTTTCTAAATTTTATGTATCTCACTTTTCACGTCAAAAAAATAATAATCCTTTTTTTTTCAATTGCCATGGTTATCTTCTATACTTTCATATACATCCAAGTCAGTTAGTCTCTTTTAAAATTCAAATTTGGAAATGACATTTAATTATGAATATTGAAACTATTCACTTGCATAAGTTAAATTTAACAATAATTTATACCAATTGACTAACTATAACTTACACGATTAGACAATTTTAACATATATAATAAACTAAAAATATATATACCAAGATTGAATTCTATCGATATTTACAAAACTAATATATTAATAATAATATATCCAACCTTATAATAAATATGACAACTATAACAAATTCACACAAATCAAAATATCTCTTGCATATGTAAATAATATTGAAAAAAAAATCTTATAGACATAATATTAGAAATGGCTCATCAATATAATGGAGGTTTATCCCATTATAATTGATTGCCATGCGCTGTCGCTAAATATAACACAATCTTGTACATAAAATCAGTCAAGAGAAAACGTCTCGAGACATCTGTCGAACAAGAGAGGCACACCGACTATATACTTTTCCACGTAACTGATGAGCTCTAGGAAGGCTTCGAAACACGTTTCTGTACGTATGGCTAATTTCAAATATGAATAGCCCGTTGGTAAAGATAGGGCTTAAAATAATAGCTTGTAATTGGTTAAAAGAGGGTGAATTTACACAGGTAAAAACAAAGTTTACTTTCAAAATTTCTTTCAGCAGTACTGATCAATACTTGTGTCAGTGTTATTGAATTGCATGTTCTATTAGTTGTTTATTGTGCTATTTATTATTAATATTCATTAAAAATTGTTCTATATGGAGATCATGAAGGGAAATACTCATTTTCTGATATTTTGTCACTTTTATTAATATTTTTATTTATTTAATCGCAAACGTTTTAAAGCATAAATGTCGCAGCTTCACCAAGTCCATCAAAAAATACCAAAGGGAAATATGTAAAAAGTGGACAGAAGTAGATGGCCTATAATGTGTATTTCAAGAATAAAGCTAATATGTCCAAAAAAGCTACTGTTCGTCAAACATGTTCGTTCACATTATCAAAGAAAAATACATAGACATGTATTGCATCTTTCTATAGAATCATCGGTACGCCCCTGCTGGAGAGATACGTTCACAAAACAACAACTTCGCTATTTCACAGAAGTTATTAAGACAGAGCGTGAAAGAACGCCGAAGCAACTAACCCTGTCTCAATAACAAATTCAGAACGAAGCTAAATATTTCCATCTGACAGTACAACAATATCTGTGGAAGCTGTATTAACGTGCCTTCACTTTTTATCGGGCAAACCGAATGCGTATATGACAAAATAATTCGAAACATACTTGAGTAGGTAAAACCTCTTTTTTATAAAACGAAAATATTTTTGATAATATAAAATACTAGCTAAATTCGATACGCTTCGCTGTGGCTCAGTCTGATCTAAAATAAATGGGAAAGTAGATAAAAGCATTGTAGCGAACATAGATTCACCGAAAAAACACGTCATTTAATTCAGTACCCTGCCTTGCGTTGCTGTGGCTATGTTGAAAGAAAGGAAGGGAAGAAAAAATATGCTTTTCAAAAATATATATTTCTTGTTGTAAAGCTAGTGGATTGACTACATTTTTTGTCCGTTTTCCACGCAATCATAAAAATCAGACGGTTTACCGACTCTGGAGCCTGCGACGTATAATTGCCTATGAGAGAAGCAATCGTTTTCTAAATTCAAACCGCAAACTTTTTGTCGTGCCGTTTCAAACAAAATCATTTGACTATAAATACACTCGCGTATTTAAAATCAACATTGTGTCAAAATTTTGCGAGTGCAAACATACGCAATCCGATTTTTTATATAAAGAGAGATTATCAAAAATCGGATGTGAAGAGTACAATAAAGTTCACATACTGCCATTTTTAATGGACTGAAGCATTTTTAACATACACAAACAAACATAAACTAGGGCAAATTCATCCTTATTCGCACTTGTAGCTAGCCAATAGAAGCAAATACTCAGCGCACATACGCAAAATGACGATCGCAACTCCGCAGCTGATGTAATGGGTGATTCATTTAGAGATACTTTTTCCAAAAGCAAAGAACAAATGAAAAAGGCCAATTTATTTAAGAAACTTGATTATCATACAAAAGAACCATTCTTTACAATTATTTTTTAAAGATTATTTCTCTCAAATGTTGGCCGCGACCGCGGTTAACGTAGTCTATTCTGCTGTTCCAATTTTCAACGACGCGTTCTAGCATTTCGAGTGGTATTTGTCCAATGACCTGAGTAATATTGGCCTCCAATGCCTCAATTGTAGCCGGTTTATCCATGTAGACTTTAGACTTCACGTAGCCCCACAGAAAAAAGTTTAATGGTGTGATGTCACAAGATCTAGGCGGCCAATTTACTGGTCCGAATCGTGAAATTAAATGTTCACCGAATCGTTCTCGCAGTAAAGCCATAGTTTCACGAGCTGTATGGCTAGTGGCGCCATCTTGTTGGAAGTAAATGTCTTGTAGACCACGGGTGTCAAGTTCAGGCAGCAAATAGTCCCTTATCAAGGCGCGATAACGGTCGTCATTCACAGTCACATTCCGGCCGGCTTCTGTTTTGAAGAAATATGGACCAATTATTCCACCGGCCCATAATCCGCACCAAACAGTTGTTTTGTCTGGATGTAATGGTAGCACTTCAATCTCTTCAGGTTACCCATCACCCCAAATACGGGCATTTTGCTTATTCACGTACCCATTAAGCCAGAAATGGGCCTCATCGGAGAACAAAATTTTTGTCAAAAACAGTGGATCTTCTGCAAGTTTATCAAGAGTCCAACGGCTGAAACGGAAACGATTCGGAAGGTCTTGAATTTTGTATGCTTTTAAACCAAGATCCTTTCGTAAAATACGCCAAGTTGTTGCATACGACAAACCAAGCTGTTGAGAACGGCGACGAATTGATTCTTCCCGGTCTTCGCGTACACTCGCTGCTACCGCCGCTATATTTCCTTCACTACGTGCTGGATGAGGTCTATGTGGTCGCGTATTATCCATTAGTAAATTGAGTTTCAAACTTATTGATGGTATAGCGAATTGTGCGTTCGGTAGGCCGATTATGTGGCCCATATGTTGCTCTAAGCGAACGATACACATTCTTTGTAGAACGCCAATTTTCGTAATAAAGCTGTACTATTTGTAGTCGCTGTGCCGGGCTAAGTCTTTCCATTACGTAATGTCAAATAGTACTGAACCAGAATGCGCAGTCCGCTGACGCGTCGCATGCGCGCTCAGTCATTAAATCCCCACCTAAAAAAGTACCTCCAAATGAATCACCCATTATTTCAAAACGGTATTTACCTAAAAAGACGTCTCGTATCCTTAATATGTCCTTAAAAGAAAAAGACAACGTATGAAAAATGGAAAGATGTAATTATATGAAATATAAATCCAAAGTATTGTGAATCAGTTACGACACGAAATCCAAACTTAAAAACCCCCTGAAAATTGTATTATGTACCGTCTATGAATTCAAAATATTTAGAATATGTATAAGCAATAAATACCTCTATTCAAGTTACACACACATACGCTACAGCGTATGTTTACATACGTAACAGCTGTTGATGCTATAAAAACTATAACATTGGTGTATGCTAAGGTAAATAACCTCAATATATATGTAAGTACAAAATTATCTGTTTAAAAAATTTTAGAACTTACCTATAAATCAGCTTCATTCTATGTGTATTACGTGAATGTTTCTTATTTGTTACGAGAACTAACAAATATAAAATTATTTATTTGAATTCAGAATGTCTATAAAAATACCGCTATTGAATTTACACGAAACACACACTACAATATTTATGTTTATAAAAACTCTAGAAGACAGCATTTTGTAGACGACATTGTATGCTAAGAGTTTGACAACCTGGTACGAAAAGTCAGCTGTCAAAAATGTTTACTTGCATATGAATTTCTAAAAGAAGATGTACAATGGCGTATTTCACTGCCAATTTTGCAACAATCTACGATCGAAGACATAAATGTAAACCATATCGAACGTACACATGTAACATTCGACAACTGATTAAATCGGAGACGATCTTAAAACTGACCTACAATTACAAAACTACTCTTTTTGTTATTGTCGGTCGTCTTCAAATATTGTCGTCGATACCCTTTATGATATAATCGGTTGCACAGTGGCGTGACAAATATTTTTTAGATATTTTTGTCATTTTTTTTCTCGCTTATGAGAGAGAATTTTGCAAAAATATTTTGAATTTATATTTTATATAATTACATCTTTCCGTTTTTTATACGATGTCTCTTTTTTCAGGGACACTTGTATACGCTACTAATAAATTTATGTATTTAAAATATTAATAAAAACATATTTATAAGTTTTGTACCTCTCGCCTATTACTTAGAGCAAATGTTATTATGACTTTAAAATATTAGTTAAAATAAATAGTATTATTAGTTTAGTTTATTAGGAAAAAATCGGATGAAACTGTTTTTTAGGAAGCGCTGTCTATGTATGTACATGCATATATTCATGTAATGCGAAGAATTAAATAAAGTTAAGTAATAATATGCAGGTACCACAATATGTACTTTCAGCAACACCCATTAGTTACTCGAATCGAGGAGTTATTCAGTTAAACAGAATTCCGAGATCAAATTCATCCCATTTCGGCAAACAGTATACGGCAACACGCATGTAAATACATCAGAGCGCGAGCACTAAGCTCTGCTTAAGCCCCATCCAAACACTAGAGGGTAAAGCTCATAAGCTGAGCGGCTTAGCCGACCGAAAGCTAATCATAATCATGCTGTAATTAGTGCTGCTTCATCATCGACTTACCAAAAACAATGGAGCCGCTTTAAACGCAAATATCCAGCGAGAGCTTTACTCGGTAATAACGGACTAACTATTTCCCGAAGCACCTCCGTAACTCTACGAACTTCGTTTCGTGTTGGCCATTCTTATTTCGGTCTTATGTTTCACTTAAAACTACAACGCGAAGAAATCAATGAATAGGGTAATTATCTGAATAATCTTGGATATGTAAGGATAAAATAAAAGATGAAAAAGTAGTTTATTGGAATATAATTATTAGAAACATGGCCAGATAATACAAAATTTGGAACTAAAAAAAAAATTCTTCCGCGTTTTCACTCCCCGTGTTTGGTATTTCTATCATATAAACGGAGAATATGTGACGGGATCGTGACTTTTATTTGAAAAACTATTTTTGATACAAAAAACTTTTTATTTTTCTACATAATCGCCTATACTACACCCTTACACCAGCAACATTCCAACTTATGCCTTCGAGAAAGTAGGATCCTTGAAACATTAGAAAATAAGGCTCTTTATTTTAGTGATGACTTCCTCGTTCAATGTAAATCCTCGGTGGCTAAGTCATTTCTTCAGATTCATGAATTTAAAAAAATTATATGGCGCCAGATTGAGAATGCCATAACAATTTAAAATGTAATTCGACAAATTTAGTGGATAAAATTGTAAGTGAGTGATCTGACCTATTATTATAGCGTAACAACACTATTTTGATCGCCAAATGAGATCACTTTTCTTTAATTGAGCGTTTAAATGGTTCAATAAATTAGCATTATACGATCCTGTGATTCTTCTATCATTTTCTAAATAATCTATATAAATTGTTGGTTGCGAATCCCAAAATACCTACTGTATTCAAAACGTTTACAGCGGATAGACTACTTTTGCCTTCTTCAGTTCTTGTTCACATATGAAAGTCCATTGCTTCGACCACACTGGACAACACAGTTTGGTTTTCTTGTACACCAATACGTGTAGCTTATGTCTCTTGTCAAGCTGATTCTGAATCTGATTTAAAATTTACTCCATCATGTCAGGATTTTTAGATATTTTCTCAGAGAGTTTTTTCAAAAAACGCAATAAATTTTACAAAATTTCATGTCTGAACACGCCCTTACATATTTCCTAAATCAGAGAACTTAAACCACACCTATTTTTTGCTCTGGAATAAATCAAATTAAGAGTTGGTAGATATCTGGCTATGTGAGTATATAAGGAGCTACACACGGCTCTTTCGGTTCAATGTAAGTCGGTTTGTGATAGCTGAACGTCCTTTTATTCCATAATGTCGCGTACCTGTATAAATAATCCAAACAGTTTCAGATATGTAGGTGGAGAATTCACTACCCACCAGCATAAGCGGAATATTACACCTTTAATAGAAAAGTTATATTTTCACTACTTAGCTTAACCATTGAACATCAAACTTTCGAGTTTTCCAATAAAAATAAGAAAAATATTAGTTATGCTAGTTGTGTCCCCTGCTACATATCCTGTACCTCATTCGAAAGCCTTGCCAGTACCAACGCCCATAGGTTTCGAGTTAAGAATGTGATGTTATAGAACCAGAAGGAGCAAGTGTCAAGTTATTGACCAGCGATGATGATATTTGGCATCTGAAGAAGACGGACCACACCTAATAAATCATCACCTGAATTTTTCAAAAACTGAAACAAAAATACTAAGATCTAGACTCCAAGAATGGAAGCCGTTAGCTCCTGGCATACATAATTCTATGTATCGTAATCGTCAGAAAGAACTATAACAGTATTTTTCAACCGACGTGGGTCTTCCGTACTGCAATAATACCGACGATTTGATGTTGGCATTAGGTCACCAACACCATCACGAAGAATGGCGTCTTTTTAGCGATGCTTTGAAATCGAGTTTTAAAGCTGTCCTTCTTCACATAGGAAACGTTTATCCATCCATCCCCGTTGGCCACGCAATATACTTAAAATAAAAGTACGAAAATATGACTTTTTTCTAGATGGAATTTATTTAAAAATGTACAAATGGTACATCAGCGCAGACCTCAAGGCTGTAGGAATTTTACTCGGTTTACAACCAGGGTATACAAAGTATTGCTATTTCCTTTGTGAGTGGGACAGTCGATCAAGAAATTCCCACTACATTGTTAAACACTGGTCAGTCAGGGCTCGGTACATTCCTGAACAAAACAATATACTTCACTCCACTTCACTAGTTGAATTTGACAAAATACTTCTACCGCCATTACACCTAAAATTAGGTTTGATGAAAAATTCCGTGAAAGTAATGGATAAAGATGGTCGTGGATTCTAATAACTTAAACAAAAATTTCCCAAAGTCTCAGAGGCAAAACTTCAAGATGGAATTTTTGTCGAACCCCAAATTAACCTTCTACAACATGATTTAAGAAACTTTAAGTGACTTGAAGCGTGTTGCTTGAATGCTTTTAAAAATGTGACTCACAATTTTCTAGGAAATAGAAAATAAATCTGGCATTTATATAGCACTTGTTAATAAACTTTCCTAGAAGTTATCATAAATTGGACTGAAACATGAGCCTTAAAATACATTTTTTGCATTCGGCATCTGAATTTTTTTCCCCCTGAACCTAATATTTCTGTTATTGAAAAACGTTATCAGCGCAAGTAGAACAATGAAATACTTGCTGATTATTGTTGGACATTGATATCAAAAAGTGCCGACGAACAGTATTAAAGAAAATTAAAAATAAAAACATTTTAAACAGGACGATGCCATACGGCTCCATATCATGTACATACCCAACTAAAATTATTTCATTGACTTTTCAATATTTTTTTGAAAACCTGATATAGCATAATAAATTTGTTATTACTACTATTGTTAGAAGCATACATACATAAAACCAAAATTGTACATAGTTTCTAAAGAAAAATGGCAATTTCTTGGCCGATGCTATTTTTTTTTAATTTCTCATGCAGTAATGATTGTAATGAATAAATGTTGGGTCCACATATGGCGCTGCAAAAACTTACTTTGATAGGACTTATACATTCCGCTCGAATTGTTATGCGATTCTGTTTTTGGTCATCAGACAGTTATCTTGCCGATTACTTTTTCATAACCAAATATTCGTACAAAATATTGAATACAGATCCCCCAGTAGATACCGGGTAACTATAAATGAGTGAATCATATATTTAACCTAGCAACCCTGAGAAATTAATTTAGATATTTGGTTAGAATTACTAGTAAATCAATAATAACTGCTATTAGAAGTGAGATTTATACAAAATAATAGTTAAAATAATTTTACGAACCCATACTATAAATAATGTACCAACACTTTTTTTAAGAAAAAATTACATAAAAAGAGTCATCAATATCTGGCGTATGTGGACGACATCGTCATATTGGCGCAAACACAGAAAGAACTGTAAAAAGCATTTAAAGCATTGGAAGCAGCAGCAGGAGAAGTGGGTTTACAAATAAATGGAAAAGACTAAGTATATGTGTATGCGAGGGCCGGGGCGCGGCCAGGTGGCACAAAGAGAGTTGGTAAGAGATCTAAAAGGAGGAAAGAGACTTAAAGAGTGGAAGGATTTAACTATCTGGAGGCGTCGCTGACTGACAATGATAATGACGCCGACGAAATCGCAGCGAGAATAGTGAAGGGAAATAGTTGTGCGGGGTCACTAAGCAAGCTATTAAAATAAAGACATGTGGATAAGATGGATGGGCCACATTGAGAGGAGAGAAGAAGAACGCCTGATGAAACGAATAATAAAAATAAGACTTATGTTCAATAGACTAAAAGGGCGGCCAAGGACTAGGTGGCTGCAAGCTGTCGAAAAGGACTTACGGAAAAATCTATACAGAACTGGAGGACGAAGGCTAGAAGGCTAGAAGTCGAGAGGAATTTCTATTCTATGGACCTAATGGCCTGTTAACGCTTTCTATATATAATTACATCAAAAGATACTAAACAATTATTTTAGAGGCATTGAAAATCAGTTAAATAACATAGAATTAACTGTTAACTATTTATTTCCAAGAGGATGTTGCCATACCTCACACTCTACATACACCAACTAATTATTTAGGGCAATTATTCCCAGACCGTTTTATTAATGTAGGTTTATAAGTAAGTAGATCGCGTTATTCGCCGCTGTATTTGTTTTTATTACCTTATTTAAAAAACGTAATTTTCTAAAACCCTATATACAATTTACAAGAACCAGTACGCAATCGAAGAGGTAAGTTCAGTGTTGTTTACAATTAGAAAACTAATATTTCGAGCATTTTCTTTGTAATTACATTATTTGTAATGTAGGTTCCTAAAATTTGTATCAACCATCTTTTTGTATTGATTTTTCTTCTGATATCAGTCAATATTGATTTACTAGAATGGGGGATTTGGATGGTACTGGAAGAGGTTTTTCATGTCGTAATATGTTCAGTGAATCATTATTAGTATAAATAAAAAGTTTTGTCATAATTTCATCAGTAGTGTTTGAACTATCGTCGACCAAGCAACTCAATCAAGGAAAAAATGTGAAATATGTATAAAATCGAGTATCACGCCGTTATAAAGTTTCTTACAAAGTAAGGAAAGTCTGTTCAAATCATACTGTAAGAGATGTCATCAGTTTACTGGGATCCTTGCTCGGAAAAAAGTATGGCTTATAAGTGGCATATTCATTAAGCAAGGTAGGGAATGATATGAAGACGACCCACGGCCATGGCGGCCTATAAAAGTGACAACTCCAGTCGAAAAATTAATAAAGGAAGATGCTCGGCTAAATAAGGCACAACTCGCAGGAATTATCGGAGTATCCGATACAGCCATTTTTAAATTGTACATGATCAGCTTAGCATGACTAGGGTCAGCACAAAATGGGTGCCGAGAATGCTCAGCCATCGCAGAAACATAAGCGCGTGGTATGTTCCCGCGTGTTTTTGGACATCTCTAATGAGACAGCGTTGGTGTATTAAGTCAAATTGTTACAGGGGAAGAATTTTAGGTTCATAATTATGAACCGGAATCCTAGCAAGGCTTCGTGCAGTGGCACAAAAAAACGCACCACCACCCAAGATGTTTAAGGAGTCACAGTTGGCCGAAAAGTTCTTGATGACATTTTTCTTGGACTCTGTTAACATAAAAGTGTTTCCATAACTGTAGAATATTACATTTTAATCCTGTAGTGGTTAAAAGAAGTCATTAAAGAAATAATAAGGGGAAAACCTGGCACAATGCTCCCGTCCACAAGACTAGTGTTGCGCTGGCCCACTTTATGCAGGGGCATAGTCAAAAATTGCCGTTTTGAAGGCATCTACCTACTGAAATCGTTGATCACGCATTTCATTCTTTATCTTTGGAAACGTAAAGAAATCGTTGAGACTTAGGTCGAGATTATACAGAGCATGATCTAATAATTCGATATTTTGCTGCTGCAAACACTCAATTGTCTTTCGAGCTGTGTGCGAATTCGCATTGTTATGATGCAGGATGATTCACAGTGGTGGGTCGGTTCCTCGGAGCACGGCGTTTATTTCTAGCAAACAAACTGTTGCATTAACCGTTCTTCGATCTTGCAAAGAAATTGTAGCTACATTACCTGATTTTGAGACAAACTTTTCGACGATCATTTTCGACACACTTCGCGAAAGGATAACTTTTATCCGATTCTTTTTACCTAGAAACACCCAAACAGACGACTGAGATTTATTTCCGAGTTCATAGGAATAAATCCATGATTCATCGCCACTCAAAATGCTATAGACGTTTTTTGAGTTTCCGTTATTGAACTGGCTCAAAGTTTTTCGACACCAATTAACGCAAGCCGACTTTAGCTCATTTGCTAAAAGATGTGGAATCCAACGGGAAACTAACCTTTTCATAACTAGTTCATCATGTAGGATCGTTTGGATTGAAGTCTTTGAAATACCCATGGATGTCTCAATTTCACGATATGTCACATGTCTATCTTCCTTAATCAGGCAACGCAGAGCATCCATGTTTTTCTGGGTGACTGGTGTTCTTGGCGGAACTCTCCTGGGATCGTCGCTGATACCGGTGCGTCCTCGTTAGAATTCACTGTATCAACACGAAATTGTCGACTGATGCGGTGCTTCATCTTAAAAAACATAAACCAACTCAGCAAGACATCGGTGTTGAGTTAATCCTCTCCCAAAGTTAAATAAAAAATTATTCTGCGAAAATTCAATTCCATTTTTCAGCCAACTTATAAACTTTAAAATAATTACATTCACTATGACTAAATCCCTTGCCCTATCTTGATGAAACTTTCGATTTGGGATAACAAAAGAATGAGATTAGTTTTGACACCTCACGTTTTATTTCTGGGGCCCTCTTTGGGGCTATATCCAACACTAAAGAGACATTCCTCATATTCAAAACAAAGAAATCATAAAAAAAAGAAATTGTTATTTTAAATCCTCCTCGATCACTTTAAATTATAAGTATTTATTATTAAATTTTGTTTATAAACAACTACTAGAGTTTCAATTTAATTATTGCTCATGCTTACCAATTAAACAAAAGAAAACATTACATTTTCATTACATTCTTATTTTCTGGCATTAGCAAAAGACTTTCAAAGGGCCCATATGTGTAATTTTAAGAATTATGCAAAAAAAAACGAAGTTATATTGTTTAAAGTATAATTTATTTGCATGTATGACTGACAGAAGTAACGATATTTATATATAACTATTATTTGAATTCCTATTAACAATTACTCATAACAGCAATAAATAAAATATTAAATACCTACCTTCGCATTATAATATAAACCGACATTCTAGAAGTGATAAAATAATCGATTTTCTTTGCTAAGGAATTTTAGCTAAGCATTATGTATATATGTGTTGTATTCATAATGTCTATTACTAAATTAACTAGTTAGATAACGAGTGTTCAAAAAGTTCTTACACCCATATTTATGCTATTATTAAATCAATTCGTAAATGAAACGTGATTGAAAGCCACACCGAAAATTTACATAAATATAATTTAAACTTAACTTATGTCGCATAAATTATTAACTTATAACATTTAAGAAAATATAGTAGGAATCTATTAGAGATATGCATAGCCGCCCAGAACGTATAAACCTTTTGAACACGAGCTATTTATTAATATCTTTAACATCTGACAGCTCCAAAAAGAAATATATTATGATCATTAATTATTACATGAAGGTGAGGTCCAACGTACATGATGTAGTAAAAATCAACCGCTCCTAACCACAGAAAATTCCAATGCTTACTATTCATTTCTTCGTTTGTATAATATAGTATTTTCGCAGGATCAGTATAGATACCACAATTGTGAGATAAAGAGGACAATGCAGAATCTAGAAGACTTTTCTCCATATTCGTCTTCTGCACAAAAATTTTACACTAAAATACAGAAAAAAATATTACTTAGAAACAATTACAATAAATGAAAGTATTAAAAAAGCAACAGTTTCCTTTGACCTGAAAGTAATAATATTACAGTAAAACTTTGTTATTCTAATATTCGAAATTCCGCTGTTCCTAGTGCAAGTTTCTTCAGCAATCTGATAGCAGAACAACGCCCTTCAATCGAAGTCATCAATACCTCGCATATGCAGATGGCATTTTAATTGCAAAAATAAGAACTACAGTTCATGACTTCATTGCTTCGCGTCTTCACGTTAACAAAAAAAATGTAAGTATATGATAAGTATTAAAGATGGTTGAAGACTACGTTATAAGAGACACTAATAATGAAGAGATAAAGTACTGTGTGTATTTAAGAAGAATTTTAATAGTAACGAGAGGACTGAAATAAACTTAGGATTGGCAACCAGCAATAGATGTGTTGGAGGATTAAATAAAATGCTTCAATCGAAAGCGCTCTCGAAGAAAACTAAAAAACTGAGACCATCACAGACAAATAACTACGAATTATGGACAATGCATAAGAAATCTCAAGAAAAATTGATGATTTGGGAGAGAATATTAAGGCAAAACGAGACATTACTAAAGAAAAGGTCTAAATATATATCGGGTTGTTTTTTTATCATTACACATACATCGCCCTATGTGTAAAACTAAAAAAAGAGAAGTTAATGCATTAATGGCATAGTAGGCAACCAGTTATACTTATACACCAGTGAGGTATTTGTCTAAATGTCAAATATTTCTGATTTTTCATTTTTCATTCATACTTAAACCTTAAATTAAATAAATTTTATTGAAAAATAGATAATTTATTGAATACAGTTAATTGTCCTAACAGGTGTATACCTTGTGCGAAGACAATTTTAAATATTTTTAAAAAAGAAGATGGATAGTATATCTTTATGGAGGAAATATATCTAAGATAGTAAAATTAGTGTATCAAAAAAGATATAAAATCTGAAAGCGTTGATAACAAAAATGTACAAATTAGATTTTACCATTTTATGAGATTGTAGAACGTTTTCACATTATTTCTAATGAATTAAAGATCGAGGAAGGGAAGACATTATGCAACAAACTTTTGGAGTCTGTTGAAGCAAGTGTATTTTCATATGAAGGATGATCAGTTACTAGAGTAGCAACTGTTTTAGACCCTCGATTTAAAAGAGGAGGCTTTCTTAGTACTAAAAATGCTACTGGGGCTACTTCCTTTCTAGAAAAAGAAATGTTTAATATTATGGAGAAAATTAGATCCTGAAAATAAAGAATAAATATTCTTTACAAATGTTGTAGCGTGGTAGTTATAGAGAATAGACGTGTAATTTTGGCTCCGCAAGAATTTATCGAATACGAGGTTTTTGCGACTGTAATAAAGTAATATTGTTAGTAAATAATTAGAAGTGATACACAAAGGTGTAAATTTGTGAAATAGTGGAAGAGATAAGTACATGATTAAAATAAATAATATATGTTAGTGTTTGCAATAACAACAGAAAAGAGATAGAGAGAGATGTGGGCGGTGACTCGCTAAAGAGGCCAGCATCCGACAATATAAACATATGGCACAATAAAAACAAGGACTAGTAAGACATAAATAAATTTGTGGCGCACGAGCGAATTTCAAATTAGTGTGAAATAAAATCAAATAAATGTGATCCGAAAATTTTAAAATAAATATTTGAAATGGTTATACAAACATGAATTAAACGTGATTTTGTCCTTACCTGCTTTTTAACTATTAATTAAATAGCAATTAGTTAAATAAATGGTTAAATATATCAATAAGGAACAGGTCCGGCTTATAAAATATTAGGAAATATTAACGAGATAACTAGCTTAGTGGTTTGGGGGCCTGGATAGACATTGTTTGCGATGGACAGTGATGGGAGTAACACGGATGAAGGAAAAAGAAAGAGAAATAAAAAAGACGTAGCCGAAATCTTCAAAAAGAGTAAAAAGCTGACCAGAACACCAGACAAAGAAGCAAGCAGTGACGAAAGTAAATTAGATAAATTAATGGAAATGATGCGAGGATTAGTTACACAAGTGCAACACATAGAGGGAAAACAAGATAAATATATGGAAGAAATGAAAGAAATCAAATTAGAAAATGAGAAGATTAGAAAAGAAAACGAAGAACTGAAAAAAGAAATTAGAAGTGCCAAAGGAAGATTAGATAAACTCGAGGGTATGAATAGAAGAAAGAACGCAGTTATGGTAGGCTTGAAAATAGATGGGAGTGATCAAGATCAATTAAAGGTAGCGGTGGAAGATATTATCAAGAAGTACATGGAAATACAAATTGAAATTAAAGCGGTGAAACAACTGGGTCCAAAAACTTGCTTAATAGAACTGAAGAATATAGATGATAAGATAAAAATAATGAAAAATAAGGGCAAATTGAGAGGGTTTATGGAACAAAATATATACATTAACGATGACATGACAAAAGAGGAAAGAGAAATACAAGAAAAGATACGAAGAAAGGCCAAAGAAGAGAGAATGAAAGGAAAAACTCTTAAGATAGGATTCCAAAAGTTAATAGTAGAGGGAGAACAATGGAGATGGAATAGGGAAAAGGGGAATTGGAATAAGGAGGAACGAGAATTGGCACGAGAAAAGAAAATCCCAAAAATAGTGTCAAAAAACTAATAGTAAAGACTAGTGAAAATAAAGATGATGACCCGGACAAGAAAAAGGATATGATAAAGGAAAATAAACAAAATAATGATCAGTATGATAATGATGATACACAAAAAATAAAAAAAGATAGAGAAAAGTAAGGACAAAGAAAGTGAAACATGGAAAATTGGTACTTGGAATATAAAGAGCATAACAGGAAAAGAAAAGGAATTAGAAAAGGAGTTTGAAGAGTTAGGAGTGGATGTATTAGCAATTACGGAAACAAAGAAAAAGGCACAGGGAATTATTAAGACGGACAATGGTCATATTATGATGTATAGTGGTGTAGGAAAAGAAAAAAGAGCAGCTGCAGGAGTGGGATGCATTATACACAAGAAATTAGAAAACCAAATTTATAGATGGAATGCCTGGTCAGAAAGAATATTACTAATAGAGATGAAGGAAAGAAACAGAACGAAAACAATAATAGTGGTGTACGGGCCAAACGAAGATGATACATCAGAAAATAAGAATAAATTTTGGGAAGAACTAACATTAGTGGTGGAAGACGCGAAAGGTATAATGTTTGTAGTAGGAGATTTCAACAGTAGAGTTGGCATAAGAGACGATGAATATAGTGAAGTATTGGGAACAAACGGGGAGACTGTTAGAAATAACAATGGAAAAAGAATGCTGGACTTCTGCATTGTACACAACTTGGTAATAACTAACACTCTTTTCCAACACAAAGATATACACAGATATACTAGAGAAGTCAAGAGTAGGGGGGAGAGGTCCATAATTGACTACATATTAGTTGACAAAAATAACAGAAGAATTGTGAGCGACACGAAAGTAAGAAGAGGGCCGGAAATAGGAAGCGATCACTTTGTGGTTATATCAAGAATAAAAGAAAAAGTTCAAAACAAGGAAAAGCAATATATATATACACAGAAACAAGACCAAATAGAATCACTTAGAATATACAAATTAAGAAGTGAAGTCATTGCTGAAAAATTCCAGAAAAGGATAGCCGAAAGAGTAGAAAATATAGAAATTAATGGAACTATCGAAGAAATTTGGAATAGGTTTAAAGAAATAATAATAACTACAACGAAAGAGATATGTGGCGTAAGGAAAAATAAAAAGAAAAAACAAACAAAATGGTGGACAAATGAAATAAGACATCAAATTAAGATAAAGAAAAAAGCATGGAAAACATACTTAGCAGAACAAACAGTGGAAAAATACGATATATACAAAGAAGAAAGAAAAAAAGTGAAACATTTAGTAGTACAAGCAAAAAAGGAGACATGGAAAGAATTTGGGGAAAAGATGGAAAAAAACAGTAAAGAGAACCAAAAACTATTTTATAGAGTCTTGAAATTAGTAAGGAATGAAGAAAGGTCACAATCTACACATTATATACAAAATAAGAAGGGAGAGATCCTAAGCGATAGAATGAAGATTATAGAAAGGTGGAAAGAATACTTTCAGGAATTGTTAAGCGGAGGAGTTGAAAACGAGAATGCTAGTGAACAACAAATAATAGGAGAAGAAGAGACAGAAGAAATAATTACCATGGACGAACTGGAAGAAGCAATACAAAAACAGAAAAATGGAAAAGCGCCAGGCTGTGACAAAATAACAGCAGAAATGATAAAAAATATAGGACAAAGAGGAAGAGAATTAATGTTGAAAATATATAACAGAATATGGAGAGAAGAGGAAATACCAAATGATTGGAAGAAGTCATTGATAGTACCAATATACAAGAATAAAGGAAATAAGAAAGAATGCAATAATTACAGAGGAATATCCCTTCTAAGTACTGCAATGAAGATTCTCGAGCAAATAATAGATAAAAGACTAAGAACAAAACTCGAAAATACGTTACATGAGTCACAAAGTGGGTTTAGAAGAGGAAGGAGCACACAAGACCAAATATTCTCTGTGAAACAAATAATACAAAAAGCCTCTAGAGAACAGAAGAAAGTGTTCTTAGCATTTATAGACTTGGAAAAAGCCTTCGATAAAGTACCAAGAGCAAGATTGTAGAATGTATTAAGAGAAAGAGGTGTCAATGGCAAAATAAGACGATTAATACAGAAAATATATAACCACAATACTAATGCTGTAATAGCTAACAATTTAGAATCTGAGATATTTAAAACAAACGAGGGACTGCGCCAAGAGGGAAGTCTGAGCCCAATGCTGTTCATTGTTTATATGGATGACATTATCAAACAGTGTGCATGTAAAAGTAAAAAGTTCAGGGTTGGACACCTTAACTTGAATGCAGTCGAAGTTTCGGAAGGGGCATTCGCAGACGACATAGTAGTTATAGCCGACAATGAGGAAGATCTGAAACGTAATTTAACAACATGGAATATGACACTAAAGGACAGTGGAATGACGATGAGTAAGAGCAAAACTAAAGTAATGGTAGTGGGAGATGAACAGGTAGATACGAAAATCGTAATAGAAGGAACTGAAATAGAACAAGTGAGAACATTCCAGTACTTGGGAGTACGAATTGATGGAAGAGGGACCCAGGACGCTGAGATTAATCAAAGAATAGAAAAAACAACAAAGCTGTACCACAGCATGAGGAATAATTTCATTAACAAAAAAGAGATATCCCGAGAAACAAAACTAAAAGTATATAAGGCAATTTACCGACCGATATTAACATATGGCTGTGAATCCTGGATATTAAATAGAAGACAAAAGAATAAATTACAGGCAGTAGAAATGAAGTATTTAAGAAGAGTTAGAGGAGTTACAAGGATGGACAGAATAAGAAACTTGGAAATACGAAAAGATTTGAAAATGCAGTCAGTGTTAGAATACATTGAACAAAGACAGCTAGGATGGTGGGGACATTTATATAGAATGGAAAATACAAGACAAACAAGAAGGATATGGGAAGCAAGGATAATGAAAAATAAAAGAAGAGGAAGGCCAAGGACAACATGGAATGATGTCATAGCAGAAATACTGGGAAGGAAAGGCAAAACATGGACAGAAGCGAAGAACATGACAAGGAATAGAAATGAATGGAAAACGTTTATAAAAAGCTAGAAGATAAACGCCCTACACCATTGTTATGGTAATAGGGATTTTTGGATTATATATATATACAAATGTTGTAATCGAAACAGACAGTAATCCACATCAAAAGTCACTTTCATTATTCGAATTTTTGCAAGAAAGAGTAAGAGAAAATAAAATCAATTACTGCTGATGTAATAACAACTAAAAGGTAATACCTCGAAAGGCCAAATTCAAATCAGGACGTAGATCCTCTTTTATTTTGGAAGGTAAGTTAAAAAAAAAGTAAGTGCATTTTTTATTTGGTTTTTCTTTTAGGTAACCGGAATGGAACTGAAACCTTTAGAATAATGTGCTGAACTCGATGGAATTCAAAAGTATTTGAATTCCAGCGAGTTCAGCAGAAAGTGAATGAGTGTTTAGAACAGCTCGTTTAATAATAAAACAAAGCCGTGCCAGATTACAGCTAAAAAATGTTAAAATAATAATGTGCCCAAATAAAAATTATTAATATTAAAAAATATTAATAAAAATATTAATAAGTAACCTAAGTATTTATTTTATTAAAATTACATCCAACCTTTTCATTTTAGCTAAAGAAATAACTCAATAGGTTTCATCTTACTATGCTTTCTAACTATTAAAGATATGAATGTTTACGAATTCAAAGAGAAATTATTTAGAATGCCATACAG
The DNA here is from genome assembly GCA_935421215.2 of Melolontha melolontha. Lineage (NCBI taxonomy): Eukaryota > Metazoa > Arthropoda > Insecta > Coleoptera > Scarabaeidae > Melolontha > Melolontha melolontha. The sequence continues at coordinate 180,437,732 of OW285235.1, forward strand.
AATGTACATGAAACTCTTTAAATATATTATGGAACTGTTTGCTTTATCAGTAAAAATTATTTTATTTAAAATTTCTTCGTTTTCATTTAACAAATTAAACATTATATCACAAAAAAAAGTTCGTTTGACTTTATCTTCATCGAAAAGCTTTCGCTGGTTTGATATCTTGTATGGCTTATATTTTAATTCTTTCAGGGTTTTGAACATTGAACTGTACGATACTCCAAAATGGCCTGGCTATATCTAAAAGTGATCTTACATAATACAGGATATTCAGCTTCATGTGTTCTGTCAACACGTGAATGGTTTTATTATTATTTTTGTGGGAATATAGAAAATAACCATTAGCTTTAAATTTGTTAAAAATATGTAACATTGTCTTCGCACAAGGTATAGGCCTGTTAGGTTAATTAACTGTTTTAAATAAATTATCCATTTTTCAATAAATGTATTTATTTAAGATTTAAGTATGAATGAACAATCAGAAATATTTGACATTTAGAAATACACGTCACTAATGTATAAGTATAACTGGTTGCCTACTATGCCACCAATGTATTAGCTTTTCTTTTATTAGCTTTGCACATAGGGCGATGTATGTGTAATGATAAAAAAGAACACGGTATATCTACCTGATATATGGTCGGATTATCGTAAAAATACTGTGATATGTTTCATGTGACGTTACGTCAGCCGGTGACCTAACCAATGACGTCACTGACTGTGCATGTCAGCACGTAGTAAGACTTTTCGAATAGACTGAAAAGCGAACGTACTAAAATTATCCAAAGAGTATATAAGCACTCATTCAACAAGCATTCGAAGTCAAGTGATCGTCATAAACATAAATATGTATATAGAAAAATGAATAAAATAAATAAATTTGTATAAAACAAAAAGTCCTTTTAATATTGTAAAATATTAAAAATCAAGTGTGAAGAATACAATACAAGTTCATATATTTGTAAAGGTATCTCTCCAGAGACGTAAATACTTATTCATCTTTCTACAGAATCATCGGTACGTCTCTGCTGGAGAGATATATTTACAAACACCACATCTCCGCTATTTTACAGAAACTATTAAGAGCTTAGAAGAACTCACAACCCATACTTATTTCGCATTGGTGGCTTCTACGTACAGACAGGTGCTTCGAACTCATCCTAGTTCTCGTCAGCGTACAAGGAGAAGTACGCCAAATACTTTGCGTTACTGCTCATATATACACAATCTTGTACGTTACATGTCATAAGAAAGCATCTCGATATATCTGACGGCCAAGAGAGACACGCCGGCAACGGTTTCCGTGAGTAACTAAGCTACTAGAAGTGTAATTTACTACTCGTAGCCTAGATGGCTCCAATATACAAAGTAAAAGATAGTATAACCATGCTAAACTAACATCAAATTCAATTACAGTAACACAAACATGTTAAAAACATATGTGTACATGTACACATGGATATACATAATGCGCGTTGGTGGCGTCTACAAACGACCACGCAGTTTAAAGTCTCCCTAGTTCTCACCAGCGTACGAGGAGAAGCACAACAAATACTTTGCGTGTTTTGATTTCGAAATACATATCCGTATGAAGTAGCCACCAATACGAAATAAGTATAAGTTATGTACATTTACATATATGTTTTCAACATTTTTGTGTTCTGTATTTACATTTGATGTTAGTTTTAAACAGTTAAAATCGATATGCTATCTTTTGCATGGTAGATTATTAATTTCAGTCGAAGACATTAAAAAACTAAATCAAAAAAAATAATAAAAAGCAATTCTGATTGAAGAGATCATTTATATCAAATTATAGTTAGTATATACAAGGGGAGTTCTTTATGTTATTTACCTAGCTAAGAAAACAATAAACTATCGTGACAATTTCCTTGCGTCAGGTTTCTGTCACATTTGATATTGTCATCTCCAAGTTTGGATCGAATGACTCTTAACATTTGTTATTTTTGCAATCGTTTAAAGAGAGGAAAATGAGTGACTTAAATCTTGAATGCATAAGCGTCATGAAATTTTAGTCAAAAGAAGGCAGTATCCCAAAGAATATTCATTAGAGAATGGTGATACTGTATAGAGAAAATAGACCGTCCTTTTTCCAAGTCAAATTTTGGTGTAAGCTGTCCAAATAAGGCAGAAAATCCATTCATGATGACCAGAGAGCGGACTGGAGCAATTAATGATTCACAGCCCATAGGCGTCTGCCTTGTATTCGCAATAGGTTTGTTTCCGTAGCGATGTGAGTTTCGAACAATTTGATGCGTGTGTCAGGTTGCATAAGTAGCACATATACAGTTAATATGTACCTGTCAATGCACAACAGAGCGAATGTAATAAACGGGTTGGTAATCGGCAGCAACTACTGATAACACAAAATAAATGCTGACAAGCGAATTGCGTATCGAATTTTGAATAAAAATAATTTACAAAGAACAAAACTCAAAACTATGTATTTTCTGTGAAACATTGAAAGTTTGAAGCATTACTATGAACAACTAAAATTTGTTCAAGGTGCTCCTGCGCTAAATTAATTCTTTTAGATGTTAAAACGTCTTTAAAAATTGAAAATGTCAATTCCACATCACAACTGGTGATGAGTGCGTAATTAAAATGTCGCAAATGTGCACCATACTTCGAATTGATATAATATATTCAAATCTGGATTTCTGCTAAATATGGCATCAACTTTTTGCCTCAGCTTTGAGAAATGTCTTTTTAAATGATGAAACTAACTTATTAACATTTGGAAAATGACCCCTGATGTATTCACATACTCTGTGTAGTGCATGTGCTGCACTTGTAACGTGTAACATATTGGGATAAGACTGCTTTAATAACTTCCCGGTTTTTGACATATAAGCTGCCGCATCAGTCAGAAATAATAGCATCCTGTCTTTATAGTTGTTATCCGATGACAGAATATTATGAATACATTGATCAATTACTTCCGCAACTGTTTCACCATTTACGACTGGCAATTTTTAGTTGCAATTTAGTATGGTTGAAATGAAGTTGTCGGATGAAGAATACCAACAACTACATTTAACCCTTAACCACCGTAGTCCAATTGTTGTCGCATTGTCACCGTAGCGGCGTCACACAGTCGTCGCTGGTTTTTGGTTTTTATTAATAAAATGTGATAATAATTTTCTCGTTATATCTCTTAGATATGTTACTAGAAGGTATATAATATTAAAAAAGTCAACAGATAATAAATTTAAAGAAATTTATTTACAAAAAGTTGTATTTTCTTTGCAGAAGTGTAATTTTGAACATTTTTTACATACGCTTTAACTTAATAATTTTACAGGATTTAAACAACACTATAATATAAAATAATATCGGTGTTTGGAAACTAAAAGAATACCTCTTTATAATAAAAAAAAACTAAATTTAAAGAAAAATGAAAATATGATAAAAATTACAAGGCCTGATTTATTGGAAATTTTTCTTACAGTCTATACACATTTTAGATGAACATTCTAAACATATTGGTTTACGACAAGCAAAACACATATAGCTTGTCCGTTTTCTCAGTTTAGAGGGACAGGTGAGGCAATTTTTACGTTTTTCTAATTTTTCGACATTGTTTGAAACAAGTGGTATTGTTAATCGTAAATCTCGTTTTAGTTGTAAGTTTTGAGTCCTTCTAGCTAACTTTATTTAAACCAACTGGTCGGCAAGTACCTTTATAAAGTCTGCTTTTTCAAGTTTTTCATTATCTTCGTATGCTTGATGAAGCACATGAGCATTAACACCACTTATATCTAACAGTCTGAAAAATATTGCCATGGGCCAACGTTGAGTACGGCGACTAGTAGTGTGTTTAGCACACTTTTCATCTAATGCATCGACCCCCGATTTAGTGAAATTATAAAAGGAAATAATTTCCGGCTTTTTAGTTTCAGGATCGTATGTTTCGGTGTGGTGCATCGATGACACTAAAACAACTGCCTTGTACTTCTTTGGCACGTAGGATACGAGAGTCATATTTTGAGTAAAACCAAATAAAGAAGTTTCACATTCTCTAACTCTGTTAGGTAAAAATTGCTGGGGGATTTCCCTTTTATTCTTCTTCATGGTACCTACATACGTTAGTCCTGCTTTCTTGAGTACTTCCACAAATTCTATCGACGTGAACCAATTATCCGCTGTCACGTTTCTATTAGAATTAACAATAGGCTTAGTTAGTCTCACAACAGCTTGAGTGGGTTTACTGAACTTTTTTTCGTCTTCATTTAAACCAATACCATCGGAATTTTTCCCACTGTACACGTACGCATTATACAAATAATGATTTTTAGCATCTGTCATACACATTATCTTTAGCCCGTACTTACATAGCTTGTTTGGCATGTACATTTTATATTTACATCGTCCTCGGAAGGCAACTAGCATTTCATCCACGGTCATATTTGCACCTGGGGAATACATAGCCTGGGAATTAGCAATTAACGCATTGAAAAGTTCGGAAATGGGAGCCATTGGGTCTTCCTCTCGTCTGAGATTTCTGTCATCAGGATTGTCAAATCGTAAACAGCTAAGTAAAAATGCGAATCTGTTTTTACTTAGAACACAACGAAAGATTTAACGTCCCGTACCATCAATAGTAAAAATACGTTCAATCTTCTCATGGTTAGAATTAAAAACTGCTGAATAATATAACAATCCTATGAAAGCTCTTAATTCCTCCATATCCAAATCCCCCAGCTCTGATCTCTTCGGATTTTTGTACTTGAGCTTTTCTTTTTGTATTTTGACATTAGTCCAGTTCAAAACCACACGCAGCATTTCTTCCGAAAACAGTAAACTCTATACCGCAGCAACTTCTGCTCTAGCACCCAATTTAGCAGAAGAACGCAGGCCCGGTAATTGGACAATTATATTGTGGTTTTGTGTTCTACTGCGCTTGACAAAGTTTGTTGACACCCACTTGAAGCGATTTTTTCCATAATACACCTTTTTTGTAATGTTATTATTATCTTCACCATCACTACTTAGACTTTCATCGTTATCGTTTATTACAGCCTCTTCTTCACTCACTGCTTCAAGTTCCGAATCGGAATCATGATCACTTACTTCGTGGTGATCTACAGAAACATCATCATTGTCACTTTCACCGCCATCAATTTCATCAATCCACTGTAGAATCACATTTTCAAAGTCAGGATTACCATAGCGAACTGTTTTTGTAGATCCAGAAGCACAATCCATTACAATATAGCACTTTCAACTAAACCGCGCAAAATTTGTAAAACTTACGAAAACGCCGTAACGGCGTCTGAGAGATCCAGGACAAACTTTAATTATTTATATTAGGGAAACAAATGCGTCTATTGCCACAAAATGCTAGAAACTACTGATACACGTTCAACTTGAAGGTACATAGACGCTAAGTATAGTTAGTCAAAGAGGGGGTAAGTTATTAACCAATGAAGAACCTGATGCGTCTCAGAGACGCCGCTACGGTGGTTAAGGGTTAACATTACATCCGTTGTTTCGTCTGCACTTACCCAAAGATAATGACCAGATAGGTTGGTTCGTATTTTTTCAATGCTTCTTAAATAACATTTTGGTAAGTGGTATTTACGTAAAGTAGATTCATCTGGTATATGACGATCAGTAAATTTTGTAAAAAAGAGGACTGGATTGTTAAGCGTTTTGAATGGGATATTCGGCACCATGAAATCTTCACACAGTTATTCTTTAAAAGTGTCAAGTGCAGATGGTCATATGTTATCTAAATGGGTTTTCGAAGAAACATGTCTCTGCACATTACACTTTTATGGACGCCTTAAACCTAATGAACAGGAACTGCAATATGCCTCGGTGTCATTACGAATATGCAACAAATCTGTATGGCCTCTAATCCATCCTTCCATGGTTGCCCTACGAGAATTTTAAAATACGGAGACATACTAAGAACAGAAAAAAATGGACTAAAAAGAAGAAACGAAAACTACTCCAAGAATAAGATAGTAAATTAAACTTAATATTTATAAAAAATTATATTATAAATATACGGTATAACAATATAAAACGGATTTCTTAAAATTCTAAACATTGTAACCAAATAACACTGAAAGAAATGAAACCAGAAATAATCCCTTATAGAAGAGAATAGAAAATATACTATCTCAAGGACAATAAATACATATATGTATATGCATGTATAACAGCATGTAAACACGAGAATACACTTTGGAAATTAGCGGATTTAATTTTTTAAGCGATTATTTCAACGAAGTCTAACGAAATAATACATAAATGTATATTGCGTCTTACACCCCACTGTTGAATTAAATTTATGAAGGAATACATACAATGTACTACTATAGCGACGGAACTAACGACATCTGCTCGACGAATGCAATCGATGAAGCAAATAGTGGGGCTGTTATAACATGCATACTATACCGGATACCTATACAACGTTTTATCGGGGCAATTGGTCATTCAATCGCTTCAGTCCGCTCTCTGATAATGACCCAAAGTAGGGAAAACCTCTGGAAGCACGAACTGAAGAAATCGTCAACAAAGTTGAAGATTTAGTGTTAACTGACCACCGAGTAAAAGTTTCAGTTATTGCTAAAGAAATAGGAATATCACAAACTAATGTTTTGAAAATTCTACACAATTATTTGGGAACGCTGCTGAGACTGCTCAATCCCGAACAAAAATTGTGTAGACGACAAATTTGTGAGGAAAATTTGACTGTTTTATCTCAAGGTGACGACTTCTTAAATAGAACTATAACTGTTGATGAAACTTGGGTACAACACAGGGATCCTCCCAGGAAATAAGAGTCCATGCAATGGGTTCATAAGGGCTCTCCACTGCCCAAGATAGCAAAAACGCAATTTCCTGCGAGAAAAGTGATGGTCAAAGTTTTCGGGGATGCGGGAGGATTTTCTTAATTGAGTATATACTCAATTCTTTTGGTAAAATATTGTAGTCCTTTAGGCAAATACCTAAAGGTACTAAAATAACGCGAAATGTCTACAATGACACAATTAAGAACTTAGACACAACTATACGCGTAAAAAGACAATACAATTTTGCTCAGAAAACTCTGTTTCTGCGACAACTGCAGGGTGCATAAAGCATGAATTGTTCAAGTAGTAATCGATGAATGTGACTTTTAGGAATTATAACATCCACCCTACAATTCTAGCCGCGCCCTCGGTGACTAATATCTCTTTCCAATACTCAAAAAACACTTAAGAGGGTGTTGATTTTTATCGAACTGCGTGGGGTCATATTTTGCGAAATTACCAAAGGAACTTTTTCGAAAGCATAGCGCTATTAAAGAACCGTTGAAATAAGTGTGTTAATGGTTCTTACGTTGTAACTTTTCGTTCATAGCTAGGTAGATAACATGAAAAACCTCCTCGTAGTTAGTAAAAAATCTCAAAATACTGTATTTATCTCTACTCTAATTTAACAATTTAATATTTTACTTACGTTACCAAATGTAAGTTCTTTATCAGAAGCGGTATCCTGAAATTCGTAGTAGTTACAATAATAAACAGAAATCTATAATAAATGATGATTGCTTACAGATACTCCAGCGTAATATCCCTCTACTATAGTTTCTTGTTGCGTGACCTAAAAATTAAGCAAATGATTATCTGTACAAATATTAGGTTCTGTACGTACGTTTGCCGCTTTTCCAATCCATGAGCACATTAATATTAATATCAAGTAAATAACATTACTTACTTGTGCTTGAACCATTTTTATACACCTTTGTATTAGAAAGTTCTAAGTATGTATGTGGCAAAATAAACATATGTAAGTATATATACATATATACTTACTTATATACTTACATACATATATATAGAACCAAAGACCATGAGTAACAAACACATTTTACAGGTCGAGATAAAGTTTTCATATCTAAATCGTGAATAATTTTACATTTATTTCTCTTTTTTTTATATAGAGGAATAGGTAACAATAAGGAAGCACTTTATACAAATACAATACAAATGCATAGATAAAAAAAACCTATAAATATGTTTATATATATATATGCGTGTGTTTAAGTGATAGCGGATTTGTGCAAGGCTTTTCTAAAACTAACGAAATAGATAAATAATATTATTCATTGCACGACAATATGTTACGAGGGGAAATTTTTACATTATCCAGCTATGAATGAAAGGCGTTATAAAAAAGCTAAATATAATTTTTCACCATATAATCTACTAAAAAAAAATTAAATAAGTTCAATATAATAATTCGTATATAGTATACAAATGAAAATTATGTCTGTGTTCAAATATTCAAATATATTTATGATCTTTAACGACAGTGAAATATCGATATCTGCACATTTCGGGACCGACATGGTTTTCATACATTTGTCATTATCCGCACAATCTGGATGGTTGACGTCGCGACATGTTACGTCTACATTCTTCAACAGGAGTAATCTTGCCAGATTGTAAAGCCAACGCAACAAATTAAACGACAATTGCACGTGAGATGAGATATGAATAATTATCAATTCTCATATGCAATAAGTTCAATATAATTCATATATATACACGAAAGTATACAAATAAAAATCATGCCTGTGTTCAAATATCGTGTACTGATGATCTATAACGACAGTGAAATATCGATATGTGCACGTTTCGGGACAGACGTGGCTTTCATACATTTTTCATTATTCGCACAACCTATATGGTTGACGTTGCGACGTGTTGTGTCTATATTTTTCGGCAAGAGTAATCTTGACAGATTGTAGCACCAACGCAACAAATTAAACGACAATTGCATGTGAGATGAAATTTGAACAATTATCAATTCTCACATGCGATAAGTTCAATATAATTCGTAATTAAATACGAAAGCATATAAATGAAAATCATGTCTGTGTTTAAATATCGTATACTGATGATCTTTAACGACTGTGAAATGTCGATATCTGCACGTATCGGAACAGACGTGGTTTTCATACATTTTTCATTATTCCCACAACCTGTATGGTTGACGTCACGACGTGTTGTGTCTACATTCTTCGGCAGGAGTAATCTTGCCAGATTGTAGAACCAACGCAACAAATTAAGCGACAAATGCATGTGAGATGAGATTTGAATAATTACCAATTCTCACATGTAATATGTTCAATATGGTCTACTAACAGTTACACTTATTTAAGCGTTTTTCCTTCCAACCTTCCAAAAAAATTATTTTGATAAATCTTCAAAAAACTCCTTCACCCCTTCTGTCAGGCAATCATCTCCACATAAATGGTTTTCTTTTAACTTAAGAAAGAGATAACTAGGAGAGGAACCTAGAGAGGACTAGGTTCACTCGGTACCTAGTCCGAGCTGTAAGATGGATATTCCGCCCTATCAAATTAGGCATGGAACGTAGTGATATCGAAAAAGTAACTATTCGTATAATGTTAGTGTTCGTGACACGGGCGGACCCGAAGTAACGATTACCTATTTGAAAATGTAATCGTTACTTTTGTATTTGATTACTTCTGGTACATATCATTATATTCGTATATGATTACGAATATACCGATAACTAAGACGTATTATACCAATTTTCAAACATGCGGATAAGAGTTCTATGAACTGCTCCAAAATTTTCGAACAACTTCTATACTTGAAAATACATGCTTGTGTATCACCTTACATTTCCATATACCAGTATAGTTTCAAACTGGGAAGATCGACAGTAACAAACTTGGTTGACATTACGCAGTATATTAGTCAATGTTTGGACAAAAGTGAGCAGGTAGATGTGATGTATACAGATTTCGCTAAAGCGTTCGATACGATTGACCACAATATACTCACCACTAAAATACGCTCCTTGGGCTTTTCTCCTGATACAATGAAGCTAATTGATTCCTATTTGGACAATAGATCGGCCTATATTTACTACAATGGTTATAATTTCAGGATATTCACTACGTCTTCTGGTGTACCACAAAGGTCCAATCAAGGGCCTCTACTATTTATAATGTATATAAATGATCTTTTAAGCTCAATCGACTGCCGAGTTCTTGCGTATGCTAGTGATCTAATATTTTTTTCAAAAATAGATACCATCTCCGACTGTGAAACATTGCAAAGAAATATCAATATTATTACCGCCTGATGCCATACAAACAAGTCTAAATTAAGTATTAGCAAGTGTGCCATTTTCACTTGTTCCAGGAATGAGCAACTTATTTCTTACGATTATGTTGCTGAACAAGCAACTATTCCAAGGAAGCTTGAAGTAAAAGATCTAGGTGTTTTATTTGATATACAGCTTAAATTTACTGAGCACATAGAAGCAATCTGCAACACTGCTTCTCGAGCTTTAGGCTTACTTATAAGAACGTGCAGAGGATTCTCTAACGTGTTTACACTAAAAACGTTATATTTTAGTATGGTCCGTTCTAAACTAGAATATGCCTCTCTCGTATGGTATCTCATATATACTACGAGCAACTTAACTTGGCTTAGAGAAAATTCAAAGGAGAATCTTGAAATATGTTTCGTTCAAAACTTAATGGAATATATCCACCGCGTGGTGTAGACTACAATAACCTTTTAAGCGAGTACGGAATGGGGTCGTTGTAACAACTTTTTAATCAAAGTTGTTACAAACAAAATTGATTCTCCGTCATTGTTTCTGTATTCGTATTTTTATATTGTCCTTTAAGTGGATTTATGTATCTGTTGGATAATAAAGACTGTTATTATTATTACTTTTGATACTTGTTAAACTCCTATTGGATCACTTTAAGTACATATCGTTACACTCGTATTTGATTACTTTCGGTAAATACCGTTACACTCGTATTTGATTGCTTTCGGTATATCATTACATTCATATTTGATTTTGTACATTCGTTACGTTCGTACTATATATATGTATAGTATAAATCAAGGGCTAGAAGATATCATATTAAATGATTGTCTATACTCTATAGCAGCGATTCTCAACCTACTTATATAACGGTAGATCTTTCTATTATTAATTTAATTTTGACTGTAATTATAAACTTAAAAAATGATTTAATATTATATAATCACATTGCACTAATTTTATACATTAAGAAAATACTGACAGTATAAAAAATGTAATACGACTATTCCTATTATTACTAACATTATTATTGGCGGTGTTGTGCTAACAAAAATATATTATAAAAATTTAAATTTGAAAAATAATAAAATTGACGTACAAAAAATAAAAATGTCAATTTTATTATTTTTCAACTCTACATTTTTTTTCCCCAGAAGAAGCAACAAATTCTGTTCCGAAATATAGGGTTATTTAACAAAGGAGTTTTTTAATTGACAGACCGCTTACCCGAATTTAAATTAATTTTTTATTATATATATATAGTAAACTTAATAAGTCGGCGATTATATATATACATATATATATATACACCTTGGTATGATATGGTAAATTCAATCAGTTGGCGATTTAAGGTCTGGCTTTATATTAAAGTATATATATTTAAAACAACCCTACATGTTTCGGCAATGATACCTTTATCAAGGATATAAAATATAAATGACAGTATACAAATGTCATATAATTGAGTTGCTATGGATAAAATTATTCAAAGATACATTCCAATTGAATAATAATAAATCATGCCTTAGTATTCCAAAAACAGATGGACAACAAAAACAGGGAAAAGCAAGACATGAGTTATTATTATGTATGCGCCCGTGGAGCGTCTTAAGATGCAAAGTTGTCGGCATTCGCCTTAAACGAGAAGGAAAACCACGAAAACCTACTCGGACAACCAGACAGGAATCAAAACACGTCAGCATGATAAGCAAATGTATATGATATTTAAATGTAAATGATATTTAAATAACTTAAGATATATAATTATATAACAAAAAAATAATAATATGATGGTAAATTGCAGATCGTTACACAATTAAGTTATAGTGTATACTGCTTAAATTTTTTATATCATTTCTGTTGTTAATTGAATTTTTTTCCTGTTTAATACTAATCATTTCTTTAATTTCTCTTTTCATTGTGTGTTCTTTATCAATTATCTGTGTGTTTTCAAAATCGAAATAGTGATCGCGTTGTAGTTTGTGGGTAGATAAAGCACTTTTGTCTGTTTTAGAGTATTTGTGGGCTTGTATTCTTTTGTATAAATATTGTTCGTTTGGCCTATGTAGTTATTTAAATATCATTTACATTTAAATATCATATACATTTGCTTATCATGCTGACTGTTCCGTGTTTTGATTCCTGTCTGGTTGTCCGAGTAGGTTTTCGTGGTTTTCCTTCTCGTTTAAGGCGAATGCCGACAACTTTGCATCTTAAGACGCTCCACAGGCGCATACATAATAATAACTCATGTCTTGCTTTTCCCTGTTTTTGTTGTCTATCTGTTTTTGGAATACTAAGGCATGATTTATTATTATTCAATTGGAATGCATCTTTGAATAATTTTATCAATAGCAACTCAATTATATGACATTTGTATACTGTCATTTATATTTTATATCCTTGATAAAGGCATCATTGCCGTAACATGTAGGGTTGTTTTAAATATATATACTTTAAAGTAAAGCCAGACCTTAAATCGCCAACTGATTGAATTTACCACATATACTCGTATATATATATATATATATATATATATATATATATATATATATATATATATGTATATGAATCAAAGTATCAAAGTAAGCATAGTAAAGAATACATTAAACGTTTACTCAAGATTTGAGTAACTAATAGTAACGATTACTTAAAAGTACCGAAAATCAACAAATCTAATGGAATGATACGGAGGTAACTTCAAGATTGTGTGGCCCAACCTCACTGCGATATTTTCAAGTTCCCCTGATCTCCTCTTTTTGACAACGATATCTACATTGCTCTGAAATAACATAAATAATAATTCATTAAACACTAATATGAAATACTTACAATTAAATAAGATAGTACAATAGTCTCTGAATAGTTGTAAAACCTACAGTTTTTAGAATGAGAGAACCAAATTTTTATATAAAACAAAAATATATTATTAAAAATATTTTTGTTTTATTCAAAACTTATTATTACCTACTAAAGTATCAAATTACGTTGTTATCTAAACTGAAATTTTAATTTAGATAATTCTTTACTAATTTATTACAAGTACAAATAAAAAAACAGCTACTTGATACTTAGGACATATACGAAAATTTCCAATTTCAATGCAGTTTTTTACAGTGGACATGAAATTATTATCTACCAATATATAAATTTGATAACGAATCTTCTTCTCAGATTAAAAAATTCAGTGGAAAGATTTAGAATATTTTAATAGTTGAATTAAAAATGGCGTAATTATCTCTCATATTAAGTAAGTGTTTCAAAGTAAAAGAATAAATTGTTAATAAAAATTCTATTTCTGAAGTTTTCTTGTCGGTAAGTACATTTAATTGTACTTTCAAAAATAAAACGGAATAATAAAGGACCCAGAAGAACGATGGAAAAGCGGAAATTATCGCACTGTGCAAATGACATAAAGTTAAACAAAAAGAGATATAAGTTAAAATTATTTTCTTAGTTGAGATTTAGTTCAGTGTCTCTAGCCTAACTCTGTAATAATTAAGTAGAAAGGTGTTGTATTATGTATGGGGGCAGGCGACAAGACGTCCTCCGGGGCCATGGCTTCCCGACTCAACCCTCTCTTAACACGTCCTAACTTTATGTCTCCGAATAAGAATTCTGAAAAGAGTTGTTAAACTCCTCTTCGGCGTTTTACTTTGTTAATGCGTCCGGTATTCATATTCATGAGATGAAACGCCGAGGACTCTACAATAACACAGTTTGCCAACGCGACTCTGAAGATTAAGGTTAAGATTTTAATTTCGTATATACAAGAGTATTTTTAATAACATAAAATATTATTAACACAATACAAATTCAATATTAATATTTTTTCACAAAAATATTGTGTATTGTGTTCTTCACACCAGATTTTTAATAATATTTTATATTATTAAAGATACTTTTGTATTATACAAAACTGGTGAGGTTTTTACCCACTCATGTACGTTTCAAATTATTCGTATAAACTTTACTGTGCTACAGAAGAAAGAAGATGTAAAAAAGATATACATGTGTACATGTCACATATTAATAAAGCAATAAAATGCTGTAAAGGAACCCAACATTATACTAAATTGTTTTTACATTCACAAATTTACAAAGAGAAAGCAAATTGGTAAAAACATATGTATTTTTAGAAAAATTCTAAGCTGTATAAATCGAATTTATTTCGGAATTTATAGGGGAAAAATTGTTCAAGAAGTACGATCTGTAATAAACAAATATGTATGTTTTAAAAATGAACTGTTACACACATTATTTACTGTGATTTATTTCCTAGTGAAAATTTTCCAAAATTTAATGTAAATATAAAAAGCGCATTCAAAAACTTTCCTCGTTAGAGACGACCATGCCTTTTTTAATAATTGATGACAGCACACAAATGTATAATTTTGATAGTTTTGTTATGTCGTGTAAATGTGTGTAATAATTAGTAATTGAGTTTTTGACAAAATATTTATTACAATAGTCAAAATTAAAATAAAATAATACTAAAGCAGATGTTGGCAATGTTAACCATTATTTTGAAGATAAAGTTGAACTCTTCTTCGCTTCCATGTTTTTCCACTATTCTTCAGAATTTCTTCAGAGTAGGTGGTTGAACAACGGAAGGTCCGTCATGCAACCACCTACTCGTCCCAGATGTTTTTAATATGTTGTTGCGTCCTAATTTTACTCCGTTCATTGTGTTTTTTTTTAATAATTAAAAGAAGTGTACAGTGTTTTATTGCTGAGACACAAGACATTATCTGTGTTAAATTGGTTTCTTGCCCCACCGGCCATGACCTCGATCTGTTTTGCGGACACATTCTGTTTATATCGATGCTGCTTTTATTTAACTTAACCTTTTTTTCCTGATGAGGGTGACAAATTCACCGAAAGCTTGGAATAAGTAAAAAAAGTTTGCTTTAATTCCGCCTTTTGACTGCGATTCCCACTAACGTTTACTAATACACACACATATATATATATATATATATATATATATATATATTGAAAAATTTGATAAGTTCTTGGAGTTTCGACTTTGTATTAAATATTTGTCTGCAATTTCGACGCCATTTATGCGATATTTTTATTTGAAAACATTTTGTCATAGGTGGGACTTGAACCCACGTCCACGGTTTGCTAGACCATCGCTCTAACCACTGAGCTACGAGGACTTGATTTCAAGTTTATTGAAAATGCCTTATAAGGAACAGATATTAATATTCTGTCGGTTGGAAATTGATATTTTTCATCCTGAGCTGTTTAATAATATAGAGATAATTTCTTAGGTCATTTAGTATATCATTTCATAAATTCTTGGAGTTTCAGCTTTATATTAAATATTTTTAACATTCTAGTTTAAAATATTGAATATAAAGCCGACTCTAAAAATTTTTCAATTGATATACTAAATGAACGGCTAAGAAATTACCTCTCTCTCTCTCCCTCTCCCCTTTCTCTCTCTCTCTCTCTCTCTATATATATATATATATATATATATATATATATATATATATATATATATATAGTTATAAAGGAAATGCTCTGTATATGTATAATTTAAAGTATGTCACTATAGCAATGTAAAATGCTCAATGAATAAATACTTTAATGAAATATATATAACTAGCTCAATATGTAAACTTTGAATATGCTAATATTTAAAACAAGAGCGCTTCGTAATATCAGGTTATGGTCGGTTCTAGATAACATACAGATCAACAAGCATGCATAAAACAAAAGCAATTTCATAGAGTAATAAATAAATATATTCAAGGCAATAATTGATTTCTGATACAAGGTACAAACATGCACTTAATATACTATTTCAAAACATTAAAGAATATTAGGTAGCTCATTTAACCCCTTTTATTAATTATATATATATATATATATATATATATATATATATATATATATATATATATATATAGTTGCCTATACTATGATCATATGACTATTGAAAACTAATCGAATAAAAAATGTAGGTTATATTAGAAATCATTATATGTACTAACAATAAAATTCTAGGAATATATATTGCTTAAAAATGGTATTTTGTCCCAAGATAACGTGAGTTTAATAGTATACTAAATAATATGGTTTAACAAATGAAGTATCTTTTAGAAATTATGCATATATAGTTCCACCTGGGAATACCTGTTGTTAACGGAGAGCATGAAGTTTTCAGGACTAATATATAAAATGTTCATAGGTGTTCAGAAAATACAAGGCTGGCTCTGTAAAGGCTGGTCGTTCGTGGTACTCTTTACGTAGGATAGGAAGGTTTCCTTTACGAAGGGCCACTTTAGGAATAAATTCTTTAAGAAATGAACTAGGTTTAATTAATTCAGCACTTTGTTGTTGGTTTTCTAAATATGATTTATTTAATTCCTTTTAGCCAATACTTCCAAAATTAACTGGCTTTGAAACAGGAAAATTCTTGATATATATTATTATTGAAAATACATCACTTTTTCTTTCGGAGACAGTCTTCAATTAAGGTAATTACATTTACTATATTTTTAAAACGACATTTATGATTAAATTAGGCTTATATATTGTGTTTTTATGAATTTTAAAAATGATGCGTCGAAAAAACATCGTTTCTATTACAAGTCGTTCAAAAATCTTGTCTAAACAACTTTTGTTTTATTGTCATAACTACCACAGGAAGCTAGTGATAATTAATTATATTTTTGTAAAATTTTGTTATAAATCCAAATAATATAAAGTAATTTTATCCATCTTAATAAATTATTTTTCTGAATATTCCAGTGTGCTTTTTGTTCGCATGTTAATATTGGTTATTCCTGTAGGACCTTATTTTTATCTTACGATAATACCCTCACGTGATCAAAGTTGCATACTTTTTAAAGGTGTTACTCAAAAGTTAAATTAACAATGATATTCAAAATTATTTGCACATAAATATTTTAATCATAATTAGTTTTAAAATTCTTGATTTCACGAGATATTAAGTTATGAAGAATTAATAAATGACCAAATAAAATAAATAAGCAAATCAAAATATTCAATTAAGTTCGGTATCATGATTAAAAAGCTAATTTTGATCTTACATCGTGTTTACATATTATTTACTTAGTTATTAACGTTTTCATTAATATTATTTCATAGATATTCTTGGGACAATATAAATTAATTACATTTTTTATAAACCGTTAGTATGAGCTGTACTATAACAATATATTATACATATATGTTTTAAGAATCATCGGCGACATCCATTGACAAAATATAATTTTTTATTAAATTCTCTAGCCTTTACGATCTCATCGTATATGTACGCATTTAATTAATTCTTTGTGGTAAAAATAGAGTATGCGGAAACAATTTTCTTCCAAACATATACGATGATATAATTCGTCTTCATCTTTGGAGAGTGTCTCCTTGTGTTCTAACTGAATATTAGAAAAAAAATTAACATCGATTAGTTTCGGAACCAAAAGGATTACACTAAACATTTTCTAAACATTTTTTTGTCGAATAAAGCATGTGTAAAACATACGAACTACGTCCAGATAACAATTTGTTATTAAATTAAAAATTGAATGTTATGGTGTTCTTAAAGATTAACTCGGTAAAATAAAAATAATTTAGTGCAGTTGAAAAGCAAGACTTTGTATCTTGCGGAGTAATATAGCAAGGCAGTAACATCAATATTCAAGAAGAAACCGGCAGAGGGCATCAAATTTATGGAGCCATGTTTATAGACTCACGGGACAACTGCCTCGGCCATTCCTTTCTTCCTAACAGGCGTAGCTTTATGTTTCCGCCGGACGTGCCGTGAAAGAACGGAAGGACTCAGTGGAAAAGTGGTGCTTGTTGGCACTGCCGTTTTACTGGTTCGTGTCTGGGCAAAGGTCGTAGCGCCCTCTCACTCAGATTATAGAAAGTGCAGTTAAGAATATGACTACATAGATCCTTTTACTTGTTTTAGTATTGTACAATATATATCATTCATATAATAATATATATTTGCCTAACAGAAAAGCAAATCCAGTTCAGTTCTTGTTTTATATTACGTTGTAATCCCGAGTAATAACGCTTAAAAGAATATAGAATATTGTTTCCTTAATAAATATTTTATTAGACGCTAAATTCACATTTACATTAGCGGTATCAAATTTAAGAGTTGTTATCTATTACAACAATACAAGGATAATTCAAATAAAACATATAAAATTGAAATTAACATGACAGCAATATATAAATTCGCAATGCACGAATGCGAAAGTAAGCATAAAAAATAACTTAAGGTAGAAATAACCAATGTTTACCATGCATCATTATATTATTACAATTTAAATCATACTAGAAATGCAAATTCTAATTAAAGTATGTCTTCTTTAATAAATGATAAATACAAAAACAAGAATTGTCAGAATTGATATTCATACTTGATAGGATTTCTGATATCAAAAGATATTAAATTTACGTAATTTGTTGATAAAACGTTTATATAAATATATGTAAATGTTAAAATTAGAGTAAACAAATTATCTGAAAAATAAGAGAAAAATGAATTTAACATAACCTAATCATTCAGTTAAAACTAGAAGTAAGTTCATATATATATATATATGGTAGATTTAATTAGTTGGCGATTTAAGGTCTGGTTTTACTCAAAAATGCATATATTTAAAACAATTTTGCATGTTTCGGCAAGTGATGCTTTTCTCAAAGAATATAAAATACATTATGTTTTCAATGTAAATAAAATTAAAAAAATATATTGCAATGAGGTACAATAATAAGCAGCTTGGTATATAAAAAAAAAACAAGGTTATTATTGATAGCAGCGAGTAAAAAAGAATAAGAAATCAAAAATTTATGTACTGAACAGTGGCGTGTATGCCGCGGAAACTAAAGAAGCACAGCTTCTCCTACGTGAACCAAACAAAATACAGTGTAATAATAATAATAATAATAATATAGTATATTAAAATAAAATAAAATTATTGCCTAATTATACTAATTAAAGCATGCCCATATTGATTTCATATGCTGACGTTAGCGAAGGACGACGAACCATACGCGAATGAACAACAAAATACGCTAGATATCTACAGCATATGGCTTTATGAGTAGTTTGTTAAGAATCACGTTTGAATGGGCGTGTCTACGAATATTAGCAAATGAAATAAATAACCCATTTCTTAGTTTTATTGAGGTGTAATAACCTAGTTCAGTAATGTATCATACTACTTATCGTAGTCAAGGTGCGACCCCCCGGTCTTGTTTGTATTGTATTCAAAAACATGACCTCGGTCCATCCGATTTACATACACAAGCGTTCTCAATACACGTTACACGCTTTCACCACTTGTTGATATTAAACTAAGGACAATAGTCAAAAGGAGCACACTCTAATGTATATAAGACGATCCATCAGATAGTCAGGATGGTCAGACAGTCAGCATACAGGCATACAGGCATACAGTCAGGCATACTGTCTATATTGTTAATTATTGTATATAGTTATTGTTGTATCGTTATAAGTGTTACTTAATTATATGATGTTATACCAACGTTACCTGCCTATTATTTAATGCATCAACGCATCTGCGTACCGACGCAGCGGTGTGGCCCCGCAGGACCGGGTCACATCACATGGCGATCCTGCCTTAGTTAGACGATCTGACATCACATGTCACATGGCGACGCTGCTCGCGTACCCACATCACAGAGGAATTATGTACAATACTGTGTTAACGCAAAAATCTTTCGTTTTTAAGAATGATGTTGTTTGAAAATCGAATTAAAATAGTTCATTATGTAAGCTATTTTCGTGTAAATTATGTATGAGTATTATAGGCATGCAGATCAGATGTTCGGAAGTTTCGGAACAAAATTCGTGCAGAAATGTGATTGTGAATGTGTTGTATGCAATATAGCAACAAAAGGATTTTCACGATATAATTTCGAAGAAAAAAACAAATTATTGCCATAAGTAGGTCAACTCCAACTTTGACTAATCTAACAAATCAAACTAAATTATATGTAAGACATTTTCAAAAAGAAAATTACGGAAAGAGCGAATGGTTGATTGATTGTGACAATAAGTCCCTTTTGTTTTGCTGGCCATGTATTTTATATTTAAGCGAAAAGAAATTGTTGAATAAAGATAGGTTTGCTGATCTAAATAATTTAAACAAACTACTAAAAGACACGTTTTGAGCTAACCATACTTACATGCGATAATTAATCAAAAACAAATTTGGGAAAATCAAAATTGACGTACCTGCCAGAATCGCCATGTGTTGTCCCCTGATTCTCGTTACGGCTTCGTTTCCGAGGCGGACTTATTAGAAACCGGGTTTATTAGTAAAATAAATAATACACTCGGAAACAATATAAAGTAATATTTAATAAATACATAATAACAACATTACATGTTACGATGTTCACATGTACAATAGTGATTAGATTAGATTTACAAGACTGACTCGTTCTTCTCTGTCTTCAGTATATATATATATATATATATATATATATATATATATAATATTTTCGTGACCTTGGTATGATAAGGTAAACTTAATAAGTCGGCGATTAAAGGTCTGGTTCATTACTTCAAAGTATATATATTTAAAACAACCCTACATGTTTCGGCAATGATGCCTTTGTCAAGGGAATAAAAAATATAAATGACAGAATATAAATGTCAAATAATTGAGTTGCTATGGTTTAAATTATTCAAGGATACATTCCAATAATAATAATAAATCATGCCTTAGTATTCCAAAAAATAGATAGCAAGGTGTGAACATATGTGTTGTTCGCTGCCAGCAGCTTGTGTCTCTTTCTGGGTATGAATTTGTGTGTTGGTTGCTGCTGGCAGCTTGCGTCTCTCTCTGGGTGTGTGGTTTTGTATTTATGTGACCGCGTAAGTGTAGGGTTTTGTATGTTGGTGCGCTCGTGCGTGTGTTTAGTGACCGGTCGCGTAAATTTAGAGAGATCGGATAACCAGCCGTTGCTTAGGGCCGCCAACCCTTTCCCGGTAACTTCTTTACTTTTCCGTGCAGTACTTCGACGGCCCGACCCCCGCCCCAACGAGGCAAGGCGCAGACCAGCGAAGCGCACATTGCACGGGGTTGCTCATCGCTATACGAGAGCTGTAATTTTGTAACGATCTACAATTTACCATCATAATATATTTTTTTGTTATATACCTTATGTTATTTAAATATCAATTACATTTAAATATCATATACTTTTGCTTATCATGCTGACTGTTCCGTATTTTGATTCCTGTCTAGTTGTCCGAGCAGGTTTTCGTGGTTTTCCTTCCCGTTTTGAGCGAATGCCGACAACTTTGCATCTTAAGTCGCTCCACGGGTGCATACGTAATAATAACTCATGTCTTGCTTTTCCCTGCTTTTCCCTGTTTCTGTTTTGTGCTGATGTGGTCCTCTACTGGGTTGTAGCCTAGTATATGCGCTACCAAACTCTAGGGGTGTCTGCCCGATGGGCAGTCAGGTGCCATTCCGCCTTTCCAGCAGGAGTGAGGAACCAAGCTACGCGGCGCAAATCACGGCGCCGCGCAGTGCACACACCACTAGGACCGGTCCTGGGCGGCAACCTGGCTAGGCTGCTGTTAACAGCACACACACGTTCGACGTGTGTGCATTGCCCCCGCTTTTGCGGAAATCGTTAAGATTGCACAAAGTGTGACCGTCGTCGACTGAGGTAGCCACTAAGAGTGTTCCCTCGGTTGGCGATGAGCAACCCCGTGCAGGGTGCGCTTCGCTGGTCTGCGCCTTGCCTCGTTGGGGCGGGGGTCGGGCCGTCCAAGTACTGCACGGAAAAGTAAAGAAGTTGCCGGGAAAGAGTTGGCGGCCCTACGCAACGGCTGGTTATCAGATCTCTCTAAATTTACGCGACCGGTCACTAAACACACGCACGAGCGCACCAACATACAAAACCCTACACTTACACGGTCACACAAATACAAAACCACACACCCAGAGAGAGACGCAAGCTGCCAGCAGCAACCAACACACAAATTCATACCCAGAAAGAGACACAAGCTGCTGGCAGCGAACAACACATATGTTCACACCTTGCTATCTATTTTTTGGAATACTAAGGCATGATTTATTATTATTATTGGAATGTATCTTTGAATAATTTAAACCATAGCAACTCAATTATTTGACATTTATATTATGTTATTTATATTTTTTATTCCCTTGACAAAGGCATCATTGCCGGAACATGTAGGGTTGTTTTAAATATATATACTTTGAAGTAATGAACCAGACCTTTAATCGCCGACTTATTAAGTTTACCTTATATATATATATATATATATATATATATATATATATATATGTATATATCATGTCACTTAATGACCTACTTGCTTACCTAATGTTATGCTAACCTAGTTACTGAACTAAACTAGAATGCAAATATGCAGCAATTAATGAGGACGTGCTTCGTTAAATAAGTGTTACATTGAATATGTAGAAATAGGTGGCTTACTTTAGTTATTACCACACATTAGACAATAAGTTAAGTACTGATAGAGAAAAACTTAATCAAGAAATTCGAAAAAAACGTGAAACACTTAAGATCTTAATAGATGTGGTTTGTTTCCTGTTAGAATATGAGCTTGCATTTTGCAGTCATACTGAAATTGAACAATCTTCAAACAAGGGAAACTACGTAGATTTAAATTAGTAAATTAAATAGATAGTAAATTTATTGGCAAAGTATAACGAAGTTTCACAATCTCATTTGCATAATTTTACAAAGTTTAAAGAACCTTCTAATTTAATACAAAACAATCTTTTTTCATGCATAGAAAAAGTAATAATGAAAAAAGTAAAATTTGAAGTAGAAGAAGCCTCTTTTGTTGGCATAATTCTGGGTGAAACGACAGATGTGACAAATATTAATCAGTTATGTAACAATAAAGGCGAAATTAAAGAACGCAACCTATAAAGCGTTCTTTAATTTCGCCTTTTTGTTTTCACGCACAGAACAGCTTCTGCTTTATATTATATTGTTCAGACTATAGTGAATGATTATAATTGTAGTAACTTAAAGTTATTATGGAGCAGCAGTAATGGCAGGTGAATTAGGGAGGTTACAGGTTAAAGTAAAGGAAACGTATCCCACCGCACATTTAGTACATTGTATGGCACATCGCCTAAATTTGGTTTTACAACAGTCTCTTAATAGAATAGATGAATGTAAGAGTTTTTTTCAAACTTTGAACGGTGGCAGTATTTTTTTCCAAATCTTCCAAAAGAACCAGTACTTTAGATCTGAAGGTTCATAAAATATTACCAAAACTCCACTCGATGGAATTATAACGGTAGGTTAGTACAAAAAAAGATTACCAAAAGTAGCTCGCACTCGTTCAAATTACAACGATAGGTTAGTACATACTGAACTTGAATATCGACAACCACTTATTAATTTTTTTTTTTAAATATTATGGATAACCAGGAAGAATGGGACAATGAGCCTCGAGTTTGCTCTCGAAGATATTTTAATATATCAGAATAATTGAAACATACATGAGTAGGTAAACCCCACCAGTTTTGTATAATACAAAGGTATTTTTAATAATATATAATATTATTAAAAATCTGGTGTGAAGAACACAAATGCAGGTTCACTATTAATATTTTCTGTGAACGTGTCCGAATATATCCTATCCCCAGAGACGTAGATACGTATTTCGCTTTTCTACAAGCTCATCGGTACGCCCCTGTTGGAGAAAGGATATTTCCAGACACATTCACAGAAAAGAACCACCTCGCCCTATCACCGTAATTATCCAGACCGAGCGCAGAAGTAAATTCGGCGCTACCTGTTGTCAGACAGCCGAAGTACCTCGCATACCGTCCACATAATTAATGTGAAGTAACGACGCCCTTCCAAAGAGGTTAGCACAGCCAACTCTCTAGAAAACTGCATTTTGTTTGTGCCTTCACTCATACTACGGCTTAACCGCATGTGTAATGTATCAGAATAATTGAAACATACATGAGTAGGTAAACCCCACCAGTTTTGTATAATACAAAGGTATTTTTAATAATATAAAATATTATTAAAAATCTGGTGTGAAGAACACAAATGCAGGTTCACTATTAATATTTTCTGTGAACGTGTCCGAATATATCCTATCCCCAGAGACGTAGATACGTATTTCGCTTTTCTACCAACTCATCGGTACGCCCCTGCTGGAGAAAGGATATTTCCAGAGACATTCACAGAAAAGAACCACCTCGCCCTATCACCGTAATTATCCAACAGGTAGCGCCGAATTTACTTTTGCGCTCGGTCTGGATAATTACGGTGATAGGGCGAGGTGGTTCTTTTCTGTGAATGTGTCTGGAAATATCCTTTCTCCAGCAGGGGCGTACCGATGAGCTTGTAGAAAAGCGAAATACGTATCTACGTCTCTGGGGATAGGATATATTCGGACACGTTCACAGAAAATATTAATAGTGAACCTGCATTTGTGTTCTTCACACCAGATTTTTAATAATATTTTATATTATTAAAAATACCTTTGTATTATATTTTAATGTGTTAGAAACTGAAACTAATTTTAATCTTTTGTTACTTATTTTTCCGAAATATTTCCATTTTGTGACAACTTATTTGCTCTTTTACAAAATAAAACTAGCCACATTAATTTTTGTATAAAAGAGCTCAGGAATTTAAATCTATCGTTTTTTCTAAAAGACAACAATTTGATCATTTGTGGAATAAATTTGATCGTTTAAATATTCAACCACAAAGAAACAAAATACGCACCGATATTGCTAAAGATCACAGAAAAGATGAAAAATCACGATTCCGTAAATTGTTCTTTGAAATAATTGACAATATTTCCGCCCACATAGACACCAGATTTAAGAACTTTAACACCCTTAAATTTCTAGCATTAATTAACTTTTGCGATAAATCCAAAGTTCCTGAAGGGGCTTTCGATTCGCTTAAACAAAATTATCCATAATGTTTTACTTTCTTGCATTACATTCCGGACTTACAACACCTCAGAAGGCTTAAATAAAACGAGTGCTAGTGACTTATGGAAATCTCTTAAAGACTGCAGACGAGATCACGCTTGCTCTTAAATTCTTAAACTATGCGAATTCACACTCACTATCCCCGCACAAGTTCCTTTTATGTTCCTTTTCTGCGCTTAAACGAATAAAAAATTTTCTTTGAAATTTTGCAGGACAACAAAAACTCTGTGCTTTGGGATCAATATTAATTGAAAAGGAATTAGTGCAAGAATATTCTCGTCATGCATGTTTTTTATGATGACGTCATAGATGAGTTTGCAAAAGAAAATAGACCTACGATACTTTTACGATATTTTAAGTAAGGCAGGATTCTATTATAATTTGTAACAAATTTGATCTTTCTTGCACCTTCACCAAAAAAAATGTTAGCCGTTCATTTAATATATCATTTGATAAATTCTTGAAGTTTTCACATTTACTTCGCAAAATTTTAAAATATTTAATATAAAAGCTGAAAACCCCAAGAATTTATCAAATGATATATTAAATGAACGGCTAAGAAATTATCTATAATATATATCAAACGATAAAAACACACAATGTTGTATTAGATTTACACTTTATTTAATAATAATAATAATAACTATATAACAGCTGTTTCACCGTACAACGGTTTCTTCGGATATAGCAAGCGGTACTATAAAACATTTTACTTAAACGTAAATATTTTTTTATTTTATTACTTAATGGTATTCTCAGAAATTGGAAACCGAAATATTTTTACCCGCCTCTTTTAGTAGGGATACAAATAGATAACATAAATTATATAAGTGACACATATCTAACAAAATATTTCAATCACAAATAGGAAATAAATTCAACAGAGGGGAGGAATTAAGCTCTGTTTTGTCATTTAATAATTTATTTGAAAATTTTTGTTTATTAATTTGCATTGCTTCTAATAAATCGAGTTTCTTACTTTTGTTTTCTTCGTGTAGGATCTTGAAATTATTATTAAAACTATGGCTTTCTTCAATTAAATGGTTGGAGTATGCTGAATCTGTTTTCCCATTTCTAAACGAATAATAATGCTCGTATATGCGCTTTTTGAACGTTCTACCTGTTTGCCCGATATATGTTTTAGTACATGTGCCACAAGTTAGTTTATACACACCTGACTTATTATGATGTGCTGTTTTACTTTTATTGTTTTTGATGTAGTTACTAATATGGTTGTTGGTTTTATATGCAATGTTTATATTTTGTTTTCTTAAAAATTTTTCCAATGGTTTATTTTGTCTGCCTAGGTAAGTAATAATTTTAAATTTCCTGTCATGATCTTTAGTAATCCTAAAGATCACTAAATCCTAACCTAAAAATCACTAAAGATCATGACAGGAAATTTAAAATTATTACTTACCTAGGCAGACAAAATAAACCATTGGAAAAATTTTTAAGAAAACAAAATATAAACATTGCATATAAAACCAACAACCATATTAGTAACTACATCAAAAACAATAAAAGTAAAACAGCACATCATAATAAGTCAGGTGTGTATAAACTAACTTGTGGCACATGTACTAAAACATATATCGGGCAAACAGGTAGAACGTTCAAAAAGCGCATATACGAGCATTATTATTCGTTTAGAAATGGGAAAACAGATTCAGCATACTCCAACCATTTAATTGAAGAAAGCCATAGTTTTAATAATAATTTCAAGATCCTACACGAAGAAAACAAAAGTAAGAAACTCGATTTATTAGAAGCAATGCAAATTAATAAACAAAAATTTTCAAATAAATTATTAAATGACAAAACAGAGCTTAATTCCTCCCCTCTGTTGAATTTATTTCCTATTTGTGATTGAAATATTTTGTTAGATATGTGTCACTTATATAATTTATGTTATCTATTTGTATCCCTACTAAAAGAGGCGGGTAAAAATATTTCGGTTTCCAATTTCTGAGAATACCATTAAGTAATAAAATAAAAAAATATTTACGTTTAAGTAAAATGTTTTATAGTACCGCTTGCTATATCCGAAGAAACCGTTGTACGGTGAAACAGCTGTTATATAGTTATTATTATTATTATTAAATAAAGTGTAAATCTAATACAACATTGTGTGTTTTTATCGTTTGATATGGATTTACATCAAGTAAAGGCAGAATCGATTCAATTTTTATAATATATATTAATAGCTAAGGATTAAAAATTAGCAATTTCAAAATTTCACACAGACATACGAATATTAACATCGGTGCCTTATAAGGCGGTTCTAATAAACTTGAAACCAAGATCCATCGTGGTTCAGTTGGTTAGAGCGACGATCCGGCAAACCCTAGACTTGGATTTAAGTCCAAACGTGGATGAAAATTTTTCAAATAAAATTTCGTATGATTAACGTTGTAATTTACAGACACCAATGTGTATATTCACATTTACTTCGAAAAATAACATACTAATTTGAAAATATTTAATATAAAAGCTCCAAGAATTTATCAAATGATATATTAAATGAACGGCTAAGAAATAATCTATCTATTTATCTATCTATCTATCTATCCATATATATATATAATAAATTCAATTTGTTGACGATTTAAAATGTATACGTATGACATTAATATACTGCCATTTATATTTTATATTCCTTGGAAAAGGCACCATTTTCCGAAACATGTAGAATTGTATTAAATATATACATTTTGAAGTAAAACCAGACCTTAAATCGCCAACAAATTGAATTTACCATAACATACAAAGGTCACGAAATAATTATCTATATATATATATATATATATATATATATATATATAAATCATTTGATAAATACATACTTTGGAGTTTACAAATTATAACGCAAATTATACGAAATTTTATTTGAAAAATTTTCATCCACGTTGGGGCTTGAACTCCGGTCTACCGTTTGCCGGAACGTCGCTCTAATCAACTGAGCCACGAGGAAATTGGTTTCAAGCTTATTGGAAACGCCTTATAAGGCATCGATGTTAATATTCAGATGTCAGTTTGAAATTGCTAATTTTTCCTCCTTAGCTATTAATATCTAGAAACAAATTTCTTAGGCAATATACTGTCATTTATATTTTAAATTTCTTTGAAAAAGGCACTATGTGCCGAAACATGCAAGATTATTTTAAATATATACATATCAAAGTAAAACAGACCTTAAATCGCCGACTAATTTAATCTACTGTAAAATGCAAAGGTCAAGGTCAATAATTATAATTATCTATTTATATATATATATATATATATATATATATGTATATATATATATATATATGTATATATATAAGGTAAACTTAATAAGTCGGCGATTAAAGGTCTGGTTTACTTCAGAGTATATATATTTAAAACAACCCTACATGTTTCGGCAATACGCCTTTGTCAAGAGAATACAAAATATAAATGACAGAATATAAAATCTAATATTCTGTCATTTATATTTTGTATTCCCTTGACAACGGCGTACTGCCGAAACATGTAGGGTTGTTTTAAAGTAAACCAGACCTTTAATCGCCGACTTATTAAGTTTACCTTATCATACCAAGGTCACAAAGATATATATATATATATATATATATATATATATATATATATATATATATATATATATATAAGGTAAACTTAATAAGTCGGCGATTAAAGGTCTGGTTTACTTCAGAGTATATATATTTAAAACAACCCTACATGTTTCGGCAATACGCCTTTGTCAAGAGAATACAAAATATAAATGACAGAATATAAATGTCAAATAATTAAGTTGCTATGGTTTAAATTATTCAAAGATACATTCCAATAATAATAATAAATCATGCCTTAGTATTCCAAAAAATAGATAGCAATTATTATTGGAATGTATCTTTGAATAATTTAAACCATAGCAACTTAATTATTTGACATTTATATTCTGTCATTTATATTTTGTATTCTCTTGACAAAGGCGTATTGCCGAAACATGTAGGGTTGTTTTAAATATATATACTCTGAAGTAAACCAGACCTTTAATCGCCGACTTATTAAGTTTACCTTATCATACCAAGGTCACGAAGATATTATATATATATATATATATATATATATATATATATATATATATATATATGTAATAAATTTACATTTAATTTATAAACCGTACAGAAATATATTTTATGTGTGGTCTACCATAGACACATAAAATATAATAAACAATAATTTCAAGTGGTATCGTTAAATTAAGGGTGTTATAAAGGCGAGGTTGTTTATAGCCGGCTCGAGATATTACAGTTTCAGCGCGCTTGACCACTCATCCTTCTGAAATGGCTTGAAACGCGTGCAATTTCATGACGTAGCATTAAAAATTTATATAACCGGCAGATAGAAGAGGAAGAGACTTTTACAGTAAAAGAAATTAAATATAGATCATTTTATTATTGGATTATATACATTTCAGCATTTCTTAATTAAAACGAAATGCTAAAACTTATCGCAGACTAATTATTACTATGTATGCATGCATTACACAGTGTATTACTATATATACTATACTTCACACTTTTTCAGAGATTTTATTGTCATATAGCGATTTTTATATAGATAGCTTTAAGTAAACAACATAGACAAATACATTGTAGTTACTTAAAGATTATGTGTCTAATAAATATCGGAACTTCACTGTTAAAATTTGATAATTGCCGATTTATGTGCAGTGTTAACACAATATTTATCAAAACGAAATACCTTATACTGAACAAGAAACTTCACGTTCCTATATCATTTGCGTATGCAATGGGCTGCACCTAATAATTCATTGCAGTAAATTTTCAACAATTAATTATAATTGGAATTACGTAAAATGTGTTGTATAATGTATGCATATTTAGGCGACAATATCAAAACGTACGACGAAGCTGTTCGATATGTAAACACCTTTTATTTTTAGATGATACTCCATTTATTACACTGGTCGACACAGCTTGGTTTTCTTATACACCAATACGTGTAGCGTATGTCTTTTGTCATGCTGACCCTGAATCTGATTTAAAATATGCCGGTTTGTGATAGCTAAAGGTCTCTTTATTTCATAATGTCGCGTACGTGTGTAAATAATCCAAACAGTCCCTGTTATTTATGCGGAGAATTCACTAGCCAGCAGCATAAGCGGAATATTACACCTTTAATAGAAAAAAATATATTTTCACTATTTTAGCTTAACTATTGAACATCAAGACAAGTCATGAACTCTCAGCATTTGCTGCAAACGCTGTACTGTTACTGTGAGGGGCTGGTGTCAAACGGTAAGAAAAGCGCTATGCCATTTGCAAGACCTATGATTTGGCGTGTACAAACGGACCATTCAACTGACTGCTACTTTTGTTGCACGAAAACTTTCGGGTTTTCCAACAAAAATAAGAAAAATATTAGTTATGCTAGTCTGCCCTCTGCTACTCGTTCAGTATCTCATTCAGAAGCCTTGCCAGTACCAAAATACATAGATGTTTCGAGTGAAGAATATGAATCAGCTAGAATTAGATGATCTTATTCCAGACCTGATTTCGTCAAAAACTAAAGCAGAAATACGAGGATTTAGACTCCGGGGATGAAAATTGTTTGCTCCAGGTCCACATATTTCTCTATCGTAATCTTCAGTGAAGAACTATCGCAGTATTTTTCAACCGACGAGGGTCTTTCATACTGCAATAATGACAACGATTTGATGTTGGCATTAGGTCAATAACACCATCCTGAAGAATGGCGTCTTTATATCAATGCTTCAAAGTTGAATTTGAAGCCGTTCTTCTTCACATGGGAAATATTTATCCAATCATCCCCTTTGGCCACGCAATTTCCTTAACCACCAGGTTTATAGGCCAGTAAATAGCTTCATTAGTCTCAGGATTGCCTTTTGTACCTTTATTTAGGAAATGTGTTGGAATACAATTAAACGTCTTTCAAATATACACAGAGTTTTTGTTATGTGGGGGTTGGTACTAAAGATGTATTTTTAATGTATTAGATGTCTTCTTAAAAGATAGTAATGTATGTTGTGGTGTACTAATGAAATATAACCGTTAAAACTATTTTGCTTTATTATTGAAGTTTCTAACTTTAAACACAAGCTTATTTCTTATTTGCTATATTAAAACATCCAACAGGTTATGGGCCCAGTGAGTAAACAGAAATATAGCTTGGAATTTGTGTTAAAAAAACTTACCCGACAGAAAAAAAGAAGTAAAATGGCGGGAATAAATTATACAATGAAAAAATTTGGAATAGTGCAATTTACCGGAAAGAATTATAATCACTGGAAATTCCGTATGGAAATAATTCTGGAACAGAACGATGTAAAAAATTGCATAGAACAAGAAATCACTACACCTACGGAAAATGAACGTAAACTAGACAAAAAATGTAAAGGCATAATTGTTCAATGTGTTGCAAACTCGCATTTGGAATACATAAAAGACAAAAAGACTGCATATACGATGTGGAAATCACTGGAAGATGTATTTCAAAGGAAAGGTATAGCAAGCCAATTATATTTACGAAGAAAGCTTCTAACCATGAAACTTAATCAAAATGAGTGTCTTGAAAATCATTTTATTAGATTCGAAGAAACAATAAGAGAGATTAAATCTGTAGGAGCGACGCTTGAGTAAATAGACATAGTGTGTCACTTACTTTTAACTTTGCCAAAGAGCTACGATCTAATTGTAACAGCTTTAGTGGTTTTTCAGGTAACAAAAACAAACAAAGGTTCTCTAATAAAAATACACATGTACCTAAAAATTCTAAGAACACACATGAGTTTAAATGCCATAATTGTGGAAGAACTGGTCATTTTCGAAAACAGTGTTGGTTTAAAAATCAAGTTAATCAAGCCAGCATGGAAGACGAGGATAGAATTGCCTTCATAGCCAGTGTTGTGAACAGTGAGGTACTGTACACTAGTGCAAATCAAAATGTGATTCGTTTTGTGGTTGATTCTGGTGCCACGGACCATATGGTTAATGATGAATCCTATTTAACTGAAGTAAAACTTCTAGGAAATGGTTTACAAATTGCTGTTGCCAAAAGCAATGAATCATTGAGAGCTACAAAAGTTAGTTGGAAATTTGAAAGTGAAACTGAATGCAAATGAAACTGAGCACGTTGGAGAAATAAATGATATTCTTTATGTAGAAGGTTTAAGGCAAAATTTGTTATCTGTACAAAAATTAGAAAAAGTAGGCTTAAGAGTGTTATTTGAAAATAAGTCAGTATTAGTTTATAAAAATTCAAAATTGTTGATCAAAGGCAAAAGAGTAAGTAATCTTTATGTAATAGAATTTAACATAATGCAACATAAAGTAAATATGTGTAAACAGGATGCAGATTTTAAACAATGGCATTGTAGGTTAGGTCACTTAAGCAATCAAAATTTACAAAAGTTATTTAGAAATAAAATGGTTGATGGTCTTGACATTTGTAATGTAAAAAGTAAAGAGATTGAAATGTGTTCTATCTGTAATCTTTCAAAGATTACTCGCTTACCTTTTGTGGAATCATCTGGAAAAGTAACAAAAAGACCTCTTGAATTAGTTCATAGTGATATGTGTAGGCCAATTACACCCACAACATATGATGGCAAACAATATTTTCTTACTTTTCTTGATGATTATACTCATTTTAGTGTAGTATATTTGATTAGGAATAAGAATGAACTCTATGAATGTTTTAGAGAGTATGAGGCTTTAATTACAAATCAAACTGATTGCAGGATTGGTTCATTGTGCTGTGACAATGGAAGTGAGTATAGATCGAATGAATTTACTAGTTTTTGCAGAGTCAAAGGAATTCGCGTTTGTTATACAGTCCCATACAATCCCAAAATGAATGGAGCAGCAGAGAGACTGAATAGAACATTGATTGAAAAGGGAAGAGCAATGCTATTGCAGTCAAAATTACCAAAAACAATGTTGGGTGAGTCTGTACTTTGTGCTACTTACCTGCTTAATAGAAGTCCTACAACTGTCTTGAAGGATGTTACACCTGCTGAAATGTTTTACAAAAAAAAAACCAAATTTGAAAAATCTTAAGATTTTTGGAAGTGTTGTGTATAGTTATATACCTAAAGAAAAGCAAAAAACAAGTTTGATCAAAAAGGCGAAGTTAATGGTATGATAGGATACTCAAACAATTGCTACAGGCTGTGGGATCCAGTCAAACAAAAAGTAGTAATTGCTAGGAATGTTATTTTTGATGAAACAAAAAATATCAGTAATGTACAATTAAAAGTCACTCAAATTGAGGTAAATGATTCAAAAATTGAGGAAACTGACGTGGAGAGCAATAAAAATTTAAGTGTTAATTATGAAGGAAACGGAATTATGGATTAATTTAAAAATTAAGAATCTGAAGGGGATAAAATAATGAAGAAATAGCGGCTACAAGAAAAGGTAACAGAAAAACTAAGAAGCCAGTGTAATTAAATGATTATTTGACTGAGGACGATGTGCAACATATGGCACTGAATGCTACTTCATTTGTTGAAGAAGCTCCAAATACATTAGAAGAATCAAAAGTTCTATCTGATTACAATATGTGGATAAA
Source organism: Melolontha melolontha (assembly GCA_935421215.2). NCBI lineage: Eukaryota > Metazoa > Arthropoda > Insecta > Coleoptera > Scarabaeidae > Melolontha > Melolontha melolontha. Next base: position 180,471,466 of record OW285235.1, read on the forward strand.
GGCTATTGATAAAGAGATGAACTCATTAAATAAAAACAATACCTGGACTTTAATAGAAAAACCAGAAGGATGTCGAGTAATAGGTTGTAAGTGGGTTTTTCGAACAAAAAGAGATAATTTTGGTGAAGTTGTGAAATATAAAGCCAGACTTGTCGCCAAGGGTTTTATGCAGAGAGAGGGATTTGACTTCAATGAAACATATGCCCCTGTGGCGAGACTTACTACTGTTAGAAGTTTGTTGGCAGTTGTAAACTTTGAAAATTTGAAAATACAACAAATGGATGTTAAATCGGCCTTTTTGCATGGAAAAATAAGAGAGAATGTTTACATGACTCCACCAGATGGTTTAGAGAGCAGTGGTAAGGTTTGTAAGCTCAACAAAGCTCTGTATGGTCTAAAACAAGCCCCTTACTACTGGAACACAAGATTCGATGAATTTGCAAAAAAGGAAAATTTGGAAAAATCTAAAAATGATCCTTGTTTGTATATAAAATCTAGCAAGAATGATAGAATTTATTCATTACTCTATGTTGACGATATCTTAATAGCAAGTAGTAATGAGAATACAATAGAAAAACTAAAGGAAAAATTAAAACAAGAGTTTGAAATGTAAGACCTTGGAAATTTAAAGGTTTTTCTAGGAATAAATGTTAGACAAACAGAAAATGGGATGTACTTGAGCCAAAGAAATTATATTATTGGTTTACTGAGGACATTTCAGATGACTGACTGCAAGGAAGTGAAGACACCAATGAATATTGGGAATATCGTTGAAGAAAATTCTACCAAAAGTGAACACAAACCAATTCGAGAGCTGATAGGTTGTATCATGTATCTCATGATGGCAACACGTCCTGACTTAAGTATCTCAATAAATCTCTGTAGTAGATACCAAAATAATGCATCTGAAATTCTGTGGAAAACTCTCAAACGCATGTTAAGATACCTAAAAGGCACTACTGATCTAGAACTGTTCTTTTCAAAGAATGATCCAATTACACTCATTGGTTTTGCTGATGCGGACTGGGCTGGAGCTGAATTGGATAGAAAATCAACTACAGGATTTTTATTCAAAATATTTGGAGGTATGGTGTGTTGGAGTACCAAGAAGCAGTCAACAGTCGCCTTGTCATCAACAGAAGCAGAATATGTGGCACTATCCGAAGCTGCAAAAGAAGGGGTATGGTTGTCGAGACTGTTGAAGGACTTTGGCTTTGCAAGGACTACATTTACTATTTTTGAGGACAATCAGTCCTGTATTAAGTTAACTAAAAGGTGGGATCACAAGAGACTTAAACACGTAGAGGTAAAATTTAATTTTATTAAGGATTTAGTTAAAGATAAAACAATTTGTATTGAGTATATTAGTACAAACGAACAAACTGCTGATATACTAACTAAGAATCTTTCTACTGATTTGTTTGTTAAACATAGATTTGGTATGGGTTAGTGAATAGTAACTGATAGGGTGTACCTTGAAAACTGTTTGATTGAGAAAGAGTGTTGGAATACAATTAAACGTCTTTCAAATATACACAGAGTTTTTGTTATGTGGGGGTTGGTACTAAAGATGTATTTTTAATGTATTCGATGTCTTCTTAAAAGATAGTAATGTATGTCGTGGTGTACTAATGAAATATAACCGTTAAAACTATTTTGCTTTATTATTGAAGTTTCTTACTTTAAACCCAAGCTTATTTCTTATTTGCTATATTAAAACATCCAACAAAATGTAATATTCCGGAATCATATAAAGAATTTGCAGGAACTACGATGCGTAATTAAATAAACAATTGCAAATGACTAATTTATCACATCACGACAAGTTCAGAGTTCTTTTCAAGTAGTAGGCCATATTTAGAGCATTTTCTTTGAATAATTTTCTGTGAACACAAATGTATTATTTGTAATATAGTTTCACAAAAATTTGTTTTGACTATCATTTTCTATAGATCCCATCTCTGAAATCAATTATTATTGATTTACTAGTAATTCTAACCATATGCCATCCCTATTTGTATAAAAATCTATGTTGACATTTATTCCAATGTTGACAATTGACTACATTTGATATTTGAATTCGTTTGCTACCGGTTTTCTGCTCATTACTGTGTATTTATTCCCTCTTTTATTTAAACTTCGCCTTTTTATATCAATGTTAACTGCCTTTTTTTCAAAATAACACCCACATCGCGATAGTAATCGGTAATCTTCCGCTTGTCTGGTGAAAAGTTCGGTATCGAGGAGGATCTAACCTCAGAATGACAAAATGTTTGAATTCTTAATCAAGGAAGCTTGCTGCTGCTTCTTTGGTTTCCTATTTTGAGGAAGAACGTGATGGTCCAAGGGATATACGAGAGGTATAATATATATGTGTTAAAAAGAACATTTACTTTGAAAAAAATTAATATATTCACAGCGACTTGCTGATGCTTTGCTACTTCATCCTACTACTGTTTCGGCTATATTGAAAGATATCAAGAAAGGCAGGCCCTTGAGCAGTTCCGAAAAAACACACGATCGTAAAAACCAGTCACTAATACTGTTGACTTTGATCAAATGGCTATTCGGAATACAATATATGGATATCTATTGAAATAGTAAGTTCCATTATATCATATATAGAGAATACAATCCCGGGACCTCGGGATCCCGGCCGGGTTTTGATCCCGTAAATCCCGGGACTGTACTTGGCTAATCTCGGGATTTTCGGGATTGCCAGTTTGCCCTTACCTAGATTATATTAAGGGCACTTATTACATAAAGACAAAAAATCAACCTTAGGTACGCCGTACGATAAAAGAACTACACAGGTGCAGCCCAAATAATATGTAACTTAGAAGGGACTTCCCTGACCGGCATACTTCAACACAATACTGTTAAAGTAATTCCCCAACAGGGGCCAACAGGGGAATCACCCGATCACTCATATGATATATCATAATACTGTTGCGAGGGATTCCCCGTCGGGGATTCCCTGTACGAAAGAAAAATACGCTTATTAGGATTTACTTTTTTCACTTATTATTCTACCAGCGACAAGGTTACGCAGGTTACGTCATTTAAATTTAAAAGTCAATTATCTGAAAACGTTATTTTAAATGGCGGGGGATTTTGTTCAACATAAAAAAAACATTGATACGTTGTCAGCGTAGAGTTATTTTTTAGTTGCGGAAGACGAGAATAGTGCTAAATGTAAGCGATGCCTTGCCATTCTCAAGACTTTGGGTGGATCGACTAAGGGATTACATACACATTTGTCATCAAAACATAACATTAAGGTTTTAGCTGACGTTAATCGTTTAACAGCTTCAATAAGTCAAGATTCTGAAAATCTGCAAACAGCACCGCCTCCAGCTGAACGAAAGTTAGAAGGTTATTTTCCTAAAAGTGCCGACGATAGCCTGGATGATGTTTTGGCAAGAACGATTGCATTAGATGGATTTCCATTCAGTGTATTCATAACTTCAGACGATTTGAGAAGATTCCTCTTAGCGAAATACACGGATTTACCATAATCAGCTGTCACAATTCGAAAGCGTGTTATGAATTACAGCGAAAAAAATCATAAAGCATGTAACTGCAGAATTAAAACATTTGAAAAGTGAAGGTGAAAGATTCAGTCTATCTTTCGACGAGTGGACATCAACGCCCAATGAACGATACATGGCTGTCAACGTTCATTCATATAAAAAAATTTGGAGCTTAGGACTCGTTCCTATTCATGAAAGTATGACGGTTGAAAATTGTCTTCGTATATTGAAAGAGCGTCTAAGTAAATTTGATATTTACCTGGAAACTGATATCGTGGCTACTGTAACCTATGGACCGAACGCTGTGATAAAGGTTGGACAGCTTGTTTGCAATGAACAACTTCTGTGTCTCGGGCATGGTATCAATTTGGCCATGTATGATGTGCTTTATAAAATAAAGAATTATTTTCAAGACAGGCAAGACAGCCCTACCTCAGACTCAGATGATACTGTAAATGAATCAGCTGTGACTGCTGATTATATGAACAATAGCGACGATGATGAAAATTTAGAAGACTTAGACTGTCCAGAATCAGGTTTAATCTTAATGTCACAAAACGAACTTGCGCGAGAACATATACCAGAGTTAACGAAAGATGAAAACATTAATGAGCTGATAAAGAAAATCCGCAAAGTTGTAGTGTACTTCAAAAGATAACCATTGAAAAATGAAACAGTACTTCAAAAATATGTGAAGATTGAACATGAAAAAGAGCTGTCACTTTTTTTGGACTGTAAAACCAGGTGAAACGATTTTCTCTTTTAAAACCTGCATTCAAAAAGCTCTTAATAGATCTCAATCATCCAATCCGTTTAGAAGATGCTGATTTTGACTTGGTAAATCAAATTGTTAATGTGCTGACCCCAATTAAATTAACAGTAGAAGCAATCTGTCGACGAGATGCTAATTTATGCACAGCTGATGCCGCTTTTAAATTTCTTATAAAACAATTGTCTAGCAAAAACTCAGCACTTGCCAATAAAATGAAAACATCCTTAGTGGAACGTATAAAGCAATGACGAAATTTAACTGGTGTGTTGAATTATTTACAAAATCCACGAAAAGATGATGAAAATCAGTTATTATCGGATTTGGAATGGCTTGACTTATTTCCAGTTCCTACACAGGCTTTAGTGAGGGTGCAAATGAAGAGTATTGTTAAAAGACTAAATAATCGAGATGACACGGAAGAGGAAGAAAGGTCAGGATCACAAACAGATAATGAGCCAAGGCAACAAACCTCCCAACCCCAATTGACACTAAAGGAAAAGTTACAGCTGGAAATTAATAAGAGCATGGAATCCCCAGATCCTGAAGTACAAAATGAATCGGGGTTGGTAAATAGTATTAGACGCGAAATGAGCCTGTTCGAAAATGGTTCGTGGATATCACTTAGAATTAGCATATAAATATCTATTGTCTATTCCTCCAACCAGTGTAGAACCTGAGCGAGCGTTTTCGGCTGCTGCTTATGTTGGCAATAAACTACGAAGCAGGCTTGGAAGTCAAACATTGGATGCTTTGATATTTCTGCGATTGTATTTTCGAAATTCCAAATAGTTTTTTGAATAGTCTTTTCTGTTCCTTATTTTAGTATATTGTGTAATGTGTTGTGCAACAATATTAATAAATAATTTTTAAGAAATTACTTAAGTTTTTTTTTATTTGAGCCCAATTAGAAACCACATAGTCTAATCCCGGGATCCCGGGTTTACGCTTCAAAAATCCCGTAATCCCGGGATTGAAAAACATGCTCGGGATTGTATTCTCTAATCATATATCATAATCACACCATTTGTATATCTTTCAGAACAACATGTTACGCTTAAAACCTTGCATGACACCGAGCGACACTACAAGCGAGAAGAAAATAAAATGAACTAGACTACCGGGGGAAAATGAACTCAAGGAACTTTCTGCTATGGTTTGAAGAACGGCTTTTTAATAATCTAGAGCAACCATTACTGATCGTCATTAACAATGCACCTTACCATAGTGTTACTGAAAAGAGTATCCCAACTTCTATGTGGAAAAAAATTGGTTTTAACTTCTATAATTAGCACTACTTAATTATTTATTTAAGGCATAGACCAAGAAAAGTGTATGTGGCAGATAAGTTGGTTTAAAAAAGTATGGACATATCGTACTTAGATTACGCCCATATTCACATTTATTCACTGCAATTGAAAATGTATGGGGAATTGCGATAAAATATGACAACGGTAATATAGGTATATGTGGGGCAGGGGCAGAGAATGTTTTGAGACTATGGTAGGATGCACTGAAACATGTAATACCAGAAATGTGGAAGAATTATATCAACCATGCTAAAAACATTATAGAAGACTGGTAGAAAAGGGAGGTTGTGATCGATAAAAATAGAGTAGCAGAATTTATTATTTATTTTGAAACAAGTGATGGTGATGATTCCGAATAATTTTAGGTAAAGACCTCAAAAATATCTTTTCGATCCAGTCTCTAATAATGCTGTGTGTAATTTGTATTAATAGATCTTAAAGCGAGTGCTTTCATTACTGTATTTGTGTAATACGTATATATAATGAGTTTCGTGTGTTTGCAATAGAATTAGTGCATTCATATTACAAAATATTTTCTATTTGTTGTAAATAGATACTCTGTAGTTCAATATTCAAATAAATAGTTCCTTTATAAACTTTTTTACTTAATTTATTTACATTTTTGATTGCTGACTCTTATAGTATTTGTACTGTTTCTTATCCACCTTAATTTTATGCAGTAAACCGTTTAAACAAAGTAATGCGATCTTTCTCATATTAAATTTCTTTCATGTGCCATTGTTTATAAATTGTTGTTATGTCTACAGAAAGATATGGGAAGTAATATTAACTCTTTCGTATTTGATATATTATATACTTAGTTATAAATTACTTGAATAGCTTCTAAATTTCATGAATAACTCTTTAATTCATTAATACGCGATTATCAGTTAAACGGCAACAATATAGAAGGGAAGAGAGGTTTAAAAAATCCGAAGTTACAATGAACGGAATATACGTAGTTTGCTTTGCAATTTGACATATGATATATAATATACATACTATTATAGACAATTTATCGACATGAAAGTATTATCTACACAAAAAAGGAAAAACTTGTTCATCACCCTAATATTACTGTTGAAAGAGGAATTATACCATATTTTAAGCAAATTGATGTAAAAAAGGTGGAAAACACAAATATATTATTAATTATTACATGATGTACTCGTATCAAAGAAAACACATATTGATAATATAAAAACTTAACCACAACAGCATCATGTTGCTGTGATTATATATTTATTTAGAATTGGAACAGGAGTAATAAATATAATTTTAATTGAATCGGCCGATACTTGCTGGAAATCCATAATATGTAAATGGGATTTAAGTAAAACACTTATACTAATTTCCAGTATATATTACACTTTATTATATTGTAATGGGTCATATTATTTGGAAAATAAAACGTTAATGTATATGCCAGTTGTCTACTGTATATATTAAAAGCAATTTCATTTCTTTATATTTATATTTCTCGCTTGTTTAAAATTTTACCTAGCAAGGCATTCTGCATTAAAACGGGTTCTTCCCCGGACGCACATTGAATAACGTAAACAGTACCTTAGTATGAGATCACTTCTCTTTGTCCGTTGTATTAAATATGTAACGTATATTTCCCCATATATATGTATATATATAAATGAGAGGCAACATATATTTGATATAAGGATATGCTTTGTCAGCAATAATACATTTTGTAATATTAACTGTATTATGTATGGGGCCCAATGAAGGAGAATATATTCTGGAAACATTCTTTCGCATGAAAGGGGAAGGAGGAAGAAATAGCACAGAAGGAAGTATCAGTGAATCAAGCCCTGCGAGAAATAGCGAACGGCTGATTTACTTAGGTCTAGTACGACGCAAATAAAAAAACGTCGGACCTAACAAGACTAAATACGCTAGTTTTGATAACACTCGCAAAGGGTGAATCAACACAGTAATAAAGTTACCTGTGCGCGATTTAAACAATTTGGATTATAACAAAGAATCCTTATAGTGAAAAGTTAAATGTGCGTTTGTTTTGTGAAACTCCTCTGAGCTCCGGTATCACCACAAGGTAGGAGTTTATGTCCTTAAGTCTATCGATAGCAAAGATAAGCATACTGATATCAGAAAGAAAGGCCTAGACATTTTAGTAAAAGAATCAAACGAACTTTATAAAAAACATTTGCAAGGTATAGCAATACCATATTCATATTTAGTTATCTGTACACTATTCAATTGATGTAAAAAGTCCCTATGTGTTTAATTCAATATATATATGTTTATATGTAATCTGATATTTTATTAATTACTTACCCATATATTTATAGATACATTTACAAAGCCGATATTTGCTTATGTAAATATTCTTATAATAAATAATGACAGTGCTCTATTTATTGCTATAATACAGGGGATACATACACACACCTTTCGTATATCACACGACCTGAGATTATTAGTACAAAATATATATCAATTTCAATAGTTGTATAATTGAAGAGTCCCATTGCTAGAGTTAGTGAATCACCGGGCATATACTTAATTAACTTTTTACCGTCAGGAACGGTTATTTTCCTGTGGCGTCCAAACAATAGGCAAAGTAATCATTTTAAATCAATGATAAACTGCATATCTATCTCTCATATTACTATTTTAACCCTTAAAGTAACATGCAAATTGGTATCCCCATTCATTATTATTATTTGCAAAGGATTAAAAAAATAGCCAAACGTTACAATATGTATTAATAAATTGACGACATGTTTCGCTACGATGTAGCTTCTTCAGATCTTATATTACTACTGAACACGCTCTTCACAAATGTATGGCTTTTTTCTAAACTATTTCAATGGGTTGCACTTATCTACATTAGAATCGTCTCTTACCGATATATCGTCTAAAGTTATCTTAATATTTGATGAAACCAGTTTAAAAGTGGGGAATTATTAAGGTCTAATTGGACATTTAACAATATATCTGCATATTTAAGTTTATTTATTTCTAAGAATTCCAGTAAATTTAACTTTAATCCTTTTTGTTGTGACTGTAAAATTTCAAAATCTGTATTGAAACTATGATTATTTTCCAACAAATGAATGCATAATTGGAATCTGTCTTTTTGTTAATAAAACTTTTAAAATGTTCCTGTATTATTTTTTCAAAGCTCCTACCAGTTTGGCCTATGAATGTTTTAGGGCACTCTTTACATGTTAGTTTGTATACTCCGGATTTATTACTTTTGCTTGTCTTGGATTTATTATTTTTTATGAATTTCCCTAAAGAATTATTAGTTTTATAAACTACATTTATATCTGTTTTTCGTAAAATTTTTCTTATTTTTTCACTTATATACACTGTGTCCATAAAGTATGGACACAAGCCCGTAATAACGTTATTGTGCATTATTTGACAAAATGCAAAAATATATCGATTAATGTTTTTTATTAGCTATATTTAGATGCTACTATTTTGTTTTTTTTTTCGTCGACCTTGAATAAGTTATGACGTCATTGATAATTTTTTTAAATGTCAACCCCATTTTTTTTAGAGATTTTGAAAGCTTTTACAATTCTTTATTCGATGATTTAAACATTTTGGTGTTAGTGTTACATTAGAAAAGTCTATGCGACACAACCGGAAAATTTGGACGTTTTACGACAACGCATCATCTACGAAACCAGACTAATCACTCCCGAAATATTACAGAATGTGCGAAATGGAATTTATCATCGCTTAGGATTTTGTCAACAAAATGAAGGAAAACATTTTGAGCATTTGTTATAAATTTGATACTGAAAATGTCAAAAATAAAACTTAGAATTACAACACAGTTTACTCAAAAATTTTCTAATGTAACATACCAAAATTTTTACGACATCGATTAAGAATTGTAAAAGCTTTCAAAATCCACAAAAAAAAAGTGGGGTTGACATTTAAAAAAAATATCAATGACGTCATAACTTATTCAAGGTCGACGGAAAAAATAAAATGGTAGTATCTGAATATAGCTAATAAAAAACATTAATCGACATGTCTTTGCATTTTGTCAAATAATGCACAATAACGTTACTACGGGCTTGTGTCCATACTTTATGGACACAAATGATTACTCAAAAATTTTCTAATGTAACATACCAAAATTTTTACATCATCGAATAAAGAATTGTAAAGGCTTTCAAAATCCACAAAAAAACAATGGGGTTGACATTTAAAAAAATTATCAATGACGTCATAACTTATTCAAGGTCGACGGAAAAAACAAAATGATAGCATCTAAATATAGCTAATAAAAAACATTAATCGACATATCTTTGCATTTTGTCAAATAATGCACAATAACGTTATTACGGTATATATTATTATTATTATTACGATATATAATAAATATATATCGTTGCATTTATCTACAATTCAAACAGCAACATTCTTTTATTTTCTAAAGTATTTATAAAATGTACTTAGTTACATAAATTTACTGGTCTTTAAAGAGCATATCCTCCTACTTATATAAAAATGTATAAATTTAGATACCCTAGTTACTTCATTCTTCTTCGAAATTTTCTTTCTTTTCACCTCGACAATTATCAGCCATTCGTTCGAGAGCAAGTCTCCGGGACGTAGAAGGTACTTTAAAATAATTACTGCAGTGATTGGCGGGAGATTTTTTCCCGATTCCCCTGGGATCGTCAACTCTACAAAACTGTCACGACCCTACATTACTCACTTACAAAGTTTCCGTTGTTCGCGATCGTCCAAGAACGTTTGCAATAATCCTGACAGTCTAAATTAAAGGAAAGAAGTACGGTTACAAAAACGAAAAAAGAAAGAAGACAAAGAAACGGACAGACGTTTAAGACACAAAAGAAGCATCACTATCAGAAAAGTTAAAGTCGTAATGACCTCTTGTTAGAACTGCTTCTTTCGCAATTGATACACTATATACCAAATGAAATTGAACTTTAATGAAATAAAAATAAGACAGCAATATTATTAATTTCCACCTTATTGAGGTAAAATCCCATTACAATTTTTGACACACTGTGACTTCCTCAGATGGAGTTGTATTGCAAACTAAACCTAAAGAATGTTGACAAATTTAAACTTAAATGAATATTATAATGAAAAAATAATTATACTCAAAAGGATGGTTCAATAATAGGCACTTTCTATTCAAGATGTAAAGTTTATTACAAAAAGGGACCAAAATTTACCGAGTACAGACACAAAGAAAAACAAAATAAATAAAAGAATCATTTGTAAAATAAGCCTAATAAAGGAGAATTGCCGAAATCTTCATGATTATTGAGTAAGAGGTTTGTGTTTTTATGTTTCAAAGTTTCCATTACTTTCAGTAAATTTAATTTTTGCAATTTATTTTCTATGTGTAAAATTTTTAAATAATAATTCAAATTAGGGGCTTCTTCTCTCAGATGTATTGCAGAATGTGAGTCTTTTTTATTATTAATATAGTTACCTTCATGTTCTTTGATTCTTTTAGAAAAAAATCTACCTATCTGGCCTATATAAAATTTAGGACATGAACTACATTCAAGTTTGCAAACTCGCGATTTATTATTCCTATCTATTTTTTGTTTATTGTTTAAAGTATAAGTATAAAGTATTTTTTATTCTATAAGGCCATATATAGCGTAGAATACGTCAATAAAAATATAAAACAATTATGATATACAAACATGCACATTTAAAATTATAAAAAATAAAATCATACACAAAAAAGTTTTCGAACATCTATAATCTAAATGATTCTTATACGTTCCGAAAAAAAATCATCAACAGCATACAGTGACGTATTCAGTAAGTATTTTTTTAATATTATTTAATAGTTTTTCAAGGAGTTAACTTTAATATGGTCAGGAATATGGTTACATATTTTGATACATCTAAATACAACACTTTTTTGTACTTTTGTTAAACGTGTCTGTGGCGAAACCAAACATGCACGTACCCTACCCCTGGTACCATGACTGTGATCCATCTCAAATGCCTTGAAAAATTCATCGTAATATCTTTTCACAAACAATGCATACTCCAACACATAAATAGACGGCAATGTAAGTACATTATTATTTTTAAATACTTGTTTACATGAAGCCCTAGGTTTTAAGTTGAAAATAGTCGTTATGACATTTTTTTGCGAAATAAAGATACGTCTAAAATCGACCGCACTGCCCCAGAATACTGCAGCCTCGAATGAATATTTACATAATAAGCACACACAGCAGTCTCCACACTTATGTTGTTGGTAATTACTTTCAATGCATAACAACACCGACATAGCTTCAGTGCAAGACTCTCGATGTGCGAACCCCAAGACAGGCCCGAGTCAACGCTAACTCCCAAGAAGACGACGCGATTAACACTGGTAAGTATTTCTCCATGATGATCCACCTCCAATTCCTCGAGAAGACCATTAAAATTAAGTAAAAAAGTTTTATTGATATTTAGGTTGAAATTATGTTGTTTTAACCATTGATCCAGAGCACCCAAAACTGACTGTAGGGCAACCGCATCTTGTTGTTGCTGCTTCGCTTGGATGATAGTGGATGTATCATCAGCATATTGAACCACTCGATTACCCACAGCCAGTGACAGATTATTAACATAGAGAAGAAACAGAAATGGCCCCAGAATCGAGCACTATGGAACGCCACATCCAACATCACGCCATGCAGACTGTATCCTTCTTCATAATTGAATAATAATTGAACCTAAAGACTAAAAGCTATGTTATAATTTCTCGTTAAAAATTTAGAAATTTTTTGCGTAAGATTACCAGTATATGTAAGTGTTTTATATTTATTATTCATATCACGACTATCTGTAGAGTATACTAATTTAATAGGTTTCTTGTAACTTTGTTTATTCAGAATATTGTAAACAATATCTTGTTTGTATCCATCGTTATAGGCTATTTGTTGAATGTAGTTGAGCTCTTTACTATAATTTTCTATCGATAAGGGAGTACTAATAAGTCTATAAATTAAAGAATTGAACGAAGCCATTTTATGGGAGTATGGATGTTTGAATTTATTGTTAATTACTGTATCAGTATGTGACGGTTTACGGTATCTGGAAAAATCATGCTTATTGTTTTTATTTAAAATCGTTAAATCTAGGAAATTGATGGTTTTATTTATTTCTTTTTCGACCGTGAACTTAATGTTACGGTGAAGATTAATAATGTATGATAAAAAAGGTTTAATTGTCTGTCTGCACCCGTAAAACAAGCTAACCCATAGTCTATGTTTCTATACCAATAAATAAAATGTTTGCAAAGTGAGTGTTCATGAATTTTCTTTTCTAAATTATCCATAAAAATTTCAGCTAGAAGGCGCTTAGGGGGTTACCCATTCTTTGAAACATAGTATAAATTATCGAAATAAAAATAATTTTGGTCTAAGCATACATGTAATAAATCTAAAATATATTATTTAATGATCAAATTTACATGATTTTTTGTTAAAAGTTCTTCTACCAATTTTAAGATATCTTTAGGTGGAATAGAAGGAAACAGATTTTGTACATCAAAAGAAATCAATTTACTATTGTATGGGAGGTTGAATTGTTGGTTCTTATCTATTAATTCATATAAATTTTGGATGCTCTATATTTAGGTTTGAAGTTGCAATAAAATTGTAAAACATAAATAAGTTTTTTGGACACTTTAACCGATGGGGTCGGTGTGAATGAAACAATTTGTATAGAATCGGGGAGTTTTCTTTGTGGAAAGTGCAAATTAGTAATATTGCTCTTTCATTTTTATTTCATTAATTATGGATTTCCATCAAGTAGAGGCTACTTCGATTCAAAAAAAAATATAACTTTCGTTATTATGTAGTAAATATTTTCGTTGTTTGATATACGTCAATCCCTAAAGATTCTGTTTGTTTGCACCTTAGAAAACAGCACAGGCTTTTATGAGACTATGTTTATCTCTTTCTAATTATAGAATCATCGCATATAAGTCTGTCATTTGCTAATATGCAATATTGTCGGATTCTGTTTTTTATCTTTCAATACAGTGAAATTAACTGCAGCATCTACTATCTTTTCTCTTGCTGTCAAAAGTCGTTAATTATTGTGTTTATATTTAACCTCTTGCATTACATATAGCATCATCTTATTATAAAAACCTCGTGAGCTAAACAAAAATTATAATTTTTGGAAAGCTAATTTTGTAGAGTCGTATGATAAAATGACTTGTATTGATTGGTCACATCTAGAAACATATACGAACGTTAATGTTGCGACAGCAAATTTCTATTCTGAGATTTTTTCTGTGGGCGACAACTACGTACCCGAAACATCTTCTTTCTCTCACAGGTTTCCTACTTGGTACACTCGAGAGGTAATAAGGACGATAAAACAGAAAGAATATTAGTACCGTAAATGGAAACGTACAAGCTCTACTAATAATAAACAATTGTAAAACAAATTTGTAAGATTACAAACCTTGGTCAAAATTAAAATCATAATCTGTACATATCTAATGTTGAAACAAATATAGTGAATAATCCATCACAGTATTGGCAATATGTGAGATAAAAAGAGCGATAAATTCCGGGTCCCTGCTTGCTTGAATTCAGGAACCGATATGTTATCTGATGCAGATGAACTCGTAGAGGCTTTTACACACATGTTTTCCACTAGATTTGTACCACGTTCAACTGTACTTAATTTTGCTGTACTTCTTCTGCGAATATTCTTTCATTTGATAGTTTTCATATTTCGGCGATTTCGACTGCTGAGGTTTTGTCTTTCTTGATGCAAATAATATCTGGATAACACCTTCGATCACGGTGGGCCTCCGTTTTCCGGACTTTTCGAAGCCAAGTCTATTACACCAATTTTTAAACATGGAAATGAGAGCTTTATCAACAATTATCGACCCATAAGTATCTGTTTACCTATCTGTTCCAAAGTTTTTGAACAACTTCATTACTTTAAAATATATGCTTGCGTATCACCTTACATTTCCTTGTACCAGAATGGCTTTAAATTGGGAAGATCAACAGTAACGGACTTGATTGAAATTACGCAGGTAATGCTTAGCCAAAATGGTGATATATACAAATTTCGCTAAAGCGTTTGATACGATTGACCACAATATACTCATCACCAAAATGTCCTCCTTAGGCTTTTCTTCTGATACTGTAAAATTAATTGATTCTTATTTTGGACAAAAGATCGGCCTATGCTTGTTATAATGGATACAATTCCAACATATTCACTGCGTCTTCTGGTGCACTACAAGGGCCCAATCTAGGACCTCTACTATTTATAATCTATATAAATTTAATTGAATCGGCCGATACTTGCTGGAAATCCATAGTATGTAAATGGGATTTAAGTAAAACACTTATGCTAATTTCCAGTATATATTACACTTTATTACATGTATTAATAAATTGACGACATGTTTCGCTACGATGTAGCTTCTTCAGATCTTATATTATAAAGTGTAATATACAGACTGTCCCGTAAGAAACGCCAACATTCATAATTCCGTTATTTATTGTCCGGTTTTATTTAAACAAAAAGTAAATTTAATAGCATCAAAAACACTATAAGATAGCAGTGTTTTATTTGTTTTCAATTGTTTTCATTAATGTCAAACGACAGTCAAGTTTTTTATTTTAAATGGCAACATATATATTTTTGGCTATATTCGGATTGTATTTTTTTTTTCTGAATTCAACGATGTATAACATGTTTATTTTTGATAAACGTTTATTGCAAAAAAAAAACTTTATAAATTTCATCTTTGTCTTCCATTATTTATAAATATTCGAATGTGTCATGAAACATTTGAAATGTAAGTATTATAAATATTATTATAAGAAACAAAACACTTTACAATAAATGTTGAAATTGCCCGCCACCTTGTTTAACACATATCGCACATCTCCTAATAATAAAAAATAAAAAAAAAACTTTATAAATTTCATCTTTCATTATAGTAGACTTGGCCCAGTCCACTAGCATTATGTCAATGTGCCTTAAGTATCAGTTTGACTTTATTAAGTTTTCTGTATTATCCTGTTTGAACGATTTGCCGCAACAAAAAGCGTATTTTCGTTAAAAATGAATAACAATGAATTAACGGACATGTTACAAGTGTTCTTTGAATGTAATAAAAATCGCCTTCAAGTAGTTCGTCGGTACAGTGCTCGTTTTCCGGACAGATAAGTTCCAGGTTAGAAAATATTTCAGAGAATTGAAAAGAATTTAAGAAATTATGGATCATTTACCAAACCAAAAACACAAAAACGGAAATTCTCCGAAGATAAGGAATTAGATGTTCTTCTTGCTGTACAGCAAAATTCACGAACTTCGATTCGCGAAATTGCACATAATATTGGGGTATCAAAAACTACAGTTCATGGTATTTTAAGAAAACACAAACTTAAACCGTACATAGCTCGAAAAGTTCATGCATTAGAACAAAATGATCCTGGCCGAAGAATCCAGTTTTGTCGTTTTTATTTAAATGCATTAGAACAAGACCCGAATTTTTACAGAAGGATAATTTGGTCTGATGAATGCACTTTTAGCAACAACGGTATTTTTAATAGAAACATTCATCGACAGTGGAGTGCAGACAATCCGAGATTTGTAATTGAAAATAATTTTCAAAGACGTTTCAACGTAAATTTTGGTGTGGCATTTTAGGTGATCAATTAATTGGGCCATTTTTCATAGATGGTTGCTTAAATCAAGAAAAATACTACACTTTATTACACGAAAATCTCCAAAACTTTTTAGATGAATTACCTTTGGCAAATTTAAATAGAATATTTTTTCAACAAGATGGGGCTCCCGCGCACAACGCCAGAGTAAATACTGATTTGTTGAACACCCAATTTGGAAATAGGTGGATAGGAACATCCGGTCCTATCGAGTGGCCTGCGCGTTCACCGGATCTTACGCCCCTCGATTTTTGGTTGTGGGCTTATCTACAAGATCGAGTTTATTTAACAACTCCAGAAAATGTTGACATTTTAAGACAAAGAATTATTAACACTTGTCAAGAAGTACCTGCCGCTTGTCTTTTAAATGCGACCTTTGGAGTAATTAGGAGATGTGCGATATGTGTTGAACAAGGTGGCGGGCAATTTCAACATTTATTGTAAAGTGTTTTGTTTCTTATAATAATATTTATAATACTTACATTTCAAATGTTTCATGACACATTCGAATATTTATAAATAATGGAAGACAAAGATGAAATTTATAAAGTTTTTTTTTTGCAATAAACGTTTATCAAAAATAAACATGTTATACATCGTTGAATTCAGAAAAAAAAATACAATCCGAATATAGCCAAAAATATATATGTTGCTAGGCTGTCTTGACTGTCATTTGACATTAATGAAAACAATTGAAAACAAATAAAACACTGCTATCTAATAGTGTTTTTGATTCTATTAAATTTACATTTTGTTTAAATAAAACCGGACAATAAATAACGGAATTATGAATGTTGGCGTTTTTTACGGGACATCCTGTATACTGGAAATTAGTATAAGTGTTTTACTTAAATCCCATTTATATATAAATTTAACTTCAATTGATTGTTGAGATCTTGCGTACGCCGATGACCTAAAAATATTTTCAAAAATCAACAAAAAATTGCAAAGAAACATCAATATTATTACCGCTTGATACGATGCAAACAAATTTGAATTAAGTGCAAACACGGTTTTCAAAACTAATAATAATTTATCAAAACATATTAAAAACAATAAAGATAGAACAGATAAAAATAAAAATCTGAAGTCTATAAGTTAATGTGTGAATGCGGTAAGATATATATTGGACAAACAGGAAGATCGTTTGAAAAACGCATTGCTTCGTTTAGAAATAAAAAACAAATTCCACTTTTGCTAATCATCTATTGAAGAAAACCACAATTTCAATAAGGATTTTCGAATTCTACATTTACAAAATAAAAGCCAAAAAATTAAATTTACTGAAAAGTTTAGAAATCAATAAATTAAAACAATCTCAAATTTTACTTAATGATCAATTGGATTTAATTAACTCACATCTGTTAAATTTATTCATTTAAAAACTGTTTAGACGATAATAGAAATGTACATTTAGTTTATTAAAACAAATTTTATGCGTAAACATGTTTAGTACCCATGTTTAGTAGGGGCGAACAGATGGGCCACATCTTCTCACTACCTACAATATTTGTGTAAATTCTTAGATTTTTTAGAAAACATTGTAAAATAATACTAACCTTGTTCATTTTATATTTTTAATTTAGTTTGTAACGTGCTCTTTAGCTATATGTAACTAATGAAGCTACTGTGCTGGCGAAACAATTGTCGTTTTACGATTACGTATTAACAAAGTGAAGATTTCAACCATTAGTTTTATTTCTATTTTAAATTATGGCTCCTTATCAAGTGAAAGCCGAATAAATACAATAAATTGTACTCATTTTATTATTTTTATACACCTTACGTGGAAATATACTCCAAATTTTATCTCTTTATTTTCTAAATAAATGAGAAGTTATTATTAAATTCTTAAAAATATTTCACTGGTTTTTGATATTTTTTAATATTATACGAAACTAACGAAAACTCATACACCTAAGTAACTGTAAATTACTTACACCCAAGGATTAATTTGAAAATAAATTGGAGGCCTTCCATTGTATCTATGTGCTGTTAACTACGTTTTTGTTCGTAACGTCAACTTACTAGATTCGATTTGCTATTCAAATTTGTACAGCTACTTGTGTTAAATACAAACGAACAAAATCTCCCATCAGGAAACGAAAATAAAAATACGAAACAGAAATTCTCCTAATGGCATATTTGCTGATTAATTTTTAACTAGTTTAGATCAGATGGTATGTTTAAAATTAGTGTAAATCAAAGGGCACGAGGCGTTCTCCGAGGACAGGGTACGCTCCCTGGGGGTGCAACCAGTGCATTATCAAATTACCACCACCCGCCCCGTAGCCTCCGTTAATCTGTTTTCAATGAACCCCGCACTCTATACACATGATACTGTACACAGATCATCCCCCTTATGTGTCAGATAGTTCTTTTCGATACTAAACATTAGGGGTGCACGGGCATTAGCCTTCATTTGTTTGCCCTTAAGATAGGGTTAACGATTATCGTTTTGAATTGATTTTAAAAATCCTCTTGAAAGGCGAACAAAGGTACTGCCACTCGTCAAATTATGAAGTGTGTCCTATTTATGAAATCATGCACATGCGTTTAAGTTTTTTGTGATTAACATAGACAAAAATTTAGAACGTCAGGCATTATTTTGCAGTTACCTTTATTAATATATGTATCTTTCTTATCCATAAAGAAAATACAATACTAATACAGGAAATATCCGAAACAAACAAATTGGGATATACTATATGACCAAAAAAAAATACTAAAAGTATGTACCTACCTTTGAAGCAAATTTTGTAAAATTATTTACTGTGTTTAGAATAATAAATGAATAAATTTTCATGACCAAAAGTTAAAATCAAAAGAAACATAACAAGAAAAGAAAAGAATAAAATAACAAACAAAATACAAATAAATTAGAAGCACAGTACAAAAAAAAACAATAAAATAAATAATAAAAAAGCAATATCTTTTTTGTTTGTGAACTCATTATAGTCGTAAGCGAGTCCAATGTCGAAGAGGAGAAAAACGGTTTTTGAATTTTTTTTTAAATCGCAAGACTGCACTTACTAGAGAATAGACGAGTTGGGAGGAAATTACCATATATCCAAGAGCTAAGTAATGCCACATTCTTGCCAAACAATCGATATCCTCTTGCAGCTGCCATATGACGATACCTGCAAGAGGCCAACATCAATATTCTCAATTGGCCGGGGCTGTCGCCAGGTCTATCGCTAATAGAATACATCTGGGATATGATACCAAGGATTGGTGGGCTTCCCAATCCTCCAATGAACTTACAAAAGCTACACGATGCTCCATAAGTTGTTTGGAATGGACTTCCAGAGGAGCAAATCATCTTATTAGAAGTATACCCAGGCGAATAGCCGAATGTATTCGTGTACACAGAGCGAAAATTCCTTATTAAATTTCTCTGTCAAGCGTATAGATCTCTAAGATTAAGAGCGTATATTGAGACACACTCTACACAGGTGACGCAGTACAGCTCAGGACAGATTTTTGTAGCATATGTAATTCCTTATTCCCCCTTATACTGACGAGATAGGCGCGTGTCTGTGTTTACACGTGCGAGTTTGACACATGTGCATTTTTGGGACCTATGGAGTCAATTCCCACGAAACTATAGGCTAAACGTATACTGGAACATGGGTGACACAGTACAGCAAAGACCATATTTTTCTAACGTATGTTTGAACTTCATCAAATTCTTGCCTGTGTAACCTGAAGTAATTTTTAAACTACGTATCAGATAGTTTATAAATTAGAATAAATTAGTCATATGTGGCACGTTTTTTTTTATAATAACTTCGCCAAATGGAGAGATAGGTTAAAAAGTAATATTAAATTTTCAATTTCAAGATCTGAGTTTGAATCAGATTCAGTAGGCATTTTTCCTATCTGAAGTAAGTAGCAAGTAATCTAATCAGGATAAGTGTGCCGATCTGACATCGACTGAAAATACATCCTGTCATGTCTTCCAGTATACGCATCATAGAAACTGTCCTGCGTTTGTTTGTCCTGTGCTGAACTGTACTGCCTTGAACTGCCCTGTGTGTCTGTACCCGCCTAGCCTAATAAATTATTATTATTTTGATGAATCATCAAACCGATAGGTATGAAAAATCCTGTTGAGTAAAACAATACAATAATATATATATATATATATATATATATATATATATATATATATATATATATATATATATATCATAATAATAATTTTACAAAATTTGCTTTAAAAGTAGTATATACTTTTAGTAGTTTTTTTTGATCATATTGTATATTACAATTAATTTGTTTCGGGTATTTCCTGTATTAGTATTTTATTTTCTTTATGGATAAGAAAGATACATATATTAATAAAGGTAACTGCAAAATAATGCCTGACATTTTAAATTTTTGTCTATGTTAATCACAAAAAACTTAAACGCATATGCATGATTTCATAAATAGGACACACTTCAGTTTGTTCGCCTTTCAAGAGGATTTTTAAAATCAATTCAGAACGATAATCGTTAACCCTATATATATATATATATATATATATATATATATATATATATATATATATATTTATATATATAAGCAATTAAGGAAAATGCTTATATATTTGATACGCTGGAAAGCACTTCACTGTGTAAGTTTGAATAAGCACTTGTGAGAGATATTTACCTCAAAAAAAACTAGAAATGGAGTGAGTTTTGCGAATATTTAAGGATCTAGTTTAAGAATAACGAATCATATTGCAAGTAATGTCTAAGAATTAGGAATTAATTAAAGACGCCAGCTAAAGTGTTGTGAGGTCAACAAAATTAATACCATTAAAAAATTCATTGCGAAAAATACTTTAAAATGACACCTTACATGATATGGTTTTTAATAGGACGTATTAATAATAATTTTGACATGTAGAAAAAATAGCTCAATAATAACTAAAATTACTAATTCAGAAGTAATTAGAACAGAAGTTGTATGTATTTCATTAAATAATAACAAAATTTAAATAATAGAACAAAAATTTGAAACGAAAGTTCTAAAATATTGGATACATGACATGACTTGATCGTTCGATCGCAGGTTTCTCAGAATAGGGGTGTGGTTTATGACCCGTGCGATACAAAGGGAAGGTTTGCTCTAGAAAATACGAATTGTATCAAATATGCCACAAAAAGTTTAATTTTATATTTCTAAACATTATTAAATTTAATATATTCATAAATCGTATAGTTTAAAAATGGGATTAAAAAAAAATTACGCCTGAAAGATGTGAAACATCGAAATCGATTGTTATTTAAATAAGCGAATATAAAGTAAAGTAAAGAAATATTTAGATTGTCACTATCACTATTACTTTCACTATCACTCATATTTAAAATCAATAAAAAGTTGCAACATATTCCATTGAAAATACTTTATTATGCTCGAAAGGCCGAACCCATATACTAACATATTATCAATGTAAGCCAAGCTTATCAAATTTAACATGTCTTATTTAACTTGTCAAATTTGACTTAAATTTTACAGATTAGTAATGTATGCATAACCTATGAAGTCTATAAGTGACAGTATGAATATTTTTGTCCCGTTTATGCAAATAAAGAACTTATGCTTATAAGAGTTATACGGGTTTTATATGTCGCGCTGTGTACACAAGTAAAGCGACTATAGCGCCCACCGATGAACACACACACACGTAAAAGTGGCGAACGCCTAGTGTATAGCTTGCAGGGATAGCGGAGAGAGCGGGCGACAGCATAAACACAGATTATAGCGTTCACCAATATACACTCACACACAGTATACGCGCTTCAGAGAGAGCGAAGCGCCAGCAGTATGGGGAAGAGAGGGGAGCGCGCGTGATGGCATTCAGGAGCCGAGTTTACCCACGTGGCGCGCTATTAGATATTTCACATCAAAAATTATTAATACATGCGAAGTGTAACAAGATACGACGTATTTACTTAGAACATTTAAAATTTCCCCAAAATATTAGAATGGCTTAATAGGTAATCAAACTATACTACAAAATAAATATAGAAAATGTACAAAATTAATCTCTAACAAGCATTATCAAGCTGTGATTTTTGTCGCTTTAAAAGTGGCTTAAGCCGTAAGAAATATGGTCAGTTTTCCTTATATAACAAATTTCGTGTTCCTAAACCAAAAACGGCTGATTAAATTGATCTGAAGCCAATTAAAACCAGCTCACATAAACATTTTACGGTACGTAAGCTTTATTCCCGTTGAATTCCCCACAATGTGACTCCAGTTCAAAAAGAAGACTCTATAAGATGGTGTAAATCTCCAATGAATCATTTAATTTAGTTACATCATTACAGATAATGAAACTTGGGTATACTTCTGTCATTTTTCGTTGTTTATTATTTTCCTCTAACTCTTTCTATTTCGTCACCAGCTTAGCCTCTTTCCATATGATCATCTCCATTTCTCTAATCCAAGTTTTCTTATGTCGCCTTCTTATGCCAAACTTCTTTGCCTTCTATATTATTCTGACCAATCTATTTTTATCCATTTAACACCAGCTTTATTTTCATCTCCTGTTTTATTTAATAGTATAATATTTGCTACCATCCATCACTATTGCCTACAGAAGTTGTAATTTTTCTGTGGTATGAATATATTCCTCTATATAAAACAAGTTTAGCTTTAATACTTATTTTTCATTTACAAAATTATTGCTCATACAGTGGTATAATTTTACTGTAGGCAATATTCTAGTATTTATTTATGTTTCATCATTTCCTAATTAATCTACTACTGTGCCTAAATATTTTGTGTGTTCTTCTACTTTATTATTTTATCTTTTATTTGAATAATTAGTTTTTTTTTGCTTGTTCGATGTAACCTATTTCTTTTAATACTATTGTCCAAATATCTAAGATGCATCGCTTACGCATACACTAATTCAACTATAAGATAAATTAGATTTAATTCTCTTTGTTAAATTGAAAACAGCATTAACTAAACTATTCTTCTTTTCACGCTAAAGTAATTCCTTGACACACTAGAAAAGCAATAAAATTCCACATTTAGCAAATTGTTGATCTAAACCGGGCAATGATTCATTGACTGTAGAGAAAGATACTTTTAGGATGAGGGTTTTAGAAGATTTGAAATGCAGATGTATGGTCCTCAGTTCAGAGACGATGTATATAGATGGCATGCCTTGCATGATTTGTACGACCACCACCGGACAACCGCTGCTCACTCGAAACCATTGGTCATTTTCCACTGCTTTCGCGGTTTACTTCACTCCGGTAGCCTTGCTTTTAACAACTGGAGATGAGTTCTGGGCGGCGGCGTTTCATCCGGCGGTAAATGTTCCTCTAAAACTACACTCATAAATATGCAAGAGCAGACCACCGGAACTGCGATCAAACGTTGCCACGTATAGCATTTACAAAGTGAGTGCAATAATATTAAAATGTATCTATTTATTTATTTCTATAAACACCGTCGAAAACAGAAAATTGTACTGCATTATTTCTTGTTTTATAAATTGCTAAGCTCTTAGCTGACCTCTTTTCATTCTTATCTTTTGAGAGTTATTCTTCTTACTCTTCTCAAATACTACTTTAGTAACCTATTCCTATTTTATTATGTTTGCAAATGGTAAATTACAATGCCATACAAAAACAAGGTTAAATTGCATTTAACCGTATACAGACTGTCCCGTAAAAAACGCCAACATTCATAATTCCGTTATTTATTGTCCGGTTTTATTTAAACAAAAAGTAAATTTAATAGCATCAAAAACACTATAAGATAGCAGTGTTTTATTTGTTTTCAATTGTTTTCATTAATGTCAAACGACAGTCAAGTTTTTTATTTTAAATGGCAACATATATATTTTTGGCTATATTCGGATTGTATTTTTTTTTCTGAATTCAACGATGTATAACATGTTTATTTTTGATAAACGTTTATTGCAAAAAAAAAACTTTATAAATTTCATCTTTGTCTTCCATTATTTATAAATATTCGAATGTGTCATGAAACATTTGAAATGTAAGTATTATAAATATTATTATAAGAAACAAAACACTTTACAATAAATGTTGAAATTGCCCGCCACCTTGTTTAACACATATCGCACATCTCCTAATAATAAAAAATTTAAAAAACTTTATAAATTTCATCTTTCATTATAGTAGACTTGGCCCAGTCCACTAGCATTATGTCAATGTGCCTTAAGTGTCAGTTTGACTTTATTAAGTTTTCTGTATTATCCTGTTTGAACGTTTTGCAGCAACAAAAAGCGTATTTTCGTTAAAAATGAATAACAATGAATTAACGGACATGTTACAAGTGTTCTTTGAATGTAATAAAAATCGCCTTCAAGCAGTTCGTCGGTACAGTGCTCGTTTTCCGGACAGAGAAGTTCCAGGTTCGAAAATATTTCAGAGAATTGAAAAGAATTTAAGAAATTATGGATCATTTACCAAACCAAAAACACAAAAACGGAAATTCTCCGAAGATAAGGAATTAGATGTTCTTCTTGCAGTACAGCAAAATTCACAAACATCGATTCGCGAAATTGCACATAATATTGGGGTATCAAAAACTACAGTTCATGGTATTTTAAGGAAACACAAACTTAAACCGTACATAGCTCGAAAAGTTCATGCATTAGAACAAAATGATCCTGGCCGAAGAATCCAGTTTTGTCGTTTTTATTTAAATGCATTAGAACAAGACCCGAATTTTTACAGAAGGATAATTTGGTCTGATGAATGCACTTTTAGCAACAACGGTATTTTTAATAGAAACATGCATCGACATTGGAGTGCAGACAATCCGAGATTTGTAATTGAAAATAATTTTCAAAGACGTTTCAACGTAAATGTTTGGTGTGACATTTTAGGTGATCAATTAATTGGGCCATTTTTCATAGATGGTTGCTTAAATCAAGAAAAAATACTACACTTTATTACACGAAAATCTCCAAAACTTTTTAGATGAATTACCTTTGGCAAATTTAAATAGAATATTTCTTCAACAAGATGGGGCTCCCGCGCAAAACGCCAGAGTAAATACTGATTTGTTGAACACCCAATTTGGAAATAGGTGGATAGGAACATCCTGTCCTATCGAGTGGCCTGCGCGTTCACCGGATCTTACGCCCCTCGATTTTTGGTTGTGGGCTTATCTACAAGATCGAGTTTATTTAACAACTCCAGAAAATGTTGACATTTTAAGACAAAGAATTATTAACACTTGTCAAGAAGTACCTGCCGCTTGTATTTTAAATGCGACCTTTGGGGTAATTAGGAGATGTGCGATATGTGTTGAACAAGGTGGCGGGCAATTTCAACATTTATTGTAAAGTGTTTTGTTTCTTATAATAATATTTATAAATCATGACACATTCGAATATTTATAAATAATGGAAGACAAAGATGAAATTTATAAAGTTTTTTTTTTGCAATAAACGTTTATCAAAAATAAACATGTTATACATCGTTGAATTCAGAAAAAAAAAATCCAATCCGAATATAGCCAAAAATATATATGTTGCCATTTAAAATAAAAAACTTGACTGTCGTTTGACATTAATGAAAACAATTGAAAACAAATAAAACACTGCTATCTTATAGTGTTTTTGATGCTATTAAATTTACTTTTTGTTTAAATAAAACCGGACAATAAATAACGGAATTATGAATGTTGGCGTTTTTTACGGGCAGTCTGTATACTTGTCCCAGCGCTAAACTAGTTTTCGAAAGACTTTTGAAGAGCCTTTTTTGGGCATCATTTAAGTCTTGCATTCGTACGTCAAATGTAGAGATTATTTACAATTCTGGAAACAGATGGATAGGAGATCAAGCGAATAAGGTTGATGTGGGATTTGTTTATTTAAAACTTCCATACGTGCAGTTCGACGAGCCGTATACCATCTTGCGTCATTCTCTAGTAGTAACAGCCGCTTCTGCAACTTTCCAAGCCAATTTTTGGCAAGCCTTTGCAGAAATAGTTCGGACGAAAAGTATAAAGCACAATAATCATTAGATGGAACTGAATTTGCTTTAAGCGGAAATTCTTCTTGTAATTCGCGTTTCCCCCGAGATTAACTTTATTTTCGAGTTGAAAATGGAATGGATTCGTATTTGATCAGTTGTTATTATTTGTTGCCAGAATAGTTCACCATAAATTGACCACAAGTGTCATATATTCACAGGTTCTGGTCCTAGCAACGGAGGTACCCAACGAGTGGAAACCTGCCCCACTGTCAAATTACCGTGTACGATATATAGATTTCTACTGGAATGTAGGGGCTTATTATTTGTCAACGATTCGTCCATTTTTGCAGGGAACCGCCTCAGTGTTGCCACTACTATTTTATTGAAACTGAACAATGCTAAGCACGTTGTTTTAGTCGGAAATCCAAGAAGAAATCATGGACAACGACTGCGGAAGTTTGCAGATTTACAGTGTGGAATGTTTTAATCAGTTTTCTATGTAATAATACGTATACTTGTACTAATTTTGCAAAAAGCGCGGCAGCGATATTCGTGTAGTTTACTACAGTATCTTCTACAAATGTTCTACCAGCTTTAAATTGGTGGACTTAGCAATAAACAGTACTTTTCGTTCCTATATTGAACATTTTCGGAATTTTAATACGCTCTTTCTATAGAAAAAAAATAATGGGTCTTTGAAAATCTTTCATAGTGGCTAAATTAGAACTTAAAAGCATAATCTGTAATCAGTATTCACTAAGCGACCGAAACATACTAATCGGCTTCGACTAGCATTGTTGATAAAACTCTTTCTAAACTTGTCTGTATCTGAAAAGATTAGTCATTATGTATGCTTGTAAGCTGTATATATGTTTATAATAAAACAAAAATCTGCTTAAAACAAAAAACTTTAATTTTGTAATTATTTCTATGGAATTATTTACATATAATTTTTTGTCTTTAAATTTATAGTAGTATTGACAAATGCCGATAAAATAACATAATTAATCGGTAAAGAAAAATTACTGATGAATTAGAGATGGAAGCCGCCCGTATTGCCACCCGTATATTTACCTGCGACATATATATTTTACCGCTTTTTTCTTAGTCACTATACACAACGAATATTGTAGATAGATACTTACAATTGTGTTGTGATTTCAGTTACTTAATACTGTTTAATAATCCTACTTAAAAAAATAATTTACGCGTTTCCTTTCTCGAGACCAAATAAAGCTTCTTATATTACACAGACTGTATATTTGTCGGATGTAATCATGAACTACCTATAAGTAGATACACACAGCAGATATAGATTTCAACTGGTCGTAGTTAATTGCATTGAAATACCTATATTGGATTATTTCAGCATTTTTTAAGCAGAATATCCTACTCAGGACATAGTCCTCGACACATTTGAGCACTTTTGCAATGGACTATCTCAAAAGCTTTTGGAAAGATTATTTTGTGGTATGTATATAGGACCTATATGTCTAAAGCTGAAAATTTATCAAGACTCTAGAACAGCTTAGAGTATACAAGATGTTAAGGGCCATGGCTGCCATTTTAAAATATACATTTAATAAAATTAAACAAAACGAAATTTCTAAGTAAATCTTGAACCGATACGTCGCAATAAATATACATTTCGACTTATTAATGTTTATTGAATATTGGAAAACATAATCTAAACTAAAAATAATCAGCTAATAATAAACACATATTAACTAGGTACTTACTGTTTTTACAACGAATGTTGGGAATATCCGCCGTTATTTTCAACACAAGGGTTGCATCTACGAATCCAGTTTTACCGAACACGAAACAACAAATACAACTATACAAATAGACAAAATGTATAACAGTCGACTGTTCCTATGAATCGTAAATTGCCAACTGAACAATTCTATTCTTACGAATATTATTATGTCACAGGAGTAACAGTAAATAAACAAACCGCCAATAAAGATTTAAGTAAGATAGATATCAGGTTTGGTTTCCAAATGGCGGGACAACGATATGGGAACTTTATCATTTTTTCACGGAAATCGTTAATTATACAGCAAATTGTCATTAGATTTTTCTTGTATTCTGTTTCTGCATTTGCAGTATAAAACTCATTCAAAAATATGCATTATTATTTGAAATAAAGCATTTTAAAAACGAAACTTTGTATTTTTTTACGTGGAAACTACTGATATTTGTCATACATTTTATTAAGATTTTTTCTTCTTTAAATATGCATAAATTTGTATCTTGACCCACCGTTCACGGAGATAAAAACTTTCTATAAAGTACAGTATGGGTTTTTTATTTTGTTTGGTGGCAGTTATATTTAAACTTAAGTGTATTTTTTGAATATTTTATTTATTTAACACAACACTTAAACCTAATTTACTAAAGTAAATCTCACAAATCAAACACTTAATGTAAAACTTGAAGTTAAATTCTTTACTGTTAATTAATCTATTGTTGAATTAACTTGTTAGAATGACACTGTATGTCTCTTGATGCTAAGTACTGTACTGTTGTTGAGACTGATGTCTCGTGATGTTAATATGATAGTGTTGTTTTGAGGGTCTTGTAGCTAGTATAAGACTGTTCCGTACTGTATTGCAAATAGGTAAAAATCCACCACTACCCAAATAAATTATTACATAATTAATGCATATTGGTTGTACGGTCAGATAACGACATAATTAGGGAATATTCCCAAAGGAAACGATTCCTAGTAAATCGTACCTACTGGCAACACTATCTGGGTTTACAATAGGTTTTAACAATCTAATCTTAAAATATTATTAGTAATTAAGTATTAGTTGTAAATCTAGGTGTACAGTTGAGAATAAATTCCATTGTTTTGTAATAGAATTTGTTGATACCTATTTAGAAAATGTGAGCTTAAGAGTAGATGGTCAGATTAAGCACCGCCTATTTAATTCGTTCACTAATAAAACTAGGTAGTAAAGCAAATACTCATAAAGTAATAAATTTTCAAATATAAAAGATGCCGCTACTTCGAATCTAGAGAAAGTTTCATAATTTAATTATTCTGTTTATACAGTGATTTAAATTTGAAAATGAATGTTGAATATTTATAAAATTGTAAATGTCATATGTGAATTTTATATCCTAGATTTACTTAATTTAACATATATACAGTATAATAAATTTCATTTTATGACGAAACAGGATATTTAAATG
The DNA here is from genome assembly GCA_935421215.2 of Melolontha melolontha. Classification (NCBI taxonomy): domain Eukaryota; kingdom Metazoa; phylum Arthropoda; class Insecta; order Coleoptera; family Scarabaeidae; genus Melolontha; species Melolontha melolontha. The sequence goes on from OW285235.1 coordinate 180,500,950, forward strand.
ACAATGTACAGGGCGCCAACAAAAGAATCATCGGGTTTTAGAAAGCTATTTTTTAGAAAACATTTGAAATATAATATCAAGTAACGCATAAAAAGTCGCACATCTAAACGGTAGGAAAGTTCCGTCCACACACGTTGCAGTGTCTCCCTATGATGCTCATCACAGCAGCAATAATGCGTTTTCGGAACTCACCCAGCGTTGCAGGCATTGGTGTCACGTAAACCATATCTTTGATATACGCCAAAAGTTAAAAATAACAGCTTTTAGATAACAAAGTACTTCGCCGCGCTAATGAGGCGTCGCCCCGTCTTATTGGAACATGAAGTTGTTGGAATCCTTCGTTAATTGTGGAAACAACCACAACTTGCAACATATCTAAGTATGTTATACCCGTCACACTGTAATCATTAAAGAAAAAGGGCCAGTACACTTTTACACCAGACTATTATCACAGTCGTTGTCCTTCATCAATTCCAACATTGCAATACAAAAATCCGTCCGTTTTACAAGGTCGTCGGGCCGTAAACTTTTTCCAATCTGTATACGGTACAGTTTAAAACGCAATCGCTGTCGAAAAATCTTCCATACAGTTCGGTGCGGAATACCAAGTTCACGACTTACTTTGCGGGAAAACTGTCGCGGGGTATACAAAAAACTTTGCTTATCAGCCTCCACTGTGTCTTCCAGTGCTTTTGTGTTTATTAATAGAACCTGTGTTCTTGTCTTGCAGAATGCTCTGGTAACCTGGCGATTCTGTTTCTTACTTTCTTCTAAATGCACGTTGCACACTAACCATCGATAAACTCTTCGCAGACTCAAGAACACAAGACGGTTTCTGTTGTATGGTCGCCATTTTGCAAACACTGTTTGTGCTGCCAATTTAAATCGAAGTTTACAAGCACGTATTTTAAACTTAAAAACTTTCGCTTCTTGAGATAATCACTTACTCATTTCACTTACTTATTTCTAACGCTTTCTAAAATATAATGCTTTAAAACTCGATAATTCTCTTCATTGTTTTAACTGTTAATTACTTTACGTTACCATAATTTTTTTAATAGATCCTGTTTAATATCGTCTCATCGAATCACTTCTTCCAATTATTTTAACGCAAGTGTCCAGTGAATTTGGTTAAGTTCCAATAACATACACATATATTTTTAATTTTCATTTATTTGGATCTAGAATATTGTTTAAGTTACTTCTTCAGATATGATATGGAACAACGTCGAGAATGGTATCGTGAAGAAACGATCGCGAATTGGATTAAGGGTCAAACTGATTGTATGTCAATTTCCAGTGATTTCGAAATTTATTGCAAAGTCCGTAAAATGTCGTTAAAAAATTCCAAGAAATAGCACGTAAAACGTCACTTAGCATCGCAAATACATACACAGAAATTAGACCCGTTGGAATCTGACAATTTTAACGAAGAACTCTGTGAAACTTTAATGGCGGCAAATATTCCATTAAATAAACTTAACAATCCCACCTTCGAAACATTTCTTCAAAAATATACTGATCGAAACGTTCCTGATGAATCAATCTTACGCAAATATTATGTTCCTAAGTGCTACACGGAAGCAGTAGAACGCATTAGAAGCCATCTTTCAAATAAGTACCTATGAATAAGTGGCGACGAAACTGTCGATATATTAGGGCGCTGCGTGGTAAATGTTGTAGCTGGTGTACTACATCCAACCATTCCATGTAATAGCAACAAAAGTTATAAATACAGTTAATGCGGAAACAGTAGCTAAAACCATGTTACGAGAATATGCGCCAAATGCTTCATTCGGACAACAGGTACCAAGAAAAAATACTTTTATTCGTCAGTGATAGTGCTGCATATATATTAAAAACAGGCAGACTATTAAAGGAAAGGAAAAAAGTTTTCAGAAAAGCACCATTGAAAGTAGCTCTTTATAGGGAAAAACTTCCATCTTTGTCACTGCCTCCCACTTCAGTAATACCTAGATGGGGAACATGGTTGGAAGCTACTAGTTTTTATGCAGAGAATTTCGATGGTTTACAAAATTTCGTTACGTGTTTAAGTGACGATGCTCGAAATATTTCTGAGTGCAAGGAACTAATACAAATTCCGAATTTAAAAAATCAGTTGTACTTTCTTCAGGAACACTTTGGAAATTTGCCAAAACTAATAACTTATTTTAAAAATCAAAATTTCAAATTAAATGATGGATGGACCACATTAGATGTGGCTATTAATAATTTAAAAAATATTCCAAGTTACTTCGGATGTGGCCTTCGGCAAGAGTTAGACGCAGTATTTAATAGAAATTCCGATTTAATAACATTTCGGCAATTGTGTATGGGGACAATGCCTCAAAATCTAACTGCTAAATACGCTGAAATAAAAGAAAATTTCCAATATGCACCTATAACCAGTTGCGATGTAGAAAGGACGTTTTCTATCTACAAGGATGTATTTCATTCAAAGAGAACAAATTTTACAGAAGAGAACCTTGAGAAACTATCGCTAGTTAATACTCATTTACTCAACTCGAACTACAAAATGAACAAATAAAAATGTATTTCGTATTTTATGGATCACCACCCGTTTGTTTTTCAATTATATAAATAAAATTAAAAAGTCTTTAAAAATACAAATTTTCAATAGTACGCCGGTGGGCGATGAGTCGTCGACCTCTCATGTCCGGTCCCTGGTCATAAGTGAAGCTATTTATAAAAAAAAACAGTAAAAAGTCACTATATTCTAAACAAAAAACCGTATCGAAAATTTGTATCGAAATAAAAAAAATATAGAAAAAATCAATTACATTTTATTGTTTTAGCATAATCCCAGAATTGTTGTCTTGCTAGTTCTAACTTAAACAAAACTGTATCCATTATCATAATTAAAACTTTCATGTTTAGAATATTATCTATAACAAGCTATATATTACATATAAATAACACAAAGTAGGTATTGAGTTTTATTATATACAAAATGTTAAATAATTATTAAATTTAACGATTAACAATAATCCCAATTTATTAAATGACAAAGACATTTTGTACAGAAAAACACTACTAAATAAAATAAATCTCATAACTCGTGGCGCCATCTCATACAAGATAGTATAATAAATGTTTGCTTCACCGAAAAAGAAGTTTCTATTTTTCTCGCAATCTTAAACAGAAAACTACTAATTTTATTGTGTAACAATTTTATTTTAGTTGCTCCTTTAATCAAAAGATTTGGCTACATTAGAGTATATATTCATTAATCAATGACAGGAAGTTTCATATTTACATGAAAAAGCACTTATTAACAATATTTAATTAAAAAACACGCAAAAAATAGGAAATTTAGTCTCATTTGAAATATTGGATGTTGCTGCAAATGTATTGGTTAGAAGTCATTTGGATCAAGTTTAGCTAATTCACAGTTCTGCCAAATAAAAATTAAAAATGATTTAACCCTTAAACCGAAACATAGTTTAATATGTAATGAGAAATATCCGGTCACACAGACCGGTCGCTAAAATGTTCTAAGTATATGTATATATTTCCATATTTTTCAGAAAAACTATTCTTTTTGCAGTAAATTTTAATCTAAACAAATTTAACGTTTATTTACTTAATCAAATACAGTAATTTAAACATTACAAAATATAAAGTTTAATCTGCTGAAACAAGTTAAAGTTCTTTGGTGGCACAGCTAATGCACACTTTTCTGCTACACTCTAAACAAATAGGATGATTACATTTTATGCATTTGTAGGACGTTTTCCTCTCCTTACGAGGTGGGCAGTTAGAACAAGTTTTGCGTTTCTGAAGTTTGTCGCATGGAACTTCGTCAGTCGTATTTTGCAGTTCCTCAGGAATTATTTGACGTATTAGTGACTTTAGATCTCTAGGAAGGTTTGGAATTGCTAATCGTCTTTGAAGATGCGATTCCAAGAGTGACATAGCCAAACTTTTAATAAAAGCGCTTCTATTTATTGGAGGATTTTGAGAATAACACAAATACAGTATGAAACTGTTGACACAGCTTACATTTACTAGAGTATAAAATATTGCTAATGGTCATCTTCTTGTTCTCCTATTGGATGAATACAAAGCACTTTTCATGTCCAGAAGGTCTACACCACTTTTTGTTATATTATAGTAACAGACAATCTCTGGTTTATTTTTATCAGAATCTGTTTCAGGCTTGTCATGCATAGATGATATAAGCACAACTGCTTTATTAGTTTTTGGCACAATTGACAGCAATGTTACCGGCATATCGGAAGCGAATCCATAAAGTGCTGACCAGACTGGCTTGGATTTTTTTGCTTTAAACTCTGGTGGTATAACAGTCTTGTTTTGTTTCATAGTACCTACGTATGTCAGAGATCTTTTTCTAAGTTCTTCTACTAACTCTAACGAACTAAACCAGTTGTCGCCCGTAACGTATCGGTTCGATCCTTCAAGTGGTTTGCACAAGCGTATAGTTGATTGTGTGGGTTTCGACAGTTTACGTTCTTCTTCGGAAAGTCCAATTCCATCACTGTCTCTTCCTGTGTAAATATAGGCGTTAAAGAGGTAAGAAGTAGCAGAGTCAGCTAAGCATTGAATTTTTATGCCATATTTCGCTGGTTTCTTTGGCATACACATACGAAACCCACATTTTCCTCTGAAAGGCAGAAGCATTTCGTCCACTGTCACATTACTACTAACGCAGTACATTTCTTGAGAGTTTTGTATGAACGAATTGAATATTTCGGAAATAGCAGCGGCACGGTCGTTCTTTTTTCTTTCATCACGAGTTGTGAAATCATCAAACCTGAAGCAAGTCGCTAAGACTTCGAAACGCTTAAAGGACATAGTTGCTCTAAAGATAGGCCTCCCTGGCAAATCCTTTGCGAAGAGCGACTTCATATTTTCATGGCCAGATTTAAAAATTGCAGTTAGCATTAGTAACCCGATAAAAGCTTGTATTTCTACAGAATCAGTGTTTCGGTAATTTGACATATTACTTTCAGGTTTTAATTTATTTCTAACTGAAATTAGTTTCGAATTGGTATAAAGGACAATTTTATCAATCATTTGTGTGTCAAATAAACACTTCCAAATTTCGATTTTATCAACACTTTCCAACTGGGTAGCTTTTCGGGTGAGTCCAGGTAATTGTCGTATAATATTATGTTTTGCTGTTTTTCGAATGGTAGAACTTACCGTTTTTAGCCATTTAAACTCTTTCTTATTTTTTTTCCAATAAAAAACTGCGCTTCTCCCTTCCTTTCTTGATTGCATTGAATATTGTTTTCTTCAACAATAATTTCCTGTTCAGCGCTTAAAAGATCATCTTCTGAGTCACTACTCATACTTCCATTGTCGTTTTCTACATCTCTTTAGTAGTAGTCTGCTCCTCATCACTTAGTACATAGTCAGGATCCATATCTGAGTCGTCAATCTCCTCGCCTTCGTCAACCTCATCTTCACTTTCTAAATACCACTCCATAAGTCTTTCTTCAAAATATTTATCCAGAAAGCGGACTCTCTCTTTTCGTGGACGTTTTGAAACATTTCCACTACTTGTAGAAGGAATATCCATGATACAAGTCTAAAGAAGTAAGAACGCCTCTTTATAGTAAAAGCATTTCAAGTCTTTTTTTATAGTACAGAATACGAAACATCCGGTACTACATACCTATATAATCCTTGGCGTAATGTGAAACACCCGGTCTGTGAGACCGAGACCTTTTCAAAAAATGACATGTACTCTAACACAAACTGACAATTACTAAACGATACCAACTGTATTACGTAGTAAAGTAGTTGGTGAAAGTATCTACTGGAGGAGAGACGCGCAGGTAAAACAGGGTTGCCACACTTTAAGCTAATATATCACGAAAGGTCACAGAGACCGGTATTTCGGTTTAAGGGTTCAAGTTAATTAAGAATAAATCCTTGCCATAATATAGTTTTAATCTTAGATATGTATTTCGACAGCCAAGTTGTCGTCTTCAACTCTTAAAGCAAAACACATCGCTATAAATCTTATCTGTCAATTCTTGCACTATTTGTTAGAATATCTTATAAAAATAATGACATAAATACATACTTATAATAAAACACGTTTATACGTTTGTTTCAAATACGTTTTAATAACACTACAATTGTTTCGCCAAACATTGGCTTCATCAGGTGTTGATAGTCTGATTATACAATAAAACAACAACTTAATATATATAGTCTCAGACTCATGTATGTAACACATTAACAGTGGGGATGTATTGTAGATATTAGAATTGTAGGAGGGGTGAAAAATTAAATTCAGTTTGTTCATTTAACGCTACGCCTAATTTGTTGTATCTATTGATTTCTAAAGTCTCCAATAAGTTAAGTTTTTTGCCTTTATCCTGTACATGTAAAATTTTATAATCTATATTAAATGTATGATTTAAGTCTAAGCAGTGGTTTGCGAAAGTGGAGTCTGTTTTTTGGTTTCTATAACATTTTTCGTGTTCCCTTGTCCTCTGTTGGAAGGTACGCCCCGTCTGACCCACATATACCTTATTGCACTCACAAGTCAACATATAGACCCCCGATTTTGACCCTTTATCCGTTTTATCGTTGTCATTCCTAATATATTTTTTAACTGAGTTATTAGTTTTGTAAGAAATAAACCCATTGCTAACTTTTTTGATTAGTTTACCTGTTTTATTAGATGTATTTCCTATATATGTAATGGTGTTGTACTGTTTTTTTATATTAGACGGTATTTTAGGGTAGATTAGAGAGAGATTAGAGAAACAATTGTAGTGTTATTAAAACGTATTTGAAACAAACGTATAAACGTGTTTTATTATAATTTATAATGGAGTTTCAACATATATCTGCCAAGTCAATTAATTATAAATACATACTTTTATTCATCAGTCACAGTCAGGATCATTCGTTTTCCCTTTTTTTTATAAATTACTTAATATTCTTTATTGACTTTATCTATATACCGATCGTTTTGAGTTGTAAGATATTAAAAGCGGAGAGGAGGTCAAGGGAAGTACGTCCCCACCAATATTGTAGAGCACACCGCTTATTCAGATAACGACGAATGCTGTGTGCATATCATCGTGCGTCGTGTTGTGCTTGAAGACATTTCACAAACTATGATAATATGCAATGTAAAAACGTTTAATTTTAACAGTAGATTAACATAAGGCAACTTATTTTTTAAAACATCAAATTAAGTGGAAAAACTTCTCTAAATTAAAATGAAATAAAACTACGTACCATTTAAAACATAAAATTTATTTCGAGCTGAATATTATTATACGAAAAACTTAAATAAGACTTCTAAAAATTAAATAACAGGGCGTACTCTTTAAAATATAAATTAAACTCATGGTCCTATAATGTCATTATTGTAAATACCCACCCAGATGTTTAATTTCTGTGGATATTGCGTACGAGTTTGAAGTACTCTGTGCTCATTGTCTCGAGACCAATATTGGCAAATACTTGGATTTTGTGCGCCATGAATAGTAAACGAGGACTCGTCCGTAAAACATATGTTTTCAATAAAATTATTTATCTCAATATTTTTATCGATTATAGTTTGACAGAACTCCATTCTACGAAAATAATCATCCTCAAAAATCTCTTGGTGGTTTTGATATTTATATGACCGATATTTGTTTTTTTTCAAAACCGCGTACGCAGTTGATTTACTAATATCTAATTCTTCGGCAATATCACGAAGAGATTTATTTTTATTTTCTTCCACAGAAGCACAAATTGCTACCTCCGTATCCTCATCGCGTGGCGGGTTATTACGTCTGCATCGATAGCAGTTAACGACACATCCGTAGGTTTTAAATTTGTTAATAACGCGGGATATAGTTGATATCGATGGCACAGGTCTGTTAGGAAAGGACAAAGGGAATAAGTTTCTAATCTCTTCATACGTGTTCCCTTGAAAATTCCAACTTATAATTTCAATTTTCTCATTTACTAAAAATAAATCCATTATGGACGTAGCGGCCTGTCCTTGTTATACACACTTCAATCCGATTGCTGTGAACTACTGACTGCAACTAACTGCGTATTGTATCGCCTACTTGCGCTACTAGACCGTGGTATCTAGACTCATAGGTACGCGTCCCCACTTCTTTGCGAATTTTCATACCCCTTACCTCTTCCCGGCTTTATTTATCCTATTTGTCAAAACGATCGGTATGATTGCGGTGGTTTCGGGGACTGATTCCGTCGGCGTACGCAATAAAGCAAATATGCTTCTCGACCAGATTCACGAATTGTTGCAATGCAATAATTTGATGGTAACAGCGTCTCTTGCTACCAAATAAGCAAATTAAGAAACTCAATTACTATTAAGAATTGGATAACATTTTATTACGGACACATACATTCGAGGATATATGGTAGGTATCATTTTCAGGGGATCTTCCCAACATCGAGAATGATACAAAAATGTTCAAAAACAAATATGTATGTACAATAATCTCTATTTGTATCTGAATGGATCAGAAAAGAATGTAAAACAATCCTCAAAACTTTCTTCCATTCTTTCCTTTTATTATAATCGGAGTAAATAAGAGACACATAGTTTTATGGCACCCCCTGCGTTGACAAGATAACAGAACCAAAGTAAGGCATATAAAGTTTTAGACACTATTAGAGATTAAAATCTGCTTCGATTTGAATCATTCTCTTTGTTTGTTGGAAAGAGGATATTTAAGGGTAGATAACTATTTTGAAATCGGTTCAGCTTTTTTGAAGTGTATTATATGTATATGCAAACAATAGTTAATGTTTTTACTATAAAAAATATTTTTTACAAATTACAACAGAAAACTACAAATTCCAGAATAAATAAAATAAACAAAATGAAATATTCTAAATACATAGAAATTTTAAAATAAAATTCGAAATTCCAAAATAAATAAAATGAACATCAAAGTTATATTGTAAATATATATAATGTTAAACAAAATAAAAATTTTAAAATAAATGAAATAAACATGAAATATATACAAGCTTAAAGTAAAAATTCCTCAATACTTGGTCCAGTAACCATTATTGTTTATGGTATTTTGTAACCTTTCAGGTATAGATATAAATTATCCCATTGTAGCATAACATGAGCTTGAAGGTTATCTCTATTCCAAACAATAATCGCCTAGAGTAAAATCATTTTCGGATGAGACTGGCGCAGAAACACATTTTAGTAATTAGAAAGAGAGCCACCTCATAAATGAGAGAAACAGCTAGTAGTATAAATCCGTGTACTATACGAGCCACAAACGTTTATCGATTATTTGTCAGTCGGTACCAGGCATGTGATCGGTGTGTTTCGTAGTGGTGTTGTACGTACATTGATAGTTTTCCTATTTGTAATATTATTGTTGTGTTTTATCTATTAATTTATTTATTTTTTCCAAAGCTATTCAAGAGTAAGAATGCATCCTCTTGTAAGTAGAAATATACTTATCATAAAATCCCTGAAAATTTAGTTGTATTTATTTACACAGGGTAAAATGTCTGATATGGCAACAAACTCTGTCCTGGAGGAAGTGAGCCCTTGTTCGAAAAAGAGAAAAGTTATTCTTGAACAATCTCGTGAAATAATTTTTAATGTATATAACTATTTTGAAAAACAAGGTGTGACAGGTAAATATATTTACAAATTAGGTGGATACATAATATTTAACCTGTACTAATATTACTTTTTTTAAATCAAATTCAAAATTATAATTTATGTTGTTCATCATTTATAGGTCAGCTGCTAGATACGGTTGCAGAAGCAACAGGTATTTCTAGGAGCACTTTAGGTCGAATAATTAAAGAAGGTCATGCTGTTGAAACAAGAAAAGTAAATTCATTCTTATCGACAAAAATAAAACCACCAAAACCATCACCAAAATCTACTGTCGATAACTGTGGGGAAGAAATTATTCGCAGAATTATACATAATTTTCATGTGACTGAAAAGAGAAGACCCACAATAAAAGCCATTTATAATAAAATTCACGATGATGAAGGAATCGGTTTTGCAGGAGAGCTATCATCTTTTAGGAAATTATTGCTGCGAATAGGATTCAGGTACTTTTTTTATTATTTTTAGTAATATCACTCTAAACTTTTTATTTGCTAGTGGAAAAAAACTAGTGATAACCGTAAGATTTTAATGGAGCGGTTTGACATAAGAGAGCTGAGGTGTTCTTACATCCGCAAAATAACAAATTATCGTACCCAAGAACGTCCAATAATATATACAGGTATAAAAAGCATTTAGAAAATCTATTTAGTACATATTTTAAGTACATAAGTAATTTTTAGATGAAACTTACATACATGCAGGGCATACATCTCCTTTTGGATGGGTCGATCAATCTAATGAAGGATTAAAGTGTCCAATTTAAAAAGGGAAGCGTTTAATAATTGTTCATGCTGGTTCTGCAGAGGGTTTTGTTAATGATGCATTATTAATTTTCAAATCAGGTCAAAAAAGTGGCGACTACCATGACGACATGAACTTCATAAATTATAAAAAATGGTTAGAAACATCTTTAATTCCTAATTTGCCTGATAATTCTGTGATTGTTGTGGATAATGCCAGCTACCATAATGTTATGTCCTATAAACATCCAACATCAGCCAGTAGAAAGTGTGATATGATACAGTGGCTAAACGAAAGGGGCATAACTTACGATGCAAATTGTACTAAACCGGAGTTGTACAATTTAGTAAAACTTCACAAGCCAAAACATATACAGTACAGCATAGATGGTATATTTGCAAAAAAAAGCCACAAAAAAGGCGATTGAAAAAATCTGAAGCATTGTAAAGAATCGGGTTGCATCAAGAAATGTTACATTTCATATAAATGATGTTGAAAAATTGGCGAGAGAAGAATTTTCAAACATCAAGGTAGAGGAATGGTCAGAAACTTGTCGACATGTGGAAGGTGTAGAAAAAGATTACATTATGAAGGAGCACATAATGGATGATTTTTGTGAAGAATTTATTATTAATGTCAATAATGACTCTGAAGATGATTTCTACGATTTTTCAAGCGATGAAGACTGAAGATTTTAAATGTTTCAAAATATATTTATATTAATTTTGTCATCAGCGAAAATAAATATTTGATTATACATTGTATGTATGTATATTTGATTTAATAAATACAAAAATTTTTCTAGGCACATGCTTGAGTATTTATCTTCTTTTAATGTCTCTAAAGTGAGATTTTGGTTAGGAGTAAAATTATAATGAGAAAAAACAAAATTAAGGTTAATGAAAACCATATTACAAAATATGGATTAATATAATAATAATTTGTAAATATAAAGACTTAAATGTGAAAGCACTATAAAAAGAAATATTTCATTGTAAAATACAATTTATAAAAAATTTGTTACATAATACCAATTGATTTAATAATTATTTTATTCTTCGCGAAGTAATAAGTTTATTTAAAATCGACAACAAAACATAATTATTATTGTTTAATATAACTAAATATTATTTAAATTTAAAACTGCCGCCTATAATGTCAAGACTGCTCAATGTTTTTAAGGTGTTCAGTATTTTTGTAACGTCATCGCTCGCGCATCTTCAGTCTCATCCGAAAGTAATTTTACTCTACAAGTTCTCAATTGGATTGAGATCGGGTGATTTGGGAGGCCAAGGGATTAGTTTAATATCGAGATGATCATAAAATCAATTCCTGACTAATGCAGACGTGTGTACTGCAGAATTATCATGCACAAAAGAAATTCTGGCAGGTGCTAGATATAGTATACGTACACTTGGCAGCATTACTTCTTCGAATCAGCCGCAACCACACGCGGACTAATAGACACCAACTCCTGTGCGGAGACCAACTTGTCTGTTGTGAATAACGTGCCTAGGGGTCATATCTCGTGTTATTTATTCGCCACAAATATTTTCTCGCGTCTTGTGTTGTACGGACGACTTTCTTGTCACAAAAAATTACATTTGCCTATTCGCGATGAAGATTTTCCCTTCCGAAATGTAATTTTCTCTGAGCATGTTCTTCTATAAGGTCTATTTGGCTTCTATAAGGTCTAGGCTGGCTTCCGACAATGTACACCATTCCGGTGCATATACCTACGAACTGTGGTTTCGCTGCGAGGTATATTAAAATTCTGCTTTATGGTGGATGCAGTTATAAAAGGTGCGGCTTCTAGCTCTTGCATAATTTCATCTATCTGTTCATCATTAATTTTTGGATTAGAATCAGGTTTTCTCCTACTTTTGAAGGCCGTCTCCTCATTTTCTACCCCCGTCTAGTTATCCAATAATGGACTTGTGTTTTCTAACATAAAGAACAAGTGAATCCATGATCTCAGATTTTATCAAATATATTTCGCGTAAAGAATTCACGTCTATGCGAGACAATGAATAACGTATTACCAGTACTATAATAGATTGTAATTATAAAACTTACCGATAAATTTATCCTTTCTGCAATATCTTTCATGGATAAGTCTGATTTCCAGAGTGTTATCACACCTGAGCGCAGCTCTACACTTGAATAGCCAGGCATTTTTTAATTAAATATCGGTCAATAGCCACAATATTAAATAAAATATATTAGAACTTATATAGTTAATGTGAAAGGAGTGAAACACTACTAAGAAATGATCTGAGAAATAAATATAGGATAATTCAATTAGGGGAATTCATTATTTTGGATTTCCCCACAAATTTAAGTTATAAATTCTTGTGCCTTATTAGGAGAATGTATTTACGTAATTCGTCAGAAGGGCAGGGGGGCGGGTGTTTATTTTATACTTATTCTTTAATGGAACGAAAGCAATAAAACAGATTCTTTTTTATTAATTATTACATGTGGCTAATACATTATCCAAATATCAATTTATGTTTTTGTAGTAGTATTAATAATAATAAAAATTACAAATTATAAAATACTTATTTCATATACACATGTGTTTGTCATACAAAGTAATGTTTCTCAGTGGGGAAATTAATTAATTAATTTAGATGATTGTCATGCTTTATCACTAATATAATTATTTTTAAGATAATTTGGTTTAATAATGGTAATAATGGAGAGAAGAATCAACAATAGAATGAAAGCATTTAAAATAAAATTTCGTTGAAATAGATAGTTATTACTAACTCAACTTGAAAATTATATTACTTATATAAATTCAAATTCAAATAAAAATATCAACAACTTTTATTTCAAAACTTAGGTACCTACAGTTGTTGACCACAAGCAATTACTAATATATAAATGGAAATATTTACCTAAGAACCTCACAAATTACATATGTAATTTAATCGACTAACGCTGAGAAAGCTTTGAGTGTCTCTATTTAGCCGTTCGGATACAAATGGAGCTTATTGTAAGTGGATATAAGCAACGCTTTGTGCACTGGTTACTTCTACGTGCAGACACGCGTTTCGAATTTATTCTAGTTCTCGTAACTGCATGTGGACAAGCACGCCAATGCCTTACGTTCTCGCTAAGTATAACACAATCTTGCACGTCATATGTTACAGAAAAGCGCCAACGAAACCGCTGCTAGCGTGCTTCTCTTGTCAGTTAGATGTATTAAGACGCTTTCTGATGACATATGACGTAAAAGATTGTGTTATATTTTGTGGCAACGTAAAACATCGGCGCTCTTCTCCATGTGTATTGACGAGAACTAGGATAGGTTCGAAACATCTAGAAGTAATCAATGCGTAAAGAATACGTTGTGTATATCCATGTGTACATATATACATATTGCTATGGTTTTTTCCCGAAATTATATTTAAAATTCATTTAAAAATGTATGTACATTATTTTTGAACTTAAGTGTATATTTTTGAAAATGTATTTTATGTGCGAGAGCAAAAAACTTGTATTTTTGAAGGACGGCTTTATGTGCAAGCCATAGCGGGTGATGTAGACAGACAGACGTGGTTAAACCTTTAGACAAGAACGTTCTTTTTCTTTGAAAAATATATAATTATATATTTAAGTAAATTCGGGTTGTTTGATTGTGTTAATTAGTTGCTGGTGCTTTATATTCCATTCCCGTATATTCTACGAGATTGTGTTCTCGTACTTTTGATTAAACAACGTTTTCTTGTCAACGTGTTTCACATATTTTTTTTTATGTAAGTAAAAATATAAGACGTCTTATTAATTCAAAAGATTTGAATATTGTATTTCAATTGTATTAATATTGTTATTTAGAGATTTAATCTTAATTAGTTGAGATAAATGACAAAGAATATTTTTAAAATTTCTACGTAAAAAAAATATAACTGTAAAATTTTATACGTTGGGAAGTTCAAGGTTATTTTTTCATGTGTTTGGTGGTTTAGCACATGCGTAAATTTTGATCGTGTTTTCAAGTTTGTTTATTTTATGTTGTTCTCTGGGGAGAAATTAAAAATAAACTTTGTTATTTAATTAAGTTGATCGGTAGTCATTAGAGGATGTTTAAATTCACTTAGCGGTCATATGCAGTGGATTGTTTTACCTCAAGAATTGTTAAATAATGCAATATTAGTCTTTATACTTTATAAAGATCAATTTTTTTTCTTTTTTTGATTTTTTTTTGTATTAAATATTCATTGAAATTTTATATTGTGCTCATTATTTCTTTTACCTTTCACCGTGCATTTTTAATAAGTAACTTAAAGAAATATAATTATAACATTTATAAAGAAACTTTGATTGGCGCCTAAATAACATTTTTATTTTCCACGTTTTTCCGATTGGAACCCTGAGAAGAAAGAAGTCCCATTTTTGGAAATAAACCGACTGAGTATCCTGGTTGGGTAGATTAGTTGTGAATGTTGGTGCAGTAAATATAAAAACCACAATTCATAGCAATATGTTTTTTTAAATTTTTGTATTCTTGTATTGCACTTGATGTTAGTTAAGCATCGATATCCTGTTCTTTACATAGTATATTGGAGCCATCTAGACTACGAGGAGTAGATTACACAGTTAAACGTATAGTTTCCTTCTAGTTGTAGCTTAGCTACTCAAGTAAACCAATGTCGGCTTCCTCTTTTGGTCGCCAGATGTCTCGGCGCATTCCCATGACATGTGACGTACTTGATTGTGTTATTCTTAGCGGCAACGTAAGAAACTTGCATGCATCTTCACACGCATTGCAGATAAATAAGATATGCGTAAAGTATGTTTTGTGTATATCCATGAATACAGATATAGATTTGTTTTTTAACATTTTTATATTACTATACATATTTCATTGTGTAGGAGATGCACGTTCCACCGCCTCTTGCTGGAAGTACTTTACAGAATATAATATTTTGCCTCTGCCAAACGTGTTTACTTTAGAATTCTTATCCCATATTACTATAATAAAAAAAAATTCTCAAAAACCCAAATAAACACTGTGACAATACTAGGTATAAAAATGATTTTCGAGTAGTATAGAACGTTAAACATTACAAACAAGTTTCCAGTTTCAATGAGTTTAAAAGCGTTCAATCAATTAGGATGCATTGAATGTGAAAAGCTTTAATAGGTTCAGGCGTGAATTGTGACAAATTTTACAGGACGGTTGCGATTCTTCTGTTGAGGAATTTCTGTCCGTTCTTGAGGAGTGACACTTATGTATCTCTGTAGTATTTAAGATTGTTTGAAGGTGCTCATTAACAAAAGATTTATTGAACGTTATTACTATATTTTTCCAAAATGAATTGCTTCTATTTATGATTAAATTATCGTCAAGTTTTTCATAAATACCTTTAATTTAATTTATTAATAAAGCTTGTAATGTGATTGTCTATTCTAAAGAAAGAAATAGGTTGGTTTTATAAATTTTTATTTAATATTCCTTTGCAGCCCTGACTAATTGGTAAAATAAAAATAGGAAAAAAAGACTGTTTTTCTTTATAGATTGGAGAACGAACATAATTACGCATTTTCAATAATTTATCAGCTTTCAACATGTAAGCTACCAAATTGGTATTCCTATTTTGCCTTTTAAAATTAGCTTTGGACAGTTCCTAATTTAAGTAGAAAATTTTACTAATTTTACAGCTTTCGTTTTATATTCAATATCATTGAAACCATCTTCGGTATCACTGGAACCAAATTCTTCTAATTTCTTGTCTATAATCCCTTTTAAATAATGTCAGAGGCTTTTCATCTTGCAATACACTACAGCAGTTCGGTGTTCATCAAAAAGTTCCATCCATATATTGTCTGGAACTCATCACTATCTTTTACACTTCTATCTATAATGTCTTTGATAGAATCGTGCTGGCGCGGCTCGTGACGACGTATTTGGGAGTGCATGTACAATGATGCGAATGCATCGTGTGTTTTCGGTGTTTACTAAGAAAACGCTACAGTTAGTACACGAGAATACACGAAGCACTCGCATCATTGTACATGCACTCCCAAATACGTCATCACGAGCCGCGCCTGAAATCGTGCAGTTCTTTTTCTCTAATATTCGGATGTCTTACATCTTTGTGATATCCATAATAAATAATCTAGATTCAAAAGACTTATGGGCACCAACTGTAGTGTCATAATTCCTATTTATCTATACCACTCGTCCATATTAAGATTAGTAAAAGCATAAACACTTATTGGAAGTGTTAGTGATCTATAGAATTAATGGTTTAATGTGATTTTACACTCATTTTAAACAATCATATTGTTTTCTGACTTTATCGTTGACCATAGTATCATCTTAGAATCTTCCTATACTGACGTTTCGTTTTTACCCTTACAAGGGACACTCCCAAGGTCGCCACTGCTGTTGACGTTGCTATACTGAAACTAAAAATATGTTATCAGAATAATTGAAACTTACATGAGTAGGTAAACCCCACCAGTTTTGTATAATACAAAGGTATTTTTAATAATATAAAATATTATTAAAAATCTGGTGTGAAGAACACAAATGCAGGTTCACTATTAATATTTTCTGTGAACGTGTCCGAATATATTCTATCCCAAGAGACGTAGATACGTATTTCGCTTTTCTACAAGCTCATCGGTACGCCCCTGCTGGAGAAAGGATATTTCCAGACACATTTACAGAAAAGAACCACCTCGCCCTATCACCGTAATTATCCAGATCGAGCGCAGAAGTAAATTCGGCGCTACCTGTTGTCAGACAGCCGAAGTACCTCGCATACCGTCCACATAATTAATGTGAAGTAACGACGCCCTTCCAAAGGTTAGCACAGCCAACTCTCTAGAAAACTGCATTTTATTTGTGCCTTCACTCATACTACGGCTTAACCGCATGTGTAATGTATCAGAATAATTGAAACTTACATGAGTAGGTAAACCCCACCAGTTTTGTATAATACAAAGGTATTTTTAATAATATAAAATATTATTAAAAATCTGGTGTGAAGAACACAAATGCAGGTTCACTATTAATATTTTCTGTGAATCTGTGTTCTTCACACCAGATTTTTAATAATATTTTATATTATTAAAAATACCTTTGTATTATACAAAACTGGTGGGGTTTACCTACTCATGTAAGTTTCAATTATTCTGATACATTACACATGCGGTTAAGCCGTAGTATGAGTGAATGCACAAATAAAATGCAGTTTTCTAGAGAGTTGGCTGTGCTAACCTTTGGAAGGGCGTCGTTACTTCACATTAATTATGTGGACGGTATGCGAGGTACTTCGGCTGTCTGACAACAGGTAGCGCCGAATTTACTTCTGCGCTCGGTCTGGATAATTACGGTGATAGGGCGAGGTGGTTCTTTTCTGTGAATGTGTCTGGAAATATCCTTTCTCCAGCAGGGGCGTACCGATGAGCTTGTAGAAAAGCGAAATACGTATCTACGTCTCTGGGGATAGAATATATTCGGACCCGTTCACAGAAAATATTAATAGTGAACCTGCATTTGTGTTCTTCACACCAGATTTTTAATAATATTTTATATTATTAAAAATACCTTTGTATTAAAAATATGTTAGTTTAGGGCAGGGTTATATGGGAATTATTTCTGGTCTCTAGAGCGTTATGTTAACGGTAGAGTTGTTTTGGCAGAAGGGCTTTCCAGGTAATTGTAAAGGGTGCCTACCATTATGGTTGAGATTGTTGGGATACTTTTGAATTTCTATGAATTCTCAGGCTTTCCAGCTATAATAATAAAGTTTTTTGTGATAGATAGCAAAACTAATTCATATCGAACGCGTTGCTTCGCTAATGAGCACAGTAAAAAAAATAGGAAAGCCACGAATATGCATATACCCAGAATTTCATTCTTATTAGAAATCGTCAGTACATGATATTCGGAGATGGACATGACTTTCGTTTCTATACTGCGTGTACCTATCCGAAACATGTTGAACTTAATGCATGTGAGAATTAATGATTATTCAAATCGCATCGCACATTCAATTGTCGCTTAATTTGTTGCTAAGAATGTAGACACAACACGTCGCGACGTCAACCATACATGTTGTGAGGATAAATGACAAATGTATGAAAGCCACGATCGTCTTGAAACGTGCATATACCAGTAATTAAACATAATTTTTTACATAAAAAGTTAAACGATTAAAGGAACTGAAGAAAATTTACATAAATATCATAGTGAATCTGCTCCCTCCCGCGGAATAATTTGTAAGTGGTACATTACTTTCGAAAGTAGTCATATGAACGAACACAGAAGATGTTGAAAATAGGAAACCTTCATTTAAGTCTATCGTAAATAGCGGACACTGAATAAAAATGTGTGAGATAGCTAATGCCGAAAACGTCTCAACCGAAGGGGCGCACAATACTTTGCATCAACATTTAATTATGAAATATTGTTTGCTTACTGTTAAATAAATGCGAAGTCATGTTACAATGTTATGTAACTGTATGGCAACTGCTATTCTTTTAAAGCGTTGAAGATTTGAGTAAAACCTATTGTTGACGATACATACAGGATCCTTTCATATCACATTAATCTTAAGTATTTTTAAATTTATTTAAGAAACGATTAGGTTTCGATTACGTATAATAACGTACAATTTTTAATTATAATCAAATTAAATTCAGTATGCAGGCTCATGTATCACACGGTATATGTCTTATTTTTATCATCTGCGGCCCATCATATTTACATAAAGCGGTTGGTCCGATCCGGATACTCTTAGGTACAATTGTACACGAGGTCACACCTATATTATTTCGCCAGCTTTAAACTATGTTTATACAATCTGGGACTCGGATTAGATTGCTTTTCAGAACAATAAGCAATATACTTTCTAGTTAAATTTAGGACAATACCAGTATGCTAAGTTCGGAATGATTTCAAAGATCTTTTATTACAAGTAATGGTGGGTTCTTTGTATCAGGTAATAACGTCAGTCCCAACATGTGCGCGGTATTACAGTATTTCGATTCCAGGTACCTACATCAATAATTGTATCTTGGTAGTTCAAAGAACATCCAAAACATTTGGTTTTACTGTCTGAATTTCCCAGGATTCAATACAATATATTCTATCGTCAAAGAAACTAACACCGACAGGTTTTCCCATATTTCAAATTCAATGGAGAACGCCTCTTTGAACAGTTTCTGCCAATCATGGTATAGTGGGGATTTTGAATTATTCATTTTGGAGTTTTCCTTATTACAAAAATCTCAATCTCAAGTCAGTCTTATCTACAAGTTTAACACAAACAAGTTCGTTACAGTTTATAACTTTATCGGGGTAAACTCCTCATTTTAACGAGTAATCAAAACACTCATCAGAGTGTTAATTTGTCTCAACATAGACATTCAGTTTATTCATTTAAGTATCAGTTTCTTTTATATATCATCAAACATAAAGTCATTCAAACAGTGCCGATTCATTTAATCAATTACAAGACACAAAGTATCACAACAGTCATACTCAGAAGATAAATAGCTTAAGTTGTTGTATATTTAAAAATAAGTGTAATTAGTGTAAATAAATATATTTAGATCAATTGCATTTATTCAGAAACTAACCTTTCACCGAAGAAAAAACAATAAAGCGTATACAAACTTACACTTTGTGCGCGGTGAGTTCATTCATTAATCGAGCTGTAATCAAAGGGAACGAGCGACGAAGCATCGTCAACGAAACCGGAACAGCCCGTCCACCTATGTCATGGGGACACTACAATTTGAATTTTTCTTCTAGAGACTAAAGACTCTTCTTTACAATTACAAACTTTTGCGTAGAAGGATATTTTCCAGTGACTAAAAAATTTGATTTCCGTAAATGAACGGGTTATAAAAATTAGACATCGAAATGCTGAGAAAGATGAGAGAAGATGTGTTAAAAAATACACTATACAAAAATGGTTTAAAGGATTTCTTCCAACGATAAATCACTTACATGCACAATGCTACAGATTTTTCTTAATTAATATCTCAGATTTTATCCAAGCTAGTGAATTAACATGTCAAAAACTGATTAATTAATTGGCTTACGTTTGCATGAACTGAGTACATGATGGAAGCTGAGGATATGGATGCCGTGAACATTAAAAAATGGAAATACAGGCGCTGGAAAAATTTACAGAACAAAATAGTTTGATTGTGGCCCGTGTTTTTCAACTGTCAGATTCGTCAAATTTTATATTTCTAACCAATAACTTGATTGGCAATTCGTACTGTTTTGTTTACACACCATTTACACAGGAGTTTTGTATATAATAAAAACGGGTCATTACCGCGAAAATTTTGAAAGCATAACTTTGGAAAGTTTGAATATGCCGATAACCTGCTTCCTGCATACTGGAGTAAAAACGATAGAGGAAACTAATAATATACTTTCAGAAGACCTGCCTGTACTGCGAAAATACTTTACCGACTAGACTAATCCCGAATATGAATAAAACAGAAGTGTCGTGCTTTCACCTCAATAATAAACAAACGCGTCTAGAGCCACAGGTTTACTTCAGTAACAACTTGTTACGTTATAATCCTTACCCAGTAACAATGGATCGAACACTCTCATATAAAAAAACATCTACTGAACACCGCAGCTAAAATAAACACTAGAAATAACATAATCCATAAACTCTGCGGTACTGCTTGGGATGCGAACGTATCCACCCTTAGAACATCAGCTCTTAGCCTTGTTTACTCGGTAGCTGAATACTGCGCCCCAGTCTGGCTAAACAACTGCCGCGCAAAGAAGATCGACATCAAACTCAACGAGACCATGAGAATAATTAACGGTTGTTTAAAAAGTACCCCTCTCCCTTGGCTCTCGGTTCTATGCCATATTGCACCTCCCACCATCCGGTGACAGGAAAGCCTGGTAAGAGAATATAATAAAATATCAAATCCCCACATTCCAGCTCACAGTGATTTGCCTGATGCCGGTCTGCCGAGACTGAAGTCTACATCTACTGTTAGCAGTCATCTATTGTTAGCAGAACAACTTATAGCAGAAGATTTCAACCCAAATAATAGATGGAGAGAGTATAGGGAAGCCTTGGAACCCTCTTAAACAACCCACATCATTGATCCTACCGTACCCTTACCAGAAATGGAGCTGCCTCGTCATGAGTGGAAGACACTCAATAGAATAAAAACGTCCCACGGAATTTGTCGTGACTCATTCTATAAATTTGGGCTGACTGAGACACCAGCTTGCGAATGCGGAGAACTTCGCCAGACTATTCACCATATTACATCTAAGTGCCCCCTTACAGCATATGGAGATGAGATTAGTGACTTCTTTGAAGCTACTAAATCTGCGTTGGGCTGGATCAATGGCCCTATTTTTAAAATTTAAGTTTTAAATGCATATTTTTAATCCATGTTAGCCATATCCTAAATAAATAAATTTGAAAGCATGATTTTTTTATGATTTCAATTGTAGTTTAACATTGCATCGGTCAATTTTATTTGGTTTTTGAGAAGGCAGTACCATGTAAGAGTAGTGTTTACAGTTTGTTTGCCGAATTTCAGCGTGGCCGCACCTCTGTCAGTGACAAATTCGTGAAGGCCGCAAATCGACGTGAGTTCTTGCCACTAATGCTGTCGTTGGACATTGATATAAAAGCAATACATACGTTCTTGAATGAACATTTGACCGTCGGTAGATCTGCAGTCGTTGGATCCCACACAAATTAACAGAAACTCAAAAACAAGACTGCTATGAAATACAAAAAAATTCAACCAAGAACATTTGATTTTAGTCTACAACATCGTTACTGGTGATGAAATTTGGAATTTATTCGTACGACGCTGAAACCAGAAAGTTCAACCGAAAACAAAGAAAACTTTTTCGTCGAAATGTGACCGTAGATAAAACACAGTCAAAACTCGCCTCAAAGAAGATAAAAAATGATTTTTCGTCAATAAAATTGTGACTACAATTATTGGGATTCAAAATTCATAATCGTTATTAGCTATTAAAAGAAAGGAAATATATTAACTAGCTATACTATACTGATGTACTAACCCGTTTTAATGTCGAACTCAAGAAAAACGAGCACATTTATATAAAAGGAAGCTTTGTTCCATCACGATAACACATCCTCTTATTCGTTCGCTATGACAAATTTGTCAAATTAAGACACGAATTACTGCCTCGCTGACCACATTCACCAGATCTGACTCCGAGTGGTTTTTTCTTATTCCCAGACTTGAAGAAAATGTCTCAGTAGAAAGAAGTTCGGGACAAATGAGGATATGATAGCATGCAGCGTATGCCTATTCCGAAGAGCTTCAAAAAGATTACTTTTAAGACGGCTTAAAAAAATTAAGCAGTTTGAATTTCTTGTACACCAATACGTGTAGTTTATGTCTTTTGTCATGCCGATTCTGAATGTGATTTAAAATTTGCTCCATCACGTTAGAATTTTGAGATAGTTTCTTAAATAGTTTTTTCAAAAAAACGCATTAAATTTTACAAACTTTAAAAGTTACTTTTATATAAGAAAGATACTACTAAAAATATTGTTGTGTTGAACATTGAGTGAACATGTATGAGCATGTCGTTGCATGTTTCCTACGTCAGAGCACTTAAACCACGCCCATTTTCGCTCAGAAACCAATCAAATTAAGAATTGGTAGATATTTGGCATCTGGGTATATAAAGTGCTACACACAGTTCGTTCGATTCAATGTAAAGTTGATTTGTGATAGCTGAACATCTTTTTATTTCATAATGTCGCGTACGCGTATAAATAATCCAAACGGTTTCTGTTATGTATGTGGAGAATTCACTAACCAACTGCAAAAGCAGAATATTACACCTTTATAGAAAATTATATTTTCACTATTTTGGCTTAACCATTGAACATCAGGATAAGTCATGGGCTTGGACATTTGCTGCACACGCTGTGTGGTTTTTCAAAGGGGTTGGACAAATGGTAAGAAAAGCGCTATGCCATTTGCAAGACCTATGATTTGGCGTAAACAAACGAACCATTCAAGTGATCGTTACTTTTGCTGCATAAGAACTTTCGGGCTTCCCAACAAAAATAAGAAAAATCTTAGTTATGCTAGTCTGCCTTCTTATACCAGTCCTACACAGGTGTTTCGAGTGAAGAACATGGTGTTACAGAACCAAAAGAAGCAAGTATCAAGTTATCGATCAGCGATGATGAATATGTGTCACCTGAAGAGGACAGACCACACCTAATAAATCAGTTAAAATTTAATGATCCTATTCGAAACTTGAATTTGTCAAAAACTAAAGCAGAAATACCAGGATTCAGACACCTAGTATGGGAACTATTACTTCCAGGCACACATTTCTGTGTATCGTAATCGTCAGAAGGAATTATCATAGTATTCTTCAACCGATGAGGGCCTTTCATACTGCAATAATGTGGACTATTTGATATTGACGTTAGGTCACCAACACCATCCCGAAGAATGGCGTCTTTTTATCGATGCTTCGAAATTGAGTTTGAAAGCTGTTCTTCTTCATATAGGAACCGTTTATCCATCCATTTCCATTGGCCACGCAATCCACTTAAAAAAAACGTATGAAAATATGACATTTCTTCTAGGCACAATTAATTACAAAATGTAAATGGTATAATCAGTGGCGGCTCGGGGTGGTTCACATAGGGAGTGCATAATTTCAAAATTAAAAAGTGTAATACAAAAACGCTTACCCAATCCTTATAAATTTCACCGACGTACTGTTCCAGACAGGTAAAGTTCATTGTAGAGTTTATTTTGAGGGAATAGTAAATATTACACTACAGTTTAATTACATCTGATGATAAACGAAATCCATTTTACGTGTATTTGACTTGCAGAACAGTTCTATCACTTTTTCATTAAAGTTTGGGAATTCATTTATACATTCTTTTTCACAAGATAACATAGTAAGGGCATTTAATCTCTCTTCTTTCATTGTATTTCTCAGAAAAGTTTTTATTCTCTTCAGCCGTGAAAACTGGCGTTCCGCTTCGGACGTTGTCATTGGGATTGTAATGACAATTTTTAAAAGCTTAACAACTTCATTAAAGGTGTCGCTTAATCCATCCAGCAGAAGACCTAGCAGACTTACAGCACCGACTTCTATATTTTGCCTAAATTCTTCTCTAGAATATAGAACGCATAATTCAGTTCGTAGTCTGCTTTCATTGAGGCATGGATAAAATTTTACTGCTTCTTTAAGGAAATCTTCCGGAATTTTTTTTTGAAAAGAGGAGAACTGTTTAAAAGAAATTAAGTTTGCTAATATTAAGTGCCCTGTATACCGAAATCTAGTTTTTATTTCTAGCAAAATAATATCGCACACTTCAATAGTTTCCCTCCTTCTTTGGCTACCATCAGTTATTACTCTTCGCCCCTTTGATGGTCGAGGAGTCAGTTCTGGGTCATTTTGCTTAACCAACTGATTATCTGTGTCAGCGATTTCGGTTCGAATTTTTCCAAGAGCGCGTTCGAAATTATCTAAATTATTCTTGATTTTTAATGCATCTGTATTGACATTTTGTAATTGATTAAACAATATGTCCACATGTGGCATAATTTTATGAAAGAAAGTTAACCAATAGATAAAATTTTCCTCCTCTAAAATTTGGAAATTGGCACCAGCTTGATGAATGGTAGTTTGTAAACTAGCTTCTCCCTCGATTTGTTCTAGAGCTTCAATTATTTCTTCTCGGTGCTCATATATTGTATTCACTGTCCTAGAATTGAAGTTCCATCTTATTTTTGAAGAACGAGGTAAGCTTTTTCTCTGAAGGAATTCTTCCAATCTTGCAGCTCGTTGTGGTGAAGTAGAGAAAAATGTACATAATCTCGTCAGATTGGCAAAAAAAATTCTGCAATTACTACTGCTCGATGTAGCATGTGACATAATTAGATTTGTCTGATGTGCACAACAATGTACAAAATTAGCCCTTGGATACTGGTCTTGGACATGTTTTTGCACGCCGTTAATAGCACCACTCATGACTGCTACCCCATCATAGCTCTGCACAATAGCTCTGTGGGTCATCAACAAGCAAACTAATTTCGTTAAGGATGGAGGCAGATAAAGAATTAGCATCATGTCCACTAGGCAGAAGAAATTTCCAAAATCTTTCGACCGGTCTCGCGTTCACAATATATCTTAAAACAACCACCAACTGAAACTGATTGGACACATCTATGGTTTCATCAGCTATCACAGATATGAAGTCGGTTGCTTTAATTTCACTGGCAACTTGTTCATGATACACGTTCAACATTGCATTAAGCAGCTCATTCTGTATCGTTTTTGATAATCCCTTAAAAACATGTGCTGCTTCGATGTGATCTCTGAGCGATTTATCCAATTCTGCCGTAAAATTTATCAATTCCCGAAAAATGCCCTTGTTATTCGACGTTTGCTGTTCATCATGACCCCGAAGTGCCAGTTCAAACGCGCCACAATATCTAATGCAATTTATTATTAAATTTAACACATACCTATTTTTTGTTACCTTTTCATTGTGTTGTTGAATTGCTTTTCTATATGATGAATCTAAAACATTCTGAATGTTATTTTTTCCTAACATTCTTAGACTAAATATATTTTTCAAATGCCCTTCGGAATTTCCATGTTTAATAATTTTAGCACTAAGATGAATTAAGTCTCTTATTCCGTTCTTTGACCAAGACGGTTCACCACCAAACAAAAGACACGGAAAACAAAACAAAGTATTTTTAATTTCACACCCACAAATCCACGTCTTTACCTTTAACAGATTGTTTATTTTCTAAACATAATTGAGGCATCGGCGGTTTAAGATTTTTTACTGCGATTTTTTCATCATACGTTAACCGCGAAAACGCGTTGTTCTTTAAAGCAGAGACGGAATTAATTTTACAACGACCGTGAGCAGACTGGACCACTTGCTCAGACGCTATGTATTATACGACATTGAAGTAGGGCAAAATACAGGTCTCCCCACCTTCAATGTAATGTTAATGGCTTAACGGAGCAACAGTTGGGCTTTGCTCATTATATCTGTGACGACGATCGGTGCATGTACGTTGTTAGCGTGCCACGTTCCTCGTCAATAACTGTGAATACATAATATACATAATAAATAAATACTTTCACAGTTAGTCGCCGCTTGGTTTGTTTTGTTTCATAATTCCAGGGGGTACAATTGCTCACTTGCTCTCAAAAAAGAGCCCCCACTGGGTATAATAATAATAATAATATTTATTGATATATGTATATATATATATATATATATGGTAAATTCAATCAGTTGGCGATTTAAGGTCTGGCTTTACTTTAAAGTATATATATTTAAAACAAATGTATACATTTGTATACTGTCATTTATATTTTATATCCTTGATAAAGGCATCATTGCCGAAACATGTAGGGTTGTTTTAAATATATATACTTTAAAGTAAAGCCAGACCTTAAATCGCTGATTGAATTTACCATATCATACCAAGGTCACGAAAATATTATATATATATATATATATATATATATATATATATATATATATATATATATATATATATATATATATTGTTACGTTTCTTAGTATATGGTAATATAAAATGAAGGAATGAATGTTATAAATGCCCCAAAAAGTTGGGCTCCAAATGTTATGTTACGGGTGACAAATGTTATATTACGGTGAATGGCTGTTATAGATTAATATAAAGTAATATTGCTATTGACATGTGAATTATTTTGCCCCAACAGTTGGGATGACAAAAGTTATATTTCTGTGAACGTAGATTGTATATAAAATTTATTTAAATTGGGCTTATTCAATACTTATCTGTTTTTTATCGGCTAGCTTATTTCTCTCTCAGGGTTAAGGTAGGTTCACTTCTCTCCACTTTGAATTTATTTACGTAGCTTATTTAATTGGAAATGGAACAATATCTCAAGCACTTTACAACAAGAAAACCAAAGTAAAATATTGACAATTAACTTTATTAATAAGAAAACATCTTGAAAAATTTCAGAATTTAAATATAACAGTTTCGTGACACACATATATCATAAGGGAGACACACTCAGCAGTTGGTATTCTTACAGTACAAATGCAATATGGTGTAAGACAAGTGCAAATAATTGTTGCGTTATTAAAATATTTTATAAAAGTGAAATCGAATCAAGTTTTAATATTAAAAGTAGTGGATACTAATATTTAAATAAGTTTTGAAAATGAATTACAATGTTTAATATCAGTGAAAATAATGCGACTAATTATGTATAGAATAAACAAAAAAAGTTCTAGAAGTGTTCATAGGCAAGTTAAAAATGGCGCGTATAATATTTGTAAAAATAGCAAAAACCTGAATCTTTGGATATAACCTCTGTTGAATCCTGCGCCTGTGTTCTGGAGAAGTCTTCACAGCGGGAAACTGGAGAATATTTCTGCTACTATCCCTCGGGATGATGTGAACTTTTTTCCAAATCTCCAAGTCCGACGGCGGCTTGAGCGGATGGCCGATCTCGAGCGTTCAAAGATGGTGTTCGATGTACGGTGAAATTTTGGGCGGGTAGTTTTCGTATCGAAAACTATAAAAATTCTTAACTCTTGAACTGTTTGGTCGGAAGATGTTAAATTTGGTCTACAGGTAGTTCGTAGGTAGGTGAAACGTTTGGTAGACTTAAAAATCTCGAGCACTTAATATTTTCGCCAAATTATTTTCATTAAGCCGGAGCACAAAAAAACGTGACCTCTCGTTGCAACTACTAATTACCGACGCCAATCTTTACATTTGTTTTTAATTGCATAACTTGCCGCAAATCGCTCCATTCTTTACTTGCATTATCTTTTTGAATATTATTAAATTAAACATTTTTATAGTGTAAAACAGTTAAAAAAATTACATTTTGATTTATAAAATAACTTTAGTTAGGTAACATATGTTGATGTGTTTACAATCACTCTGTCAACATCTGTTTCTTTGCGGGTTATTGCACCGTTAAAATTGTGGGCGGGGCTTAATTGTTCAAATACATTTAAATATAAATACGTTAAATTTGTTTGAATAAAATCGCGTTAAATAATTAATTTGAAATAGAAATGAATATAAACATCACAATAAAAAATAGAAAAATAAGTTAATTATTTCAAGGCAAATTTGTCGTCATTATAAAGTATTTATACTTTGAATCAATTTTTCCCCTTCTTGGTATTAAATTACATAGTAAATATAAACATTACAGTTACATGTATTCTTTGTATTTCTTTTCAGAGAAAGAGCCCTTCTTGCAATGCCTCAATATATATATATATATATATACTTACGTCATATTGAAATTTTCAGTATCAAATAATAATAAAAGAAAAAAGAGAAAAAACACATTAAAATTGATGATTGAAAAAATCACTTATCGAGTAGAAACACTCCCTTAGCAATATGTTCTTGCCTTTGATTTTAAATTTTCCACGGTCCAGGCATTTCATTCCATTGGGAATTTTATTGTAAATTTTTAAGACTAGGTAATTTGTACTCATTTGGCTTTTCTGTAACCGATGGTAAGGTATCACTATGTTATTTCGATTCTTGGTATCGTAATTGTGGAGATCACTATTTAATGGGAACTTTTGTGGTGAATTGTGGACATATTCAAGACAGGTAAGTACATTCAGGGATGGCAAGGAAAAGTATTTTATGTGTTTTAAACAGTTGCCTACAGCTAGTTTTGCTAGATACACTACTAAAAACCTTAATGGCACTAATTTGCATTTTAAGCACCGAGTCAGCTGCACCCGACGCACTTCACATTAGGATACCATCTGTAACTCTACTCTGAAAACTGGGAAAGTAGGCCGTTCTAGCTGCTTCGTATGTCGCTACCTGTTTTATCCAATGAATAGAATAAACAGCTGGAACAAGGTGGCGACACAAATCTTCCACATGGCAATCCCAACTCATGACACTGGTGAGCTGTAGACCCAGGAATTTGATACTCTCTTTGTTCTCATTCGATATCCTTTTTGTGGTAAGTGCTAACTGCTGTGTTTTATTTTGATTTAGTTTCAGGAGGTTACTGCCAAACCATTCGCTTGCTTCCATTAACGCCTGTTCCAAATTTACACTCTCCTCTCCCATTTCCTGGGCTCGAACCAAAATGGATGTATCATCCGTAAACTGGGTTACTTTCCCTGATATATTGTAAGGCAGATTATTCACGTAAATTAGAAAGAGCAGAGGACCTAATATTGTGGAACGCCTCGATTTATCGATAATGTATTCGAATATTTATTAGTCCTGTAAACTGCTTGCTTTCTATTCGTTAAATAAGAGGAAATAAGTTCATTTGCTCGTCCTCGCACGCGTTTCTGTGCAGTTTCTGTAAAAGTATTGTATGGTCCATGAAGTCAAAGGCCTTACTCAGATCGCAACAACTAAGAATAGCCGTTTCCTTGCGATCAAAAGCATCTACAATATAGTCCAAAACAGAAATTGCTGTGCTAGTAGATCTGCCTTTTAAGTAGCCATGTTGGGTATCATTTAAGAGTTTGTATGTCTTAAAATAATTGTGTAATCTTTTCTTGCTGATGGTTTCTAAAATTTTTGACATGATTGGCAGTATTGAGATTGGCCGGGAATTTGTTTTATCATCCGTATCTCACTTATGTATAGGAAGTACTTTGGCTACTTTCAATTGATCAGGGAATATGCGACTGTACAAACAACTATTGAAAATCTGCGCTTTAGCATTCATTATATAGTCTATACTCTTTTTTAATACATTGACATGTTTTATATCAGTGGTTTGTTGAATTTTAAGGCTATATACTATTTCTTTGATTTCTTCATTTGTTGCAGGGTGAAGAAAAAAGATATTTGGTGATCTTTTAATATTTTTGCTCAGTAGATCATCAGAAGCTAAATTTGGGCCCCCAATTGACCTAGTTGCAGCATTTCCAATATCAACAAAGAAAGAGTTAAACTGATCAGGTGTAATATTTGACAAAACATTGGCATCACGCTTATTATTTACCAGTTCTCTATTTATTACATTCCATACTGCCCTAGACCTATTTTTGGATCTTTGAATGTAATTTGAGTTCGTCCTTTTCTTACTCAGGATTACCTGTTCTTTATATGGCTTTTTTAAGTGCCTATATAATTCACTAGCCTCCCTCTCGCCTGTAGCTCTACTTATTACTTCAACACCATCAGGAACATTTCTCATTTCTTTAATTTCTTCAGTGTACCACGATTGTAGTAGTTGCTACTGATATTCTTTACAACTTCAGGAAATGATTCATCAAAAATATCCCAGTAGAGAGCAAAAAAGCATTTGAAACTTTCCTGTATGCTGTGAATAGTATACAGTGCAATCCAATTTAACTTTTAAAGCGTGTTCACAAACACGCATGAATTAATTTCATTTATTTGTCTGGTGTTTTCCTTAGTCAGCTTTTGTGTTTCAACTTCGTTATTAATTACTAAGGATATTCTTTGACAAAAATGGCCAGACAGATGAGGATTAAAGGTCTCAAAAAAATTTTTGTTTATACTCTCCGATATAAAAATAGGAGTTTTTAGATACTCTGGAAGGGACACTAAATATTTTATGTAGCCCATAAGTTATAGATAAATTGCTCACACGAATCATGTCCTTCGTCATAATACTGAAATCCACATTGAAGTCGCCTGCTACTACTAAATTTCGGGAAAGCAATGGATAAAGATGGATTCCAATACCTTAAACAAAAATTTTCCATCAGATGCAAAGCTTCAAGAGGGAATTTTTATAAGATTCCCACATTAAATTTCTACAAAATTAAAAATTTAAGTGACTTGGAGCATGTTGTTTGATATGCTTTTAAAAATGTGACCCACTATTTTCTAGGAAACAGAAAACCTGACAATTACAGAGCACTTGTTAATGAACTTCTTAGAAGTTACCATAAATTGGGCTGTAAAATGAGCCTGAAAATACATTTTCTGCACTCACATATGGATTTCCTTCCCTCGAACCTCGGCGGCTTGAGTGATAAACACACGAAAGGTTTGATCAAGATATTTCTGTTTCTTGAAAAACGTTATCAGAGCAAGTAGAACAGTGAAATGTTTGCTGATTACTGTTGGAAATTGATATCAGAAAATGCCGAAGAACAATATAAAAGAAAAGTAAAAAGAATAACATTTTGAATAAGACGAAACCATACAGGGTGGTCCTTAAGTTTGTCGAGAAATTTTAGGGTGCGATTCCTTGGGTTATCTCGAGAGAAATAGTTCCTATAAACATTTGTCCTAAAGTTTTCCGTTGTAGAAATACAGGCTGTCTAATTTTTCAAAAAAAAATTTTATTTCAAAAATATAAGAAACAGTTACAATAAACCCTAAAGGTACTGTTGAAAATGACCACTAACAGCTAATATGCAGGCTTCTATTCTCCTATTCAATTGCATACTCACACGCTGAAGAAGTCCGGGAGTGTTTCTAATTGTTTCGCATCCAACAATTATGCGATTTCTTAGGTCATCTAGATCTTGAATTGGCGAAGTATAAACAAGTGATTTTAAATGTCCCCACAGAAAGAAGTCTAGAGGGTTCAAATCAGGTGACCTTGGAGGCAACGGCTGATTCGGAACTTCCACTCCTCGACCTATCCATCTATTCTGATATGTCCTATTTAAAAATTGCCTAGCTTGTAAACTAAAGTGTGCTGGAGCGCCGTCATGCATAAACCAAAGTTCATTTCGGATCAAAAGTGGAATATCTTCTAAAAGGCCAGGCAACTCGTTTTCAAGAAATAGCCGATATGATGCACCATTAAGTCGTATAGGAAGGAAAAAGGGACCAATTAAATAATTATTAATTATCCCCGCCCATACATTTAAGGAAAATTGCTCTTGAAAGTGCATCTCCCTTATGGCATGCGGATTTTCATCTGACCATAAATGGTTGTTGTGGAAATTCCTAATACCATTTCTGGAGAAGTTCGCCTCGTCAGTAAATAGAATGTGGGTTAGAAATTGTGCATTTTGGGCAATTTTTTGTCGGAACCAATCACAAAGGACTAAGCGTTGCGGAAAGTCACGCGGAAGAAGAGCCTGTACTCTCTGAATATGGAAAGGATATAATTGTTGATCATGTAATATCCTTAAGATGGTTTGATGGCTTGCGTTTACCGTTACACCAATCTTTCTTGTACTGGTTTCTGGATGTTCATCGATTATCTGCAGAACAGCTTCCTCTAAATCGGCTGTTCTTTTAGTTTGAGGTCTTCCCGGAGTATTTTTGTTTCTCTCAAATGTACCAGTTTCTGCTAGACGACGGTGAATATTATTGAAGGTTTCCGCACAAGGTACAAGTCGTCGAGGATATATTTGTTGGTAAATACGCCTTGCTTCATAACTATTTCCATTAGTTAGACCGTACACAAAATGCATATCTGCCATTTCAGCATTTGTATAATTCACCATAATTACAAAAAAAGATTTGTAGGTACGAACTTTCAAATTAATTATTGTTTGACAATACTTATGACAGTTACGTAAGTACAAATAAATGCTGTAAACATGACAACCAACACAACAGTTCCCTAAATCGATTTCTAAATTTTTGCAATAAAAATTTTTTTGGTTAAAAATTAATCAGCCTGTATCTCTACAACGGAAAGCTTTAGGACAAATGTTTATAGGAACTATTTCTCTCGAGATTATCCAAGGAATCGCACCCTAAAATTTCTCGAAGAAATTAAGGACCACCCTGTATAGCTCCACATAATGTTCGTACCTAATTAATATTATTTCATTTACTTTTCAATATTTTTTTTTCCAAAACCTGAAGTGCCAAAATAAATTTGTTGTTATTATTATTGTTAGAACTATAAAAGAAACAAAAATTGTACATAGTTTCTAAAAAAAATTAAAAAAATTAAAATTTGTTGACAAATGTTATCAATCTTCCGTCAAATCATCCTTGCATATGTAGAAAAAAATGCGAAAAATATTTATTAAACAATATTCGCACAATAAACCAAAAAAAAAATTAATTGCATCTATTACAAGATATTTACATTGATGAGATGTTTCTAAATCCCACGCCACTGTAATAGTAATATATTGATCGGCGCATTTATATGTAGTGGGGAGCAAGATAGTAAAGCATGCGTAATAGACAATGAAAAACGTGCACAATCGGGAACAACGAGCGGTCATCATGCCGTAAATCACTCACCTGTTCGTTTTCATCTTAAACTAGCTGCCGTCTAGGTGAAATATATTTAGGGCGAGAAAGTAGCGGCATAATTTTCGTTATACGGTTTTTCTTCACAATACGAAATGAACAACTACAGAAAATGCAAACGCGTTCCGACCGGATGAAGTATAAATCATTTGTTCATTTCAGATATGATCGTGTGAATTTCTGCTTTAAAGAGTTTATACGTAAGAGAAAAATAATTATCTATTATAGTGTATATGTACATACTGTCATTATAATTTATATACCTGCGTAGTTAAAAGAAATATGCAAGAAGATAAAAGCAAAAAAAAACAATTTCAATATAGCCAAAAAATTGGTGATTAATCAAATATGAATTTGTAGAATTAAAGATTAAGACAATGAATATAAACGTACATAAGTTTTGTTAAACATTAGCCATTCAAATCTTGACTTGTAATTTTTTCCTTAATTCACCGACATATTTAGATTTTGTTTTACATAGGCAAAATGAAGACTATGGAAAGTCTGTTCTTCGAGGGGGTATAGATATACCGGGTGTCCTTGAAATAAAAAGACAACTTATGAAAAATGTAATATTAATCCAAAATGTTTTCCAAAAATCCCCTCTCATAAGCTAGAAAAAAAATGGTTGATATTTAAAAATATTTAGTCACGCCACTGTGCGATATCTATATCTATATTTTAAAGTTGACCAACAATAGCAAAAGAATTATTTTTATTATTGTCGATCGTTACGTACATTCGATGCTATTTACATTTACGTCTTCAATTAAAGATAGATTGTTACCAAATAGGATGTTAAATGCCCGTAGAGCGCATATCTCCCATGGTCTTTAAATACATCGTCTTTAAAAATTCACAATAAATTTTAACAGCTGACTTTTCGAACCCTTACCATACACAACTTATACAATACACAATGTTATTTTCCAGCGTTTTTATAAACATAAATTACACCTTTTATTTGCAATTGCGGTCATTTTTATATCCATATTAATCATTTGTTCTCGTAACAAAAAAAAAACATTCACGTAATACACATTTTTTTTAAATTTTAATAATTCACTTGAATGTATAAATAGCTAATTTTGATTGAGGCTATTGACTTTAGCATATAGTTTTTATAATATTGACAGCTGTATGTAAACATACGATATAGCGTATGTGTGTGTAACTTCAATAGTGCTATTTATTATTTATAAACAATCAGAATATTTTGAATTCATAGGCGTCACGCAATACAATTTTCAGAGGATTTTTAATTTTGAGGTTCGCGTCGTAATTAATTCACAATATTTTGGATTTATGTTCTATATAATTACATCTTTCCATTTATCTTGCGTTATCTCTTTATTTCAACGATGCCCAGTATAATACATATAAGACTCCATATTTCAATACAAAATTTTATTTATTCAATAATCTCCTTTACGACTTAGACATTTACCAGAACATTCGTAAAGTAATTCTAAGCCTTTTCAACAAAAATTCTTTATGTTGGGCTGCAAACCATTCCTCGACAGCTCATATGA
This sequence comes from Melolontha melolontha, assembly GCA_935421215.2. Classification (NCBI taxonomy): domain Eukaryota; kingdom Metazoa; phylum Arthropoda; class Insecta; order Coleoptera; family Scarabaeidae; genus Melolontha; species Melolontha melolontha. The sequence continues at coordinate 180,536,089 of OW285235.1, forward strand.
GCATCTTTTGGTAAAAATCTTTTACCTTGCAAGTATATTTTGATTATTAAGAATAAATAATAGTCTGACGGTACTGAATCCGGAGGACAGATTGTCTACCAATTCACAATCACAACTATTCCATCTTTGTTCTAAAAAACTGAAGCAAGAATCTTGCAAGCCGTCTTTTAGGATGGAATTGGTTGGGTCGTGGAGAAAAAGATAGCACACCACCGATAACACTGGTCAACAACTTTTCATTTTTAAAATTAAAGAAACTATGTACAATTTTTGTTTCTTTTATAGTTCTAACAATAGTAATAACAACAAATTTATTCTGGCATGTTAGATTTTGGAAGATTAAGAAAGTTAACTACAATTGTAAAGGAACTGGACGAGTAGCAGAGGTCATAACTAATATTTTACTTATTTTTGTTGGAAAACCCGAAAGTTTTCGTGCAATCTATCGAATGGTCTGTTTGTTCAAGCCAAATCTTGCAAATGACATAGTGATTTTGTTACCGTTTAACCACCCCTCAGAGTAATAACACAGCGTGCGTAGGAAATAGTGGGAACACATGGCTTGTCTTAATGTTCAATGGACAAACCAAAATAGTGAAAACATAATTTTTCTATTAAAGATGTAATATTCCGCTTATGCTGGTGGGTAGTAAATTCTCCGCACACATAAGAAAAACTGTTTGGATTATTTATACAAGAACGCGACATTATGAAATAAAGAGACGTTCAGCTATCACAAACCAACTTACATTGAATCGAAAGAACCGTGTGTAACATATTCATATACCCGCATAACCAGATATAATTTGGTGGTGATATGATTGGTTCCAGTGCAAAAATGGGCGGGGTTTAAGGGATTTAACCTACGAAACATGCACTCAATGTTCGACAGAACAATATTTTTATTAGTATCTTTCTTATATAAAAGTAAATTTTGTCAAATTTAATACGTTTTTTGAAAAAAATTATTTAAGCAAATATCTCAAAATCTCGACGTGATGGAGCAAATTTTAAATCAGAATCAGAATCAGCATGACACAAAAAACATAAACTACACGTATTGGTCTACCGATAGGACCAGCTCTCAACGGGCCATACCCAGCAATAAGTGGCAACAGCAAATCCCCTCTACGCGCAGTAGCTTACATTACCATACATTGCAGAGTTATGAATTTAGTAAGACTTAAACCGCGCAAGGATATAGTCGTTTGCATATTCGTTCTGTATACGTAATTTGCCCATTTGTTTCAGATATAATAAGGTCGTTATATCTCCAAGTTATTATTATTGTATTCTTAGCTGCTACGGAAAAGTAATTTTAAGTAATAAAAAAACAATAACGTTTCCTAAAAGATAAAAGTAAAAAAATCAATAATTCTGCAAAAAAAAATTTAATTCTAAGAAAGTCACTAAATATAGGATTCGAAAATACCGCCCTCTCTCCCCAAACAATAGCCGAGCCTATTGTAAAACTCCCGCCTCAGTCCCTCGAGATTTCTAGGGGTTATTGTCTCGAAAATTCTAAACAGTTGAACTTGCAACTGTTGCAACCTTTACGTTTGCACAGCTAGATACGAATGACGGGCAATCTATTGCTCTCGATCATCGGACTTATGTATGCACACGCGGAGTGGCATCGTACATACGTTGCCACATCGCATTACGTTCCATACGTATATTGTTGCGTATGGCCCGTAGCGGGTTGGACCTATCGGTATAAGAAACCCAAACTGTGTTGACCGGTGTAATTGTATACCGGAAGCCCATTAAACTGAAAAAATCTGAGCACATTCTAGTTGACGTAACGATTGTTTGTGTGAATACAGCTTGAAGTACAAACAAAGAGAAGAGTCTGAAAGAGAAATCCAAGAGAAAATGAAGCCCCTGGCTATTGAGAAACTTGAAAAAAATAAGAATTAAAGCAGCTTGAAGAAACAGAAATTGCTAAACTGCGTACACCAGTCCGACACACAAGCTGGTAACCGCTAGTATGATGAAACGTTTAAAAATAAACAAATAAAGAAAATATCGATACTTAAATGTAATAATTGATACTGTTTTTATATATGTATTTAATATTTTGTTTTTGTATTTTTCGTGATGTTCAGAAACCACCTTCGTAAGAAAAGAGCTTGAAAAAACAAAAATTATATTTGCCAAGGAAGCCAAGTACTATTTGAGCACGAGCTGGCCTAGAATCCTCGCATTGTAAAAACCACTAGTAAAGTAGGCAGTAAGTAGTCCAATGTGTAAGAAACACTACTTCCAAGATGACTCTATGAGTTTATGCAAGTGCAACTAGATCTATAATAAGCTATGAAGCAGTCACATGCCAAAAAACTAAGCAAAGAGAAGTTAGTTGGTGGCTAACTGGTACATAAAGACTAGCATGTCTAAGTGTCCAAAGGGCCACGACAGTAACTCCAACCTGTGCAGGAGGTGATACTGAATTTGCCACCTTTAGATATCGATATACAACGAGAAGCAGAGTCAGTAGGCCAGTCAAACTAAAGCAAGGCTAAGCACCTATAAACTAATTCTACGGATATGTCAAAGCCAATGTACTTCGCTTGACATAGAAGTAATCAATAAATTAATTAGAAAAACGAATTTTAAAAAAGACAATCCGCGGATCCACACGTTTGGTATCTCAAAGTAACCAGGAGAAAAAGTAAATGTGTTACCATACCATCCTATCACGAAAAATATTAATAAAGTTGTTAAAGAACGAGGTCTCTAAGTTGCCTTTCGGTCCAAAAATACCATCAAAAGTCTCCTAGGGAATACCAAAGATAAAGTTAGTTTGAATTTGAAATTAATTGCGATGATTGTAATTTGAAATATATAAGCCAAACGAAACGATCAATAATAACTAGGTTTAAAGAATATCAGATATTAAATTCAATATACCAGAAAAATCTAACGTTGCCAATCATTCTTTAAATACACAACACAATATGTCGCTTAAAGGGTTAAAACTTGTCAAAGCCATTAATAATACTCGATATCTTGACGCATATGAAAGCATTCAACACCATTAATGTAGATAAGGATTCGATTCCTTACAGTTGTCTCTTTTCATTCTTAGAAACGAGATTGAAGACGCGCAGAGAGAGAATAAACACATGTAGTTGCCGTTACCTTAAGAGAGGTAATTTTGTCGTAATTGTTGTTCGATATATTTTTATTTTTAACCCTGAAGGCGACGCGCCGGATTTTTTGACACCATTAGACGCATGGAGCACAATTGTAATCCATTAATGTTTTAATACTAAAATTGATATTACCACAAGTATATTGCACAAAATTTATTAAAACAGTAATTATCTATATAAAAAACAATATTTATATTAAAAAACATGTTTGTGTTTATAATTAAACGACCTTTTAGTAATTGTCAAAACAAAATGATTATGCTGGACATTTAAACTAAACATTAAACAAGAAACAAAATCAATGAACTAAAATGACTAAAGCTTAGCTATGTTCTTCTAACAATCTTCATTTGACACAATGGAATGTTGTTCTTCATCTACGCAGTTCATGCAAATTAGTTTCAGATGTGCCGGACAGGTCCACCGATTACAGTTACTGCAAGATTTTCTCGTGGTTTTGTTTCTCGCTCTTCCACACAAATAGCAACGTCCAGTGGTTTAGTTACGATTTTCTATTTCTTTTGGAATTTCGTTACTGATTTTTAGTAAAAATCCTATGCGTTGCTTTATTTGGGGTGATATGTGGGGATTTTGGAACCGTTTGAACATGACAGGTCTAATTAGATGGAACGCTACTTCCTGCAAAAATTTTCTTCTTGTGATTTTTGTTGATACATTATTAAGTTTATAAATACCATAAGCATTTACAGCAGAAATATTTAAAAGATCAAAAAATACTGTAAGAGGCCAACGACGAGAATTCCTGGACACGTCATATTGAGTGCAGAGCTGATCTACTAAATCAACACCAAATTTAGTTCCATTATAATCAGTAATTAATTCCGGCTTCCACTGCTCTCCAGTATTCTCATCAATAGCCATGTCGTGATGCATTGTTGATAAAGCCAGTACAATTTTATTCTTTTTTGGGCAATGCGAGACCAAAGTGCATTTTCCCTTGTAAAAACCAAATAAAGAACTATTTAATTCTCTGCTTTTTCCGACTACAAATTCTGGCGGCAGTTGGGTCTTATTTTTACGAATCGTCCCTATAATAGTCAGCTTTTTTTCTAGTAATTCCATGGCTAATGGAACGCTTGTAAAATAATTGTCAGTTGTAATATTTCTACCCGTGCCTTCAATATGTTTCACCATTCTTTTGACCACATGCACACCAGTCCACTCAACTTTGTATTATCCCTCGGGCTGCCTACCACAATATATTTCCATATTATGTGTGTAGGTATTCTTTGTGTCAACTAGTGCGAAAATCTTTACCCCATACTTTGCAGGTTTACTGGGTATGTATTGTCTAAAAGGGCATTTGCCCCTAAATGCAACTAGGTGCTCATCTACTGTCAAATACTGAGATGGTGTATAGTTTTTCTGAAAATTCTGGATAAACATTTCGAAAAGGTCTCTTATGGGAGCCAATTTGTCCAATTCTTTTCTTTGATTTCTAGTTGTAATATTATCAAATCTAATACATTTCATTAGAAAACGAAAGCGAGATACAGACATTGTCAGATATATTGCTTCAACACCTGTGCCCTTACTGTTGTCCCACATCTGCAAAATATTTAGGCGTCCAGATTTTAAAACTCCTGCAAGATATAGAATACCTATTAGTGCTTTAACTTCCTCATTATCTGTTACTTTACAATCTCTAAGACGCGCGGATTTGATTCTAATATTATTGATATACACGTTGGTAGACTGTGTTATTGTATCTATTATTTTATCATCTAAAAACAGTTGTAGGCATTCAAATTCTCTTTTGGCATTTTTTGCTTCGTTTTTTGGTCCAGGTAATCGTAGGACAATATTAGCGGCCCGTGTTCTTGAGTTAAGAGGAGGACACACCGTTTTCCACTTGGTAATAGTATCCTTGCCTACGTAGTATGCAACTGGAGTCTCATTTTCCGCTACTTCGGAATCGTCGTCTGAATCTAGGTCTTGCTGTGAAGAAGAATCGTACTCTGAGCACAAGTCCTCAGCATCTGTAGCTTCGTCAGATGCTTCACTTTCCTCTGGCCATTCATCATCAGCATCTTCAACAGAAAGATCTTCCTGATCTTCAACTTCCTTCAACCATTGTAGTGCCACCGACTCAAACTTTGCATCGTCAACTCTTATTCTTTTTCTTTCAGACATTATCAATCCTAATAAATACATAAAAATAACTCTACAGCCAGATTTCAATAAAATAAACTTACCAAAACTATAACGTAGTATCAAAAATAATAGTCACGCTATTCGACGCGTGGAGCACAATAGTGACAAAATCAACTTCAAGAACACAACTGTACACAGAGAGAAGCGGTAACGTGCTGAAATAAAAAAAGCAGATGTTGCTAGGAAGGTACTGAAGCGTAGGCAACCCGACAATCACTATTGTAAAAGTAGTGGTAGAAATCGTTTTCGTGGAGCACATATGTGATCCGCGCGTCGACTGCAGGGTTAAGTCGGTGTATACGTGGATGCCGTGTAAAGTTGTTGCGTGATAAGATGTGCTAACTTTACTGTTCCTCATGTGCGACACTTTGATTAGTGGTTTTACCTACTGATGATGACAACTTAGTTGTGGCAATACGTATTTAGGATACGATTAGTAATTGTGGTAAGGGGTATATACCTTTTTTAAGTTTTTATGCTCTTTCCTATAATTTTCTATAGATAAGGGAGTACTAATAAGTCTATCAATTACGAACGATGTGTGGATTTATTGTGAATTACTGTATCAGTATGTGACGGTTTATGGTATATGGAAAAATAATGCTTATTGTTTTGATTTAAAATCGTTAAATCTAGGAAATTGATGGTTTTATCTATTTCTATTTCAACCGCGAACTTAATGTTAGGGTGGAGATTGATAATATATGATAAAAGTAGGGTTAGTTTGGAATACAACTCCATCAGAAGAAGACATTGTGCGTCGAAACAATTGTAATGGGATTTTACCTCGATAAAATGAGAACTAAGTAATACTGCTTTTTCATTTTTATTTCATTAATTATGAATTTCCATCAAGCAAGGGCTACATCGATTCATAAAAATTATAATTTTCTTATTGCACTTATTGCGAAAAGCAAGTTTAAAGAAACTTAAAAAAGACAGTAAATTGTTCTTCTTTTAAAATTATGTTTATAGGATTGTAAAACCTAAGTGCAATCTTCTTTTGTCAACAGTTGGTCTCATCTAAATTTACTAGAAATTTATTAACAGTAAATTATACTGCAGGAACCAGACATAAAATCTATGAACCATTCCCGAGCACGTATTTCATTAAGTATAATATCAACTTTGCTGTCGTCAAGTAGTTTATGATATATTGTGGAAATTATTAATTGCCGCTAAATTCTTTCAACAAAAACCAAAACATCTGCAAAGTAATTTCAAATAATGTCATAAATAATAACTAAGAAATTTATGTTGCAATAAAGTATATCAAGTCATCTATTATATACGCTGGAGTAATACGGGCACGTTACGGGATCTTTTCTTTTTTATTATAGTGAAAAGCATCTTCGCGTAACTAAAATGATATACACAATCTACCCATAAATACTGTCAATGTTGCACAATTGTAGAAAATGAGGAGTCAGAAAATTTCATAACGGCATAAACGTATCGTCTAGGACAGTGGTCGTCAAACCGTTGAATGCGAGCTAGCGGCACCTCGCGGTGGGATTTTCGGTAGGTCGCGGTCACACTCAGGTTAGCCACCTGTACTACTCAGACCAAAGACTCACTGCGTACTCCCGAAACTATCTGCCTCTGTCACATAGTGTTGTTGCTAGTATGAGGTCATGCATCACTCATTTGTTAATGTGAATAGTTTGATTTACTCATTTATACTGAACTAGGTTTGCTCTAATCACGGCGAGTTCAAGCGAAAAAGTCAAAAACTGATCACTTTCATTCGAAATGGGAAAACAATTACTTTTTTACCCAGGTAAAGAAAAAATATGTGTGTTTACTGTGCAACACAAGTTAGAATGTTGGAAAGAAAGGAATTGAAAAGGATTTTCCACTTAATTCTCTTTTAAGAAAAGAGGTAATGCAGCCAAAATCTCAATTAAATGTTCAGCAATCAAGTTTTTTAAAACACTAGATAAGAGTAAAGTAGCAACTGAAACTGGTTACGAGTTTCAAAAATTCGTACGAAGATGGTGAGTTAATCAAAACTGCATTTTTAGAAGCTGCAGATACATTATTTGACCATTTCAAAAATAAAATTGACATAATGCCTGCTATTAAATCTGTACAGCTTTCTGCAAACGCAGTAGTGAGGCGAATTGAGGCTGGTAGTTTTGACGTTACTTAGTAACTTAACACTGACTTTCATCGCTGCAGTTATTTTTGCCTACAACTTGACGAATCGACTGATGTGGTTGATACAAGTCAGTTGTCCGATTTTGTAAGAATGGTTTTCGATCGTTTTGAAGTAAAAAAAGAGCTGGTAAAACTTATACCACTTACAGAACACACAAAAGATAGGACATATTTTCTGCAGTAAAAATCCTTATCAACTCTTATCTCTTACTGCTATCAACTGAAAATATTTCTGTAAGGAAGCTGATGGGCTTTCAACCGATTGAGCTTCTGCGATGGTCGGCAAGGAAAATTGATTCCCAGCCTTGTGTCGCAAAGCCAACGGCTTTACAAAATTTCTGTCTTATCATTCTATATTACAGCAACAATTATTATGTCGAAAGTCTTTATTTAGTATGAACACTGTAATGAAAATAGTCATAAAAGTAGTGAACAAAGCGAAGGCACATGATCTTCACAGACGCTTGTTCAAAGCACTGACTGAAGAGCTAGATACCAGTACGGTGATTTACTGCTTCATACGGAAGTTCGTTGACTCAGAGGACGCAGAATTTTACAACGTTTCAATCAGTTGCTTCCTGTCTTAGTAGACTTTTTGAAAGGATGAGGCGAATCCTTCCCTGAACTATGAAGCGGTTTGACTGCAGGATTTTGCTTTTCTTGCAGATATCTTTGAAAAGCTAAATAGTCTTAACTTGCAGTTTCAAGTTGAGGATAGAAATGTTCGTGGAATATTTTGAAGTGTTCTTTCGTTCTCATAGAAACTAGAGCTGTGGGAAAAAATCTCATCCCAGGTGAATACAAACACTTTGCCTGCTTGACCGAAAATCTTGACAAACAAGGCACTTTACACCAAACTTCATTTCAGAGCAAACATTCCAATGTGCAATTATTTCAGGTTTGAGAAACCAATTCAACAAACGCTTCGAACATTTTAAAAGCATTTCAATTGTGGCAAAGCATGTTAAATCTACTTTTATGGAGATTGACGCTGAAGATTTCTCTACTTGGGTCATGCAACATTTTGAAGAAGACAATGCAGCAATGGAGATGTAACTAATTGATTTTCAAAATGACTTATCTTTAAAACCGCTTTTTTCCAGCTCTTAAAATGTTTGGCCTCTTCTTGCTAGAGAAAAATACACAATTTTAGTCCAGGTTAATCTACTAGTGAAAGCAATCTTCTATATATCTGCATGAGATTTCTTTTTCAAGTATGAAAATTATTAAAAACAAGTACTGAACCAGATTGACTGATAAACATACGAAAGACTGTATAGGAATGGCAGTAACTATCTACTCCCCTAACATAAAAAAATTGTTGATGGAAAAATAGTGTCAACCTTCTTATTAAACTTAACAGGTCAGATGAAAAATATATTTTTCAATTTCTCATTATTTTTTATAGGATATTAAAGCTAAAAACTTAATTTATTTCAATTGCTACAGTTTAATTTGTTTTTATATTTACAGTATTTACGAAAATTGATGTCATATTTACTAGAAATATACGTTCATAGGTAATAAAATAAATAAATGTGAGATTTGAAATGTTTCTTATTTTTGTCCTGTTTTTTTTTTCTGGTAACTCACAGTAGGATTTAAAAACGGTATAGTCGCTCAGTGGCTTATAAGTTTGGCGACCAGTGGTCTACGAAATGTAATATGCAAGTAATCGTTTGATATAATATTTTTACGATAAGAGAGCAGTTGCGTCATAAGCAGTAGTATCAGTTGTGAAAACCTAAATGCTTCAATTTACTAATGTAGCATATGCAACTTCTCCAACATTTTACGAAATTTGTTTTATCACTGTTACCTATTCCGTACAATGTTGTCACGTATGATCATTGTATGATATCCGTCTGTGATCTGTCTGTCGCCTTTACATATTAATATTGGTCATTTTATTTTTCTCGTATTATCGTCTCTCACAACAAAATATTGCAAAATATTGGTATTTATTTTAAGAAAGACGTCTCTAAATGAGCATTGATGGAATTGTCTCATAGTATTTTAAAATGAATAATGTTTTTGCAACAATACATGTAAACAAAACAAGTAGGTGGCAAAAGCTTTAATTATTTAAAAAGTAATTGGCACAGGCCATATATCATTGACTTTTGTTTTGTAGATACATAGTTGTACATGCTGATAATAGTAATGGTTTCATTACTGGAGCAGAAGTAATATTCGTAACAAATAGTAAAAGTATGGATTACTACGGTGATATGAATCGAGAAAATTTTGTATAATGGTTCGAAAAACAGCTACTTGAATATTTAGAAAGCCCTTAAGTTATTATTATGGATCATGCAAGTTATCATACTACAATAATAAATAAATCTCTAAGTTCATCTTCGACAAAATACTAAATTCAGGAATGGTTAAACAACAATAAAATCAACTTTGACAAGACAGCTTCAAAAACACAGTTACTGGAGTTCGTTAGACTGTTAATACATAAAATAATTTCTAAATTAAGTTCAAATAGATCATAGTCTTTATTTAAAGGTATAAACCATCATCTATTTTTGAAGCCGATGAATTATCAGAGCAATAGGGCCACACAGATCATTTTCTTCCTCCATATCATTGTATTTTTAACCTTATAGAATTAATTTTGGGGAATGCAAAAATATATTACTCTAATAATATAGGTAAATATGGTAAGACGAATGAAGGCTGTAAAAGGTTCTGCAAGAAGCACTAAGTCAAGTAACTGCTGAAGCGTGAGCTAACTGTGTGACACTCATACTGAAGCTGCGATTTAAAAAATAGTAGGACAGGGAAGTAGGATTTCATCAAAAAGATATCAGACCTTTCATATTTAGTTTAGAAGAAGAGGAAGATGATATTTTAACCTATAAGTTACAACTGCACTTTTACCTTTTGTTCCAGTGAAAATGTTTGTAAAATAAAGAGCCTATATATAATAGTGTTTTGGTTTTAATATTTGTTTGACTTTATATTACACTATATATAATACCTAATACTATCTGATTGGCAAGTATAGCAAACGCCAATTAAGTTGGCGCGAGGAGGGGTAAGTTCGCGCAGGATTAAAAGTAGTGGGGAGATTTGTATTTGGTTTTACACCAAATGTCAGATAATTCTAACCTCTGAGCGTGTATCACTTTATGATCCCCTAGCATTATGTTCCGTCAAACGTCAATGACAAATGTATTCTGACAATTACTTGAGTAGTGGGGATGGACGTTTATAAAAACGACTGCTGCGCAGCCCCTCCTCGCGCCAAGTTAATTGGCGCTTGCTATACTTCGAGTACAACACCTTTATTTATTACCTGTGCCTAAGAGAAACTCATGAGTATAATGTGATATAACTAAAAAATATAAAAACCTTTATATGTATTCTGTTCTTAAGTTTAATGTATGTACTTATATATCTTAATTATTAATACTAATTGTATTAAACTATTTTCATTCCTTCCGTTTTTTATTTTAAAACATTGATATTATATTAAAAAATTTTTCAAAATAAAAGTAGTAATAAAATTGCTTTTATTAATTAACATAAACCATGTATTTTTCTAAATATAGAGTGATAAATATGCAATATCATTTTAAACAGTTTAAAATATAATCTAAATGGCATTTGTAAGAAAAAAGATTTTTCAGGTTTTTAACTGATCTCGTAATATAACCTATAACCAAAATGGCAATTATTTGCAGGATGTAAATAACGAGCCATCGAAAAAATTCATAATTGGAGTAGACTGTGAAATTGGGTTGGTACTTTAGCCACTTCCACATAATGACATTTATTATTTGACATTGAAACTATAAGTTTGTGTCAAATTTTTAAAAACTCTTATTAAGAAAATTAAATTTGTTTAGATGTAAATGGACAACATTTTCAACAACTTCTGTAGCTATATGTAAATTTTGATTATGATTTCGATATTAAATAAATTATTTGTTTTCTTTTTTGTTGTAGTATCATTTCAATGCCATAACCTTTTTTTACAATGAAGCCAAATGAAACTGTCAAGCATCAAGTAATGTGTCATTATGTGGAAGTGGCTAAAGTACCAACTCAATTTCACAGTCTACTCCAATTATGAATTTTTTCGATGGCTCGTTACTAAATTTGTCAACGTTGTGTGACGCACATTGATGACGCAACTGCGTTCTTATCGTAAAAATACTATAGTCGCATAGTGAATACAATTTATAAAGATTCTTTCATTAAGAACATCGCATTTTGTTTGTTAAATAAAATACAGATACCGTGGAAAATTTAAGATCATTTTTAGTACGGCGTAAAAAACGAATACAGTTACAACAACTATTGACGAAACAAAACATCATTCAAATGTCCTCCATGGAAGCGCTTACAGATATGTATTTGTTCAACCCAATTTTCCATGACTTTTTCACATAAATTGGGTCGAACCTTCGCAATGACACGTTCAATGTTTGTCTGCAAATCGTGTAATATTGCTGGTTTGTTGGCGTAAACTAATGCTTTAACAAAACTCCACAGATAAAGGTCCATTTCTAGATTTGGAATCGATTGGCCAAACTTCTCTTATAGTAAGTGAATTATTTAATTGACAGCATGGCAAATGGCATCGTTTTCTTGAAACCAAAAATTGTCCAAATCGGGGTTATCCAAAAAATTAATTAACATAGAGCAACAGAGAGTTCCGTTCACATTAACTGGATTATCGATATTGTTGAGAAGGAAATAACGTCCAACAACTTCTTCAGCATGAACTACACAACAAAAGGTATGTTTAAATGAATGTGATGCATCTTCATGAATTACTTCTGGCTGATTTTCAAATCAGATACGGTAGCTTTGGTTATTCACAAAACCATTAAACTAGAAGTGCCCTTCGTCACTGAAGATGATTTTCTTATCAAATTCGGTATCATCTTCAAGTTTAATTACTGAATCTGCACCACAACAAATGATCGTTTGGTTTGAGTTCTTGAATCATAGCAATCTTATAAGCATGTAGACCTATATTTACTCACAGAATTCTGTTAGAAATGACCAATGCCTAAGACCGAGGAGGAATTGACAAATTTGAATCTCCATAATCACTCTAGCATACAGCTAGAATATTCTCCTCGCTCCTTTCACTTATTTGTCTCACCAGCATGTTAACGTTACGAAATGAATATGTTGATTCAAATGTTTGTACAAGACATTCAATTGTTCTTCGACTTGGACGATTATAATGACCAAAAATTTGAGTTAATGCACAAAGTAGCTGCGGCTGAACGTTATCGCTTCAGCAGTAAAAAAGGTAGCAATGCCATATTTTTATTTCCTATATACCGTACCTGTTTGAGTAGATAATTATCTAAAAAACTTGTTTTTGCACTAATTTCTCTTCTATTCCGAATATATTTTGCAATATCAACAGTGAAGGCTATTGGCGGTTTTTCGGATTTTCGTTTCGAAACGCTACCGGTTTCCAGAAATATTTGAACCAGCCTATTGCGATGACGTTCAAATGTGTCGAGGGATTACGTCCTCCTCAGGATATTCTGTCCAAAACTGCTCAAGGCACGATCGCCGAGAATAAGTCCACGATCCCATATTCACTTTGTGTTCCTCTTCCAAAGTGGGCCATAATAATAAAGATGTCTTGTCGCACCGCACGGTGCATTCTAATGTCTTTATAAAGACAGATTTTTAAAAAGAACGCAGGAATACACAAAGGAAAGAACAGCAAAAATAAAACACAGCAACCAATATAAACAATAATGACAGGTAAACAAGCACAACTATCAGCATGAGAAATGCCGTCAATTTCGAAAAATTAAAAAATCCTGATTTTGATGTAGCTAGCTACAGTCAGTTGATCTTGTCCACAGTGTATTATACCAGCAGAAAACAGGCCTTCGTAATAACTACAAGTGAATAATTTTATTACAACCCTTATAATTTAATCTGCTTGTATTTATACCTTGTCGTCATATTAATACATTATCTTGAACAAAGGAAATTATATTGTTACTGAAGTAAATAAATATGAAAACGAAATTGTACTACAAAATATTAACGTGCTGGTGGCGAAAAGTAAACAAGTAACTCACGGAACGTGCAAAGATCATTACTTATCACAAACACGGAGAATCCATTAGAGAAATTGTAAGAATAGTGCGGTACTTCTTATAAAAACATAATACGAAGATTTCAAGACAAATCACTGTCACCGTATCACATGCGCTCACACACACACGTACATATATATATATATATATATATATATATATATATATATATATAAATATAATAACTTCGTGACCTTGGTATGATATGGTAAACCTAATCAGTAGGCGATTAAAGGTCTGTATATTACTTCAAAATATATGTATTTAAAAAACTCTACATGTTTCGGCAGTACGCCTTTATCAAGAGGATACAAAATATAAATGACAGGATATAAATGTCAAGTAATTAAGTTGCTATGGTTTAAATTATTCAAAGATACATTCTAGTAATAATAATAAATCATGCCTTAGTATTCCAAAAAATAGATAGCAAGGTGTGAACATATTGCAGTGAATTGTGCTTTTGAATTGTTATCTTAATTTTTCTTAATGACTTATCTTCACAATGCACAGCAATATCTCCGAACTAGACTCAGTCAGGTGGGCACCTTCCTTGAACTCCTTCCTCGTCAGGGTTTTTCTTTCGAAAGTCGTGTTTTAAACGAAGAAATAATACAAATTAAACTCAAGAAATAAAACTACCATTAACAACACAGACATATATTTTTTCTTTAAAAAAGCAACAAAAAAAAAACTACTTTACCAAATATAAAGCAGAATTTTTGACTAAATAGCGTCTTAATGAAAGAGAAAAAAACTCTTATAAATATTGACTCGAATAAGAGTAAAAAAAAACTCTAAATGAAACCCGAACAATAATTCAAAACACAATATAAACAAACTTTATTAGCTGTCATATACGACTTTATCCCCACAAAATATCAAACGTCAAAAATAGAACTTTCTATTTTTCGCACGCAACTCAAATTACCCAAGCACAAAATCAGCTTGTGACAAAATAGTTTTCCCGCCAATCTAATATACTATGTCAATTAAATGAACATAAAAAAACTAACTTCAAAAACAGACTAATACGTTTCGTAAATATTTCTAATGATTACAATACAATTAAAAATTAAATTTATCAATTTAAGAAGCTTCAAATATCAATCGAATAATAATTATAACTATATCTATAAATATATCAGATTAGAATACATACATTTTTTAGTTTTTTTCACGTACGTTACAAAAACTATTTCACGAGAGATTCTGATAGGCAAAATATATCAAATTTAACACATCAAAATATACGTAATGAATTTTAAAAACAACAATGCAATCAAAAACACACCGTAGCTATCAAAAGAATTAAATAAAATTAAGTTTTATTTAATTTATCAAAAAACACAACCAAACTCGAAAACCTCTATCGAATCTCTCCCGATGAATTTCCTAGAAAACAGCCAGGTACTCCCACCTAACAAAAATATAAATCAAACTGGCGACCTAAGAATAAAATCTATAACTATATATTTTTGATCATATCTTCGATTTGGCGCATACTACAAATATCAATCCACGCTCGTTCAACCTACAAACGTGTACAAAAATTATACATTACAATAAAATTATAATTAAATTTAAATTTATCGTTCCTCGTCTGAAATAAAATATAAACACCAAAATAAAGTACATAAATTTATAAATGTTCTTCAAATAAAGTTCAATCTAATTCTGCTATTTTTTCTTTTCTTCTGACGAGAAAAATCCATGGCAATATGTGTTGTTCGCTGCTAGCAATTTGTGTCTCTTTCTGGGTATGAACTTGTGTGTTGGTTGCTACTGGCAGCTTGCGTGTCTCTATGGGTGTGTGGTTTTGTGTGAGAGCGTAAGTGTAGGATTTTATATGTCGGTGCGTTCGTGCGTGTGTTTAGTGACCGGTCGCGTGAATTTAGAGAGGTCGGATAACCAGCCGTTGCGTAGGGCCGCCAACCCTTTCCCGGCAACTTCTTTACAATTCCGTGCAGTACTTCGACGGCCTGACCCTCGCCCCAATGAGGCAAGGCGCAGACCAGCGAAGCGCACCCTGTACGGGGTTGCTCATCGCTAACCAAGGGAACACTCTTAGTGGCTACCTCGGTCGACGATGGTCACACTTGTGCCATCTTAACGTTTTCCGCCGAAGCGGGGGCATAGCACACACTTCGAACGTGTGTGTGCTGTTAACGGCAGCCTAGCCAGGTTGCCGCCCAGGACCGGTCCTAGTGGTGTGTGCATTGCGCGGCGCCGTGTTAGCGCCGCGTAGCATGGTTTCTCACTCTTGCTGGAAAGGCGGAATGGCACCTGACTGCCCAACGGGCAGACCCGCCTTTATATATATATAAATATATAAAGATAATTATTTCTTGACCTTTGCACAATATAGTTGATTTAGATATTCGGAGACTGAAGATCTGTTTTACATTAATATGTATTTATTTAAAATAAGCTCTTACATGTTTCGGTAAGTAATACCTTTATCAAGGAATTATAAATGACAGATATTAATATCAAAGTTATATAATTGATGTAGTCATGGTGATAGATACAAATTTATAAATACATATTCAATTCAACTAATAATAATTCATGACATAACAAAAGTTTGATATCAGTTATAAAGAGAATGGTAAGTCATGAGTTATTATTATACTTGCGCCCGTGGAGCGACTTAAGATATAAAGCTGTCGGCATTCGCCTAGGACGAGAAGGAAAACAACCAAAATCTACTTGCACAGCCGGTCAGGGATCTAAACACGGAACTGTCAGCATGACAAGCAAATGTACAGATATTTAAATAATATATGATATATAATTATATAACAGCAACATATATTATGATGGTATATTGCAGATCGTTACATTGTTCAGTTATAATACTCGTATATACTGCTTAGATTTTTTATATCACTTCTGTTGTTAATTGAATTTTTTTCCTGTTTGATATTAATCATTTCTTTAATTTCTCTTTTCATTGTGTGTTGCTCTCTTGTAATAACGCAATGCAGTTGTGTGTATGCAAACACTCTCAACGAGGCCACAGCCTCGCTCCCGTAATACAAATGTAACGTGTTTTACAAACACGTCCTCGCTAACGCGTACTGTTTGCAAACACAAACTACATGTCAGGGTTTGTAGTATATTCATAAGTAGTACGAGGATCATCTGATGTATATATAACGAGAGTAATGCAAGTGACAGGGACATTCACATTCACACATTCAGTCTTATTCAGAGACAGATTCTTATTCAGAATCATGTCCACTTTCATACTCTCTTTCTGATAGACAGTAACAGTCTTAGCGATAGTTAGTTCATAATGTATATAATTGTTATCCAGTTTATAAGTGTTATATATTAAATTATATGTTACCCGAACTTTGTGTATTATTTAACGGGACAACGATATCTGCGTGAAGACTCACCGATGTAGCCCTCAGGACCAGGCTAACATCACATGGCGTCCTGCCACGAACTTGCACAAACGGCCTAATATCACATGGCGATTCTGCCTTAGGGCTTAAGGCCCCACCGTTATCACATGCCGATCCTCCAGGCACTTAGGGCCTAAGATCCACGTGATCACATAGCGATCCTGTCCAGCCCTTTAGGGCACAGGTTATCACATGGCGATCCTACCTATCCACACTACTAGATGGCCCTGCCAGCCATCTAAGGCTGAAAAAAGACCAAGTGGAAATTCGGAACGAACCAGGGAAAAAAAAAACCTACAGCTTAGCAGGTCAAAACCAAGAAAATGGGCATGTACGCAACAAAGAACGGAGGAAATCATCTCCAAGAGCGAACAGAAGCTCCACACGGAAGAGCCACACGAAAGAAGAAACACAGGTATTCATTTTAAAATAAAGTTACACACAGACAATTACGGTGTATAAAAGTAAATGAAAAGTGCAAGACGTTCATATCTATAAACTACGCGAGTGAAAATGTTTATTTGTATTATAAGAGACAATAATATTGATTTAATGCATGCATACCATGTTATTTATGTCTACCTACGCAAGAATGCAAAAGTTGCAAAGCGCGTACCATACGTTTCTTTATTTACAGGTCAAGTTTATTTAAAAACTCATATGTACAATATAATTTAAGATGTTACATTTCGGCCGTACACTTCGCAATTTTGTTATTAACGCAGAAGTTTAAATATATTTTTTTGTTTAGAAGGCGCATATATATATATATATATATACATATATCGCAAAAATATGTTATATTTTTTCACAAGTTCAATTACGTTCAGAGTATATACAAAAATGCATGCGTTGTACTTTTTAATAAGCGCCATACAAGAAGGTTATATTTCATAGTTTATAAACAATAGTATAAACAATAACTTGCATATTTAAACTAATCGCGAGTAAATAAACATCGAATTCAAATTGAATATGTGTAGTTCAGTAATACACGGAGTCAAGGTCACTAATAAAATGCAACACAATGTTTATTTTGTAAACGTTCGCATAAGTGGCATTGAACACAAGGAAATATTGCTGACATATTCAGAAAGTTTTTTCGCTAACAAAATAATATTGAATTAATAAAAGAAACCAATATACGAGGAGTAGTATATTAATTTTATTGGTAAAGATTCCGAAATTTTTGTAACAAATGCCTTAGAAGTTGATTCCAATGCCATAATGGTTAGTAATGGGACGATTCGATAGCATCCTAATCACGTCTGGAGCCCTATAAGACGACAGAGACCTATCGATTGTACCTTTACGACACCAACTACAGTGCAACCTACAGGACAGATCATCCTAGAGTTGTGGACTTGGCGAAAACGATAACCAACCGAATCAGACGAACTTCAAAGTAGGAGAAAGGCAAAGAAGACTCCAATTCGCCCCTAGGTCGTGACGAAGCAAGCATGCGCTTCCAGGAAGTGATCCTACACGACAAAAAACGCTCTCAGAATTTTTTTTTAGAGATTGCAGTTATAACAAAAGTGTGTTTTGTTAACTGGTCTCAAGTTTTTCTATATTGAAGAAAAGGCTTACAGCATAAGGGAAGTTCCGCTGTACAAGCACCCTTACTGTAGTCAGAATAAGCTTCAAAAGATAGTTCTGCGCAGGAACATGACAGACACGAAATATGTGTTGTCCAGGGAAATACACGAAAGAGTGATTTCCAGAATAATTTTTTCCATGGAGGAAAATAGATAGAAAAACGGAGAGTCGATTTATTTTAAAGTATGGTTGGAAAGGGAGCATAAGAATTGGGAGCAAACAATCATGCACAAGAATTGAAACCAAAAGATCAAGCATGAGGAATCGGAAAACAAGAACCAAACGCGAAAAACAAAAGACAAGAATGGCAAACTGCGAAACAAGGCAATTATTCTTTATAAGTTGCTCATAATATAGAAATAAAGTATAAAAAGCGAACAAACTAACAAGGTTGAGACAGTGTACAAAGGCCCAATCAATTAACGATTATTATCAATTAACGATTATTATCAATTAACGATTATTATCAATTAATTATTATTATCAATTAATTATTTTTTTAATCTTCTACAATGTAAAACTGACCGTGAAACATTATCTTTTAGAATTTAAAATTATCCATTTAAAGTTTGACAATCTATATTGTATATTTATTATTACAGTTTTTATTAGGATATTTATCATTTTAAGATTTATATTATATATCTATTCGTTAAATATTTATTATTATTGTATATAGATTAAGACTATCCATCATTTTACCGTATAGAATTTTAGTTATCATAAGTTTTAGCAAATTCATTATTTAAGTATTACCATTGTAAATGTATAATCCCAAACAGTGTTCACCGTATTGTAAAATAGGAATAAGAAAGGTAAAAATTTTAATGAAAGAAAAACAAACACCTCAGCGTTATTTTTCTTTACCCCAAGAAGGGTGGTGTAATAACGCAATGCAGTTGTGTGTATGCAAACACTCTCAACGAGGCCACAGCCTCGCTCCCGTAATACAAATGTAACGTGTTTTACAAACACGTCCTCGCTAACGCGTACTGTTTGCAAACACAAACTACATGTCAGGGTTTGTAGTATATTCATAAGTAGTACGAGGATCATCTGATGTATATATAACGAGAGTAATGCAAGGGACAGGGACATTCACATTCACACATTCAGTCTTATTCAGAGACAGATTCTTATTCAGAATCATGTCCACTTTCATACTCTCTTTCTGATAGACAGTAACAGTCTTAACGATAGTTAGTTCATAATGTATATAATTGTTATCCAGTTTATAAGTGTTATATATTAAATTATATGTTACCCGAACTTTGTGTATTATTTAACGGGACAACGATATCTGCGTGAAGACTCACCGATGTAGCCCTCAGGACCAGGCTAACATCACATGGCGTCCTGCCACGAACTTGCACAAACGGCCTAATATCACATGGCGATTCTGCCTTAGGGCTTAAGGCCCCACCGTTATCACATGCCGATCCTCCAGGCACTTAGGGCCTAAGACCCACGTGATCACATAGCGATCCTGTCCAGCCCTTTAGGGCACAGGTTATCACACTCTATCAATTATTATTTGTGTGTTTTCAAAGTCGAAATGGTGATCGCGTTGCAGTTTGTGTGTAAATAAAGCAGTTTTGTATGTTTTGGAGTATTTATAAGCTTGTATTCTTTTGTATAAATATTGTTTGGTTTGACCTATGTAGTAACTGTCGCAGTCGCGACATGATATTTTATAGACAACATGTGTTTCTCGATTATTGTCTATTTTAGATTTTAATTTTGAAAATAGATGTTTATTAGTATTGCTAAGTTTATATGTTGTAGCTATATCATATTTTTTAAAATATATTTTATTTTCTCTGATAATTGTGGTACATATGAAATCGTAATATATGTTGTTTCATTGTTTAAATTGTTATTGGTGGCTGCAGTGTTCTATATTTGGTGAATTATTTTTTTAATTGCTTGTTCTATAAGTTGTGGTGGGTATTATCAGTTAAGATCGTTTTAATTTTCTTGATGTTATTTTTTCTGTATTGAGTATGTGATATTTAACTGCTCTACCAATCAGATTATCTATAATAATTTTATTGAATACTGTAGGTGCATTTGAGTGGTAATTCATATATCGAAAAGAAGCTGTGGGTTTGTTGTACCAATTTGTATAAATAGTACCCCTGTCTATCATAGGTTAAAGAAATATCAAGAAAAATAATACCGTTTCTTATTATTTATTTATTTCATATGAGCAGCGAAATCGAAATTTAGATATTAGTATATAAATCGCTTTTATGACAAAACAGGGTCATAATAGCTATTTATGTAACCAGTTATGAAATGGGTTATTTTGTGTAACGAAATGGAATGTTTGCAGGACGAGCGAGCGTAGCGAGCGAGATCCTGCAAAATGACATGAGTTACACAAAATAACATTTCATAACGTGTTTCATACAAGATTTTATCTAATTTTGACCAAAACATAGATTTATAATTTTCCAGTTGATCTGACATTAAACGTCATAAGTCGTATTAAATAATTAGTGACAGTTTTCATGCTATTGATAATAATTCATTTGACTTGACAGGTGTTTGTTAATTTAAGTATAAGTATTTACTTTTATTAGCTAAATATTTCGGTGCATTGTACGAGTAAAAATGTCGGATTCAGATTCAGGTGGACTACCAAGCGATATAGAAGAGGCTGCACAAAGTGCATTATCGACTGTGATTCCACAAAAGTCGAAAGCCCAGTACGATTTGGCTTATGAAAAATTTGGGAAGTGGCTTAAAGACAAAAAAATTAAATGTGTTAATGAGAAGGTTTTATTAGCCTATTTCGAGGGAAGAAAGAATCAAAAAGCTTCAACACTCTGGACTCTTTATTCCATGTTACGAAGTGAATTGTCTTTGAAGAAGAATATTGATATTGCAAAATATGCCAGTTTATATGCATTTCTAAAGAGGCAGTCAGAGGGATACCATGCAAAAAAGTCTAATATTTTGTCAAAGGAAAACGTCTCCCGGTTTATGACAGAAGCTGAGGATAAAACATATTTAATGACAAAGGTCGCATTGATCGTTGGAATAGCTGGTGCTTGTCGAAAAAGTGAGCTAACTTTTCTACGTGTGGGGGATATTTTAGACGAGTTTTCTCATTTTGTAAAAAAATCCCTAACACAAAGACAAAAGTAACGCGCGAGTTTGTGATCACAAAAGGAAATATTGAAGGGCAAAATTTTCTTGACCTTATTAGAAAATATATTTCTTTGCGTCCACAAAACGTTAATCACGATAGGTTTTTCGTCAAATATAATAATTGTAAATGCGGGGCACAGCCAGTTGGCATTAATACAATCGGTAATCTACCGAAAAGAATTGCTCAGTTTTTGAAACTACCAAATCCCTTCTTATTTACCGGACACTGTTTCAGAAGGTCATCGGCTACCTTTTTGACAGATTCTGGTGCGGATATTTTTAAGGTTAAACGAAGTCCAATACTGTAGCTGAGGGCTATGTAGAGAATTCTATAGAAAATAAGAAAAGGATTGCCAATGATATTCTTGGTGAATCAAGCTCAAATGTACATTCCGTTTTGCATCATAACATCAGAGTACCTGCCATGAATTCTACGTGTGCAGGAATTAACCTCACCAATTGTTCACATTGTGTCATAAATGTTTATAATATATAAAATAAAAATTTAACCAGTTTGTGTCATTTAACGTTCCCCTTTATTAACTTGAGATGAAATGATTTTTTCAAAATATTTCGTAACTAGTGATGAAAAGAACTTTTCAACACTAGTTACGAAATATTTTACTTTTCGTAACTAGTTACGAAAAGTAAACCGTTTCCTAACGTCATACAGTTTTGAAAAGTGTCACTTTATGTGTCAAAATTATATAAAATTAATTTATACACCAATATCTAATATTTTCAACCAGTCCAGAGCTGCAGAAGTTGCCTTGCTCAGCTCGTGGATACTACCAAGGATATTTTTTCTGGAACAGTCGTTTACTATGGGGGTCATAGTTTGTCCACATATTCGCAGTCGAAGAAGCTAGTATCTGCTAGTTTCCATTTGTAGAATATTGAGTTGCACCTTCCGTAGTCTGCGCGGAACCTATTTAATAGCGACTATTGCCTACGTGATAGGGTTGAGACCGGCAGGGATTCTGAAGGATTAGAAATTATACGTCTATTCCTCAAGTGATGGTTTTTGTTCGAGGAGGGCAATCCAGCTATCAATGGAATGATGAATTTCCATATACAGCCAAATCGGTCTCCCAGATTTCAGCCGGGTCTCCTGTGGACGATCTCCAAATTATTGTGCATGGGAAAATCAATATTGTTGAAAATCTCAGCTCATTAATTCTGTGCTGAAGCGAGACGTCTGATATCTGAAGGGGCAATGTTAAAAACAATCGGTAACTAGTAAGACTAGGAATGGATCTAACAGTACAGGTGATGATCCGAATTATATCGTTATGTTGAACTTCTACTAGCTAGATGTGAGCTTCGAGACCAGACTGGCTTCGTTTGTTACACAAATGAAAGGCACATGATTCGAGTTTTGAAGAGTTTGGTTGTAAGCACCATTTCTTATAATATTCGTCTAAATCTTGCAGATCTTCAGCAGGTCGTAATCCTCCATCCTGTAAATTATTGGTTTTGGTACATAAAACCATAAATCTATATATAGAAATTTTCATGATTTTGTAATAACTTCTTAAAAATATTATGCTGTTCTATGTAATTAGTATATTTACATTCACTAAATCCTGGCCATTGCAGTAAAAAAAAAGCGGTATACCTTACATAAGTTCTGATTGGATATCTTTCCTTATGGAATTAAAAGTGCGAATACCATTAAAGGGAGTATGCTTAAATTTCTATTTTTGTACTAACATTACTGAACGATACGATCTTGTACTTGTATTTAAAAATTTTTCATTAACCTTGATTAGTAAGAAAGATATAAAAATGAAAAATAAAGATAACTACACAAACTATAGCAGGCATAAAAAATGTGTTCTACTTGTTCTCGTTATGACATTAATTAATAAGTAGAGGTTAGTGATGTAATTAAAAAACCCAAGGATATACTTATATGTGTGTAAAGAATTCGCAACAAATACATAAGCAACTCTATTAAAAAAATCAATATTTAATCATATACATTGTTACTCACCTAATTATAAATATGCAAAGGCAAAAAATACATTACGTAATACCACGCGAAGAACACTATGAATTTCTAATATATATTTTATACTGCTAGGTTGAAAAGTACAAGTATTTATAATGAACCTAAATTAGCATTTCACAGTAGAAGTCCGTTAAGTTAGCCTTTACTGCCAAGACAGAGTTTGTGAGACGAGCTCGGAGAGCGAGTCGGATATTACTGGCAATGCAGTAAAAGCCTCATCGGACTTGTATTGTACAATAGTTTTTATAATATCTCTGATTCGTTCATACTTATCTTTTCGAAAAAAAAATTTTTCATCGAGAACAAAAATGATTTATTAAGACCATAGAACGTGGTCGTTGTTTCCCTTTATTTATAAAAAAAATTGATCAATGTCTGGCTCTAAAAATAGTTTGTAACGAAAGGACAAGCAATGAAAATATTCCTGAAGATATCAGAATGGCCACAGAGCAAGCCAGCTCGCCGTTTCTCGCGAACTGGCGATACATGTAGAATGTGAAGGGTGTTAATGAACAAATAATTCTGGCGATGTTCAAGAGTTGTCACAATCTTTTGTATGTTCTTTATAAAACATTGTGTCGATGTTGAAGATTTCCCTATTATTAATAAAAGAAAAAAATGACATTTCGCAATAGGTGACAGTGACTTTCTTGTTATATTGTAATGAATAATGATTTTATCAAATGTCGTCAAATACTTGCGTAGTTGAAACGGAAATCTGAGAAATATAATCCCAAAAATTCTAAAGTTTTAAGTGATGAACAAATTAGGCAATTCATACTGCAGACACCAGATCAAGTATCTGCTGACAAAGGTACTTTAACTGCTCTATTAAAACTATTAGTATTTTACTCTGATATGTTGCTTTAATGCAGGTGATTTTAGTCTCCAGAAACTATGGATTGTATAAGAGAGGAAAATTGGTGCTTCTTTTCATTGATGATATAGAAGATACTGGGAGGCATGTCCATTGTTTTGTTAAGAGATACCAAAAACCACACGTCACGAAGTTTTGGCGTCATAGATGATAGTTGCGACTCTCAACCACACAGTTTGTATCACACATATACGGCATTGAGGTGTTTATTTTTGGGTTACTGAAATGGTAAATGCACCTCTCAACATATAGGATTTCAACTATGGCCATTCAATACTACGCAGTGTCACTTCTTGCCTAGGATTAGAGGCAACACACCTATATACTCTACAAGCTTTTTGACGCTTCTCTGCCACCTTGCTTACTGACAACGGAGCTAATACATTGACGATCAAGCTATAAGACGGATTGACAGTTGCAAAGCAAATGTTCCAAGAATTTGTGGCTGAACCATTATAGCAGTCGATCCAAGAGGTTGGTGTTAGTGTTAGCAATTATGAAGCATCATCTTCGATTTTATCTATATCTATTGGTGGCATACAAATAATTCAAATTGTCCCAAAACATTAAACATTAATTGTAGTAATTGTAAACAAGTTGAAAAATAAAATTGAGATTTACGTTACTATATTAATTAAATTTTTAGGGCCTGCAACCGTTCAGAATCACTTTATATAGTAACAAACAGTCCTTAAGCAACCTTCAGCAACTAAATATTACAAAAAATATATTAAACACTTCTGTACGTGTAAATAATATCACAATCAGTTTCATCGCAAGATTTTCTTTTGATAAAGATTTATTTTAAACGAAGGAACTTTGATATTACCAAATCTAAATTTGAGCATATTAAGAATAAGAAACCCATCCAAATACCATAGCTTCCATCAAAACAGAAACATTAACAATGTAAAGTTTCAACAAGCACAAAAGAGACGATAGTGTAATAAATCAATTCACATTTTCAATTAACACCTAAATTTTGAAACCTAACTAGACTAAAATCTAAAAAAAACTATATCAAAATATATGAGCATTTTCGTCGCATGGAAAGGATTAATCTCAGCAGAAAATTGAGAGAAAGAGTGCCATATAGATGTATCAGTTGAAGTAAATTATGTATTATTTCGTATCGGAAGTTATACATTTCTTTTACACCAAAGTTGAGTCAAATTCTTAACATAGTCAAGGAAATACACCCAAAATTGCCCAAAATGACCGAAGGGGTTTTAATTCCTTATAACTTTTTTATTATAATTTTTTTTTTTGTTTTCAGTATTTTATAAAGAAGACTTGGGGAATTTAAAATAGAACAGTACACAATTGAACAACGTGCCAAAATCGTTGAACTTTATTTCTCAAATCAACGATCCATTGTTTTGACTCAGCGTGCATATCGTCGTTATTTTAATGTGCGGGTTGAACCCTCAGCGTCAACAATAAACCGTCTGGTTCCAAATTTTCGAGAACAAGGGGCAGTAAGGAACCTTTCTGGTGCCGGCAGACTACGAACGGTGCACACGGATGACAATATTGAACGGGTACAGGAGAGTAATCGGGAAGATGGAGAAACATCAACCAGAAGACGTTCGACACAACTTGGCCTCTCAAGAGGGTCGCTGCAGAGAATTTTGCATACAATAAGAATGTTTCCATACAAAATTCAGCTTGTCCAACAATTGAAACCGACAGATTACCAGCAACGACTTGATTATGCAATTTATTTTCGTCAAAAAGCAGAAGAAAATCATGATTTTATTCATAATTTAATTATGAGCGACGAAGCCCATTTCCAATTAAATGGGTTCGTTAATAGGCAAAACTGCAGGATATGGGCTACGGAAAATCCAAGAGTAGTTCAACAGCGAGAATTACACCCACTTAAGTGTACCGTTTGGTGCGGTGTTTCGTCAGAAAGGATAATTGGCTCATATTTTTTTGAAAATGAACACGGTGTCGCCGTTTCCATCTCTGGTGTTAGATATCGGACAATGTTGGAAAATTTTTTAAGGCCAGCCGCGGAAAACCATCCGCAAGTATGGCTCCAACAGGATGGAGCCACAGCGCACACTGCGAGGGACACAATGGCTCTTTTCCGCGACATCTTTGGTGAACGAATTATTTCCCGTACAAGCGATTTTAATTGGCCTCCGCGTTCACCGGATTTAACCGCTTCAGACTGTTTCCTTTGGGATTATTTGAAAGGAAAAGTCTATATTAATAAGCCTCGAACCATACAGCAATTAAAAAATAATATACGCGACGAAATCAACAACATAACACCTGAAGTTTTGCGAAAGGTTATGGAAAATGTTTTGGAAAGAGCACGAATATGCGAAGCAGAAAATGGCCACCACTTGCGAGATATAATTTTTCATAATTAAATTAAAAATATTCTCCATTAATATACTGTATTTAAAATTAAAAAATAATAATAATTATGTCTTAAATAAGAAGTTATAATGAACTGAACCCCTTCGGTCATTTTGGGCCACCCTGTATTATCTATTTCTAAAGTATTTATTTAAGCTTGTTCATACTCCCCTTATAGAAAGATTGTTCTAGGCTCTTAAAATAGGTATCAGTTCCAGAACGTTGCGAGTAGATTCAGTGTGCCTAAAAATGGTATCCTATCATTGATTTTCTTTTCCACCGTGAAATTAATTAATTTCAAATTTTTTGAAGAGAGGTAAGTGATTTAGGATACGAATATCTATGTAGTAAGGGATTTTATACCTTTCTTAACTTTAATTCATGACAATCCATGACGATCCACGCCAATGAACTCAGGAATTGGCCATTATAAAACAAGCAAAGTTTAAAAACGGGGTGGAGTGTTCGAATAGCGCATGTTTTGAGCGAATACAACAAGAATCAGCATCTGTGCCTCTTTGCTAATCCGTCATCGTTTAGTTAATCAACAACATCGACCATTTTTTATCCCATACTATTACTGGTAACGAAAAATAGTAGCTTTATGGTCAAGAACAGAAAATAGTGACTTAGCCGTAACAAAAAGGCAACCTTCCAAACAACTGCTAAATATTCATTCACTTAAAGTGTTCATGGAACCAAGAAGGCGGCTTGAGATCGCAATTCAACAAAAAAGACCGGGAAGACATTATTTATTTACAGAATATACAGAAATATTAAAAGTATTCCACGCAAATAAATTATTCACAAACAAACATCTAAAGATTTAGTATAGTCTATTGTACTTTTCGTCGCTTTCAAGAATTCCAGAAACTCTTCAAAATCGCCTTAGGGGATAATCTTCAACAATATGGCATATGCTTTGACGCGCAACTAATCGCATTACAGGTTCAGGTTTCAGCAAGGATGCACCAGCTATGCAAGCTGTCCACATACCTTCCACAGTTGGATCTGATTCTGCTTGAGGTTGACCTGGATTGCCAATGCTTTACGAGACAACACCGATTCCTTTGGTTTGGTGTCAATACAAGTAATTCTGATGATGTGCTTACAGCCAGGAGATTTGTGTAATTCCGGAATATATGTCTGCCTTTTGTGTTAGTTCATTTTGCGTTATCCAAGGTCCACGCGTAGTATTCTACTACTAAGTTTTAGGATTCTGTGCATCTGTTTGGAGCTGGTGTTCCAAGCCAGTGATCTAGTGAACATGTGGATGTTTAAATTTATTTGCAATAGTTCCCGTACTTTTAAACTTTGAATAAATTCTTCCAACTGTTGTATGGAAGATATTTTTACCAGGATGTCGGCGATTAAAAATTGCCTCTAAACGTTTTGTAATTGTCTCCTACAATTAAAACAATTTCAATTTTTTCACTTTCACTTAATTTACGTTGCATTATGAAAATAATAATGACACTGAATGCGAATGAATTAATATTAAAACTTTCAAACATAAAACAGCTATTTGACTAACAAAACAATGTCCATGGCTGCTTAGGAATTTGTGTAAAATATGATGATGATATTATTATAACTTTCTAGTGCGTTTAACGGAAAAATACACAGTTTTACTGCATTTATTCACATTAATTGTAGTTACATTTATTTAGCGTAAATTATAAAACAAACTGAAATTTAAAATGAGGTTTTTCATGGTAAAAAGGCTTTGCACCAAAAATGAGAAATAACGTGACAAAATTTCTTTTCAAATAAAAAATTTCTTTTGTAATATTATATTGTACTAGTTTAGTTCAATTTTTAAGACAAATATAAACAAACTATGCTTAGGTTTTAAATAATTATAATTCAAAATTACACGTGGAAAGTCTAAGAGGAAGTTCAAATTTGAAAAATAACAATTTTTTGGAGATCTGCTGAAGAAACTCATCTGGTTTCATAATTGACATCGCATTTACTGAATATCTAACTAATGTTACCCAAATTTCGTCAAAAATACTTCTCATTTTAAAATTAAAATTATATTTCATTTTTTGAAGTTTCGATAAATGCAATTTTCTCTAAAACCAAAAATCGATTGCAGAATCCGAGTAGTCCATTTTGGATTCTTTAATATGCACAAACTTTTGGAGGATTTAGATTTTTAAATAAATCAAAGGTCATTTTTTTTCCCATATGGTACGAACAATATGACGGACACGATATAATAGATACGTAAGACAGCAATTCAAATCTACAAAAGAAATTATTCTATCGAAACTTAAATTTTTGTGAAAATTTAGGAACACAAACTTTTCAAATACGCTCCTGTATCTGTATCATCCATGGATGTAGTATACCGCCTGATTCTGAGCAAACGCAACGGCCTGAATGTACGAATATTTCTCCCGCTACGAATAAAAATCCCCTGAACGCGTTAAGCCAATCACAAAACAGTCTGCTGCTAAACCCCTTCCTCGCACCAACTTAATTGGCGCTTGCTATATGTATGACATCGATGTTAAGCCAATCACAAAACAGTCTGTTGCTAAACCCCCTCCTCGCGCCAACTTAATTGGCGCTTGCTATATGTATGACATCGATGTTGACGCGCCTACAGCATTCAGGGGAATTGTATTCGAAGCGGGAGAAATATTCATACATTCGGATCGTTGCGTTTACTTAGAATTAGGCGGTATATGGATAGCGCACATCTAACCAAAGCAGTGCATTCGATTGTCTCCAACATTAGAGAGAGAAACTACCGAGTGAGATGGAGCTAGTACTGGCAAGAAAACGCGCGTTCCCTATTAAAATACATGGGCGATCGACCGGGACAGGTAAATATACATGCGGCATATACTTACCTGGCTTTTTAACTGTAATACATTTATCAAGTTACTTTAAAAAAATATTCGTGGATTTGTTTGTATCTTTATAAAATAAATATTTTGTTACTGAATTACAATTTTAATTTAATTTAAAGATGCGGTATACGGAATATATAGGGTACGGCTTTAAAAAAATCCGAATGAATATGAATTAAATGCACATGTATTTATAGGATGAAATTAATTATGTAGTTACTTAGTAATAGATGGCAATAGAAAACACATGGGTAGTAAAACACAACTAGATTTAATAACGATTTAATTTCATTTTTCATTCTTGTTGTTTTGTTTCACAGTATTTAACTTTGTCTTTCAGTTGCAAATTAATTGCATTTTTGCGAAGTAATGTAAATGTAAATATTGCTTTCTATATTTTACGACGCTAATTATTCGAATTTTTTAATAGAAAAAATTTCGCCCGGCCGAATTTTTACAATTAAAAAATTCGAATAATTAGTGTCGTAAAATGTAGAAAGCAATATTTACATTTATGAACTACTTTCTGAGATGTTAACCAATATTTTTTTTCTTTTTATGAAATCCTCTAAATGTTGTGTCTCTCATAATCTCTAAAGTAGTGTGGTTCTGTTCTTTTCCTACAATATAAGGTTTATATTTTGTATAATTGATAATATATTTACTTGTTACCTTTTCCTCTCATTAAAATTTTTCGTTTAGATACATTGGGAACTTGAAACCTCAACAACCAATTCTTCCACAGGTGCTCAAAATCTTGTATTTTGTGTTTCCTCAATTTCTCTATTGTGTAGCTCTTGAATTGCGTTTCCACTTTCTGTATTTGAAGTGCGTACAATGACTCGTCTAGATTTAAAATTCGTTGGTATAGAACCTTTCTTCAAGATTCTATTGCAATGGACATTTATTTCGAATCATTTGCACTAAAATAAGTACTACAACCACAAATTACTGCTGTTTTTGAAGGTTCAAAATCTTTTCATTTTAATGTTATAATCCATTTTTTTCCGTAACTGTGGATCACAAGAGAATCTACAAATTTAAAATGCATGCTAATATGATATAAAAAAATGTAAAAATAAGTACACTTACCTGTTACTATTTTTAACAAAACGGTTTGTGCAACCGTAAGCGGAACACGAAATCACCATCTTTTGCACGAACTACAACGCAAAATAAAACTACTACTGCTTATATTAATGATAGATACATCCAGTTGTAACTTTACTTCATACAATTTCACCGCGTGCTTAAAATAAAACTGATTAAACTATTCAACATTTTTCACTATCAGAATACGAACTCTGAATGTTTTGCCAGTACTAGCTCTATCTCGCTTACAATTTTCTCTCTAATGTTGGAGTCAATTCGTAATACGCATAGGCAATCCATATATACTACATCCATGCTATCATCTAAATAAATAGAAATTATATGTTTATATGTTGTCGATTCAACAAACAAATAGGTATTTATTTGTTTAAGGTCACCAAAAAATCCTTTTGACATTTTAATAATGGAAAGAGTCTTTGTGTAAAAAGTTTTGTTAACATCTAAATTTTCTTATGCATCAGCTGTTCTGTTGTTATTTACAAGTAGGTCAGTGGCCTCACTTTTGTAATATTCCGAAAAAAATACAAAATCAAAGTTCTTTAGAAATGTTAAACGGTATGAGAGTTTTGCGGTGACATGGAATTTGTAATTTAGTTGTCTTAACATTAAGTTTACGCAGAGAAATAATAAATTACATTTGTAATTTTAATTAAATGTTAATTTTTTTTGCATTCTTTTGCCTCATTTTTAGTATAATTTATTTCCCTAAAAAAGGTAGATTTGTGTGAAACAGGTGGAGTGCTTAAAGTAGATGTTCAATGGGGCTGCCATTTACGTAAATACAGATTCTAAATGGTCGGTAAACTTTCAAAGTACATGATTTAACACGGCTCGGTCTTCACGGATATGGGCCGTAACTTCAAAAATATGTTGCCGAAGATCATCTTCGTTGACGATATCAGTGCCGTTATAAACTGAACCTTTCATAGAACCACATAAGAAGAACTCCAATGGATTCAAATAGGGACTACGCGGAGGCCACAGGATCCGACCACCTCGTCCTACCCATCGCGAATATTAATGATTTAAAAGGTTGCGCACTCTAAGAAAATAATTGGCAGGTACACCACCATGCATAAACCTCATACCAGCTCATGTTTCTAGAGGAACATCGTCTAGAAAATAATAGGTAGCAAATTCTCCAAGAAATCCAAGTAGCTCAATCCGTTAAGTCATGTAGGTAGTCCGTGCGGCCCTAACAATGATCACCGACAATTCCAGCTCACACATTTATTGAAAAACGGTGTTGGAAACAACCTTGATATATGATGTAGGAATTTGCATCGACCCAGTAATGAAGGTTGTGAATATTTAGAATACCGTCCCTCGTAACAGTGAATTCATCGGTAAATAACACCCTTGAGGCAAAGTACGGCTGTTGTGTAGGTTTCCGACTGAAGTATCTAGAAAGTTAATTCATGGCAGGCGATCGACTTCTGCAAGTTCTTGGACACGTTGCACGTGGTAGGGTTGTAACAAATTCCTTCTAAGTATGTTATGGACAGTCGTGTGTGAAACGCCTACATCTCTCTCAGCCGCTCTGATAATTATGCTTGGATTTTCATTTACAATATCTAAAATTTGTTCCTCCGCATCTACTACCGCACGTGGTCTTTCACAGCCACGGCCTTCATAACTTGAATGCAATATGCCACAATCTCTCAATCTGTGCATGGTTTTAAAAATTCAGTCATTTGATGGACATCTCCGTCCAGTAACCGCCCTTCATAAATACGTCTAGTAGCTCTAACATTTCCACCTATTTCACCGTATAGTAACACAATATCTGTTAATTCGTGATTTGAATAACCAATACTTTACCGATGTTGATAACATCTACAACTTCCACCATTATGATTCAGTAGGGATGGCACTGCAGTTATACTTTACCAAAGTCGGGTCCAGACACGTTCGTTTATTAATTTTTTTTTTCTTTAATCTCGTTCAAGATAGAGTTTTCGTGCATTAGCATTTTATGCTCAATATTATTACAGCTATTACATATTGAAGTAAGTGGGAATATTTCGGTTACACCCTATATATGCACAATCTTGTATGCCACACGTCACGAGAAAGAATCTCAAGCCATCTGATAGCCAGGAGTCAGCAATGATTTAAATGGGTAGCTAAGCTACTAGAAGCAAACTATCCATTTAATATGAAACCCATTACTCGTAGCCTATATGGCTCTAATGTACCATGTAAAAGATAGCACATCGATGTTTAACTAACATTAAGTGTAAAATACAGTAACACAAAATTGTTAAAAAGTATATCTGTATATGTCTACATGGATGTACCACGTATATGTATTTAGCATTGGTACGACGTCTACGTACAAACACGTCCTTCAAAATCATGTTAGTTTTCGTCAGTGAGACCTCTTCTTTCGTCAGTTGATGAGACTTCGCCTCACCAGCTGACGAAAGAAGAAGTTTTCTGGCATTCTTGTATTAGTGTATGTTAAAATATTATTTAGCTATCTTTGTATTGGAATGAATTATAAGAAAAAAAATAAAATGTAATTGTTTTCGTGTAGAATCTACACCGTTCATTATTTTGAATGTTTTTTTTTTAAGTTGGCGCTAACGACAGGTATATTTTGTCTAGTTAGCTAACATTGCTGCTTGTTTAAGAGATCCTATTGTTGAGCTCGTTAACTGAAACACCCGGTATATTAACCGGAAAATAGTAATAGATATTATTAATTCATTATTATATATTATTAACAAATTTTGAATAAATCTATCTTAATTCAGTTTTAATATATATTTTGAAATCGCCCTCTCACGCCTTATGCAAACCGCTTTAAATATTTTTAAAACCATTTTGATATTGAATAGTTAGTTTCTTCATGTAGTTGTTACATACTTTTGCCCACAAGAATTTTCAATTTTCTTCTTTCTGAAAAACAAGCTCAAGATGAAACATGACGCTGTATTATATTACATTATATTCTGCAATTGAAAGTTCCATTCAGAAAATCCCAGCAGTAATATAAGTATAAAAAAGAGTAGTATAAAAAAGTAAACTTAAATGCGGAAACTTATCTTTGTCATTCATTCTGAAACGAATAGAAAATCAATCGACTCTACTATCTGGACTAGTTGTATAGGAACAAATCACCATACGCCGCAATAGCAATAAGACTATTTCAAAGAGAAAATATATTCGAGAACAATATATGATGAATTCTTATTGCGTCCATTAGTGAACATTAAAATCTTTGAATAGAAGCTATTGAAATCTCGTATGTTATAACTCTCACATATCGACGTATAATACTGAAAAGAACCGATGAATATACTGTGAGTAGCAAAACAAGAAAATATAAAAGATCAGATACGAATTTTTCTATTCAATAAAATTATTATTACGAAGCGGATTGACATATATGGCCACCAACTCTATAAAATAAGAAAAGACAAAATAATGAGCTCAGTCTCAAGATGAAGTAAATTTATTGTACTACTAATGTAAATAATTATTTTTCCAAATAATCAGAATTTATGAGGTGCAAGATATTTCTCAAAACGCTGGATCCATTTCGTCCATGAAAAAACTATCTTTTGTACTATTAATTCAATTGCGAACAGTACCCCGAACTTCAATGTCTGATGAGAAATGTTGACCTTTCAATACCTCCTTCAACTTTAGGAATAATCAGAAATTTGAAAGTGCTAAATCAGGAGGGTGCGAAACAACCGCTTCTGATTCATCACTATTTTCATCGTTTTGTTACTGCAATGGGGTCTGGCGTTGTCGGGGTATAAGAAAAAATTCGTTCTTTCCGGCCTTTCTCTACGTATACGATTCTTTTTTGATCGCATAGTAATGAAGTATCTTATTGAATTAGCCGTTGATCTCTTCGTCAGATATTCGGCATGAGTTTCCTTTCCATTCCAGAAAATGGTTCTTATTGAAAAAACTTGATTAAGTTTGGCAGAAAATTCTCAAAAAACAATAAATCTTATAGATTTACATCCACGAAGATTCCAGGCTGTTGCAGACAATAATGGTGAAATGACTCGTTATTAATATACCATGCCTTCAATTAAATTTTCATTTAGAGTAACCTGTGATTTCAATATAAATTTGGGAACACTATGGTACAGTAAGGTTTCTTGAAAGTCAAATTTTGACAACTGTTATCTAACAGATTACTATTTAGTTGTGTTACAACTTAACCTTATTTCTTGTCAAATATTTTAAATACAAGACATTTATTTACAGAAATGCGTTTATTTTAAAAATGCTGCGTTAAGGAAGATGGTCGTAAATAGTAGTAAAATAAAATACTAATTGCTAAAAGCTAGTGTGTGTTAAATAGTTTCTTAGTTTTCTTTTTTCAATTCTACTTACAGTTTATTTAAAATATTATGTTGCAGTACTTTGTTCATTTTATATTTTTTCGAATTTCTTATAAAATTATATACACAAAAAATCAGTGGGTATTTTCAACATAAAACACCAAACACTCAACACAATGCCACAAGCTCAGAAATTGCGCCTATGTTTAAATTCTATACCAGTGAGGAACTTGATAAAATTATAAATAAGAATCGCATTTAATTCAAGGCAGAAAGTATAAATTGATATTTGCATCATAATAATCTCCAAACCTGAAAGGCTGGTTCACGACGTGTAAATTTAGTTAAATTTTCCTTAAACGTCAAAATGGAATAACAAATTTTCTAGCCGCGAGATTACAGTCGATTTCTAACGAGCGTTCAACTAAATTTTACCTCGAAGTTGCCCATGGAAATTATACATATATCTTAGCTTTTTACTTAAGTTCTTGATATGAATTTTATTGGTTATGAACTATTTGAATGACATGATAAATGTCAAAATAATAAAATTAAAATATTTAACTAAATGAGATACGTTTATTTGCAACAAACAAGTAACATTTTATAAAAATTGTTGAAAGTGGCCACCACCTTGTTCGAGACATTTCTCACTTCTCTTCTTCTGTCATCGCTTTCGTTAATTCTTTCAGCAATTCTGATTTGAAGGTCTGCAAGATCAGGCATCTATGCCCGAAAAATTGAGTTCTTTAAAAAAGGCCACAGAAAAAAAAGCAGAAAAAAGATCTTGGTGGAAATTCATGTTCGGTGTTTAAACTTATCAACCAATTTTGATAAATTTGCTGTATCATATTAATTGTTTCACCAGCTGTGTGCGCTCTGGCTCCGTCTTGTTGAAAGTAACCCTAATTTATTTCTTCTTCATTAAGCTGTTCAATAAATGGCATAATAATTTCTTGTCGATACCTTTCTCCTGTTAAGGTACCGTTAAAGAAAATAGGGTCAATGATTTTCCTTCGACTAGGCGCACACCATTCACCAATTTTCTGTGGATGAAGTGAGGTTTCAACATAAAACTCATGTGGTTTCTCAGTATTCCACATCCTTATATTTTGTGAGTTAACATATCCATTCAGATAAAACCATGATTCATCAGAAAAATAAGTTTTATCAAGAAAGTCATTATCTAAATTATTTAAGAACCACTGACAAAATGTTGTTCCTCTAGGATAGTCAATTTCTTTTATTTCTTGATAACAGGTCATGCGATATGGAAATAAATGTAAATCTTTTTTCAAAATTGTATGACAGGTGCCAATTGATTCACCCACTCGTTGAGATAATACTCGTATGGAAGTTCGTGGTGCATCATTCATAATTTGCGTTACATCGTCAACTAGCTCTTCCGTACGTTTTTTCGGCCGGCCACTGCCTTCTTTCCGTATAACACTCCCTGTTTCTTTGAAAACCTTAGTGCAACTGTGTACCGAAAACTATCAATATCAAAGGCGAAGTTTGGAAACATTTCTAAATTCGTCTAAACATTCTTCAATAAAATAGTGCCATTGTCCGTCAATCTTACGTCCGTTTCGAAAATAAGATTCAACCATGAATGATTTGTGTTGAATAGTTTTAAATCAATTTTAAGTTACAAAGCAATTTAAAAAAAGTTCCAATTAAATATACATCAGAATAGTCTGTCAAATTGACAACTGATGCAAATGTAAATAGTACAAGTTACGACAAACATTTTTATTGTCATGGACTACTAGAGGTAAAATTTATTTGAACGCACATTATAAATTCGAGTACAACCAATTTCCTTGGTTGTAAAACCCTCTTGTCAATGTGAACTTTGTATTACATTGTGATGAATATAATGTCAAAACGTAAGTGACAAATATAATGTCAAAGTTACAAGAAAGGCGTAAAGTTCTAATCCTTTCAAAATTGGAAGATGGTTGGTCAATAGGTGCTCTAGCTCAACATTATAATGTTGTCAAAAGCACTGTGCAGAGGCTTAAAACAAGATGGGATAAAGACGCGAGTATGAGTAGAAAAAGGGATCGGGGCATCCAAACATTTCTAATGGTTAATTATTTTAGGCAAAATCCATTTCAGACGGCAAGGCAATAATTTCCCTGGGTTATCGTCAACAGTTTGCTGCAGAATAAAAGATATGGAGTTAAAAAACTGTGCTTAAGCTAAAAAGCAGCTATTGACGGAAGAACAGAAGCAGTCTCGAATTATTTTCTGTTTAAATTATATACACCGTTCACAAAATTTTTGGAATGATGTTTTTTATTCACACGAAAAAATTTTCTTCCAATTCTGACCACATACGAGTCTATCGGCCAAGAAGTTGTAGGTATTAAGATAGATACGTAAGTTCTCGGAATAGAACTGGACACTTTTCTGTTAATATTTGGGGGCGGATAAACGTCAACGATCCAAGCGTTTTGTGACACATTCAAGAGCGCTTTAACTCAGAGGAATATCTAAATATTTTGGATAAAATTATGATGCTTCCGTTGGTAAATTATAAACATGTAAACAATTTTATCTATCAGCAAGATAATAGCCCTGTGCACAAGGCAGGTATTATTAAAAAATGGTTTGCAGGAAATAATATAGAACTATTACTTGGCCATCATACACCCCGACTTGAACCCTGTAAACAACGTCCAGGGTTTACTTATTAAGAAAATTTATCAAGGAAATATCAGGCCTCAAAACGCCAATGACCTCTGAGCAGCAATTGAAGTTTGCTGGGAAGAGTTAATTCGTGATGAAAACTATTGGCAACATTTCATTTCGTCTATGCCAAGTAGACTGAACTAAATAAATACTAGGCAGTTCCAGAATTATTACAATTTGGTGTTTATAAGAATATTTTCTCTTTTTATTTCTAATCAAAATAAACATATTTGTGGTATGTAGTAATATTTCTCTTTCTTTAGCAAAAAAAGCGATTCACACCCGCATGATATCGAAGGTGTACTCGATTTTTCTGAAGTCAACTGTTCCTAGCTAGTTTTGAGGTATTGATATACATCATAAAACGGTATCTATTACAAATTTTATGATGTTTTGCTTGACCAAAGTTTGTAATGTAAGTGCAGTTCAAGTAACGACATACAACTTCGAATTCACGAATGACTCGATTACAAATTATCTTGATCATTGTTCAAAGGATGTTAAGAACTTTTCTCATAATGCTGCAGGTTTCTAGTAATATTATTATAGATGACTTTTGTAAATAAATGTTATTTTTATTAACATTGGATTAAGTTCTGTAATACTTTTGGATAATTTTTTGCCGAATTTTGCCGAATGGGTTGATCGCTAGTCACGTCAACTACTGTCGTGAGCAAAAAAATCGGGACAGTGTCAAAATCGTTATGTCAATTTCCTTTATTTTTTAGCATTGTAATTTTGACATTTGATTAATTTTCAACTGTATGTCAGATTATCTATCATAGTGGCTAATTAAAAATTGAAAATGCCGCATTTTTTGAAAACTGATAAAGCCAGACTTGTTACTAGTTTGGAAAATGGAAAATCATTAAGAACTGTAAAGGTTCAATTTAATATTGGTAAAAGTTTAGCCGCAAGAATATATAAAAAATGGAGGGAAGAGGATAATTTTAAATCGGAAAATAATTTCCGCACGTAACATAATTTCGAATACGCAGGAAGACGAAACATGAGTTACTGAGATTAGGCACAACCCTTTCAAAACATTAAAGGAAGCTATAAGAACAACACAATTTCTTGTCTCATCTTTAACAAGAGAATGAAATTTAAACTTGATATTTCCCGCTGTTACCCAGGAAGAATTTTGGGAGATTGTTCAAAATGCTTGGCATCAAATTCCTATAAATGTTGTACAAAATATCATCGCTTCAATGTCTACAAGATTAGATGAAGTTATAAATAATAACAGTGGAATGACGAAATACTAATTATTTTAATTATATTCTTTCTCTATCGTTTTTAGTAATTTTTATTATATTGTAATGACTCATCCGATGACGCGAGGCGCGTCATCCCTCTAGAATGTGCTCTCTAAATGTGCTTATTGTTAATAGTTAGTCTTATATTGTTATACGTTTTAATATTAATATAGTGTGTGTCTAAAGTTATTGTTAGTTTTATTTAAGAACCCGAAAAGACAAACTTTACAATATATTTTAAAAATGTTTAATAAATGTCAATGAAACATACATTTTTGACAATTCCTGACTTACGATTATGATAGCCACTTAAGTAGTCACAATTTAAACCCACGCAGAAACAGTGTCCCGTTTTTTTTGCTCACGACAGTACATATTTAAGAGTTGGATAATTTTTGCTGTTATTTAATATCGACAATTTCTCTAAAAGTGTTTATAGTTGTACTTGCGTAACCTAGGCCTACAACAATCACGTCTTTGCAATGGTTCCGTATCCTAGCCATTATTTAAAGTAATAAAACTAAAAACTCACCACAAAGAATTCAAAATCAATATATAAAATCATATATAAGTAAAATATCGAACATTATTTATAAATGTCACTTTGACAGTCAGCCTCAAAACTCTATTCTCTTACCAAGAACCAAGCAAAAATTAAACCCACACTTTCCCAAGACAAAAAATTACTGCTCATCAAAATGTCATCCATAAAAAATACCACAATATCACACAATTAGAGATTAAATAACAAGAACATAGAGAACATTATCATTATTATTTACTATTATCATTATTATTGTGCCTAGTAAACTATGTGGTCCTGGTTTCAGTATATCTTTAGCATAGTTCCTCGTTTCGTACTAATGCAATCATTCGCAATATGTATCTTTCAATGCATACTCTTCCAGACCTTCTTTCATTGCTTGCACTTACTTGTATTCATCTTATTTGTGAATAATATTGTTTCTAAAACCTCATCAGAAGAGGTTCACTTTGCTGGCACCTTGAAAATGTTTCATTGATAAATGGTGCTTGAGACTTGGATCTACTTCAGTCAGAAAATATATACGTATGATGAACACAACAATATTACACTAAATCTGGTAAATGCAATATTGACTTTCGGTAGAAGATCTAATATAAATTGCAATTAAAAATTCAACAGTACTATAATTATTCGCATTTATAGTGCGTATTAATGAATCAGAAGTTGTCTTTCATGGAATACATTGTAAATATTACTGTTCGTGCTAACCAAACCTTGGGATTAATTGTGTAACTACCGACTATTTTAAAAGGTGGTTTATCTAAAAATCTTATTGTGTTCTGTGATCCAATCTCGTCTTGAATAACGTTATTTAATTTATTACCCACATTACAAATTATATAAACGCAAACTTGAAATAACTCAGTGAAGATTTGCCAAGTTTCTTTGGTTCTTACTATTCTCCTAGAAATTATAGTAATTTTTTATTATCACGTTTCAGTTCACATATGCTCTCTTTTCAGGGTCAGTATATCTAAATCTTGGGATTGGGCACCAGAAAGTTCAGGCACTTGAGCACAGAGCTTTTTGTATCACCCCCAATAAATCTCTCAGTTCCACTCTGTTAGTGTTGTGTCTTCAGTAAAATCCACTATCGTCCTCGGTGGAAATTTGAGTACTCTCGTAAGGTTCCATAGATCTCTTCCGAAATGTTTCTATCTGAGTCTCTTCAGTTCCTCACAAGTGCAAAATACATGAAGACTAGTTTCCTCCTGTTTTTCACATATCTTACACCAGAGCTTACTACCGGAGTCCATGGCCCATTTAAAGGACAGTGTCCAGTTATCAAGTAAATAATAATTTCAATTTCTCTTTTATTACTACAAATTAGGTATGCTTTAAACTTAGCGTTTAGCTCTTCTAGTAGTATCTTAGTATGGAGTTTCTTTTGTTGACACCGATTTCTTTTTACGGTCTCTTTCCAGGTATAACCCGATCTCCTTTCTAGTGAATCCTTGGCGATTACAAATACAGGCCCTGATCCTTTGAAGCTCCTCTTAGAACCTTGTTTGGCCAATTCGTTGATTATCTCATTGCCTTTAATCTCCTCATGTCTTGGCACCGATATCAATGATACAGTATTGTCTTGTGCCAGCCTATTGAGGACCCGTTCAGAATGTTTTACCAATTTAGACCTAGAGATACATTCATAATGTCTTTAATAGCCGCCTAACTATCAGTCATTATGTATATTTACAATTTGCGCTGCCAGTTTTTCGAATTTCCTCGGCGCAGGCTACCACTGTAAACAATTCAGCCTGTATGTTTGCCCAAACTTAAATATACCTTCCTTCTAGGGCACATTCTGCATATACTTGCACCTGTGGCCCGATCAAGCGACTTTTTGCCTGTTATAGTCCTATAGTCGGTATAGAAATGGTCCGCTTAGCTGTAAACATAATCTCAGGTGCCATACTGTCCGCCGGAATTTGTAATATTGGCCCTCCCAGTATAGTTCCTGTGGTTTATGTATTACCCCATTCAATCTCATTAGGACGCCATAAGTCATTGGCCTTAGGATCCTAGACACAGTTCCAGCGTAGGAAGACTTACGATGGCCTTTATGGGGACGGTTCCCGTGCTGAAGATAGCTGCCGTGATTTCCAACGAGCTTGTCGCTGGAAAATCGTAAGGAGCCTCACCACTGATGTCAGTTCCATCTTCCTCCACCGTACAATTGCGCAATAGGTAATCGTCGGTCTTACTACAACGGTGTACAATCAGTGCAACATACTTAGGTTTAGTCCCTAAGTCTTAACAACAGCTCTTCTACATCTCCAAAAGAGCGTCACCCTGTCTGTCACTTTGACTAAGTGTCTACTCCAATTCAGTTTCGCACCGAGTGTTATGCCTAGACACTTCACTTCATTGGCTAGCTCTAACTCTTGTCCAAACAGCCTTACGCTGCCCAGATCATTTAGCTTTTTATGTTGGTAAAAGCTACCAACTTGCTTTTTTGTGGATTGACATTTAAACCCTCCTCGAGGCAACATCTCTCCACAATTCCCAGAGCATTTCGGATGTGCCCGGGAATTTTCCCTGGGACACAATGACAATGTCATAGGCAAACCCCTGCATCCATATTCCGTGGTCATTTCCGAAGAGTTTCGATCAACATATTTTTCTGAAACATACTTGAGTAGGTAAAACCTCTCCATATTTTTTTAGTTTTTGTTATATATATTTTTTATACAGGTATCCAGAAACTCTCCTGACAAACGAAGACCGGAGTTTCCTCAGATAATTTTAAGACAATTAAACCCAAATTCACCTAGTCCGAAAATGCTTCCTAAGGGAGCTAGAGTTCTTTGAAGACGGCGCCTTGTATTTATTTTTTTTTAAATTCCTCCAGAACGCTTCTATTTAGAAAAACAAAAACTGGTACGCTTATTTATCCTCCAGAGATGAATCTATTCCATCAATTGCGAATTTCTAGTACCGGTCATAGGCGTCCGTTTTGGGTAGGTCAACGGTTATTTTAAGGCATAACTTTTTTGTCTTTAACTTTTAAGCATTTGTGACACTAGATTATTAAATTATCAGGTATTCCAGTACTAAAATGTACTCTTACTTTAAGTCGGTGGGATACACCGTTTTCTAGAAAAATCGATTTGTAAATTTTTCGTTTTTTCTTCATTAAAGTTCAATTTTTTATTTTTTGCAATAGTTAGCTCTGAACTGCCAACAGAGGTAAAACCTACGTTTTTCATTGTCAAATTGTTGTCAGTTCGCGAAGTTTATCTTTTCATTTTTTACTTTGTGTTATTCAAACACAACGATTTCAATTTAAAAAAAAAATGTTTTTTACTAATGAGGAATACGCCGATATGCATTTAGTTTATGGCGAAATGAGGTGTAACGCTCGAGCGGCGCAACGTAGATACGCTGAAAAATTTCCCAATCGTCAGCATCCCACTCACTCAACATTTACAGCTCTTCAACAACGATTAAGACAAACAGGTTCAGTGGTCCCAAAAAATAATGAAACAGGGAGACATAATGATGTAACAGCAGAACATGAAGATGATATTTTAATGGAAGTTGAGGAAAATACAGAAATTAGCGTTCGAAGACTATCTGCCATGTACCCCACAATTTCAAAATCTTCCGTAGGAAATATCTTACACAAAGAAAATTTATATCCTTTTCATTTTACAAAGGTGCAAGCACTGCTAGAAGGAGATTTCCCTGCTCGCGTAGAATTCGCTAGATGGTTACAAAATCAGAAAAATCAAGATGAAGATTTCCTCAGGAACATTTTGTTTGGTGACGAAGCTACATTCTCAAAAAATGGAATTTTTAATGTACATAATGCACATTATTATTCGTACGTTGGTGACAATTCCCACGTTGTTCAAGAATTTAAGCATCAGCATAGGTTTAGCATAAACGTCTGGATAGGAGTAGTTGACGATTATCTACTTGGACCTGTGGAATTACCTG
This sequence comes from Melolontha melolontha, assembly GCA_935421215.2. NCBI lineage: Eukaryota > Metazoa > Arthropoda > Insecta > Coleoptera > Scarabaeidae > Melolontha > Melolontha melolontha. The sequence goes on from OW285235.1 coordinate 180,579,841, forward strand.
CTCGTTTAAATGGTGCTGATTACTTACATTTCCTGCAAAATATTTTACCTGATTTGTTAGATGAGGTGCGTTTAAATATTCGGCAAAACTTATGGTCTCTACAGGACGGCTGTTCGGCCCACTTTAGCAGGAATGTACGAGAGTTTCTAGATAATAACTACGAAGACCATTGGATTGGAAGAGGCGGTCCAGTTGCTTGGCCAGCAAGGTCGCCGGATTTGAATCCTTGCGATTATTGTGTTTGGGGATACATAAAAGCATTTGTTTATTCCGTTCCGATACAAAATCGCGCACAACTCTGGCTAAGGATACAAGATGCTTGCAACGAATTTAGAAATAACTTTGGAATTTTTGCAAGAATTCGGCGTTCTCTAAGCAAAAGGGTAAACTTATGCATAGAGACTAATGGTTATCACATCGAGCAACTTTTGTAACAATCTACCTTTGATACTTGTTCTTTTTTTGTTAGTTTCGTTCCATTGTAATAAATAATTTGTTTTTAATTTATTAAATTAATTTTCATCCATGCCTTGATAGTCCAAGCCAACTTCGTCGCTAAAAATAAGTAGGTACATAATAAATTGAACTTTAATGAAGAAAAAACGAAAAATTTACAAATCGATTTTTCTAGAAAACGGTGTATCCTACCGACTTAAAGTAAGAGTACATTTTAGTACTGGAATACCTGATAATTTAATAATCTAGTGTCACAAATGCTTAAAAGTTAAAGACAAAAAAGTTATAAAATAACCGTTGACCTACCCAAAACGGACGCCTATGACCGGTACTAGAAATTCGCAATTGATGGAATCGATTCATCTCTGGAGGATAAATAAGCATACCAGTTTTTGTTTTTCTAAATAGAAGCGTTCTGGAGGAATTTAAAAAAAAATAAATACAAGGCGCCATCTTCAAAGAACTCTAGCTCCCTTAGGAAGGATTTTTGGACTAAGTGAATTTGGGTTTAATTGTCTTAAAATTATCAGAGGAATCTCCGGTCTTCGTTTGTCAGGAGAGTTTCTGGACACCTGTATAATGTGATTCTTAATTTTATACTAGTGCAACAGTGTAATATCATCATTTCCAAATAAAATACTTCTAATAGGTCTAACGGGTTTTCTTTCTAATTTTAGTTTCGTTCTTTAGTGAATTATACATTCCTTTATTAATATTCAAGATGTAGGAAAACCCAATATAATTTTTGATATATGTAGTTATTTTCTTCCTTAGTCAACTTAAAAGCCGCGAATTTAAAAAATTTGTGATTGGGTATTCACCAGATTAATTATCATTTGTTTCTCATTTAAAATATATCTCCGTTTATATTAATTTTCCTTTTCTTATTTTATTTTCGTTTTGTCATAATAATAAGGAATAATATTAAATTATTTTTATTGTATTAATGCTATTTACATAAACATTTAACACACAGTATAAAGTAATAAATAATTATCATTTGTTTCTCATTTAAAATATATCTCCGTTTATATTAATTTTCCTTTTCTTATTTTATTTTCGTTTTGTAATAATAATAAGGAATAATATTAAATTATTTTTATTGTATTAATGCTATTTACATAAACATTTAACACACAGTATAAAGGAATAAATGGTTCGAGTGAAAATAATAAGATATTGATCATCCTACAACGAAATAGCGTAAATTAGACTTCAAATGCACATCTCAAATATAACAAAAGCGAGCTTATCGTAGTAATTGAACCGCGTGTTTTAAAAACCTTAAAAGAGATTAAAAAGACGAAATGCCCAGTCGAATGGTGAACGCGGCTCCGTGGATCGACCGCGACAGTTGTTAATCCCCCACGCCTCCGCCCATGCGTTCACAGCCCACCGAGCGCTCCTAGCAGTTCCTTCACTGTGCAATACAACAACCTAACGGAGCAGTCGGTATTGCGCTCAGCTCATGAAACATAACTAGTCGACGACGGTCAAAAACAAAATCCACACGGTGTGTTGTGCTCCACTGTCAAACGCGACGCATCGTATCTGTCATACATATATTAAATTAAATATTCTTTTTTTTGTTATTATGCACCAAAAGTGGTAAGATAAAAAGTAAAATCGGGTGTGTTTTAAGTCCTTCTGAAGTCGTACTGCTATTAGATCTATCTGTCTTATTTTCCTGTGTGTATATGTGAGATTTTTCCGTGTGCGAAATAACAACAAATAATGGAATTTCGCTTCAACGTGAACGAGGTCTTCAAACACCCAATAATTGAGATAAATTCAAGTCTGATACCGCCCGGATTGAGTTTGGCGGATAAAAGAGCTTTATGGTAAGTGATGAATCATTTATTCAGCATGAAATCGCGAGTCTTTTTTTTATAAATTTATTTAATGAAATCCGGCACATTCAGAAAACACAATATGAATACAACCTTCACAAGTATGATGTCAGGGACAACTAGATCAAGATAATATTCGCAAATCGCACTATCGACCACTTTATAATTCAATTTCGGCACCCTTTTTTTTCTGTTTCTTTTATACGTTTATATTTTATGGTAAAAACGCAGAGTCGTAACTAAACATAATAATAATAATCGCGCACCTTCATTCCAAAGTTCTATGATGTGACGCCGAAATTCCTAACATTAATAACCTTATGGCCGGCTGTAATAATTTGAATTTACGTCACGCCAATTACAGGTGTAACGTGTGTCGTTGTGTACAAGATTTCCTTATTTAACATAGCGGTTACGTGATACGTGCAGTGTTTTTCATTTGTCAATATGAACGTGTATTAATTTTTTTCTTAACTGTTTCGAGATAGATGATACATTCTTTAGCTAGTCTTGCACTTATGTGATGAAAGAATCGATAAAATGCAAATGTTGCAGTAAAATTATTAGCGTATGCCATGGATATCGAGTCTTACGTTTTTTATTAGTTTTGATAAATGTCCAGTGATAAATAAGTCTTTAATAAATATTTATTGGTTGTTTTGAATATTATCGTTCTACGTCTAATAAAATTAGTGGACAAATAATAAATTTAAAAGGATAAAAATAAGTTATAATTGCATTAATAAATATTATTAATCATTATATTAAACATTGATCTATCTACTCAGTCTTAAAAGATTTGCCTCGGCGCCTTTCTCTCCTTTTTCAACTAGAATCAGCAAAAAATGATAAAATCTTGTTTTCTTCAATTTCAATTTTTTTTTCTACCGCGATATCATAAAGTTTCTGGGTCCAAGATGGCATTGAAATAGAAAATATATGTCTGAACTTTATCCATATTATCATACTGGTAACTTAACCTTAATTTTTGAAAATTATTTTAATAGTGTCATCGTGACATCAATAAATATGTCATTTGATTTAATAAAGATACAATAAAACAACAAGCTCAGCTTGTATTCAAGTTTTATTAATAGAAAAAGGCAAAATTAAAGCAAATGTTGAAATTGTTGTCCGTTATTATCAATTCCCAATGTGACACGCCTTTTCATGCTGTTAAAGGCATTTTGCAGCATTGCGGGCGTTATTAATGCACATTCGTCAATAATTCTTTGTTGCATATCTTGCAAATTAGCAACAGGAGTTTTAAATATTCTATTCTTTAGGTGAGGAAACACGAAAAAGTCCATAATTGTCAAACAAGGTGATCGTGGTGGAAACTCAACTTCCGTATGTAAACTTATGATCCGATCGTCAAAAAACTCACGAAGAAAAGCAATATTTTCTCGTGTTGTGTGTGCCGCTGCACCATCTTGTTGAAAGTATCCATATTGCAATTCATCATCATGCAACTGTTCAATAAATTCATTCAGAATGCTTCTATACCTCTCAGCATTAATTGTGAAATTAAAAAAAATAGGGCCAACAACTCTGCGGCGAGACACTGCTAGCCAAACACCAAGCTTCGCATTATCGAGAAACGATTCAATAAAAAAATGAGGATTTAATCTCTTGAGAAAGGCGTTTCAAAGGTTTTGTGGGTTCATTTACCATACGTTGACGAACATCATTTATAAGTATAACTTGTTCCAAACGAACAGTTGGTCTACCAGTACATGATTTATGACCCACAGAACCAGTCTCACGAAACACACCAACACAATTGGAAAGGCAATTATAAAAATCTTTGGGAATTACAGCTAACTCTGGAAAGTGCTCTCTAAAATCATCCAAACATGCACGTTGACTGTTCACCCAAATTCCATCAATTCGCACTCCACTCCGAAAATAGGCTTCAATCATGTACGCTTTTTGCACTATATTGTAAACCATATGTGAATTTACTCGAATGTGCTATGTTTCAAACTCGACGTTCAACTTGCTTTCAGCAATTCTAACACATTAATGGATGACACATAATGTCACTGTCAAAATAATTTACAAAACAGAGTTATAGTTCCTAACTTAAGTTCAGACATACAATTTATATTACAAAGCCATCTTCGTCCTAGAAACTTTATGATATCACGGTATTATTACTAGATACAAACTAAATAACATAAATAACGGGTCATCAAATAGGAGCTATATATTTTTAATTTGTAATAATGATAAAACAGTATAAGATATCAATATAGTTTTTTATTTATTTTAGACATTTGTTCACGACATTTTTATTTAAAAATGATTTCATGTAAATGACAGCCTCTGGAATTCCCTAAAAATTCCATACTGGAACACCAATTTTTGGACACTTTTTTGCATAAATCTGCACTTATTTCAGCAATTACACGAATACTGTTGGTTTTTAGGTCATTGAGTGTTTGCGGTTTATTGGAGTAAACCAATGATTTAACATAACCCCAAAGAAAAAGTCCAATGAAGTTATATCGCATGATCTTGGTGGCCATGGTACAAGGGAGTTTCTGGAGATTACGCGGTCATTAAACTTTTCTCTCAATAAATTAATTGTGTCATAAGATGTATGGCATGTTGCGCCATGCTGTCGGGACCACATATTGTTTAAGTCGAAATCATCATTTTCCATTGACTGTAACTGCAATTCCATTTTTATTTTCAAGAAAATATGGTCCAATTATACCTCCAGACCATACCAAACTGTTAATTTTGTGGACGTAAATGTTTTTCATGAACAGAATGTGGGCCCGCTTCACTCCAAATGTTGCAATTGTGCTTATTCACGAAGCAATTTAACCAAAAATGAGCTTCATCGCTGAATATGATCTTTCCATAAAATAAGAGTTTGTTTCGAATTGCTGTAAAGCGCAGTCTGCTAAATTTCTACGCAATAACTGCTCATTTGGTTTAAGTTCTTGTTTCAACTGAAATTTATACGTCTTGAAATGCAAATGCTTATGAAGAATATTCCATGTGGTGCCATAAAAAAATCCAAGTTCTCGAGAACGACGTCTAATTGATTGTTCTAGATGTTCATTCACACTTTGGTTCACAGCGTCGACATTTTCAGCAGTACGTTTACATTTTTGACGGGTTGGATTCTTAATATCACAAACACTACCATTTGTCTCCAATTTTTTAATAATATTTCGAATAGTTGGATTCTTAATGTTACAAGCACTATCATTTGTCTCCAATTTTTTAATAACATTACACACTATTCGTAATGTTTTTAAAATATTGGAAAAATTGACCTCTAAATTTCACGTAATTCGCGAAACGTAGCCCAAATAGATTCATTATTTTTGTAACCAATTTTAGCAATTTCTAAACACTGTGCAACTGTGTATCTTTTCATGTTGATTTGTCAATCAATACTGTAATTTAAAAAAGAAATGGCCCCTATAACGTTTATAAAATATATAATACTTATTGTGATAACCCTATATAACGTACACAATGTGGTAAATATTTTCTTAATATGTTGACCGTAAGTAGGTTTCAGAGATAACCACACTAATAGCATTGTATTAAACAAAGTTAGGTTTGCAGGTTTATCATTTATACATGTATATTGAAGATAAGACAATAATAAAAAATTGTCAAAACGTCTAGTTTAATCTGTTTGATTGTAACGGATGATTACAAATTATTTAAATTTTTTTCTTAAGCTAGCAACAATTCTGCAATTTTATGTTGACATAAATTTGTCAAAAATTTGACAAAGTATACGTCAAACATGTAAATAAATAATGAAAAATGCCGATGCAGTTGACTTAAATTTATCGAAATGTATCCAGAAAAACAAATTGAATTGTGTATCATTTCTTTTCACAATCACTGTTCAAAAATTTGTTTTTATTTTTCTTTAGAAACTATGTACTATTTTCGTTTCTTTAATAGTAATAACAAATATATTCTGACACCTTAGGTTTTGTAAAAAAAATATCGAAATCTCGAATAAGATCATTTAAATCTGATTAACAGAATTATTAAGTTGTTTAAAATATAAGATTGTTTTAGCCTTTACGTGATGAAATTCCATTATAACTATTATCGGGATTTTATCCCGATCCTAGATTTATTAGATGTGGTCTGTCTTCTTCAGATGTCAAATATTCATCACTGCGAGTCGATAACTTGACTCTTGCTTCGTCTGGTTCTGTAACATCATATTCTTCACTCGAAACATCTATTGGTCTTGGTATTGGCAAGGCATCCGAATGAGGTACTGAACGAGTAGCAGAGAGCAGATTAGCATAACTAATATTTTTCTTAAAGTCTTTCTTTGGCGACTGTGGTTAAGTAAAAAATCAGAATAATTGAAACATACATGAGTAGGTAAACCCCACCAGTTTTGTATAATACAAAGGTATTTTTAATAATATAAAATATTATTAAAAACCTGGTGTGAAGAACACAAATACAGGTTCACTATTAATATTTTTGTGAACGTGTCCGAAAATATCTTTCCCCAGAGACGTAGATACGTATTTCACCTTTCTACAGGCTCATCGGTACGCCCCTGCTGGAGAAATATCTACGTCTCTGGGGAAAGATATTTTCGGATACGTTCACAAAAATATTAATAGTGAACCGGTATTTGTGTTCTTCACACCAGGTTTTTAATAATATTTTATATTATTAAAAATACCTTTGTATTATACAAAACTGGTGGGGTTTACCTACTCATGTATGTTTCAATTATTCTGATACATTACACATGCGGTTAGTCCGTAGTATGAGTGAAGACACAAACAAAATACAGTTTATAGAGGGATGACTGTGCCACCTTTGGAAAGGCGTCGTTACTTCACATTGGTTATGTGGACGGGGCGAGGTACTTCGGTTGTCTGACAACAGGCAGCGCTGAATTTACTTCTACGCCCGGTCTGGATAATTACGGTGATGTGGTTCTTTTTTGTGAATTGTCTGGAAATATTCTTTCTCCAGCAGGGGCGTACCGATGAGCCTGTAGAAAGGTGAAATACGTATCTACGTCTCTGGGGAAAGATATTTTCGGACACGTTCACAAAAATATTAATAGTGAACCTGTATTTGTGTTCTTCACACCAGGTTTTTAATAATATTTTATATTATTCAAAATACCTTTGTGTTAAGTAAAACTCAAAAAAGCTATATAACCCCTTCGTTAGAGACCTCGTCCTTAAACAACTCTATTAATGTTTTTTGTGATAGGATGGTAGTGTAATGGTTTTGACGTAGAAATAATCAATAAATTAATTAGAAAAACTAAATTAAAAAGAACAATGCGCGAATCCACAAGTTTGATATCTCAATGTAACCAGGAGAAAAAGTACATGTGTTTACCACACCATCCTATCACGAAAAACATTAATAGAATTGTTAAGCAACGAGGTTTCCAAGTTGCCTTTCGGTCCGAAAATGCCATCAAAAGTCTCCTAGGGAATACCAAAGGTAAAGTTCATTTTAATTTGAAATCAGGTATATACGAAATTAATTGCGATGATTGTAATTTGAAATATATAGGCCAAACGAAACGATCAATAATAACCCGGTTTAAAGAATACATATCACATATTAAATTCAATAGACCAGAAAAATCTAACGTGGCCAATCATTCTTTAAATACATTATACAATATGTCGAACTTGTCAAAACCATCAATAATCCCCGCGATCTTGACGCATACGAAAGCATTCATATCAAACAGAACACGATGAGTGGTGACAACGGTCCGATCCCTTATAGTTGTCTCTTTTCATTCTTAGAAAAGAGGTAGAAATGTCTAAGGCGTGCGAAGAGAGAATAAACACATGTGGTTATCGTTTTCTTAAGTGAGGTAATTTATAGTCGATATATTTTTATTTTAAAGTCAGTGTATACGTGGACGCCGTTGTTGGAAAACCCGAAAGTTTTCGTGTAGCGAAAGTAGCAATCAATTGAATGGTCCGTTTTTCCACAGCAAATCATAGGTCTTGCAAATGGCATAGCTCTTTTCTTGTCGTTTAACACCAGGCCCTCACAGTAACACTACAGCGTGTGCAGAAAATGCTGAGAGCCCATGATTTGCGTTAAGCTAAAATAGTGAAAATATATTTTTTTCTATTAAAGGTGTAATCCGCTTATGCTGGTGAGCAGTGAATTCTCGACGTACATAACAGAAACTATTTGGATTATTTATACACGTACGCGACATTATGAAATTAAAGACGTTTAGCTATCACAAAACGACATACATTAAATCCAAAGAGTTTTATATGAGACTTGAATTTTGTTGTGGTCGGAGTTGCCTCCATTTCCACTCCATTGTTTCGTATTTCCCAGGGTTGTGACGTGTTTGTGTCTGATTAATAAATAATCGTGTGTTGTGTGTTTTTGTGCGGTTCTGTGTTGCGTATGTGTAGTCTGTGTGTTTGTCGCTTTTTGCGTTTAAGTCACTGGTCATCGGTTTTTTGCGTTTCAGTCATGTGTGTGTTTAATATTTGTTGTTGTAGAGTGTGATTATTTTCTGTGTTTGTGTTACGAAGTATTGTATCTGTTCTGTTGTTGCATTTGTGGAGTGTAATGTTATTAGCATATTGCCTAAGGCATGTGCTAGTTCGTCAGTTGTGTTAGGTGTTGTGTTTCTTTGTTTTTGTGTCCATGGGTTCGTTGTTGGTGGTGGTGCTGGTATGTATTCGGGTTTGGGTGTGGTTTTGTTTACAGGGTTGTTTGGATTGTTAGGACAGTTAAGGAAAGTGGATAAATGAGGACCACCGCAGTTTGCACACTTTGGTGGGGTTGTTTTGGGTTTTGTACATAGGTGTGTTGAGTGTTCGTCTCCGCATTTCATGCATTTGTAGTGTATGTTACAGTTTTTTTTGTGGTGTCCAAATGTCTGACATTTGTGGCATTGTATTATGTCTGTCCGTTTGTTTAGTGGTTCGATTTTAATTGTGAGTCCGCAGCAGTCGTGTATGTTGTAAATTGATTTGTATTGTCTCGTCAGTTCTTTTAGTACAAGTGGTGCCGGTATTCCGTGTTTGCCGTTCATGCGTTATATTTTTATTGTCGGGTAGCCTTGGTCAGTCAGGTCGTCGGTGATGTCAGTGTCTGTGATAAAGGTAGGAATGCCACGCATAACTACCTTTAGTGTCTTTTCGCTTCTCAGTTGAAAAGTGTAAAATTGTATTTGTTCATTGTCGAGTATGTGTTTAAGTTTTCGGTAGTCTTCGTCAGTTGTCGGTTCGATGTGTATGCCTGGTTTCACGAGTTTGTTTTGTACTGTGTTAATGCTGTGTGTTTTGACTATGTGTCGTATATGTGCCCATTTGTCTTTTTCAGTTATAATAATTGGTGCGATTTTGTGTGGTTTTCGTGTTTCAGTTTTTGTGTTATGTGTGATGTTTGTTTTGTCACTTACCCTGGGTGTGCTATCTGATGTTGAAGGCTGTGGAGTGAATTCGGAAGTTTCTTCTTCCATTTTTTCCTCGGTTTTGTTTTCGAGGGCGTCGTATGAATTTTTTGTTTCGATCGGTAAAGTTGTTTCGTCTATTTTCGGCTTCTTCGTAAATTTAGGGTAGATGAAGTCTTCGGTTTTCTTTTCCGGATGATTCATTTTCTGTTTTCTGTGGTGTTTTTCTTTTTTGATCGGTTCGGGATCTGTTATTTCTACTTGTATCTTCGGTTGATCTGGGTTTATAACAAATAAACTCGGTGAAGCCCGTAGTAGTTCTTGAACGCCACTTTCGCTGTGCGTTTCGTCGATTATCGCCTGTGTTTGTTGTAGTAATTCAGGTGGCCAGAGTTCAACGAAGTTGGGATTTAGTTTTAAGTTTGTTATCGTAATAATTCGCCCGGCCATTGCTTCCGGCTTCGCTTGACGATGCTTTGACGGACCGTCGTATGTTTAAATGCAATATGTACATATGTTCGTCTCAAAGACTAGCACACGAATGCAAATCCAATCCAAGGAGCCGTTTGTAGCTCTTTATATACTCACATAGCCAGATGACCAATTTACCAATTCTTACCAATTCTTAATTTGATTGGTTCCAGAGTAAAAATGGGCGTGGCTCAGGTGCTCTGACGCAGGAAACATGCAAGAACATGTTCAGACACGTCCACTCAATATTCGACACAACAATATTATTGGTAGTATCCTTCTTATGAGCCATCGAAAAAATTCATAATTGGAGTAGACTGTGAAATTGGGTTGGTACTTTAGCCACTTCCACATAATGACATTTATTATTTGACATTGAAACTATAAGTTTGTGTCAAATTTTTCAAAACTCTTATTAAGAAAATTAAATTTATTTAAAAAATGGTATTCAACAAAAAGCAAAAATGATCGAATGTTACTTCCGTACAGGTGTGAAAGTAAATGGCGAGTGGCAGTATTCAATTACGGAATGCATGGCTGATTTTAGTGAAGAACATTCTGAATTAGTTTTTGACTACAATGATTTTTACAATGTTTTGACAAATTGTGTAAAGTTATTCAGAGAGACTGGTAGGAAAAACTGGAAGTGGACGACCATCTAAACATGCACAAGCATAAAGTTTTTGCTGGATTGCGGAGAAGAGTTGGTTTGTGTTTAGATGTAAATGGACAACATTTTCAACAACTTCTGTAGCTATATGTAAATTTTGATTATGATTTCGATATTAAATAAATTATTTGTTTTCTTTTTTGTTGTAGTATCATTTCAATGCCATAACCTTTTTTTTACAATGAAACCAAATGAAACTGTCAAGCATCAAGTAATGTGTCATTATGTGGAAGTGGCTAAAGTACCAACCCAATTTCACAGTCTACTTCAATTATGAATTTTTTCGATGGCTCGTTATATAAGTAACTTTGAAATTTTGTAAAATTTAATGCATTTTTTGAAAAAAATATTTAAGAAGATATCTCTAAGATCTGACGTGATGGAGAAAATTTTAATTCAGATTCAGAATCAGCCTGACAAAAGATATAAACTACACGTATTGGTCTATAAGAAAACCAAACTGTGTTGACCAGTATAATCGAACAATTTTTAAACACTAATAATGTGGATTAACTGTAAATATAAACTAATGAGTATTAAATGTGACTAAAGATAAATCTACTGGTCGCCCAAGTATTGTTACCCTCGATACTTTGGAAAATGTGAATCAAATTGGTGCACAAAATCCTCATATTTCTATACGTCGTCTATTCCAAGTAATAGATAAGCTCCATTTAACAATTAATCTGTTGTTTTAATATTTTCTACATCCATTCTAGACCTGACCTATGAATCCTCCCGTAAGAACCTGAAAAAACAGCTACATAAATTTTCAATTATTCATAAAGTTCACCTACCTATTTTTTTGCAACGAATCCAGTTTCGTCAGTGGTATAATGATCATCTGTATAATAACATTGACCAGTAAAATAATAACTAGTATCGGGATAAAATAAAACAAATTTTAATGAATTTCACTACTTTTTACTTTACACAGTAACGATCATAGCGCTTCTTTACCTCCTTTTAACATAATGTAGACCCCCAGTTTTACCACTTTAAGAACAGTATTGTATAAATCCTAGTGAAAGTTTTGTGCATAGACTTTTAAGTAATAAAAACTACCCATTCCTTCAACCATTCAAAACAAAACATGTATTTGTTACGGTACATTTGTGTAAAAACATATACATAAGTTAGTTATAGGTCTGATGAAGCTTAGGTTGGAGCGAAACGATCGTTACCGTGTAAGTAAAAAGTAGTGAAATTCATTAAAATTTGTTTTATTTCATCCCGATAATAGTTGTAATCGAATTTCATCAAGTAAAGGCTGAAACAATTCTACATAGTAAAATAATACTTCCTATTCCAATGAAGTATGGCCTCTCCTGTCTGGTTATTCACAGAATTACAGAGCTCGGTCGGTAGTAATCCAGTTGAAATTGATGAAAATGTAAATACAGCGAATTATTGAGCCAATATTCTTTCGAGAAACAATTAACGCCTAAAGATCCGAACGACCATTATTTTGGAGACATTTATCAGTTATATAGCATACAATTTACTAATGGTTATTTCCAGTAGGATTCTGCCACACCAAGCAATTTTTGCCAGACCGTTTTATAAGTGTAGGCTTACGGGCAATTAGAGCACCTGATTCATCTCTGGATTTCCTGTTATTCCCTTATTTAAAAAATCCGGAATCCCATAAACGATTTGCAAGATCTACGGTTCGCAATTCGGCTATTGCAAGTGTGTAATTTATCAAGATGAGTTAAGTATTGTTTGCAAGTAGATGGCCAACATTTTTAATAATTTTCTTTGTACATAATTGTATTATTTGTAATACTACATACCAACAACATGCGTATGTAACAGAATAATTTGAAACATACTTGACTGGGCAAAAACCTCACCAATTTTGTATAATACAAAAATAGTTTTAATAATATAAAATATTGTCAAAAATCTAGTGTGACGAACACAATACAAGTTCATTATTACTTCTACGCTCAGTCTTAATCATTTCTGTTATTCTTCTCCAGCAGGGGCGTACATATTTGCGTCTCTGGAGAAAGATACGTTCACATAAATAGTAATGAACTTGTATTGTGTTCTTCACACCACATTTTTAATCATTTTTTCTCCAATTGTCAAAAAAGGTGACATTTTTTTCATGAATCTCAGGATGAAAAGTATGTAATTTTTTAACCGTCAAAAAAATATTTTTTTGTGAAAATTCTACATTCTCAAACTCAAAACAACCTATACTTTACACAGTTTACACACTCAATATAAAAAGAACTTCTTCTTCTTCTTCTTTCTCTTTCCTTAAGACTTAGTCTTGTTTCTTCTACTATTTTCAATTTTGTTCAGCCTCTTGGGAAGCAGATGTCCAGCTCTCGCACCATCTCTTGGGAGGTCGGCCTGGAGGTCTCCTTGAGTTCGGTTTTTCGTTCTTTGACCATTTGGCCCATCGATCCCCCGTCATTCGGTCGACGTGGTCTCGCCTGTATCTTCGTCTATTTCTCGTAAATTGCACCACGTCTTGAATTTTAAGGTCTGTTCGTATATCCCTGCTTCTTACATGATCTCTCAAGCTTACTCCTTTGATATTCCTTAAGGTCCTCATCTCCGTTGCTCTCATCATGCTCTTCGTTTTTGTTGTGTCCGCTCGGGTTTCCACTGCGTATGTAATCACCGGTCTTACGGCTGTTTTATATATGCGGACTTTACTTTCGGTGGACATGTATTTATTCCTCCATATGAGGTCCCTTAGGTAGCCAGAAATTCTTGAGGCTTTATTAATTTGTGTTCTGACTTCCTGTTGTAAGTTTTTGGAGCTTGTTATCTCGACTCCCAGGTACGTGCATCGCATACATTGTCGGATGGGTTTGTCATCTACAGCCAGTTTACATCTAGTGGGTTCTTTTGCTATGACCATTGATTCTGTCTTCTCCACTGATATCTGCATGTTAAGGTTCTTTGCTTTTGTTTGGAACCGATATAGCAGTCGCTGAAGATCGTCATCGTTATCCGCCATCAGGATTGCGTCGTCAGCGTAGTCATTTTTTCCTTCAGTCTACTCTGATACAATGTTTTCGTTGAGGTGTTGTTTAGTGATTCCACGTTGACTTTCTGGATGTACAGTGGTGATTTTTTCTTTTGGAGGTTACTTTGAGGCGGTATTTACATAGGACTAAACCGTGCTCTGTCCCGACATTTGCCGACGTGAGTGTCCTTACGTCTAGTATTTGACCCGGGTGTATTGCCTTGCTGGTGATAATGTAATCGATCATTGAGTTTTGGTCTCTTGTGTTGCCGAAAGTATATTTTTGTTGGTTTTTGTGTGCATAGAATGTATTATTAATTCGCAGTTCGTTTTGCGCGCATAGTGTTATTAGCATTTCTCCATTGTTATTGATGACGTTTCCATTAAATCTTTGCATTACACCCGGTAGGGGTCTATTGCCGATCCTGGAGTTGAAGTCTCCCATTATGAAGATCCTGGATTTTTCTGGTAGTTCGTTCAGAATTTGCTGAAGTTCCTCGAAAAAAGCGGCTCGTTCGTTCCTCTCTAGGCTTGTTTATATCTGGTGTATATATGCTTATGAAGTACGTTTTTGTTTTTTCTGTTTTAAGAGAAATGTACATGATATTACTGTTTATGTATTTCACCTCATCGATGTAGTTCTCAAATCTTTCGTGTATCAGAACTCCCACTCCAGCTTGTGCTCTCTGATCCTTTTCCTTCCCACTATAGAATAGTATGTAGTTCTGGTATCTTCTATTTCCTTTGCCTTTGCTTTTTAATTCCGATAATGCGCATATATCGATATTGTGTTTTCCCAGCTCCATTATAACTTCTTGGTCCCTGGTGCATCATGATGTTATATTCCAGCTCCCAATTCGTAGTCTCTGCGATTTCCATAGTCGTTTTTTCCGTTGTCTCGCCGTGTCGGTGTTCCGTAAAATCTGTCCGGCTTTGTCCGAGGCTGCGCCAGTAGTTCTTTGAGCGGTAGGTGTTTTTGCGGTGGGTAGGCTGCTAACCTTGCCCATCAACCCTCCTCCTTTGTCCGGGCTTGGAACCGGCAACAGCACCCTTGGAGCTACTCAATCCACCCCAGGGTGCTGCAGGCGGAGATAAAAAGAACTATTTTCTCCAATTGTCAAAAAAAGTGACGTTTTCTTCATGATTCTCAGTATGCAAAGAGTGTAATTTTTTAACCGTTAAAAAAGTTTTTTTCCACTGTTAAAAAAAACTGTTTTTATTGTGAATTTTTTTTCATATTGGGGTCTCAATATGACAGGCAAAATGCTAGAAATTGCTTGATTTTCATTTTGCTTGACATTTTTTAAATTTATATTAATCTACAGTTTTAAATTACTACAATTGAAGAAATAACGTTGTTTATGTTACGTGTGCAAAGCAGTTTTTGAGTTTTCGAATGTATTTTTTGCTTCTTCCTCTCAAATTCCGCGGTGACACGTCTTCTGCTTGAACGTAGTTCGATACCATCTAGAAGATAAATCTCCTCAGTTGGGGTTGGGTTTAGACAGCCGGTAATAATGCGGACACTCTCATTTAATTCCACACCGGCATGTTTGGTATGTGCCGAATTAAACCACACTGGTCGGTAGCTAAGGAGTACGAGGACAGAGTTGATATTCGTGAGACATGTGGTTGACATGTTAGTACCTATGAATTTATGGATTATATTATGTCAAGCGTGTACCTTCCCATTGACCTCATGACAATATTTTCAGAAGGATAAAGTTCGGTCAAGCCGTACGCCTAGATACCTAAGTGAGTCTTCATGTTCCAGCTCCTGACTCTACCATTAAACCCTCAGTTTTCTTCGCGCCTCCCAGTTTCTAAGGTGGAAAACACACACCTGCGTTTTTATGGGGCTCATTTTAAGATGGTTAACTATATAGTAGGTCTCCAAGCTACCCAGGACCCGCGCCAGTTTCGCCTCCACTCCAAGGAAACACATACCCTGAGCTGCTACAGCAGTATCTTCAGTATATAAAAAAGTGTCTAGTTTGTGCGGTTATCAGTTGGTCGTTGGTATAAATATTGTAATGGATCGGCGCAAGAACACTTCCCTGGGGGAAACTATGTCTTTGGTCTCTCCATCGGTTGTTCCTAGACTGGAGTGTCACGTCGAAATTAGTAGAAATTATACTGAAAAGCAATTATTGTAAAATTTCCAAAACTTTATTTTTTCTATATAAGGCCAAGAACATATGGCGATTACCTTGAAGATATGTTTTTAACTTACACAATACTCTTGAATGTAATCTGACATAAAATATATTCCCTTTAAAAATTAATATTCCGATAATTACAAAACCACCGATGTCATAAACAACATTTACACAAACAGAGATCTAACTTTATAGATAAATATAATGTATAGAATTCACGGTTGGCTCTTGGTGAAACATGATTAATAATTTACTAAAAAAAACACTTGGTATATTTGTTTCACAAAATGTATTTAAAAATATCTCTGACATATGTTACGACTTATACAGTCATTCTCAAAGAGTCATGTAAACTAAGTGAAAAGAATACTCCTACCAATATTTATGGTTTATTTTTTAAAATGTTTATTACAGCATCGATTGTGGGGGTATTTGAAAAATACAACTGAGTGTTTGTGACCTGTCTGTTGAGATTTATGGCTTTTTTTATTTCTAAAATTTCTAAGAAGTCAAACCTTTTACCCTTATTACAAGAATGTAAAAGTTTGAAATTATTAGTATTAAACAGATGAGAATTTTGAATACAGTGTTCCGAGAAACCCGTGATCATATTGCCATGTAGAATAGAACTTCTATGCTCTTTGATACGCTCTTTTATAGATCGTCCTGATTGGCCAATGTATACCGCGTCACAATCACTGCAAGTTAATTCATACAACCCTGACTTATTACGCAATTCTGTTTTTCCTTTATTGTTAACTAGAATATTTCCTAAATTGCATTTATTTACTAGGATGACATTTAAACCTAATTTATTTAGTTTATTAGAAACTTTATTGCTAACCCCAGGTATATAGTTTAGGGTGTGAAACACCTTGTTAGTTTTTATGTATGTATGTCCGGAGCAAAAATTATTCATAAGGAAAGCGCGTTGTTTTCTGTAAATCATTTTGTCTAAGAATTCTGTTTTGTACCCGTTATTTCTAGCTATAGTTTTTATGGTATATACTTCTTTTTCAAAGTTCTTATTATTAAGAGGGAAATTAATCAGTCTGTGTATGAAACTGTGAAAAGCTGTCATTTTTATATTCCACGATTGGTTGGAATTTGCCGGAATTACTGTATCTGTTGTAGTGGGTTTTCTAAAGATATCAAATTCAAATCGTTTATCAACTCTTGTTAATTTTAAGTCTAAAAAGTTAATCGTTCCGTCTACCTCTTTTTCTATTGTGAATTGTATTTTTTTATTACGGGAATTTAAATAGTTAAGAAATTGGTCAAGCTGTCTGTCAGTGCCCGACCACAAGCACAAAATATCGTCTACATATCTGCCCCAAAAGGAAATGTATTTTAATAAAGGACTGCGGTTGAAATTATGAATGTGTTTATCTTCAAAATCTGTTAGATAAATTTCAGCGAGTAACGGGCTAAGAGGGCTACCCATCGGTAAACCGTTGGTTTGTGTATAAAATTTTTCATGAAATTTAAAATAATTTTGTTTAAGACAAATATTAATAAGGTTAAATAAAGTGTTCTGTAATTCGATATTCGGAATAGATTTTTGAATGTGACTCTTTAAAATAGTTTTTAGTTCATCTAAGGGGATAGAAGTGAACAGGCTTTTTATATCAAAGGACACAAGTTTCATGTTAGAGGTTAACTCAATATTCTTTAATTTGCCTATTAATTCCAAGGAATTTTTTAGTGCTTTAGGCGAAATGAAATTTATTATATCTGGTTGGTTAATAATAAGAACTTTGAAAAAGAAGTATATACCATAAAAACTATAGCTAGAAATAACGGGTACAAAACAGAATTCTTAGACAAAATGATTTACAGAAAACAACGCGCTTTCCTTATGAATAATTTTTACTCCGGACATACATACATAAAAACTAACAAGGTGTTTCACACCCTAAACTATATACCTGGGGTTAGCAATAAAGTTTCTAATAAACTAAATAAATTAGGTTTAAATGTCATCCTAGTAAATAAATGCAATTTAGGAAATATTCTAGTTAACAATAAAGGAAACACAGAATTGCGTGATAAGTCAGGGGTGTATGAATTAACTTGCAGTGATTGTGACGCGGTATACATTGGCCAATCAGGACGCTCTATAAAAGAACGTATCAAAGAGCATAGAAGTTCTATTCTACATGGCAATATGATCACGGGTTTCGCGGAACACTGTATTCAAAATTCTCATCTGTTTAATACTAATAATTTCAAACTTTTACATTCTTGTAATAAGGATAAAAGGCTTGACTTCTTAGAAATTTTAGAAATAAAAAAAGCCATAAATCTCAACATACAGGTCACAAACAATCAGTTGGATTTTTCAAATACCCCCACAATCGATGCTGTAATAAACCTTTTAAAAAATAAACCATAAATATTGGTAGGAGTATTCTTTTCACTTAGTTTACATGACTCTTTGAGAATGACTGTATAAGTCGAAACATATGTCAGAGATATTTTTAAATACATTTTGTGAAACAAATATACCAAGTGTTTTATTTAGTAAATTATTTATAGATAAGGTGACACATTTTCGCATGTACATATAAATGAATTTGTTGTCGACCAGGTGCAAATAACTCCTTATATTTTCTATCGCTTTCTTAGTTCACTAACACGTATATATTTTCTAGCAACCCTTAAAAGCAAACGAGCAATTATATACACGAAATCGGGGTTTTTACTAGAACATGAAAACTATTAATAATAGTAATTTTTCAATACCATTATATGAAATTCGGCTTCATATACTTTTTCGGTATTATAATGCCATTAGATCATATAACATACTACTCCCCACATTAAGGAAATTAATATTAGCGTCAGATTTAAGGTGTAGTGAGAAATCGAAAACATATTCCATGATTTTGATGGATCATTGACCGATAATACGTAGTTTTAGTAAGTTCATCTTTCATTCTATTATACATTATTATAAGGTGTGAGCCATAATTTTCATTTTTATTAAGTTAACTGTGAAAAATGTATGTCATGTCTTAGATTTATAACAATAAACCACTAAATAAAATTAATCTATTTACTAGTTTATTTGTCATTCCGAGGTGTGTCACTGTGGTGATGAAAAAATTTCTCTATTTTACTATTTAAAAAATATACTTACTTAATCCTCGAACTCATCTACCCGAGAAGATATATGGTAGTGCAGTTGAACTGGTGTCCTCCTCCAAATTTTTCACCATTTCGTTCGGTCTGGTTCATTCAGATTTGCAGTTTGAAATTCCATATTTCTTTTTATCGTTGCTTTTATTACCTCCTCCAAACATGTTTTCTTGGTCTTCCTTTTGATCTTCTTTTCCCAGGTTTGATCACCCTGGCACATGTTTATACAACATACGAGATGGTCCTTTTTATATTTTTTTTAAATAGATTTAAATATGTCCCGAATTCGGTATCAACTTCTTTCTTTTGAATCTTTTGGATCTGTTTCGGTCTTGATTTATGTCACTGTTATTCGTTTCGTCTGGCACGCTACGAATCCATGTGCAACGACCTTTTTACACGCATGTATTGTCACTTCTTTAGGTTTTTTTCTTACTTCAAAAACTATTTTTTAACAGAATAATTTGAAAAATACTCGAATGGATAAAAACCTCACCAATTTGGTATAATACAAAAGTATTTTTAATAATATAAAATATTATTAAAAATCTGATGTGAAGAACATAATACAAGTTCATTATTAATATTTTTATGAACGTATCCTTCTCCAGAGACGCAGATACGTATATCATCTGCAGATTCGTCAGTACGCCCCTGCTGGAGAAGGATACATTCGCAAAAAGAACAACTTCGCTATTCATTCAGTACTGCATATTAGCAAACAGCCGAAGAAACAAGCTCTATTTACATAACAACTGTAGAACTAAGTGTTTCCATCAGATGGCACCAATGTATCTCTACAAACTGTATTATCGTGTCTCCACTACTCTTTATATACTGTTACATGCGCACGCAATTTATCCATAAAGAATAGTGGAGACATTATAATACAGTTTCCAGGGATATGGCGGTGCCATCTGATGGAAACACTTTGTTAGTTCTACAGTTTTTATGTAAAATGAGCTGGTTGCTTCGGCTATTTGCTAATATGCAGCACTGAATGTACTTCTACGCGTATTGACGAATCTGTAGGAAGATTAAATACGTATATGCGTCTCTGGAGAAGGATACGTTCACAAAAATTGTATTATCTTCTTCACACCAGATTTTTAATAATATTTTATATTATTAGAAATACTTTTGTATTATACAAACTATTTTTTATTGATTTGAACAAGCTACCTCTTTTTGTTATTCTTTTCGTTATTTCCTCTACCTTTCTTCCAACTTTTGAATGTAATTGAATCCAAATATTTCCAATTGCTAGATTGCTATTCTTCTCATATGTACTGTGTGTTACTCTCTTGCTGTAACTATCACGATTTTTGTTTTTTCTACACTTATGTTCATATTTATTTTTGTCAGCGCCTTTCGTAACATTTCTAAGTTGAAAATGCTGTAATGCTTAGTTATTAATACCCTATCATCGACATAACGAAATTCTCTTTTCGACATTTTTCATCTTCCAGTAATGATCTCATAAAAAACATTTACCGTTTTGTTTATTTTATTATTTGCATATTACACATAAAAAGAATATAAAAGAAATCAAACTAAACATAATTTCCACAGCCTCATCACCATCATTGAAATAATCAATAAATGACTGATAAAATGCCTTATCTTTGTCTTCGGCGTATGGCTGCTGACAGTATTTCATGGATCGCTTGTAAACCGTATTGATATAAGTGTGGATCAGTTCTAAAAATATATTCAGTAGTTCGAGAGAGATTTACTTCTTACTGAAAGCGTTGTACAGAAATCTGTGGAAATCTCAATTTGTTGCTTCGTCGCGTATCAGCTGCTCTATTTCTAACCATTTGGCTACCACTGCTTTTTCTGCAATCAATACTTCCTGTTTCTTTAAACAACTGCACAAAACAGAGAATATATATACTGAAATGATCACTGATTTTTTTGCTATTTCTTAAATAAATTTCTAATTCATTATTTTTGTTAATCATTAATGGCAAGTATCTTAACGATCTCTGTTCACTAAGGGTGGAAAGCGATGTCGTTGATTTTGCAGACAATACTGCCATATATAACGTATATCTCAAAAGTTTTGGCACAAATTTCTTTAGATTTAGATCATTTTAAAAAGTAAGAAATGGTTTTACGGCAATTTTTCACAAAAGATATAATTAACAGCTTCATTAGCAACCAAATTTTTATTTTAAATTAAATATAAAGGTCCATAGTCTTCAACAATATGCAGTCTTCTGGGAATATCTCCCATCAAGCGTTGGGCCATTTCAACATCAATCTATCGAATTTTTCTAAAAATCCACCGTCTTAATTGTTGCTCATTTTCGGCTTGCCAACCTTCCTTATACACTTTTCGAGACAAAATGGTCCAGAAATCTTCAATTAGCCGAGCCTACAATAAATTTAGTTGGGGAGTTGTCGTTTTTCGGTACAAAAGGTATGTTGTAAGCATTCAGCCAATTTTGAGTTTAGCGTGTGCATAATGGCAGGAAGCCAAGTTCGGCCAAAATATAATATCATCTTGAGCATGATTCTGGTGTACCAAATTATCACTTTTGTTAACCAATTGTTAATACAACTTCGACTATCCACAGCTTCGACTCATCCAAGATGCCACCAATGCCACCAATTGATATCGCACATCACACTAAACCTTGATCAGCTAATTTAGCCGTTTGCTTGTATTTTATATTGTTTGGACAAACACCGTCGTTTCCTTTAATTTGGGAATTACTTAAAGCAAAATACTTTTCATCATCTATGACGATGACTTTGTTATTTACAAAAGGAGTGCGCCTTAAAGCACGGCAACATCTCAGTATTCTAGCTAACTGATTTGGCGTATATTTATGATACATTTCCTTCTTATGCGATATTCTACACCTCTTCTCTTCAGTTCTCTGGAAATCGTATTCTTTGGAACACCCTAACGACATGAAAGCTTCTCGATGACTGTCCAATATTATTTTTGGCACTTTGGACTAACTGGTTTGCTCTATGTCCAGTGAACAGCCTCGGTCTTCCACTTTTCGAAAGATTAAGGCATGGCAAACCTTGCTGACATTTGGCTCTGGCACGATATATGGTACTCCGTGGCACAATTTGATTTTCAAAAAGTTGTACTATTTCAACCTTAGGTCCCTAATCTCTAATTTATAACCCATTACAACGCGATCGATTTCGGTAACTGAACTGTAATTAAAATATATTTTGATATTTTTTATTTCTTCATAGAGTTGTATTTTGTGCCAAAACTTTTGAGACATACGTTATAGGATTATTTTGCGTTGTGAAGATCAGCTAAATCTTATTTACAAAACGTGATCAAATGGTTTAGTGGAAGATTGCTAACTATGAATATTGATAAAACACATTTTATGCCTTTTGCTTCGTATGCCACAGGTTTGTCTCCATACAAAAACATAATCATTAACTTTAATAACGAAGACGAGTAGCGACAATAGCGAGTATAGACAACGTTAAATATTTAGATATAATACTTGATATAATACTTAGATGAAATTTACACGTTAGCAATGTAGTAAATATAAACTGATCAATCATCTATAGTTTTGAGTATTTATCTAATGATTTGGATACTGCTCATCTGAAGTTACTATATGACATTTGGTAGAAATACACCTAAACTTCGCAATTGTTTTGTGTGCTGCTGCAGACCCGAATATGAAAAAATTATATTTCATCCAAAACTAGGCTATTAAAATTATATATTCACTAATAAAACACCAATTTTAAAGTTTCAAAATATTATTATTATTATTATAATCTATAAGCTTGTTTACCCCTAGGGTGTCAAGCTATTTACATTTTTCAAGTTTCAAAATAATGTATTGTAAAAAGTACATATTGCTATGAACTGTGATTTTTAAAGTTGCTTTACCACCATTCACGACAAATCTATCCAGCTAGGATGTTCAGTCAGTTTACTTTCAAAATGGGAATGCTTTCCTCTCAGGGTTCCAATTGGAAAACGTGGTTTTTCTCTTCTACAAATTTATAATGCGCCAGTAAAAGAGTATTGACAAATGTTATAATTATAATTCTTTAAGTTACTTGTAATCTTCTTGAAGTAAGGTTAAATAATAATCACAATATAAAATTTAAAACTTTAATACAAAACTTTAATACAAAAATCAAAAAAAATTTAAAAAAATAATCTTTATAGAGTATAAAGATTAATATTGCATCATTTAACAATATTATGAAGGTAAAAATAAAGCAAGGAAATGACAGCTGCATGCGTGCAAAACCCTTTGTGACACCGAACAAAATTAAAAATAATAAATTACAAAGAAAATTTTTAATTTCTCCCAAGAGAACAAAATAAACAAACTATCTTGACAGCACGAAGCAAACTCTACAAAACATGCGCACTTACATGTCTCAGAAAAAATGCCCTTGAAATACCAACGTACTAAACTTTACATTTACAGATTTTTTTACTAGAAATGTTAAAAACCTTCTTTGTTATCTATATCAAATAACTAAGACTAAATCTCAACACGATAATATTAATACAATAGAAAATACAGTATTTAACTCTTTTAAATATAATAAGATATCTTTTAAAAAATATTTTACTTACGTAAAAATAAATATATATATACATATATATATATATATATATATATATATATATATATATATATACAACGTGTGTATAAATTGTCGCAAAAGCTACACGCAGCGACGTTCTTCGTTTGGTTCTGAATAAAAAATCTTAATGTTAAAATGTCGTATCATGCTTCGTTTGTTTTCACGGGATTCTTGAAGTTCAGACTTTTAGTGCGTAACTAACCTTTGCTCTTCGATATCTGTTAATAGAGATAGATGCAATTTAGTTTAAAGAAAAAAATTTTACTAGTATTATTTCGTAAACGTTTTCTTTTTGATTTAAAAGCTTGTTTTAAACATTTATTCATTAACGTACTTCCACGAAAAACACATTTGGCAACGTTGTAGAACAATAAGTTTGTATTTCAAAGTGAGTTCAATCAAAATCATTACTGTCAAATTTTGACATTTACGAAGCATGATACGACATTTTAACATTAAGATTTTTTTAGTCAGAACCGAACGAAGAATGTCGCTACGTGTAGCTTTTGCGACAATTTATACACACCTTGTATATATATATATATAGATATATATATATATATATATATATATATATATATATATATATATATATTCGAGACACGTGGATAAGAAAGTTATAAAATATCAAAAATAACGAGATTACAAACTCGTATAAAAATCGGTAATGAATTAAACAACACCAACCACAAATTAAATCAAAAATAACCCGAAGTTACTTAAAAAAGATAAAGATAAATCTTTTTATAAAAACGTCTTTCTTATCTCACAGTTAACTTGTGTCTAAAGTATACATCAAGCACAACGGCTTCGCATAAAAAATACAGTTTTAAAGTTGTCCACATCTAAACAAACGGTGTGCTCCAACGGCGCAAGTCAAATATACATAAGGATATACACAAGAGTTCAAAATAAATGTACAAAGATAAATAATTAAATTTATAAAACATTTATGGGGAAAAAACCACAGCAGTATGTTTTACCATACTATGGCTTCATCAAGTGGATGAAGATACCTGATACCTGTAGTGTATACAATACGTTATTCTGAAACTTTGACTTTAACTTATATAATGGGGATTCAACATGTATGTGCTTCGATAACTAGGACTATTAAAATTATATATCATAAACATTTAGACAGACCTCTGACAATTTGCATCGAGAACCAGTGCTTTTAAATGTTAGACAACTATTCTTTTAGTGAACGTGTGTTAATCGATACAAACGTAAACATTAGCTGACTAATATAGACCATGAATAACGCACCCACTATAAAATTAATATTTATGAGATCTCCAAACCAGTAAAAATGTATTAGAAGGATGAGACCGAAATTAATATAAAACATACCAACAATATAGAACTGTTTAAAAATAAACTTAAGGTTGTGGATACAGCGAACATACAGAATTAAAATACATATACAATAAATATATATAAATATATACATAGTATAATTATTTTTTGAATTATTTTGTAATAAAGTTACCTTTTAGAATTTAAAATTATGTCTAACTAATATACATTTTTTGGTACAGTATTGGGGTAAGTTGGGGTACAAGCAAGCAATGGTACGTAATTGTTTTGATTGTCATATTCCAGATGAAGTTTAGAATAAACATTGTGCAGCAATGTATTATAGTGATTTATAAAATATGTGTTTTATTAGTACTAGGTATATATTTATTTTCTCATGACATGTAACCTACCTATTTTATAGATTATAGTTATTTATGTACCTAGGTTCGTAGGTACAGTTGTATGGTCGAGAATACGTTTGCAAACCGAGACCCGTAGGGTCGTGGTTTGCATATATTCAAGACCATAAAACTGTACTCTACGAACCGTGGTGTATATGAGATTTTTCGTCATACCTACGTTTTTTTTAAATAGACGAATTTTGATGATTTTGCACTTTACTTTTATTATATTATACACATTAGTAACATCAAGTCAGGAATGTTTGCCGTATCTATGGTAACCATGTTTGTGTCAATATAAATTTATATTTTTGATAAATGTCAAAGTACATGCAATATATTCTCAAAAGTTTTTGCTTTTAAATAAACTTTATAAATATGGATCAAATAGAGATGGAGGCTATTATAGCTTGCACTGAAATTTTGCTGGAGAAGTCGTGAAGATATCTTACAATTTGCTAAATTGAAAGGATTTTTGAAGCATTAAAATGATGGTTTTAGACGGTCTAAAACCATCGGCAACATTATTAGCAGATTCAGGAATTGATGTTCTTGGTCTGAAAAGATACGACGCATGGAAATCTTTCACCGTGGCAGAAAGATCTAATTGTTCGTTTACATTTAATAATACAAAGTGATAAGTTTTTGTACAAGGTCCTACATTTACTAGTTATCTGTTTTTGTTAATTAAAATGATGTTTCAAATAAATTTGTTACAAATGTTTTAATATTGCTATTATTTACCTAGGGTCGTAATGAAATATTACAGCCCGCTACCATACCAACTGTCAATACGGTATGTAAAGTGTCACTTACGTTTCAAAAAAAGGTGTCATAACTGTTTACTTACGCGGTAGGTATAACGAAAAATATTTTAAAATGTAGTTCACATGAAATATCTAAACTTATTAATTTAGTTCATTTAAAATGATTTAAAATTATAAGAAATCTGGTGAAATTTTGGTAAAATATGGAAACTTTTCGATTAATAGATTCTGGTGAAATCTGACAAATTTTTGTAGAGGCATCTGGTGAATTTCTAATGCTAGTGAGAGGATCGTTCGGATATTCTTTCGTGCTATTTTGGCAGTTTAAAATGGCTGGTGCAATCATGCAAATCATGTCATGAGTGACGGTATGGTTAGAAGATGGTGCCGTATCTTTCGAGAAGGGCGATCTAATATCTATGATGAAGAACGGAGTTGAGGACCAACTGTTGTGACGGACGAACTGGCAGGTAATTTCGAAGAAAAAAATTCCTGAAAATCGGCGATTCACAATCACAGAACTAAGTGCCTTCTTCCCTCAAATTTCACGTACAGTTATGTACGAGGTTGTTACTAAACCTGTAGGTAACCACAAATTTTGTACACGATTGGTGCCAAAAGAGAATGGGATCAACACTAACTTTTCTGACAATTACGATGTTAATGGTGAAAATTTCCTAATACATATGATAACAGATGATGAGACTTGGGTCGCCTATGTCAACGTTGAAACGAAAAGATAGTCAATGCAGTGAGGTAGCTCTAACTGGCCCACAAGAAAACTTTTAAAGTGCCGTTGAACTTTTTCTGCGAGAAAAGTCATGGTCACTGTTTTTTGGAGGAGAAAAGGCTTGGAAGCCAACGGTTTGAGAACTGTGAAAAACTGTAGGACAGTGTTACAGCATGGTTTAATTTATAGGCGGCAGAGTTCTATGAAGAGGGCACTAAAAAGTTGGTTCATCGCTATGGCGAATGTCTCAATCTTAATAGCAACTATGTAGAGAAATATCTGAGAGTAGTAGCTTTAAATTGTGTAGGGTAAGTCCGGGATAGTTGGACCACTTTTTTTCAAAATGCTGTACTTTTGTTAATTTAAGGGGAATTGTTTGGTTAACTTCTGGCAATAAATATATATTATGATTCTGTACTTGATTTTTATTCCAGCCTAACAAAAGATTGAACATACTTTATTAAATGAACAAAAAATGTAATACAGTGAGTGGTCCAACCAACCCATGCGGGTCAGTTGGACTGTTTGCTATGGATTATTAGGGATAGTCTTCATATTTCATACATTCCTCATGAGACCATCTGCAACATCAAACACATTTGCACCAGTCGTTACTACACGTTTTCGCCACATCCGGTACAGTTGCTTTCATCCTATTTTTCCTTTGGACTGTCGTCATCGTGCAGGACTACTTCACTATTAGTCGACGTGTCACTCTTATCATCATTCGGTGTTTGTGTTCATCTTTACATTTTTAATTTTTTCTTTTTTTGACGATGCCTGTCCTTTTATAAAAAGGTGGTTTGATATTCATTTGAAAAAATTCCCACAATGAATATAAAAACGGCCCAACTATCCCAAAACTATGGTTTAGATGGACCACCTCGTTATTAGACTCACGTGCTTAGAAATGCCGTAGAAATTAGGTTGACTACATTTCTAACACCTTAGTTACATGTATAAAGACAAATATCAAATAAAATCATATCTTTGTGTTCGTTGATAGGCAATACACTACTAGTATAAATATTTTAATGGAATATTTTCGCTACTATGTCAACTTTGACTTACTGGCGAGGAAGAAACAACGGATTATGTGTCGCAATAACATACTCCGCCTCACTGAAGGTGTGATAATGCAGAATATTATGGCGCATTACCTAGAGGCGTGTTTACACCGATGGTCCAACTAAGCCGCTGGTCCAAATAACCCGGACTTACCTTATAATAAAAACCTCTTCATGTATTGGTGTTTTTTCAATAATCAAACGGAACATATTTTACGAAAAGCCCTTGTATATTACATACATTTTCAAATATTAAGTATTCATAATACGATACTAGTAGTAATAAATAGCAGAAATACATAAATGCTATTTACTCTGTTAAAATTTCTAATTTACATATACCTGTTGCCCACTTTCTGGAAACCAAGAACTTATTAACTTATAAATAATATGCATAAAACATTATACTGTAAGGTATTGCACTATCAATTTCAAGTCATTCGAATTTTGTTGCCTGTACTTTGTTGGCTCAATGTACGTATTTAGTAAACGATTAAAATTAAGGCATAGATTCTATATAATGTACGTTCTAAGTAAATAAATTTCTGTTATTATTAAATACGTAAGTCATTATTTACTGACAAATTTCCACAAATACTAAAAATATTCTCAATCGCTTTGATTTATAAATGCCACACCTTAGCCAATTTTTCTACATACACTGTGTTTCACTTTTCATGAGAATACCTAAATAACTTTTTTTATTTTAAAAGCAATCAGTATAAAATTTTTATTAGTTATGTAGGCAACTACAATGTATCTTTTCGTATGAATAGAGTTTTTATTAAGCCAAAATCTAGCCAAATAATATTAAAATAAAAAGTAGCGCTACAAGTAAAATCATAGTAACGATTAAGAGCAAAAAAGTATTAAGAAAAGTTGTTACGAATCACTCATAAACTCCAAACATCAAATTTCACCACACCTCAACCAATATTTTTAACATTTTTTATGTCGCCTTACAACCGAACCCTTCAAAATTCGAATCATGTGCCTTTTATTTGTGCAACAAAGAACCGCAATAGAAATCTGGATGTTGAATATGGTGGTAGTCAGATCAACCACAACGCCCACGCTAAATATCTGGGCGTAATTTTAGACTGGTCTCTGACATTCAAGCAGCACCTCTATAAAACTAGTCAAAAGGTGAAGAGCCGCAATAATACATTACATAAACCTTCCAGCAATTCATGGGGAGTGAATGAGGAGACATTGCGAAAGGCAGCGATTGCACTAGCTTATTCTCTTACTGAATACTGTGCTGTTGTCTGGTATCGAAGCTTTGGTTACCGCTGCAGCACAGAATGAATGAGCTCAGATTTCCAACAATATAGATCTTCTCACACGTGATGATATGGAAAGCGTTCCTAGAACCCGACTGAAATCAAGGAGACCGATTTGACTAGATACGGAAGTTCAGCACCCCATTAATGTGAATGATTGCTGTATTGCCCTCCTCGAACGCCACCCTGAATTGAGGAATAGAGATTTAATCTCTAATCATCAGAACCTCTGCCGGGCGAAACTCTCCCACTTAAGCAATGGTCTCAATTAAATCAGTTCCGCATAGGCCACGAAAGGCGCAACTCAATGCTGTATAAATGGAAACTAGCAGATACTAGCCTTCGCGACTGCGGAATTGTGGAACAAACTGTGGCCCACATAATAAATGACTGGCCCAGGAGAAGCAGGAGAGGGCATCCACATGTATAAAATAGTATTACGACCCTTTTTTTTGAGATAAAAATAATTTGTACACTTAATATCTGAATTTCTGTTTCGCTTCTCATACGAAATAAATAAATGTACTGACGAGTTTATAGCAAGACGAAACACGTATCTATATGTCTGGATAGCAATTTCCACACAAATATTTGGATTGTGTTCTCTACACCAGATAGTATTTTAATGTTATTAAAAATTATTTATTGCCTGATTTATAGAAAACCAAAGTACAAATTTTTTCGACAGACCTGATAGAAGTAGCAATACAGAATTTACACATTAAGAAAAAAATGTAGTATTTTCTATTACGTTAATATTGCTTACTCTTCAAAAATTTTGCTTATTTTATCTTTAATGAAGCTGATAATATTTAATGAAAGTTAAATTTGTAAAAAAAGACAAAATCACGTCTCATTTAACTATATCGTGTTACATTTTCTATAGTTTCTTAGTACAACAAAACATATATTTTATTTTGAAATATGTATATAGTATTTTTTAAATTTGAGCACGCCCTTTTAAATAAGCATCTTAATATACAAAAACTAAACGCAATAGGTAATTGTTTTAAAGAATTAAATAGAAAAGCTTCTTAAATAGCAATACAATTCATTCATAATTTTATTAGCTTCATTGTAACATAGATATATAAATCGTGCGTAATTATAAGAATTTTAATTACATTGAATTCCAAAATGAATTTTAATTAATTTTAACCAAATTGTAGCGTAATAACCATTTAATAACAGGACGAATAAATTAAAATTACTTAATATTAGACAATTAAATACGGTTTCAGTTGTTTCTCAATTAATGAAGGGACTATAAACGAAGAACGTCAATATAAATAATAATATAGATACAAACTCAATTAGGAGTTCGAGCAGGAACAGGAAACATTGTATATTTTAAAGATCCCTTTGATTTAAATTTTATAGCTTAAACATTCAATATTTTAACTATACATTATAAGTGCTATAAATTTTTGGCCTAATGTAGTTATACATGTTTAAACAATATTATATTGTGGCGCTATATTACACAATTCGTTTACGTAGATGAGTAGGAATTTTAGACTTGTAAAATTATCGATATATGAATAGTACTCGAATAAGTACCACAGTGTCGTAAAAAAAGTATTTAACACAAGAAAACGTATTCCTCACACATTTTATGATTAAAAATCGAATGTAAACAGAATTTTATTATTATTTAATGGAATTTTCAACACAATAATCAACCACCTCTTTCTTAACTATATAAACATGAATAAAATTAATGCTCTCATTGTTACTCAAACTTTTCCGACATACAAAAATAACATAGCATAGATTCTGCTTCTTTATTTTTCTACTAAGTGAATTAAATGCATTATTAGTAGAGGCCATTGCTGAAAAAAAGTAAACTTTGATCCGTGACTTTAATCTACTATCAAAAACAGAAATTCTGAAGATGCAGCGACCCAATGAATCCCGTTAAAAAAAGCGAAAATAGTAAACGTTTTGACTTTATTCATTAAAAATGCGATACCTATCTTAAATTAATTAAATTACATAAAAAAATATAAATACGAAGTGTGTCAATTTAGTACCGCGTACAAATAGAAATTACATGAACGCGTTTCGACATATTTAAACTAATCGGTGGGTAAATTTTAGGCTGTTAGAATCAATTGGTCGTTAGCCGTTGAGATGGTAATAAATGTCTACGTGTGCACTTTAGTGTATAAATGAGTAATCAAAATTTAGAGCTGTTCGCACTTCCTCAACCTATCGCGAGAAAACATTTCACTCAACCTACATATTTGTTAGTACGAACTCGACTGATGGTTTTGTGGTCTTAATATAAAACAGTATCTATTACAAGTCTTTCTATCATTCTATTCCTCTTGCACACAGAGTATTATATGAACAGGCTACGCTAAGTTCACAGCAGCTTATCTATTGTAAGAATTGTCGTACTATGAGTATTATATTTAGTATTACAGCTTTTTGTATTTGGATGTGAGAGTGAGTAAGTAAATAAAATATAACGAACTGTCAAATAATGAATGACAGCTATATTTATTTATTAAGCATAAAGGAGCAGTTGAACAACATAAAACGATGTATGTAATGTGTACGTAAAGAGTCTTTATTGGCCTTGTCTTCATTACAATCTTGCTGCCAAGCATTTTCGGCCATAAATTCGACTCAGCCTGTAAAGTCTTCTTTTACGCATGTGTTACATAAATACATCCATCATTTCAACTAATATCAGACATTAATTTACCATAACAATTATTAAATAAGCGCAAAGTCAAAAACCGCCATTATGAAAACATACTGTTAAAAGCGTATACGAGGTGCTACCCAGAAATTCCCAGAATGCGAAAAAACAATAAATTGTCCTCATAACTTATTCAGTACCATCGCCTTCAAAGTACTTTCGCATGAATACACCGATCCCACCGACTTGTCCATGACTGGAAGTAGTACTAGAAGTCTTCGCGTGTTCAAGACTGCCTGCGATTCGGTTAGGAACTCTTCAATCGTCTCGAAAAGGTGCCCGTTGGCCTTCAGTTTCAACTTAGGAAACAGGAAGATGTCACAAGGGACAAGATCTGGAGAGTAGGGAGTGTGGTTGCAAAGCTACGATGAGAATCTAAAAAAGAAAATATTAACGATGTTTTAAGAAACACTGTTCTCAGTGCAGCGAGTAATTCATATAGCAATTGTATTTACTAATTTTACTAATGTTATACTACTTGTAATATAAATCAATAAATGCAAATGTCAAAAAATATCAATTTTATGCACATGTGCAAATACCTGGATATTTTCATGGTGTATCAAATACTCGGTGGTATTTCATCCGTTACTAGGGTTATTTCTGAAATTTAAATTAATATAATTAGTTGAAATTTTAAATATTTTAAATAGTCAACGAATATTTTTCCATTCGATTTTATGAAACTATGTAGGAATTACATGTCTTAACGAAAGTTAACACACACCACTCACGAGAAAACAACCTAAAAAAATTTCACCCGTTCTAAAACTTCGTGAACTCTGCGGCCATTGTTTTCGGCGCACATCAGCATCTTTGTTAGCTGATTTCGGCACAAATTATTAAGATTTAAATAGATGAAGGTTGTTTCTGGGGTTATATCTGAGATATTATACCTTGTGTTATTATTATCTTGTTCTCATATTGCTTAACTGCTTGAGCTAATGGCTATAATTATTATTCCGGAAAATGAGCTATAGGCCTACTTCCAAAGATGGAAACGCCGTTTTATTATTAATCATTAATTAGTATATACATGCACGAAAAGAGTATAGTAAAAATTTTCAGTTGCACGTCATTAAATATTCATGACGAAATGATGACGCCTGTTTACTCAGCGTTGCAATATAAGACGCCTATCATTTTTGATAGACATAGTTAACTATTAACCTATAATTTAGGTTATACCTTCAGAAGTACTTATTTACTTGGATTTAAAAAAACGCATTTTTTATGGTTCTATTTACGAAATATTGAAGTGAAAAATGAGAATATAGATTATATAACAAAATTCAACAAAAATTGTAAAGAAAAGTTAAAATATATAAACAATTGCGATTTTCATTAATGATTTTTATTTATACATAATTTTATATTTTATTAATAACTTTTATAGAAGGTAATTACAAGACTTTTGATAATTCTACTCTGTACATATTATATTAAAATACAATAACTGAATTCTTTTTATTTGTTCTTTAATAAATTGCAACAATAGCAAAATATTTTTTTTACTAAGTCGTATATATTCTCAGAGTATTAATCACAATATATGTAATATTAACTCAAGAATTACTTATATTTCTAGTTTTTATAGTGTGCTAACCATGTATATTTTCACTTTTGACACTTGTTAAACCAAAAAGACATTAAAATATTATTACAATAAATATGCAACATAAACCTATAATTCTTTTTCATTTTCAATCTAAATACTCAGTAACTGTAATTTAAAGGTAAAGTTGTATGTTTTTTGCTATAGCATATGGCACATCATTTATTTGAAAATTATTTGAAATTTAATTTTTAGTGAATTTGCTATAATGTCATTATTAAAGACCGGATTATATGCAAAAAAAAAGCTTAAAATATGCGCATAAATATGTAGATGTTTTAGTCTAAATATGCACTTCCTTATTTAAAATATGCAGGTAAAAAAAATACGAGGATTATTAGAAAATGGAATACTGTAGAAAAAAATATCTTATTATGTTTACTACAAGTTTATTTAGAACATTTTACAACATAATTACTATGAAAACAACTTAGAATCACATATTTCTCAAAGTTTTCAATACAAAAATTGTGACGCTTGTCTGAAAACATGTATTTTTATATTGAAAAGGTTCGTTCTACGTCGACGCTTGTTATAGAAGCATATTTTAAATTAGAAATATCATCTATTGTCAACTCAATATTTTCTACTGAATCACCACACAAGATTTTAGCAATATCTTTTAGCTTCTTAAAACCCTCATTTTTTCCTATTACACTTAAAAATTTTTCATACACGGACTGTCTCACTCCTCCTTGAACATCAAAACATGACTTTTCAAATTTGTATATTATTTCAACGCTCTCGATTAGCGACATAAATTGTTTTTCCAACTGCAATATAGAAGTGGAAATAAAACTGTAATTGGCTTTAATAAACGCCAACTATTGAGGTATTTCTTTACACGAATACACCTTTTTGGCGTCTATCACATATTGTGCATCCCTATCAAGATCCATAATGATTGTCTTTATTCCTTCATAATAATTTGCATGAAAAATAGCAGCCTCCAACCACGTTCCCCATCGTGTGATTACTGGTTGAGGAGGAAGCGGAACACCGGGTAGATGTTGTTTGTAAAACTGAACTCGTAATGGGGCCTTTAAAAATACTTTCTTAACACTACTAATTAAAGTATTCACTAAGGGAAAATGGTTTCTGACTTCTTCTGTAACACGATTTAGTTCATGCTCCAAGCAAGTTGTGCGAATTAAATTTTGGTAAAAGATTTTCAAGTTGAAAGCTGCCTTCACCATGTATGATGCAGGATCCGTCAAAAGCAATAGAATCTTCTCTCTTGGAATCGATTCCGAAAAGAAGAAAGTTGCCAGTTCTTTCTGTATAAACCTTGTTTTTGTCAAATTATCTACCTTTTCCAACTGTTTGGATGAAATTAAATAAGATTTTGCTGTAACCGATACGTTAAGGATACCAATTATGTATCGGCTCATACTGTCAGTAGTTTCATCTATGCATATATAAATTTAATTGTTTGCAACAACCTTCTTAATGCTATTCAATGTTTCTGTATAGATACAGCGAATATATTTTTTTCTTAACGTTCTCTCGTCGGGAATGTTATATTTGCTGATGTACTTTTGCAAAAATAACTTCACATTTCAATTGTTTAATTTATATAGTGGAATATCTGCCGACACAAACATTTGACACAATTCATTCTTCATTAAATTGTTCTTGTTCAAATTTTTTGGAAGTTGATGGCAAACATTGCGGTAATGTTGCTATATTCGGCTATATTCGGCATTTTTGCTATTATATATCACAATTCACAACTTTACACTTCGAAAAGCCAACGTAAAATGACGTTTAAAATAAAATCACTTTCGAATATTGAAACAAATTTTTCCGAGTAGCGAAGAAACACATATAGGTACTCCTAATTTTCTGGTAAAATGTATTTTTGTATTTATTTAGAAGTTTTAAGGCATTAGCTTTTCCTGGAATTTTGTCCCGGCCTGGATGTATGCAAAAAGCATTAATAAATTCTTGCTACTTTTAATTTAAAGAGAGCCCATAACAAATTTGATTTAGTAACTAAATAAAACTCGGATACTTAAAATATGCAAAAATGCTGAATTACCCATATATTATGCAAACATGCAAATATATGCAAACTGCATATAATCCGGCCTTTAGTCATTATATACACTCTAAATTTACAAACATGTGCGTTCATAAATATCTAATATAAGTTGAGACTAAATTATTTTAAAAATTTTGTGATAATCTCTAATATTAATACAATTTATTAATTATCTTAATCACAACAACAATTGGTTGAATCATCGGTAATTATTATTGGTGCAATTTCATTGCGATCAAATCCTACTTCTCTTTCCCACCATCTTACTATTTCTTTATACTCACGATTATGATACATTTCATATATAACATTCCGTATAGCAGTTTGGCTGGCTACATCAATATTTGTGACTGGTTTTGTCTTAGTTCTCTTTTTTTTATGAAGATAATGCTTTATTGTCTTTGACAGTTTCGGATATAATACTTACTTTTGATATGCCTATATTCAATGCAGCTTCTACGCACTATAATAGATCATTAATTTTATTTATTTAAAATTAAATAAAGCTAAATAATTCTCTACCAGCAGTGAAAGGTATGATATTATCGCGTTCCCTTTCAAAGTATTTCATGAGAGAATTGACCATCTCTCTGGATTGCTTGCACAATGCTTTGGGCATTTTCCGATAAACTGTACGCTGGGTTACTTTTGAAAAGAACTGTAAATTATAACAGAGAGCAAGGAAACTGGAAAATGACACAAATAAGCAACCAAAGCAATACTGTCATCAGCTGTCATGTATAATAAACAAAGTCTCACAAAAATGTGCCAACCGTGGATATTTTCACGTTCTGTCACTTGTTAATCCAAAAAAACATTAAAATATTATTACACTGAATATGCAACAAAAACCTATAATTGTTTTTCATTTTCAATCGAAATACTCACTAAATGTAATTCAAAAGATGAAGTTATATTCTTTTACAATAGTATATCATTTATTTGAAAATTATTTCAAATTTAATTTTTAGTGAATTTGCTATAATTTTAAATGCATGTGATGTCAGTAGTGACGTGCAACTGCACTTAGAAAATTTCGACTGTACTTTGAAGACGAGGATAGTCTCTAATAAACTGTCCACGTGTATAATTTTAAATTGTCGCACCTCGTATATATATTTTTATATCACTATTCTTTCGATAACAAGAGTGCGCTATTTTCTATATTTAATTTTACATATATCTAGCAATTAAAGAATATATATCGAATTAAAGAATAATGTGGGCTTTGTTTGATTGTACGTAATCTTATCTAGATTCATGTTTTGAAACAAAGCATTCTAGACGCTAGTTACTTAACCAAAAATAGAACGTATTCGAAAATTAAATGATACTTACTGGTTTTTAGCAATTATTAGATATATTTACAACTATGCTTATAGAATAGAACTAATTATTATCTACCAATTTATTACTTAAACGCATAAAAGTGCATTTATCTCTTGATAATAATCATATTTGTGTTTGATTAATACACACGCAACTATTTTTTAACAATTATCGTTAAACTGTTCAAGTAATTACGTTTATCATATATTGACTAAATGCAACCTTGTGCATATTTTACGTCACAATATTAACTAATAAATCGACCTCTAAATTATAATCATTTACATAGGGACTTTTAAAACTGTTAAAAGACTGTTAAAACCAACACATATCATTACTTTTTAAAGGTATTACGTTATAATCAGTTTCGATTATGCATCATTTATTTGTGAAATTAAAAAGTGATTCATCCTACAATTTTATCAAAACCAATAATAAAACTTCCTAGAAAATTATAATTAACAATAACTGTATTGTTTTGGTAGTTTTTTAAATGCATAATTTATAAATATAAATATTACTTAAATTTCGAACAATGATAATGCAACTTTAATACATTGCGTGCATAGAAATCGACCCACTGTAAACTATTATTAATTAATTATATATATTTAATTATATATTGTTTCGAATCTATTTATCAGATCAAGAAAAACTATATGCTGATTGAAAGACAATTTAATATGCTTTGATATGAGTTTAAATTTATTAAAATTTAATTCAGCTTCTTAAACTTAAACTTGTGAAATTAATACATAAAACAATTGATCTTTTTTTATTATTTAAGTAAGTATGGTTTATTGACAATTACCTAAATTAACACTAAATTTTTAATAATGCGTATAACCCCCTCTTACCATAATAACATCTCTCATACGATTAGGCATAGATCTAATCAAAAACAATATTGTTTTTTGTGAGATGTCAACCCACTCTTCTTCTACTGTAACAATAAGTTCTGGGATCGAGGTTGAGGCACGAGGTCTAGCATTAATTATTCGTTTTAGATCATCCCATACATGTTGGATCGAATTAAGGTCGGGACTACATGATGGGCAATCCGTAGCCCGAAAATCGACTTCTGTAATTTAATTTTGCGCGATTCTTGCGGTGTGCGCTCTAGCATTGTCTTGCATAAAAATAAATTCGTCTCCAATGTTGTTGACGTAAGGTACCACGTGAACTGCTAAAATTTCCTCGATGAATCTAGCACCCGTAGAACCTCTTCGCTCGTGGTCACAGTGGTCCCTACTGATGAGAGCTATCTATCTTCGTGCTACCATAGAAATTGCACTTCAGATCTTGCAAGAACCACCTTCGTAAGCATTCCGCATTACAATGCAGCATTTTGAAAATCGCTCTCCTGATTTCCAGTACACTTTTCTTCTTCGGTCGATGTCATAGAGGCATATCCTGGTCTCATCTGAGTATAGAACAGACCACCACTGTTCCAATGTCCGTGCAAAAACGCAGGCGTCCTTGAGGATGAGCTGCGATAAATTTTGTACGAAGTGCAGGTGTTTTACAAGTCAGGTTACGTTCCTTTAGTCTTCATTTTACTACCCACTGACTAATTGCCACTCCTCGTATTTCACGGAGCTGTTACTGCACTTGAACCGCATTGAGACGACGATTTCTTAATTTTGTTGACACAATAAAGCGGTCATCACGATCGATTGTATATTGCTTTCGCCTATGAAAGGCGACGTGGAACCACCGTTATGAGGAGAGTGGACCTCATAACTAGAGTCGGCAAAGAGAGGCAAGTTTCAGTGCAGTGCGGAGAACAAGAAGGAGGGGCCTAGCGGCCGTATCAAAGCGAGCGTTCAGTAACGTTATGTACTCGCATCATTTATGTTCGTGACTTTCATGAGTGAGCATAGGCGATGCGGACGCATAAATGTTTACACATAAAATAATAATACAAAATGTAATATATAACCTGCTGAAACACTTACTGTTTTAAAAAGCTTCCATGAAATCACAATCTGTCTGGCATCTATTAAATATTTGAATCATTAAATATGTTTCCACACTTGTTTCAGTCAAATGAGTACGGCGTGCGGAATAAATATTTTTCAATAATGAAAACGACCGTTCCACATAGAGTGATGTTATATTTGCAAATTTAAAGTAATCCTCGTAACAACTTAATGGATCTTTCGACGTACCATCACAAATTTGTCTTAGTATGAATCTGAATCCTTGTCAATAACGCATTCAAATTTTCGTATTACACACTCATTTTTTTCGCCTTCCACCGTACATAGGTGTGAGTGAACATCATCCACATGTTGAACAGAATCTACAAACGACATCGAATCATTTTGTAATTTTTCAATTTCCTCCGATAGTCCATAGTAGTTCTTGTGAATAGTTTCTAAATCACTTTTTACCTGTCTATCTTGAAACATTTTCTGGCTTATCTTGATAGCTTCGGCGTGTCCCAGATCAAATTGTAAAACTACCTTCTTTACATCTTCAAAACGTTCGCAGTAGTAAAACGCAACCTCTAACCATGTTCCCCACGCGTAGGTATCGGCTGTGGTGGTTCAGGCACTTTGGGACAGAGTTCGTTAAATTTTTGTACGTTTTGGGGACTTTAGAAACACTGCCTTCGTATGAGCTATTAAAGCATTTACTCGTGGATAACATTTAGGTATCAATTGCGCCACAAGGTTTAAAGCATGGATTTTGCATGTTACATGTAACAGATTGCCGCTCTCTTCTTCAAGAGATCGGCCTGAGGAAATCATGTTAGCGGCAACGTCACTCACAAACATTAAAAGTTGGTTTGTTGAAACTTGAAATTTGTTCAATGCGCTCAACGCCATTTTTAAAATCTGATCGCTAGTACATTTTGCAACTCTTTTGGAAGCAAGAAAGACAGAGAATGACGGTTCAAATTCTTCCATTGTACGTACCATCACATTCACTACAGAATTTCTTTGCTGATCGGTTGTTTCGTCCATACATAACCACATTTTTTATTTTTCAATTCGGCTTTAATTCTTCTTTCAACATAGTCAGGAGCAGATGGCATAACGTTTCTGATTAATGTCCGACTTTGTAATGTATAATCCGAATACTTGCCACAGAAGGAGACAAATGCTTTTTGGTCTAGCAAAGTGAACGGTAGATTACATATAATAAAACAAACACCTATATCATAACAAGTGTTCATTTGAAAAGTCAATCTAGGTTACTTTGAAATTTTGATAGAATAAGACGCAAATATATTAGTATGTGTTTGTTGTTCCGTAAACGTAAATCCAAATGACATTTGATAATGTCAATCACAAATATCAGTTAGTGCATAAAATAATCGTGCGTGGATTCTGGTTTAAATAAATAGCTTCTCAGTTTTAAAATGGCCTTCACTATAGAACATAATTTTTTTTTAGTCCAGGCTTATTTTCGAAGTGGTAATAAAATTGATGGTTTATGGGTTTATTCAGTTCAAGATTGCATGGTAGAATTTCAAGTTGAGTTTCTACATTTTGTAATAGATTATATACAATTTAAGAATACTTTGGATAGAACTTTAAAACTTTTTTTCAAATTGTTAATCGTGTTGAAGAAATAATGGCAAATGAACCACAAACATCTGTTTGACATTTGAGTCAATAAATAAACCTTTCTGTTGGTACAACACACAAGTTATTAAAAAAAGATATGCAACTTTATCCATACCGTGTCACAGAAGTACAAGAATTGTTAGAAATTGATTACCCACGTAGACTACAGTTTTGTAATTGGTTTGTAAATATGAACAATAATGGAGAACTTTCGCAAAGAGTCATCTTTACTGATGAAGCATGGTTTTATAAAACGGGATACCTACCTAAATTTACAAAGTACAAGAATTTGGAGTAGTGAAAATCAACATGTAATTAATGAAGAATCGCTACATCCAGAGAAAATTGGTGTTTGGGCAACGATAAGCCAAAGGCGAATCATTGGACTAATATTTTTTCAGGGAACGTTAACTGCTCAAAGGTACCGTGCGGAAATTTTACAACCATTTGTCAATCAGTTGCATGATGATGAACTTCAAAATGCATATTTCCAACAAGGCGGAGCCTTGTCACTGTACTGCAGTATCTTTGGATTATTTAAGAGAATTTCTTGATGAGCGTATAATTAGTCGAAATACTGAAATTGCCTGGCCTGCACGTTCATGCGATTTTCTACCTTGCGACTTTTTTTTGTGGCTTTATCTAAAAAGTAACATATTTCGAACACCTATATTGAATTTGAATGATATGCTACAGAGAAGGATTTTAAAGTGCATTGATCTTGAAGAGCAACATTTTCAACATTTGTTATTTATTTGTATGTGTGAAACTGTCAAAATATACGACTTCGTAGGTTAAGTAGTAAATTTTAATTTACGACATACTTCAAAATGTTCTCAGTAAATCACATGCTATTGACTTTTCAAATGAACACTTGTTATATATCGCGCTTCTCTCCTCTACATTTCTTTTCCGAGTCTACTCATAACGTTGGTACATTCTTCGAACAGCTGCGCGTGTCATGTGCAGTTGTTGAGCAAGTCCATTTTCGATCAAAGCAATTACTTGAGCAGCTTTTTGTGGCGTAGTATGCATTAAACTAA
This sequence comes from Melolontha melolontha, assembly GCA_935421215.2. Classification (NCBI taxonomy): domain Eukaryota; kingdom Metazoa; phylum Arthropoda; class Insecta; order Coleoptera; family Scarabaeidae; genus Melolontha; species Melolontha melolontha. Next base: position 180,621,471 of record OW285235.1, read on the forward strand.
CACACTTTAAAACCAATAAAATTGCTAATACAAAAAATTTCAATATGTCACAGGTTTGTTATTCTCGTTATGACCTCAAAATAAGTACGTTTCATTTGTCTACCGGTTACTACGCATCTAGACTATCAGCACACTATAAATTTATACTCACATCAAAGCATATTAAATTGTTTTTCAAACAGGATATATTTTCCGTGATCTGATAAATAAATTCTAAAGAAAATTAAGTTAAAAATCGGGTTTACAGTGGGCTGATTTCTATGAACGCAAGTGTATATTGCTTTATTTGAGAAACATATTTTTCAATAATAACAATAATAATAATCATTCTTTATTAACTATGTAATCAGAGGGATATCGTAAAGACGGCAGACTATGTGCCCACACTGTTAAATTTAATAAATAATACACATAAGGTGTATTAGATAAAAATGTATATTTTACAAAATTAGGGCAACTTTTTACCAATACTGAAGATCCATTGTACAGATACAAAGAGCGCTTTAACTATGCAAATATAACATCCTTTTTACCAATACTGAAGATCCATTGTACAGATACAAAGAGCGCTTTAACTATGCAAATATAACATCTCTCAACGTCGATCAATCCTTCTCTGTATATAAACATATATATATTAAATTTATTATATTATATTAAATTTTACAGTGTGGGCACATAGTCTGCCGTCTTAAATATCAGTCTTATTAGAAATTTAAGCTATGAAAGAGCTTTCAGTGAGATGATTACATATACAGCATGTTTGTTGTATTTCGTTTTGTACATGCAGTTTGAAAGGCGACCACAATTTTATCGTTTATCGTATTGCACTGCGACAAACCGTGCAATATAAAAATAGTTGCGCATCTTATCCGTACTACAGAATCGAACGTGCCCGCCACTACGTGCATGTAATTTGATCTACGGCATTTGTTTAAATATGCTTTCAATCTCTCGTATTTATTATACGGGTTGTTCCCTGAGGTAACCGACAAACTTACACAATACGTTCTAGAGGTGATTCTAAACAAAAAAGCTCATATACACTTTAGCTTAATTTCTTTTTTGTTCTTTAGATTTCAACAAAAGAAGAAAACTGTTTCAGTAATACATTTAATCATTAAATTAAATAACAAACTAATAAACTATTATTATAACTAGAGCTGAGGATGTTTGCGGTATAACCATGGTTATATCATGTAACCATAGTAAATTACTATGGTTACATGATATAACCATGGTTATACCGCAAACATCCTCAGCTCTAATTATAACAGTTGCTCGAAATGTTCGCCTCTTCGTTGTTGCCAGTCATTTTATAAAATGTCAAATATGTATCATGAGCGTCCGCATGTTTTATCAACCGCATTTTAGTAGGCAAGTTATTGGAGTTTCTAAATCAAAATTTTCCTGGACTCCTGGTATTATGGCCTGCGCGTTCTCCTGACCTTTCGCCTTTGAATTTTTCTTTCGGAGTTGTCTAAAAAATAATGTTTACTTACTATAACGGTAAGCCAAACACTCGAGGGGAATTGATTGAAACAATAGTTGCAGGTGTAAATTCCTTACGAAATGAGCTTACAGATATTAACTGGAAACAGAATATAGCCCAAAGACTAGTAACATGTTGAGAAAGAATAGGCGAACATTTCGAGCAATTGCTATAATATTAGTTTATTAGTTTGTTATGTAATTTCATGATTGAAAACATTACTGAAACAATTTTCTTCTTTTGTCGAAATCTAATGAACAAAAAAAAATTAGGCTGAAGTGCATATGAACTTTTTTGTTCAGAATCACCTCTAGAACACATTGTGTAAGTTTGTGGGTTACCTCAGGGAACATCCTGTATACATCTATAAAGTATAGAACGCATAAGTAGCTGTTTAGTACCAAATTTTTGTACTTCGTATGTTTAAATTAGTCCGAAGCCGTAAACGAGACGCCTAATTAAGTTGTCCTGACGAAATATCGCAACTCTATACATAGCGATCGAATTTATTTTTATTTTGAACGAAACAAGATATAATAAATATAAATATGAATAAAAATAAATATCATATAAAAATATAAAATTATATTAACTATTATTACTATTAACTATTCTATTAGACATATAACAATAAAAAGTATCTATATTTCTTCTTCAATTATTTTACCTGCTGCGGATGTATTGCACGTCTGTAAACAGGTTTTTATTAATGAACTTGATCCATTGGATTTGTCTAAATGCCGATGTATTTAGATGTTTAAATTGCAATACTAATGCATTGAAATTGATCTTGTAGGACCGTTATTATTATGATATCGAGTAATACGAGTATAGTAATTAATAATAAAATGAAAAGTTGGTTAAATTTTGCAAATTAGTATATAACATTGTGTCTATGTATGTATGTATGTACAGTAAAAAATATAAATAGAATTTATTGTACTAAAATTGATATGCGATTACGAAATGCCCTATAAAAATATCAATACAATACTGAAAATCACGTGAAAAAGATTTTTGTCTGACCTAAATATATGGGCATGCCTGTTGTAAAACAATAAAGAAATGTATAGGTTACTATGGGAAGTTCCTATTTCATTTGATCAACCAGTCTAGTTCATACCGAATCCTGTCTATTGATTTCTCTCTCGCTAATATCAAAGTAAATTTGCATTCCTTTCCAACTTTAACGAATTGCATATATACTCGTAAATCGATTACTTACAATTGTATATGCAAATACGTATACACACTTTTTGGAGGGTTATGAGCAGTCAAATACAAGGTTTATCATATAACGTATGATCAAAAAGTCTTTGGATCGTGATAGCCATGAAACGTAAAGCTGTCTATAAAATTATTTACTTCTGTGACTCATTACCTTGAAGTACGCATAAGTCACAAATAAAATAGATTTTAGGTTATGGTATTTATTTACGTTTTATGTATGTTATATTTAATAATATTTATAGAGATTACAGAATGCATTTATAAATAAACGAAGTTTTAATAACTAATAAAAAAAAATAAGGCTCATTACAGTTAAGAAAAAACTCCCACAATGAAACAATAACATTCAAGTAGGTACACTTTTACAATAAAAAATTATAAAAGATGTTGAAAATGTCTTCCCTGTTCTTGAATACACCGGTTAACACGTCGGCCCATGTTATTAAAAACTTTAATTAAAAGATCAGGTGTTATTGTGAGACAGTTTTCAACAATACGTTCTTGTAATTCATCTAAAGTGTGAACTGGAGTTTTAAAAATGTTATTCTTAAGCAATGGGAATAAGAAGTAGTCTAAAGTACTCAAATCACAAGACCTAGGTGGGTAACGTCTGTCTGATATTAACCTTTCATCATAAAACTGATGTAAATATTCCATGGTTACTCGAGCAACATGCGGTCTCGCGTTATCTTGCTGAAAGTATCCATTATGAAGTTCATCATCGTGCAATTGATTGATAAAAGGATCAAGTATTTGATTTATAAATCTTTCAGCGTTTGCGGTATCTTGAAAAAATATTGGCCCTATTACCCGTCTACGGGACATTGCAACCCAAACACCAATCTTAGGACTATGTAAAGGAGCCTTACTATGAAAATGAGGATTATTCTCGCTCCACATACGCATAACTTGTTTATTAACGTATCCAGATAAGTAAAAATAAGATTCGTCTGTAAAAAATGTTTAAATCAAGGATATCGTTATTCATATGGTCATTAAACCAGGTACAGTACGATACTCTCTTCTGATAATCTGGTGGCAGTAACTTCTGATACATCTGCAGTTTATAAGGAAACATGTTCAAGTCATGTTTAACAATGGTTTGACACGTCCCATAACTTAAATTAATATACACTATAACAATATAACAAAAACGAAGAACAACAAATAATATTTAATAAAAATACGGAAAGGTGATTTCTTGTTTCAATCTACGCAAGGATAAGGTAGGTTCTTTCTGCATGCGTTGCCTAACCAGATCAATAACATAATCATTTCTAGCCCGTCTTCTTCCAGATCGAACACTGTCGCTGATATGACCAGTTCCTGCAAATTTGTCCACAGTTCGTTGAAGTTGCCGAAAAAAAACTCGTTCGATTATTGCGAAGTTGGGAAATCTCTCACGGAACTCATTCAAACATAAACGAGGTGAATAAACCCAATTACCATTTTCACCTATATTTCCATTACTGTAGTATGATTTGATAATAAAAATTTTATGTTCTAATTGAAACATTTTTAATTATAACCAGCTGACTTGAAAGTTGTCAAGTAAATGTCAAAACTAATTGAAATAAATAATTTCATAGATATCTCGTAAATTCCACGGCAATAGCGATCCAAAGACTTCTTGATCATACGATAGTATAACAGTTAGAGCCGAACTGAGCCTTATTTTCTCACTACATAAAATATTAGTGTAAATTGGATTTTTTAAAAACGTAAAATAATACTAAGCTTGTTCATTTTATATTTTTAATTTAGTTTCTAACAGGCTCTTTAGCTGTAAGTACCTGATGAAGCCACCGTGCTGGCGAAAGGATTGTCGTTTTAAGATTACGTATTAAATAGTGAAGATTTTAACCACTAGTTTTATTTCTATTTTGAAACTATTTTCACTTAATAAAACTGTACTAAATCAAAATGTGCTTAATTATTTGCACTTTTACTAAAACATTTCAACAACTTAGTCTTGACAGCTGTTTTCAAAAGACCAAGCTGTTATTTCGGAAACACATTAAAAGGACAATTTTCCTTTTCGAATAATCAATGCTTTTTGTTCCTCCTGAGCAACCCTTTAGAATTCGCTCTTGAGTGTAGGCGGCCTTTTTTTCTTCAGCATTTGTCTAAATTCTACGTTAACCGATAACATTTTCATCCCACTTAGCCAATATTTCGCGTGGTCTTCCCACGCGTTGTTTACAAAGTCAAAGTCTCCACCGTAAACTACGCTCCGCCCGCTGTTACGTAAGTTGTTATTAAGATCTGATTTTCTTAAATTCATACTTCGAATAATAAAATTTGAGAGTCTCAGTTCCTTTATCATATTAATGAGGTATATACGAGGGTGATTTGACGAAAAAGTAACTTTTCAATGAAATTCCTATTTTGGGATAAAAAATATTTTATTTTCCAAAAAAAAAACCTAGGCCAATTCTATGCACTTTGCTCAAAGATGTAATCTTTCGTGAACTAATCAAAGTAGACATGCATCACCTCCTCATTTGACCTAATCTCTTTCCACCAACCCATTTTATAAAGTTTTGGAAGAAAAAATCACTCGGAGCCAGATATGGTTGATAAGGCAGCAATTCGTACTCTAATTTGGCAAATTTAGTGGTTGCAATAGCGGATGAATAAAAAGGGCATTATCTATCCTGATGGCACAAAGCTGTCTTAATGACAAGGTGCGGTGGATTTTTTATTCAAATTGGATCAGTACATCAGTATAATATTGGTCAGTTATTGGCTTATGAAAAATTTGGGAAGTGGTTTCAAGACAAACAAATTAAATGGGTTAATGACAAGGTTTTATTAGCCTATTTCGAGGGAAGAGAGAATCAAAAAACTACTCTGGACCTTTTAATTCATGTTGCGAAATGAATTGTCTTTGAAGAAGAGTATTAATATTGCAAAATATACCAGTTTACATGCATTCCTAAAGAGGCAATCAGAGTGAGTGATACCATGCAAAAAAGGTCTGGTATCTTGTTAAAGGAAAATGTCTTTCGATTTATGATAGAAGCTGAGGATAAAACATATTTAATGACAAAGGTCGCATTGGTCGTTGGAATAGCTGGTGCTTGTCGAAAAGGTGAGTTAACTTTTCTGCGTGGGAGATATTTTAGACGAGTTTTCTCATTTTGTAACAAAAATCCTTATTACAAAGACAAAGCTAACGAGTGAGTTTGTGATCATAGAAGTAAATATTGAAGAGCAAAATTTTCTTGATCTTATTAGAAAGTATATTTCTTTGCGTCTACGAAACGTTAAACACGATAGGTTTTTCGTCAAATATAATAACGGTAAATGCGGCGCACAGCCAGTTAGTATTGATACAATCGGTAATCTACCGAAGAGTATTGCTCAGTTTTTGTAACTACCAAATTGTTTCTTATTTACCGGACACTGCTTCAGAAGGTCATCACCTTTTGGTAGATTCTGGTGCAGATATTTTGAAGGTTAAGCGATATGGAGACTGGAAGTCAAATACTGTAACGTAGGGTTATCTAGAGAATTCTATATAATATAAGAAAAGGATTGCTACTCAATCAAGCTTAAGCGCAAGTTCCGTTTTGAATCAATTAACCTCACCAATTGTTCACATTGTATCATATATGTTTATAATGCATAAAATGAAGATTCAACCAGTTTGTGTCATTAAACGTTCCTCTATTCTGTGTTGTCTTTATTAACTGGTGATGAAATTAATTTTTCATCACTGATCACGCAATATTTTTCATTACGTAACTAGTTACGAAAAGTAAAGCGTTTCCTAACGTCCTACACTTTTAAAAGTGTCACTTTATGTGTCAAAATTAGATAAAATATTGTGTGCACTTTCAGTTGAGATGTTTACGTCATTAACTATCTCACACTTTTTTCCACAGTCACTCTTTACATTTTTTAGACTTGACAACTATTTCTGGTAAAGTTACTGTAGATTAAGGCCTTGGAGGTTCAACACCTTCTGTGCTCATATGAACTGTTCGAAGCTAGGTGCTTTTATGCGACTTAGTATTGCTTTTGGGTCTTAGCGATCTCACGAAGCCTAGCTTAGCCCAGCAAGCCACAGCAAAAAAATTAGTAGATATGCGTGGATATCGCATAGTCCAACCAGTGCCGGTTAAGGTTGATACAGCAAGGGCCGATGACCTGCCGAAAACTTAATCGTCGAGCTTGAATCCCGAGCACGCCCGTTTGTTAAGAACGGACGTGCTGATTGAACGGGTGCTGTTCAATTTCACGCAGCGAACAGTTTAGTACCTCCTAATATTTCTAATCCCCAAAAAGGTTAGGGGTTACGCCGAGAGCATGTGAACTATATTTAGGGATTACTAACGCGTTTTGTAAAATACAATAGTTAGGGAATTCCTTAATTATATGTTCGAAGTTTTGCAAAATTTCCAGTTGTTATATCTATCTTCTTCTTCTATCTTCTATATATACGAATATGTAAAAGTAAATACTCGCATGTGTATCCGTTATAGACTAAAAAATTACTGGACAGATTTATACACGGTTTTTTGCAAATTGTCAGGAGAATGTTTAAAGCTATTAAAATTCTCAATCTGACCAGTAGAAAGAAAGTTAGGGGCCTAATAATATAATATCAATACTAGCATTACTATTATTTAAATGTAGATGACGTCACGAAGTTCAAATGGATAATTATACATTGCAGGAAAACCAAGGGATTTATTTGTATATATGCCAAATGGAACCACCACCATAAACATTGCACATCCAAGAGCATTGCAATAAACTAAAGTTTAATACAACAGTAATTAAAATTTATGTAATTCAAAAGACAAAAATAATAATTTATATGTAAATATATAATTTTAACTAATAAAATAATTGATATCAAACTTTCAATTGTGTTCATTTAATATATGTATATAAATATATATATATATATATATATATATATATATATATATATATATATATATATATATATATTGTTACGTGCTCGTAGCTACATCCTCGTTTTGGTTGCGAAATAGTGTTTTCTTTTATTTTATTCCGTTATGTTTCTTTTGAACCGCACTGTAGTACTTTCGCTTGCGTGCGTATATCTTCACATACAATAATTACGTATTAGTTTTTCTTCGTGGTCTTCCTCCCCTCTCGATTCTCAGTGGGGATAACTTCTAGACGGAAGAGTCTGAGATCGCTATCGATAGAGAGAAGGTCGATGGTCGTCATTCGTCATTTGTTTTGTAACGGCTTATTGTAGGGCCTGATTGCTTTAAGCAGTATTCTGTTTTTTTTTGGAAGCCCTTTTGTGCGAGGTTATTATTTAGTCGCTACAATTTTTAATTTTAACTACAATTACTCGGCAGGGGATTTCTGGATGACGATTAGAGCCGATTGACTCTTTCTCTACGATACACTATATTGCGTTGTTAACCATTAGACATTATCCTGGAACGTAATTTTGTAGTTCATTTATTATTTTTTCTTGCGCCTGATAACAAAACGAAAAATGTCGTATATCACAAGATCCTTCACTGAAGAGAATCAACCCGAGTGCAACCCATGCAGCAAAATACTTGATTTTTGTACGTTTATTGAATTTTTATTTTCTTTATATATATATATATTATCCTAATAAACTATTGAACATAATAAATTTTTTGTATTCCTTTTATTAAGTTAATAAAATCCTAAATTAAGTTTAGCTTGACATTTATTAACTGTTAGGTGGTACGAAGTTCGCCTGGTCAGCTAGTATTAACATAAAAACAACAAATAATTTTACAAGAAGGTATATCAATACGTTATGCATGTATTACGCATTTGTTACAAATGAAACAGACATGCAATATACATATCTGTAACTGTACACATGGACAATACACCTCGTATTTTCAGCATTTACTTCTGCTTAAGACACGTGTTTCTGCCATCTATAGGCGTCGTCAGTCAAGCTAGTGAAGCAATGTAATACAAATGATACAAATCTTTTTAAGGACAGATTTGTATCTGTAGGTATATACATTTACGCTGAAATCGCCTACAAGATATAGCAAAGTTCGTGCTATAAGGTGGCACTATTTAATAAGTGACATCTAACTGACGAAAGAGACTATGCCGACGACACCTATAGATGGCAGAAACACGTGTCTTCAGCAGAAGTAAATGCTGAAAATACGAGGTGTATTGTCCATGTGTACAGTTACAGATATGTATATTGCAAGTCTGTTTCATTTGTAACAAATAATTTACTTTAAACGACTCTAAAAACTTATCTATCTAACAGATTTGGGCGAATCTTTTTTTAACAGTAAGCTTCTAAAGCATGTCTGAAATCATCAATATACTCACCATGGCAAAATTATTGCCAACTTTTGAAAACTCACTCACCCGTTAAATTACCCTCGTATTTTCATGAATAATATATCTTAATAAATAAACAACCTAATTGCTAGGCTAATTTAAATTTGAAAGTATCCAGACACAAGCTCTCCAACAAAATATAGGAAAAATGTTTGCATGTTAAAATGCTTTTAAGTAAGGGATAAGTGCAAAAGTTTAAATGTAGCTTGAGAGCTAAAAGGTATTTCAGACCTCTGTGCTAACGCTTCCTTTTCAAGAATGTACGCGTTATATTACGCGTTATATTCCGGTATACGTAATTTGTTATTAATATTCAACAGCTTCGACTGTCTTATTTTATCTGTTAAATATTAATGTTGAAAATAAATCTGCAAACGATTACATTTTTACAGTAATAATGTCAAATACAAGTTCTATTTTTTTTTTAAAGATTATGATAATCACTTCTTCTTATGTCTTGTCTTCTTCTTATACATTAATACGTGTATTTTATGCGTTTTCATATCCTAATGTAGCTCAAAAATTTTCCATCACGTTATGATTTTCAGATATTTGCTTAGACAGTTAAATTTTATTCTAACAACTTAAATGCAAAATGTTACAAGAAATATTGTACTTCCTAATATGTTTGAACACGTTCGAACATGTTCCGGCATATTTTCTACATCATTTGCATTAAACGATGCCCCTTTTTGCCCTGTCTACAACCAATTAAATTAATAGTTTCTATGAAGCTACCTACAACTTATTCAAATCAAATTAAATCAATTTGTGGTAATGGAACACGTGTCAACAATGACACGCACGTATGTAATCCTAACAGTTATTGTTATGTCTACGGAGCTGCTGTTTGTCAAAATAATATAAATATAACACTTTTCGTTTATTAGATATCAAGACAAATCATCGGCTCCTCATAATTTCTGTGCACGATACCCTATTTGCAAAAAAAGGTTGCAGTATTATTTGCACGCCCTATGATTTGATGCGAACAAACGTGCCACTCCACAAACTGCTACTATTGCTGCACGAAAATCTTCGGGTTTTCCAGTAAAAACAAAAATAAGGTTACTTATTCTAACCTGCTGCCTGCGACTCGACCACTACCTCATTCGAAAGCATTGCTTGTGGCAAGATCTATGGATCTAAACTAAGAACATACTGTTAAAGAAACAGAGTCATTAGTTTCAAAATTGTCAAACAGCGAAGAGGATTTTCTGCCATATGTGTAGAAGACCATACGTAATAAATAGGAATTGAATGGCCTAATTCGAGATTTGAATTCATCGAAAATGCAGCTGAAATATTAGTTATAGGGATTGCTACTGTTGCTACAGTGAAACTGTATTTTGCACTGAAGTGACGAAGAAGAAAGTAGTTCCAACGACGCGGTTCCAGCCCGGAACTTCGGAAACAATCATGGAAAACGACCGCTGAAGTCTACAAGCCAGATTATTAGTTATAGTATCCCGGGTTCATTTTGATCATTACCCATACAAAAAAGAAAAATTAATGCAAAAGTGGCATAGTATGCAACCAGTTATACACCAGTGAAGTATTTTTCAAAATGTTAAATGTTTCTGAATTTCTATTCATATATAAATCTTAAATTAAATACATTGTATTGAAAAATAAATAATTTATACAAAACAGTTAATTATCCTAACAGGCGTATACCTTGTGCGAAGATAATTTTAAATATTTTTAACGAATTCAAGGAAGATGGATAGTATATCTTTAAGGATGAAATATATCTAGGATAGTAAAATTAGCCTATCAGAAAAGGTAGAAAATATGAAAGCGTTGATAACAAAACAGTATAAATAGATTTTACCATTTTACGAGATTGTAGAACGTTCTTACATTAGGTACATCATGCTTCTAACGAAATACCTAACGTAACTCAGGTATTGGGGGCATTTCAATAACACGATAAAACACGCATCGTGGTATCTTAGGAATAAGTGGTTCTATAAAATGGAGAGTTTTATCGTAAATTCTTGTAGGCAATAAATATGTTACTATTTCTTTAATAATCATAATAACTTTTGGACTGTACATTTATCTAACAGTATCACTACTGGCATGACAGATTGAAGAAGGGAAAACATTATGCAACAGACTTTTGGAATCTGTTAAAGCAAGGCTATTTTCATATGAAGGACGATCAGTTACTAGAGTAGGAACTATTTTAGGCCCTCGATTTAAAAGAGAAGATTTTCGTGGCACTGAAAATGCTACTTCTTTTCTAGAACAATAAATGTTTAATATTATGAAGAAAATAGATCCTGAAAATAAAGAACAAATCGAAACAGACATCAGTACACATTAAAAGTCACTTTCATTATTTGGATATTTGCAAGAAAAAACAAAAGAAGAAGTAAAATAATTACAGCTAATGTAATAATAACTAAAAGGCAATACCTCGAAATACCTCTTTTATTTTGGAAGCAAAGTTTAAAAAAAGGGTAAATGCATTTTTTACTTGGATTTTATTTTAGGTAACAGTGATGAAGCTGAAACCTTTAGAAACATGTGCTAAGAAATACTTCTGTATTCCAACGAGTTCAGCAGAGAATGAGAAAGTATTTAGTACAGCTCGTTTAATAATAGATCAAAGGCGTGCGAGACTAATGAAAAATGTTAATATGATAATGTTCATTAATCAAAATTTAAAAAATATTAATAAGCAATCTAATTTTTTCATTAAAATTACAACTATCGTTTTCCTATTAGCTAAAGAAATAACTTAATGGGTTTCATCTTACTATGCTTTCTAACTATTAAAAATATGAATGTTCAAATTTTCAAAGGGGAATTATTTAGATTGCCATACAGAATGTACATGAAACTCTTTAAATCTATTACGAAACTGTTTGCTTTATCAGCAAAAATTATTTTATTTAAAATTTCCTCGTTTTTATTTAATAAATTGAACATTATATGACAAAAATCAGTTGGTTTTACTTTATCTTCCTCGAAAAGCTCTTGATGGTTTGATATCTTGTATGGCTTATATTTTAATTCTTTCAGGGTTGTGAACACCGAACTGTGCGAGACTCCAAAATGACTGGCTACATCTAAAAACGATCCTACATAACACAGAATACTCAGCTTCATGTCTTCTGTTAGCACGTGATTAGTTTAATTTGTTGTGGGAATTTCTTCTTTGAATTTGTTAAAAATATTTAAAATTGTCTTCGCACAAGGTATAAGCCTATTGGGATAACTGTTTTAAATAAATTATCTATTTTTCAATAAAATGTATTTAATTTAAGATTTATATATGAATAAAAATTCAGAAACATTTAACATTTAGAAAAATACTTCACTGGTGTATAGCTGGTTGCTTACTATACCACCTATGCATTGACTTTTCCTTTTTTATCATTACACAAAAAGATGTGTAATGATAAAAAAAGAACCCGGTATAATTACATAAATTATGTGATTAATATTCATTATTTTTTCTCCGACATGTTGGAGGAAATTTCTTTTTCTTTTATCTCTATTATTATTATTATTATTATTATTATTATTAAACCTATAAAACAAAAAAAATGTAATAAAAAAGAAACAAATTGCATATTTGTTATCTTGTGTAATTTATTATTACTATTATTTAGCGATGACTCATGATTATTTCTAGGGTATAATAAAATAAAATATAAAGACTTTTTTCCCTGCATTTTCGTATATATGATGGTCATTTTCTCTCTCCTTAGGACAACGAAACATAACAACTTTATTATCAATATCCGAACAGGCTTTCTTTCTTTATATTTTGGCCCGAGACCTGTGCTTAACCGAGATAGAAATCCAGCGTTTGTGCCACTTTTGATAGCCGCCTCCCACGGTTCCCCTCAATTTTTATTATGTGTCTGCCCATCCAATAATACTAACATTATGTATGATACTTAATTATTGTATTTACAAAATAATTATATGTTCTTAAGACGTCTTTGCTCATTGCATTTTTTAATTTATTATTATTTTTTTAAGTTACATATATATTTATCTTTTTTTAGTTTTCATTAGATAGTTTATTGTTTAATCATTATGTGCTGTTGGTAAATAAATATACATTAAATGTATTTATTTAAATTAAATAATTCTTTATCGAGTCCATCGAGAACTACCTGATTTTTCATTGGGTTTGCCTTCAGCTGGTTTACTGGTATTTTTGTCGACTCTTCTTTCGACTTCACAAGTAATTAACAAATGCCGGTGGAAAATATAGCACCTGACATTATGTTTACAGCGAACCTGAACATATCTATACCGACCAGGAATCAGGAAAAATTGGGGTCGGCTCCTAGTACACGAATGGATCACAATCCAATCGGGGCACAGGTGCAGGTATATGCGGAATGTGTAGTAGAAGGAAGAGATGATTTAGTTTGGGAAAACATACGACGGGTTTCCAGGCTAAATGGTTTGCAGTCGCAGCCTGCGCCGAGGAAATTCGCGAAACCGGTTGCGCAAACAAAAAAATGGCTAGGAGATGTGTTTATGGCTAGAAAGAGAACATAAAAAGAAATGCAAGCTAACGAAAGATCAGTTCCGTACTAAGACACTACTAGGGGAGCTGGACGCTGGGCTTTCAGACAACCTAATTCGTAGTATTAAAAAAGAAATTAAAATTATTACCGGCTTAATAACCGGACATTGTTCTTTAAGGCAGCATCTGTACAGCATGGGCTTGGTTAGCGAACCCTGGGGTAGGAGATGTGAAAAGTAGGGGCAAACTACTCCTAAACTAGTCCAAACTACTACTCTTCAGGTAATGTGCACTTGAGAAGAACTGAAAGGACCCAGACAGAAACACTTCGGAAGAGGTATATCGGATCCTACAAGGGTTCTCAAAAATGAGAAGGATAGTGGCTTTTATCAAGGACACAAGACTAACAGGGTGGAACCGAGAGATCTATTAGAGGTGGTAGAAAGAGCAGTGTGCTCAAATGCCTAGACTTACTGGCTAATAAGAATAAGAACTGATGTGGCCTTTACTTGATGAAAATCCATTATAAAATTAAATTCAAAACACAATTGCAAATATTTTATTATAGGTAAATAGATAGATTACTTAAGGTGTCCGTGAAGTACTGTGGCCCTCGTATCTCTTTCTTTTGGCAGCTTCAAAAACGGTTCTTTTAAATATAATTCTGCTTTAGGATATTGACCTTTCATTTGTGGGAACCACCTTCTTTTTAATTCGTCGCATTGACATAGTACATGAATGGCTGTTTCGTTTTCTTCCTGACAGAATCACTATACTATCATCTTAACAAGCTTTCTGGCTCTATTCAGCAGGTGCGTTGTAAACTTAGGTGAATATTCTCTAAAGAACTGAACTGTTTTACCTATCCTTGACTTGAGGAGTTCTTTCACATTTCCCTAGATCTACTTTTAGCCCACTTTTTGATCATTGTTTTTGCAATGCCAATTCCACGAAGGGCGTACACGAGGCCTGTCGACGATTCGTCTGTCTTCTCAGAAGACCTGTGACCTTCGTGCCCAATGTCACTTTCGTGTGATCACTGAGCTCCTATACAATCTCGTATCAAATCGAACATAGACTATGTAAAAGCGTGGACTGTTAGCTACATTTCAATAATTCCTGAAATCCACTCGTACAATTAAAATTGGAAAATAAGTTCTGTGCAGTAAATTTGGTCAGTCTTATGATTAATTTTTGTAATATTTTAGTTGTGTAAGTCGCTTTCTTAGCAACTTTTATCAATAAAGGTTAATAATTTAACTTTTACAGATATTTTTAGATCACGTAAATGACAAATGTCATGCATAGTTGTGCGATATGATTGAGTATTTTAGTTGTAATCAGTAATTGCTTTCAACTTTCAGCATACCAACAAAATGCAAATGTTAATAAATGATAGTATATGATAGTTTTATTAAGGAGTTAAATTGGAAACTTTTCTTGAAAATACAAAACTTATGCTATTATTTTAAAATTATAAGATAAGGTAAAACAAATCTAAACAAAACAATAAAATAAATAAAAATAAAGAAGAGAAACGTATTTAATATTTTGTCATACTGCGTCATACTGCCATTCCGTTCAATTATCGAATTTAATCTATTTGGAACCGAACAAATTAACTCTTTAAAATAATTCACATCTTCAGCTAGTTTTTTCCAAGCATTTTGAATTATATTCTATAAAGTCTCCGAATTTTGCACACGAAAATTTCTTTTGTATATTAATTTGGTCATTTTTGCCCAAAGATTTTCAATAGGATTTATGTCAGAGCTTATAGACCAAGGTAATGCTTCAATATTTTTATTTTGAAACCATTCACGTACGACAAACACAGTGTGAACTAGACAATTCACAATCCTGCTGAAAAATTATTTTTCCGGTACAATTGTACTACCGAAGACAGCATCACATTATCCAGTATCTACAAGTAATTTTCAACATTAAAACGTCTATCGATTTCCAACATATTGCCAATTCCATTATAATTGATCCATCCCCATACATTGATACTAAATTTTCCAGATTTTTGAACACATTGCACATATTTATCATCGAACCTTGAATTTTGCTGTCTATACACTCTGATCTTGCTATCGTATGTCGACTTAAGAAATTTTTCATCTGCAAAGATCACCTGTCTATAAAATTGTAAATTCCTATAAATATAATTTAATGAAAATATAACACGGGATTGTTTATTTTCTTCAGACCCTATTGGTTTCTGGGTGCCCACTCTATTTTGAATTGCGAATAATTTAATTCTTCTGCATGCCATTGATTTGGAACCAGGAAAATCTGCAATCACTTTAGCAACTCGAGCAGATCGAATGGATTTTGTCTTAAATAGTGGACAAGAGCCGCGTGTTCTTCATTTGTAGAGAATCTCGGGCGAGCAGATTCTGCTTTTCTTTTAATAGTCACATCTTGTTCCTAGTATTTTTAAAATTCCAAATACTGCTTTAAAACTTACGTTCATTTCTAAAGCTACTTGTCTAAAATAGACTTACCCGCTTCTATTTTACAAATAATTTTCACCTTTACATGCTCATTTAAATGGCACGGAATTTTGATAAAACGCAGTTTAAAGTAAACATAACTTCAATATAAAAAATGACAAATGTCATACCCAGTCCACTTTAATGTACAACAAATTTATTGTAGTCAATTTTATTGCACAGAACTGTACGTTATTTATGTAATTCTGTTATGCTATTTATGTGCTTTGACTAAGCAAGCGTGGGTGTTAAACGTACGGCCAGCAAACATAAATTTCATTTTACGAACATCATATTTGTATAAATTTTTACATTTCGGAGCGCAAAAATATTTCAAAAGCACTCATCAACAACGTTTTTCACAGTTCTTTCACATTATGTACGGTTATATAAAACGCTTTCAGTATTCAATTGAACAAGAGAAAATTATGCTGACCGGAAAAGCTTTCATTTTCTCACAGCCATTTTCACACGCGTATACAAATGTATGCAGAATACCGATAAATGCATACATACCGATACATGTACTCTATAACCTCGATTGGCTGCGGTTTCTTTTCCTGTGGCATCGTGTTTCTGTTAATTTGATTTTGCACGTGAATATCAATATTAACGAGATCAAAGGGGCGCATACTAAATTCTATCTAAATTTAGATTTCTAGGGACGATATATAATACATACATATATCTAATATAGGCAATAAAATACAACGAGCAATATAAACAGTAGAACATCGAGACAAACACGAGGGTGATTTGACGGGAGAGTGATTTTTCAACGAAATATTTATTTTAGGGTAAAAAATACATTTTATCCAATTCTATACACTTAGCCCAACGACTTTCCCAAGAAATCTTTCGAATTTTTGTCAAAATAAGCATTCGTTGCGGCTATCATCTCCTCATTTGTCCCGAATCTCTTTTCACCTAGCAATTTTTAATTTTACGGACTATAGCAAATCTGTTGGAGTCAGATCTGGTGGATTGGGTAACAATTCCGATCCTAATTCTACAAATTTAGCGATTGCCATAACGAATGAATAAAAGAGGGCGTTATCCTGATGGAACAAAACCTTTCCTTTTATAATAATCGACACTAAGCAGGTAGTTCACACAAAACCTATCTGTAAGTTCGACGCTGAAATTTAGAGCCACAGATACGAGATAGATCGTAGATAGATACACAGTAATCCCCTTACAGTTTTGTAAAATTAAGCGTAATATATTGTAATAAAAAAGAATAAATTTCGTAAGTAAATAAAATAAAATAAAAAGCAAAATTTGAGAAATATAATTCAAAATTGATTAATTAAATTACAACACATACACATAATACAAACATTTTTTACAAAAACCACAAAATTTGAAAGAGAAATAAAACAATTGAAATCTGAGCCATTTAAAAAATTAATATATATATAAATATTTCTTAACTTTTGTATTTTATAGTAGATTTAGATATTCGGCGATTTAAGGTCTGTATTACTTTAGTATGTGTACATTTAAAATAATCTCTTACATGTTTCGGTAAATGTTACCTTTATCAAAGAATTACAAACAACAGTATTTTAATGTCAAAGTTCTATAAGTGATGTAGTCTTGGTGAGAAATATATATTCATAAATACATCCTACATTACGGCGGTGGTAATTTGGGCGCGAAGCTTACCTGGTCCATAACATGAACAAGTAAACTGGGCGCAAGTATTTTAGGGGTCCCTTAATCCTATAGGTAAACTGGGCGCAGGAAAACATGGAACCAAACTAATTTTGGTTTTGTATATTTAGACCATTTATAATCGATTAATGTTAATGATTGGATGATTTAAATTCGATGAATGTTTATGTCATTAAAGAAAGTCTCACTCCTAATTTATCTACAGACGTAACAGACCCTTTTGGACATGCAGGTAAACGGATTATTCTTGCGCCCAATTTACCTACGTCCCTACATTCAATTCAAATAATAACAATTTTCGACCAACTGCTTGACGCCAATAACAAAGGGATTGGTAGGTCATGAATTATTACACTTGCATCCGTAAAGCGATTTAAGATGTTAAGCTATCGGCATTCGCCTAGAACGAGAAGGAAAACCACGAAAACCTACTTGGACAGCCCAGCCCCGGCTTGAAATCGGGACTACCGGCAAGATAAGCAGTGCGATAGATAATTATATAACACAAGATATATATTTAAATATGTACAATACATTATAGTAAATTGCAGACCGTTACATTATTAAGTTATAGTATATGCTGCTTAGATTTTTTATGTCACTCCTTTTGTTAATTTTTTTTCTTGTTTAATATTAATCATTCCTTTAATTTCCCTTTTCATTGTGTGTTGTTCTCTATCAATTATTTGTATGTTTTCAAAGGCTAAATGGTGATCGCGTTGCAGTTTGTGTGTAAATAAAGCAGTTTTGTCTGTTTTTAGTAGAATGTATTTATTAATATATATTTCTCACAATAACAACATCACTTATATAATTTTGACATTAATATACAATTTTATCATTTACAATTTTTTAATAAAGGTAAAATTTACCGAAACATGTAAGAGATTATTTTAAATATATACACACTAAAGTAAAACAATCTTTCAATCGCCTAATATGTAAATCCACTATATACACTCAGGGACAAAAAACCCGGACACTTGCTTTATGTCAGAAAAAATTTTAACGAAAAACTCTGTGAAACTTTAATGGCGGCAAATATTCCATTAAATAAACTTAACAATCCCACCTTCAAAACATTTCTCCAAAAATATACTGGTCGAAATGTTCCTGATGAATCCACCTTATGCAAATATTATGTTTCTAAGTGCTGCACAAAAGCAGCAGAACGCATTAGAAGGCATCTTTCAAATCAGTACCTATGGATAAGTGCCGACGAAACTGTCGATATATTAGGACACTATGCGGTACATGTTGTAGCTGGTGTACTATATCCAACTATTGCATATAACGCATATGTAATAGCAACAAAAATTATAAATACAGTTGATGCGAAAACAGTAGCTAAAATCATTTACGAATATATGCACCAAATGCTTTATTCGGACGACAGGTACAAAGAAAAAATAATTTTATTTGTCAGTGACAGAGCTGCATATATGTTAAAACCAGGCAGATTATTAAAGGAAATATATCCTAATATGCTGCATACACATGCTCTCCACTGAATCTGTGAATATATCAGAGAAACTTTCCGGAAGTTGATAGACTTGTATCCGCTTGTAAAAAGGTTTTCAGAAAAGCATCATTAAGAGTAGCTCTTGACAGTGAAAAATTTCCATCTTTGTCACTGCCTCCCTCTCCAGTAATAACTAGATGCGGAACACGGTTGGAAGCTACTAGTTTTTATGCAGAGAAATTCGATAGTTTATAAAATTTCGTTATATGTTTAATACACGTTGCTCGAAGTGTTTCTAAGTGCAGGGAACTAATACAAATTCCAAATTTAAAAAGTCAGTTGTAATTTTTTCAGGAACACTTTGGAAATTTGCCAAATCTAATCACTTATTTTGAAAATCAAAATCTCAAATTAAATTATGGATTAACCACATTAGATGTGGCTATAATTTGAAAAATATTCCAAGTGACTTCTGATGTGGCCTTCGGCAAAAGTTAGACGCAGTTTTTAATAGAAATCTAGATTTAAAAACATTGTGGCAATTGTGCATGGTGACGGTGCCTCAAAATCTAACTGCTCAATACGCTGAAATAAAAGAATATTTCCAGAATGCACCTATAACCAGTTGCGATGTAGAAAGGACGTTTTCTATCTACAAGGATGTATTTAATTCAAAGAGAACAAATTATACAGAAGGGAACCTTGAGAAAGTATTGCTAATTAATATTAATACTCCTTTAGTCAACTGGAACACAAACTAATAATTTTAAAAATACAAATGTTCAATAGTACGCTCGTGGGCGATGAGTCACCGGCCTCTCGTGCTCGGTCCCTAATAATAGTCAAATAAATTCTTTTAATTAAAGACGTGAATTACGTGATAATTTAACAAAGTTTCAAGTATACATATATACGAAATTAACTAAGACTATATGCCGTTTTAATTGGCATCAGTAATTGAAATCGTAATAAAGACAATATAATAAAAGAAAGACAAAGTTCAACGAGATTTAAATGACACCAAAAAAAAAGATGAGTCTTGAAGGATACCTCGAACGGCTAGATACGTGCGACGGAGATGGAGAGACTCACAGCTGGCACATGTTTTCTTATGTCCAGTCAAACGATGTTGCCTTGTGTTTTTCTGACTCCGTCGTTTGCTCGGTTGTCTGTCCTTTGCGAGATATTTATCCCGTTTATCAGACAAAGAAAGCCTCTGTCCTGTTACGTCTACTTGCTCCGCAATAAGACGCCCAATATTCACTAATGATAACAGGCTACCTCGTAATTATCACACACACCCTTCTTGAATCCGCTAACAGCGACAATTTACCAAAAAAATTAGGGTTTAGCGTGACTTTTATCTCGCTTAACGGAGCATAACCAGAAACAACCTAGAAGAACCTAGAAGACTCTCTTGAAATCGCACTCGCCAAAGCGGAGAGTCAAATTCAGCGAAACCCCATCTATCCTAGATGGTGCAACCAGAATTACAAAGAATGGAAATAACGAATATAAGGAACTAAATTTGTTGTAAATCGTTTTCTACAGGACGGTAAAACTTAGCGTGAAAAGTAAATGTAACAATGCTCATCTTTCAAGTTATTTACTTGATACCACTGTGAGCTAATATTGACATCTTTCTGCAGTACCCGAACATTAGTGTCGCAGGAGATGGAATAATAGATTTTGATATCATGAGCATAAGCCAGTCTAGGATATTTTAGGATACCAAGTAGCACATCTATATATAATATAAACAATAATCACTCTAAATTTGAACTTTATTTGAGGTTAAAAATTCATCAGACTAATAACCATTACAAAAAACTTGACTTGGTGTATTTGACAGATAACTTATCATTAATTGCAAGAAACAAGGTGACATGCCACCACTATGACTAACTTTATTAGTAAAACACCGTGACTTATGGTATTGAAAGCTCGTGAAAAATCGGTGTAAACGACCAGACTTAGCCTTGAGCATCAAGAGCTTCACTAATATACTGGGTAATGTTAGTTAAATTGCTTAGGGTAGATATAAGAGTCATGAATCCGTGCTTGATGGTAGACAAATGCGATTTTACATTACATAAAATGCGTGAATATATCACATGCTCAACAACTTTTGCGAAACTTAATGAAATAGCAATCGATCTATAAGTCTTTAGGAATGAAGCATCACTCTCTTTATACACTGGTGTAAGCCTTGCCCTCATCGACAGATCAGGGGAAACTACATTAAGACTTAAGACTTGTTTGTCGATTTAAAATTAATTAGGCAGTTAATAAACAATATTTAAAGTGTTAAAATACCTATAGCAAACGCCAATTAAGTTGGCGCGAGGAGGGGTAAGTTCGTGCAGGATTAAAAGTATTGGGGAGATTTGTATTTGGTTTTACATTAAATGTCAGATAATTCTAGCCTCTGAGCGTGTATCACTTTATGATCCCCTAGCAAAGACATTATGTTCCGTCAAACGTCAATGACAAATGTATTCTGACAATTACTTGAGTAGTGGTGGTGGACGTTTTTAAAAACGGCTTCTGCGCACACCCTACTCGCGCCAACTTAATTGGCGCTTGCTATAATTATAAAATTTTTAGCAATCCGACATATATTTGTAAAGGGTAGATATAATTAAATATAGCATTTATCCCGCTTATCTTACATTTTCAAATAATATTTTGATTAAATATCTAATGAAGCCATAGGTGGAGTTGGTTCATTCATTAACGCCTTAACAAATTGTTACGATGACATTAAATCGGAACGTTCCTTTTACCAAAAACACACAAGCACGTACACCGGCAGATACCTTTCACTTTATCATCCTGTCTAGAAATACGTATCATTAACACTTTAATTAAAATAGCTATTTACATTTACGAGCGCAATATCCTAGATACACTCTCCAAAATTTTAATTCACAACACTTCACTTAAAAATGTAAACATAATGATGATCTACAAACCAGTAATTACATCCCCTAACCCCTTAAGAATTTAACACTAAATTTATAATTGAAATTATTATATATTTAGTTCGAACTTTGGCAATGAACTAGATGTAATTTCATGAAGAAATGTTTATACGAATGTAGGTTCCATCTTTCTTTGTTAAAAAGTTATAGGGTGTTTTAAATAATAATTTCTTTGAACATTAATGAGTAATCATTAGTGTTCGTTGTTGGTTATTATACAGATGACATTATACCACTGAGAAAACTGAATTCGTTGTAAAAAATCACATGTGTGAATTTGATGTACAATTGAAAATGTATATGGGTGTAAACGTGGCTGTTTAATCAGGTTCTTAGTAAAGAATTCATAAGAAAGTTTTAGAATGGATATAGGAAAGGTTAAAAGAGATTAATTTTTAAATGAAGGTTACTTATTAGTTGAAATAGACGACGTACCGAAAGAAATATGAGCATTTTGTACAATTTGATTCACATTTTCCAAAATATCGAATGTAACAGTGAGAGGACCAGTATATTTACTCTTAAAAATGTGTGTAAAAGCCGTTCGATTATTCTAACACTGTCTAACACTATATTCAATTCAATTTGCTCATCTGGATACATTTGGATAAATTAACTAAAAGTCGACCCCTAAAACCGCAGAAATTGATTTTTCAAGGAATCCTATATGTACGAACTGAAAAAAATTCATTCAATTTCGACACAAATATCTTTCCTTGTGCGCCAAGTTCGTTATTTTCTTATTTTAGAACGAAATCTCATTTACTTTATAAATCTTTAAAGATTCCCTGTATCCTACTTTCATGTATTTTTCAATGCAGGGTCGAATAAAAACTGAAATTACGCTTTCAGTTTGAATA
Organism: Melolontha melolontha; assembly: GCA_935421215.2. Classification (NCBI taxonomy): domain Eukaryota; kingdom Metazoa; phylum Arthropoda; class Insecta; order Coleoptera; family Scarabaeidae; genus Melolontha; species Melolontha melolontha. Next base: position 180,644,520 of record OW285235.1, read on the forward strand.
CGGTAACAGATCTGGCAGTTGCTGTTTTGCTAGCGTTTTCAGTTCAAAATCCCAAACAGTTTTCTCGCATCAGTTAATAATTAGCAAAGCACCGCATAAATGCTTTTAATACAATACTTGGAATACTAAGGCACGATTTATTATTATTCAATTGGAATGTATCTTTGAATAATTTTATCCATAGCAACTCAATTATTTGACATTTGTACACTGTCACTTATATTTTATATCCTTGATAAAGGCATCTTTGCCGAAACATAAAGGGTTGTTTTAAATATATATACTTTAAAGTAAAGCCAGACCTTGAATCGCCAATTGATTGAATTTACTATATATATATACATATATATATATATATATATATATATATATATATATAATAAAATAAATAAAAACGGGCAAGCGGTCTGTCAATTAAACTCATTTATTAATATCCCTATAGTTCGCAACAACTTTGTTGCTTCTGCCTGAGATAAATATTGTAATGACTCATTCGATGACGCGAGGCGCGTCATCGCTCTGGACGTTTTCGCGACAGATTTGGAGCATTCTAGACCAAACGTTCCCATTGATATATAAGCCGTCGAGGAAGGGATGTGGACATTCATTGAATCCTACAGTCTCGCGAAGTACATAAATATAGTTACATAAATATAGAATACATAAATGTACTTATTGTTGTTAATAGTTAGTTTTAGATTATTATACGTTTTAATATTAATATCGTGTGTGTGTCTAAAGTTATTGTTAGTTTTATTTAAGAACCCTAAAAGACAAACGTTACAGTGGTATTCAGGTGTGGACTAAGTAATAAATAATAAACTAAGTAGACAATTAAGTGTTAAGTATTCGTTTAAATAAATATACAGTGCGGAAAGACGTTATTTTAAATATCGTGATGGCCAACAGAATCAAACTGGCGGAATTAAAAGTGTCCGAGTTAAAACGAGAATTAGAAGAGAGGGATGAGGATACAACTGGCAAAAAGTCGATCCTCCAGCAACGGCTTCGCAATGTGTTGATCCAAGAAGGCGAGGATCCAGAGAATTATGTCTTTCAAGTTCCAGGCGGAGATGCTGACGTGAATTCGCTGTTTATGAAACTAGAACAAAGACTAATAGATAATTCGCAAACCTTGGAACAGCGTCTAATAGAGTCACAAACTCAAATGCAACAAATGGAGCAGAAGAACCTGGAAACTTCTGGAAACTTAGCGAAAACTCTAGAACAAATGGAACAGAAGAATCTGGAAACTTCTGGAAACTTAGCGAAAACTCTAGAACAAATGGAACAAAGAAACCTAGAAACCGCTAGAATCCTCGAGAAAAATCTGGAAAAGAAATTACTAGAAAATTCTAGAAACTTCGAAAAAAGTCTGGAACAAGTGGAGAAAGTTCTAGAACAGCGATTAGCGGAAAAATCAGAAGCGTTAAAAGAAGAGGTTTTCATAGCTGTAGAAGAGAAAATTGGAGAACATTCTAGACTTTTAGAGGCAATAATGATTGAGATGAAATTACCCGCCACCACTAGTCATTCTGATCCCAAGCAGGTCAACGAAGAAGTCATACCGCGGCCCATCGAAATAAAAGAAGAATTTGTGACTATTTCAAAGACCAGAATCAAGCCACCAACCTTTGATGGAAAGACGTCATGGGCAACTTACCTGACGCAATTCGAAGCGGCCGCAGAAGCAAACGCATGGTCTTCTGCCGAGAAGGCGACTGCTTTAGTCATAGCATTGAGGGGTGATGCTAGTGATATTTTGCAGACATTGCCTCCTGAGGAACGTAAAGATTATTCTCAACTCATTAAACGCTTGGAGATGAGATATGGCCATGCGCATTTGGAGCAAGTATACCATACCCAACTGAAGAATCGAGCACAGAAGAAAGGCGAGAATCTTCAGGAATTTGAGGCAGATATTGCTCGTCTAGTTCGACTTGCATATCCGATGGCGCCAGATAATTTCATGGAACACCTAGCAGTCCAGACATTCATAGATGGTCTCCGGGATATTGATACGCAGCAAGCATTAAGGTTGGCAAGACCGAAAACCTTGATCGATGCTTTGGCGCACGCGCTTGAGTTTGAGACTGCAAAGCAAGCCTCTCGGAACCATGCTCGTGTCTGCACTGTTGACAAGCAGGAAAATGAGGAGTTCGTGGAGCAGGTGGTTAGTAGAGTTCTAAACCAGATCAAATCAAATAAAAGAGTACTGCGATGCTGGAATTGTGGAGAGATTGGTCACGTTCGGAGTAAATGTGGTAAGGTGGCCAAGAAAGCATCGTCTGAGCAGCAGGAAAACTAAAGCGGGTCGATGAGCGAGGGCAATCATCGATCCAGCATCAGGAAGCCCCAAAGACGCCTGGCCAAGTCGCATCCCTGCAACATCAAACCAACGGCCTGTATGTGGACGCTGTTATGGAAAGAAAGACCTATGCTTGCTTGCTAGATACTGGATCGACGAAAACCATAGTGCGACCCGATTTAATTCCCAGAAATAAAAAGTTATTTTCTAGCAAATGGAGACTTAGGACAGCAACAGGAGGAGCAGCTTCTGTGGCAGGTGAAGTAGATGTCAACTTTATCATAGGACCAACATCAGTCCGACATCGTGTTCTCGTAGCCGACATAGAAGAACAAATAATCTTGGGATTAGACATCATGAACACCTACGGCTTCCAGTTAAACATGAAAGAAGGCACTTTAAAAATAAATAATGAGGAATTGTTTCTTCATGGGAAAAATTGTGGGAATGTACAAGTAATTACTGCAGAGAATGTTGTTCTGGATGCAAGAAGTGAGACATTTTTGACGGCGTGTATGGAAGGTGATTATTTGGACGGAAATGTTACAATGTTGGAACCAAAGGCTGATGATGACGAGGTGGGCCGAGGAATAGTAGTTGCCAAAATGCTGGTTAAGACTCAGAAGACTGTACCGATAAGGGTAATGAATGTGAACCATTACCCTGTTTCATTGAAGAAGGGTACTATTCTGGGGTGGTGTTCGCCAGTGTCGGCCGTCGTTCATCGCATAGAGGCGAAGAAGAAAGGATTCGTGCATGTTCCTGAGAAATTGTCCAAGATAATCGACTCCGCCTGTCAAGGATTGAGCAAGAAGGAACAAAATCAAGTTAAGGACCTAATCAAACATTATGAAGACGTCTTCGAAACTGAGACTGGTACGAAAGGTAAAACCAATATTGTAATGCACAAAATAAATACCGGCGATGCAAGTCCAATTCGACAAGGACCAAGAAGGTTACCACTGGCAAAACGTGAGGAAGCCAAGCAAATTATACAAGATATGGAAGGCCAAGGAGTAATTGAACCATCGAATAGTCCATGGGCTTCACCGGTGGTCCTTGTCAGGAAGAAGGATGGATCTACCAGATTCTGTGTGGACTATCGTCGTTTGAATAGTGTGACCAAAAAGGACAGCTATCCTCTCCCAAGAATAGACGATACGCTAGACACCTTGGCAGGAGCAAAATGGTTCTCCACTCTCGACTTAAAGAGCGGTTATTGGCAAGTGGGAATGGATCCCAATGACAAAGAGAAGACTGCCTTCAGTTTAGGTACAGGACTCTGGCAATTTACAGTCATGCCATTTGGACTGTGTAACGCCCCAGCTACTTTTGAGCGACTCATGGACACTGTACTGAGGGGATTGTCTTGGAATACCTGCCTGGTATATCTCGATGATGTGATTGTGGTAGGGAAGACCTTTGAAGATCACATGAAAAATTTGGAAGTAGTATTCCAGAGGTTGCGAGATGCCAACCTGAGATTAAGTCCAAAGAAGTGTCACCTTTTCCGCAAGGAGGTAAATTACCTTGGACATGTGGTTTCCGGAAAAGGAATTGCTGTGGATCCAGAAAAAGTAAAAGCTGTGGAAAAATGGCCGGTACCCAAAGACAAACATCAGCTAAGAAGCTTTTTGGGATTATGCACATATTATCGACGCTACGTTCCTGGATTCTCCAACATTGCAAAACCACTTACTCGCCTAACAGAAAATCGAGCATTCAATTGGAACAACGAATGCCAAGCGGCCTTTGAGTTGTTAAAAGGTACGTTGATCAGTGCACCCGTTTTGAACTATCCGCTGCCATCTGGGAGGTTTGTTTTGGATACGGATGCCAGTAACGTCGGGATTGGTGGCGTGCTCTCTCAAATCCAAGATGGCCAAGAAAAGGTCATTGGATACTTCAGCAAGACCCTGTCCAAACCAGAGAGGAACTACTGCGTAACCAGGAGAGAACTATTGGCAGTAGTTAAGACCATTGAGCACTTTTACAAGTACCTGTATGGGCAGAAGTTCCTGATCCGCACTGATCATGCCGCCTTAAAGTGGCTCTTGCAATTTAAGAATCCAGAGGGTCAAGTAGCTAGATGGATTGAGAGGCTACAGGAGTACGACTTTGTCATTGAACACAGAGCAGGCCTCAAACATCAAAATGCAGACGCCCTTTCCAGAAGGCCCTGTCCAGAAGACTGTCGACATTGCAACAGAATCGAAGACAAATCGGCCAACGCTCTTCGAACCACCGTTGTTGATGACCAATGGCAACCTGACAATTTGCGCGCGGATCAAGAAGCTGATCCGGATCTTGCAGTCCTCAGGGCTTGGAAAAGAAATGGGCAAAGACCGACCTGGCAAGAAATTGCTTCCCATTCACGAGAATTGAAGTCATACTGGGCACAATGGGATTCCTTAACCATGGGGGACGATCTCCTGGGACGTGAGGTCGAAAATCACGATGGAAGTGAGCGCAAGATGCAAATGGTGGTTCCCAAGAAAAGAATACCAGAGGTATTGCGAGAACTCCATAATGGTGCTTCTGGGGGACATTTTGGAGTCCATAAAACACTGGAGAAGGTGCGCCAGAGATTTTACTGGGTGAATTGTTCACGAGATGTGAAAGAATGGTGCCGAAAGTGTGCAAATTGCGCCGGAAGCAATGGTCCCCAGAGGCGTCGACGTGCACCCATGCGGCAATACAATGTAGGAAGCCCATTTGAAAGGATCGCCATAGACGCCGCCGGTCCTTTTCCAGAAAGCAGCAAAGGAAATAAATACATAATAGTTGTCATGGATTACTTTACCAAATGGGTTGAAGCATATGCTCTACCAAATCAAGAAGCTGGAACTGTAGCAGACGTGATTGTGAAGGAGTTCGTCAGCCGTTTTGGTGTACCCTTGGAACTTCATTCCGATCAAGGGCGAAATTTTGAGTCCAGTCTATTCGAAAAGATGTGTGGACTTTTGGGCATACGGAAGACGAGAACAACTCCCTTGCATCCACAATCAGATGGGATGGTAGAGCGAATGAACAAGACCATGATCAGACACTTATCCAAAGTGGTCTCCGAACACCAGAGAGATTGGGACGAACATTTACCATTATTTCTAATGGCGTATCGGGCCTCCGTTCAAGAGACAACAGGCCAATCACCAGCAAACGTGCTATTCGGGAGGGAACTCCGATTGCCCTGTGATTTAAAGTTTGGGAGCAAGCCTGGTGAAGATCTTGCCGGAGAAGATTATGTCAGCACGCTCAGACGACGACTAGATAATATCCATGAACAAGTCAGACATAATATCCAAGATGCTAGTGACAGAATGAAAGAGAGCTATGACATCAACGCCGAGAAGAGTGGTTACCATGAAGGCGATCGAGTTTGGTTGTATAATCCACAACGTCGACGGGGCCTATCTCCAAAACTTCAAAAGAATTGGGAGGGGCCATACGAGGTGTTGAAGCGGATCAACGATGTAATATACCGCATCAGGCGAACACCTCACACTAAGCCAAGAGTCGTACATTTTAATCGATTAGCCCCATACTCTGGAGACAATGACGAAACCGTTGACTTGCGCCGATTGGATAGCCAATACCATGAACTAACCTTCGAAGACTTTATGCAAGAGTATTCTGGTTCGAGAAAAGCTCGATTTGGGGTAACCATCGAGAAACAGCAGGATTTGTTCACGGTGCCGCCAGACTACGCGCTTGCTCATTGCGTAGCCCGAGATCTACGAATGGCCAAAGGAATTGCCTGGGAATTTAAAGAGAGATTTGGCAGAATCGAAAGGCTAAGGCAGCAGGGACCAGCAATTGGGAAGAGTCTCCAAATAATAAATGAAGGACAGCCCATATTTTATTTGGTCACGAAAGAACTGTCGAGCCTAAAGCCAACCTATCGAGCCTTATGGGAGGCCCTGACCCACTTACGCGAACAAATGTTACAACAAGACATTCTGAAATTGGCAGTTCCAAAATTGGGTTGTGGATTGGACCGCATGGACTGGAGAATTGTAAGGAGCATGTTGGAAGTAATCTTCCGACATACTGGTATGGAAATTCTGGTATGCAGTTACCAGCTTGAATATTCCTGTCCATCCAGGCAAGATAAGACCGTGGACTGTTATTTCGATATGACGTCGCAATGTAACAAAGGCCCTACCTGTCGATTTCGTCATCGTTTGAGGAGACCAAAGCATGACATGTTTCGGGACGAAACTTCATTTTTAAGAAGGGGGCAATGTAATGACTCATTCGATGACGCGAGGCGCGTCATCGCTCTGGACGTTTTCGCGACAGATTTGGAGCATTCTAGACCAAACGTTCCCATTGATATATAAGCCGTCGAGGAAGGGATGTGGACATTCATTGAATCCTACAGTCTCGCGAAGTACATAAATATAGTTACATAAATATAGAATACATAAATGTACTTATTGTTGTTAATAGTTAGTTTTAGATTATTATACGTTTTAATATTAATATCGTGTGTGTGTGTAAAGTTATTGTTAGTTTTATTTAAGAACCCTAAAAGACAAACGTTACAATATGTTGAGTTCAAAAAAATAATAAAAGTCACGTACAAGGACAATAAAATAGAATAAATCTAATCAATTTTATTGTCCTTCAATACATAATGCTCTACTTTTTCACTGATCACTATGCTATTACAATAGTTCAAATAGTTTGGGCCTCTTAAGCTGTCGCACTAGATCATGGTTGTCTAGAACGTGAAGCATTTCAACGTTTGAATGTTTATGGAATCTCTCCTAGCGCCACAAAGCAATCTCATTTATCTCTTCTTTTACTGTCCTCACATGAAGTTCCCGGTCTAGATCTTCATTTCGAGAATACCAAAGAACATTAACGATGTACCTTAGTAGTCTGTTCTGGAACACTTGGATACAATTATAGTTTTTGTCCTTGGTACAGCCCCACGGCTGAAGACCAGATGTAGATACTGGTTTAAGGACATGTTCCTTCCATTTTAGTTTGGCAACTAGATTGACCGTATATGGCTGTTTCTTTACATGGAATTTTGTTGATTTTTAATTCTACTTGGTAATAGTTTAATTTTCTGTTTGTAAAATTGATATGAACAAATTTACTTTCATTTATCATGATACACTACACCACTGTATAATAGTTACATCATTTATTGTGTCCACGAAATTCATCTAAGTCCAAGTGCTCACTGCATATTTGAATGCTCAAAACATTTAAATAATGAATCATTCGCGTATTGTCGAGACTTGGTACCTAATGATTTATTTTTGTTTCTACGTGTAAAGGTATGTATCAGAGTTTACGTTTTACGTCGGGCAAAAGAAGCTCATTTAATAGCGAAATACGCAACGTAATTGGAAAGATTGGAGACAATATTTTGAAGATTGATTTTTGTGAACGCAAAAATGCATAGACTGTGGAGGAGAATACTTCCAATACTTACAAATAAAGTAGACTCGCCAGAAAAAGGGCGACCCTCATATTATTTCGGCCTTCGCAGTGATATTGATATTTTTTCCCCTAAGGCGAACTCCGTATTTAATAATAAATAAGTTTTAAGAACAATATTGTCATTATTCACAGATATTACGCAATAAATAATAGTTTTTCCATTAATACAACCAATATCGAAGTTAAATATAGTGTGAAATTTATAAAATTGTTTGAATGACTTGACGTTCCATCAATCACCCTAAATGTTTTAGGAAATTTTTCGCAAAAGTGTAACGTATTCTCGGTTTTTCGCATCTATAGCTTTTCTACTTTGTCTGAACGAATTCACACGATAATGCCTCGCTGTTCAAACAAGTTAATGAATTATTTATTTTTATTCTTTGTATCAGGAGACGATAAAACCAAGCCATCACATACGTTCTCTTAACACAGAGGAAAATTACAGGCACACCAATTTCCCCAAACACACATTCTAACACACGCACATCGATTTCAAACTTTAATCAGTTCCCCATTCTATTATGGAGGAAATTGTTCTATTTCTGGTATGAAAATTGCGAAATTCATTAACAGTGAAATTAAATTGCACGCATGATTAACATCCATTTCGATAACTCAAGGCTTACAGCTATTAATTCAATTTATAATACGGTTTACCAACAAATCTCTATAAATAATTTTCCAATAGATTACCTGCGTAGAATTGTATCCTTTCATTTTGAAAACCATTATTAAACTAATATTTTGATCGAACACATTCATTCTTAAATTTTATATGTATACAAAAATCATTATAAGTGCTTCGGGAAACTAAACTTTAACTCAATGGTTTTATTATTTTTCATTCTTTATCTTCTTTCTTTGTCATCTTCATTTGAGACCAACTGATCCGAGTATTAATACATCGGTGATATACCAATGTGCTTGCTTGTGAAAATTGTGTGCCAAAGCTCAGAGTACGAATGATGTCTTTTTAGTGTTGCATATAGCCTCATAGAGGGCACCAGTAATAAAACGTCAGGTGTCAAAATTAATCTCAATCTTTCACAAACTTCAGTCTAAAGTTTTATCAAGATACGGCAATTGATTTAGTCATAGTAAATTTTTAAAATAAGTTATAAGTTGGTCCGAAAATGGAATTGGGTAGAAAAAATTTTCACGCAACTAACTTAACAATGTCTTATTGAGTTGGTTTCTGTTTTTGAAGATGAAGCACCACTTCAATCGACAATTTCACGCTGGTACTGTAAACTCCAACGTGGACGCATCAGTATCAGCGGCAATCACAGGACAGGTCCGCCAAAAACAGCACGGTCATCCAGAAAAACATCGATGTTGTGCACCGCCTGGTTATGGAAGATAGACATGTGAGATATCTTGAAATTGAGACATCTATGGGTATTTCAAAAACCTCAATCCAAACGAGCCAACATGATGAACTGGGTGTGAGAAAGTTAGTTTCCTGTTGGATTCCGCATTTTTTAACCGAAGGGCAAACGTCGACCGGCGTTAATTGGTGCCGGTTCATTAACAAAAACTTAAAAAACATCAATAGTATCGTGAGTGGCGATGAATTTATTCCTACGAGCACGAAAATAAACGCCAGTTCACTGTTTGGGTTTAAGAAAATCCACCAAAAATTCCGAAGTGTGCCAAAAATATGGTCGAAACGATTGTTTCAAAATTAGCTCACACAGCTACAATTCCTTTGCAAGATCGAAGAACGGTTAATCCGAATTGGTACACAACAGTTTGTTTGCCAGAAATAATCGCCGTGCTCCCTAGAAAGTAACCCACAACAGCTAATCATTCTGCATTATGATAATGCAAGTTCCCACATAGGTCGAAAGACAATTGAGTTTTTGGAGCAGCAAAATATCGAATTATGAGATCATGCTCCGCATAGTCCGGACCTAAGTTCCAACGATTTTGCTACCTTCCCAAAGATCATGGAATGGAATACGTGGTCGACGATTTCAGTCGCCGGAAGAAGCAGTAAATGCCTTCAAAACTGAAATTTTAACTGTTCCAACTACAGACTGGAATAACTGCTTTAACAATTGGTTAGAACTAATGCAGAATTTTTGTGGAATTTTTTTTGAAAAGCAATAAAGGACTTTGAGCCGAACCACTGTTTGATTTTGAGGTTATATGTATCACTAAAGAATCATCCCTCGTATAATATTTTTCTTATTGAAAACATAAAAAAAAACTCAGTACACATTAAATGCAATTTATTTTTAAACTCCTCTATTGCAACATTATATTTATTCATGACAAAAACAACCAATAAATTACAGGATCGAAATACTAAAAATGCCTACCACGTCGCTCAAATAAATACAAACCCTTTTTTAAAACTGTATAGCAAAAGTGTGAATATATTGCGGCAGAACTCGTACTATATTTTCCAAAGCATCATCCATCTGTCTCCCACTCTTGATTAACTTTTGCATTCGCTTCTTTGACATGCTACTCTTATCATCTCTTTAGTTTCCGTTACTTCCTTTTCTAGTGCTAAAGGAGTAATAAGAGAATGCTGAAAGTTATTTTAATCAAAATCACTATTCATGTACACAAACTTCTGAACAAAATTACCGCACCACTTTCCTTTTTTTAACTCTAAAATAACGATAATTTCTATTTACTAACTGTATTATAAGTAGGAACCGCACACGAGAGGCCCATGACTCATCGCCAACGGACGTACTAGTGAGAATTTGTATTTTTAAAGAGTTTTTAATTTTATTTGTATAATTGGAAAACAAACAAGTGGTGCTCTATAAAACACGAAATACATACTATTATTTCTTCATTTTGTAGTTCAAGTTGAGTAAAGGAGTATTAATATTAACTAGCAATACTTTTTCAAGGTTCTCTTCTGTAATATTTGTTTTCTTTGAATAAAATAAATCCTTGTATATATAAAACGTCCTTTCTACATCGCAACTGGTTATAAGTGTATACTAGAAATATTCTTTTATTTCAGCGTATTTAGTAGTTAGATCCTGAGGCATTGTTCCCATACACAATTGCTGAAATGTTATTAAATCTAAATTTCTATTAAAAACTGCGTAAACTTTTGCCGAAGGCCACATCCGAAGTCACTTGGAATATTTTTCAAATTATGTATTAATAGCCACATCTAATGTGGTTAATCCATCATTTAATTTGAGATGTTGATTTTCAAAGTAAGTGATTAGTTTTGGAAAATTTACAAAAGTGTTTCTGAAGAAGGTAAAATTGATTTCTTAAATTTGGAATTTGTATTAGTTCTTTGCACTCAGAAATACTTCGAGCATCGTCATTTAAACATGTAACGAGATTTTGTAAACTATCGAAATTTCCTGCATAAAAACTAGTAGCTTCCAACCATGTTCCCTATCTAGTTATTACTGTATTGAGAGGCAGTGACAAAGATGAAAGTTTTTCCATGTAAAGAGCTACTCTCAATGGTGCTTTTCTGAAAATTTTGTCATTCGAATGCATCATTTGGTGCATATTCTCGTAGATGGTTTTAACTACTATTTCCGCATCAACTGTATTTATTTTATAACTTTTGTTGCTATTACATATGCGTTATATGGAATAGCTGGATGTAGTACACAAGCTACAACATTTACCACACAGCGTCCTAATATATCGACAGGCACTTATCCTCAGGTACTGATTTGAAAGATGGCTTCTAATTCGTTCCACTGGTTTCGTGTAGCACTTAGAAACATAATTTTTGCGTAAGGTGGATTCATCAGGAACATTTATACCAGTATATTTTTGGAGAAATGTTTTGAAGGTGGGATTCTTAAGTCAAGGAATATTTATCACCATTAAAGTTTCACAGAGTTCTTCGTTTTTCCAAAGCATCAACCATCTGTCTCAATAAAATTGTCAGATTGTCTAAATTCTGTGTATGTGTTTTCGATACTAGGATTTACGTGCGATTTCTTGGAATTCTTAACGATATTTTGCAGACTTTGCAATAAATTTCGGAATCACTGGTAATGGACATACAATCGGTTTAATCCTTAATCCAACTCGCCATTGTTTCACGATGCCATTCTCGACCTTGTTCCATATAATATCTGAAAAAGTAACTTAAACAATGTTCTAAATTTAAGTAAATCAAAATTAAAAATGTATGCGTAAGTTATTGAAACTTAACCGAATTCACTAGACACTTACGTCAAAATAATTGGAAGAAGTATATTCGATGAAACGATGCGGGATCTATTGCAAAAATGAAGAAGTATATAATTAGCAATTAAAATAATGAAAAAAAGAAAGTAACTTATCACCGTACTTTATTTATCTTACGGAATATAAACTAATAAATAAAATTTAAATTATAAAAACTCTTCACGCTTCTATCCACGCCTATGAAGAAAGGAATTTTACTGTAAAATTGGAGTAATTGCGTCACAATTCAACGACAAAAATCAGAAATATTTGACAATTGGATAAATACATCACTTGTGTGTATAACTGGTTGCCTACTATGACACTATACATTTATCCCTATGTGTAAAGCTAAAACAAGAAAAATCAATGCATCATACCTATGTGTAATGATAAAAAGGAACCCGGTATATGTACATAGCATCTTACACACCTGCTAGTTTGACAATTATTAAGGTACTATCGTGAGCAATTAAAAGTAAACGCACTATTATAGCTGCGTAAATTTTACCAAATTGTCAAGCTAATGTCATTTATGTTATGATTAAATGCTGACACTGACACTTCAAAAGTACTGTATACATTAGATAAATTTTGAAATTTCGACATGCCAACATAATAAAGTGTTAACTAAGTGTTAACATAAGCAAATATCAAACAGTTTTTCAGATTATACATATTTTCTAGCATCTCGAGCCCCGTAGTAGGAGATATATTGTATGAAACTCGGAATGTAAGTGCTTTTGCGATCTCGGATAAACTTATATCCTCGACGGCAAAATTGCACTTACATCTCTTGTGACATAAATAACTATTATGTCGGAAATTAATTAAAACGAGATCTAGTTTGTTTAAGTTGGTTCACAAACGATTAGATAAATCGAATGTATACGCTTCTATGTCACTTTGATTATAATATTAGGCAGAGAACGTTCAAAGACGATTCTTTAAGTATCTGTCATTAGTATGTTGCTTAACTAAAGAGGCATTGAATGTACGTCTCTTTTGGAACCCTATTCTTTGAATTCTCTTAGCAATAAAAGTGAACAACTCAGTGCCAGGTTTCTGCTTAATTTATTAAAAGACAGGATTGATTGTCCGTCTCTTCTGTCACAAATAAACTTTCTGTGTCCAAGACATTTAACACGCTCCTCGAACACTTTCACGATCCCCATCGCCACGACAAACGTGCTACCTAAAGCGATTTTTTTCGCATATGGTATACAACCCGCACAAATATTATCCGAATCCCTCCTTTCCTTGAGTTTACTTTTGACGACTCTTTTTATGAATTGTTACTTGTTTATTGTCTTTTTTGCATAGTATTTTTTATTTTTATATTATTTTTACCTTACATTATATGTAATTATATTTAATTACCCTTCGTATTTATTTATTTACATTTCGTTCTGTAATTGGAATATTAATTCTGTTGGACAATAATAGATAGTTATTTACGATACAAGTGTTAAAAGTGCGATTTTATTTCACGAGTGAAATAAAATAGCATTTTTAACATGTGTATCGTACAATATTTTTTCTACAAACACAATTTTTATTATAAAATATAATGAAAATCCACCAAATTTGACAGCTCATGAACACGTTTTGACACAACTCGACGCAACCGTAAAAATAACGTCAAATTAATTTGTCACAATTCATATAAAAGATGAGTTCGTGTTTAAGTTCGTGTAAAGAAAATGAAGTAATAGCGAGAATAATAATTCTGAAAGTACTGCAACACAGGTAATAAATATCTCGAATTACACAAACTGTACATTTAATATTAATTATCCAAGAAATATGTAATTTTCATTTAGTAATAAAAATCACTTTAATATATGTTGTCATTTTTGACAAACTGTCATGTCAATTTACTTTTAACACTAGTGTTAAAAGTCTACTTTTAACACGCTACGCTATAATATCGCATTTTTAATTAAAGTTAGCCGTGTTAAAATGTCAATTTTTACCGGTGTTTGTAGAAAAAGAATATTATTATTAAAATCTAAAAAATATTCATGGTATTCAAATACTTATTTCGAAATTTTGAAAAAAATACTTCAATATAATTTAAGAGTAGCAGCCATTCAGACCTAAGATATTTTTTATAATACAAAAACTTTTTAATATTGTAAAAATATTACTAACAATCAGGTGTGAAGAACACAATACAAGTTCGAATTTGTGTGAAAATATTTTTCCAGACATGCAGACTCGTGTTCCATCTTGTTATAGAACCATCAGTACGTGATGCTGGAAAGATAATTTCACAATAAATAACACCCGTACTACATTACAAAAGTCATCAAGACACAGCCTAGAAAAAAATTCAGCACCGCTCACTGACAAGTGCAAGATTTGGCAAGCGGTTTCCATGGCACAATCACAGTTGTAACCGACGGAAACTATATTAACGTGCCTCCATTATACGTGTGTTGCCTTTTATATTTTGCATATAGAGCTGGAATAAAACAGTAGATAGCTTTTAAAGACTTTATTGTTACTCGAAGTATTCTCCACGAAGATTAATGCACTTTTGCATGCGCTCGGACCAACTCTGGAATCAGTTATTCCATTCGTTTGTTGGTACAGTCAAAATTGCGTTTTTAAGGCATCGACTGCTCCTTCTAACGACTGGAACCGTTGACCACACAGTCCGTCGTTGATTTTCGGAAAGGTAAAACTCTTGGATCGCCACTAAGACTAATCCGTCATCATTTTAACATACCAACGAGAAATTGTTGACTGATATGGTGCTTCATTACCGAACACTGAAACGAGCTCTTGTGCTCGACATTCTTATTGAGATAATTTTCTTCGAAAATTATAAAACACTAGCTAATCCCGACCACGCTTCGCTGTGACTCAATCTGAAATGAAATGAATGAGAAAAGAGATAAATGTATTATAGTAAATATAAATTCACTTGGAAAACAAATCATCCAATTGCGTTGCTGTGGCTATGTGAAGTTAAAGGAAAAAAAATGTTTTTGACAAAAAAATAATTTTTTTAATTGTAAAGCTGATGAATTGATTACATTTTTTGTTTAGTCCATTTAGTTATTTAACATAACTTATAAACAATGTAACCCCTTATTTTAATAATGTTCCTGTCACTTGGCTTTTGACACATTGTTGATATTACTTCAAAAACGTCACCTTTCAAATATCTCAGTGTTATTTAAATTCTTTTAATAAAATTTGTATCGTATATGTTCTCTTTTCTTCGATCCTACCTTGAATAAATACAATAGTGAGTGTATTCTCTTAAATATTTAATCTTCCTTTCTTGTGATCCTTAATTTTTGGATTTTATATCACTTTATGTTTAACTTCTTTCTCTAACAGCTTCTCAGTGCCTGTTTCCTATTACTTTTCATTCTCATTGAACTTGTTATTAAATTCCTTCTGCCAATACTATTCTTATTCCAGTTATAATTTTTCGATTGTCAATTTATTACAAACAAAATGAATATGGCCATCGCTATACTACTACATTATATTATTTTATAACATTATTTTCTTTAGATTGACATTTTTAAATTCGTTATATCTTTTGAATGGAACGTCCGATTTTAATAATTTAAAAAGTATTTTACTGATATTGAAATGGTCTTTAATAAAATATCATTTAATAGGATAAGGAATAATACAGAGATATGGATAATATGGTTTGATTATTGTCGGCACTTTTATTAACTTTTAAAATGTAAAAAAGTAGTTATAGTGGCATAACTATAGTAGTTTGACATATGGTTTCGCGGAGTTTTTTGTAGATATTAATACGTTCTATAATACTGTAGAACATTTTTTTGTTCCATCAACAATAGTTTCCGCAGCGTACGCGATGACAGATTTTTTGTGACTAATTTTTTCACACCTTGGGTTACATTAATGCATTTTTATTGGGGATCCCTTTTTTTTGAAAATGTAATATAGCCTATGTCACTCAGTGAAAATGCAGCTTTCTAATGGTGAAAGAATTTTTGAAATCGGTCCAGTAGTTTTTGTGTGAAAACATTACAAACATACATACAAAAACACAAATGTTTCCTCTTTATAATATTAGTTTAGATTATTGCGTGAAAATGTTCTCGGATTAATTCCATTTTCCTACTAACTTGTTAACTTTGACAGTTCGTTGTAGCTACAAAACTACACGTATCGCAGTGAAACTTTGGCAGCTAAATAAAGATGGAGACTAATTTTTAGTACTGACATTTGATTAGTGGTGCCCTCTATATCCCCATATGCGAAACATAAAAGACATCCCTCGTACATCGGACACATTTCTGAATACTCATTATAATTTTATGTGAGTTTAATGGATTTATTTCATTAAAACGTTAACATCGTTTCATCAATATACTCTATATATGTATAACATTGATTTGCGATTATGTTATACAAAATTTAGAAAGCGCTAGTATGTATTACTGATACGATACATATACACACCTATGAATCTGATTACATGTTTAATCATAGCGCCAAAATTATAATTGCAACACGCAAACATTACCTACCGTAGTTATTATTTTTAATATCCGCTTTTACTGCTTGTTAACATGTTAGACCATAAACAGCCACACATGCGTATGCATATGAAGTAGGTACACCATAATTCATTCTGTATCTGATGGGTACCCGCATCTGCTATACTCGTATATGCAAAGATTAATTACTTTGTCTATGGTTCTGTTTGTATAATTCACGCAAATGCATCCACTATTTTCGTCTAATTCAATGGAAAGTTATTTTTACTAGTGCTATAAATAGCTTCATAGAATAAATATATGTTTAAGTGACACGAATATTAACTTATTTCTAAAAAATTGTCTCAAACAATTAGCCATTTAAATTTCTTCGAATTTTTCAGACTTTGGAATATGTATATATTTTTTTATTAAACAAATAAAGAGGAATATATATAGCTATAGCTATACCATTTTAATAATTAAAATTTAATTTTTTAAATTTAATAAATCACGACTACATTTGATAAAGAAAAATTGTTGTTTCATCATGATAATGTACCAGTTCATTCGTCTGCAGTTGTAACATCTAAATAAGTTCAAGGGGACTTGACAGTAAATTATATGTAATTTACTGTCAAGTCCCCTGTATTCACTTGATTTGACCCTTTTTGATTTTTGCATTAACCTATTGTGCAGAGTTTCAAAGGTTGTACTTTCTGAAACGTATAAATAGCTGAAATATCACTGGTGTAAGAGTATAAAGTTGAATGGCGATTATATAGAAAAATAAAACGTTTCTTTGTACCAACGATTCCTGCCAAAAATATCCCTAATATAATATGGTACAGACAGCACTAATAATTATAATCGATCGACGACAAGAACTAAAAGTCGTTTTGTAACAAAATAAATAATTTATTCCACAATTTAGTAATTCATTTTTAAAGAACTGATTGTTATGTAGTTGTGCTTACTGACCGAAAAATCAGGATAACGGTATTTACGAATTACAGCAATATTTTCTTAACTTGAAATTATAATTTCGTTTGTTTTTTAACAAAGTTCTTTCATCATAATATCGTTTTCAGATCAATGTTTTTAATCAAAACAATTGTAAACTAGGTACTGCATTTCTTTTAAATCATTTTATACCTAAATAACACAACGTTCTTAAAGAATACGAAAAAAATTCAAAAAATAATAAATAACCTCGCCATGTTTTGTATGAAACAAAAACATTTTGAATAATATAAAAATATTATTAATATTATTATTACAAGTTCATATTTGTGTGAACGTATTTCATCTTACAACACAGGTGTCCGGGAAATCTCTCGGATGCAGATAGAACATGTAATTGTTTTTCATACAGGCCCTTCCTACGGAGATATGCGTCCCTGAAGGACGCCGCTGGAAATCGGTTTTTCTTGAATTTTTTTAAAAGTACTTAATATAAACCCCTGGAGTCCCTGGAGTCAGCTTAACGAAATTATTGAAAAATTTCATAAGAGGGTTCAACATGGGCTCCGTGAAGTCTGATACATTCGCGGGTGCGACAAATTAAGGACTGTTGTGCCCGCAACAATAACCCAACCGTGTTCCTTATCACATCACAATGAAACGTGATTCTCTGTAGAAGTTCCTCCCTAGTCTCGACCGGAGTGGAATACACCAATTTTTTGAGGTGTCCCCACAGGTAAAAATCCAATGGCGTTCGGTCGGGAGATCGAGGAGGCCAAGCAATATGTCCTCGCCTACCTATCCAACGAGTTGGATAGACGTTATTCAGGTGCTCCCGCACACGGACGCTGAAATGATGTGGGCGCCATCGTGCATGAAGTACATATTTCGGCGGGTTTCAAGTGGTAAGTGCTCTATTAAATCTCGAAAAGCGTTCTGAAGCAACTCCAAATAAAGTTGTCCAATCAATCGTTCTGGCAATACGAATGGTCCAATCAAAAAATTGTCAATGATTCCTGGCCAAATATTAATTGATTGGAACTGATGTTGATGATGACGAAACAATAGTGGCATGAGGATTTTCATCAGCCCATAGATGTGTGTTGTGTAAATTGGTGATACCATTTTTGGTAAACCTTGCTTCATCTATGAAAAGAATAATACTCATGAAGTTTACATTATTTCGTTGCAATACCCAGTTTGCAAGCTGCATTCTACGAGGATAATCTTCAGGAATCAGTTCTTGTATTTTTTGCAAATGATATGGATATAACAGCTGTTCACGAAGAACTTCATGTACTATTGTTTTCGAAGTATTAAACTGTCCTAATAATTGTCAAGTGCTCATTGATGGATTGTAATCTACACCATTTAGAATATGTTTCTTTAATCATGGCGTACGAACGGTTCTTCTCACACCAGCATCATTACTATTTTTCCAAACTTTCCTAAAATTATGAAGAAAATAAATAATATGTATTACATTATTAACTGGAATCGCCCACCATTCTGCCTAAGACGTTGATCAACTCGTTGAAATGTCTTCTGGTTTGGTAGAGCACAATTAGGAAATCTTTCGTGATATAATCTTCTGCCTTCTAAAGCATTTCAAGACAAAAGACTGTATATCAGATGCATATCTGCATACTCAATAAACGTGTATTCCATACTTCGAATAACTTCACAATTAAATTCGCCACGAATCAGTGTGTCAGCGATGTGAAAGATGACAAGTTCTAAAATGACGGATATTTTATTTATTTCGTACCATAGTAACGTTTGCAACAGTAATAGTTTTTTTTGTGCTGATGAAAACTAGAACGCAATTTTTTTTACAAACTTTTTCTCGCAAATGGTTCATTTTATCGACAATAAACAAGAGTACCTTTTTTTGAAATCTAAGGTTCAAGCTATCTAGTTTTATTTTTTTGAAGTCTTTATAATACAGGGTGTTAAAAATTTAGGCATTCAGTAGTAAAGATTTGCCCGCCCCTGGTAAACTAAAAAAGCTAAATATGTTTCAAGGACACTATTTTAGGAGGTCCTTACTAGTGTCTATCACATTAATTTTTTATTAAATTATATTAAGTACTTTAAAAAAAATTCAAAAAAAAACGAATTCCAGCATATCTCCGTAGGAAGGGCCTGTAGCAAAAAAAATTATAGGAACTTGTCATCTTATTTCTTCATGTTCTATCTACATCCGAGAGATTTCGCACGTTTTCCCAGACACCCTGTAGAATCATCAATACATGAACATTCGACGCCGATGTAGAGTAGAGGCACGTTAATACCGTTTCAACAGGTTGAGCCGCATCCGTCAGATGGAAAACCCTGGCGAAGTCTTACATTTGTTACGAAGGCGATTGTTATTTTGGCATACGTGATGTCAACATTAGGTAATGAGCGACGCTGAATGTCGTGTCGTGTAGTAAGAGTGTTAATTATGGTAAAAGTATCTTTCCAGCAGCAGGTACTGATGAGTCTATAGTACGATGAAACACGTCTACATGTCTGGAAAATATATATATATATATATATATATATATATATATAAGGGCTCTCCGTCGCTCAAGAAAGCAAAATCTCAATCTTCTACGGGAGAAGTTATGGCCACAGTTTTCTGGGGCGCGGAGGGGATTCTCTTAATTGAGTATGTGCCAAAAGGGACTACAATAACGGGAAATATCTACAAATACACAACTAAAAACTTGAGCAGGGTTATACGCTAAGAAGGACCCCACAAAAAAAATTATAGGAACTTGTCATCTTATTTCTTCATGTTCTATCTACATCCGAGAGATTTCGCACGTTTTCCCAGACACCCTGTAGAATCATCAATACATGAACATTCGACGCCGATGTAGAGTAGAGGCACGTTAATACCGTTTCAACAGGTTGAGCCGCATCCGTCAGATGGAAAACCCTGGCGAAGTCTTACATTTGTTATGAAGGCGATTGTTATTTTGGCATACGTGATGTCAACATTAGGTAATGAGCGACGCTGAATGTCGTGTCGTGTAGTAAGAGTGTTAATTATGGTAAAAGTATCTTTCCAGCAGCAGGTACTGATGAGTCTATAGTACGATGAAACACGTCTACATGTCTGGAAAATATTCGTGCAAATTTGAACTTGTATTGTGTTCTGCAGGCCCGATATTTACTAATATTTTATATTATTAAAAATGTTTTTTGTTTTCTACGGAAAAAATATTTATTTTAAGACATACTATGTATTATTTTCGATAAAAGCATTTTTCTCCAATCTCACATCTAATACCTAGTATATATTTAGCATCGAAACATAACCTAGATCAACTATATATAATAATAATTCACACGAGTTGCGCTAATCGAAAGTGGGCATTTATTAAAATTCCTTTTCTGACCCACACGCAAATATCTTCGTATAATCAATTTCCGGCTTCGATTTTCTAACCAAATTCTATTCAGCGAAATCGTTGTAAAATTCATTAGCATGACGATATGGGTTCGATCATAGTCGATCTCGCTTCAATACCATCGACGGTGATTGATGAGAAAGGTCAAATTCTCGAAATTTTATCAGAATAAAACCGAACTCCGAGTATAGTGGTAGCCGAGCCGTTACGGGTACCGACGTTACCGAACCAGTCGACGAACGTACTTGGTATACTTTTCGTCAGGGACACGTAAAATCACGACTATGACCTAATTTATATTAGTAAAACGTCGAGATTTAATGGAATTTTCGCATGCGAGAAATACGTGTTAAAAAATAAACTTCAATTGTTAATTTACCAAAACTTTTTTAATATTGTTTTATTTATTTTGTGTTCTCTTTATCTTAGCAAGCCCCATTAAGCTTACGTGAGTATTTTCAACAAAGCTAATGTCAAGTTATTTTTAAATTTTAAGTTTCTTTATACGTAATTCAAAAGTCATGTATATATTTTATAACATGTTAAAGGTATTATTAAAGTTTGCGAATACACGTGAAAGTTATATGAGAGTAATATGATAGGAGAGTGACTTTTCAAAAGTTTTAGAGGCCTATCAAAGTTTCAGAGACAGATAAGTTTTTAGAATCGGTTAATGTACGAGGGGAGTTTCTATGTTATCTATCTAGCTATGAAAACAATATGCTATCATGACAATTTTCTTACATGAAGTTTCTGTAACATTTGAAGTGTAATCTCCAAGTTTGGTTCGAATCGCCTAACATTTGATACTTTTACATTCGTTTAAGAAGAGAAAATGAATGATTTGAAACTAGAACACAGAAACGTCATGAAATTTTTATCAAAAGAAGGCAGTAGCCCGAAGAATATTCATCAGAGAATGGTGACAGTGTAGAGGGAAAATAGCCCATGCTATAAAGTTGAAGTTTTGGTGTTAACTGACCGCCGAGTAAAAGTATCAGTTATTGCTGAGAAATAGGAATATCAGACACGAGTGTTTTTTAAATTCTACATTAAGATTTGGGAATGAGCAAAGTGTCGGAGCAATGGATTCGCAGGCTGCTCAGTCCCGAACAAAAATTGCATAGAAAACAAATTTGTGAAGAGAATTTGACTGTTTTTTCTCAAGACGAAAACTTCTTAAATATAATTGTAACTGGGGATGAAACTCGGGTACACTCCAGGAACCCTCCCACGAAACAAGCGTCCTTGCACTGAATTCATAAGGGCTCTCCGTCGCTCAAGAAAGCAAAATCTCAATCTTCTACGGGAGAAGTTATGGCCACAGTTTTCTGGGGCGCGGAGGGGATTCTCTTAATTGAGTATGTGCCAAAAGGGACTACAATAACGGGAAATATCTACAAATACACAACTAAAAACTTGAGCAGGGTTATACGCTAAGAAGGACCCCACAATTTTTTACCAAAAACTCTACTTCTGCACAACAACTGCAGGGTACATAAGACGTGAATTACTCAAACAGCGATCAATGAGGAATTACAACATACATCCTACAATTCCGACTTCGCCCCCCTGTGACTATTATCTCTTTCCAAAACTCAAAAGACACTTGGGAGGGCGTCGATTTTTATCGAGTGACGACGTGGAAAATGGATCCTATTTTGCCAAATTATCAAAAGAATTTTTTTTTTGAAGGCATACCGTTATAAAAGAAACGTTAGAATAATTGTGTTGGTGTTAACGGTTCTTACGTTGAAAATTTTGGTTTTGTTTTCTAACTCGTTTGTTTCTTTCATAGCTGGATAGATAACATAAAAAACTCCCCTCGTAATATTTGTGTTAATATAGCGAGATTCATGTGTTAATTAAACATCATTTTTACGTGGAAAATCCACCAAAGAAACTGAAGAAAAGTTACACAAATATTATGATGAATCTACCTTTACATGGAATGATATAAGTGGTTTGCAGCCTTCAAAAGTGATCATATAAGCACAGAAGATGATGAGCGTCCGGGGCCTTCAACGTCAGAATATTGTATTAGTAAATGGAAATTTTCACATTTAAAATTAATCACCTTTGATAGATAAGTAAATGATATTTAGTTCAAACATACATTTTTTAAATATATGTAATCCACTGAACAGAATCTCACTTATAGAAAATTTTTTGAATCATATAGTAGAATTAAAACTATAGCACAAAACAGCGATTATAACCCTGAAATAATACATGAAATAAAAAATAAATAAAGGAAAAAGCTACAAAGATACTTTTATTAAAAGAAACAGATACAACAAAATAGTTATTTATGATACAAGTGTTAAAAGTCCGATTTTATTTTTCGAGTAAAAGGTTTATTAAAAGGTATTTTGTCTATAAACATAATTTTTGTTACAAAATTTGATAAAAAGTGCACTGATCAAAATCTGGCAGCTTATGAGTACGTTTTGACACAACCGTTAAATCACATCAAATTACGTTGTCACAATTTATACTAAAGATGAGTTCGCGTTTTAATAAAGAAAATGAAGTAATACTGAATGCAATAATTGAAGCCGCTAGTAAAGCGACAGTAGATTTATTGCCCTCGAAGTCTAGGCAACAATATGAAATTACGTAGGAATGGTGCAGATGCAATAATATGATATATGTTCGAAATTTTCTCTTGTCATTTTTGACAAACTGCTATGTCAATTTACTTTTAACACTATATCTTTTCAACTTCAATTTGGGATTAATCAAGTTAAAATTGAGACACTTTCAAAATGACAACAAGCAACAATCGAGAAAAAACAAATTCAAATTGATAATAAACACATTCAAAATGAACACAAACAATTACAAATAAAAACTGCTTTTATTATATTGTAACATGTAAAGTAACACTATTAATAAATGGATTTCGTAAATTACATGATTAGATCGTCTAATTTAATGCGTCCTATACAAATCGTTGAATATGCGCTACATATCTTGGATAGTTTGCCGGATTTATTGCATTAAAATTAGTATGTATTAACTCCTCTAATTGTTGTGACGAAACTCTGTCTGGTTTAAATTTGCTCTGCTCTCACCAGCTAAAATATGTGACAAACGCAAATTTAAATCCCGTTTAACGGCAGCTGGTAACTGGACCAAGTCATTTCAATTGGACTGGAAGGGCTGTAAGGACTAAGTCTTAGCAATTTATGGATGCTGAATTCATTTTCAGTAGATACAGTTTCTATACCGGCATGGCACAGAGCATTGTCAATTACCAACACCACATGAGTTTAAAAAATGTTATAAGCTACACGCAAACAGTGACGGCCAAATTGATTTGCGTCTTCCATTTTGAAGGCACCGCTTTTGACCTCTTTCCCATATTACCAATACAGCTTACAACGTGTATATTGGCTCCGCGGCAATCAGCCAATATATTGCTACAGCGGAATTCTTTTCTTGATCGTCCTTGTCTTCTCGATATGATTAAATTAAAATTTGTTTCGTCCATGTATATAATTGGCACATTATCCGCTTAATAATAAATAATAAATTAAAAGTTGCTGATTATATTCACGACGTTTTATCTTATTTTCGTCACTATTTGTTTTTTCATGTTCTTTTCGTATGTCTTTCAATGTGAACACCAGTTTATCCAAATCTTTTCGAAATGTTTCTTTAGGTACTGTTATTTGATGTTGCACTTTCATTTTTGTAATTTAAGTCATTTTAATGTTAATTTTGGGTTTTCTTCAATGTATTGAACGATAAATCGACGATGCTTCTCCGTGATTTTCACAAATTTTTGTCCCCCACGTGGCTTTTCCACATTTTCTTGATTTTTTACCCATCGATAGGCAGTCGATTTTTTAA
The DNA here is from genome assembly GCA_935421215.2 of Melolontha melolontha. NCBI lineage: Eukaryota > Metazoa > Arthropoda > Insecta > Coleoptera > Scarabaeidae > Melolontha > Melolontha melolontha. The sequence goes on from OW285235.1 coordinate 180,669,170, forward strand.
CGCCCAATCTAATAGCAAGTCCTCTCTAGTCACCTTAACAATTATATACAGCACAAATAATAATAATGGCACAAACTTACTTTTTAACTTTGTCAGCTTCACGTTTTTTAATGTAGGGCATGGTAACTGTCAATAAATGTCTTACCACTGATTCTAAATGATACTCAGAAACACTAACGTTTGGTATTGTTTTGTTACATCATCGCGTGCTGCAAATTTATTAATTCTCAGTTGGTTATTTTCAATTTCAAGTCGGTAATTCTCAATTTGAAGTTCATTATTCTCAATTTGAGGTGGATAATTCTCAATTTGAAGTTGATAATTCGCAATTTGAAGTTGAAAGGGTATAGTGTTAAAAATAAACCCATAATAGACACAGTCATTAAATGGTAATAATAAATACGGTGAGTATTTAATTTAGTTGAGTAAACTCTTAGATAATGATCGAATAGACCGAAACAATTGTTAAGAATAGAAAAATAATTTTTCGACCATTGCAGCCACGATTTTTTGGGATTCCAAAGGCGTAATCCTTATTAACTATTTACAGAAGAGAAGTACAATAACTGGCTAATACAATGCTGACTCGCTTCGATGGTGAACTAAAGAAAAACAGGCCGCATTTATTCAGAAAAAAGTTTTTATACGTCACCCTTTCATTCATCCGCTCTTGCAACAACTAAGTTTATATTAGGATACGAATTGCGACCTCATCCACCTTATTCACCAAATCTGGCTCCGAATAACTTTTTCTTGTCTTCAAACTAGACAAAATAGCTTGGTAGAAAGAGATTCTGAACAAACGAGAACCGTAAAAAATGCTTATTTTGACGAGCTTCCGAAAGATTACTTTTTACTTGGCTCAAAAGAAAATTGTAAAATAACTGTTGAATTGGATGGAAACCATGTCGAAAAATTAAAAAAAAAATTATCCTAAAATAAGTATTTCTCTCGTCGAATGAAGCTCGTATTTCTAAGAATTTTAGAAAAATATTTAGAAATTATTAAAGAAGCTTGAAACATGTTAAAGTCAATTCAATTTATGTTTTTTTTCAAAAACAAAAAGACCATCTAAGTTTTTCTCAAAATACCTAAGCGAAGGCTTTTATTCGAGAAATATTTAGAATGTCCCAAATCAAAAAGAATTAACATCGATTACTTTTTTCTACAAGGTGTTCAACAAGTGTTTTAGTCCTTGATAGGCAACGAAATAAACGAGCACGTCATCGCTTCATTAATAAATATTAAATAACTTTCAAACTAAGTAAAACTCAGTTTAAAACATTATCTTTGATTTATCTTCACTTTATAATTCACGTGTCACATGGTACATTTTTTATTCATTTTATTGGTTAAAAACAAAGTCGCAGAATAGGCTATCAAATCGATGATAATTCTATCACCGCATGTTGACTGTCACCAGGTAGTAAACACTTATGTCAAACTTCCAATATTTAGGTTATAATTTATAAATAACCGAATTTATTAATTCTATTACAAAGTAATCGAACAATAAAAACAGGTGAAAACTTTATACGTATTTAATAATAAATAGAATATAATAATAATAATAATAATAATATTTATATTATTATTAACAATATACAATAACGCACATAAAACAATAGTATACATATATAAGGCATAGTAAGTACTCATATATAAAAGTAAAATACACTCATACACACCAACACAAACACACTGCCCCCGTCTACGCTACCCCCTGACGGTTCGCTCCAGGAAGACATCAGCAAAGATCCTATCAGCATCCCGACACATCCGATAAATGGGACTGCACATTTCAACATTGGTCCTGCAGCGAGGAAGTGAAAAAGTAGTACTGCTCCTAGACGACAACCTCGGCACACGAAACCCAACCTGCGCCAACAGAGCGGGGCAATCGATCCCCCCAGACACCAAGCCATGCAAGAAATTGGCCCCACAAATCTCCCTACGGGTAGTCAGGGGCGCAGACCATGTTCAGCCAGGAGCTGCATGTGGTCAGTATTTCTAGGTGGGTAGAAACCGTCCCTCTTAAAGTTCATATACTTTAGGAAACGTCTTTGTACTCGTTCCAGCTGCAACATGTGACAAGTATATAAGGGAGACCGCACAGTTGAAGCGTATTCCAGTCTAGACCTCACAAGTGAGACGTACAGAGTCTTTATTACGCCAGGATCAGTGAAATACTTAGAGCTCCGCATTACAAAACCCAGCAAGCCAAGTGCTGACCGACAAGTAGCAGTAATATGCTCAGAAAAGGAAAGTTGGTCATCAAACAACACACCAAGGTCCCTGATCGTAGTAGCAGCCCCAAGCACCTCACTCCGTACACTATAATTGAACATCACTGGATTCCTTCTCCTTGTATAACGCACCACAGAACACTTGGCAATATTCAGGTGCAATAGATTATCTCCGCACCAACGAACGATCGCATCAACGTCCCCCTGCAGCCGCAAATCATCCTGATGAGTATTAACTACCGCATAGACTTTTACATCATCGGCATAGGAAAGATGCGAGCACGTAAGTCCATCGAAGAGATCATTGATAAAAATCACGGATAGAAGCGGTCCAAGCTTTGAACCCTGCGATACACCAGACGTCGATACGAATTCAAAGGACGTATATCCATTGTAGTAGACATAGTTGACCCTGCCATTCAAGCAAGACTGCATGAATGTAAGAAAAGGCACATCAAATCCCACCATATCTAGTTTCCTCAACAACAAGCCATGATCAATGGTGTCGAAAGCCTTAGAAAAATCTGTATATATAACATCAGTCTGTCCCCCGCCATCCAAGCAGTTACTTAAATCCTGCGTAATATTCAACAAATTCGTAACAGTAGACCGACGTCGTACAAAACCATGCTGTGCATCCGATATTTTAACATTTACATTTCTGAAGATGGTGTCGTATATGATTTGCTCAAAAACCTTCGAAAAATTACACAGAATGGAAATAGGTCTATAATTCTTGATATTGTTTCTGTCACCCTTCTTATAAACAGGACAAACTCTAGCTCTCCTCCACCTTTTGGGAAAATAAGTTTTCCTTATGGATAAATTAAATATCGATTTTAATGGAGTAGAGAGAATCACGCGGCAGTCCTTCACAAAAAACGCGGGAATCTGATCCTCCCCAGCAGTGAACCCCGACTTCAGCCGACTGATGGCGCAAGATATGCCATCGTCAGAGACACAAGTCATGCCGAAGAAATCATTCGAATGTGCTGCATCCGATCCGTGGCGACCAACATTAGTAGGACGGTAAACCTCAGAAAAAACACGAGCAAAACCTTCGACAATATCCGAGGGATCACTTAATTCTGTCGCACCGTCACACATTAGTGAAGGCAAACGAGACGTTCCCTGGCGCAGGCGAACGTACTCCCACAGCGCACGAGGATCCCTTTTAAGGTTAGTTTCAGCATTCCGAAGCCTACTAAATTCACTGTAGAAGCAGAATCGACCAGTAGATCGCCATTTACGATGGTAGTACGCTTTCATATTCAACCCATTCCTTATTTCCCTCGTAAACCAGGGCGGATACTTATTCTGCCGGGAAGCGCGATAGCACGGAACCGATACACTCACAACCTGAAAAAGTTTATTGTAGAACATATCGACACACTCATCCACATCAAGACAGCCGTCCAACCCAGACCAATCGACCAGCTGCAAATCTCTGTACAGAATTATGTAATCTGCCCTACGGAAATTATATCTAATATTGTTATTGACAGGAAATACCGGTGAAGACGTAGTTGCAGGAAAAGCAACCGATATAGAGAGAGATGGATGATAAATATCCTCATCCACCAACGGGTGTCGGTCATGCTCCACCGCCATATCCCCCCCAAAATTGGTAAGTACAAGATCCAAAAACCTGTCCCGACTATTGACAATTCGATTGCACTGACTCAAGTCAAGTATGGAGCAAAAATTTAGAATGGAGTTCGTCTTCGAATCCGTATCCAGCAAATGTACAAAATTGGGTGCATTGAAATCGCCAACAATTATGAGTGGATAATTTAGAATTAACATCTCCAGTGCTTCAAGGAAGTTCCTCAGATCATCATCAGTGAAATAAGGAGGCACATACAAGCCACTAAGAAGGAAAACAAAGCTGGACATTGAACACTTGTAAAGAACAACATTAACCATTGGAAAATCGCCCGCCAGACATGACACATCCAACACATCAAACCTAAATCAAGACCTAAATGCAACAAGAACACCACCACCGGTGGAGCGGCCAACCAAGTCAAATTTTCTGTTGCTTCTAACCACCGAAAAACTGTCAGGGAAAATTTCACAAGTGGATATAGATTCATTCAGCCAAGTCTCGGTGAGAACAAAAATATCGTGTTCAGAATTCAAAATATTGCCATATGCCAAGTGTGTTTTAGTGCGCAAACCGCGAGTATTTTGATAATGGACAGACAAAAACGAAGACAAAACATTAGGACAACGTGGTCCATCACTGTTGGGCTCATTTAATTTTCCGACGGTGAAGATACAATGATCGGAATGCCGCCTCTATATTTAATTCGCAGATTAGCTTCGCCCTTCTCAATCCTTTCCCTTAACTCAGTCCTAACCTGCGTATACAACTCTCTCTGCATATGCGTCTGATCACGAGACACAGATATATGGGACCATTCAGAGCGCTTCAACTTACTGCAATTACGAAGTATAGTAATAACCGCTGATTCAGACGGAAATCCAAATTTAATCGGTCGTGACGGATCCCGCCGCGTCGGATCATATCTACCCAGCCGACACGCACTGATCCCACCAAACTCAGACACACCCAGGAACGACGAGACAGACCTAGCCAAAGAGACATCATGATCCTTCTGTTGCTTTTTACCCCAGTCACGCACCTCAGGCACGCGATAAAGGATAATATTGCACTTGCGCTTCTCTCTACTAGCCACCTCCTGAACAATCTTCTTCGTATCCATCAATGACAGCACTGGGGCAGTTGAAACGCTAACGGACTTTTTCAGACTAGAGATTTCCTGTCGAAGTTGTAATATAACAGACTTAAGACCATTTATATCAGAGCCAATATCCTTACAACAGCGGCAAGTCCAAGATAAACTGGAATCAGAATTAATCTGTCGTGCCGCAGCGCTACTGACAGAAGCGCAATCTATTGAGTACACCTTCCTACATATGCAGCAGGGGACCATGCGATGAGACTCATCGTTCTTTCCACAACATGAGCAGACAGCCATACCAACGAACTTTCAATGTATATATGGGAAATAGTAAACGGGATAAGGAAAGGAAAAACAGTTCTTCACACGTGTACGGTCCACCACCGTGACTTACAACACAAGAGAAAAGAGAATTGGACCACGGAAGGTAAAACAATAGAGAAATAGGAATTTGAGAAGTTAAAATCAAAACAACCCATTGAAGATATCACGTCGAGAAAAGACAAAAACGAAAAGCAATCGAAAGAGAAGTAAAAAACAAGAAAAAAGAAAAGGTTTCCACTAAGAGAAGAAATAATAAAAAGGAAAGAAAAAAAAACACACCTGATACAAGAAAATAAAAGCCGTAATATAAGAAATTGTTAGATTATGGATAAAATAATTAGTACCAATAACAAAAATTATACCACTGTACTCCACACAGCTTACCCCACAAAATGGTATTAAACACGATAATTAACTCGCAATATACACGCCAAAATTAACGATAAATTCGGAGAGGTTTTATGCACACGTTATTTTCGTATTTTCACACACTTATAAAATGTTATAAAAATACCAAAAAGACATTTGTGTTACATCAGTATATATGTTGAATAAAATTAAAAGTACCAGGTATTATAAACCAACAACTTAAAAATAAGTGACACATTCATCTGAAAATAAATCGTCATTCTCAGTCTTCGCCAAGATTAATAATAAATTCGCCATCGCGTTAATATGCAAAGGTACGGTAACAGACGGAGAACTATGTGGCCATACTGATGGGCCAGATTATCAATTTTATAGACCGGTGCAGATCTATTCCCAAAAAATTGTGGGATCGTTTTCCACGTATAGCGTGCTAAAATTCTTAATTGTGTCTTTGTAGACCTTTCACTTTATTGTAATCGCTTTTGGCATATTCCATTAAGAGAATCCCAGAATACTGTGGCCATCACTTTTCCCGCAGAACATTGCGTTTTTCCTTCTTCGGCGGTGGAGAGCCCTTATAATCCCATTGCATGGACTCTTGTTTCGTGGTAGGGTTCTAGTAGTGTACCCAAGTTTCATCCCCAGTTACTATTCTATTTAAAAAGTCTTCATCTTGTGATGAAACAGTCAAATTCTCTTCACAAATTTGTCATTCATACAATTTTTGTTCGGAACCGAGCAGCATGGGTATCCTTTGTACCTACACTTTGCTAATTCCTAAATCTTAAATGTTCTTAAATCTTAAATCCTAAATGTATAATTTTAAGCACAATCGTTTCTGATATTCCTATTTCTCTAGCAATAACTGAAACTTTTACTGAGCTGTCAGTCAACAGCAAATCCTCAACTTTGTTGATGATTTCTTCAGTTCGTACGTCCAGAGGTCTTCCACGTTTTGAGTCATTATGTCATCATTCTCTGACCCATTTGAACTTCTTACACCAAAATTTTACTTGAAAATTGGACGGGCTATTTTCTCCATACACTGCCACCATTTTCTCATAAATAATCTTCAGGCTCCTGCCTTCTTTTGAGCTTCATGACAATTCTATGTTGAAGTTTCAAATCACTCATTTTCTCTTCTTTAAACGAATATAAAAGTAACAAATGTTAGACGATTCGAACCAAACTTGGAGATGACACTATAAAATGTTTGAGAAACTTGACGTAGGAAAATTGCTAAGTAAGCTAAGTAGATAACATAAAAAACTCCCCTCGTAGGTTCCAAAATTTTTTTATAATCATTTTGTACTGATATTAGTTAATACTAATTTATTGTGTCAAATGTCATTCATATTTACAAAAACTATGCTAACACTTAAGTATAAATTTAAAGCAAATGATCAGAGAAACCAATTTCTCAGACTTGTCAAATTTAATATTCGCTTCAATCATTTGCAGTCGCTCGGTATTAAAATTTACCGAGAGAAATCAAAGGTCGGCACTATATTAATATCAAACAATTACAATTGTCGAAATAATAAGGATACATACATTTCATTTTTACTTAAGCTAATGCATTTAGTCTGTCAATGCTATTAATACAATACAAGGAAGTTTGTTTGTTCTTGATTAATTATCAAATGTAAAGAATTGCTAATGATATATCATTCATGTTCTCTTTCCGTCAGTTAGGTGCCAACAAAAATGTTACCACCTCTTTTAAAGTCGTGATAAATAACCGAAGTCACTAAAGGCGTATAATAGTAGATATACTACGTTAACCATGTTGATGTCACCAGCGTGTACGAACCTGTCACCCAGACGAAACACCGGAATTTAGCACGCAAAGCTTCGTGCTCGCTGAAAATTTAGATGCGGTCATTTTAGCAATATTTCATGCACGTTCATCGAGGATTATGTACTATATGCTAGTACGTGTCACATCCAGATTAAATTGTTACACTTTCTTGTTACAGGGATGCCGTTGGTAAAGTATCTGATGTAGTAAATGCGATGGGGGAAGCTTCAGCAACCGCCCAGGGTCTGACCAAGCCTATTACGACATCGGATAGACTGAGAAACTCTGAACACAAGCTTTATCTGCTCATCGACCAAAACGCTAACAAGTGAGTACGATGCTCAAGGGTGAGGATACTTTATTAAATTAAATTGAACGGAATACAATGTTCACGATCATTTGATTTTAACTATTCGGAGACGTGCTTAAGCATAATATGTATATCTGTGTATTACGAGTGATTCACGATGATATTCCACATGAATCTGCATATGGAAATCTTGCTCCTACTTGGTAATCTCTCTGAAAGTTTTGTTTGTTCTTTGGAAAGTACGATTACCAGAGCGTGTAGAATATATTCAAGGAGTTAGTTCCTCATGAAATTCATTAGCTTCATTAGAGATACTAATTGTTAAATTAATTAATGAATTCTGTGAATGTCTTGATTTATAATAGGGAAATTATGTTCGAAGTATATAAATCATACACGCAGACAGTAGCAAAATTGATAATTCTTTTGGGCTTGTCATTTGAATACATAACGAAAATGTTCATTAAAATTAATTTGACTACTTCCCTAACATGGTCAAATATATTTTTTTCTATTTTGCGTTCGTAATGAACTCATTGTGAAACTCAAAACAGTATCGAAATGAGCTTTATCTCGATTCGCTCTTTTTCATTTTTCAATATTGGCATTGTTCGAACACAGAAATTATGGTCTAATATCTTATTTCTGTCATTTAATTTTAATAATTTAAGTATACATACATGACATAAGCTGATAATTAATAGCACACGATCAAATTTTAGATTTCCCATTTTTTTTGGTGCTGACAGTGTAATGTATAAACAGGATTTTAAGAATATTTTTAACACAGTATAAATTTACAGAGGAAGCAATTTGATGTTATAATTAACTAAACAATTTACATATGAAATGAGATTTAAATGTACAAACAGATAGTTAAGAATATCGCAAAACACAAATCCATTTGCTGGCATGCGTATAAAGAATATTTAATTCATAAATGGTTTATTCCTTTATTACTAACAGTACTATAGATTAAACAAATTAATCATCTTGGAACTGAAGTTGTCGTCATTATATACATTAATAATTAAACTTTCTGTCGTTTCATCAACTAATATTTCTGATTCTAAATATTTATTTCACTTAATAGCAATGATGTACTTTTATATTTATAAAAATAATTGTACACATTGAAAACTACTTCTCGCGTTTGAGAGTGTATCACTTTATGATGCCCTAGCAAAGACATTATGTTCCGTCACTGACAAATATATTCTGACAATTACTTGAGTAAGTGGGCATACACGTTTTTAAATACTGCGTGCCCCCTCCGCTCGCCATCTTATTTGGCGTTTGCTACACTTTGACAGAAATGATATACGAAGAAAAGAAAAATGCTAAACAAACAACGTATCGTTTTCGAATACATAATTTATCTAAAATTTTTAACCTGTGGACTTTTTCTATTGCAACACAAAAAACTAATGAAAAGCTATACCCTCCCAGAAATTACACAGTACGTTATCAAGGTGATGATAGCGAGAAGCAGATCGATGTTATCTATACGAATTTTTCTAAAGCATCCAACACACTTAACAAGGGCATATGGTCAAGTGACCAGATGCTCTTGAAACAAAAAACTCGATGCTTTCGACTTCTACGACAATTTCCTAAGTTTATAATTATCATATCAGTCCGGACGTACTAGGCAAGTTTGACACCAGAGTGACTTTACAAAAGATGACAATACTTTCACCACGTTTAATATATTGCTGACTTCAGACATATTTTAAAGCTTACTGTCAAAATTTCGCCGAAATCTGTATGGTAGATAAGTTTTTACCATCACTTAAAATAAATTATTTGTTGTTTTTGTGTATATAGAGAAAAAGGAGTTTTATATACTAATTAAATACTTTTTTTTTATTATGATTACTTTGCTCCTTCCCATGGAATGATTTGTAAGTGGTTCGCTGGTTTCAAAAGTGGTTATATCAGCACAGAAGATGCTGAACGTTCATAGCCTTTATTTACTGTAACTCCTCCAAAAATGGTCAGTAGTTAATCAAGCCCAAAATCCCATCTATTTTCTTATGGTGCCTCATTTTAAAATTCAAGGTCAATTGAGTTGCTACGTCACAATTGTGTAACGCAAAGCAAGTATAAACAGGTGATGTAGAGGTTATAACTTGTTCATTATTTGTTTATACCTGGTTTTATTCCTGGTTTTCGAACAAATAATGAAAAGATATGGAACAGGCTCGAACAGGTGTAAAGAATGTCTGAACAAATAACAAACACTTAAACCGGTTGCAAAATTAATTCCGCGAGTTAAGAGATTTATTCGTTAATGTTTATATCGATTATCTATTCGAACCAGGTATAAAATAGGCGTCAACAGATAATAAACAAGTTAACTCTTCATCACCTATTCATGCCTGTTACGTAACTGTGACGTAACAGCTCAAATGACTTTGAATTACAAAATGAAGCTCCATGAGAAAATACATACGATTTTGAACTAGAAACCATACTTCTTACCTTTTATGGTTAATAATGTCCATACCATTGCAAAGAGCGACAGCCGAATAAAAATGTGTGACATAGTTAATTCCGTAAGCATGCAACCGAACGAGTACATATTTTGTATCAAAATTTAAGTATCAAAAAGCTAACTGCAAGATGGGTGCCGCATTTGTTTGCTTACGAAATGTATGCCTAAGTTCAATAGAAATCCAAGAGAAGTTTTTCCTCGATATGTCACCGTAGATGAAACATGAATACATCAAACACACAGAAGCCCCTGACTACAATATAAATCAATGCTTCCTAAATACGTCTTTCGGCAACTAAGTTTCCATCTTCAGTAGAACAATCTGAAATAGAAAAATAGTGTTAAACGTAGCGTCTTTGGTTAAGGTACGACATTTGAAGATATTCTATGAAAGACGCTACGTTTTAGATTGTATCATCCGGCTATGGAAGCCAACAGAATTATAATGTATTTGTTCTTTATATTACATCCAGCGATGTACAAATTACATATTTCTGTGCTCCATTGTACTCTTCTTCCTATTATGCCCGTCCGTCGAGAATTCATGACCTCAAACCACTTCTCATAACCGTTCACCATCCATATGTGTACTGGTCTTATACCGTACCTATTAGGCATGAATTCACCTTCGAATTGTGGTTTAACTGAAATGAAAAGAAAGATTTCTCTATTTTTGACCATAAAATGAATCTTTCGTTTTCACAACGTTTTATTTATTAATTTTGATTTAGTTTTTTTTTTAATAAAACCTATTTTTAGTATTTCTTGACTTATCGTACATATTTTTAAGCGAACGTTAAATTAAAAATAATCTATAAAGGTAATTTACAATAGAAATGATATTGAACTTAAAAAAGGCACAAATTGTTCTTGCTTCAAAAAATGTAAATGTTGAACAGTGCACTAGAGGCTACTGTCGCTTTCAAATTACTACCCTTCTGCATCTATACACTGATTTATACGGCGTTACCATTTCAGAAAGCGGACCTGGAACTCGTTCTTTGGAATACTGTTGAACAGCTGCCTCATACTCTGTCACATATCGGCTACATCAAAAAACTTTCACTTTTCAGCGCATTTCTTCATATTGAAAATAGCCAAACCCACAGAGAGCCAAGTCTATTAAATAAACAGAATTATTTAATTAGGTAATCGCTTTTTTTGTCCAAAAAGTCTCTCGGAATGTCATTATAATACATCCAGTTGCTGGGCCACAATTGGGCTCCTTTTTTTCGAACAAAATCTCGTAACACCTCTAAATATCATCGTTTGTTGTCTCTTCGTCCTCATTCAATAAATTCGTAATAGATTATTCCCGTAAGAGAGAAGGGACATAATGGCATGATCTTAAACTGCGGGGCAAAGTTTTATTTCATCTCCTTCATCCACTATTGCAATCATTAAATTTGTCAAATTAGGATACGAAATGCTGCCTGATCCATCATATTCACCAGGTCTGGTTCCGGGTGATTTTTCGTGGTTCCCAAACTTGGAGAAATAGCAATCAATTTTGGCAAGCTTCCAAAAGATTACTTTTTAGACGACTTTTAGAAAGAAATTGGAAAGTCTTAGCGCTACGCGTATAGAATAGGAAAGGAATAAAAAGTAAAATATATTTTTATCCTAAAATAAGTATTTCATGGAGAGTCTCTCTAAGTCACCCTCGTACATAGGCTTTCAAAAATATTGCTGAATTATAAACTCTTATGCAAACGTATATATTACTACCAACGATAAACACATTAATTTTCTCTACTTCAGTTTATCACCATGTATTCCGGGCACCTCGCAAGCACGACAGATTAGCGTAATTAGGATATGCAATTTTCTCGGCCCGGCTGTCTAGAACTTGAGCTCGAGCGACGCGTATTCAATTCACGAGTAATTATGTAAATATTTATTTCCATCGTAACTCTGAAATGAAATCCAGTAAATTAAAATTATATTATTTTTTGTTTACTTATTTTAAAGGATAAACTGGTAGTTATGTCTACTTAAACTGAACCTAACCAATTTACGAGTCAATTTAATTCAAGCTATCTTTGTAATTTTAAATAAAATATAGACAGAGTGAAAAAGTGGATACGTAAACGCTCATCTAAGATTCTATGATCGACGAGTTATTAATATTAACTTTAAAATAAAAATTATACCAACCAAGTATTGCTTTCGTGGATTAAGAGTAAGCTGATGTAAATGAGTGTCGCCTATTAATTAATTAATTTACACATAGGAGATCTGTAAATTAAGTAATAAAACTGGCAATATAGCGTTCGATCTGGCAACACTTGGAACGCTGGACGTTGAAGAGCGGTTGTTGAATATGTGATTCGTCTTATTTTGTGTTCATTTATATCTTGCAAAGACTCTTATTACGTTATTTGAGTCAAAAGTGAAACAGTTCACTAGCATGTTTCTTTTAAGGACTTTTCGAAATATTTGCCCATGAGCCCACCAAGCAAAATTACAATTTTAGTATTCCATACTGTGCCAAAAAAAGTACACCAAATATCCAAAAACACTAAAACTTTGACATTAGAGAAGGCACGGGGAGACACACTTCAGGGCCTATCGAAGCGACTTCACTATTGACACACACACAAAATGGCCAACAGTCTAATAGTAAATCCACAGAGATAGAGGTAGGAAGGAATGTAAAAAAAAGTATTTAACAAATGCACCCGGCGAGCAGTGGCTTATGGCTAACTTTTCAAACTTTAACCAGTTTTCCGAAATATCTGTTGCGTAATCCTGCGACGAGCAGTACGGCTCATCCTGAGCCTCATACCGCAGTTGAAATTTTCTAATGGTATGTTTAATTTGCGATTTAAAAGCACTTGCTTTAATACTAGGTAATATCTGTATCATTAATTGATCAAGTGCTGTAATATCTATATATATATATATATATATATATATATATATATATATATATATATATATATATATGTATATATATTCGCAATTTCTTCCGAATTATCTTCACCTTTTATTTGCTGTAAAAAATTACAAAATTGTTGATAATCAATTATTTTGCCATCATCGCCTTCAAGGACATGCCTAAATTCGAGAAAATAGCGACTATTGTCCGACAGAGTGGACACTGTTTTTTTTTTTTTGTTTAGGCTTGATAAATGGGGATTCAAATGGATTATTTCAAGAGTTTTATTCTGACGGAATAGGTTCTGTTCCATCTGTCGCAGAACAGGGTGCTTGGCGCTTTTTAACAGTCTGTTCTGAATTTTCATATACGCTGTCTTCAATATTTGCCAATTTCGAAACTGGTTGATCATCAGACCGGGTATCCGCGGAGAGCAACTTACTGACCTGACTATTAGCCGCAAATCGCTCCACTAACTCAAGTCCCGGATCGTTAAGTGCCAAGTTATTCACATTTGTGTTTCTACTAATGTTTATTTCAACAGTAATCTGATTAGTTTAAATTTGTTACGGATATTTATTAGCTGTGGCCAACCTTCTTGCAGTTAGAACATTTAAGTTCGTCATTATTGAGAAAAATGCGAAAAACATTTTGATTATATTGCATCATTATCGATTCAGGTAATTTGTCATGAGCTTCTATCACGATGTTCACTTGCCTTCTAAAACTAAGGACATGAGAATATTCAGACCTGCATTCTCCAGCCCTTAAAAAAGTAATTGGAGAAACGACTTTTAAACCAAGTCGTTTTAACTCTTGTTCAACAGTCTCATGGGGTAAACAAGGAGAAACATTTGAAAGTATAATTCTCCTTGCGAGAGATACTAGCTTGCGCACAGAAACAAACTCACTGTTCAAAATTATACCACCTTGATTGTTCATAAATTCATCCACTATCTCCTTCGATGACAGGTATAAAACACCTTGCCATTAGGAATACGAGATGCCAAAATAACATTTTTAGGGCCTAATATATCGCCTACACCGTACATATAATCATTCTTAAATATATTTTCTACCGATTCTAAAACAATGGCTTGTTCTCTTTCTGGAAACCTAAAATTTCTAATTTCTACGACATTCTTTTAAAGCGTTCGCAAAAGTTTTACTAACAGCTTCAGAGATGGTACAATCGTTTGGTGGAACACCTCCCACAACGGAAATGTCCGACCTTTGTGACAGACCTTCTGTCATATTTATGCTTTAAGTTGAAATCTACAATCGCTTATTAACTCCAGCTATTCTATCTCGACTGGCACTTCGCTTAACATAACCATATATCCCCCCACGCATGTCATGCCCGAGAGGACCCTACCACCACCTTTGCCTGAAACTTACTTTTCTCCTTACTACACTACAATTGCAACTAAAATTAAATGTTAAATAATTAAATCAACTTTACGTTTACTTATCCGGCAAAGTAGTTGCACTTGGATTTAGTCCATCCTAAGCTCGCCACTGTTAACATTTGCAGTTATTAAATTCACTATTATCACAAGGATATTTGCGCAATTTGTATCACCAACACAAAACACTTATTGACTCTGTCAATAAAGAAATGTTTTAGCATGCTTTGACACATGGAAAAGGTAGAATAGCAATCGGTAATTAAGTTCTTATTTTTAAAGAACGAAGCGAACTATGAAATCAAAGCCGAGTTGGAGTCTGCTTTCGGGGACCAATCTCAATTGATTACAATCATAAAACGATGAATAGCTAAGTTTAACCGTAGCCAGACCAGTGTATATGATATGGTCCTAGATGACTGTCGAATAAGTGCGAACGAGAACACATTTCAGCCCTCAATTTAAGCGAAGTTAAAGCATGATTCGAAGGGCTATACAATCGAAATAATGGACTGAAACTTACATGCACCTCTTTTATATAAAACTGCAACGCAAAAAACCCTATTTAACTAAAAAAACAAGTCTTTTTTCTTCGCGATAATACACTTCGACTATATCAATGTCAAAAATTTCTTGAATTGCATTTCGAACAGATTCCCTCATCCAGCAAATTCATCAGATTTCCTACCTCAGTTTTTATTTCCATAAAGATTGTGTTTTCATGTCTAATATCACGAATTATCGAACCTCTCTCATATTAGATTGGTGAAAAATATTCTGAATACTGAATTTAAGTTATTATAACTAGACTCGAAGATATTTTTATTAATCGGAATAGGAACCAGCACAGTTAACACATTTTTACAAACAAAATATTAATTTATTTAATCCTATAATAAAAAATGCTTCGGCATTCTACAAATTCTTGAAAAATCTTTTTTCTTCTGTTGATTCAGGAAGCGTTTTTCTTGAATTAGGTTGTGGAATTACTTGATGCAATTATAATCGGGTGATCGACTGAATATAACCCATAAATCAAATTTCAAACCGAATTCAGTAAAGAACCGAAAGCTATTCTGGAGAAAGATGTCATAGTTACATTAGGATTCAAGGAGCCGTCAAACCTACAACAAACAACCAAACAGTAACGACTTTATAAAGAAGACGCTTTTCATGTAGTTATAAGAATATTATTCCATTAATTTCTGATAGCCGGCACTACGCTCTCATCAAAGCTCTCCTGTCCTTTACACAACTTATTGAACCACCACGGTACATTTATTCGCAGTTCCTAGACCAAATGCATTATTGATTTTCTGAGTCGTCTGCACTGCTTTGCTACCCGTTTTGAACTCCATCTAATTGCTCGAATTTGCTTTAGATCGAGTATCATATCCATAATTTAAAATAAGAATAACATAAACAGTAAGTAATTTAGTTATTTGCATAAAAAAACATAAAGCAATAAATGCACATTTAAATTTATTTTTAATATAACCACACAAAATTTGAACAACTCATCATAAACTGCAATTATGTACCTTTTCAGCAACCTACCTTACAAAAAAGTATTTGTAAACCTAAGAGAATTAATAGATATTCCATGAGAACGGTAGAAATTAAAGTAAATATGAAGAATTAAGTTATATACATAGCAATAAAAATAATTTGCATTCAACACTATACTAGATCTGGATTGCTTTACTATTTATCTTAATGAATCAACCTCTTGATATATTAACAAAGAATGCTTGTCATAATAACGCCAACATTAATCCTGCTCTTGGAAATTACTAAACACGATAAAATCATATCTTTTAATAGAAAGCCAGTATGTTTACCAAGAGACTGCATTGAATCAAAAGTTCCCTCAATAGATGTATATTTACCCTCGTATGAATCCGAAATTTGAACATGATGGCAGTATTTCGTCTATATATTATCATTTCACAATACGACGAGTAAAGTATAGATGTGAAGAGCACTCCTCATATCTTTATAAGATCGATGCTATGCAGTCTCTATTAAACGATTGTAAATATGATAATACTGGTTTAAATTATATTACTTTTTTCATACTACTACCTTATGCATAAAACATCCTTGAATCTATTGATTTCACAGTAATAATTGGAGGGAAACAACTTGTGATTTATTTTATTTACAAATACTACAAAATTATTAATGCAATATAAAATTGTTATCTACACATCACGATGTCGCGATGGTGTTCGCTCGTGTTTGAACTTTTGGACGTGTACTATATAACGAGTGACTGAAAAGGATTGAACCTTTTTTTATTAAGATGGCAACAACTCCCTCACTTGCCTGACTTTTAAATTCAAATTTGTTAAATATTTGACAAAATAAACGTCAATCAAGCAAATAAATAAAGCAATTTGTTATGTTTACTTTCAAAATAGTCGTTACTGTCGATCAAAATACCGTGCCTTCAAAAACTATTCTCATTAGAGACAACCATGCTTTTTTATCATAGTGACTGTGCACGTAATCTGTCACTAACGTATACTTTTGAATGAGCATGGCCGTCTTTAATAAGGAAAGTTTTTGAAGGCACATTACTACATTACATTCGTTGCAATGACATATTTGCTATGCGACTTACAAAATGCAGTTGGTAATTGGATATATTCCAGGTAGTCGACTTATGATTAATTTATCGAAATGTGTCTAGAAACACAAATTAAATATCATTACTTTTCACAAAATACAAATAATCGAATGGTTTTTAAACACGGGAAATGTGGCGAAAGGTAAATCTGCTGGTCATTGCATTGCTATGATATGATCAATACGATGAATATGATCAAAGCGATCCTGACAGTACAATAGTGATAGATATCTAAGTAACAAAATAAATTCTGGTTATGAGTAAAAGACTCACCCAGTATAATATGTTAATGAAATAGTTGAAAATGCAGACAATAAAATTGAAATAAAGGTGAAATTAAATTATACGCACATAAAAGCATGTGGTTTAGATAAATTGACAAATAATCAGATCACCAGATGGTATATATAAAAATTTTAAGGTCAACGTTTGAACTGATTTGGCCAATATGGAAAACAATTAAATTAATTAAAAATCTTAGTTCTAAGAATTGCATCAAAATTTATCAAAGATTTTTCATAAACCTTACATCGATATTTACACACCTCGTATATGCAATAATACTATATAACACACACAAGTACTTAATTAATGGCAAAAATTTCACTGGATAAAAGTTTATACTAAAATTTATCTATTAAGATTTGTCCACACTGTATATGCAGAGATATTTTACTTATATAAAAAAATGAATTGTTCAGTATTTTTACTGATGATAAATACAAAAATTATAATAACAAAATTAATTCTAAATAAATTTTATGTTTTCACACAGTATATGTAGAAATAAATCTTACATAATGATTTTAATAAAATTGACTATTAAATCAGTTTTTCCACTACGAGAAAAAAAAACAAAATCGCAAATTTACCTCAGCTAAATTGCACTAAATATTTTAATATATAACAGGAAAAAAAACTCATTAATTGATAAAAATTTTTGTTACTCCATGTGACGCTGACGATTGATTATATCGTTAAGGACTACTACCTTTCTTATTGCGTCTGCAGGAAGAAGGAACAAACGGAAGGCTATCTCATGTCCAGAATACGTTGTTTGACTTTAGTTTTTTGGGGATTCAAACGCCCGTACCAACTTGGTTGCCCTATTATATAGGAAGAGAAAAAATATTAGAATAATTAAATACTCGAACTAATTAATGGAACCAAATCTCATCGAAATAACAATAAAATCCACCAGATATTCTCGAAAACACTCACTTTGTTCAAAACGTGTACGTAGTAACAACTTGGCCGATGTCCGCATGATAAAGATTTACATCTACATCTACATCTAGTTACACGAGAAAATAACTATATTACTATACCTCGTTACTTTCTATACTTAAGTTAGAATTGCAAACCCGCTATTGCGAACAGAATCCCTATTTTAGCAAATTCTAACTTTTAAGATGATTCTTTACCATAACCATGGAACACCCACTTAGGCTTTATAACAAGAGCACAATAAAATGAAATCGAAGCCCACTCCATGTCCAGTTTTATATGAAGCTGGATCTACGTCATTATAGAAAAGAAACATATTCGAAAGAGTATTCCGATTATCCCACATTTAATTAATTTCAGATAAAAAATCGATCATAAAGAAAGTTTAATAGTAAACTTCCACTTATGAAGTCGCCAAGCATTCATTAGCTCGTACAAAGCCACAAATAAATACCAATAAAAGGTCGCTGTATGTCTATCGAACATTAGTACTAGTTCACCGATAAATAAATAATAGATAACTCTGTAGGCCTACATATCGTATATAAACAAATTAGATAGTAATGAATAGAGCTGAGGATGTTTGCGGTATAACCATGGTTATATCATATAACCATAGTAATTTACTATGGTTACATGATATAACCATGGTTATACCGCAAACATCCTCAGCTCTAGTAATGAATCAAAGCAGTACAATAAATATAATTCATTTTAGGTATAGTACAGTCGAAGAGTAGTAATAATTATAGCAGACCTAGTATAATATACAGTGTTATCCAAAAATAAAGAACGAACAAAATGCAGAATAGGGTAAACTTATTTTTAAGCAACTGAAGCAGTACAATAATTAGAAAATAATATATAGCTGAACTAAATTGTACGAGGGTCGAATTTGAAGTATAACAGCATCCAATATTTTAGAAAATGTGAATCGAATTGTTAAACAAAATCCTCATGTTTCTGTACGTCCACTTAACAATAAATCTATTCTTTAACCTTTTGTAAAATGTATTTTTTTTTAAATTCATACTCAAAGATAGCTTTGGAATTGCGAAAATGTGAACCAGCTACACTATATTTCACGTTAACTGTCAAAACGTATTTGAATTTTCATTTGTGTTTTGGCTGCAAGGTTCATAGTTTTGCTTTTAGCGAATATGGTTTTAAAAAAGGTTAGGTTGCCTCGTAACTAATGACGATCGCCATATTGCGCGTCATCGGGCATCCTGTCTAGTTTACTAGTTGTCAAATTACTGGTCTAGATTGATGTTTGTAGTGTTCGTAGCGTTTAACATTATAGTGAGAGCAAAACATTGAAAAAATTATTAATTAAAGTAATGTATTAACTCAATTAAGTTTTTTGATTATAAAGACTGTAATTTTATTTTGGTTATTTATAAGAACACTGCATCAAATAATATCTTGTTATCCAGTTAGTATTTGCATTTGTGAACCCATTTTTTTAGACATACCAAACCTTTCATTAACTCCGTAATAACAGTTTATAGAAAGAACTGGATTGTGTACACTAGAATACTAAATTAATTAATATATGACGGTGTTTCACTGAGTCAACCACCTTGATTTCCTTTATAATTTATAAGCGCATTTTTGGGCAAAAATATTTACATTAAATACTTTTTACACCCATGCATACACCAATAACTAGCAGTCATTAACCATTACTTAAAGCAATATTTTGAAATAAAGGACGAAATGGTTTGTGTAAGTATATGTGATTAGGTCGTACATAAACCAATCGTTTTGTCTATGGAAAACAGTAATTTACTTTACTCGATTTATACCAATTTAACTAACGATAAAATTAAATTCAAAATCATTTAATGGGCACCCTGAGTGATGCTTTCCCGCGTAAGAATATTATTGGTGGAGAGTTACGAGGCAAACTTATACATTTACTAACCTTGGTTTTAACCTACAAACTTGTTCTTCGTGTTTATGATTGACTGTAAAATAAAGTTTTGTAGAATTTGTAATGTGGCACTGTTCACAATGTACATTTCAAGACTTACTTTGAGTATGAATTTAAAAAACACCTGTTACATTGACTCTATAACTTGCCTATGAATTCTCTCGGAATATACTGAAAAATAGGCTACATTTTCACCCATATGAATTTTCGATTGTTCATCACATTTACCCACCTCATTTTTATAACTATTTCAGTTTTGTTAGTAGTATATTGATCATCTACATAATAACATTGACCAACAAAATATTACTTTCTAATCCGATCAGGCATAGTTTCATCTGTCTAGTTACCTTAATTTGCACAATTATAAAACCTAATTTAATCGAAGTATTATAGCGGTCAGTAAGAAATTGTTGGTGGATGGGCATTTAAGGCGTCGAATTATAGGCCCGATATTCTAATGTCATTTATCGATCAGTTGGATAATATAAAGTCATTGTTATTCCCAAACAGGATTCTGCCACACTACACACAACAGATACAATGCCTTCAATTAAATTTTCATTTAGAGCAGCCTAGAATTTCAATATAAATTTGAAAATTATTTTAGACCTGAAATAAATGCACAGTGGGTGTTCCGTCCATATAGATTTAATTTGTATTTTAGTTTTATTTAAGTATAATCAAATAGACTTAGTTGTATTTATTTTACGTATTAAATTATAGGTTTTAATTTTAGACTATTCGTAAATATTAAGTTTATAGAAAGGTCTTGGAGTTTCCCTAATATCTAATTTGTTAATTTCGTAAGTGGTCAGGTATTATATTGCTTATGCATTGTCTTGTTTCCTACGGTCATAAAATTCTTTACTCAATACAGGTAGAATCCTTTTGTAAATCTATTCATTTGCAGATGTAAGCCTGTATAAAAGCATATTGTTATATTACAATTATTGTATTTATTATATTGAATGTTACAATGTATTTATATTTTACGATAAGGTTTAGAGATTACGGTTTATTGCATTTTTTATGTATTCTTCGAGACTGTTCTTTATCTCTAGCCCGCTTGATATTTATTATAATTTACGTACTCAGTACATGCTCAATGCCTGTAACAATTGTACTGTTTGTATTTATTTTATTTGACAGTATTATAATTAAGAGTTCATATGAATATTGTTTATTTAAATCGGTTTATGACGTTGGTAAACTGCATCATCTACCTTTCCTTGAAGAATGGTAAAATATATGCCACGCAATTTCATTATAATTATTTTAGTTGTTTTCTCCCTCCCTTGTAACTGGCGGGGATAAAACTTCCTTTGCAAAAATAAGTTCAAGAACAAAAATCAGTTCCAACCTAGATCTCAGCGCTCTCACTTTAAGAATATAAAGTATTAGCCAGTTTCTTGATCTTTACTATTTAGACCGGATTCTTACAATTATATTAAGCTTAATCTCCAAGACTCATTTTATTAAAAATTATCTGGTAAATATATTAGTATAAATTCAAACTAGTATATTATTCAAAACATATATTTCGGTGAAACACATTCCGAAAATTCCTTCAAACCAAGAGCATAAACAGTGGGTTTATGCAATTAATCGATGTATACAGGACTTTCGACAACACTTCCCTAATCTTGCCGTCACGTACGAACAACTGGCTGGTCAAATTTAAGGTTGTTTGACAGATTTTGTGAAACGGGGACAGTATTTCGTAAATTCTGGAGCGGAGCACCTAAAAAAAGAACTACTGATTGCACTGAAGATGTTCGTCATCGAATAGAAGAAATCCATTGCGAAACTGTCGCAAGAAACTCAATTATCACATGGAACATGCCACACTATTCTTAAAAAAGATTTAAAATTATATCCATATAAAATTGAAGCTGTTCATGAACTCGGTCCCGTTGATTATGATATAAGGCAGTACTCGGCTCTTCTAGGGTTCTTGAATATCTTGAATAATTATGATGTTCTTAATAAATGTTCTTTTACTGATGAGACCTTGTTTCATGTTTCGGGATATTTAAAACAAACAAAATATGAGAATATAGTCGACAGAAAATCCTCATTAATTTGTGAAATCACCATTACATACGCATAAAATTGATGTTTGGCTGGCGGTGTCAAGGAGGCGAATCATTGGAGCAATATTTTTTAATGGAACAATAAAAGCTGACAGATACCGAAATGACTTATTAGAATCCTTTATTAATCAGTTATATTACGATGAAATTACAGAAGAATTTTTCCAACAAGACAATGCTCCACCACATTCGGCTCAACAAACAAGTGCTCGTTTAGAAGAGTTCTTTGATAATCGAATAGTGAATTTTCCTCCAAGGTCACCAGATCTCACAATTCTGGATTACTTCATTTTTCCGCACATGAATAACTCGATTTCTAGAATACCACAACATGCAATTGTAGATCTTTGCAATAGTATTAGAGAAGTTTGTGATAATATAATTCATCATTTGTCAAACGCATTTGAAAACATGAAACGCAGAGTTCATATGTGCATCGAGACAAGAGGGCAATATTTCGAGCATCTTCTTTAACGTAATATTTTTCAATAAACATATTTCTGTAAATAAATGTCTTTTATTTAAAACATTTCACAAGAAATAAGATTAAGTTGTAACACAACTAAATTGTAATCTATCAGTTGTCAAAATTTGACTTTCGAAAAACCGTACTGTTCCACAGTATTCCCAAATTTATATTGAAATCATAGGGTACTCTAAATGAAAATTTAATTGAAGGCATGGTACAATTATTTACTTTAATTTTTGCCAGACTATTTGATAAATGTAGATTATGGCCAAGTCGCTCGCTTGATTTGACCTCTCCGGATTTCCTTTTCACCTTTTATTTGAAAAAATGTAATATTCCGAAATCTCATAAACAATTTCCAATAACTACAGTACGTAATTGAAAAAGCAATGTAAAATGTAAATAGTAGATTTAACAATTTATCACGACGTGTTCAGTATCGTTTATAAGTAGGAGACCAACAGTTTGAGAATTTCCTTTGTACATAATTGAATTATTTGTAATATAGGTGTTCTATGGGATATTATCACCTGTTCGTTTTAATGTACGTTCAGTTAATACTCGCCACACGAATACGTTCAATCTAAATACCAACTTACTAATGAGATCACCATTATACCGCATGATACGAAATGCTGATAACGTCCACAACGACATATTTACTAGAGAAATCATTTAATAGGTTTGCTTATGTGTTCCTATAAGTATTTCATAAATATTTCACGACTGTCACATATCATTTCATATATTAATATACATAGAGATCATATATGTTATCTGTATATTGATTATGTTTTTCTAATTTGTCATATGTATGTATTAATTTATCTAGTTTTGCCCTATTATTGGGTATTAACCTGTTAGGCAAATAAACCATTATTATTGTTAGAATTATTATTATATAGGTTCTTAAAATTTGTTTCAACTATCGTTTTATATAAATTTCACTTCTGATATCAGCTATTATTGATTTACTAGTAATTCTAACCACATATATTATCCATATTCATATAAAATATTCTAGCCCAAAAATGTAAATATAAAGCGAATAACCAGACAAGCATGGTTGCCAAATATAATTTTTGCTTGAATCTTTAGTAGTCACTCGATACAAGCATTTTAAAGTGTTATTCATTTTTGTCATTTAATGTATTTATTATTGACATATTCAGCTATTTGCATACTCTCAAATCTGAGTAATTATAGTTATTTACGTATCAAGGGAGCAAAGTAATATTTTGAAGTCGAGACATAGGTATTGCCATGTCGAGATTTTGATATTACTTTGCTCCCGTGTTGCGTACAACATTTTTTCGCCCGCACCATAATTTTTACTCCAACAAATAACATAAAAGTATTTACTGAAATTAAATAATTGCAAAATGTAGAAAGCTTTATTAAGTAGAACAGGATACAGTTCCTCTTTTTTTGCTCGTGTCACAACGAAGATGAATTCTAAACCTTTGATTTTTGTGTAAAGAACGCCAAAACTGTATTTTCGCTGATTTTAAAGGTGTGCTTCGCTTTCAATCACAATCTATATAGTGAATACATTCTCTTATATCGACTTGATTTTTCTGAGAGTAACTGCTTTGTTGTGGAGGTAGCGGTTGGTTCACAATTTAGGGGAGTTTTCTGGAACGAAAGATCATTTTCACATTCACTATCAATATTGTAAAGATTGAGAAAAGAAACGAGTTCACAACTTTTTAATTTTTTTACAGTAACTGATGTCAACTGTTAAATTGGATGTAAGCGGTCATGATGATTGTGATGAATGTGTCCGTAACTGTGTCGAATATGCAACACAATATACACCACAGCGGTTGTTATTGTTTTTCTATCTCTATATAATGAAATCTTTCTATCATTGTTAAGCACGGAGATGTAATATATTTGATTCCTATAGGGCGTTATGACGATAGTAACTCAGTTATGCTTTCTTAATATAATGAAGGGCGAAAAAATTTCTTTACATCTTTTTCGCTTCATTATTTATTTATTTATTTGTATATAATTTTGTATCTAGTTCTGAGTTTCTTTAGGCATTTAGATATTGATATTTGTTTAGAAAAAGTCGTTCGCATGATATGTCTAAAGAGAAAAGCCTGTACCGCATACGTAGACCACCATAACATTTAAGAAACAGCTTAAACATAATATAGCTTGTATTCTTCCGTGATCGGACTGGAGCGGCGTCGTTGGAACTGCTTCCTTCTTGACCGACGTTTCGTCCACTGTTGCAAGGCACATCTTCAGGGGCGCTACTGCTGTAGAAAGTCAGTTTCAGTGCAGCAACTGCATAGATTTACTTATAACATAATCAATATGTAAATAAAATAAAAATGACACCCATGTCTGTAGTATGATGAATCCATTCCGATATAATATTCAGAAGCTTATAATTAAAGGTACCATGTCTTCTTGAAAAGATAATACTAATATGGCATTTATCATAGTTAAGTTACATACTATTGACTATATAACATTCTGCAAGAAAATAAATATCCTTCTGAAGTTGTCCACCATTCATGTAAGCATCCATATATAAATATTCTTAAATCATTTACGTACGCCTGATATTTAAAAGGGGTGACGTTTTTGTACGATGGATATTTATTAAATAACGTCCGTTTTTGAATAAGAAGAAAAATACTGTAAATATCATTAAAATATATTTGTTTCTACATTCTACATACTTTCATCTACTTTTCTATAATTTCCACTTTTGTTCAAATATTTGTCATACCGTTCAACAAGTTTTTGGAATTCGCTGTCAAGAAGTGCAAAGAAGTGCAGTTTTCACTTCTTCGTCTTCCTTGAGCCGTTGAATTAGACCTTCTGTTTGTGTAGAAATATATGACCTTGCATTGTCATGGAGCAAGATTATACAACGGAAGACAGTAGGCCACACCGCTTGTTGTGTACGGTAGACCAAAGTTTTCTCAACGTCTTACAATACGCATTAGTATCGATTGTCATGCTTTTCGGCATAAAATCCATTAACAAAATCCCTTTCCTGTCCCAAAATACAGTTGCCGTAATCGTTCGTGCTGAAAGTGTTTGTTTGGCTTTTACTCTGGTTGGCGACGATGTGTGTCACCATTCCTTTGACTGTTTCTTGTACTCAGAAGTCATGTGAGACGCAAGTCTCATCTTCAACAAAATGTAGTACAAGAATTAATCTCTAATAGTATATAAGTCCCAAACGATGAAGTATAGCCTTTACGCATAGCTTTTTGTTTCGTGACCGTCAGAAAGCAGTATTGGAACCCACCGACAACACAATTTTCGATATTTCAATTTCTCTAAAACAATGATGTGCAAAACTAACATTGAAACCGGTATAAAATCAATTAATAACTTTGAAATCGTGAATCGTCGGTTCTCTCGAATTTCGTTGTTCACGAACCAAATCTTCAGAAGCCAGAGAAGATCGGTCAGGGCGTGGCGCATCATGCACATTAACCCGTCCGTCCTTGAACATTCTCACCCACTTTCTAGCTTTACTGTCGCTGATAGCATTATCACCGCAAACCTCACAAATCTGACGGTGAATTTCCGCTCTTATCAAATTTCTCGCACTCAAGAATCTAATTGCAGATCGCGTCTCACAGTAGGTTATATGATTCAATTTTCTTAAACACTATAAACTTCTACAGCTTGGCACACCGATAGACGATACCGCTGCAAATGGCGTCTACGCGTAAAGTATGTTGAGAGCAAATGCGCGCGCTCACTCCAGCGATCGCGCAATCATTCTCACTTTCATTCACAAGCGGACCTTATTTAAAAATATCTCTCGTATACCATTTATAAAAAGTAAAAAAAGAATTGGTGCTAAATGGCTGCCTTGAGGCGCACTGGAAGTAAGTATTTTAGTTCTAGAGGTTGTTGATGATACTTTAACAATCTTAATTCTATGAGACAGGTATCAAGTAATCCACGAAATTAAGTCAGTAAAGTTAGAATTTGTAAAGCAATAATTTGTGATTACCGCGGTCAAATGCCTTATAAAAATCCACATAATCGACGTCGCTGATAAAATACGAAAATTGTAGCCAATTCAGAATATATGTAGATCTATATATGTATGTGTATGCATATTGTACTTGGATTTGAATGAATTTGAAAATTATTATATACAGATTTATGAATATATATTCCCAAATGCATATGTTTGTATATTAAATCACAGAATCACGCTTTCCACTTTCGTCTTACTCCGAAATATCTGAATAGGATACAGCAAATTTGAATAGTCCTGAGAGAGAGGTACGCTCGTTGAAAAATGGATTTCCTTAGGAATTATCGACGTACGAGTATATAGCACGCCCTCGTTTACGGAAATGGAAGTCTGGAGCGCAGAACGTAATGAATTTTAAGGGGTGTTGAAAGATGTAGGAGGAATTAATCCTAGATTTCTACGAGTTGTCCAAAAAACTTCAAATGTACTCTAAAGAAGTGTTTCTTGTTTTGTCTAAATCAACGTAATTGTATTTAATTCGTGATTTCGGTTACCGAAGAGCGCGTTCGCTATTTCAGGAAACTACAAAAGGAAGCAGTTTCATGGAAGCGTAACGAAGTAGAAAATTAAAGCAAAGCCTTTTTTCTTTGTGTTCAACGGTCATTAGCAGCATTGAAAATTATAGTTAAATAACGGATAGTATATATCTCTAGTATATAGTATATATATATATATATATATATATATATATATATATATATATATATATATATATACTATAGTATATATATAAGCGACAGCCCGGATAGCTGTAGACTTGGGTTCGAGTCCCAACGTAGACCATATTTTTCAATTAAAAAAAATTTCGTATGATTTGCTTTGTAATTTGTAGACAGCAATGTTTACATCCTCACTTACTCTGCAATTACATACATTCTAATTTGATATTTGTAAATATTTCAGCTATGGAGCTATGGAGTAATAATTAGCATTACCAACATTCAAATCTGGCATCAGCTCTCAAAATACTGACATCTGCTTTCAATAACTCACATCTACTTTCGAAATAGGCATCTGCTTTCTAATCTGACGTTTGCTTTCATAACTGACACCTGCTTTCAAATCAGACATCTGCTTTCATTAACTGACATTTGCTTTCACTAACTGACATCTGCTATCAAAACTGACATGAGCTTTCAAAACTGACTTCTGCTTTCAACTTGACATCTACATTCAATAACTGACATCTGATTCATTAACACTGTTACTTTATAATGCATTTCTAAATAGCTTGAACCTGGGTCTATTGTGGCTTAGTGGTAAAAGCGACAGCCCGGATAGCTGTAGACTTGGGTTCGAGTCCCAACGTAGACCCTATTTTTCAATAAAAAAAAAATTCGTATGATTTTCTTTGTAATTTGTAGACAGCAATGTTTACATCCCCACTTACTCTGCAATTACATACATTCTAATTTGATATTTGTAAATATTTCATATAAAAGCCGAAAAACTCCGAAAAACTATATATATATATATATATATATATATATATATATATATTTCAAAATACAGGTTCATCGAAAAAGGTGTCCGGGATTTTGAAGCGAAATAAAAATCTAAATGGTAGAATATTTATTTGCCCTCAAAAAGCGCAGCAAATCTTAAATTTAATTAATAAAGTCAGTGGGCGCCAGCGCAGACGCCATCTTGCCTCGCGCCGCCATTTCAATCTGGCTGGACTTGATCAGTCAGTTCACAACCATCGTGACTACTGTACAGCAGAAAGCGCAGTGTGTACGCTGTGTGTGGTACGCTGAGTTCAAATCAGTCGTGTTAGTGCAGCATCATTTTCGCAGAACTTATAGACAAAATCCGCCTACAGATAAAGCCATTGTTCATTGGTTTAATCAATTTAAGGAAACTGGAGGTGTTGACATCAAGAAATCTCCAGGATGGCCAGGTACATCGAAAGAGTATGTTGAGTGTATAAGACAGTCATGTGTCCGAAGTCCTAGGAAGTCCATTGCCCGACGCAGTTTGAAACTTGGTATGGCTAAAACAACTATTCAAGATATTCTTCATAAGCGTCTTAAATTACATGCTTACAAATTTCAACTAAGACATGGAATAAAACCATCAGATAAGCCTAGACGCATTGACTTTACCGTACAGATGCTACGTAACATTGACGACGATGTAAACTTGTATCCTAACAACATTTTAATCGGCGATGAGGCAGCACTTATTTGGACATGTTAGAAATGTAATAGTTTGCTCAAGTTGAAGAAATTCAAAGGGAAAAAGGCCTTAATGTCATTTTCCAGCAGGATGGACCTCCATGTGACTACAGCCTAATCGTCCAAAAAGCTCTCAACAAGAAATTTCCTAACCGTTAGATTAGGAGAAATGGTCCTGTTTTGTGGCCACCTAGAAGTCCTGATTGACGCCATTAGATATTTTCTTTTGGGGCTACGTTAAAAACCTTGTTTGTTCTGAAAAAATTCTTGACCTACAACATTTTAGAAAGAGAATCAACGTAGCAATTTCAATTGTGACTCCTGAAATGCTTCAGAACACCTGGCACCTTAGGGTAGATTATCGGCTATATGTCGGCCGTGCGACGGAGGGGAGCTCACATTGATACTTTTTTAGATGAGATAAAAAAATTTAAGATTAGCTGCAACTTTTGATGTACAAATAAATATTCTACCATTTATATTAATGGATCAATTCTGTGCATATCTGTAAGATCTGTAAATCCAATCTGTAACTAGATACAGATTAAATTGCAATTATTTGCAAATATTTTATTTACAGAATGTCTATAAGTGTTACAGATTCCCGTAAATTTTACGTGTTGCAGTGTTAAAAGAAAAATATGAATAACATAGCTAGAAGATTATTTATTAGAATTTTATTAGAGGAATACGAAGACAGTTAAATAATAACAATCTGTTATTTATTAATTATGTTCTAGAAACAATTTAAAAACAAACTATAAATATATGTACATACTTCAGGAACTACATGCGAATATTTTGTCGTAGCATTAGGGACAATATAAGCGTGTCTGAAGTTCCCGAGGCTCACTTTAAACAATTATTCAGATTGGGTAAAGCCAGTGTATAAGACTTAATAACATCTCCGGAATAATTTATTCATTTGCAAGGAATTTGCACTATGCTCTGGCGATATTCAGTAGCATTTATTGTTTGCTTCACTTGTGCCTCTAGAATATCAGCTTCATTGTTAGTATCGAGACTAATCGTTATTGAAATCGATAATAATTTCTGTACTATCATCTATTACATCTCCCAGGTTCTTCCTCTTCTTCTTCTTCTTCTCTGTTTTGGGTTGGATGCCATCACGTCCAAACACTTGAGCACACTACTCTTTGTACTATCCCCAATAGATCTCTCAATTCCACTCTGTTAGCCTTGTGTCCTCGCTAAAAGCCACTATCCTCCTCAGGGGAAGTTTGAGTACACTCGAAGGATCCAATAGATCTCTCCCGAAATATTTCTGTCTGAGTTCCTTCAGTTCCTCGCACGTGCGTATTACATGAAGGCTAGTTTCCTCCTGTTTTTCACATCTCCAACACCAGGGCTCGCTAACCATGTCCATGGTGTACAAATGCTTCCTTAAAGGACAATGTCCGGTTATTAACCCGGTAATTATTTTAATTTCTCTTTTGCTACTACGAATTAGGTTGGCTGAAAACTTTCCGTCCAGCCCCCTTAGTAGTGTTTTGGTATGGAGTTGACCTTCCGTTAACATCCATTTATTTTTATGTTCTTTTTCTAGCCATAACCAGATCTCCCTTTTAGCGGAATCCTTAGTGATTTCACATACAGGTTCTGGTCCTATGAAGTTTCTATTAGTACCTTCTTTGGCCAGTTTGTCTCATTGCCTTTAATTCCCTAATGTCCTGGTACCCATATCAGCGACACTGTATTGTCTTGTGCCAGGTTATTGAGGACCTGTTTACAATATTTCACCAGCTTAGACCTGGTAGATGGGTTCATAATGGCTTTAATAGCCGCCTGACTATCAGTCATTATGTTAATTTTTTTGCTTGCGCAGCCGGCTTCCCGAATTTCATCGGCGCAGGCTGCGACTGCTAACAATTCGGTCTGGAAAACCGTAGTATGTTTCCCCAGACATATCGATATCTTCCTTCTAGGGCACATTCCGCATATGCCTGCACCTGCCCCCTGACTAGATTGTGATCCATCAGTGTACCAGGTGCCGGCACCACAATCGATCGAGCGACTTTTTGCCTGTTCCCTGGTCGGTATAAGTATGTTCAGCTTAGCTGTAAACATAATTTCAGGTGCCATACTCTCTACCGGCATTTGAAATATCGGTTCTTCCAGTATAGTTCCTGTAATATCTGTATGGCTCCCTACAACCTTATTACGACACCATACGTCATTGGCCTTCAGCCTCAGTATCGCAGCCATTGCCTCCGCCCTTATAAATAGTTCCAGCGGAGGGAGACCCACGATGGCCTCCATGGAAGCGGTTCCCGTGCTGTTCATAGCTCCCGTGATTCCCAACACGGCCTGTCGCTGGAGAGTCGTGAGGAGCCCCACCGACGATGTCCGCTCCGTCCTCCTCCACCAGACAACTGCCCCATAGGTAATCGTTGGTCTTATTAATGCTGTGTACAACCAGTGTACCACATTTGGTTTTAGTCCCCAGGTCTTGCCAACAGCTCTTCTGCATCTCCAGAAGAGCTGCGCCGCCCTGTCTGCCACTTTGGCTAGGTGTCTGCTCCAATTCAGTTTCGCATCATGTGTTATGCCTAGATACTTCACTTCATTGGTTAGTTCTAACTCTTGTCCAAACAGCTTTACGCTGCCCAGATCATTTAGTTTTCTCATGTTGGTAAAGGCTACCAACTTGGTTTTTTAAGGATTGACAGTTAATCCCTCCTCAAGGCACCATCTTTCTACAATTCGCAGAGCATTTCGCATGATGCTCGCCACTGTCCCCGAGAATTTCCCCTGGGACACTATGACAATGTCATCGGCGAACCCCTGCGTCCATATTCCCTGGTCATTTAATGTCCTGAGGAGATTATCCACTACTAGACTCCATAGTAGTGGTGACAATACGCCTCCTTGAGGACACCCTTTTGTTGTCCTCATGCAGATCGTTTTGTTTTGCATTTGGGCATGAACTACTCTGCTACGCAGCATGTTATGAACCCAGTTGCATGTGGTACTTTTTATTTTTCGATCTCTTAAAGATCGAATAATAGAAGACATCGATGTGTTATCGAAAGCTCCCTTTATGTCTAAGAAGACTGCAAGTGCAATTTCCTTGTAGTGTAGGCTCCTTTCGAGCCCTCTCACCAGGCTATGCAGGGCAAACTCACCTGATTTTCCCATCTGGTATGCCCATTGCAGTGGGTGTAGAGGAGATTTATCCAGAGCCCCTTCTTTAATATTTAAATATATCATTTTTTCCATAGTCGTCAACATAAAAGAGGTAAGACTAATTGGTCTAAACGATTTAGGGTGGGTATATGTTACTTTTCCGGGCTTCGGAATAAACACTACCCTAGTTTCTCTCCATGCCCTAGGGATATAACCCATAGCATGGCTAGACCTGAATATCTCCATTAGATGACCCATAATTTCACCAATTCCCTCTTGAAGGAGCTTGGGAAACACTCCGCCTGATCCTGCGGATTTATATGGTTCAAACGATCCTATCGCCCATCTAATTAAATGGAGCTTGAAGATCTCGTTTGATGTCTCCCAATCATTCCTAGTCGCCCTCCAAGAGGTGACAACTTGATTGGTATCACAATCATCCATACGCTCCGAACCTGGAAAGTGTACCCCAGAAGATACTCTAAAGTCTCTTCCACGGTAATGGTACACCTCCCGTCCGATTTTTGTATAGATCTAATTGCGTTGGAAGGATCTTTTTTGAGAATTCTGTTTATTCTGGTCATGTCAGGAACACCTTCGATGTCCTCACAGAATTTTCTCCAGGCCTTCCTTTTGCTCTCTTTGATTTTATCATTGTATTTATTGAGGAGAGCCTTGTAGGCTTCCCAATTACCTGTTTTCTTCGCCCTATTAAATGACCTGCGAGTTTCTTTCCTTAAATTGGTTAACTCTGCATTCCACCAGGTAGCCCGCTTAGCTATACGGCGCTCCCTTAGGGGACAGTTATCTTCATAGCAGGAAGGAATGCTCCGTTGCAACCAGTCAACAGCCAACTCCAGCTCTTCCACATTCCCTATTCTAACAGGGATATTTCGGGTCGCAGCTAACAGGTCTTCCTTGTAAGAGCCCCAGTCTGTTCTCTTGGGATCCCTGTATAGTCTGGGTTCCGTTAAATCTGTACATAGTTCATAGCGGACATACGCATGATCAGAGAGCGACAGCTCATCGGATACATGCCACCCCCTTACAATATCCCGTATTCCCAACGTACATAAGGTTATATCTATAACTGATTCCCCCCTTGATGTCTTAAATGTCGGTTTATCACCTTGATTCAGACAGTTAAGTTCAGTACCACAGAGATAGCTAAAGAGAGACTTACCCCTATAATTGTTATCCTTGCTGCCCCAAGCCTTATGATGAGCATTGGTATCTGCGCCGATAATCAATTCGATTGTTCTTACTGGTATATGCCACCAAGGCCTCAAGATCAGCCCCAGGTAGCTCTGGAGAGTCAATGGGTAGGTATAGAGACGCAATTGTCGTCTCCAATGTCCCCCCCATCGACACTCAGTCTAATCCTGGCTGCCGTCATGTCCCGACTGCATAGCTCCATGATAGGCATCACGTCCAGGTCGTCCCTGAAACAGATACAAGTTCTAATTTTAGTGTCTGGGACAACAACTAGCAGCTCCCTTCCCCTAATATTTAGTCCTCCCACCTTACCTCTACTTATCCACGGCTCTTGGATGAGGAGGATATCGATATCTTCAGCCAGCGTCCTTTGACAAAGTGCCGCTGTGGTTGTTTTCTTATGTTGAAGATTTATTTGAAGAATCTTCAACATTTTGACACTTAGAGGTTGATGCCTGATATTCTTCTAGAGTACCCTAATCCTGCATCACCGTTTTCTGGTCTTTTCTTGTTTCGAGGGTTACAAAGCTAGCCCTCTGAAAGCGATAGTAAGGTCTCCAATCAGTCCTCACCAACGTTTCCTCAGACTCCTTGTCAATCCGAAGGCCCACATGTAGGCCCTTTTCGGAAGACCTGGAACTGAGGGTAATCCATCGGTCCACTTTAAGCCCTGGATTTTGCCTCGAGTCTTTTCAAGCCCACTGTCAGATCCTCTTTTTTAGTCTCTGGCAGAAACGCTCAAACTCGTTGCTGTTTTGGCAGCTCCTCGCTCTTCACGAGTCTCCAAACAGTTTCCTTTTCCAAGTAATCTCTCGTAGTGTTGCACGAGTCTTCATCTGCACAGATGACTCCATAGTAGCCGTCCATAAGACGGGAGGATTCAAACCTCGGCGCCTTCCGCGCCCTATCTATGACCATCATCAGGGCCTCTTGTATAGCTCCCACATTTCCCTCAGTCACTAAGCTGACCGGGTAATCTTTAGGAACTATTGCAGCCTGAATACCTTTAAGAGCTGCTTTGTAACTCACACCCGAAGCAAAAAACTTCGTGCGCTTAATTACTTTATCCTCAGGAGTGCCCCTAGCCGACACGCTTCGTTTAACGGCCCCTGTTGGCTTAGGTTCTCCCTGAGGTTCTTTTTAGGAAACTGGGAGCCTTATTTTACTGGTATCCACCCCCTGTTTCCTCATCTTCTTTAATTTCTTTCTTTGTGCCCCGGAAAGATGTTTCCTTTCCATGGGTGCACCCTCTGTTTTCGCAACGTTCTCAGTTTCATTCCGTTGCGTTTCAGTTTTGTTTTTTGGAGTCTCATCAGTCTCCATTGCCAAGGGAGTCTCTATAGACTCCTTAGGTTTTGGATTCTCCTCAGACTCAGACATCTTTTTAATAATTTGGTTTGTTTCTCGGTTCATATAATTCCCACGAGTATGGAAGAAGTATGAGGTCAATGCTCGGAGAGCTTCCATTACAGGCACAAGGCGTAAATACAAGGGGGTGCCGCCTAGTGCCCCCAGGGGAACGTTTGAGACCACATATACCCCAGTTGCCATTCAGCTCTAAGCACGTTGCCTTACACCGTAGCTTGGGTGAGCTGGTCCGCGGTGACAGCTTTCGCTAAGGATTAAAAGGTTTTTAGACCTATACATCCCGCTTATGACTGCCACTAATCAGGTCCCCCAAGAGAGACCTGACCGTCCCCTTATCCGCCACCTAGGGACGCGCCTGGTGGGTAGCTCAACCCCCGCGGAAGAGGTCCGCGAACAGGATCTCCCAGGTTCATTATTATTCATCATATTTCATTTGATTTTTCTATCCCATCAAAATTTATCTCACTATTTATTCCTGTAACAGCAACTTTTCCCCGTACACATAGTCCTCTTTCTTCTAAATCATCTCCAAATATCATTCAAACCAACGCATTGTGGTTCCCACTGCTTCTCAATGTAA
The DNA here is from genome assembly GCA_935421215.2 of Melolontha melolontha. Taxonomy (NCBI): domain Eukaryota; kingdom Metazoa; phylum Arthropoda; class Insecta; order Coleoptera; family Scarabaeidae; genus Melolontha; species Melolontha melolontha. Next base: position 180,704,586 of record OW285235.1, read on the forward strand.
TTTGCCTTCAAAGTAGGGTCGATGGTTCCACTTCTAAAGTGACAATCTCTTTCCATATACTGTTATTATAATTCAATTTGCTCTTAACTTGTATTTCTTGTATATTTTCGTTTTTGGCTGCTATAACATGAATGATATAAATAACGAATAGACGATAACATTAAACGCGCAATACGTGCATCAATACGCGCAAGTACAGATTAGGTCAACTTGAACAAATACATTATGGCGCAAATCCACGCTTTACAAATAATAAACGTAAAGATAGGCACACATTTTATTTACAGAAAAATGCATAGTATTGCTCTAATCGTACGTTTGTAAGTATACACTTACAGACTTCTATAACTTTACAGACCTGTAACTTTACTGATCTTCGTGAATATTACAAGAAACTTTTCGACAACTTTTTCGATGACCCTATATAATATGTAAAAGAACTAATGTGATACTATTTTTCAGTTATTGATAAAGCTAAAGTGAATCAAATGTTGCATAGTAAACGAAGTTTCCTTTGTGAAAGTACTAGGCTATAATACGATATATTTCTCGTTTCGCGAAATTCGTAAACATCTATTAACCTACAATAATACGAGGATCGATCAGAACGTCCTTGACTTTTTAAATGAAAGATTACATTTCTCAGCATAGTCTTCTTTGAGTTCAATATAGTTCGTTTTGGGTTTCTACAATTTTTTGAATCCACTTGAATTAATAAGATTTATCGAGATTCTCAATAATCGATTGTCTGAACGATAATTTCATCGTTGGGACCAAATCTGCATTTCTTCAAGCCTGGAAACAGAAAATAGTCATTGGGGGCTAAGTACGGAGAATATGGCGCATGAGGGAGCAATTCGTAGCTCAGTGTTTTGCTATGGCGACTACGCACGTATGCACCCAAGCGTTTTCTGAACGGAAACTTTCTTTTTCAGTAAATGCGGTCGTTTTTTCTTACGATCATTGTTGAACCGATCCAATAAGTTGCTGTAATATTCGTCGTTGATTGTTTTTCTCTTTTGATGATAATCGATGTAGATTAAGCCACGTGCATCCCAAAATACTGTCTCCACGACCTTGTTGGCCGACCGACTCGCCTTGCCTTAGGTGTGGATTTGTCTGGAAACCCCACTGTTTTGACTGGCGCTTTAGTCTCCGGTATATTGCAATGGAGCCATGCTTCATCCACCGTTATGAAACCGCGCGAAAACTCGTCCGGATTGCAGTTACAACGCCAAACACTCCTTCGAAGTTGCCACACGGTCGTTGTTATCAATTATGAGCAAACGCGGCACTCATTTCGCAAATAGCTTTCTCATACGCAAGTGATCATTCAATATTGAAACCACTAAACCATATGATATCGACTTTCAATCTCTGACCGCCCAACACCATATCGTGGATTTTATTAATCGTTTTGGATTTAGTGACCTCAACTGGTCGCCAAGGAAGTTCGTTGCTCGTGCTTATGCGACCACAACGAATTTCAGTAAACCACTTCTTTACCATTTATTCTGATGCTGTAGAAACCCCACAGCATTTATCAAACTTAGTCTTAGTTTTAGTGAAAGTTTTTCAAAAAAATGCTTCATGCGTACAGCAAATTCACTTTTTCCATTTTCACCAAAATTCTCGAAATTGCCTGCTTAAAATGGCTGTTAAACTTTAACTAAATGACTAATCTTTTTCAAACTTTGTTAGTAGTCTATTGACTGATGGTAGTAGTTAATTGAAGCAGTGTTGCTTTTCAATTAACAACGCGGAAAATTGGCAAAGTTACAGACATAATGATCCACCCTTGCAAATATATGTTGAAACAAATACGTATACGTACATACACTAGGATACAAAACGTATACGAATTTCTTTCTTTGTCCTCATCACCATACGATAGAAGTAACCAATGTCTAAGTTAACTCGCCGAATATGTCAAACTTGTACGACAAATGTCCCATCTCACGACATTTGGCGGTCAAGAAATGCACCGTCTGTCGACGGTTTCCGTGGGTAAGTTAGCAGAAAAAAGCTATGCCTTAATATGTGTAATTCAGTACTCGTAGTCTTGATGGCTCTAATATACCATGTCGCCAGGCGTGCTTTTCTTGACCGGCAGATGTCGAGAGATATTTCTCTGATAGGTATTTTTGTCCTACGAGTTTGACATATTCAGGAGACCAGCCTAGGCATTAGTTACTTCTGTCGTACGCTGTGGCCAAGGAAAGTCTGAAAGATGTGTCCGTACGTTGAGGTCCCCAATGTGAATTTGCAGCCATATGTACGTATACAGATTCTTTTAGCGTACCTATATATGTGTATTATATATATTATCGTATTTATACGCTTGATACTAACAGCCTAGCTAACAAAAGAGAAGCTGAAATGGATAAAGTAAAAACATGGTTCTCCAATAATAACTTCAAATCGAACAATGACGAGACGAAAGTACTTACCTTCCCAACGCGTCTGCATCAAACTGGAGACAAAGCGACCTTTTTGGGACTACATATGAATGATATGCTAAACTGAAATGATCACATAAATAAATATGTAGTAAATTGAGTACAGCAATTTATACAATAAGACAGATGAAGAATGTTTCCCCCCAGGCCGCGAGGTTAGCCTATTTCTCAAATTTTCATAGTCTTGCATCATATGGCATAATTATATGGGGAAGCTGTTCTGATATCCAGTGTATTTTAGTAGTACAGAAGAGGGTTATTAGGGTGTTGTGTGATCTATAGGGTGAGAACAGTAGCAGGGACTTCTTTAGACAGGAGCGCATACTTACCACCATAAGCGTGTACAATCGGGAATGTGTGAGGTTTGTGCCATTTTGAAGCAAATTCAGCTCATCAGAAATATGACACATGGATACAAGGACGCGCTAGCGATCTCACACCGCCGCCTTAAAGTGACACAGCAAGGTATCGATTATTAGCGCTCAAAGTCGTACAATCAACTTTCGAGTGACATAAAAACTTTAAGTATAATTAAATTTTCAAGAGTAGTTAAGCAACCCCTGTTTTCACGCTCTTTTTATACAATTTGCGAGTATCTTGAGTGTGTTTTCTAGCTTGTTGTTTCCGGTTTCTTCGTGTCGACTTTTTTGTTTTTTTTTATTTTGTTGTAAATATACATATTGCTATGAATTGTGATTTTGAAATTTGCTTATTCACAATTCTCGACAAATCTATCCAGCTAGGATACTCAGTCGATTTTACTTTCAAAATGGTACTGCTTTCCTCCCAGGGTTCCAATCGAAAATGTGGACAAAAGATTATTTTAGTTGAGCGCCACTCAAAATTTATTTGAGAAAAATAGTAATATCTTTAAGTTACTTGTTTTCTTGAAATAAGGATAAATAATAATAAACACAATAAAATTTAAATGAAACTTTAATACAAAAATCAAAAAAAGAAAAAAAAAATATCTTTATAAAGTATAAAGATTAATATTGCCTCATTTAACAATATTATTAAGGTAAAAATAACGCATGTAAGTGACCGCAGCATGCGATCAAAAACCTTTATGACTTCCGATCAAAATTAAAACTAATAAATTACAAAGATGCTTTTTAATTTCTCCCACAAGAAACAAAATCAAAATAAACTATTTGACAGACCGAAACAAACTCTAACGCATGTGCAACCACATGTAAAAAAATGCCCTTGATATCCCAAGCGTACTAAAATTTTACATTTACAGAAATGTTTTTTTATACTAGAAATTTTAAAAAACCTTCTTTGTCATTTATATCAAATAACTAAGATTAAATTTCAGAACGATTATAATAATACAATAGAAAAATTACAATATTCAATTCGTTCAATATAAAAATAAGATATCTTTTATAAAATATATTACTTACGTAAAAAATACATATTCATATAATCGAGACACATGAGTAAGAAAGTGTTAAAAATCAATTACGAGATTTACAAACTCGTAAATAAATCGGTAATGATATAAGCAAGCACAAAAACACAATTAAATCAAAAAACAAAAACCGAAATTACTAAAACAAAGATAAAGATTTATCTTTAAATAAACACACCTTTCTTACTTCACTGAACACTTGTGTCTGTCTAAAGGTCAAATCAAGCGCGTAGGCTTAGAATATAAAACCAGCTTTTTTCACAAAAATAATAAATTTCAAAAAATATTCACTCAAAAATAATTAAACTTTTCAAAATATTTGTGGGGAAAAGTTCATAGCAATATGTATTTATTTGTATTGCTAATTTTTTCTATATTTATTATTTTAACAAATAAAGCCTGAATACTAATAACCTGCTTCGATAAGGATCGAATGCACATTGTTCACCATACAGCAAGTAATAGTTTATCTTACTTTTAAGAGTCAAATTTAATATTCACATTACTCTATTTGAGTACTAATTGTGTTGTTCATTACACTTCGAAAGTATTGTTCTATTTACATATCAAATATTTGTAAAATCTACCACATTATTAAGCTACAAGAAAAGTTAACTCTAGTTGTATTTAATACTCGTTTTTGTTTACTGAACTACAAGTTTGGTGTATATTTCTACAATACATTCACAACAAATATTTTTTCGACGAAATGAAATTTTGCAATTATTAATAGAATATTTCACTTACTAAATCAATATCAGTTTTATAATAAATTTTTACTTTCTTTTTACACGCATAGAAATATCTTTCTAAACACTGTACTTCAATTTTAAAATTTCTGTGTGCTCGTTAAGCATGAACCGCAAACAGCATATTAGCGCAAGAGAATTCTTTGCGGTTTGTTGATTGTACGTTATATTTATAGCCACTTTAAAATGCTCTTAAGATAGTCTTAAATCATAGTTAAAATCTTCTCTAAAATAATTGCAATATCAACATCTAGATTAAATAAACATGATATTTATACGGCTGAGTTAAATTATAATGTCCCACTATATGAAACTGACCTCTTCTGCACTGAGAAATATTTATTTATACGTGACAAAAGAAATATGCAAATCGCCTGAACCCATTTCATACAAAATATGCCATAATCATTCTCGCAATTGCCAGACAAGTAATATCTATTAAAATCGATGCCACAATATACAGTGTGACGCCGTCTAGTCTGTAGAGGTCATTAAATGCCTACTATCCAATCGTGGTCGTCGTCCCCTAGTATGTTTCCCCTTTTATTAAAAGAACTTTCGCTGAGGAAACTCTCTTCAGTCTTACTGCTATTTTCTCGATTTTGTGCGTGTGTATATATATATAAATATATTAGTACGTGCATGTGATGCAATATGGTAATAAAATAAATTATTAGGGTGACATTATGAATCACGTTTTTGTAGTTTTACTAATGTATCAACTAATACATAGGAAGTTTCGTATTTATTACTCATACAAATGAATTTAACTAACCTAAGGTCAGAGTCGGATAAAATGGAAAATTAATATCCTCAATAGTAATACATTCTATATATTTTTAAGTGTAGCTATTACTTTTAGTTTTATAGTAAGAAATTATATACTAATAGTATGGTGTAAACCAGTTTTCTACATTTATTAAAAGCAGTTACTTGAAAACTCATGCAAGTTGTACTCGTTGCTCGACAAATACCGTTCGACCTTATTACTCATAGTTATTAATCTGACAATAAAAGGAATAAGCGGATAGGCAAACAGAGACCATTGTTGTTCATGTTATGTTGATACATGGTTTACAATGTTACAAACTTTGTATATTCACAAACGATTATCTTAGTACAATACGCTGGGAACAAACAATCTTAGATAAAATACAGTATGACCATAAATTATAAAAATACTTCAACCACAATTATAGTCTGTCCATAGATATACCGATAGGACTTCAAATAACAAGTAGATAGTATTCCAATGTATAACTACTTTAATTAGACACCTTGCAGTGAAAGTTTACAGAAATGCAAACAGTGATTATAGTATTGGCATAGAAACCAGAGAAGTATGAATTTTTATTGTATTAGAACTAACAATAAGGTTCCTAGCCTTTATTTCGATAATTAGGAAATAATAATTTATATAGATAAACATATATGCATTAATCGTCTCCGGAATTTTCAATACTCGTAGATCTCGGTTTCCGGGTTGGAACCACATCGAGATCGGCGTAATTACCAACGTTTCGTCCACTGTTGCAAGGGGCATCTTCAGGGCTGTAGGTAGATGTCCGTCGATTTGCAATAGCTTGAAGAATGCTAGGACTTCTTCTTCTTCTTAGAATGGATTTCTTCTCGAAATGAACTTAGTTCTTTGTTTCGAATCGTGAGTGTTTTGTTCGTGACGTGGATTAATTCCACTCCGTTGTTTTGTTTCCAGAGTTGTGAGTGTTTGTGTTTGATTAATAATTATTAATTATTAATCGTGTGTGTTGTGCGATCATGTGTTGAGTGTGTGTCTGTGTGTTTGACGATTTTTGCGTTAGGTCATGTATTAATTTGTATGTGTTTACTTTTTGTTGTTAAGTGTTATTATTTTCTCTGTTTGAATTACAAAGTCGTGTATCTGTTGTGTTGTTGCGTTTGTGGAGTGAAGTGTGATTAGCATTTTGCCTAGGGCAAGTGCGAGTTCGTCGGTTGTGTTTGGTGTTGTGTTGTTTCGTTTTTGTGTCCACGGGTTTGTTGTTGGGGGTGGTGCTGGGATGTAATTTGGAGTGGTCTTTTTGTTAGAGTTCTTCGGGTTATTAGGGCAGTTGAGGAATGTAGATAGGTGGGGACCACCGCAGTTTTCACACTTTGGTGGTGTTGTTTTTGGTTTTGTGCATAAATGTGTAGAGTGTGAGTCGCCGCATTTCATGCATTTGTAGTGTACGTTACAGTGTCTTTGTTGGTGTCCAAAAGTCTGACATTTGTGGCATTGAATTATGTCTGGCCGTGTGTTAAGTGGTTCGATTTTAATCGTAAGTCCACAGCAGTCGGGTATGTTAAACATTGATTTATATTGTCTCGTCAGTTCGATTAGTACAAGTAGTGCGGGTTTGCCGTGTTTTCCATTCATACGTTTTATCTTTAGTGGTGGGTAGCCTTGGTCAGTCAGGTCGTTTGTTATGTCAGTGTCGGTGATAAAGGTAGGAATGCCACGCATAACTACCTTTAGTGTCTTTTCGTTTCGTAATTGAAACGTGTAAAATTGAATGTGTTCTGTGTTGAGTATGTGTTTAAGGGTGCGGTAGTCTTCGTCAGTTTTAGGTTCGATGTGTATACCAGGTTTTACAAGTTTGTTTTGTACGCTGTTAATGTTGTGTGTCTTAAGTATTTGTCGTATGTGTGCCAATTTGTCTTTCTCTGTGATTATGATTTGTGCGATTTTGTGTGTTTTGCGTGTTTCGGTGTTTGTGTTTTGTGTGGTGTTTGTTTTGTCACTTACCCTGGGTGTGCTGTCTGATGTTGACGATTGTGGGGTGAATTCGGTTGTTTCTTCTTCTATTTTATCCTCGGAGTTGGTTCCTAGGGCACTGTAGGAGTTTTTTGTTTCGATCGGTGTAGTTGTTTCGTCTGTTTCCAGCGTCTTTGTAAATTTCGGGTATATAAAGTCATCAGTTTTTTTTTCAGGTTGTTTCTTGTTCTGTATTCGGTGGTGTTTTTCTTCTTTGGGCGGTTCGGTATTGTTTTCTGTTATCCTGACTTCTATTTTCGGTTGATCTGGATCTACCATAAATATGCTCGGCGATGTCCGTAGAATTTGTTGTATGTCGCTTTCGTTGAGCGTTTGGCCAATTATATTGCGTGTATCTTCAATTAAATCGGGTGGCCAGTTGATATTGGTGTTGGGATTCTCTATTAATTTCGTTAATGTAATAATTCGCCCGGCCATTTCTTCCGGCTTCGTTTGACGATTTGTCGTCATCGGTTATCTCAAGTTGATACTGCTGGAACAGAGATCGCAGTGTGAATGCTAGGACAGAGACCGACACAACTTATATAGGGTGGACCGGGTCAGATGGTGGCCTGCTATTGGCTGGAGACAATAAGCCAATCGCATGTGTCGTATGGGCGTGGGATTTCGTAATTGAATTCAATACCAGTTTTCCACGTTGGATGTAACGTATAGCCATCGTCTCTATTAATATTGCGGTAATGTATGTGAATTTCAATTGATTCACGGATTTTCCTATAGAATTTAATGACCGGAGTTCAGTTGGTGTTCTGCCGGCGTTGAACGGGCTATATTTAATTTGATTTTGTTCCACGCTAGCATTCTAACAATAATGAAAATAATTTAAAAAAATGTAACGATAATCATCAAAGGTCCTGGACGTGTGTAGTATGCTGAACGAAATACATTAAATAAAAGAAACTCTACAATGTTATTCTTAAAGTTTTCATTTAATTAAACTTAAACTTTGAAATAATTAACTAAATATACATATATATATATATATATATATATATATATATATATATATATATATACGCCGGTAACAGCGAATAACTAAATCTATTTGAAATAATATATGTAGACTATGGTTGCTTTAAATGGTGTCGCGAACGGACACGTGGTAAAAGACCCAAGAAAACGCTGACCAGCGCTTTACTGTGTATAATCGAACAAGTTCTTGTGATGGAAGTGCTTACCCCTTGAAGGTCGAACTCTGAAAGGGCTTTTGGGGGACTTCTTCTCAAAAAGATTGGTTGAAAGTGTGAGGCAGTTTCTTGGATCGAATTAGAGATAAACAATTATGTTGGAAATAAGTGTCACCACAAAATTGAAATCTAATTAAAGACGCGAGGTAAAGGGTTATGACGACAATGAAATTAATAACATTAAAATATTTCTTGTAAAAAATACTCTAATGCACGATATGTCACACGACATGATTTAGGTAACCTTTACACTGTATTAAAACAAGGCTACGAAATAATATCAATTGGTACGCGGCCGATACAATTTAGACTACTAGAAAATCTAATTTACTAATAAGTAAAATTAATAAATAAAATAGAAATATACATAATCAATAACCAAATTAAATTGTACAAAATAAATTCAGAAGATATCTTCGATAATTATATTAAATGCTTGACCCGAATGTTCGGTAGATGCATTTAATTTTGCAAATCCTAATAGCAAATATTTATCTCTTTTGTTTATTAAAAAAATTATAACCTTTCGGTTTATTAATAAGTTCTGTAACAATTTAGTATTGCATTTATGTAAATAATTAATGCATACATAGCAAAATAGTTTATTTTGTAAATAACAAAGTACATAAAAATAATAAGTTGTAATATCTAACATAACATTATTGGAAATAATAATAAATAGATTTTGCCTCACTTCACTAAAGCCTCCACATGTCCACCCGTTATATAATCGTTCTATTACCGTAATTCATTCCTTATCATATCTGGAGTAATTTCTTGACATGTTTCGGATATGATGCTCTCCAAATGATCAATATCTGCAAACAGCCTTTGTTTTGGTAAACCTTTTATTTTAAGTAACCCTATAAGAAATAGTCGAGAGGCATTAAATCAGGAGATCTATGAAACAATTTTTGATTGAAAATATTGCCAAGGTATTCTCTAACAGATAATGTACTGTGGCATAGGGTACCATCTTGTTGGAACCATATACGTTGACGTTCTTGTAAGGGTAGATCGCCCATAAAGTCATTAAATTGATTTTTTTTTTAATTGTAAGTAAGTTTTGGTATTCATTGATTGTCGTTAAAATATAGGCCAATTAATCTGTTTTTTAAATACCACAATAAACGTTCGTGTCAAACGAATATTGATCATGAGTTTTTATTGTAAACTTGGGATTAGTATTAGACCACCAGTGACAATTTTGTGACGTTACATTTCCATTTGAAGAAAATGTTACCTCATCGGAAAAAAATTATACGTCTTGTTAAAAAAGTTTCTCTGTCTCTCATTGGATGAGAGAGCAAAAATTAAACTTTCTATCGTAATCTCTTACTTTCAATGTTTGAACGAACTGTGGTTTGCATGGATGATGTTTATCACGTTCTAAAATATTTGCCACTCTATCATTACTTACATTATTTTGCATCAAATATGCCCTTTTGCGCAATAACATTTTCGGATATTCTACAATATAGCATTACTTCTAACTCCGTCTCCTCATTGGCAACCAGTTTACGATGTTTTCGATTAAAATAATTGTGAACACTTTTATAAGTCTTGAATTTATTTACTATTTTCGTAACTGTTGATTGCTGAATATTTCTATTCGGATGTCTATTTTTAAAAATAACTGCTACTTCTCGATGCATTTTATAGTTTTCTCCCATAATCCTAACAATTTCAATGTTTTCTTCACAAGTTAATAACGCTGCCATTTCTATGTAAATATTTTATAAATTCCAACTGGTATTTTGACGTTCTACGTCAAACATTTAATGTCAGTGCATCCTAAATTGCATGTTATTAATGTGTACATACTACATACCCCTAAATTCTCAATGTTATTAGAGAAAAGTATTAAAAAAGTTAAAAATATCGTTTTTTAATGCGCAAATGAATACGATTGCATATTTGAAGGTGGTTTTTAATTCTGAACAACTTTTCATAATAATCTTCCCTTTTAATCTTTAATCGTAACACGGCAATTGTTTCCCCACAGTTTGTAACGTACTCTTTAGATGGAAGCCACTGTGCTGGCGAAGCAATTGTCGTGTTACGATTAAAGATTAAAATTGAGGATTAGAACCGTAGTTTTATTTCTATTTAACACATTTTGATATTTTCAAAAATAAAAGTACTTTACTTTTAAGGCCGCTACACACGGACGTACATGTTTTAAAACATGTACGTGCACGCAACAACGTGTATTCAATAACATACGTTAAAGTAGCATACAGACATACAAACATGTTCCATAGTTTTGGTCTGTCTACTGAAATGTAAAGATGTTCTCCCAAAATGACGTTTATTTAACTATAGAGGCAGTGGCGTGTGCATATGTGATTAAACAGAAAAATAAAATAAAAAACCCCGTCGAGTATGGTCGAAAAGATGACTTTTAAAATGGCAAACATTTTCGCATATTCAGTTATTGGAAGAACTGAGACTAGGCGAAATTATCTAAGAATGGATGAAGATACCTATATAGAACTTTTACACCTAGTTACTCCATTAATAGAACGCCAAGATACAGTAATGAATGAGGTATGCAATAAGCGTTATGACCGTATGACGTTACTTCGTGTTGCATTCGGCTGAATAGTTTGTAACTTTTTTATTAACGACGGGTATGCCTCCGATTTTTTATTTCAGTCAAGATATTCTTTTGATTTGATTTGCCAAAGACATGGATGCGATTTATATAATTCAATAAACTCTCTTAAAAAGTCTCGTGACATCATTCTAACATCAGACATACTAACAATATCTTAATACTCCTTAAAACATGCGATAATAATGTATATACTAAAAAAGTTCACCTCCGACGCTACTGTAAACTTTCGCACATTCACCTGTTCTTTTGCCTCTACACGTTGAGACTTGCATGCATATAAGTGCATGTGCGTTGATAATTTCTAGCAGGGACAGATTTTTTAACGCGCTGCTTTTATTGAATGCGCATTCAAAAACGTCACATTATTTCACATACACACCAACGTTAATGAATGCGCGCTTATGCATGCACATACATGTTTCAGAGCATGTACGTCCGTGTGTAGCGGCCTTTATACCAAATTCACATTTTTTGACATATACGACTGAAAAATTTTGGTTTCTGATGGTTGTATTTTAGGTTTTAGCCCCAGAACTTTTTATCAAGTACAACTTTTTTTCTTAAAATTAATAATAAAAAAGTTTTCCATATTATTCCAACTTAAATAGACACACTATATATTATAAATACCGACGTATTTTTTCTTTTAAAATTAATAATCCCATTAAAATGTTAGCTAGGAATCACCTTTAATTTAATTGTATGCAAAATGTTAGTAACCATGAACAAAAAATTCTCAGAGATAAATTAAAATACTTCAATTATTGCAAATTAATTAATTAGTTCCTGTTATGTTCTGTTTATAATGTTCAATAAATTTTGCGTTACAGTGTCAATAAATTGAAATGAAAATCAAATAAATCAAGTTCAGCATGTCAGGAGATTGATAATATATTTATAATTTAAAAAAATGAAAATATGTTTTTATTTAGCTTACTTTTTTTATATAAAGTTTAATTTCGATAGTTAAAAGAAAAATTAATTCAAACATTTATATAGTTTCATTCTCTATCCATTCAAGTTTATCTCTAAGTTTTTCATTTCACATTCAGTCAAAACTTCATTTAAATTCTTCAAGGAAGATTTACTTTTAGATACTAGGACAAGGTCGACTGCATGTTACAATAATTAACAACAATCATCCACATCCTTTAATAGTTATAGTAGTTCTCCTTGTAATTGTAAACACTCAGGTGAAAATCAATTGGGTTGATGTATAAGTTTGTAGCGTTTCTATCCAACACAAAATTTATTTTAATGAACGAAATACATGAAATAGTCAGAATATATTCCCTCCCGTAATTACGTCCCAACGCTCTGACATTTTTCGATTCTACGCCTGAAGAAATCAGGTGGTTTGGAAGTAAAGAAATTGTCGAGCCAATTTTGCAGCGCTATATCATTAAAGGATTAAAGGCTCTCTAGCAAAAACCTTCATCAAACGAAAGAGATGAAAATCGGACGAATCGAGATCAGAATAAGGCGGATGTGGAATGACCGCTTTTATAATTTTAGTAGTAACGGGTGTTCGTTTGAAAAGTCAATCTAGTAGCATGTGATTTACTGAGAACATTTTGAAATATGTCGTAAATTAAAATTTACTACTTAACCTACGAAGTCGTATATTTTGACAGTTTCATACATACACAAATAAATAACAAATGTGATTTACATTATCAAATGTCATTTGGATTTACGTTTACGGAACAACAATCTTATTCTATCAAAATTTCAAAGTAACCTAGATTGACTTTCCAAATGAACACACGTTATGAAAGCGAGCGTTATTGTATTGCAGAATGACTTGGTGTCTTCCCGGTCTTGAAATGCGGCCTCAATCCGACGGTGTTGTTGACAGTAAATCTTAGCAGTTATAGCTATATTCTTTAGAATTCATAGTAGATGACGCCTTCTTTGGCCTTCCATGTGCACAACATCGGCTTATACAATTGAGTATCAGCTTCTACTCAGGGAATTACCTTTTTGTTAGGGTTAGGCCATTCTTGTCTGTTATAGATTTTAACATGAAGGCACCATTTTCCGTCATCAGTAATAATGAGGAACAAATGTTGACTAGGTAAAGGATAACGAGCTAGCAAAGGCACGAATGTTGACATGCTAATTCTTTTTATATTCGATCAAAACATGCGGCAATCAAACACTCAGTTTTTGAACATAGATCATGGCATAGAAATGTCTTATTTTTATCAATTAGTTACAAGTCAATGTAGTGGCCAATTTCTGAATCGATTAACGTGGATCATCATTAATCAAAGCGTTCACATGATGTCCATCAAAGTCCAATGGCCTTCCCGAATATTGAGAATCCTTTGTGTCAAAATTGCCCTCTTTAAATTGAGAAAATCGTCTCTGTGCTGCACACTCCTCAATTATGTTTCATCCGTAAAGCGTACAAATGGTTCCAACGGCTTCCGATGGTCTTTTTTTCTACTTAACGTTTGAGTTTCTTTTGTCAATAACTATTCAACTAAACAATAATACAACATTTTTGTGTAAGTTATCTTTAATTTAATAGGAGTAATTAATAATATGCTCATTTTCTGACATGTGGAACATCAGGGTATCAGATTTAACCTTTTTAATTATCGGTCTGTTATTAGCAATTTTACGGTTTAAGTTTTTAAAAGTTTGTTAAATCAACAAATTATTTTTAAATGTAAATCTGCGTTGGCTTCATAGCAATATAGGTAGTAAATTCACCATTACGAATTTGGGGAAAATAACTCAATATATTGATGAATCTCATATGCAAGTAGATGTAATTTATGCTGATTTTACCAAAGCAATTGATTCTATTCCATTCCATTAACCAAGTTGGATGATTTCGATTTCTCGAATGGTTTACTTCCACTGATCTCCTTCTGTTTGAGTCACAAATCTAGTTACGTCTACTACAATGGTTTTCAATCCACGCAGTATACTCCATCATCAGGCATTCCCCAGAGCTACTCTAGGACGATATTTTTATTAATAATCTCATTGTACTGTTTGATTGGAAAGTGACAACATGCGCGGATGATCTTAAGATCTTTTCTAAAGTTTCACCGTTAGACAATTGTAACGAATTGTTACGTACTCTTCAATTGGTTGGTGTAGATATAATGGAATCGCCTTGAATACTGATTGATAAATGTGCAATTCTCAATTGTTGCGAGTTTAATTCTGTTCCAATATGCTCTGAAACATATTCAAATTCTCATAAACGAAGAATTTGATCTGTCATTACTTACTGACTTAATAATCATATTCAGATGTTGGTTTCATTGTAAGATGTTGTAGGCATTTTCTTGATACGTTAACATTAAAATCTCTTTATTATGCTTATATAATAAATATATTGGAATACGGCTCTCTTATATGCCGTCCTAATTACTTGTAATTGCGACTGGCTGTGGCGAATGTTCAGAGACGATTCTTTAAATAACTGTCATTTAAGTGTGATGAATCATATCCGGAAAGAGATCGAATATACGTCTCTTCTTTTAATGCCCTTGGTGGCGATAAAAGAGTCCAACTTAGTGCTAGGTTTCTGCTTAATATATTAAAGGACAAGATTTATTGTCCAATTCGTCAAATTCCTATCGCCAAGACAAATGTGTTTTTAAAGCGCCTTCTCGCATATGGTATGAATCCCTACTTTTTTTGAATGTACATTCGGCCGTGGTTTCTATTATTATAATTTCTTTTTTTTCTTTTTCGCATTGTATTTTTTATATTTATTTACTTCTGTCTTACATTATATGTAATTATATTTAGTTACTTAGTAATATTTTGTCCCTAATTGGAATTTTGTTTTAATTCTGTTAGACAATAATAGCTATTTAAGTCACAAGGAATGTAAGGACGTATTTATAGGCAAATACAAGCTGAGGCGAAACCGAAGCTTATTGTCTGCCAAGAATGTTAATAATCGATACATTTCGTGTGACTTATTATAGTTTTCCTGCTGCCGTCAGAAATTAATCTATATTTTTTAAGAAATCGTTTTGGTGTGTCACCTGTCAGAATTAATTTTGATTTGAAACCCTTTTCGTGAATCGTGTTACCTGTGTCATCATGTCATACAAATAGTTAACATTATAAACAAACCGAGAAGATGATTGAAAATTGCATGAAACGCTGAAAATTAATTCGAAATAGAGATTGATGAAATAGAAGAAGCCGTAAAAAATCGTAATGTTGTATAATAAAAATAAATAAAATAAAAATGTTCAATCTTGATATTCCTAATTTTTACTCCAAATAAACTTTTGAACCAGAATCATGAGTTGTTCATTATTATCCTAGGAACTTTCATCATAGTATTAAGTACCGTTGTCAAGACGAAACTACAAACGAATGTTATAGTCGACTTACATGTTATGTTACTAGGGTTGTATCACTAATTTACATGATCGGCACCAGGAAAAGAATATTATTATTATGTTATTAAAGTAAACTTTGATATATACTTAACATTACTTTTCCGTCGACCGTGTATTTACATCCGTTATTAACGTTCTCAAAATCATACATTAATAACTAGAGCTGAGGATGTTTGCGGTATAACCATGGTTATATCATGTAACCATAGTAAATTACTATGGTTATATCATGTAACCATATCATGTAACCATAGTAAATTACTATGGTTACATGATATAACCATGGTTATACCGCAAACATCCTCAGCTCTATTAATAACCCTTATTAATGCATGATTTTCTGTTAATGAACGATTTTGATGGTTTCCATGGTAACCAAGGAAATCAACAAAATCAAACAACGTCAAACTAAAGCGCTATTCACTGTCATTATTAAGCGTGAAACAGAATCAAAAGGTTTTTTAGTGTTTTGTGTTGCGTTGAATTCTTCCAAGCAATGGAGGTGGATGAAAATTTTACATTAACTCCGCCGGAATTGGCAGAAAGTGCTAATTCTGCATCATTAAATTTACTACCGGAAAAGAGCAGAAGTCTGTATGAAAAAACGTATGCCGAATTTATATCCTGGTGCAATGAGAAACAAGTAAAGCATTATTCAGAGACGGTTTTGTTAGCATATTTCTCAGATATTGCAAAGAAAGGCCTAATTGCAAGTTTATGGCCAAAATACTCAATAAATTCACGATGAAAAAGAACACTTAGTTATATGTTTCACTAAATTTTATTTACATAAAATAAGACAATTGTTTCGGACTCTGCAGTCCATTTTCAATTGAATTGAAAATGGACTGCAGAGTCCGAAACAATTGTCTTATTTTATGTAAATAAAATTTAGTGAAACATATAACCAAGTGTTCTTTTTCATCGTGAATTTATCAAGATGTTTCACCAAGTGCCAAGCGAGAGTTCAATCAATTTAATAAAATACTCAATGCTGAAATCGACACTGATTTTGAAAAATAACACAGACATTAGCAAATTTAATAAATTAATAATGTTTATCAAGAGGAAAAAAGAAGGATATATACCGAAGAAGTCAAAAGCGCTCGAGAAAGAACATGTACAAGCATTTATTTCTGATGCTCCTGACAACCTGTTTTTAGTGACAAAGGTAAATTTAAAAAAGTTAAAATTTCAATAGTTGGATAATAAATCATTTTGTAGCTTGCCTTGATTTTCGGAGTATCTGGAGCAATGAGAAAAGATGAATTATTGAAATTACAAACGGATGACGTTCAAAATTTAGAATCAAAATATCTTGTAACAGTTAAAGCATCTAAAACACACACAAACAGGATATTTACCATAGTAGACAATGAACAAAAAACCCTTCTCAGTTTAATTAGACGCTATATCTCATTGAGGCCAGTACATACCCAACACAAACGCTTTTTTATTTTTTATAAAAATGGTAAATGTTCGCCACAGCCAATTGGTGTAAATACATTTTCGAAGATGCCGTCCATAATAGCTACTTTTTTGAAATTGGAGCAGCCGCATCTCTATACGGGACATTGTTTCCGGCGTTCTTCTGCCTCGATACTTTCAGACAGCGGTGCAGATTTTTCAGCTATTAAACGACTTGGTGGTTGGAAATCCACTGCTGTTGCAGAAGGATATATTGAGAATTCGTTACAAAATAAAGTTAATACAGCTAAAAAAATTCTTTGTGAAACTACAACACAGGCTTGTCATACCAGTCCTTCTATCGACGCTGAAATAAATTCTGTGACAAATATCCAAAGTAGTGAGGTAAACTTACATTCACAAAACCATACAAATTCTAATGCGTGTCCAATTACTTTTAATACTTGTAATATTTCGACTATGAACATATATTAGTTATTTACGAATTAAGTGCGTGAAATCATATTTCGCGAATGAGTGACCAGTTTAAAGCGCGAGCCGCAGGCGAGCGCTTTATGGACACGAATTCGCGAAATATTTCACGCACGAAGTTTGTACAATATTTTTTGTACGAGAACTATAAACAATAATAATATTTATCTAAAATATAAATATAATTTCAAAATTTTTATATTTATATGTATTTTTAACATTATTACTAGTATGTGTCAGTATGGCCGAGCGGTCTAAGGCGCCAGACTCAAGGTTTAGCTTGCCCGTTATACGGCTTCTCGAGCGTTCTGGTCATCTCTGAGGGCGTGGGTTCGAATCCCACTTGTGACAATTTTTTTTTTAGTTTTCTATAAATTTAAAAAATAATATTTGTTGCTGTTCTGACATTGAATTACATACCTTCCAAATATAACAATTTCTATTTCATTTCCTTTTATTTTCATAGAAAAACAACGAACTGGGTAGCATATTATTAAGGTTAGGGATTTATGATTTTAAAATGTCACTAAATTAATCAAGTTCCAGGAAGTACCAATTTACTTTTACGCACTCGTGCGTAAAGTGACTTTTTACGCACCCAAATCGAATCGTGAAATGACAGGTTTTGATAAGCGAGTACAAAAAATTATAATAATGATCATTAATAAATCAAAAAAAAGTTGTAAACTGTTTTTCTCCACTTTAGAAAAATATACGGTCGAAGGAAAAGTATTGTAACTAACTCTTACATTAAAATGCGATTAATGATCTCGAACATTAACGCGCTCGCTGCGCTCACGCGTTAAAATATCTCGATCATTAATCGCCTTCATTAATGTACTTGTTGGTTAAATAACTATTAATTATAATTGAAACCAAAAACGCACGGACAATTGCATCAACTAGATATAATAATATCAAGCGAGCCACAAAATTTGTATCCTGGGTAGGCCATGAACGACTGAGATAGACATATAAGTCACGTCTGAGCTTAGAGAATTGACGAAGTGTCATTTGTAAGTAATCATAAGTCAAATTGACAAGTTACAATTTAACCTATCACGAATAGTACGAAATGTAGGTTAGATCACTTAATCAATCTAAAACAACTGATTTAATCCATGGCATACCCTGAAAACTTTTTTGTGTCTCACTCCTTAGATATGCCCTTTTATGATGTAAATGAAAAATATCTGAAACTAACATGTGTAAAAAAGTATTGTGCAGTAATTTCATAGCAAATAAATTAGATAATGTAAATATTCTTAAAATTGCATGTGTTTTCAACAGATTAAATTAAATTGTTTTATGGAAATTAAGTTATGATGAATAGTCAGCAAACATTCATAAACTCACTAACAAATTGTCCTGATATTATAATAAAAAAAGGTTTTCGTGTATTTTGTACGAAAAATTGAGGCAGCATATCTCATGACAGCAAATACAAATCTTATACTGGTATTATTAAAACAATATTAAGATTATGCAAACACGCTATTTAAATATTTAAATAGATTTGTGTTGTACCTTCATTCAAACAAATAGTATGACTCATGAGTTCCTTTCTGGAAAACAAGAACAAAATATATTACAATTGATATTTATTAATGTTATGCATACATTTTCGACCGGTTTAAATGCTGGAAGGAAGAAAGTAAAATGATTTCAAAATATCATCGGTCGGCTGGTTTGTTTCATCGTATCACTCGTGATGGGCGTAGGTATCTACTGTGAACGTCGAACACGCGAAGTGTGTGATCTGTAAACTGATTGTGTAACAGGTTAAACATTTTAATTGATGGAAATGAATGATGTTATTTCGTTGTCCAACAAACATTATTTCCTGGAATCATCGTCGTTATTTGTCATTATCATGCTGATGTAATGTTTAAACTAGAACAAATAATTTACCATTTTAAATCTTAAGTAAATAATAGAGTCGTATTTTATTATAAGGATAACAACATCATTAAAATAAGTAGTGCATGATTTTAACAATTTAAGATATGCGTGTTTTTCTTTACCGTTGTTTCACTAACAGTTTTCACTAGCGTTTGAATTATATTTATAAACTACAGTTAGAAGTTGAAGTGGAAAGTTTGCACATGTAATTCA
Organism: Melolontha melolontha; assembly: GCA_935421215.2. NCBI lineage: Eukaryota > Metazoa > Arthropoda > Insecta > Coleoptera > Scarabaeidae > Melolontha > Melolontha melolontha. Next base: position 180,724,208 of record OW285235.1, read on the forward strand.
ATCGTGTTACTTAACCATGAGAATCATCCAAATTTGACCTGCATTTTGTTTTTTCTGGTGGATACAAACTACAAATTAATATTATGTATGGGTACAACAGCCAAATGCAACATTGCGATAAAGGAGATATTCCAATTAAAAACACTGCGTGCAATTATTTATGCTCCTACTTCGTGACAAATAAAGACATTAAACATAATATGGATGTTCGTACAGTAGAGGAGGCAATCAGGGAATGCAGTAGATGCTATCTGTAACGACTCGAAGGACGTTCCAATCTACTAGGTCTGGGCCTCCTAGATAACGGCGAAGATATCAGAAGACTGAATCTCAGATTCAGTCTTAGTCAGTAGACTTACCATTTTTTAATTAAAGTGTGAAATTATAGATACAATAGTGTGCTATAAACTTATGAGCATTAAAATTGTGCCATATAAAGTTATATACATGTGGAATTGGGCTCTGTCGCGCCATTTAAGTCTTAAATCAGATATGCTCATTGTTTGTATGAAGATAGATTGCATAATAAACGTAAAACAAAGAAATATTATATACAAGGTGTCTGTAAAAGTTCTTTACAAAAACCTACCACATATTCCTTACACCAAAATGACCCGATTGAAGACAATTTACCTTAATATAAAGTTGGTTAGTTTGGGTGCCATACAGCGCTGAAGTTACATTTTTTTATCATAAATATGAAACGGCTCATAGGATTTTGCTGAAATTCGATACGTTAACATAGTTTAATGAGAACTCTTTTTTAATAATTGCGCACTTCAAATTTCTACACCAATGGAAGGGGAGGGGTTTAAATATAATAAAATAGATTCAGTAACTTATTTACTCCAGAAAAGGTACTCTTTGTAAGACTCGATTATTGTCATGGTTTTTGTGAAATTTGTATTTTAATAATTCAAAGTAATATTTATAGAAAATTATGTTACTAAAACATGCAAAAGAATAATAAATATGCCATAGAAATTGCTGAAAGTGTAATTTTACAAGCTAAAGTTTTATTCATTTTATAGTGCTAGTCAGATATCATACTAGTTTAATATTAACATTCTATAAATTATTGTAAAAAAAAATGCTTTAAAATAATTTTGAAACAAATTAATTGTTCGTATTCCTTAGATTCCTTAGATTATAACCTTACAATAAATATCATAAATTGTAGTTGTATAAATTATCAATAATAATGACCATAATAATTTATAAAAGATGTTTAAATTGTCTTCCAAGCATTTTACGCACCTCCTCCTTATGCTACCAAATATATTTTCTAGTACGGAACTATTCCTAATTTCATTAATTTTATTTATAATTCTGCCTTGCAGATCTATATAATCTTGCACTAGTGCCTGATAAAATATTTTTTTTTAAAAAGCCAGAAAAAGAAATCACACCGTGTAAGATCACAATATCTTGAAGGAAATTCATGTTCGCTATTCAAACTAATCGAACGATATCCAAACACTTCTTGAATCATATTCATTGTTTCACCCGTGTGAGCTCTAGCATCTTGTTGAAAAAAGCCCAAAGTTAGTTCATGATCACGAAGCTGATTAAGGAAAGGCAAGAGTATTTCTTGTCGATATCTTTCTGCAGTCAAGGTACCATTAAAAAAATGGACCAAATAATTCTCCTTCTACTAATAACGCATCAAACACCACCTTTCTAAGGTTGTAGAGGAGCTCCAACATAAAAATTATAGGGATTCGTATCACTTCACCATCTCATGTTTTGCGAGTTAATGTATTCACTAACATGAAACTATGCCTCGACCGAAAAGAATTGTATTTTAATAATTCAAAGTAACAGTTAACAGAAAAATTTTATTACTAAAACATGCAAAAGAATAATAAAGATGTCATAGAAATTGTTGAAAGTGTACCTACACCATTTACACGAACACAAGAATTTACACTACGAAGAAAATTGAAAAGTACTTTTTGAATAACTTCTTCATCAGCTTTAATATTATTTATTGAATCTTGAATATGTTGACACCGTTATTCTTCATTATCTACAGGTATTATGCAAACTGTGGGCTTAAGAAGTCCCCACAAACAATAATCCATTGGAGTTAAGTCTGGTGAACGTAGTGGCCAATTTACGTCATTACCTCTACCTATCCATGTGTTTTGGTACTGTTGATTTAAGTGGTTTTGAACATTTAATGAAAATGAAAAATGTGGTGGAGCTGATGAAGAAGTTATGTAAAGAGTACATTTTAATTTTCTTCGTCGTGTAAATCTTTGTATATGTGTAAATGGTGGACAATTTCGACAATTTTTTCGATTTAGCATATTTTAGTAACATCATTTTTCGGTTAACTGTTACTTTGAATTATTAGAATATAAATTTCACAAAAACCATGACAGTAATCGAGCGTTACAAAGAGTACCTTTCCTGTAATAAATAAGTTACATAATCTTAATTTTATACTTATATGCTCCTCTTCTTCTATTGGCGTAGGAATTTGAAATGCTCAATTATTTTTAAAAAAACCCACGTTCTACGCTATGAAATGATGTTACCCAAAATTTTGATATGGGTTCTTTTGCCTTATAAAACCATGTCAACGTACCAAATTTCAGCAAAATCAAATGAGCCGTTTTATATTTATAATAAAAAAGCGATTTCAGAAGTGTAACTTCAGCACCGTATAGTGCCCAAACTTAGCAACTTTCTCCTAAAGTAAGTTGTCTTAAATCAGCTTATTTTGCTCTAATGAATATATAGTAGGTTTTCGTAAAGACTTTTTACAGATACCTTGTATATTTTCTAAATAACAGCCTCCTTTAAAATACATTTGTCCCATCGCTCCGGTAACTTTCGTAATCCCGTCGGAAAAAGTTCTTTCTCATGACGACGTTGCCAATTTTGCACCGCATCCTTCATTTCCTCATTAGAAGCAAATCGCTTGCCTCCCAAGAATTTTTTGAGTGTCCCACAGAGATGATATTCACTCGGGGCCAAGTCCGGACTATATGTTTGCGGAGGTAAGGCTGTACTGCCCAACCCAATTTAGCCAATGTATTGTTCCTTAGATAGACTGTATGTGGGCAAGCGTTATCTTGTAGGAGAATAACGCCCTTGCTTATTAAGAGGCCGCTTAAGTTTGTTTGTATGCTCAGTTTAATCTTTCCAGGAAGTTCACCGTAATAAACTGAATTAATCGTTTTTCTTTCTTCGAACTGGCGTAAATTGGTCCAATAGCGTTGCAGAATATGTCGCCATCACTTTACCAGCCGATAGTTGTATTTCGATTTTTTTGGGCGGAGGTGAGCTTGAATGAGACCATTTCATGCTAACATTCTTGCTTTCTGGGATGTAATGGTGTACACAGGTCGCATCAGTTCTTATGATATGTGACATAAAGTCGTCGCCTTCATACTCTTAGCGCAACCAGATTATAGATATTCGTCTATTGCTTCGGATTAACTGGTCGGCCTTTTAATTGTTTCCATGATTCTCAGTAGACGCTGGATGGGTAGCATCCGACAAGTTCAACGCGCGTTAACAGTCATTCTAAAAAGATTTACAGCACTGGAAGGTAAGTTCTGAGTGATAAACATTCCTCTATCAAATCTCTGGTGAATATTAGTCGCTTTTACAGTTATACTAAAAAGAAATTTAATAAGGTATACGTTGTGCAACAGATTTTGACACGTTAATGTATCAATATTGTTAATGCAACTGACAATATTATCATAATCAAGTTGCAATTGTTTACGACATTAGCTAACATGCCTACTTCGATCAATATAAAACCGCTTTGCAGTATCTCCTCAATTATCTTAAAAATAAATAAACGCAGGTCGTACGTATATCGTTTACACATGATTCCCCATATTACACTACCCATTTTGATATGCAATTTAAATCTAAACGAAGTATCTAATTATTTTTTCTTCAGTAGGCCAAGTTCGGTAAGTTTCGAAATTACATTTTATCAAGTAGGCGTCTCAAACCAATAGAATAATTGCTAGACATAAATTCGCGTCAGTGTCACAAACAAAGTGTTGCAATTTGTGTCAAATTTTATTAAATTTTTCAGTAGTATGGATTATTCAGTGCAACAACGTGTATTTTCCGTGAAAATTTACATTAGAACTGGTTCAATAGAAGAAGTTCGGCGTGCATTTCTACGGCAGTTCGGTGATAATAATAGGGGTAATACACCAACGTGCAAAACAGTTATGGCGTTAAAATGGTTCTGTGCAGAATATTAAAAAACCTGGACGTCGAAGAACGATTCGTACGCTTACAAATATTAAACGAGTGAGAGCTGCTTTCACGAGAAGTCCTACCAGATCTGCTAATCACCAATCACCTGCTCTACGAATGTCCAATGGAAGTCTTTACAGAATCCTTCACAACGATTTAAAATTTCATCCGTACATATATCAAATGGCACAGCACCTTAGGCATCGAAAAAAAAAGCGAGGTTAACATTTTGTCAAGAATTTTTAAATCCGTATCGAGAATCAATACACAATTGTTAATAACCGACGAAGCAAGTTTTCATATGGATGGCGTTGTTAACAAACAGAATTTTAGATATTGGAAAGCTGTAAATTCTTGCAAATTGTATGCAAATAATCTCCATAGTCCAAAGGTAGTTGTTTGGTGTGGCATAAGATCATTTGGTCCGTTTTGTAAGGGTCAATTCCGAGCGTTACATAAACATGTTGCAAACGTTCCTCATCGCAGAACTTATTAGACAGAGATTATTAAATGATGCTCTGTTATTCCAACAAGATGTAGGAACAGCTCACACAGCCAGAAACTCCATGAGGATTCCGCAAGAATTTTTTAACGGCCGTATAATTTCGCGATTTGGAAATTTCCCTTGACCACCTAGCCCCCCCCCCCCCTACTTAACGCCACCCGATTTTTTCTATAGGTGTAGTTGGAAACAAGGGTCTATGCAAGTCGTCCTGCAACAATCGAGAAACTAAAAGACCGCATTCGAGAACAAATCACAGGAATAGATGGAGATTCGTTTCGCCGGATGATGCTCAATTTTGCACTAAATTTCACCTGCGTCTAGTTGCCTACTGTCGCTGTATCCCGTCATTTTTAAATCGTGTCAGTTTGTGCTGTTTGAAAAACTTTATCATGATTTCTGATTCAGAAAGTGATTTAGACATTCCCAATACGCTACCAGAAATAGTAAATCAAGCTGAGAAAACCTGTGCGGGCTTATTACGAGAAAAATCGAGAAAGAGGTGTGAAGAAGTCTATGTAAAATTCATTGAATAGAAGGCTGATAATAGTATAAATTCATGTTCGAAAATTGTGATGCTTGCATATTTTGCAAAATTGTGGGAAAATTTGAAGCCATCGACCTTACGGTGTACATATATCAATGTTTAAATCATAACTAATAATTTAAATATGATCTATAGTTTTGTAATTTTTAATTGAAAATAAAGTATTTGTTTACATATTTTTTTATGTTTGTTATAATGCCATAGGAGAGATTGTAGAGAAAGTATAGTGTTTAACTCGTCAAAATCATTTTTTTAAACTCACGAACATTGCCAAACTGTTCTCTCGCTTTAAAAAAATGTTACTTTCATCACTCGTTAAATAATATACTATTTTTACGCTACTTAGAAAGATTTTATTCGAAATATAAAATGGGTAGTCTAAAATGGGGAACCTGTATATCAATAAAAATATGAAAATAATCTTTAAATATTTCATTTTATGGAAATCGACGGATATTTTCAATTTTAAGTGGCTTGTATATACGTATGTATTATTCTTCATCAAAATAGAAAACTGTAGAAGGCCATTTCAATAATTAGTAGAATTAGAATTCTCACATGACCATGTTCCATGGAAACGGATGTAGGAGCAATGGAGCATTGTATTGATAAAAATCGACAACATAACAATTATATATTATAAATTTAAAGGTTATTTGAAAAAGCATATACGAAGATGATTTTATTTCAAAGAAAAACTGTACAGGCAAAGAAAAAATGTAGGTAGACTGAAATAAACCTACTTTTCAATGAAATACTTATTTTGGAGTAAATAATATATTTTATTTTTCAATAATATATATTCCATTCAATTCTATACACTTAAGCCAGCGACTTTAAAATTTGTTTAAGCCAAGTTCCGGGAGCTCGTCAAAATAAGCATTTGATTGAAGTATACATGTTAACTTGAAGTAAGCACGCAAGCAATCAAAAAATCAAAGAAAAGATGCGGTAATTCTACCAATTTATACCAAATACGAGGGTGGTTCAATAACTCCTTAGGAAATCCAAGAGGTGGCGCTAGAAATATGACAAATTGCATTTAGTAAGCGGCATATGTCACTAGACTGCTGTCAAAGTTTCAGCTAAATCCATTGCGTGGGTTCATTTTCATACTCGATTGAAGAAACAAACCGTTTCGTTTAAACACTTTACTTAAAAGGTTTAACGCCAAAAGAGATCAAAGCCGAATAGGATGAAGTTTATAGCACATCTGCTCCTGTGTTTACGACTCTTCACAATTGGATAAATGAGTTTAAACGTGCCCGTACATCCACAAAAAATGAATATCGTTCGGGACGTCCAGTGGAACTGACTTCCTCCGAAATGATTGACAAAATCCACAATATAATTTTTAGTGATCGCCGAATCAAAGTGCGCGAAATAGTCAGGCGCGGCTCGTGATGACGTATTGTAGGGGCACGTATATTGATGCGAGTACCTCGTGTACTTTCGATGTTTACTAAGAAAACGCTACAGTACACGAGAATACACGAAGCACTCGCATCATTGTACGTGCCCCAACAGGATGTCATCACGAGCCGCACCTGGAAATAGTTAAAGCTACAAGCATATCACAAGGGACAGTATTGTCAATTTTCCACCAAAAATTGGATTTGAAAAAAAATTCGGCAAGATGGGTGCCGCGTTTGCTCTCAGTGGAGAATAAACGCAATCGTGTGATCGAATCGGAGGCTGGTTTGGCACTTTTCCATGGCAATCCTGATGAGTTTCTACGTCGCTACATAACTGTGGACGAATGGATACACCACTACTATACTCCAGAAACAAAGCAACATTCGACACAGTAAGTTTTTTAAGGCGATCCGGCTCCGAAGAAGGCAAAGACGGTGAAATCGGCCAACAAGGTGATGGCCAGTGTGTTTTGGGATACACGCGGAATCATCTAAGTACATCGATTACTTGGAAAATGGACAAACGATAAATGGAGAGTATTATTCAACATTATTGCACCGAAATCAAAGAGTCCCCATTTGGCCACCAAGACAATGTACGGGTCCACACTTTCGAAATTTCGATGACAAAAATCAACTAATTTAAGTTTAAATTATTACAACATTCACCATATTCACCAGATTTGGTCCTCAGTGAGTTTTCTCATACCCAAAACTTGAAAAAAGCGCTCGGCGAAAAACTATGCACGTCGAACGAGGAGGTCATTGCCCAACCAGATGCCTATTTTGAGGACCTTCCGAAATCCTACTTTTTGGACGGTTTACAAAATTTGTAGAAACGCTGGGAAAAGTGTATACAGCTAAAAGGAGACTATATTAAAAAATAAAAACAAATTTTCAACATAATTTGTTTTTATATCTTTTTCTAAGGAATTATTTTGAGCCTCCCGCGTATGATGTACTTATGTGCACACAGATGGTAGAAATAAATAGTAAAAACGTCGGAAATCTTGTTCTGACTCTTCGTCGGCATTCGTTGCAGCTGTCGCCTATGCGTTTGTATCAAATCTCTTTCCATCAAGAAATTTTTTCAAGTTTGGGTACAAGAAAAAATCACTCCAGATCTGGTGGATATAGTGGATTAGGCAGCAATTCGTATCTTAATTCGACAAATTTGGCGGTTCCCATACCAGATAAATTAAAAAGCAAGTTACTTATCTTGACGGAAGAAAACTTTTTTTCCGTAAATGTATGCGGTCTTCATTTTCTCAGTTCGGCCTTAAAATATGCCACTACATTAGTACAATATTGACTAGTTGTTGTACTCATCTTCTGTAAATAGTCAATAAAGATTCCATCACACAAAATATGACTGAAAAAAACGGTTTTTGCATTCTTCGAAGCACGTTGATCTGAAGAAATCCCTTATTTTAACTGCGGTATTTGTGCTTGGAGTATAGTAGTATGATCAGATTTCATCTACGGTGACACGTCTACGAAAATGTTCTCTTGGATTTCGTTTGGACTTAACCATAGTCATTTGCAATTGTAACATGAGTTCGCATTTACTGAACAGTAAATAAACACGGCACCCTCTTTCAAGTTTCATATTCAAATATTGATGACAGTCCCTCGCCGTAATTGTGTGCACGTGTGCAAAGCACACAGGCGGCCAAATCAAAGAGCCACGAAAATTATTCGACAGTACTACAGACTCTGATCATTAATCAATAGGATAAGATAATACTAACGTGTATATTAAAAACACACTATCGAAAGAAAGATTTCAAGTGGGTGACCGGTTATGTTAACTTTAAACAACCATACCCTCGATAACACACTTTATTTTTTGGGTGTGTATAAAATTTAAAGGGCTTCAAGCATTAAACTTGTTAGTGTTTAGAGCGTTATTTATATTACGGGGCTTTTTAGCACTTATCGATGACTGTAATATTTATGGTTGCGCTAAGAAAATATAACACTATTTAGTTTAGCCTAATATATTTTTGCAAGTGTTTAGAATTTTAAGATGCATCAGCAAGCATGTGTGTTAGGCTCTAAACTTGTTAGTGTTGAAAATGTTATTATATTACGGTCTGTTTTACTAGCGCATCAATTACTAATTATTTTTCGGTAACCCATAACAATAACAGTCCATAAGTAACGACATTTTACCCACATCTAGTAAAACGTCACAGATCATAGAATGGTTGTTATGGTTGATAATGTTTTATTCCTAATTTGTGCCTCTACAATATGTATGTAAGATGTTGATAAAAATATATAGACAAACGTAAATGCAAATTTCGCAGAGTAAGTAATATATATGCAATAAGTACATACGTTTAATGAGAGTTCGGAAATTCATAGATTTATCAATAAATAACATCTGTATTATTGCAACGTTAGCATGAAATAATGTATGCACTTGAATATACAATTATAATAATTTTCGTAACAGTTTGAATAACATATATTTCTCGTGATCTTTAACACATGAATAATTCGAAATTTTGAATATATGGATTCTGGACGCTACGCGTAATTGTTTTTACATTGACTCCTAACACATATACATAAATGTCATTCTATGTTAAAATAGTTAAAATATGTTAATACGGCGCAGCGTTGGTTGATGCAGAATATTGTTATCCATTCAGTTGAGATATTTACCACATTAACTATCGCACAATTTTATTTGGCGATCGTTTTTTACAATGGTATGGACTTTATTCATAATTATTTTTGGAAAGTTGTTGTAAACCAAGGCCGCGGGCGTTCAGCATCTTCTATGATCATATCTTTTGCTAACAAATTTAATCCTCTGAGTATCTCAGAAACGTTAAATTGAGCGTGAGGATTGGTTTCATGTTCTGTTTCAGTGCGGGAATTATGCTGAAATAAGAGTTGTCTGTGCGATTGGAAATGTTAAGATCACTTGAGATTTCGTTCAAGATAGTCATGCGCAGTTGACAATGCTTGCTAATCCCATTCTTGCCAGAAGGAAAGAAATAAATTCTGATAAAAGTCACACTCCCGTACTTAAAAAGGAAGTTCATACAATATTTCATGAATATCGTGGTTTCTTTGTCCTTGTGTGTCATTTTATTAAATTCTTTCTCTTTCTCTTAATTATAATTCACTAATTACATTTCAGCAACTCAAACAATTATCGATTATATAACGAACGAACATTTAACTATAAATTATATCCATCGATCAAGTTCGTCCATTTGATATTTGATTACAATTTGTGATTAATTTCATCGGTAGTCGAACCAGACCCATAAAGCTATAAATTTATCAAAGCACAAATTAATCTTGTTACGTTCTGGCTAGAATCACAATATTACAATTTCAATTTCAAACATGAAGCGACAGATGGTGTAATTTATATATTTCAATATTATCGAAAGTATTAATCGTTTATTATTACGTGATTTTGCTTTAATCTTCCCGTTAATATTAGACAGCAAACTTATGAAATTACGCGATCGAACCTATTTATAGAACCTCTTAAATAAGGCTTCTATTAACAAACTTGTTTTCATTTCCGTCGTAAACGGAAATCATGCTCGTCATTATTCGAAGCAGGTGTACTAATTTATGTTACAAACTTAGGTAGATCGTCTTACTACGTACCTTCTACGGTAACTGATTAAACTCGAGCTTGTATCTTTCTTGGCAACAATGCATGTCTAGATATTACTTAGAAATTACTTATTCCATTAATTGAAAGTGTGTCGACAAAATCAGTTCACTGAACAGATAAAACTAAAATCGTAACTTTAAAGTATCTGGTGTTAATAAAACTGACAAGAATCATTATGTTAAAATGTTTTATTTTGTATTACAGTAATTAAGAAACGAAATTTATGAATTTTGGTACAATCATTAATGTCGATCGCTTTGTCTGATAATGAAACATGTAGAGAAAATCCGGGTATATCGATTCGAATATACTTAACTGCGTGTTCATTTACCACTCATAAAAGCTTACGAGTTAGCTTTTCATTAAATAGAAACTGTTTCTTCCATAATGCTTTGGTTCTATTAACCAAACTGCGTACATATTTGTAGGTTTTGTTCTTCACTTATATTCCTCTCTCGAATAGCCTCTCATGCTACTAACTATTTTCTTTACTTTCGTAAATTTATTTAGACTAACAAAACTGGATGCTATTGGTTTTCGCTTGATCTCCAGTTGGTGTCACTATATCTAAGACAGCGGTCTATTTACACAGTAAAAACAGTGTCCCTATGGTCAGCGATTTGTTTGTAGGAAGAATTTGTTGAGAGATTAGTGGGGGTATGCACTACGTTCAGTCGTCGAACGTTGATGTGGATGTTTATAATTAGATTTATATACGCAGTTCTTGCTGCTATACAATAATTATTTTTCTACTTTGAAATATAGAAGATGAAATCACTTTGAGAATTGATTATATTCATTATAGGAGTTAATAGACGCGAAGCTGTATTCAAAAACTAGCATATCTAAGTGCCACGGTGCAATTGACAAACACCTACAGCAACTGAAAAATTATGAATATTAATCTCATGGTTATTATCTGGAACTCTTTGATCTTGTCGTGCGATGTTGTGACACGGAATACATAAATAAAGTTCAGCAAATAAAAAATGCATTAAAAAATATTAAAAAAGTATGTAAAAGTATGTAAAAGCTTGTAAAACGAAACTGAAACTGAACAATTCTCTACGTCCAATTAATCTTTATTCAGTAGATTTTGTATTTTTCCTAAAACCAAATTAAATTTTTTATGTATGTATATGTATATTGCAATGATACACTTAGGTACCACAACAATACGTCATTAACTTGTACTTTAAATAAGTGCACATACAATAAACAGAATCCAAGAAATGCACAACATGGGTTTTAGAATTACATTAAAATGTTATTTATTATTTTAACCTCATTATTATTCCCATTTGCTATTGATATTTAAATAAAAATAAAATAATACGTTTGCAATCTTTTAATAGTGTATTACGTAACAAGAGTTATAAGTAACCCATTACGCACGAAATGAAAAAGTTTACGCACGAAGCCGCGCAGTGGCGAGTGCGTAAATTTCACGAGTGCGTAATGGGCTTACAACTAGTGTAACGTACTATACTTTTTCTACGCCCACTCATTTTCTTCTATTAAATAAAAGACATCGCAATTATTTAAACTTTATTATAATAGTTGGTAATAACAATTGAACAATTATTGTAAATCGATTGTGCCTTATTTCTTAATGGTGATGAACGGTTATTTATAATTGTAGTACTGCACGGTACATCAGAAGACGAAGATTGATAATTAGTAATCGCCTCCAATATTCGTAATGCGTCATTTTTATTTTTTAGAGATTGATTCACATAGCCTTCCGCCACTGTAGAAGATTGCCAGCCACCAAGTCGCTTTAATGATAGCATATCACCTCCTGCATCAACTAACATAGTGGCTGATGATCTCCTAAAACGATGGCCAGTATATTGCTTTGGTTCCGGCAGTTCAAGATATTCAGCAATTTTACGTGGTGTACTACCGATTGTGTTTATCCCCACAACCTGTTTCATGCATTTTTCATTTCTGTAATTAAGAAATAAAGGAAGTTCAATTTCAGCAGGACGCAAATTCATGAACTTTTGACATGTGATATAAAACGTTTCTGGTACTACAAATGAACGTCTCGTTTTAGTTTTAGAATCTGGAATATCAAATATCAAGGATTTTCCCGTGTCCTGAATGTGTTCCATTTTTATATTTCTAAGTTCTTGTTTACGGCAAGCCCTGCTTAATCCAATAATGAGGATAACCTCAAAACAAAAAAAAACAAAAACTCATTTTTATGTTTGGAACTTACTGCAAGTGAGAATTAATGAATATTAAATCACATTCTTACATGTAAATGTCGACTTATGTGATACGTTCATAACTACAATCCGACAAACTAAGTTTGTACCAGTATGCAGAACACACCCTTTCGCGACAACGAACTTCCTGGTAATTAGGTTAATTAAGAATTAAGAAATACTGAAGAAAACAAGTCAATCAACGGGAAACGTACAGACGGCGTTTCGTTCTGGTTGGAACTTTTCAATGCACGGCATTCCTCGAAGACGGACATTGCTTTTTCATTTCTATACTTTCTGTATATACCGTGTGCACAACGTCGTGCGATCGATGGATATATAAGTAATGACTGGCCAACTGCAAGTATATTCGCCTTGCTTGAACACAATGAGCGACTGATAGGAATATTCAATGTGTTAGAGAGAGATTATTTGATTCGTACTTAGATCGTATGTAAAAATGTGTTGGATAAAGAAATGGAACGCCCGTATACTTAGACAGTAGAACAGATTGAATATACCTCTCTCAACCCTAACCACATAAACTCGCTATTCGTCTTCGTCTTACTACATTGTGGTAGATCAATCACTCCCCGGCGTTCATACGGTATAGTTAACATTTGAAACTTACTGCAAGTGAGAATTAATGAATATTAAATCACATTCTTACATGTAAATGTCGACTTATGTGATGCGTTCATAACTACAATCCGACAAACTAAGTTTGTACCAGTATGCAGAACACACCCTTTCGCGACAACGAACTTTCTGGTAATTAGGTTAATTAAGAATTAAGAAATACTGAAAAAAACAAGTCAATCAACGGGAAACGTACAGACGGCGTTTCGTTCTGGTTGGAACTTTTCAATGCACGGCATTCCTCGAAGACGGACATTGCTTTTTCATTTCTATACTTTCTGTATATATAGTTAACATTTGGAACTTACTGCAAGTGAGAATTAATGAATATTAAATCACATTCTTACATGTAAATGTCGACTTATGTGATGCGTTCATAACTACAATCCGACAAACTAAGTTTGTACCAGTATGCAGAACACACCCTTTCGCGACAACGAACTTCCTGGTAATTAGGCATTGAAAAGTTCCAACCAGAACGAAACGCCGTCTGTACGTTTCCCGTTGATTGACTTGTTTTTTTCAGTATTTCTTAATTCTTAATTAACCTAATTACCAGGAAGTTCGTTGTCGCGAAAGGGTGTGTTCTGCATACTGGTACAAACTTAGTTTGTCGGATTGTAGTTATGAACGCATCACATAAGTCGACATTTACATGTAAGAATGTGACTTAATATACATTAATTCTCACTTGTAGTAAGTTCCAAATGTTAACTATATATACAGAAAGTATAGAAATGAAAAAGCAATGTCCGTCTTCGAGGAATGCCGTGCATTGAAAAGTTCGAACCAGAACGAAACGCCGTCTGTACGTTTCCCGTTGATTGACTTGTTTTTTTCAGTATTTCTTAATTCATTTTTATGTGATGATAACTATACAACATTTTAATTCTTTACCTTTGACAACAAATGTTTATCGTCTGGGGCATCTTTCAGGAACTTATTAATTTGTTCTGTAGAAAGAATTTTCGGTTTTTTACTTCTAAATCCATCCGATTTCCGCTTCAGTAGGGCAAATAGTTTTGGATAATCTGCTATGTTGATGCATCGAATAAATGGCCCATAGAGAAGATGGCTTCATAGTGTTTGATAATTCTTCAAAATACGCAAGTAAAACATTCTCCATTAATTTTTTATAGGTAATTTCGTACCTTTCTTTGGATTTTAGCGGTAATAAATTATGTGTGGCAGCTTGAGCTTTTTCTAAAATCTCCGGTGGAGTGCTCATAATTTCATAACTTTCACTACTATCAGACTATCGTAGATAAAGTTGAGAAAATGTTCGGATACAATAATATTTTGTTAAAGAATTTGACAATATAAATGACATGACATTTATTTCCATAGCATGATACTTAAGAAAACGTGTCCTATTTTTAAAGAAATTGCATAATGTGCTGCCTACATTTAGGGGCATCACTCTTTTAATCCAAAATATATCTCGCTAATGCTAAAAGTTTTTATGTTTTTCAATTGACTAAATTTGTGTAAATAGACCAAATAAAGTTTTACGTAGATAGAAATTTGATTGCAATTTGATTAAACCAAGAAGTTTAAGTTTTCCTCTCAAACCGCACGTGTGTGTTATGAGATCTCATTACGTGCATGTTATTGTTAAATGTCATTTACAAGGAATGTTGACAGTGCGATTTTTGACGTTTACAGACATGGGCGTAGAAAAAATCATTTATTTATGAATGTATGAAAAAATTGTACTGTATACTAAAATTTTATCTCAAATTAGCAATAATGATTCACAATAAAAATATCTAAAAATGCAACAATACTAATTTACAAACAACATTTTTTTCTATTCAAAATTTTTCTTAAAAAAGATAATTAATTTCCATATTAGCTTTTCACTATTTTAATTTTAATTTTATTTCAACATAAACATTTTCAAATATTATATAACCTTTCGCAACGAGTTGATGGATGACAAACAAATTTTGACGAACAAAAGATGATCGCGATTCATTTTATTAAAGAATGCTAAAGTTTTGCTTCTTTCTTTAGACTTTTTTAAAAATGAAAATTATTAGTTCGGTAAAATGTATATCCTTTCTTCTCAGGCCTTATTTATACTCATACAACATTAAAAACTGTGAATAAATTGCCGGGCGTTATGAGCCACATCGTCCCGTTATTACGCCCACGGTCATAGTTTATGGTAACCGTATCCAAGGTGAAATGAACAAATAATGCTCAAGTGAAAAATAAAAATATTATTACTTTTCCATTTCCCATGTATTTTTAGGGTCTCCATCGATGCACCGGCCTCAACATATTAGATGCGTAACGACTGTCAACGACATGACAGTTGATAGAAATCTCGGAATTTTTCCAATGTAATTTGAATTTTCCTCTTTTTCGTGAAAAATAAAGTCTTGTATGAACCACTGGAGTTATGTCAATTATATAATATTTATATTTGACAATGACTCACATTATAATAGTATATTATTCAACGAGCATATACTGATGGCTATTATTCATTAAGTTTCAAATCATCCGTGCGACTAGAATACATACTTTGTCCACGACTGTTAGGTATTTACGAAAATTATTTTGCATTCAAAATTTGACGTGTCAATTTGAGTAATTAATTTGACTTTTAGATGACTGCCGTGGCTTGCTAACGATATGGGTAAAAAATTGCATTGGTTATATCAATGCTTAGCATAGAGTTTTCATCACGGTTGTCACATTGAAGTTTGACCAGACCAGTAAATTATAATCTCATTCACTAGTGATTAATGGATATCATAATGCTTGAAGAAACACATGCATTATCAATATGTTATACAATAGTCGCAAACAAAATTATATGAATGCTCATTAGACTGGTCGCAGCTTGTATGGATTTTTTTTTTTTAATTCTTAGTATATGCACTGTCTAAAATATGAGGTTTGCTGTTATAAAT
Organism: Melolontha melolontha; assembly: GCA_935421215.2. NCBI lineage: Eukaryota > Metazoa > Arthropoda > Insecta > Coleoptera > Scarabaeidae > Melolontha > Melolontha melolontha. The sequence goes on from OW285235.1 coordinate 180,740,336, forward strand.
GCGCTATTAATTTTTTAGCTCGATTCGACGGTACCTTCTGGTACCTAGTGGGGCCCAAAGTACCAGATATAATGAAAAAACATACATTTAGTCCTATCTTTATTTCTTGTTGTAACTACGGTAGAAAATATATAATTCTTTCGATAAAACAGAATTTTAATTATCTAATAAGTGTTTTTAAACTGAAATTATTGTCAAAGTTTTAAAACAGTTGTTATTAAATGCCTGTCATTGCTTGCAATCCGTGTTCGTTCATATGATTCACAAAAGCAGTGAATCAATATGATTGTTTTGAATGTTTTTTAAAAAACCTTTTAAAATCACAGATTTATGGAGCATGTTTTTAGGGGAGTATTTTTTAGTAATAAATGAATGAAGAGAGAAAGAGATAAAACATATACATTTGTATGTAAATATTATGTGCTGTTAGCAACTAAAAGAACTACATCTGTTCAACGAGCTTTTGTGAGTTAATTGAATACTTTGCAAAACAATCAAACGACAGTGAAAATTTTTTATTGACATTTGCTAACAGTTCATAAAAAACAAGTGTGAGTAAAAGACAATTAATTGTTAGAGAGTTAACCCTGCATACAATATCATTAGTGTATATTGATGTGCGCTAGCAATACAAAAGCAATGTTAATATGAGTGGACAGCAAAATTGAATCAACTCATACATTTCTCTCTTTTGCTGATTTTTACATATTCTGCCAACCATTGACGTTATAAGTAGTGCAAATTCATAGTTGATCACAAATAAATAATATAAAGTGAAATCTTCGTGTTAGAAATATGCCTTCTGAGAGTGCAGTGATTAAAAAGAAAAACTTACGCTCTGACCAAGATATTTTTTTAGTGGGCAAATGTGCAAATGAAATTTTGGGAGCCAAACTACCATCTATTAAGCAAGTACTTCAATCATTTTTTTACAAAATGCGGGTTGAACATAAGACATTGTTAAGTAGTATGAAATATGCTATTGGCGTTGCAATGGAATTTTGGAACAGGGCACACATTCCAACGATGCATGAGACAAGTTGTATGCGGAAATTGAAAAAAATATACGATAAATGGAGACAAATACAAAAGAACTGTAGAACTCCATACGAAAAATATCGAAAACAAGAAGAAGATTTTTGTGATGAAATAGAAAATTTTATTTTTGATATCGCGGCTCCAGATGCTTTGGAAAAAATGAAAATAAAAGAATACAAAGATTTTTTAGTGCTTCAAAGAAAGAGAGGTCGCCCAGGAATTATGCATGGTGTAGATAGAATTCTCCAGAAAAAATAAAAACGTAAAGAGAAGCGATTGGAAGAAGAAAACAATGGTGTTGCAAAGCATAAAAATCAAGGTATTTATTTTACTATTTATTAGATTTATACTGTTTCTGTAAAAAATCGTCGGCAAATAATTTCAGCTAACTTAGGCACGGATATTGCCGATGACACAGAAGCCGAAGATACAATATGAAACAAACATGTAAATAATTTACATATCTGTAACTATGCACATGGACAATACACCTCGTATTTTCAGCAATTACTTCTGCTTAATACATATGTTTCTGCCAATTTAGGCGTCCTCAGCTAAGCTAGTGAAGCAATTTATACAAATTAATACAAACCTGTTATAAACAACTGGTTTGTATCTGTATTTAAATTTACTGAAATAGCCCGCAAAGATCAAGCAAGTTCCGTCCTATAAGAAGACAACTATTTAATAATTGACATCTTACGGGCGAAAGATACATTGTCCGGAGGGCTACCTATCGTTCGAACAGCTATGCTGCTACGGGAAACGATAAAATACGTATGTAGATGTAGTCCATTAACAACCTGCCAGATGGCGGTATATACGAAAAGGTTTTGTTTAAGTATAACAATACGTTAAGCACGTATAAAGCGTTTGTACAATATGAAACAAACATGTAAATAATTTACATATCTGTAACTATGCACATGGACAATACACCTCGTATTTTCAGCAATTACTTCTGCTTAATACATATGTTTCTGCCAATATAGGCGTCCTCAGCTAAGCTAGTGAAGCAATTTATACAAATTAATACAAACCTGTTATAAACAACTGGTTTGTATCTGTATTTAAATTTACTGAAATAGCCCGCAAAGATCAAGCAAGTTCCGTCCTATAAGAAGACAACTATTTAATAATTGACATCTTACGGGCGAAAGATACATTGTCCGGAGGGCTACCTATCGTTCGAACAGCTATGCTGCTACGGGAAACGATAAAATACGTATGTAGATGTAGTCCATTAACAACCTGCCAGATGGCGGTATATACGAAAAGGTTTTGTTTAAGTATAACAATACGTTAAGCACGTATAAAGCGTTTGTACAATATGAAACAAACATGTAAATAATTTACATATCTGTAACTATGCACATGGACAATACACCTCGTATTTTCAGCAATTACTTCTGCTTAATACATATGTTTCTGCCAATATAGGCGTCCTCAGCTAAGCTAGTGAAGCAATTTATACAAATTAATACAAACCTGTTATAAACAACTGGTTTGTATCTGTATTTAAATTTACTGAAATAGCCCGCAAAGATCAAGCAAGTTCCGTCCTATAAGAAGACAACTATTTAATAATTGACATCTTACGGGCGAAAGATACATTGTCCGGAGGGCTACCTATCGTTCGAACAGCTATGCTGCTACGGGAAACGATAAAATACGTATGTAGATGTAGTCCATTGGTTTGTATTAATTTGTATAAATTGCTTCACTAGCTTAGCTGAGGACGCCTATATTGGCAGAAACATATGTATTAAGCAGAAGTAATTGCTGAAAATACGAGGTGTATTGTCCATGTGCATAGTTACAGATATGTAAATTATTTACATGTTTGTTTCATATTGTACAAACGCTTTATACGTGCTTAACGTATTGTTATACTTAAACAAAACCTTTTCGTATATACCGCCATCTGGCAGGTTGTTAATGGACTACATCTACATACGTATTTTATCGTTTCCCGTAGCAGCATAGCTGTTCGAACGATAGGTAGCCCTCCGGACAATGTATCTTTCGCCCGTAAGATGTCAATTATTAAATAGTTGTCTTCTTATAGGACGGAACTTGCTTGATCTTTGCGGGCTATTTCAGTAAATTTAAATACAGATACAAACCAGTTGTTTATAACAGGTTTGTATTAATTTGTATAAATTGCTTCACTAGCTTAGCTGAGGACGCCTATATTGGCAGAAACATATGTATTAAGCAGAAGTAATTGCTGAAAATACGAGGTGTATTGTCCATGTGCATAGTTACAGATATGTAAATTATTTACATGTTTGTTTCATATTGTACAAACGCTTTATACGTGCTTAACGTATTGTTATACTTAAACAAAACCTTTTCGTATATACCGCCATCTGGCAGGTTGTTAATGGACTACATCTACATACGTATTTTATCGTTTCCCGTAGCAGCATAGCTGTTCGAACGATAGGTAGCCCTCCGGACAATGTATCTTTCGCCCGTAAGATGTCAATTATTAAATAGTTGTCTTCTTATAGGACGGAACTTGCTTGATCTTTGCGGGCTATTTCAGTAAATTTAAATACAGATACAAACCAGTTGTTTATAACAGGTTTGTATTAATTTGTATAAATTGCTTCACTAGCTTAGCTGAGGACGCCTATATTGGCAGAAACATATGTATTAAGCAGAAGTAATTGCTGAAAATACGAGGTGTATTGTCCATGTGCATAGTTACAGATATGTAAATTATTTACATGTTTGTTTCATATTGTACAAACGCTTTATACGTGCTTAACGTATTGTTATACTTAAACAAAACCTTTTCGTATAAGCCGAAGATGTTGAACTAGGTCATGCAATGGACTCCCAAAACGTATCGAATACTGAAAATGTCTTCGAAAATATGAAAAAAACACAGACTCAATCTCGCGGTACTATTCACTTTATTGATGACAGAATGCTAGCAAGCATGGACAAATGCAAGCTTTCTACAAGACATGCCATGCATATTGTTACTGCAACTGCTGCTGCCATTCTAAATAAATTGAAAGACGCTTCCAATGCTTCTACAGCAATAAATTTAGAAGATCTGGTATTAAATCGAACCACAATCCATTCTATGCGAAGAGGATACCGTAGAAGACAAGCTAAGCGGATTATCGATGAATTCAATGTAGTTGATTTAATATTAAATTTTAGAATTATAGTAATGCATTTTATTTATTACAATACAGATTCCCCAAGTATTTGTTTTGCACTGGGACGGCAAACTCCTTCCAGACATAAAGGGAATAGAGAAACAAGATCGACTTTCTCTCGTTGTGACCAGTGAAACCATGGAAAAATTGCTAGGTATACCAAAAATAGAAAATTCTTCCGGGGAAAATATAGCTGACGTCACCTTAAATTTTTTGCGACACTGGGCACTTGATGGATTGGTAGAAAATGTATCTTTTGACACCACAGCCACTAATACTGGGATTAATAACGGCGCTGCATATTTACTTGAAAAAAAGTTGGAACGCAAACTACTTTTTCTTCCATGTCGCCACCATATTAGCGAATTATTAGTAAGGTCAGTGTTTGAACTGAATTTTGGAAAAACATCCGGACCAGAAGTTCTTCTCTTCAACCGATTTGCAAAGTATTGGAAAAACATTGCAGCTAGCAACTTCACAAAAGGGACTTTGGACGAAGAAGTTCTGCGGAATTTAACAGCATCGCAGATGGAATACGTAAAGAATTTTTGCCTGAATGCATTAAAATGTTATTACGTGCGTGCGGACTACAAGGAGTTGCTTCAGTTAACACTTCACTTTATTGGAGAGCATGTACCAGATTTTAATCAATTTCGTTTACCTGGTGCAACATCCCATGCACGATTTATGTCAAAGTGTATTTATTGCTTTAAATTTTTTTTGTTTCGCAAGCAATTCAAAATGACAGCAGCGGAATTGAAAAGTCTTCGCAGTATTTGTTTATTCCTAGTAATTATTTATGTTCCTTACTGGTTCCGATATGTGAATGCTATTGAAGCGCCGAAACAAGACCTTGATTTTATACAAAACGTAGTTACTTATTTCGACAAAGAAGCTTCCACTACATTGTTGCAAAAACTAAGGAAACATTTGTGGTATTTAGCAGAAGAAGCAGTTGGCCTTTCGTTTTTTGATGAAAGTGTCCCGTTGGTAGTAAAAAAGAAAATGGTCCAAAAACTTGACATCAATAATGAAGACGAAGACGAAAATGATGCAGAAGTCTCGAAAACAAATGTGGTAACAATGGAAGAAATTTTGTCTTACAGTGCAAAAGATATATCGCATTTCGTAACTTCACGGACAAAGAGATTTTTTACTCGACTGTCTATAGATGTATCATTTTTACAATTAGATCCCTCTGAATGGCAGCAAAGAGACGATTACTGTGCTGGCAAACGAGTCTGTCACCATTTGCACGTCGTGAACGATGCAGCAGAGAGAGCAATTAAACTTATAACGGACTTCAATCGATCTTTGACCTACGATGAGGAAGATAAGCAGTTCCTACTTCAAGTTGTGGAGCACTATCGCCAATTATATCCATCTCACAACAAATTCGCTCTCATGAATTAATACAAAAAATACCACTGTAAATTAATAATCTAGTTCTTACCTTTAAATTGAATAAAAATATGTAGCTTTTTATCCAACGAATTATATTTTTCTTTCGAATAGTTATAAAAACCAATAAAAATAGGACTAAATGTGTGTTTTTCATAATATCGGATACTTTGGGCCCCACTAGGCACCAGAAGGCACCATCGAATCTAGCTAAAAAATGAAGACCGCATTTGCGACAGCAAACCTCATATTTTAGACAGTGCATATATATCAATTAAAGAAAAAAAATTTTTGCGACCAGTCTAATGCTCATTCGTATAGATAACACGAGGTACTACCCAAACATTCAAACAACTACAAAGTACTCTCCTTCTGTATGGATACACCGATCCTCGCGACTTGTCCGTGACTACAAGCTGTGCTGGAAGTCTTCTCGTGTTAACGTATTCAACACTAGCTGCGATTCGGTCTGGATATCCTCAATCGTCTCAAAATAGCGCCTCTTGAGCTTCAGTTACAACTTTGGAAACAAGAAGAAGTCACAAGGAGCAAGATCTGAGGAATAGGGAGGGTGGGGTAGCACTGCCGTCTTCGGCTAGAAACTGACTCACAACAAGTGACGTGTGGTTTGGTGCATCGTCGTGGTGTAGCATCTACGAATTGTAGCGCCAGTTGGCAAGCGGTGCCACAAGTCGAATATTTTCTCTTAGTCGCCGAAGAACATCGCACCAAAATCGTCCATTAACTGCGTCAGAGCACCTTTGGTCTTGGTGACGATAACGTCTTCCACTGCTATGACTGCTGCGTTGTTTCGGGATCATACCTATACACCCATGATTAGTCGCGAATAATGATTCTGGTTCTGAACTTCGCATCCTTTTCGACAGTTTGTTTTAGCTCTATGCATACATGAACACGGTGCTGTTTTTATTCAATGCTGAGTAACCTTGAGTTCGCCGGACAGAATACGCTGACAAACGCCATACGACAAGCCCACAATGTTAGAAAATGACATGAATTGCTCTCGTTCGGAGCATGATAGCATCAAGCACTTTTATCACATTTTGTGACGTGTTTTGCGTCGATAGGCGCTCTCTCATCATCATCAACCAACACACGTCCATTTTTAAAACGGTTGTACCACTCATAAGTTTGCGTCTGGCCTAAACCATCCTCATCAAACGCTTGTTTAAGCATTTTCAGAATTTCCGCTGCGGTTTTACCAAGTGTGAAGCAGAATTTGATGCATGTACTTTGCTCTTTCACATCAGATATTTGTAGTGTGGCAGAATAACACAAACACAACTCAAAAAAAATAAACACAAAAGCTGTTTGTCACCACCTAGCAAAGTACCGTTTGACAAACGAGGTAGTATAAACGTAGCGCTATAGAGTTGTACTACCAAATCTTCACGCGCCACATTCAAATTCCGGGAATTTTTGGATAAGACCCCGTATACATCGTTGATATTATAATTATATATAATATATATATATATATATATATATATATATATATATAATAATATATATAATATATACATGGTTATGATAAAGTAACGCACAAAATTCATAAAACGTACAATGTTCATTTTTGAAAAAAATGCAAAAACACGTCAAACAGTTTATTTTATTCCGCGTCTTTTAACATAAGTTAAAAAAATAAAACATCGAATTGGTCAAAGTTATGACGTCATCAATATTTTTTTTAAATATGAAGCTTTGTTTTTTTTTTTACTTTATTTGATAAAGCTTGTTTTTCTGCATTATAAAGAAATAATTGAAGTAGGGGTCACATAAGAAAAAACTGAGAGAATTAATAAAAAACAAAATAAACTTTATTATAGTAATAACATTTAAATTAACTAAACAGTCCATTAAACCAAAACGATTTCTTACAGGAATTGTTCAAACTGTGTCCCGTTCACTATCTGACATAGGCCAAGGCGATTGTAGACCTGATTTACAGAGTCTTCGATCATCTGCGGAGTTATACGAGTCATTTCATGTCTAATTCGTTCCATTAAGTCTTCTAAATTGTCTGGTCGGTTAACGTAGACCCGACTTTTTAAATGTCCCCACAGAAAGAAATCAAGGAGGGTGAGATCAGGTGACCTAGGTGGCCACTCCATTGGTCCACGTCATCCAATCCACCTTCCTTCAAACTGGTTATCCAGAAACCTTCGAACATTAAGACCATAATGTGGTGGTGCACCATCTTGTTGGAACCAAATACTGGGATCCAAGTTTTCCCTATTATTTGGATCCGGAAGTGCGGCAATTAGCACTGCCATACGAAGATGTTCCAAATATCGCTCAGCTGTTAAATTCCCACGAAAGAAATAAGGACCAATAAATTTTCCCCTGACGATTCCTACCCATACATTAATTTTTTGGGGGCGCTGGGTGTGTTTTGTCTGAATCCAGTTGGGATTTTCCCGAGCCCAGTAGCGACAATTGTGTCGATTTACTGTACCACTTAAATAAAACGTTGCCTCGTCTGAAAATACTACACTATTAAGCAAATTTGGATTTTCGTCACAATACCTCATGAAGATTTCACAAAATTCCAAACGTCTGTCCGGATCATCTTCTGAGAGTTCGTGAACAAGTTGAACTTTGTATGGGTGCAGTTTTTCTTTTTTTAAAAACTTTACTACAAACGACTGACTAACATCTTGTTGTAAGGCAATTTCTGCTGTAGTTGCGTGAGGGTTGTCTTCTAATGACAGCAAAATATCTAACTTTGCATCGTCGCTTATTCCCGGTCTTCCAGATTTTGGAGCATCACTTACGCTTCCTGTTTCATTAAATTTTGCAACAATTCTGCTTACTGTGCTTCTAGCAATTGGAGGTCTTTCAAAATGTGTTTCGTTAAATAAAGCACATGCTTCTTCATGACTTCGAAGTCTATCGCCGTAACCTACCATCATTAGAATTTCTATCCTTTCTCTTTCCGTTAAAGGAGCCATCATAATAAAATTGGTATGACACTAATTGTAAGACTGACACTGACAAACAGTTGTTTTATTACTAGGTAACTTTAAGTTTTATTCTTTTAATATTTAGTTTCTTTTCATAAATTCAAAAACTAGTTTAGATGACTTAATGGAACTAATTAGACATGAAATGACTCGTATAACTCTGCAGATGATCGAAGACTCTGTAAATCAGGTCTACCATCGTCTTGGCCTATGTCAGATAGTGAACGGGACACAGTTTGAACAATTCCTGTAAGAAATCGTTTTGGTTTAATGGACTGTTTAGTTAATTTAAATGTTATTACTATAATAAAGTTTATTTTGTTTTTTATTAATTCTCTCAGTTTTTTCTTATGTGACCCCTACTTCAATTATTTCTTTATAATGCAGAAAAACCAGCTTTATCAAATAAAGTAAAAGAAACCAAGCTTCATATTTAAAAAAAATATTGATGACGTCATAACTTTGACAAATTTGACGTTTTATTTTTTTGACTTATGTTAAAAGACGCGGAATAAAATAAACTGTTTGACGTGTTTTTGCATTTTTTTAAAAAATTAACATTGTACGTTTTATGAATTTTGTGCGTTACTTTATCATAACCCTGTATAATAATAACAAGAAATTTTACATAAAGAAACATTTTCAAACAAAATTTTATTTTATATACTAATTTTTGTTTTATTTCTCTGCCCACAATATATAGATAGTCCTCATTTGATGCTAGGCCTTGTATCGGGAACCTAATAAACACCGTGAGATAAGTTACATTAACAAAGTCTGAGAAAAATATATATTTATCTAATTTTTATTAAATAATTAACTTTACATTTGCCCCAGAAAGCAGAATGCAAAGAAATATGTTGTTCTTTGTTTCGACATTGCTTTACTTTTAGAAAACATATTTTATTAATTCTAAACTTTCTATTACAAGTTTGGACTACATTAATTTAAAAAAATGTAAGCATTAACAAAAATAGTATACTTTAAATATATACATTTAAAATAATCTGTACGTATATATGTATGAACGTAGATATTACAAACGGATCTAATTATTCTCTTAACCGTGTCACAAGTACGGTCAATATACATACTAATACAACTTCATCACATGCGCATGTATTATAGGTATGTGACAAAAGCTAAGTAAAATTTACTGTAAAGATAGGACTTTGAATATGCAAATGCGTTCAATTTACATAATATGAATGCCTTTCTCTTAGTATTAACATCCGGATATCCAATGTTACGAATGAAGTTCCTCCTCCTCTACTCTAGACCTAGACGTTGTGTTACGTCAAGTGGTCCGTGGACCTCCTTTTCGTTACACTTTCCACTGGCAGTTAAATAAAGTGTTTAAATTATTTCGCACGATCGCTAATTGCTGAATCATTTCCTTAATCGATAACACCGGTCTACAGTGATTTTGATGTTTGAAAGCTGTTTGCTAATTTGTATATGTTTGGGGGCCCTTATTCCAATAAACGCCATATTTTTGCTCTATCACGTAATTTTTTTTATAGCGCTCTATATCTTATAAATGTTAATTTATTAATATACGTACCTATGACAAGTATATGTTCGTTCCATGTTAGGCATGATTTTTGAATGAATTGATTTTTATGAAATTAAATGTGATTTGGCAACACTGGTTAATATTAGATTTCTCAGCAAAGCAACAGAGTCGGCGCAGAAGCGTCAATACAACGTTGAAACCTGCTTATGTGCAGTTTGGTTGTGTTAGTCGTCGTGCTACTGTGTCCGCGCGCTTGTTTTCTTCGTTGTTGCGTATTTTAAGTGTTCTAGAACGTATAAATATGGAAAGAAGACATTGTGTGAACAATCCGAATAACTTTTGTTATATCTGTGGTAGTTATGTCGTAGTAAAGCAGAGGCAAACTATAACTTCGTTTGTGAAAAATGTATACCACGCTTATTTTGGTGTAAAAATTGGCGACCAAGACAAGTCCTGGGCTCCTCATACTGTTTGTTCCGTTTGCGTTGAAGCATTAAGAAACTGACAAAAAGGTAGGAAGAAATGTTTAAGCTTTGGTGTTCCTATGGTATGGCGAGAGCCTAGAAATCACAGTGATGATTGTTATTTTTGTTCGTGTAATGTTCAAGGATTCAACAGAAAAAATAAGAAACAAATTGTGTATCCCAATCTTGACTCTGCTATTCGACCAGTTCCTCATGGACCAGATGTACCGATACCTACCGCCCCAAAAGCACTAGAAAACGTCATATCGTCAGAATCAGAGGAATCTAATTGCGACCCAGATGACTCAGATTTCACACCAGATTTCAGAGAGCCCGAAGTGTTTAACCAGAGCGAAACTAAATGATTTAATTAGAGATTTGCACCTTCCAAAGGATGCATCCGAATTGTTAGCCTCCCGACTTCGTGAGAAACATTTACTGGCACCTGGCGTCACATCAAGCTTTTACCGGGATCGCGAAAAAGAGTTATGTCAATATTTTACTCAAGACGGACCGCTAGTGTATTGCAACAATATTCCTGACTTAATTTCAAAATTAGGAAATGTGCCATATGTAAAAGAAGAATGGCGCCTGTTTATTGACTCAAGTAAGCGTAGTTTAAAAGGCGTTTTATTGCACAATGGTAACGAGCTGGCCTCGGTTCCCGTTGCCCATTCAGTACATTTAATGGAAACGTTTGAAAATTTTGAACTTCTTTTAAAGAAAATAAACTACCAAGAACATCAGTGGATGCTTTGTGGTGACCTTAAAGTGCTGTGCATGCTACTAGGACAACAAGGAGGTTATACAAAATTTCCATGCTTTATTTGTGAGTGGGATAGTCGAGCAAGGGATAGCCATTGGACTCAAATAGAATGGCCCTCTAGAACAAGCCTTACACCTGGTAGCAAAAATGTATTAAGAGATAGCTTGGTTGACCCCAAAAAAGTTTTACTGCCTCCTCTCCATATCAAACTTGGCTTGATGAAGCAGTTTGTTAAAGCCCTAGACAAAAATGAACAGTGTTTTAAATATTTGTGCGAGATATTTCCAGCCTTATCCGATGCCAAGTTAAAAGAAGGTATTTTTGTTGGGCCGCAGATAAGAACATTATGCAAAGACAAGGATTTTCAAAACACAATGACCAATGTCGATGAAAACGCCTGGGTGTCATTTAAAGAAGTAATTGATAAGTTTCTTGGGAACTCTAAGGACGAAACTAAGAAAATATTGTTCAAAATATGTTACAACACTTTCATCGTCTAGGTTGTAATATGAGTTTGAAAGTGCATTTCCTGTTTTCACACTTGAACTATTTTCCTGAAAATCTTGGAGCAGTTAGCGAAGAACAGGTAGAGAGGTTTCACCAAGACATTAAGGAAATGGAACGGCGATACCAAGGCAGATGGAGCATAACGATGATGGCGGACTACTGCTGGATGTTAAAACGGGATATGCCCTTAAAAACATACAACCGAATGTCCGGACAACTCAGCTTTCTGGCAAAATGGCAAAGATTTCACTTAAAAAAGACTGAGTAAAGTATTTTTTTCGACTTCTTTAACTTGTATTCCACCTTTTCACTCAATAAACAAATAATTTTTTTTAGAAATATCGTTTTTTTCATTTAATATTTGCAAAAAAACCTTACGTGATACAAATAAATGCATAGAATTTTTGAAATCAGCCTACCAAAATTATATAAAATCAGTTTTCAAAATAAAAACATCTGTCAAAAAGTTTAATTTTGTAGACCTGTGTAATTAGATTGCATAACTATGATTGATTTCGGGGAAGGTTTTATTAATTCTGCAATTTTTTCCTATACTTTATATGATTGCATTTGTATCAATTGTATTATATTAAAATTAATGCATGTGAGAATTAATAATTATTAAAATCTCATCTCACATGCAATTGTCGCTTAATTTGTTGCGTTAATTTGACAATCGGACAAAATTATTCCTGCCGAAGAATATAGACACAACACGTCGCGACGTCAACCATCCAGGTTGTGAGGACAAATGAAAAATGTATGAAAGCCACGTCGGTCTCGAAACGTGTATATACTAGCATTTCATTCTCATTATAAATCGTCAGTACACAATATGGCTTCCATACATTTTTTATTTGTACTCAAAACCTGGATGGTTGACGGCGACGTATTGTGTCTACTTCTGCGGCAGGAGTAATCTTGTCAGATTGTAGAATTAACGTAACGAACTAAGCGACAATTGCATGTGAGATGAGATATTAATAATTATTAATCCTCACATGCATTAAGTTAAACATTTTTCATTTATATACACGCAGTATAGAAATGAAAGTCATGTCTGTCTCCGAATATCGTGTTCTGACGATTTTTAATGAGAATGAAATGCTAGTATATACATGTGTTGATATAGACATGGCTTTCATACGTTTTTCCTTTTGTATTATATTAGATGTATAAAAAATAAATTACATACTATAACCAACTTCGTACTCGACGATTGCTTCTCGAATGCTGGACTGAAACCGTATCCTTGGCACTGCTGCTTTCTTAGCCAACTTTTCATCTACACTTGAAGGGAGATCCTCAGAACTATTACTACTGTAGTCGTTGCTACACTAAAACTGAAAGTTTGTTGGTTTGGAACAAGGTTATAAGGGAGCTATTCTGGGTCACAGTAGCGTCAAGGTTAGAATTGAGTCGTTGAGATAGAAAAGTTTGCCAGATATTATATAGAGAATATCCGTCATCACGGGAAGCATCGGGATGCTTTAGGATTCATTTGCATTCGTGTATATTGCTCTTAAACTAATAGAGGCTGCACGATAGAATCTGAGCAGACTGAAATAGAATTTGATTGTCTAATTTCCAGACTATGTTCAACAAGTGCAGACCCGTTTACATGCAGCGTCTTGGTATAACAAAAGTGCTTCCCAAACGCTTTGTTGTCTCTCCTATAAGCACCAGGGGTTTCTAGACAGCTGCAGTCCTCAACGGAAAAGATGGTCGATAATGTGGTTATAGGTTTAAAGATGGTTTTGATGTTATGTCTGACAAGGGTAAGGTCGGTGTCTATTTATAAACTCCTAGTGTTGACAGGATTCGATATATGTTTGGCAGTGTACACATCGGTAAAACAAAGCGTTCACTAAATACTCGCATTGCTGAGCAGGAACGTTGCACTAGGGCTCTGCACATAACCGTATCCGCACTTATTGAACATAAATTGGAAACTGCTCCTATTATTATAACCACAAAATACGTGAACCCATGGAAATCCTAAAGCATTCCAATAATCAGCCATGAGTACAAACATCTTCTCCACAATACCTGGCTGAGTTGTTTAGGTAAAGGCTCAACCACTCACCCATAACCGTAATTCTCCAAGAACCCAGAACAGCGCCAATATAACTATCTCAAGCGAACACACGTTCAGTTTCAGTGCAGCAACGATAGAGATAGTAACAGCTCTGAAGATGTCCCTTTCAAGAGTGAACGAAACATCGTGCAAGAAGGAAGTATTGCAGAGGACTCGAAAGCTTACAAGCTCCCATGATTTTCTCATTACTTGGCCATTGATAATATATTTTATTAGATCTAAAACTCCTCAAAAGATTTTGGAAGATATTACCAAATAAGCAGACTATTCTAAATGCATTTCACCTTTTGATACACATAATACAATAGCAATAAGAAACAAATTTTAAGATCTTTTGGAACGGGCTGTCTATAAAATTTATACATCGAGCATCTAAAATAAGTAATATTTGCGACGTAATTTCCGTGATAACAAGGAATGTCTTTTTAGTTTTGCATATAGCCTCATAGAGGGCGCCGGTAATAGAACGTCAAATATCCAAATTAATTTCAATTTTCCGTTAACCTAAATCTAAAATTTCATTCATACTCATTTCCATGGCACATCACATCCAACAATATTACATTATTAGTTCGTATTTATATTTGTAGTATTGAAACCAATAAAACATGGCAAAAACAAATTTGCATATCGATGCGACAATTCACATCAAGCTTTGAATACAAAATAATACAAATCTGTATAAAAACAAATTTGTATCTGTATATACATGGACACACAGTACGTATTTGCCAGCGTTTGCTTCAACCACCAGACGCATGCGTTTCTGTTTCACGACTTTGTCAATGGCGGGTTTACGAAGACAAACGACTGTAGGTACACTTCGCGGTCATGTAGCAAATTTTGTCCTATCAGATGACACCAGATAACCTCATGACATCTGACGGACAAAACCAACCACGTGTAGTGTACGCGAAGTGTACCTACAGTCGTTTGTCTTCGTAAACCCGCCATTGACAAAGTCGTGAGACAGAAACGCGTGCGTCTGGTGGTTGAAGCAAACGCTTGTAAATACGTACTGTGTGTCCACGTATATACAGATACAAATTTGTTTTTATACAGATTTGTATTATTTTGTATTCAAAGCTTGATGTGAATTGTCGCATCGATATGCTAATTTGGTTTTGCTATATTACGCCACCTGGCGACGAGTTAATGGACTCACAGTAATATGCGTATTTTTTCTTTTCCTGTAATAGCGTAGCTATTCGAGAAGAAACACTTTGTATCGGCGTGGTTGGTTTTGTCCGTCAGATGTCATGAGGTTATCTGGTGTCATCTGATAGGACAAAATTTGCTACATGACCGCGAAGTGTACCTACAGTCGTTTGTTTTCGTAAACCCGTCATTGACAAAGTCGTGAGACAGAAACACATGCGTCTGGTGGTTGAAGCAAACGCTGGTAAATACGTACTGTGTGTCCATGTATATGTATACAGATACAAATTTGTTTTTTATACAGATTTGTATTATTTTGTATTCAATAAAACATGATTTTAAAATACACAATTAAAAAATAATATTCATGGTTAACTTATCATTAAAACACTTGCTATATTTCGAGCACTCCGACTCCGCCGTCGTACCTGAAAAATCGCGTGTTTTAATGACGTTAATAGTCACTCATTCTTTAATACTATTTTATACCATATACCATTTGTATATTTTATACAAAAAATTGAAAATTCACTGGCTAAGTGAATAGAATTGAGTGGGATCATGTTAAAAAAAATTTTACTCTAAAATGAGTATTTGTACATTGAAAAGTACTCTCCAAGCAAACAACCTTCGTATAAAAATGCTTTTTTTTCTATTTTGCGTTCATAATGAACTCACATGTGCCTTACGAAACTGTGTTTTAATATACTTTTTTACAATTAGCCTTGCTAAGAGACCTATTAAAACACTCAAAATGAGTGCTTCTATAAATCATTAAAGCATGGAAATTGAGCGAATTCAGTTTTAAGTTGGTCACACTACCTCTATAAGTGAGTAGTCATTTAAGGTCATAATTAAACTGACAATTAATAAACATTTTATTATACGATAATTATATTTACAATACAACAACAAATATTTTGTTATGAAGAGAAACTAACGTTCTTTGATTTTAGTTAATTTAAGTCAACTATATGCAAGTAAATTCAAAAATTTCATTCTAAACATACGCGGACGTTACCAACTGCCATAAAATTTCCCAAAATTATCAAATTTTTCTCATTTTATCTTAAAAAAATACATAACAAAGCTAATAGGACTCATTCATTATGAAAATCGTTTTCTAAAATCGAAGTCGTACTTTAAAACGTGTCTTATGAAACTTGTTCTTTAATATACTATAATAGCACTTTTCCTAACTGAAATGCCTAAGAAGTTAACAATTCCGTATCGAATTTTACATTACATTCACACTTTTTTCTATAATTCAAAACATTCTGCATAACTCACTTTACGTTTATTTAATATTTAGATATATTAATAAATACAAGACTTTCACGTACTCGTAGCTGTCGACTTCAATATTAGAATTAGAATTTATTTGCACTTTTTTTCTTTTATATTTAAATACCATACAATTTATCCCAATTTCGTTCATATTTAACGAAAATATTAACTCAGCAATGTTACCAAACTTCTATTGATTTACTTATTTAGATAATATTCCTTCTAACAAAATCTATAGAAAAAGTTACATAATCTAGCCAATTCATTTTAATATACTGTCATTACTAATCATTAATAATATCTGATCAATATCTGCAAAATGCTTTAATTGACAGAAAAAAATTTTAAAAACTTTAATAATTAAACTTTTTTATTCTTTCGTAATCTTTCATATTTTCAGAATTTATTCCGCTGTCATTAACAACTGGTTTTATCTCTTTTTCGTCGCAAGCGTACATAATCGAGTCTCTGTTGGTATCTTACACGATAATAAAAAAGTCCGCTCAATAAATTAAAGAGGAGTAATTTTAAATACATACGCAGTAAATATGGCAATTATAGCTTTTTAACAATAAATAAATTTATGCGAATTTCATTAACTTGTAATAGCCTTGTGTAAAAAATAATTACGTATAACTAGGCTTTTGTCAAGGCAACATAACTCCAAGAAACAATTTGTAGAAAACTGGCTGAAAAGATTATAGTTTTAGGTTTTCAAATAAAATTAATATTCAATTCAACCTTTATTATTAAGGAACAAACAAGTTATATAATATAGGTGTACGTTTCCGCGGTCGTTCTCTAGATGTAGATCTCGATTTCCGGGTTGGAATCGCGTCGAGTTAGGCGTAATTGACAACTTTTCGTCCACTGTTTCAAGGGACATCTTCAGGGCTATACGTAGATGTTCGTCGTTTCGCAGTAGCTTGAATAATGCTACGACAGTTATATGAGTCCTTTTGATTTTGTTTGGTGGTCGAAGTTGCCTCCATTTCCACTCCAATTTCATTACCCGGGGTTGTGTATGTTTTGTGTTATTGTGTGTAGTTGTGTGTTTGTATGTTACGATTGTTTATCCTATATGGAATGCTGTGTGTTTTGCTACATTTTTGTGTGTTTGTGTTGACCTCTGTTTATCTGTTAATTTTTGATTTTTTTCGCGGCTAATTGGATATCGTTATCCTCTGCGCGTCTTTTAATTTGTTTAAGTCCGTCTTTTTTAATTAGTCTCCGTTTTGGGTTTATTATTTTCCTTATTGTGGGGTTTTCGTGTGACTTTATTGTTTCTATTGTTTTTAGTGTTCGTTTGCATATTATTGTTTCCAGTGTTTCGAGTTTCGTCTCTTTATGTATCTGCGCGTTTGTCATGTATCGCGGTGCATTTATCGCGAGTCTAATAACCTTGTTTATTTTCCCTTGTACCGATTGTCTTTGCTTTTCGCTGGCTTGATGCCATATTTCTCCGGCATATGTTCCGCACGCGAGTATTATCGTTTTTATTATTAATATTTTGTTTTCCAGTGTTAGTTTGCTTTTGCCGTTTAGTATCGGGTACAGTGCGTGTGTTGTGAACCCTATTTTTCGTTTTATTTCTTTAATATGTGCCGTGTATGTTAGTTGTGTGTCCATTGTGACCCCGAGATATTTAACTTTTTCCTGCCAGTGTATTGTGTTACCTTCGAGTTTGACTTCGTCCGGCCTTTTGTGTCGTTTTCTGTGTTGGAAGTAAATTGCCGCGGTTAATTTTAATTTTCCATTTGTCGTACCAGTCCTTTAGGAGGACTAGATTGTTTTGTAACTGCTTGTGTATGTACGATGTTCGTCTGCTGCTTATCTATATAGCGGTGTCGTCTGCGTATTGTGCGATATTACATTTTTCTATTGTGGGAATATCCGAAGTGTATATGTTATACAGGAGCGGTCCGAGAACGGATCCTTGTGGTACTCCTGCTGCTATGTGTTCGATTGTCGATTTTTCGTTTCCGATTGTGACATTAAATGTACGGTTCTTTAGATAGTTGTCGGTTATTTTTATTAATGTGTTTGATATTTTGTGACGTTTCATTTTGTGTATGAGGCCGGCGTGCCAAACCCGGTCGAAGGCCTTTTCAATGTCAAGAAAGATTGCGCCCGTTGATGTCGATATGTTCATTTTTTCGGTTATGTGTTCTGTCAGTCTTAGTGCCTGTTGTGTAGTTGAGTGGTTTTTCCGGAAACCGTATTGAAAATTTGGGATTATGTTTTTGTTTTCGACTTCATTTTCAAGTCTTGTCTGTACTACACGTTCTGCCAGCTTACTTATTGACGGAAGTAAGCTGATTGGCCGGTAATCTGCGGTTGTTTTTGTCGTTTTTCCAGGTTTGTGGATCATTATTATCTGCGCGTGTTTCCAAATCGCGGGATAGTGTCCGTGTTTTATTATTCCGTTTATTATGTCGGTTATAATTTGTATACCGGTTTTAGGTAGGTTTTTTATAGCATAGTTAGTTATCCCGTCCGCTCCCGGGGCTTTTCGGTTTTTAAGGTTTTTAATTATTTTTTCCACTTCGTCGGTATTTGTGGCGTCGATTTTTCCATCTGTTATATCGATTTTTGTATTTCGTTGCCGTTCAATTTGGTTTGTAAATGTGTTATGCTTCGGTATTGTTGGGTTCGTTTCGAATTGTCTCTTTAACGCGTTCGCGAATTCGTCTGCTTTTTCTTTATCAGTTATTGCCGGTCCGTTTGCGGTTTTTAGCGGTGGAATTTTGTTTTTTTTGTTTGTTAGGGCTTTTGTCATCTGCCAGAGTGTTTGATCTTGCGTATTAAGGGATTCAATTTTGTTATTCCAGTTTTTATTAAAGTGTTCGATCATGTCAGATTTTATTTCATTAGTTATCGCGTTTAATGTTGTTTTTATTACCGGATTTAGCGTTCTTTTATATTCTTTAAGTATGATTTTTTTGAGTCGTATTTTTATTTTTAGTTCAGTCGGGATGTTAAGTTTTGTGTCGATGGTTTTAGTTTTTGTCGTTTGTGCGATTGCGTTTTTTATGTCATCTTCCAGTGTGATCACTGCTTGATCGATGTCTTTCGCGTTGTGAATTTTTACTGTTCTGAGTACTAGGGATTCTTTGAATTTTCCCCAGTTTGTCTTATTAAATGTATTTTTCGTTCTAGTTGTGTCCATGTCAAGCGTTAATATCACTGGAAAATGATCTGAGGTGAGGTCGTTTATAGTTTCTATTGTATGTGTTGTGGTTATGTTTTTAAGTATTGCAATGTCTAAAACGTCAGTAGTACCCGTTGGTATGTGTATGTGTGTGGGTTCCACAGGCCCGATTACATTCAGATTGTTGTCTAGTGCTATTTTCTTTAGTTTTTTACCGTTTTTATTGGCTACTTGAGTTCCAGTTTTGGTGTTTCGCGTTAAAATCTCCCGCAAATATTGTAGGTGTGTTTTGATTGAAGATCGTTTGTATGTCTTATTCTACTATGTCTAATCCGGAGGGAAGATAACTTGCGTAAAGGTTTATCGGTCCCCTTTTTGTGTTTACTTGTATGCCTGTGTTTTCGATGATATCGAGTGTTTTGTATTCAAGTTCGCTGTGTTTTATTGTTTCGTGTACGAGTATAGCGGTTCCGCCGCCTTTTTGTACCGGCCTATCGTGTCTGTATGTTTTGTATTTTTAATGAGTGACTTGGTTTTAGATGTGTTTCATTTAGCAGCATTACGTCTATTTGGTGTTCGTCTAAAAATACGTGTAATTCATGTTTTTTGTGTGTTATGCTTTGTGCATTCCAATAGGCTATTTTAATGTTGTGTTTGTGATTCATTGTCTGCGTGCGTGGAAGAGTTTTGTAAGTTCGTTTGTTTGTTCGATAAAGCTTTGTGTTTGTTGGGGTGTTGGGTTTGTCGATCTAAATGTTAGGAATAGTTTCCCAATCATGAGTGCAATTGTGTCGTCAGCTTTTTCGTGTGAGTTAAGTGTTGGTTTTGGTGTATTTTCCCGGGTTGTGGGTGTGGGTGTGGTTGCGGTGATGCTATTTGTCTGTTGTCTTTGAGTCCACGCGTTGTGTTTTGGTAGTGGTGCTTCTATGAGTTTGCGTGTTTGTATTGGTGTGTTTATTGGGTTATTTGGATTCTTTTTGCATGATAAGCTGAACGAGAGGTGAGCTCCGCCACAGTTTGCGCATTTAGGGGGGGTGGTTGACGGCTTTGTGCATTCATGCGTCGAGTGTGACTCTCCGCATTTCTTCATGCACGCGAAATTCACGTTGCAAGTACGCTGTTGATGACCGAATTTCTGACATCTGTGGCACTGTACGATGTCTGTTCTAAGTCTGAGGGACTCTACTTTTACTTCTAATCCGCAAACTGTGTGGATGTCGAAAATTGACTTGTATTGTTCGTCTATTTCTATTAAAATAAGGGAAGGCGGTCTTTACCGTTCATCCTAGTGATTTTTGCGATCGGATAGTTTCTAGAATCTAGATCGGCTTTGATGTCTTCGTCGGTCAGGAATTGGGGTACGCCTCTGATGACGATTTTTAATTTTTTTTCACTACGGAGTTGGTATGTGAAGGATTGAATGGCTTTTTTGTTGAGAATTCGGTTGAGATTGCGATAGTCTTGTTCTGTTGATGGAGTGATTTGGACTCCGGCCGGGACGAATCTACTTTGTGTGTATTGAATGCTGTGTGTTTTCATGATCTCTCGGACTCGATACCATTGTGTTGGGTCAGTGATTGTAATTGGGGAGATAGTGGGCATTTTGGGTAATTGGTTTATGTTGTTTGCTGTTTTTGTGTATGTTTTGTGCTGTTTGTGTGTGTTTGTGTGTTTTGTGATATTGGTACTTACCCCGGGTTTCTCTGCGGAGGTGGAGGCTGTCGGTTCTTCTTCGCTGCTGTCCATTGGCGTCGTTTCTTCTTTCTTCGTCGATCGTGCGGAGTGCTTCGTACATGTTGCTCGTTTCTATATCCGGTGATTCTGTCTTTTGTCGTTTGTTGGATTTTCATTCTTCTTGAGTTCGTTCATCTTATTCTCGAAGGCGTTGTGCATCATCTTGACAAAGTTTTCCATTGTATTTTGTAGTTCTTCGTAGGTGTTGATGTTCTGCATATCCAGTGCTATACGTTGGCCGTTGTCGTTGGTGCCAGCCATTTCTTCTGGTTTCGCTGTGTTGTGGAAAATATATTATATTATAATATAATATACCGGTTGATGTATTCTATTACTACCGATGTGCTCAGAGCAATCGATAGCATGCGAATGCTACGACAGAGACCGGCACAACTTATATAGGGGGACCGGGTCAGATGGTGGCCTGCTATTGGCTGAGGACAATGAGACAATCGCATGCGTCGTATGGGCGTGGTATTTCGTAGTAGGGTTCAGTAGAGTTTACCACGTTGGATGTAACGTATAACCATCGTCTCTATTGAGATTATATAATACTTTAAATACTTTAATTATTCTTATACAGCGTCCGGTAATATGATTGGACGGTTTTTAATAGACCACTGTTAAGAAACAAAGAATATATTTGGACTTATTATTATTGCAACTAAAAACACAATTCTGAAAATTTCATTTCTTCTTCTATGCATCGCTGCAATCTGTTTCTGAAATTGACCATAACGCGTCTGAGTAAATCTTCGTTTATCAAATTTATTTCCAGTTTTGTTCCAAAAGTTTATGGGGACGCGTAGAGTACACTTTGGACTTTAAGAATCCCCACAGGTGATCTTGCGGGTCATCTAATGTCACCAAACCTGGTAATTAGCCGATTCAGGAACATACGGTGTAAAAGAGCAATGGACTGGCGAGTTGTATGCGCTGTGGCGCCGTCTTGTTGGAACCATACTCCATCTTGGTCCATTCTTTGAAATTCTACAGCCACAAATGTTTCCATAATATCAACGTACCGAAAAGTGAATTGATTATAACGGTGTGGCCGTTTTCTTCAAAGAAGTAAAGCCCGATAACACCAAAGCTGCACACTCCACACCACACCGTTACCTTTTAGTAATGAAGTGGGTGTTCATCCATTTCTCTTGGGTTGTGTTCCGCCCAGTAGCGAAAGTTCTGTTATTGTCAATCATGTTATTCCTGTACCTTCCTCTGCTTTCCGTACTTTTTCTTTTCATGTTTTTCTAAACCTTTTACTCAACTTCTCTAGCTTCATACATGACAAAAAATATTGTTTTAAATAAAAGCGATATTGTTAAATCAACAAAATTATATCTTCATGTATGCGCAAAGATATGCTGCATTGTGAAAAGTAAAATATTTTCTTGACAATGAAGATCGGCAAAATTGGTCAAAAAATATCTATTTCAATTAAACATGAAAAAATCTCTTTCAAGATGCCAGTGTACAGTCGTACCATTCATATGGTGATATTTTACCAAAATGTTTATTCGTTTAAGAAAACACTATCCATTTATTTCTTTGAAAAAGTAAGCGAATGTTTCATTCCCATCTTCAAATTAAATTTAAGTTATTTATGAAGAAACCTAATTCTGTACATAAAATACATAGTGATCTTGAATTTAATAAATATTCTTCATATAAAAATATAATCCGGGATACCTTGGGGTTCAAAGCAACATCTTTATTAATAATCCCTTATAGAAAAATTAAACTGTCGATTTCTGGGTAATGCTGATGATCTCAAAATCTACATCATTCTCACACACTCCGATTGCATCAAATTGCAAATTAATCTTTCTATATTGAAGAAATGTGTAACTACAATAAAATTTAATTGAATATTTCAAAGTGTTACGTTGTTTCTTATACTTGATGTACTGGACCTAAAATATTTGATTATTCTGCCAAATCAGAGTTGGTGACTACACATACTTTTTGACTCGCAACTCACATTTTCTCAACATTTCGTGGTTCTGTGCCTCGGCTTAAAAATCATTAGGATTTCTTATTAGGTCGTGTAGAAACTTCAACAATATTGTAAGATTTTATCTTTCACCAAAAGACTTAATATTATACACTTTAACTACCAACTTAGGTATATGAGTATATCACGTGTTGAAACAATTAAAGACTTGGGCGTTACCTTCGATATGAAACTGATCTTCAATGAGCATATCAGCAATGTGTGTAAGCAGGCCACACAAACTCTTGGATTTATTATCCGTAACTGTGGTGAATTGTCTAACGTGAATGTATTGATTTCCTTATTTAACTCATTAGCAAGATCAAGTTTGGAATACGCCAGTTTGATATAATTTTGTCAAGCACAAAACGTGTACTTGAGCAAGTTCAGCGACGATTTTTGAAATACAGGTGGTCTAAGGTGGACGGTATCTATCAACATATGCTTTGATCACACTCAGCTCCTTTCTCGCTTCACCGTGCCTTGTCTCTCCTTTAGACGTTTTGTAACTAGTCTCAACTTCCTTCATAGGCTTCTTCACAACGAAGTTGACTGCACAACATTTTTACCTTACTTTAATTTTCTTGTCTCACTATTCTTCACATGTCCTTCACATACTTTCTATCTTGCTTTTCCTTGAACCAATGTGTTGGTCAGGTCTCCTGTCTACAAAGAAGCAGCAACTTCAATCAGGTTTCTTCTGATATAGATATTCGTTTCCATAATTTGTTAGCCTTCAAACGGCTCCTTTGTGACACCTGCGATAAATATTCGTTTTAGTTTTATCTTGATTTAATTAATTGCTGGTTGTTCTTGTTCTTTTTTTTTCTTGTTTTTGTTTCTATTACTTTTGTTCACATTACAGACTCTTGCTTATATTCATATATCTTATTAGTTTCAATCTTGTTTATTGTTTTATAGCTTTTAAATTTAGAGGAAGTTAGTATTTATAATACCTTTTTTTATTACTAATAGTACTTGTTATGTACTTGTTATATGTATATGATTTACAATTTTATTTTGTATTTTATCCTGTAAATGGAATATTCTGTTGGGTAAATAAATAAATAAATATAAAAATAAAAATTAACAGTGTTTCAATTAAGAATTTATATTATGCCTTAGTAGAATGCAAGTTGGAATATACTTCTTTAGTATGGTTTCCTTATTATAACTATCAACAAATTTCCTTTCAGAGAATCCAGAAGCGGTCACTCTGAAGGAGAGGTATCCTTCAGAGTGACTGGCACTTATACTGAACTAGGAAAAGGCTGCAATAGTGTTTTAGAGTATCATAGTATACAATCTTTATCTTGTCGTCTGGATATGTATAGTATTAAATTCTTACTAAATCTTTTCTGCAACGAAGTCGGTTGCCCAACGATGTTAACCTATATTGACTTCAACGTTTCCACTTCTAACACTCGCAAATGCACTACTTTTAGATTACCCAGAACGAAAACCAATGCACTTTTAAAGTCATTGGTCTATATTATGTGTAAGGCAAGAATTATAGCCATGTTTAAATAGTCCATGCTTATTTTCATATACACTTAAAATTGCGTTGATTTATCATATTGGTTATATCTATTTTCTTTTTCTATCTTTCTGTCTATGTACACGATCTTTCTTCTTTTTTGTAATATTAAGTACTATTTTGTACATATTTTTATGAAACATTGGTAGTGTATTATGTAATCCAATATTATCCTGTTAATAGAAACCGCTACTGGACGAATAAAGATTATTTGTCAAAAGACAAGATGAGTCATCTTGAATTGGTTTTTAATACCATTCTCTTGAACTTCAACATCCTCCGTTGAAGTGAAGTTTAAGTTTCAAGGGAAAACAATAGGAAGAAGTCAGCTGTAACTATCAAATCTGACGAGTACAGTGAGTGTATGATTAAACCTGCAGCTTTTACGGGCAAAAAGGTTTGTACGAGAATGTCAGAATGATTCGGACCATTGTGAGAGAAACCAGTTTCACGCTTGGTAGAACTACAGCATGACTCAGTCACCTCAATCAGCGATCCATAACGCCATAGACACATCGAAGAATGTAATCAACATGGTCTTGATGCGTGATTTCGATGCTCTTATTTTTATCAGTCTGCACGAGCTCTTTCTGTCCCATTTGACACTTTGACGTTTGATGGCTGGATCGTATTAGCCACACCACGATTCATTTCCGGTGATAATTTTGTTTAAAAAGGCAGATACCAGAAGAGGACGCATACGCCCGACAATATCGTCATTAGCGCTTTATATTGTTCTGCTCGGTTCTCAATCATCTTAGAACCTAAAAACCATTCATGAACCTGAGTACAATTTCTACATTGACCATATGTTTTAATTTATTGAATGAAATATTTCAGTATTGTGTCAGTACTGAAACTACTAAAAAAAATTAGTCCAGTCATTTTGAACCGATTGTGTATACCGGGTGTCCTCGATATGAAAGGACAACGTATAAAAAATGGAAAGATTAAATTATATAGAATTTCTACACAAAATATTTTCCCAAGATTCCCGAGAATAAAAAAACAAAGATATTTAAAAAATGTTTGTCACGCTACTGTTCAACTTTAAGATATTATCTTTTATAATATAGTCCATAGCACGACTATATTATAAAAGATAATATCTTAAAGTTGAACATTATTAACATTCGTTCAATTGTCGATCGTTACGTACGTTCCATACAATTTTTCGATTAAAGATAGACATTACCAAATAGGACGTTAGCTGTCCATAGAGCACACATTTTGTACCTTTTAATACATCTACTTTAAAAAATTGATTGGCAAGGATAAATGTTTACCGCCAACTTTTCGTATCAGGTTGTCGAGCCCTAACCAATACACAATAGTATCTTATAACGTTTTTATAAACATAAACATTGCAGTGTGTTTTTACAATAGAAGCCTTTTTATATCCATATTTATATTTTATATTTGCTACTACTTCTAGTGACCAAAAAGACATTCGCAATACACATTTTTCAAATTTTTAATAGTTTACTTGATTGTACGAGGGATAAGCTGAATTTTAGAAAATATGTGAAAAACAATCATACAGTGTTTATTTAGAACAACTCTTTATCTGTCATTTGACGTTTTGTTGTTGAAGTTATGTTCGTTGTTATAACTCAGCTAGTTATTTTTTAGAAGCAAGAGAAAATGAAATTAACCAGAGAACACTTTCGAATACTAATTTATTATGATTTTAAAAGATGTTTAAGCGCTTATGAGTACAAAGAGAGTTTAGATTCAGTATTTTTTGTGTCCTTGGCTACAATTTGCCGATGGTATAAGGAATTTGAACGCGAAAAGAATTCTATTCAGCATCAAACAAGAGCAGTGCGTCCTCCTACGGTTGTTACCGACAAAAATATTGCTGCTGTTAAAAAAATAATTAAAGAGCACAATAAAGCCACTTATGCGGTAATAAAGCATCAACATTGGATCGGATCCTCAACTGTTAGAAATTATACACGATCACCTGCATTAAAAAAAGTGATAAGCCGTTTTGCGGTACATCACCTTTCTGCCTTCCGAAAAGCAGAGCGTCTAAGACTTTGCCATGAAGCTTTAAATTTCTTAAATAATGACGGGAACTAAATTTTTCCAAAATAGTGACAGGTGACGAAACTTATATTCTGTTTTTCAACCTTCCTACCCGCCAAGAGAGTCGTATTTGGATTCCTGAAGATGAGGAGACTCCTACAATAACTAAGAAGCAGCGAGCTATGAAAAAGTTTATGTATGCGGTATTCTTCAAAAGTACGGACTTAGTAAATGCAATTAGACTAGATGGACAAAAGACTTGTACGTGGTACACTGAAAAATGTTTGCCTGAAGTATTTAGTAAAGTTCCAGTCAAGAGAATTATGCTCCACTATAATGCAGCGTCCCATATGGCAGTTTTAACTCTCCAGTTTTTGGTTGGAAAAAATATGTAAGTAATAGAACATCCGCCGTACTCACCTGATTTAGCAATTTGGCTATTTTTTGGACTTAAACATAATTTGCGGGGTAGAAGGTTTTCGTCTTAAGAAAAGATTGGTTCACGCTTATTTAAAAGGTATTCCGAATGAAGATTGGTTGGGAGCTTTTAAACAGGGGAAAGAAAGAGTGGTCAAGTGTGTCATTGCTGAAGGGAATTACTTTGACATATTTAAAATAAAATCCTAGAATATTAACAGTGTTTTTTATTCTCGATAATTTCAGCTTGTCCCTCGTATAATCAGCCCACTTTGATTAAAGTTATTGACCTTAGCTTACAACAATGTAATAGCTTTTATGTAACAGCTGTTACGTATGTAAACATATGCTGTGGTGTATGTCTAATTCCTTCAATTCAAAGAGGTATTTACATTCTGAATCTTTTGAATACATGACGCGTCACGTAATACAATTTTCAGGGGGTTTTCAATTTTCGAGGGTTCACGTCGTAATTGACAGAATATTTTGAATTTGTATTCTATATCATTACATCTTTCCATTTTTTATACGTTGTCTTTTTATTTCAAGGGCACAAAAGGCATCTTCTATATTGATTTTAATACTTTCCCTCGAGTCACTGTTAACTCATCTAATTTTAAGATTCTCTATGCGTCTTGTCTTCTTATCCTACCCAAAACTTTTTCCATGTCGATATATGTAATTAAAAAATATTTTTTAAATAATAACGAATTAACTCCTTCAGTCACGTTTTATGTTGATTTTTGCGTTTTATCTTAATTATATACTGATTGAACAATTTTTTTAGTGCTTTACATATTGAGTTTTTACTTATAAATATCGATGTCTTCGATAATAGCCTTTATAGTAATTAGAAAATTTTGGGTTTCTTATTCTTATTTCACTTACTTAGTTATATAAATATCTAAAAGACTATTTTATTCGTGTTCTAACGGATTCTAAGATTAAAAGGCGGGAAGATACTTTATTATTCAATTAAATAATAATTTTAGTTCCCCCTAACAAGCCTTGAAAACCCAGGGGATTTTATCTGAGCAGGTCTAATACGAATCGGGTCCTCTCGATACGCTGTAGTGATAAAGTGGCTAGCGTTGTGGTCCAGCCACCTAATTATTATCACGAAGTTACCTTCAATTACTCATTTTCAGAGTAGCCTGTATTAAATTAAACCACGAAAACTCCCATGGATATTCAAAGCGATAATCGGAATTGAAGCCGATAGATAATCAAGTGACTTACCCACTAACGAAGCCTGAATATGATTGAAATTTATATGTAACATATGAAACGGAAACTATACTCCTAGAGAAAATTAACACATCAAGTAAACGTTCATACGGTTACCTTGATGCGTTAATTTTCTCCTAAAATATTTAATGATTCAAGACTTCGAAAAATTATAAATAATAATCATTTATTATTTATAATTTTTCGAAGTCTTGAATCATTAAATATTTTATGTAGTTGGCCTAGGATTCGTTCGCTTGTCAATAAGACATTTAACGCTGTTTAAAGTGATTTAGTGATTAAAGTAAAGAAATGAATCGTCCACGCAACTTAAGAAAGGAAGAAGCATTGCAAGTGGTAACCAGTTAACGATGGACGTAACCAGTGATATATAGCTAACTTGTTAGAAGTTAACCAATCAACAATTACTCGAACAGTTAAATGTTTCAATAAACTTCGAAGTAACTGTAGAACCTCGGAATAAGGTCGTAAAATGTCTATAGATTCGAGAGATGAGCGATATTTTATGCAAGTCGCCTTAAGAAGCAGGCGTTGTACCAGTTTAGAGCTAAGTAAAGTAGCAGCTCAAAATGTAGTAATTTCTGCACTAACGGTCGTGACCAGACTTAATGAAGGTAGAAGATCAGCTATTGTTTTCTAGAGATCACAGAGTCACTAAAATGCGTTCTGCAAGGGAACGGGTAAATTGGACCATTGACGACTGGAAGCGAGTTTTATTTTCAGACGAAACAAGAGTAAATCTTAATTTACCAGATGGACGTGAACGAGTCTGGCGAAGCCCAAGAAAGAGGTTTTCTATGTATAATATCTCTCCGAGGATGCCATTTTGTGATTGATCAATAATGTTCGAGGTTGAAATTTCTTTCGATGGTCGGACATGTTTGGTTCCTATACTAAGGAGATTCATTAGTATATATTTCTACGTAGAAAGCAACTTAGTAGAATATGTGATGCCATTTGTTTCATTTATCCAGAACAGTTTCATATTTATGCAAGATAACGCTAGGCCTCAGGTTGCTAGAGAGGCGCTCGACTACTTTCAATTCGTGATTATTCTAACAATGGGCTAGTCATCAAGAAGCTCAGATATGAAATCCATAGAACATATATTGTATTATCACATACCTACCCTAGGAATTTTAGGAAACTTGAACAAGTCGTTCTCCTCGTAATATTATTAACGCATCAGAAAAATTTCCCAAAAAATCATTCACAACTTGATCATTAGCATGGCCAGATGAATGGAAGTAGTTGTAAGAGCTAGAGGGGATCTACATGCTACTAAATTTGAATTCTTACGATTTAATCTCACCTTTAACTTGATTCCAAAAATTTTCATCGCCACCATTTTCATTGATTTGACATTGTTGTTTCTTTCTGTTCTTTTTTCCAAAAATACAATTTTAATTTGTTAAACATTAGTTGAAATAATTTAATTATAATTTCACATAGATGATATGATTTAAAAGTTCAAAAAAATAAAAGTAATAAAAATAAATTCTTCTGATGCGTTAATTTTGTCCAGGATTTACGTTTACCTAATGCTAATACATATAATATAACTTATTCCTAATTGTAGAAACCTTGCTTTTCAAATTGTTTTTGTCTAAAATCACTTTGGTATATTTGCTTAACTAACAATCCCCAAAGATTCTTAATGGGATTAAGATCGGGACTACGCGCAGGCTATGGTAATACAATATGCTCCTCCAGCCAGTTCCTCACAATTCTTGAAGTGTGAACAGGACAATCGTCCTGTTGTAATGTAAAGTTATTTCAATGAATTTGTATTACTGAAGGGAGCATAATATTTTCTAATATATTCCTATACATGATGGAGTTGAAACGATTCTCTACTCTCCAGCATACACCTTGGCCTTGTGCGCTAATCCATCCCCAAACATTCAACGAAAAACGGCCACTAGAGCTATTACGATTTAAATATTGATCATCATACCTACAATTTTCAGGCCTATATACACAAACGCGACTGTTCTAATGGGACTGAAAAACTTTCTCGGCAGTGAAAATGACGTTATCCCAGAAATCTTGCTGCATGTTCGGATATTGATTAGAAAATATCATTCGTCACCTATGTTCTTCTGTTAATTCTAATTTATAAGCCGCTGCAAAATTGTTTAAGCCATAGTCTCTAATACGACGCCGTGCAACGCAAGCAGATAATGGAAAATTTTTCATCTGAGCAGCTTTACTGGCGGTGTCAAAAGTATTTTCTAGCAAATACTAAACCAAATTCTGGTCCTGTTCATTTGTAGAAGCCTTGTGACGACCTGAACCAGGTTTTCTAATGAGCAAGTTATTATTTTGCCATTTACGGTAAATATTGTGAATGCTGCTTTTACTAACATTTAAATCAGCGGCCATCATTCGCAAAGACCAACCGTTATCCAGTAAAGCAACTGCTCTTTATTGCGTTCAACACTCAAATGCGTTCTCATAATGAAAATTATTTGTTAAATAACAAATACAAACTGATATTGGTGACATTTCATAAATTGGCAAATCATCATTTTATCATGAAGTAGACTTCACAATGTACAAAACTAAGTGTCCCTTAACTTACGATCGCAACCGTATGTTATCGGAGCTTGTTAGACTTACATTGGAGACGCGTTAATACTAGTTCCCGTCTGTTACAACTATGTTGGTCTGATGAAGACCACTTGCCAGGTCTTATATTGGTCTTGAGGATGGAACTTCTTGCATTTGCGTTCATAATATTGACATCAGCCAATAGCCGACGTTGATATTTCTTCCATACTATCTTTATGCCTTACCTGTATGCGATAAGTTAGTCGTGTTGTAACCTTTGTCTATCAAGCATTATAATATCCATAGTAAAACGGAACACAATTTGCCACGTAAATATGTACATGCATTGTGTTCTCCACACTCGATTTTCAATAATATTTTTGATATTATAAAAAGTGTTCTCGCTCTTACACGAATAAAACTTCATTAACCATAGTAACTTCCATCACTTGAACACACATTTTAAATACAATTTTAAAAAACTTTAATCATTGGAACTGATAAAAGTTTTGACGGTGCTTTTAATCTCTTCTTCGTTAAGAATTTTTTCTTTAAAAGAGAGACTCTATGTTTAAAGCAGCGTTTCTCAAACTGTGCTCCTCGGAGCACTTAGTGTTCCGCAAAATGTTTAAAATTAAAAATATTATTATTAAACATTCGGTATATAACTACGAGATAAAATTTAATGTTCCGCATTGAATCTCCGATGTGTTTCGTGACTGAAAAAATTTGAAAACCTCTGGTTTAAAGAAATGATAATATGTTGAAAATTATCTTGATGCTCATAATTTAATTCGTTAAGCTACGAAACTATTGATTGGCATAATTATACACATATCAAATAATAATCTTCAAAACCACAATGTCGGTCAAGGTTTCGACTCTACTCCGAGGTTCTCTTTCAAATCACTCATCTCCTCTTCTCTCGAACATTGTACAGTTTGTTCCTGTACGGTAACCTTAGCATAAAATCTATTTGTGTTATTTCCAAGTTAAATTCATTGCATATTTCGCTGATACTCATTTTTGTATCGTATAAAAAAATGAATAAAATAAGTGTTAATATCATAAAGTCCAAAGATTAACTCACCCATTCACATTATAAATTTACCTTGGTCTCACAAATATCGCAGAATATTGCACACTATTTCTGCATAAAAACAAAAAAAGCACATATACAACGAAAATAATTTGATGCGATATAATTTCTAGTATTTATTATTGTACATTAATTAAATTTGCTATTTATACGAGGTGGTAACTAAAAATTCGAAATTTAATTCCCGCGCGTAAACAAACACAGTTACAATCACACTCCGTTATGTACAGTTGTCTACACTCTCCATGAATCAATATACCAAGCGGCGTTATTGTAAGTGGAAACGTTCTTCGTTGATGAACAATTTTTCATTGTTATCTCTACTTGTGTTTGCAATTTAGCCGATTCGTATCAACAGCATCTTAAGTTCTGTTTTAAACTCGATAAGACTGCGACGGCAACACAAAAAAAGGTTAAAGGAACATTTGGAAATGACGCTTTGGGTCAAATACAAACTTACGACTAATAAACGTTTAAAGAAGGCTGAACATCAGTTGATGACGATGAACTTTCTGGACGAGCATTAACCGGCATTATACCAGAATTATCAACAAATAGTTCGTCAGGCAGTTAATGCAGAATCTTGTCCTGACGTTCTAAGGTGAGTAAAGGAAGATATGACAAGCAAAAGTCCAGCGAAGTGCAGGAGAGAAAGCAGGAACAACTGGGTCCTCCAACATAATAATGCCAAGCTACTACGACTTTTATGATGCAGCAGCTTTTAGTGAAAAAATACATGGCCGTTATTCCTCATCCAGCATATTCATCTGACTTGTTTGTTTGTGACTTTTTCCTCTTTCAATAGATAAAAATTAAGTTGAGAGAGCGAAGATTTGATACGCTAGAGAAAACTGAAGATGAATAGCAGACGGTGCTGAACACATTAACAACATAAGACTTTAAGAATGCGTTCCTTTCGTGACAAAGGAACTGGAATTGGTGTTTCCAGTCCAAAGTTAACGATGAATGAAATCCAGGTATTCTTGAATTTTATTATCGCAACATTTCGAGTAGTTTTGGACGCTACCTCGTATTTACACTTTCACCATGATTCAAAAATAAGTTGTATAGCAAATAAAATACGAATATTATTCAATTTTTATTAAAATACGAAAGCTACGAATAACAAATTTTGCCACGCAAGAAATGAATCAAATTTGTATAAATCTTATGAATATTTTATTATAATATTAATATGATATAACCTTGTTTCAGTGGAAAGGGTGTTGTTACCGGTATGCTGAAGACCGGCAAGAAGGGACTATACGTCTTCGACCGTGACGGTCACCACTTTCAAGTACAACCAGCTTGCGTCCTTGACTTTTACGTTCATGAATCCAAGCAAAGGATGGGCTTAGGCAAAAAGCTCTTTGAACATATGTTAGAAGTAAGTTATAACCATTACCTATTCTACATTACTTCTATTATATATGAGCCTCAGACAATTGTCCTTGCACACGCATAATAATATCTATTGTAGCATTTAAATAAATGCATTAAAATACTTAAAAGTTTTCAATAATATAATTGTGTTTATCTGTATTGTTAATGTAAAAACAATTCATTAATTTATATATAGTTTGTTTACTAAAATTGAAAGATATTTTATCTATTTAGAAAGTTTAAGTTTTGTGCAAGGATAATATAAGATAAAAGTTGGAACCGCTAAATACTCTATTCATAGTAACTTTCTTTTATGTATCTACTAGCTGAACCCAGCAATGCTTTGCTACTGCTAGATTTAAGTAGATTAAATCAACACAATTGGAAGTTTGATATAAATTATTGTATTTTATTAAAAGTAGATACACTCCTCGTCAGGAAAGATTATCCCTGCGTCATCAATAAACATTATATGATTCAAATCAGTACTTCGGCGTCATATTAAATACTGTAAATTGCAAAATGAATATAAATTGTAACTTCGTTTCCGGGCCAAATATATTTGACACAGTCGGTCGAATTTGTAGGTTATATGAACATATATAATCGAATTACATCTTAAGTTATATTAAAATTATTACTATAAATTGAACAAAGCTGCGTAAACAGCAAATCAAATTAAACTATAACACCACTTGAAAAATAAAATGAACTATCAAGAATTTACAACATTTAAGTCAACATATAAGATTATGTAATTCTTTAATCATTTTAATGAATGGCAAAACCAAACAGTTTCAAGTTAGATGTAAAAGCATTATTACTGGAATTGAAATTATACAATAGACCAGAGTATCTACTTTGTATAACTGTAATTACATATTCACTGTTATGACAGTTTTATAAACATTATCTTCCCACTTATATCATAGAATAATTCTAGATATTAGTTAAACGTTCTACAGTGCCTAATTTTAAATAAAATTTGGAATATATTGCAATATAACTTAACACTGCCATAATAGATAAGTTGAGTTTTGCACAAAGGTCGGTATAAATATTTGAAATCGCAGTATGCATTATAAACAAAACATATTCATACAAACTTATTTGCTGTGAAATGTTTTTTTTTGCTTTGAAATTATTTGTTGACTGCTAGTAAAATAGAACTTGTACGATTGCAGAAAGAAATTTTGAAAAAGGACATGAAATGGAGCAAGAAAGAAAAAGTTTAGTAATTGAACTTTCAAAAATTAAATTATAGCAAACAAAAAATTTTACTTGCAATAAGTTATAGATTTATATAATATATACAAACAATAGTTATTTTATTTATTGTTTTCATCAAATTGTATGAATTTGTTTTGTGTATATTAAAAATTTTTAAGTTAACACCAGAAGATTAGAGCTGATGGACACCAAATCAAATAAGGCAGTCGAAACACATTTCACTAGTGTATCTTGCAAAAACTTGCTACAAAAAGAAGATGAAAACACATTCAAATGTATTTAATTGGACATACATTTTTTTATATGTATTTTTTTAATTCCAAATATTAAAATTGCAACGAAAAATTCGCAGTAAGAAAAAGGAGGCAATTAAAAAAAAAACTTCAATATATTAAATTGTCAATGTAACTGGGAATTATAATTGTTTAATAAGTTAATATACATATGTAATCATTTAACAAAATCGCCTTATTATTTGTTTAATAATAAAATTATCATGAGTATATATATACAAAAAAAAGGAAATATAAAAATATTTAGAAGATAGTATAATAGTCGATATTAGAATAAATTTGCAAAATGAACTGATACTATTATTGCTTTCGAGAGTCCCACATTAACTTTCATACCATACATGTAATAAGATTGGAAATCTTTTTAAGACACCAAAAAATCTTTCAATCCAGTTTCTGGTTCTAGAATGGGATTCCTCGTACAATTGTTCTGCTCGACTTTGAGGATTTGCTAGAGGTTAATAAATATTTTGTAATATTGTAACAACTATCACAAAGTATAACTGGGTTATTGAAATGTTCATTTTCTGAGCTTCTTTTTTTGCCGATCCATTCAAAATTGTTTGGTTATGTGTAGATCCTGGCCATCTGGCTACGATTTCACAAATTCTTAAGTGAGAATCTCCTATTACCTGAATATTCCATGATAAATATCCTTTCTGTTTCGGTACAGCTCAGCATTATTACCACTAGGAGATTGTTTTCTCATGTGAGTGCAATCAATTCTACTTAGTACAGTAGGAAATCTAGCTACTTGATAAAATCTGTTTCTGTAATTTTTCTACCTTTCTAGGCATATTTAGATAAAAATTGTGGCCACAGTCCGGCAATTGCATGTGTAACATTTTGTATGATTATTTGTATTAATATCATTGTATTTGTTGCATAAAAAATCTGTTACTAAAAGTAGAAACTAACATTACATAAACAACTAATCAGCTGTATACTAATACTTGATACTTTTACTGCCAACACAAGAAAATTTGATATATTTGGCGTGAACTAAAAACGACGTGTAGCACGTACGTTGACTTAAATCTTGGGTTATAATATAGATTAAGTAAAAACATGGGATAGCTAACAGTTTTTTTATCTGCGGTCATATAGGAAGTATTGTTAATCACTATCTTCACTGCTGCTTGAATCATTAATGTTAATTATAAAGCCATTGATTTCACAATGTAAATGTATTTTCTCTATCATCCCATTTTTTTATAATACTTTCCGTGTGTATAACACAATTTTTCCAAATTTCTTCCATACACTGCTCTAGTGATTACTTCCACATAGCTATAACTTTATCATCTCCATGTCCATCCCTGAAAATATGTTTATTATAATATTGTTTTGCATGGTCCCAAATAATTTCGATAGCATTAAATTCACAATGATAAGGAGACAATCTTCAATATTTCGTGTGCGTGTCCATGACTTTGTAGCAATTCATCTACTTGATACCGTTTTTCTTAATGCAAATTTTTAGCAAGGGTAGTAGGTCAGTTTTAAATAGAGTTCGCAAGATATATTATGTTTCGACAAGTATGTAATATCATTTTACATCAAGCCGATGATGGATGTTTCTTTACTACTAGTGAATGGTAGTGTGCATTGTCCATCACTATTTGTGCCGGTTCTTTCAAATTTGGTATTAAATATTCATCGATCCATTTCCTAAACATTTCTCCATTCATTTCACCATGATAATCTTCTATTTGTGATTTGCTTGAAAACAACAAAGAAGCATTTGACACAAAACATAATTTTGAACCACAATGTAATACATTATATTTTTGTATTTTGGATTACATAAATAGTAATTACTGTTGTATTAAACTTTAAGTTCATTGCGATGCTCTGATATACAATGTTTTTGGTTATTCCATTTGGTATATATACAAACAAATCCGTTGGTATTCCTACACGGGAGCATGCAACATATAGCTGTCTATGAGAAAACCATGGATTATACAAATTCAATCCACATATTTGCAATGATTAACCTTTTGATTTGTTTATCGTTATTGCAAAAACCAGTTTAATTGGAAATTACAATCGTTTGAATTGGAATGGCATATCTATTGATATCATGTGGTATTAGTACATCCTCTCCTTTTAATTTCCTAATTAAAATTGTTGCTTCGATGAGAGTGTTTAATAATCTTTTGACTGACAAATCTGGTACCATTGCAAAAATATGGTGGGTCAAAATTTCTAAGAAGAATGCTAGGAACGACAACCTTCAAATTAATGGTGTGGGGTAGCAATCCAGATAAATCAAGTGAATTTAAGGAGTTGAAACTGAAGCTCAAGGACCGCCGTTTTAAGACAATTGAGGAGATCCAGACTGAATCGCAGACAGTGGTGAACACGTTAACAAATGAAGACTTCCAGCACTGCGCTTCCAGTCTTGGACAATTCGTTGGGGATCTGGATTCATGCGGAAGGAGAGTACTTTAAAGGGGATGGTAGTGAATAAGTTGTATTTTGTTTTTTTTTCCACATTCCGGGAATTTCTGGGTAGCATCTCGTATATTGAAAAAAGGAAAATATTTCAAAATATTAAAAATATGAAGATATGTGTACAACAGTTCCACAGACCTTGGATACCTAAAGCTTTGTGTCCAATATGCTTCTATTGCTATCGATTCTTTGATCTCATTTACCAATTCCTCATATTGAATTTCTCTTTACTGGATTCTCTTTACTGGTTCCATCCAAATTCCTTCCGAAAACATTTCATAAATCATACGTCCATTCATAATTTATACCCGATTACCACCAAGTTGCAACATTGAATTGAATTTGCTATACTAATCATCTTCTGTTCTCCTGTTTCCACTCGTTTCTATCATTTACGATTCTTGTGCTAGCTTTACTGTTATTTTTTCCTATTGAGAATGCAACTTTGTTGTTTAAATACGTATTTATTATACGAATATTAATATGGTAAGGGGTTTTATACCTTTTTTTAAGTTTTTATTAAGACACATTTTAATTAACAATAATAATTTAATTTTTCAGACTGTTTCACTTAACTTCGTAGTTAAAATTCTAGATATATACCTTTTTTGACCCGTATTATTTCTGCGATTCTTCTTAGTGTTTTCATCTCACTTACATCGATCCTTCTTCTTTTTGTTTGTTGAGTATTCACAATTCAGAGCTAAATGTCAATACTAGAACGCACAACGAATTGTATAACCTCGCTCTTGCCATTTTTTGTTAGTTGTTTTCTGTTAAATACTGATTTACGTATTTGGTGAAAAATTTAATCCTGCCTTAGCTTTTATTCTCGCATCTAGTGTTCTACTTCTATTTTTTCGTCTTGAGTTATCGTCCTTTCCAAAAATTTTAATTGTTTTTAACTTACGTATGTTCTTCATTTTCTGTTGGAATTTTTATTTTCTCAAATTTTCTCGATACTATAATTACTTTTGTTTTATTTTGCTCCCATTTCTATTTTAATTACCCCAGTTCTTCATACTACGCTTTTAAATTAATATCAAATCGTAAGCAAAAGCTAACTCGTAAATACAACTTTTTCCAAGTTAAAACAAGAAAAAACTAAAAAAAGGGTATAAACCTTACCACCTTTAATAATCGTATCCTAAGTACATGTTTCGGCAACTAAGTTGTCATCATCAGTAGGTAAAACCACTAATCAAAGTGTAGCACATCGGGCACAGTAAAGCTAACACACATAAACGCGCAATAACTTTACACGGCCTCTACGTACTCACTAACTTTTAAATAAAATTAACAGACTAAAAATTACGACAAATTTTCTTAAGAAACTTTCTTAAGAAAACGGCATCACATGTATTTATTCTCCATTCTCCGTCCTCCATCTTCTCTGCCCCATTTCTAAGAATTAAAAAAGACTGTATGGGATAGGACCGTTGGCCGAGTTCAACGTATTACTTTTATTTTTAACGATATGAATGCTTTCATAAGCTTCGAGATCTCTGGTGTTATTGATGGCATTGACAAGTCTTAACCCTTTAACCGACACGTTGTGATCTGTGTGTAGAGCATGATAAGCTAGGCTACATTTTTCTAGTCTATTAAACCTGATACGTGATATGTGTTCTTTATAACGGGTTATTATTGAACGTCGTGTTTGACCTATATGTTTTAAATTACAATCGTCGCAATTAATTTCGTATATACCTGATTTCAAATCCAAATTAACATAATCTTTGGTATTACCTAGGAGGCTTTTGATGGTGTTTTCGAACCAAAAAGCAACTTGGATTGGAGACCTCGTTCTTTAACAAGTCTATTAATGTTTTTCGTGATTGGGTGGTATGGTAAACGCATGTACTTTTTCTCCTGGTTACGTTGAGATATCAGACTTGTAGATTCGCGGATGGTCTTTTTTAAATTTGTTTTTCTAATTAATTTATTAGTTATTTCTATGTCAAATCCATTATATCTCGCGATGTTTTTAATGAAATCTAGTTCTATTTCATATCTCTCTTCTGTTAACGGATTGAGTAACCGATTGACTAAGAAATTAAAATGTTGAAAACTATGATTTGAATCCGCTGTGATGAATCTATTGACATTGGTTTCTTTCCGGAAAATATCGATTTCTATTTTATCCTTATTTCTAATTACTAATGTATCTAAAAATGGTATCCTATCATTGTTTGCCTTTTCGACCGTGAATTTAATAGTCGCAAATTTCAAATTTAACTGTTTAACACAGGCCAACACACATTTTGGTGCCTACCACATTTTAACTGTTTTTAGGTAATTTTTAGGTGTAAAATCCAAAACAACTGTCAGATTTAATCCATCAAATCTAATTTTCGAGGTACGCTATATTGATGTCTTTTAGAAAAAATCATCTTTTTTTTAATTCATGTACATTTCAGATTATAAGCATTAGTATTTTATATTATTAATTTTTTTATTATTAATTTATATTAATTGAATTGATTCGGCATTTACTTGATGAAGATCCATAATTAAGAATAGAAATAAAACTACAGTTTTAATCTTCACTTTTAATCATTACTCGTAAAACGACAATTGTTTCGCCAACACAGTGGCTTCCTCAGGTGTTTACCTCTAAACAGTACGTTACAAACTAAATAAAAAATAAATAATATATCTATAAAATCAAGGAGGATGGTATTTAAAATATTTTAAAGAAATCTCTGAATTACAAGTATTGTCGGTAGTGAAAGAATGTGGCCCATCTGGTCGGCCCTAACTGTATATTATAGGGTACTAAACATGTTTACGCATAAATTTGTTTAATAACCTACATATACATTTGTATTATCGTCTAAACAGATTTTAAGTAAATAAATTTAATAAAGGCGAGTTATTTAAATCTAATTTATCATTTAATAAAATTTGTAACTGTTTTAATTTATTGATTTCTAAACTTTCCAGTAAATCTAATTTTTTGCCTTTATTTTCTAAATGCAGAATTTGAAAATTTTTATCGAAAGTGTGGTTTTCTTCTAATAGATGATTCGCAAAAGTAGAATCTTGTTTTTTATTTTTAAACGAAGAACAATGCTCGGCGATGCGTTTTTCAAACGATCTTCCTGTTTGACCGACATATATCTTACCGCATCCACACATTCAAAATTCAAAATTTAGATTACAAACATACATTGGGACACCTAATAAGCATATTTCAAGTGATTTAAAAAAACTTAATATTAACACGGTTTTCAAAACCAATAATAAGTTATCAAAGCACATCAAAAACAATAAAGATAAAACAGACAAAAATAAGAAATCCGGAGTCTATAAGTTAATGTGTGGATGCGGTAAGATATATGTCGGTCAAACAGGAAGATCGTTTGAAAAACGCATCGCCGAGCATTGTTCTTCGTTTAAAAATAAAAAACAAGATTCCACTTTTGCGAATCATCTACTAGAAGAAAACCACACTTTCGATAAAGATTTTCAAATTCTGCATTTAGAAAATAAAGGCAAAAAATTAGATTTACTGGAAAGTTTAGAAATCAATAAATTAAAACAGTCGCAAATTTTATTAAATGATAAATTAGATTTAAATAACTCGCCTTTATTAAATTTATTTACTTAAAATCTGTTTAGACGATAATACAAATGTATATGTAGGTTATTAAACAAATTTATGCGTAAACATGTTTAGTACCCTATAATATACAGTTAGGGCCGACCAGATGGGCCACATTCTTTCACTACCGACAATACTTGTAATTCAGAGATTTCTTTAAAATATTTTAAATACCATCCTCCTTGATTTTATAGATATATTATTTATTTTTTATTTAGTTTGTAACGTACTGTTTAGAGGTAAACACCTGAGGAAGCCACTGTGTTGGCGAAACAATTGTCGTTTTACGAGTAATGATTAAAAGTGAAGATTAAAACTGTAGTTTTATTTCTATTCTTAATTTATATTAGTTTATTATGCTTGTTCTTTTTAAACAAATACATAATCTTTTAATAATTTAATATTCCATAGAATCATTACATTGGCACTAATGACTTTCTGAGTTAATAAAGCAAGGTTTATAAGCTCGAAATTTTTTGTCTACTTTTTTTGCTTTCGCCCGTAGCATAACTTAATTTGTTGTTTTCTTTTTCCACTGTGAAATCTAGAAAGTTTAATTTTTATTATTTTCGAATCCTATTGTAAATTAAATTTTGTTATTGATAGGGTTGAGATACCAAAAAATATAGTATATCGAAGCGAAACACATCAAGCGTATACAGATAATATAAATATATTAAAACATATCTGTATCTGTACACCTGGGCATACACCACGTATTTAATCAATGGTCACTTCAACCGCAGACACTATATTCTAGGTTCTAAGGTACATTGTCTCATCTGTTTCTATTATTCTCTCAATCAGTAAATAAAGCATCAGTTATTTCTCTGCATGCTCTGGAGCAATTTTTTGTCTCCTCTATCTTCTCCAATTTTCTTTTACTCTTCCCGTTAAGATACCCTCATACAATTCCTTCGGTGTACTTAGTAAAGCTATGCCTCTGTAACTTTCACATTGCAAAGGGGTAACCTCTCTAGCTCAATCAGAAGAAAATAATTAAATATTTTCTACTTTAGTTCTTCATATTTTCATAGCTTTAGATATTTAATTCACAGCAGGATATTTATTTCTTTTACATTTACAACACAATCCATTATTACCAAATTATATTATTATTAACTTTCATTAGCCTGAGTTAAATTGCTGCTGTAAAAAGCAATGTTGTATTAGAAGAATTAGGAGGGATTGAATCTCCTTCATCAGATCCATAGCCCAGTAATATGTACACTGCAGAAACACGTCCTTTTTCTGTAGGCAGATTTAAACTGGTGCAATAAAGTACATGAAAAGGATCATACGAGGGGGTATTGATATCTAGTTAGCCTAGGCCATTTTCCTTGAACAAAACAAAATCTTGTTATAATGGCAAGAAATGATGACATTTTAAAAGTGTCACTATAAAATCTTACCTCAGGAAGTTGAAGTATTGCTGTGCAATAAATTTTGAAAGAAAGCATGTCGAATGCAAATGTGAAAATCGATAATTGGAGTATCGAGGCATCATGAAATACTTGTATTAGAAGAGGTTAAATGGTAAGGAAATTTACGAAGATATGCTTAACATACTTGGCGATCAATGCCCATCATATGCGGTTGTCAAAAATTGAATTGCGTCATTCAAAAGAAGAAAACCTTCTGTTGAAGATGAGAAGCGACCAGGAAGACCGATTTCGATGTCCACACCTGAAAATATTGTCCCAGTTCATGACGTGATATTATCAGATCGTCGAATTGGGCTGAAGCAAATAGTTAAGGCACTAAATATTTCATATGAACGCGTCCATCATATAGTACACATCGATTTAGATATGAAAAAAAATTATGCAAAATGGATTCCTGAATGCTTGAACGCCAAACAGAAACGAGCACGAATGAAAACATCACGGTCAATCTGTGCCCGTTTTGAAGAAGATCTAATTTTTTTGAACCGTCATGTTACTATGGATGAAACGTGGGTCCATTTTGACGACTCAGAAACAAAACAGTAATCGGTGGAGTAAAAGCATTATGGTTCTCGAAGGCCTAAGAAGTTTCGAGTTTAAAAATCCACTGTAAAAGTTCTTGCTTCAGTTCTTTTGGATATCCATGATCGATTATCTAGAAACAAGGTCAGATCATCACTGGAGATTCTTATTCTAAATTACTAACCACCCTGAAAGAGAAAAAAATTAAGGAAACAAGATGTGGCATGTTAACGAAAGGTGTGTTGTTTTTGCAGGGCGATGCCCCTGCACATAAATCGCGCATTACCATGGATACAATTCAGGATCTAGGGTTCCAATTACTGGATCACTCGCCCTATTCCCCAGGCTTAGCCCCCTCAGACTATTATCTGTTCCCTCGATTGAAAAAAGGTTAAAAGGACGTCAATTTTTGTGTAACGAAGAAGTAATAGAAGCTATGAAGGGCTGGTTTGCAGATCAAGAAGAATGTTTTTTTAGAAAGGTTGAAGGCATTGCAGGATCGCCGTATTAAATGTATAAATTTAAGAGGAGACTATATTGAATAATAAAATATTAAAAGCCCCAACTTTAAATTGTTTCATTTTTAACCCATTAGCTTCCCTGATCCCCAAATGGGGATTCGCGAATTTTATTTTTTAACATATTTTAAAATGTTATTATCTTTGGTGTAATGTATACTAACTGAACATGAATACTCTGTACTTTCTAGAAAAATTTTATATTTTAGTGTTGGTAACCCTGTAAGCATATTATGCGCGTTATTTTATAACCTATACACAAAAGTTGATGGTCGAATATTTACATTATTTCTAATAATATTTTTTGTGCTTATTTGATTAATTTTGTGCCGGTTTTGTGAATTCAAGTAATAATACATTCCTTTAGTTGATATTAGAATAACAGGTGAGCAAATATAATATTTATTATAAAAAATATAGTATAAAACACCTTGATCCTCATTTGGGGATCATGGAATTTACTATGTAAAAAAATCATATGGAGAGCGTTATGTTAGTTTTATTCACAGTTGCTGTTTTTTTTGTTTCCAATTCAGTATGGATTCTAGAAAATTCCTTACTATCACAGAACTTGAAGAAATATTGGAAGATGATGAATTTTTTGCTGATCTGGAACAAGAAGTCATTGATATAGTCGAACTGCCGCCCGATAATATCGATGTTATATCAGATTGCGAAAAATTTGACGATAATATTTTAGAAGACACTGTTGCACAAGACGTTCCTGGACGACTAGAAATCCATTCCAGCGCTCTGAATGATGATCAAGATCAAGCATCTACAGTAAAATCAAATGGTAAATTCTTGCCAAAAACTGTTCCACAAGACGTTCCTGGACAACTAGAAATCCATTCCAGCGCTCTGAATGTTGATCAAAATCAAGCATCTATAGTAAAATCAAAAGGTAAATTCTTGCCAAAAACTGTTCCACAAGACGTTCCTGGACAACTAGAAATCCATTCCAGCGCTCTGAATGTTGGTCAAAATCAAGCATCTATAGTAAAATCAAAAGGTAAATTCTTGCGAAAAAGTGAGTGGAAAAAGCAGGACATAAATTTGACTAATACATCATTTGAAAGCAACAATGTATCTGAATTGAAATCACAGATTATTCAAAACTTGAAAGGTAAATCACCCGTTCAGATATTTGAAGAACTTTTCGACGAAGATTTACTAAACCATATAGCTACCCAAAGTGTAAATTACGCTGGACAAAACAACAAACATAACTTTGAAC
The DNA here is from genome assembly GCA_935421215.2 of Melolontha melolontha. Taxonomy (NCBI): domain Eukaryota; kingdom Metazoa; phylum Arthropoda; class Insecta; order Coleoptera; family Scarabaeidae; genus Melolontha; species Melolontha melolontha. The sequence goes on from OW285235.1 coordinate 180,785,195, forward strand.
TTTCCACAAATTGTCTTAAAAAGTTTATTGGAATTTTTTTGCTATCAGGGTACCATTCGTTGCCCCAAGAGCAGTTATATTGGTCGGAGGATGAAGATATAAATCTTACATGCGTTAGAAACTGCATGCCTAAGCACAGGTTTTTGGAAATAAAAAAATTTTAACGACAAGAGTCTCATATCCACCAGCGATAAACAAGACAAACTATTTAAAATCCGTCCTCTGATAAACAAATTGAACACAAATTTCAAAAAGTTCGGTATATTTGCACAAAAAACTTTCAATAGATGAGCAAATGGTGCGTTACTATGGCCACCATTACCTGAAACAGTTTATTAGGGGAAAACCAATAAGATTTGGATTCAAACAATGGGCTATGTGCTGCTCTAAATCTGGCTATTGTTTTCATATGGATATTTATGAAGGAAACAGCCAAGAAGTACAACTTGTAAGTGGTGTTGGAGCTTCTGTGATAATGAGGATGACCTCTTTTTTGCAATATCCGTCAGAATATGAAATATTTTTCGATAACTTTTTCACCAGCTTTGATTTATTGTTGAAGTTGAGAGAACTAAATATAAAGGCGGCTGGAACAGTACGCTATAATAGAATGAACAAGTGTCCTTTGAAATCTGATAATATCATAAAAAAAGAGGAACGCAGGCATATGATTATCGTTATGATGAAAAAAATAAAATATTTGCGTTGATATGGAATGACAATAGCTGTGTTAAAATGCTATCGAATTACTTAGGATTGCAACCTATAGAAAAAGGGAAAAAATATTGTAAGAAAGAAAAAAAAGAATGCTATGTCGATAGACCAAACATTGTCGGACAATACAATAAACATATGGGAGGGGTCGACAAGTGCAAAAGTATCGAATCAAATTTAGAGGTAAGAAATGGTATTTCCCTCTTTTCACAAATACGATTGACGTTGCGGTTGTTAACGCCCACGCTCTTTATACTGCAGTAAATGGAAGCATCCCATTATTAGATTTTAGACGCATTATTTCCAGAACTTATCTGAAGAAAGAATTCATTATCCGATCCTAAATTTTTCGGAAGACCAAGTTCTAGTAAGGTGAGGAAAAGCCGCGTGCCTGACGATGTGAGATTTGATCCCATTGAACATGTTTTGGAGCGAACGATTGATGGAAAACAAAGAAAATGTGCCATATGTGACACAAACGTTCGCAAACAGTGTAAAAAATGCAATATTGGACTGCATATGGAATGTTTTCCTAATTGGCATAAATTATAAATATTTTTCTTTAGTTTGAAATGTTCAGTTTTTTTTTTTAATTTTTGTAACGGCAAGTGCCATGGGTCCCAAATGGGACTTAAATTTTTTTTTTTTTTAATGGCGTATATTTATTTGCCAACGAATAAATTGACCTATTACCTTTAATATAATCCTATTTTTAATTTAAATTTACAAAAAAATGTCGATAATAAAAATTTGGAAGTTAATGGGTTAAAGTCTTAATGTAATAATTTGCATGGAAATTGTTCCATTTAACTTACATTTATATTTTAAGATTACCTTCGTGCTGTTTATTTATTTATTATTATTTTCTATTAACTTTCACATTTAAACAAAAAGCAACCTTTTAATACTTTTCGGAAATTATTTGTAAATTTTAATGTGTAAATACACACATTAACAGACAGGAAACCTTCGTTTAACGACATAAAAACAGCTTACATTTCAAAATATTAAATTGCTGAATACAGACACGAAATTTCCATATCACAGCAGCAGATCATTATTGCTTACGTATTACTTTTGTTTTCATGACTCATCAACATTTACTTTAAAGTAAAGTTATTTTAAAATTAACTCTAATTTTCCAAGTATTTGCGCATAAAATGATGCTAATTATACACAAACAATGCCAGCAAATACAAGTAACCTATGTATAAAAATAAACTAATTTACATTTTAATGTGACATTAGACAAATAGTATATTAAAACTAGTGCATGATAACCGAGAATTTAAAACTTATTCCACATTAAAACGTTTGTAATATAAAATATGTAACCTGTGCGCCTACCCAGCCTACGTTCGCCATATGGCGACATACGGTCGTCACAGAATAAGCGGAAATTTCAAAACAGGCTCCGGATAGATTTGTTTACCTATCCATTGTCTATGTTCCGTCGCGTTTAACTCTCTGCTAAATATCATCTATATTCATACAAACTGACGTTGACGAATTGATGAAGGATGCTTCGTACGAGGCTACGGTTGGGGAAATGTTTGGATTATTAGGCAGGAAATGTGGGGGGACGCCTGAATTGGTACCGGAACATCGTCGTTGCATTCGTCGTTTTATTGTTATAAATAAATTCCGGATCAACCATTAAAAATTGTACCCAAGCAGCTTATTCATGTGAAACACGAACGCATTTACATTGGATTTGCGAGGGCACAATTGAAAAATGGAGCACGCAACATAGTAACCGACTTTTGAGCTGGAAAGGATTTTATGGACATTCAACATTCGACAGTTGATCTGCGAAGAGGTGATAGGCGAGCACTAGTAATTATCTAACGAAAATGTTATTCTTTATACATAATGGTTTCTACGGACAATTTTTGGTAAGATCAAAATAATTTTCGTTGCAAATTGCACCTTTTAAAAATATAAATTTTTATTTTTTTAATCAATTTACTGCTAAGCAGTTCTTGTAAAATCCCAAATAATTATTGAATATACAGCACAATGCATTTTAATTTGATGCAAATAGATATAACTTTTAAAAGAAAGTCATAATGTTTGACAAAAATATAGCCACACTTTTATTAAATTAAATATAATTTAAAAACTTTCTTTAATTTCCAGCAAAGCTTTTGGCGCATATTTGAAATTAAGTTTATGTTAAGAATGTACACACTTTAGAATAGCGTAGTTTCTTTTAGAGCAGCAATTCACAAGTATAACTAATCAATCAAAGCAATAATGAGTTTTCCACTAAAAGCGCACTAACTTAAAAAAAAAAAGAATTTGTTAAAAATTCAAGCTGATCTTTATTTCATCTGAAAGTACTATCCATTATCTTATGGAACACAATATCACTTAAATGTCCTCCATGAAAGTTTGCATAAATGATTCCGTTGAACAGAATCGGCTCGAATGTCAGCAATGCCTGATTCAATATTGACTTGCAAAGCATGAAAAGTTGCTGATTTGTTGGTGTAAATTTGCCTTTCAATAAATTAATGAACTTACTGTAAATGAGAACAAATGCCTCACTTTACAACTCTCACTTTACAACACAACAACAATGTGCTGCGTTGATTTCTACTTTTTGAGAAACTATGTTTGTACCAGTATGCAGAAACGCTACAAGTCGCGACGCTACCTTCCTGGTTGTTAGGATAATGAAAAATTCGTGAAAAGTCACATCTATTCCGGAATGTGTGGATGTATTTCGCTCTTATTGGAGCTTGTCAACACACAGTATCCTGGACAGATATGATTTTTCACTTATATTCTTCGCGTCCATATAGTTAGTATAATGAACTTACTGTAAATGAAAACTAATGAATTATACAGGGTGTCACACAAAAAAACGCCCCAAGCTGTAACTCTGTTATTTGTATTTCGATTTTCATGAGACAGGTAACAAATGAAATGACTTGAGTACTATGTTTGAGGCTACATTTACTACATAATATAAAAATAACATTAATAAACCTTATTTTCATCTTGCTTGGAATGTTATTTTCAATGGAGCTTTTTATCCATTTTTCAGATAAAAACAAGCTTTCTATTCAAAAAAGGCCGGTCATAATTTTTATATAATTCATTAAGATGAATACAAAATTGCGGGTGTATAGTCATTCACAACTTAATACATATACACTTTTTCAGAAACAGCATTTAATAAATCTATTTTACATGTTAAATTTTCATCTTAATATCGACTCATGCCCTTCTCTTGTGCTCTTATCTTGTTTGATCAACAAGGATGCGTTAAATAAGACCTTGTAGCTTATATAATTCTGCACATAATACCCCAATTTACTGCTCCTTTGTAAGTGATGATATTGAGAGTTCCCAGAATAATTAGCGAAACCACGCCTCACTATTATCCTTCGCACACCAGCGTTGATTAAAAGTTAATCCAAATAAGTTCTGGGTTCCCTTTATTTCCATCTCATACTTCAGTAAACAGATAATACGTTCTTTATATGTTAGAAAGTATGACAGGCAATGAGTTGCTTGCGCCTTAACAGTAATTTTGAACTATATTTTGAATTTTGATTTTAATCTCAGGTTCAAAAAGCATATTAATACTACTGCTTTTATAATATAAAAAATACTATACATATATAGAATCGCTTCTCGGCCTTAAGCTAAGATCAAAGTGTAGTATCTGTTCTTATCAGCTTCATATCTGATACGCCCACCCCACATGCAGGACAACTATATTAAACTGATTTTTAAAAATTGAACTAGCAGTATACAAGACCATATACTTTCCGGTATTATTACCTGGAGAAGAAAACAGAAAAACAAGGAAAAATACTTCAGGCAGCCGAAATGAAATATCATAGAAAGCCACAAAGAATGAGAGGAATTGGAAAAAAAAATGAAGAAATAAGAAATGAACTGAGAAGAAAAAAAAGTTGGTTTAGATTCTAGCGAAGATGGATGAAGAAAGACAAGTGGAAAATTTTTGGGAGGCAAGACCTATTGGAAAAAAAAAAGATGAAGAACTAAACACAAGTAGAACAGCGATATAGAATGGATTTCAAGTATGAAAGCGAAATGTTGAAAGCCGGCTACGAAATGGCAGAAGGCAAAAAAAATATAGGAAATCGGAATGATTATGGTGATGTATATTGACCCCCTTCAACGAGAAAGAATTGGTTGTTTGAATTTAACATTGCTGATGTAAATCTATCAACACCATATTGACACTGTTACTGAAAGAATAATTCTGAACTTATACAAAATTTGTGACTGAATTTAATATGTGGTATGAAGAAACGAGAACATGTACTAGATTGTCTCATATTTTCCATACTTATTTACTTAAGCATTTCTACCTTTCGGTACAAGTTTATTTGTGAGTTATAGTTCTTTTCTTCTTCAAGTTTGCTCTTCTACCCCTTTCCCTTTCCTTTCTTTTTCTTTTGTCTGTGTTCCTAATTTCTCTCCACCAAGTCGCCTTGCTTCAACTGTCACTCTTACTTTTTCCAAGGAAGCTCTAAGTCATTCTTTTCTTTTCTGTTTCGTTTCTTGTGACTTTAAGCTCTTTTCACTAGACTGTTATACACAATTTTATATACGTGGCTGCCACCTCAATCGCCCTTATTGCATTATTTCTTCTACAGATATTCTTGTTAATTTCTAATCCTTTTCTTGGGTTTTCTTTAATTTTTTCTTAAATATCGTGTTTCAGAACTATTAAGCCTACTCGTTAATATTTCTGCCAAATCAAGATTTCTACGGTATATTCGTATTATTAGTATTATTATCACTATTTCTGTCATTACTTGATTTAACATTCCTTCTGACATAAGATTTTAATTATTTAAATGCCACTTGACTCTTTATATCCCAGTCTTGTGCACCTCAAGTTGTAGTGAAGTAACATACGGGGACCACGGTTTCAACACGGAAAAGAAAATATAGAAACTTAAACAGTGTACCACAATGAGAATTTGAACGATCCCGGGCGGAACATCAACGCCGCCAGCCGACATAATTAAGCGATAGAGCGGAAATAGTTAAGAAGTGTTGTGGATAACAAAAGTCATATATGTTGGCTTGAATTATTGTATTATTTTTAAAATAATATTATTGTTATACATATATTTATTTTACCTCGCTACATTACACTGGAGGCCACTGGACCAAAAGTGGTAAAAAGTTCATAATTGCAAAGAACAATTTAGAAGCAGATAACTAAAATGCATTTTGTCCAAATTACATAATTTCCAGGAAATGAGAAAGTTTATTATAAAGAAACTAACACGTTTTGATAAAATTTAAAAAACCAGAAAATTTTCTAAAAATAAACCTTCCAATAAAGTCTTCATCCCAAAAATCTCCATTCGTTATCTATCCCAGTAGTTTGAAAAAGAACAAGCCTAAATTCTCTTCGATTGTCCGAAGTGGACAAAAATCTTTTGCTTAGAAAAACCAGGGAATGCTGTTTGATAGTAGAACGAGCTATTGCAGAAAGTAAAAATTTATTTCAGGTAAACAAGGAAATCCACATTTTAATAACCAAATAATGTTAAAAAGAAGTATGAATTCAAAACATCGAACCTATTATTTCACCCCACCATCACCTTCTTGACATTTATACCATTCCAATTGCTCAGAGTCACCTTTATCCTCATCAACCTCGCCTTCATCTCCAAAAATATACTCGACATTGTCAGACAAAATTGGAGCAAGCCTGCCAATTCTGGATCATTTCTAGAATTTTTAAAAGCCAATGCAATTAGTAATTTAGTTAGGCTCTTTATTTTATTCTCTTTTATTTTCTTACTGAGCAGTACTTCTGGCAGCACGATGCTTTCAATTTTGTTTCCTTTTTTCGATATGGTTTCGTATTTTGTCGATTCATCATCATTTCTATAAAATTGCTCAGTTTTCATTCCAACACCTCGATTCCTCAATCCTCATGAATAGTGTCTTTGTTTCGCTGATTCCTGCAACTTTTTTTTAAACATGTTAACTGGCCATTCTACCCTTAATTTACGTACTTCTACAATGTTGGAATAAAACTCCCAGTATTTTTCTGGTGATTTTATCATACTTGGTGCTCTTATCAATCTTTCGACCTTGCTAAATACGCGATCATCGGGTAAGTATGAATGTCCATGAACTAAAATAAATCCTTATGGACTGTAATGTAAGGGAAGCATGCCTTTGAAGCCAAATCATAAACATGTCGACAATATGGTTATTTTTATTCTGGCCACGGCATCCATCCGAGTATAGCCGTAGTTCTTTCACACGGTCCGGTAACTTCATTTTTTGAGAGAAAAGATACGCCTTAGATTAGAGAACTAAACGCCATCTTCAACTCAAAATTTGAAGTTTTGGACAAAACGCATTTCGGTGTTCTGCTCCTCAATTGTGTTGTGAATTTGTTCTTTTCTTTCATATGTTGCGACCCTTTCGCGCTTTTCTTACAGCGTACTTTAGTTATTACTCAATCTTAGATATATATTTTTGCCCGCTTGCATTACAACAGATAATTTCAAGGTAAAACAAGGCATTAAATCATAATTTTGATTATTGTAAATAAAAATTTTCATTGCACTTGAAAATATAATTACTAAACAAAACGTGAAAAATAGTTTTATTTTATTATTAATAGAATATTCCAAAGAAATTCAAAAATCGAAGCAATTCGAAAATTTAAAAAACAAATCACGAATTAATAACTAAACGATAAAAACAGAAAATAAACTGAATACAAACATGTAAAAATAAGGAAAATGTAATAAAATTAATTAAAAATAATACACTGCAAACACGATAGCATAAATATTTACACTCGATCAATACTTAACAATTTAACATTAATGTTAGCAATAATTTATTAATTATTCATAACCAAAGTTTTTATTTTTGCAATACTATTAGCTATTTCTTTTTATATTTAATAACTTATTCGCAAGTATTGTGAAGTAATTAGTGGTCATCATTCGTTTTTTATTAGTACAAACTCGTTAATAATATAGGAAATGAAAAATTAAGTTTAAATTATAATAATTAAATCAGTTGCAGTATATAAAATCAATTAACCTTGTTGAATGTTATGGTTGTTTACGGCTCGTGGACCAAATGTTTGCAATAACTTCGGTTTCAGTTACTAGAATCGGTCAGTTACTAGAATCACGACCCCTATGTTGCTTCACCCAGCACAGGTTGTAAGGGCTGTACACGCTTTACTTTTTAAATCTTCGGTGACTGTTTGTTAAATGAATAAATGTATAGCAAGCGCCAATTAAGTTGGCGCGAGGAGGGGGTGCGCAGAAGCCGTTTTTAAAAACGCCCACCTCCACTACTCAAATAATTGTCAGAGTACATTTGTCATTGACGTTTGACGGAACATAATGTCTTTGCTAGAGGATCATAAAGTGATACACGCTCAGAGGTTAGAATTATCTGACATTTGATGTAAAACCAAATACAAATCTCCCCACCACTTCTAATTCTGCGCGAACTTACCCCTCCTCGCGCCAACTTAATTGGCGTTTGCTATACTTTCATCTAAATATATATACAAGGTGGTTCTAAATATATGCGACAAATTTTATGGGCTTATTCCTAGGGTTATTGTGATCATAAAAGTCCATATGAATATATGTCTTAAATGGCTTAGTTTTAAAGTTACGGAATATTTAATAGTTAATTAAAAGTTCATACAATAAAACGTACTAATACAACAAAATTAACTTATAAAAATTGTTAGAAATGATCGCCTTCAACTGCAGTGCAAGCTTCTATTCTCCGTTGCATTCATTGGTGAGAAATTCGTACTAAATCCTCAGTTTTCTAACGAGTGATCATTAAAATTTTCGCTCAAATAAGCCATGTTCACAAAAAGTATGTCCTAACTTAAGTTATTAGAGGAGATCTGTCATTATAATTTCAAACGTCATGATTGTTAAAAAATAATTTGAAATGCTGACTTTTATATTAAATATATTTATAATTTTTATACAAAGTAATAGAATATTATAAAAAATGTGTAAAATCTTGACCATTCTCCACCAAGCATAATCGCACTCTATTTCGTAGAGCATTGAAAACATTGATCAGTATTTGCGCTGAGTTATTGATGTGTTCACATTTTTCTATGATTTTATGTCTTAACTCTTGTAGATTATTAATTGGTGTTTCATAAATAATATTCTTTATATATGGCCACACAAAAAAATCCATGACTGTTAAATCACACGATCGTGGTGGATATGGAATCGCTGTATTTCTACTTATTATCCTATCGCCATAAAATTGTTGCAAGAACTGAATATTTTCAAGTGTAACGTGAGATCCTGTTGAAAATATCCGACCTGGAGTTCATCATTAGTCAATTGATTAGTAAAAACACTGAGAATTTCGTTACGATATTTCTCCGATGTTATCGTGCCCTCAAAGAATATTGGTCCTATTAATCGGTGACGACTCGTACCTACCCATACGCCTATTTTTTCTGGATGTAGAGGAACTTCTCTGTAGAAATGAGGATTTTCACTGGACCACATACGCATATTTTGCGAATTAACATAACCTTTCAAATAAAACCAAGCTTCATCGGTGAAAAAAGTATGATTTAAAATATTGTCTGTCATTGTTTGAATAAACCATTGGCAAAATTGTGTTCTTTTTTCATAATCCGTAGGTAATAGATTTTGTACAGAAGTTAATTTATATGGATACATGTGCAAGTCCTTTTTTAAAATTTTTTGACATGTTCCATACGAAAGCCCTACTTGTTGCGAAACTCTGCGAATAGATGTTTGAGGAGATTCGTTAATAATTTGTCTGACATTTTCAATTACGCCGCGACTTCTCTTGAGAGGAGGACCGCTTCCTTTTTTCCTTAAAATACTGCCTGTTTGACGAAAAGATTTACACAATGCATTAGCGTATCACGGAAAGTTTTATAGCTTGGAACAGTATTTGGATATCTCTCTTCAAACTCCGCAAGGCAATTTTCTATTGAATGCTGCCAAATACCATCAATTTTTTGAGATGTCAGGAAGTAACATTCTACCATAAACGCTTTATGCATATCATTAAAGGCCATTACTTTTTCTTTTGATGAAACTTTAAAATATATATTTGACACTGACAGATGTTTGAAATAACATCTTAATGACTAAAGCTACGACATAATTTTTATATACACGGCCAGCTACGAGTGAAAATTTTAATGATCGCTCGTTATATCGACGAGGCTAATTTCTCCAGACATGCAATTATTAATTTTCATAATAATCACACATTTGCAGAAGAAAACACACGCGAAACATCGGAAATCCATCATCAACATCAATTCTCTGTTAATATGTGGGCCGGAATTGTTGGAGATCACTTGATAAATCCATATTTTTTGCCGATGAGGTTAAATGGAGATGTATACCGCCACTTTCTCGAAGAGGAGCTACCACTACTGTTAGAAGAAATCCCGCTGAAGAAATCACAAATGTATTTTATGCAAGATGGTGCTCCAGCACATTTCAGTTTAGTTGCACGTGAGTTTTTGGACGGTGAGTATCCAAATCGGTGGATAGGACGAGGAGGTCCACAACCGTGACCTCCGCGATCTTCAGATTTAAATTCTATAGATTTTTTCTCTGCTCTTTTCTTCACCTTAAATCACTAGTTAATACGACTCCCATTGAAAATGTTGATGAGACAATTCCGAACACCCCCGGTATTCTTGAACGCACTCAACAATCAATACAACAGAGGATAGAAGCTTGCCGTTCAGCTGAAGGCAGTCATTTCCAACAATTTTATAAGTTAATTTTGTTGTATTAGTACGTTTTATTGCATGAACGTTTAATTTACTATTAAACATCCCGTAACATTAAAACTAAGCCATTTAAGACAAACATTCATATCAACTTTTATGATCACAATATCTCTAGGAATCAGCTCTAAATTTTGTAGCATATATTTAGAATCACTCTGGATATGCATATATTTACACTATATGCATTTATTTTGGATCTACAACTACTTATATTAACATAAACTTCTGTTGAGACTGGTATTTCTTGTTAAAATAGGATTGGATGTTAAGAATGGTATGAAGAAGACTATGTATGTGTCTTGTTGTTGGTATGAGACTCTGAATGATACTGTAAGACTATGTGTCTTATACTGATGTTGATTTAAGACTATCAATGATACTGTAAGACTGTGTATCTTAAATTGATGTTAAATTTGTTCTGATTTGTTTTGTTTTACTATAAGGTGGCACTTATTTCATAAGTGACATCCTACGGTAAGTGCCACCTTTTTTATGAAATTTGCTTTATCTTTTAGGCGATTTCAATGAAATGTATATACAGATACAAATCTATTCATAAAGATTTGTTTCATTTGTATCACATTGCTTCACTAGCTTGACTGATGACGCCTAGATGGCAGAAACATATGTATTAAGCAGAAGTAAATGCTGAAAATACGAGATGTATTGTCCATGTGTACAGTTACAGATATGTAAATTTTTTACATGTCTCTTTCATATTGTAAAAGAATATTGATTGACAAATATATTGTTTGACGTCATAATGAGAAAATTTGTGTTATTTAAATAATACGACAATGTCTTTAAGATCTAATCTTAACTAATAAATTATAAAATCTCATTACTACTTAAGTATTAGTAGGTGCCATAAAACTTAAGTATGTAGTTTCTGGTTGGTCCTTTGGTAGAATAATAAAATGTATTATACATATATAAGAAAGGAGATCTTAACAATGAATATCCCAAGTAAAGCCTTCGTTCACTAATGGAATTCTTGGTACATACATATTTAGGAATCGCGAGCCTATTATACATATTTATTTAACAATGGCAGGATTAAGGGCCTATTGAAATCGTTCACTAATAACCCTAGGCAATAAACAAAAGGTCTGATATATACAGGGTGTTCACACTTAAACCCGCACCATTGGTAACTCCGTTATTATTGGAGCTACGAAGTCGTCCAAATTAGCAAACTAGTAGGATTTTTCCTGACGGTTACGACGATAAAAACAAAAAAACAATTGAATGTCGCGTTTTTCAGATATTTGACAAAATGTAATTTTTAAAATGGAACATCCTGTATGTTTTTATGCGGTTGAATAAAGAATTTAGTTCTGAACAAAAATGTTTCAATACATTATCTCAAAAAAATTGAAAATAAAAAGTTATCACGTGATTTCTTTAAGGGGGCATATTCCCGAGATAATCAGAAAAGTACCCATTTTAAAATGGGACACAGTATAATTTAAACTCCACTCAGAAAAAAAGGAAAAGAGAAAATGAAATTAGCCTACATTGCAATAGTTGTTACAATTTAGATCAAGTAGGCACCCATCAAAAAAAAAAAATATTCAATAACAATCCGTCAAATTAATCTGTCAGTGTTTTAAAATTCGCATTGTCATTTTGCTTTTTTCTTCGTGTTTTCTTCTAATAAAAATGGTTTTCACACATGAGGAAAAATGTGATATTATGGAAGCTTACATATTTCAGAGAAAAAACACTATTAGAGCTCGCGAACATTATAGTGCAATGTTTCCCGAGCGCGCGATTCCACAAAGAAGATATTTCTTGGAATTATACAGACAATTTCGGCGAAACGAAGAGGTTTTCAAGAAGAATAGAACGAAGAAGCAATTTGTGGTTAGTGAGGAGGTAGAGATAAATGTACTGGGATATTTTGAGGCGCATCCTAACAATTCAATTAGAGAATTGGCAAGAGAAATAGACCTTTCATTGGGAACGATTCATCAAATTTTGAAAAAATATAATTTTGAGCCATACAAATATCGGCCAGTACAAACTTTGCATCTTAATGATGATATAAGAAGAATGGAATTTTGTGAATGGTTCCTACATAAATGTGAAGAAGATCCAAATTTTCCTCGATATGTTTTATGGTCGGATGAGAGTAACTTCTCTAATAAGGGAATGTTTAATGGAAAAAAACTATCATTTTTGGAGTCGAGAAAATCCATTTTTGACTCATCCCACTAATCCACAACATCGGTTCAGCCTTAATGTTTGGTGTGGTATGATTGGATCTAAAATTGTGGGTCCTTTTTTTCTCATTGACGGGAGAGAGATATGAGGACATTATGTCTCATGTATTGGAAGATTTCGTGGACAACGTGAACTTGATGGATAGGCCGCGGATATACTTCCAACAAGACGGTGCACCGGCTCATAATCACCATATCGTTAACGCATTACTGGAGAGACTGTTTGGACCCCGTTGGATTGGAACTCATGGACCAGTTCTGTGGCCCCCAGGCGCACCAGATCTAACTCCGCTAGATTTTTTTTTATGGGGCCGAGTGAAAAATGAAGTTTACAAACATCGTTACCAAAATGTGGAAGAACTTCAAAATAGCATTACGGCCATTATTCGGAATATTGATGGAAGGACCCTTCTCAAAGCCACGCGCTGCACTCAGAAAAGAGCCCGCAAGTGTCTGGACCAAGAAGGTGGTACCTTCGAACAATTATTTTAGTTATGTATGTTGATTGATAGTGTCCATTATTCTTTTATTTGTTATTCTTAAGTTTCGTGGACGAAATCAAAATAAATTTCGTTAAAAACACAACGTTTCGTTTGAATTCATTTAGGAATATTATGAACAAACCTTCTCGGACGTATACAAACATTTTTTTCATCCGTTCAACAAGAGAGTAGCCTACAATAATCGGTACATATTATTTAATTACAAATTTCGTTAGGCATCCCTAAAAACAAATCCTAAATCCCTAAAAATGCACGGTATCTCATTTGAAAACTTACGTTTTAGTGATAAATTAAGCTAATTTTAAGGATGTTTATGATATTATTTTATTTAATATCTGAAGATGACTTCAATTGGATAAACATGTGAAACATGCTACGTCTTTCATCAATTTTTTTTAAACAAAATGCAATGATTAAGAAATCACGTGATAACTTTTTTATTTTCAATTTTTTTGCGGTAATGTATTGAAACATTTTTATTCAGAACTAAATTCTTTATTCAACCGCATAAAAACAAATAGGGTGTTCCATTTTAAAAATTACATTTTGTCAAATATCTGAAAAACGCGACGCTCAATAGTTTTTTTGTTTTCATCGTCGTAACCGCCAGGAAAAATCCTACTAGTTTGCTAATTTGGACGACTTCCTAGCTCCAATAATAACGGAGTTACCAATGGTGCGGGTTTAAGTGTGAACACGTTGTAGAGTAATAAATCAATTTGGCGAAAGATGCCGATTATTTATAATTCTAGGTAGTAAATAGACTTGCAGGTGTAGAAGATATCGCTTTCTTAGAATTTGAAGAAAGCTTTACAACTTATAAAACTTCTTGCTAATAAAAATATATTATACAATGGCCTATAATCGAAAATGAACAATAAATATTTATAAAATTGGAAATGCTTATGTTTGAACTAGATATCCTAAATCTACTTATATTTAACAATAAAAAATGTCTAAAATATTATGAAAGGATATAAAATGTATCCTTAACAAACCTATTACCAATATTCTGTACTCATTTCTTTTGCAGAAAGAAGAAGTTGAACCGACGAAAATGGCTATTGATAGACCCAGTGATAAGTTACTTGGCTTCCTTAATAAACATTATGGTTTAGACAACCCTGTCAAACAAATGAACAACTTCGTCGTCTTCGATGGATTTTTTCCTGAAACTAAAGATGATATAACAGAGAATAACAACACGTAAGTAAAAAATCGCAAGCCACTAAATCTTTTAAATATGTAATTATGAAATACGTAGCTATAATTACATTTAAAAAATCAATAAATGTCCTTCATATACGGATGTACATACATCTCTATATACATATATAATTAACATCATATTGACATCATGAATCGCATATAATAATAAACAGCTATCTAATATATGTACGTATTTAAAAAGTAACCAACTTAATTGATATTATTGATACATTTATAATGGTTGTTTCAATTAGAACTGCAGAATTTGTGTTTCGAACCCAGCATTAAATAATTAAAAATATTAAAATAATTTTGTTTCAATATGAAGCGGAATTTATATTTAATATATTTGATAACGTTTTCAAGTCACTAATAACACACGCCTGCAAATTTGAAGTCACGACGTCCCATTTTGAATTCGATAATTGATTCTGAAGTATTTTGATGTGCTGTTTACGAAGTTCAGTTTTTCTTCATCACGCCCAGATTTTTCAGAATAGACATAGGAAGAGAATTGCAAAAAAAAGACACTTTTACTTAAAAACTTTTAAAATTTGATAAACGATTGCTTATTTATTTCGTAAACATGTCATTTATCTTTGTGAAGCCTTGTCCTTTTTTCTCAGAAGCTTCTATTTTGAGATATTCACTTAAATTTTCACCTAAGCAGCTAACAGTAGTCCGCCAACATATTTGCATTCCACCTTATCTGATACCCCTATATTTCAAATCTTGGTGAAATCTTACACCTTGTTCTTTGCTAACAACTCTTAAATTTTCCGGAAAGATGTCAATGTGTCAATTCAGGAAATTAAGTTTAATGCTCATAGAATAGCCTATTAAGCCAAAATTTCCAATAACATTCGCCACTATTTCTTTATAATCCGGGTTTTTATTGTTTCCTAAGAAATTTTTGGCCATCTCCTTAAAAGATTTTCATGCTTCTAGCTTAATTTGACTGAATTTGAGTGTTTTTCATCGAATTTTTCATCCATCATTAATTTTCTTATATCAGGACAAACAAAAATTACTTCTTTAAGTTTAGCGTTTGACAATGATGGGAAAATTGCATGCAGATATTTGAAACCTTCTCCTTGTTTATTTGAAGCCTTCACAAACTATATCACCATGTGTAAAGAAAGTAACAAAACTTTTTCGCGAGGAACTCAGGTTCGCAGAATTTCTTGCCCACCTATTTTCTATCTTGAGAACTTTCGATACATTCACGTTTCATAAAAAAAATTTAGCAACCCATATATTGAGAGCTCATTTCATAATGAGGCTAAAATCACACATTTTGGCGTAATAAGGACGTATTACTTATACTAATTATGTAGTATAGGATGGGCCAGAAGGCAGAGTAGGACTTAACATTTAAATAACTTTGTTAGTTGTAAACCTATATTATTGATACTCCACACAGTAAATGTTTAACATATGGAGATTATGTATAGAAAACAACATCCTTCAAATGACTTCCATTTGCGGCCTCGCAAAGTCGTGCTCTTTCGGTTGCATTGTTCATAATATTGGTTAAGGTGTGAGGAGTTAATGCTCGAATTTCTACACGGATATTATCCTTGAGCTACTTAAGTGTACGCGGTTTGTTCACGTACATACGTTCCTTAAGGTATCCTTATGTAATTGGGGGCCGCAAGATCGGGAGAACGTGCCAACCAATTAACATGGGATTTTTTTGAAATTATCCGCTCACCGAACAATTGCCTCAGGAGGTTCATTGTGACATTGGCTCTATTGGGCGTGGGGCGTTGCCCCGTCCTGCTAAACCCACATTTCGGGACGATTTTCTACTGCAGGACGTAAAAAATTATCAATCATATCCCGATATCTTTCACCAGTAATTGTCACACTTTTACCGTATCAGCTTCAAAGAAGTAAAGCCCGATAACTTCCTGCGAGGTCACCCCACACCAAACCGTGCATTTCAGAGGGTGCAGTTGGCGATGATAAATTCTCCTTGGATTTTCCGTACCCCAGAACCGACAGTTCTGGTTATTGACGAAACCATTCAACTGAAAATGACCTTCGTCAGACATGATAAGTTGATTAATAAATTCATTGATTTCTCTGGCTAATTCTTCGATGCGATCGCATAATTTCAGTGCAGTTCGTGGTACACAGGTTTCAGTTCCTGCACTAATTGTATTTTGTATGGAAACATCTTTAACTCATTTTTTAAAATTCTTCTTAAGGATGGGAATATTCCGAAATTCCCAATTCCCTAGAAAGTCTTTCCGTTGATGTTTCTGGTTCTTCTTCGACACTGGCTCTAACTCCTTCAATGTTCTCTTCAGAGCGAACCGAACGTGATCTGCCACAGAACCCTTTTCCTCTAAGCGCGCCATTAGTTTCCGAATCATCGTCGCTGAGGATCCTTGTCTGACGTGGAAATGGTTGCGATAAGCTCTTTGCGTTAGAATAATAGACCTGTTATTTTGAAATATAATTCGACTATTTTTAGTCGTTCTTTCTTGGTGTAATTTATCATGCCCAATCTCCAAGTAATCACTTATGATATGCACCTGTAAGTAAAGAAACATAACCGTTAGCAAACAAGATATTTACATTTCAAATCCTACTCTGCTTTCTGCCCCACCCTGTATTTAACAAATTATGAATCGGAATTTAATCTATTATCCTAATAGAGTCACTAAATGCATTAACAATTAGTTATAACTCGTTTAAAAAAGTTTTATCCATTTTCGAATTGAATTTTAAGCAAAATCTAAAATCCTAAATAAAAAAATATTCTGACATGATCGATTTTTTGGACAATTTTTCTCGTAATCAGCGCATTAAAACTGATCGGGAACGCTGCTCAAATCTTAATTAAAGAGAAAAACCATCGTAGGCTTGTGTAATTAATTACTACCAGATAATCCATATATCAAGCAGTGGTGTTCAGTTGACAACGAAGAGAACGACAAATATTTATTATACAAGGTAGTACCCAAAAGTTTCCGAAATGTAACGATAATAAAATTGCAGAATACCAAGATTTCATTTACCTTCGTTACTTTTAAAATAGTTCTCCTGGGAGTGCAAACACCGGTCTGTCACGAAAGAATTCTGGAAGTCTTGCTTTTTTAATTTGTTCAACACCGTCTGCGATTCAGCTTCAATCTCCTTCATTGTGTCGAACCTTTGCTCCTTCAACTTAATTTTAATCTTTAGAAAGAGGAAGCAGTCGTAAGAAACAAGTCAGGTGAGTACGCTAGATGAGGAACAGTGGCCACGTTATTTTTCGTCAAAACGTCCTTGTGTTATCATGGTGGAGAACCCAGTCTCTCACGCCACTCACGTACGACTATTTTTTGAAACGTTTCAACCAGTCGTCAGGTTGTCTTTGACACAAAGCGTAGCCCCAATGCTTTCTTTAACATTTTGTTCCTTAAAATTAGCCATTGAGAAATCGTAAACACGAGCAGACACAACAATAGGTTTGTTCGAAGTCCTGCATATTTACCTCTTCGAACCAAGTAATTCTGAAATGATAAATTTTGCGAACTTTAGTATTATGTTCGAACTAACGTGCCTTTCCATATTAGAGACGGCCATGCTCATTCAAAATTATACGTTTGTGACAGATTACGAGCACTGTAACCAACCATTATCAAAAGGCATGGTCGTCTCTAATGAGGAAACGTTTTGAAGACACCTTACATGAGGTTTTGTGGTTCAAATTCCGTTCTGAACATCCTCACTGTTCCAACCACAGAGCAGATATTGTAAACCTTCCGTATTTATCATTGTTATTTATATACCGCTCCCTAAATTTCGTATTTCGAGATTTATAAAGATGTACGTTTACTCGTTAACTGAAATCTTTTTCGTGAAGAAAGATATCACATTTGCCCAAAAATCAAGTCTGTAATTAATATGATTTACAACAAATAGTAGTCTGGACTGCTTCCGTTCTTCAGATAAATAAATCCTATTTGCTACAACGCGGTATCTTAATTCATTTTCTTTTATCCATCAAAATGAAAACTTTTTCCAATAATAGCGTTTCTTGTCTTTTCGAACGAATGATCCCGAAATATTGCACTAAAACGTCATCTTGTTCCCGGTTGGAAATTCTTGTAAGACCAGTTCCTTGTTTGCGATTTAAATTTCCTTCATTTTTCACATCTTCTTTACACTTAGTACCATAAATTTATTTATGTACAATTTTTCAGTGACTCCTCTAATAATATAACTTTCTTCAAATTTTGTTATTATTCTTAATTTTTCAAGTTCAGTAAGTTCTCTTGCCATTTTAAGCATTTTAAATGTTTTTAAGTTGACAAATATCAACTTGACAATCAAAGTACTTTATTCATAAATAGTGCATTTTCCAATATAACTAACAACACATCCAATGATCCATGATCCCATGATCCAAAGATCCATATGGATCTGAGGCTTTTAAATTGTTTGTCAAACAATTGTTAGTCCAAATATTAAATTCCAAAATATCGAGGCCCTACCAAGATCGCTTCGTCTAGAGATAATTACATCAAGAATCTTCGATTGTAAGGTAATAAGTAGCATTCACTCTCTTGTTGAAAATATGCTTCATATTCATATCATTTAATCAAAATCATACAAATTATTTACTGTAATCATGTACATCACCAGCATCACTTTGAAAGAATATGGACCAATAATTCCTTCATACCAAAAACAAATTAGCATATCGATGCGAGAGCTCGCATCAAGCTTTGCTACAAAATTATACAAATCTGTATAAAAACAAATCTGTATCTATATACATGGACACACAGTACGTATTTACCAGCGTTTGCTTCAATCACCATACGCATGCGTTTCTGTCTAACGACTTTGTCAATGGAGGGTTTACGAAGACAAACGACTGTAGTACACTTTCCAAGTCAAGTAACAAATTTTGTTGCTATCAGATGACACCAGATAACCTCGTGACATCTGACGGACAAACCCACTACCCCGATGAAAGTGATTTCTTGTCGAATAGCTAAGCTATTACAGGAAAAGAAAAAATGCGGATGTTACTGTGAGTCCATTAACTCGTCGCCAGGTGGCGTAATATACGAAAAACAAATTTCTTCACTTTCACTTTCACACTTTCATCGGCGTAGAAGGTTTTGTCCGTCAAGTGTCACGAGGCTATCTGGTGTCATCTGATAGAACAAACTTTGCTACTTGACTAGAGAAGTGTACTACAGTCGTTTGTCTTCGTAAACCCTCCATTGACAAAGTCGTTAGACAGAAACGCATGCGTCTGGTGGTTGATGCAAACGCTGGTAAATACGTACTGTGTATACATGTATACAGATACAGATTTGTTTTTATACAGATTTGTATTATTTTGTAATTCCTTCATAAGTTAAAGCCCGAATATTCACTCTGAATCGCAACAACAAAGTTTTTAATCCTCTTTCATTAACACATTATTAAAACAGAAATGCGATTTATTCCTGAAAATTACTTTCTTGTTTTACCAAAGATTAACTGCATGGTTTTTCATCATTCGATTGCCAAATACACGCCTCTCTAAAGATCAACAATACAAGTAGTATTTATCAAATAAACTGTCCTAACCAACGAAATCACTATGGAAATGTTTTCACTTGTGACCAATTATAATTAATCATTTATTCCTAACAATCCGCACAGTATCTGCGAGAGTATTGTATCATATACTTTACTTTTTTGTTAATATAACGAGAGTTCTACTTTTAAAACAATTACGCGCAATTCAAATCCCGCAGTTATATTGAAACACCCTTATATGCTATTATATACAATGTGTGCCCGGATCGACGCATGAATAGGTAAAAAGTCTGAAAACTTTCGAGTTAAAATTTCATTTTCTGGAATACAGTCCTGCTTAGATAGAAACTAATTTATGTTATACTTTTAATTTTGAAAAATCAAATATGCCTTGAAAATGTTCAAAAATGTAATTTTACGCAGTATAAAGTGCTTTTTCTGTAGGAAACACCACAAAATGTTATGAACAAAAGTTGTTGAGATTGATAAATTAGCAAGTGTGCAAAAATCCAACAAGATGAATTATATTTTGAAAATGTTTGTGTTGTCTTATTCTCCAAAACGCATAGTATACTACGGATGTAAGAAGATAAAAAAATAACATTTTCACACTAGTCAAAATTAATTAATTCTAAATTGACGTAGTGTTTCTATGAAACAGATATGCATTACACACATCTGTATCTCTGTGTAATGCATATCTATTTGTTTTCTAACAAATGCCTAATGCGTGCTTAACCAAATTTCTTTGGTATGTTTTCTATGCTCTAAAATGTATCTAAAGTTACGTAAATACCATTGCGAAATATCACAAAAGTTATGCTTACTGTACCAGAACGGATCTACCTAATTCAGTCTTATGATATACGAGAATTATCTATTCCGGGGGTTATTAGCCTATTTAATGTGAAGTTCCAAATACAGTATTGGTTCAATCTACAGCATCCAGACTAGTAAAAAAATTTCGGACTACCGGCGATGTACCATTGCGAACAAAAAAAAAACAATTATTTTATTTTTGTAAATACGTCTTTTTCGTGACAAACATTGGTGTCGTGGTTAAGTCTAAATAATTATATATGTCATTAATATCACGATTTATTTCATATGCTTGAAAATCCCCAGACATTTAAGTGAAATAGAAAAAATAAGGATAATATCAAAAACTAGAAGATTGGTTGGTCGTTAAGACATGTTGCAGCCGATTTGAATGTGAGCCATAGCTGCATCTCTAAAATTTTTAAAAAATGGGAGCATCAACATAACGAACTTCGGTTTGGATTGGGACGTCTAAGGGTATCTGGAGAAGATGAATATGTATGGTAAATTATTTAAGACAAGAACCCTTTTCTACAGCTGTGGAACCCCGCGAGGAAACAAATTTTCCAAGATCGGTTAGAACTGCACGTAGGCGCATAAGAGCAGGTAGTTTAATCAACAGCGCAGCTGCAAGAAAGCCTTTTTAAGCCGAAGAAAATAAAGAAATTAGAGTTGGATTTGCTCTCCATTACCTGAATAGAAATGAAAAATTCTGACGCCAGGTAGTTTTATCTGGCAAAAAGGTATTCCAATCATGTAAGAATGGCACAGTACGGGTATATAGACCAAGAAATCAACGATTCGAGGAAAGATATACTCACAGGTTAAATAACTGTGGGCGGTTCCCCATAAATGTATGGGCCTGGATAAGCACAGAAAGGAGCTAGCTTCAATATAGAAAATCTCTATCAAGACAGATATATCGAAATATTTTGCAAAACGTTGTGTTACCAACTGTTGGGGGACTGGGACAATTGTCCTGTTCGCATATCTAGAATTGTTAATGATAGCTTTCGAGACAATGTAATAAATGTATTATAATGGCCTTCAAAAAGCCCCGATTTGAATCCGATCGAAAACGTATGAGCCCGCTTGGCCAAAAAAATTAATTTTAGACTGGTTCGATCTAGAAATAGGAATGAATTATGAGTAGCGATACAACAATCGTGGCAGAAACTTGATAATGAAAATGATATTCGACATTCGATTCTATCAACGAACAGAAGAATACAAACTGTTATAGATAAAAATGGAGGTGCCATAAAATATTAATGTTATTAAAGTTTGAAATATTGAATTTATATCTAGTTTTTTTGATTCCATATTTTAGTTATTTTAAATCTTAATAGTTAAACGTTTAATTAATTCAATAAAACTGTTTAATTCAATAAAATACATTTGCAAGGTTTTTCTTTGATAAAACGCTACTAACTTTATGGCATTCTTTAAAGTTACCATGACGTGAAAATCATAATTACAATGTGGGTAAAACTAATAAAAAAAAATAATCTCTAGATCAACGTAGGTGTTCTCATATTTTTGTCGACGATTGTACATAATATACCAAAATAGGAGAAGTTTTGATAAAAATGAAGTAAGTACTATATTAGCAATGGTTTCAGTGCGCGAACAACCCAAACTATCACTACGGAAGCCGTCAGAGCAGACTCTCATTACCAGATAATATTTGCAACGCATTTATACAGCAAGAAAAGTTAAACCATATAAAGTCAGATTTTGTCACACGTTAGAAGAAGGAGATGAAGCCCGAAGGTTGGAATTTTGCCTTACTTTAGGAAAGAAAATTCTGGAGGATCCGATTATGTAATAAATTCTAAGCGCCAATATTTTAAAAAGGTTAACGTCTGGTGTGCAATTTCCTATCGTTGTGATGTAATTGTACCATATTTTATTGAAGGAAAGCATACATATTTAAATATTTTGAATTAGTTTGTAGACGAACTGCCTTCCGAAGTACGATTTTCTTCATATTTAGATCACCACGGTTGTTCTGCTTTTTCGGCTTTGGGAGTTTGCAAATTTCTGAATGAGTATTTTCAAGAAAAATGAATAGCCTATGTCACACTTCACTGGGCGGTCACACTTTGTGACCGCCCAGATCTCCTGATCTAACAATCATGGATTATTTCTTTTGTGGTCAGATAAAACAAATAGTAGAGTCGAATAGAATTCCAAATAATGTAGAGATGTTAAAGAATCGCATTAGATATGCTGTAAATTCAATTTCTCTTGAGAAGATTAGAGCAGCATTCAATGTATTTTGAACAAAAATTGAGGAACGTGCGAATAAAGACGGCAGACTTATTGAATGAATAGATATTTCAGATAATGTGAATATTGTTATTTTAGTTTCAATGAAGCGAATTGTTTTAGTTTTGTTATTTTTTTATATTCATATCTAATAAACGATTAAGTAAATCTATTTTGTTGCAGTTTGTACACTTCCATAATTTATCAATGTTCACAACTTTTGTTAATAACATTTTGTCGTATCTCTTACAGAAAAAGCACTTTTTTAGTGGAAAAAATTGCCTTTGTTCTCCAATTGTCAAAAAATGTGACGTTTTTTTCATGAATCTCAGTATGCAAAGTGTATCATTTTTTAACCGTCAAAAATAGTATATTGTATAACGAGTGACGAAAGTCACATTTTTTTAAGCGAGAGAACAGTTTACTAAACAAGGCGAAGCCGAGTTTGGTAATGTTCGCGAGCTCAAAAAAATTATTTCGACGAGTTAAACACTATACATTTTCTACGACCTCGCCTATAGCATTATAACAAACTTAAAAAATTATGCAAACAAATACTTTATTTTCAATTAAGAGTTACAAAACTATAGATCATATTTAAATTAGTTACGATTTAAACATTGATGCATAGAATATGTAGACCATAAGGTCGATGGCTTGAAATTTTCTCACAATTTTGCAAAATATGCAAGCAGCACAATTTCCGAATATGAATTTACGCTATTATCAGCCCTCTATTCAATGAATTTTACATAGACTTCTTCATATCTCTTTCTCGATTTTTCTCGTAATAAGCCCGCATAGGTTTTCTCAGCTTGATTTGCTATTTTCTGGTGGTGTATTGGAAATATCTAAATCACTTTCTGAATCATAAATCAAGATAAAGCTACAAACAGCACAAACTGACGCGATTTAAGAATGACGCGGTATAGCAACATTAGGCACCTAGACGCAAATGAAAATTAGTAGATAATTTTCGTCACTAGGGACGAAAGTTAACGTTATGGGATTTTCTCTCACTAGTGACGGAAATCAAATTTTCGCTGTAGTATTCGGTGACGAAAAATGTTTTTTTTATAAAGGGTCGTAGAAAAAAATTTTTTTTTACTGTTAAAGAAACCTTTTTTTCATTGTGAAAATTTTTTTCATATTGGGGTCTTGATTTGACGGGCAAAATGCTAGAAATTGCTTGATTTGCAATTTCATCCACCTCTAGGTTTTCACTTGCATTACTGGATTTGAGATCCAAATTTCGCAATCAAACTTTAGCCGACCTGCACAAATTTCTTGACACTTTTCTATTTACACTCGTAACTAGAATAAGTCAGCGCAATTACTGTAGCCGCCGTAATTATGTAGGCGACATTTTTTCATTTATATTAATTTACAGTTTTAAATTACATACTACAATTGGAGGAAAAACGTTGTTTATGTTACATGTGCAAAGCAGTTTTTGAGTTTTCAAATGTAACTCAATATTCTCAAACTCTTAAAACCTATGCTTTGCGCACTTAATATAAAAATAACTATTTTTATATTTTCAAGGCCTGCTTGATTTTTCAAAACTAAAATTATGGCACAAATTATGTTCTATCCATGCAGGGCTGAGATACAAAAGACAAAATTTCAATTAAAAAATTTTCAGACTTTTTTATCTCTTCATACGCCGATCCGGGGGCACACTTATTTACTTATATTTTTTTAAAACTACTAGCTCCAATTTTTTGAATGGGTTTGTAAATTCCATCAATTCGAGCCTATTTATAAATATTCGTTTGTATATAGAAGATTATTAACTATGCTGTTGGTGTTAGTTATTAAATATTATTTTACTAACTTCCATTGGGTAGGCCTCTGGGAAAGTCTAATCAACCAGCTAATGGCTTACAATCGAATTACTCATCACCTTATGGAAGATACGGAGCCCCTCGCCCACCATGCAGCATGGGACAGGTAACACTAATCGTTCTATTATTTTATTGGTTTCGTTTTTCATATCATTTTACTACATTATGGTAGTATACCTTATTAACTAACTATAAATTATAAACTTTGAAACGACAAAAAAATGCAATCATTATAGAATAGGAGTTTCACATCTAAAACTAAAATTATTATTATTATTATTATTATTAGCTTTAATTCACGCCTTTATCCATTTATTCATAAAGCTCCAGTATTAAATGAAATTAAAAAGGAATGCTTAACTAAATTTTAATTTAATTCTCAAACAAAAGTCTATATAAACGTATGTTTATACATACATTACAAATGTAATTAACATTTAAAAATGCACCTAAACCCTCTCCTAACAAATCAATAATTAACAGGTTGCTATTTATTTTAAATTTCTGACAACCCAAAATAAAATCGTTCTCATCGCAGATAACTAATTTCACAGATGTTGATATTTACGGTACTTATTTCGTAAATAGATACATAGATAAATCATTTATTGCATTTATACAGAGCATTCATTCATTGATGCAAAATACAATAATATATAAATACAATATAATAATAATAATAATAATCCCCGTACTATACTCTATTTTTAAAGTAGAGAGACGAATTTCTGAACAGACCACTTTGACAGTGAAATCTCATTGGTTGAAAGCAATTTGGCCTTGCTTTCAACCAATGAGATTTCACTGTCAAAGTGGTCTGTTCAGAAATTCGTCTCTCTACTTTAAAAATAGAGTTACTACCCCAAAGGCCTTACAGGCCTTTGGGGTAGTAACATGGTAGGTTTATTACAATCGTTCGGTACTCTAGGATGATAACACGCATCGACAGCTATTATTACTCCAGAAGTTTTACCTCCAGATACTCATTTTTTGTCAGCCTAGATCGAGCTGGGACCGAAATAACGCCATCGATATTATTGGCTAGACCAGAGTTTGAACCTAGTCCATACAAATTCATAGTGTAGTGACCTACCACTAGACCAACACGGCCCTCTATAAATACAATATCGTGCGTTCAAAAAAAAACTGCCTTTAGTGAGCCATGATTTCTAAGTAATATCAAAAAGCATATCGTAACTTTACTAATATGAATTTTTTAAATGACATTTACATCTAAATGACAGACGACCTTAGAAAATTGTAAGGTTAATTGCTAGGTTATAATCTTCCTATCATGAATAAATAAAATTCCGTGTGATCGGTGACAGTAATTACATTAATATTTGACAATTCAGAACGATGCGGTTAAGTTACAACATACCTAAAAATTTCGTGGCCAACTCTGAGGCTGTTTTTTGTTTTTGGAACGCACAATATAATTACAATGAAACAATGCAATCTTCAATACTACAAAAATACATGTGTCACTGCTTAAGAACGGACAGAAATTCCTGAGCACGATGAATGCAACCGTCCTGCAAAATTTCTCGCAATTTATGCCTGAATCTATTGAGGCTCCATATATCCTTCAATCCACCGGGCCATAAATTGAAAAGCTTTAGATCCATTGAAATCAGAAATTTTTTTGTAATGTTAAATCAACGTTTATATGGCACTCAAAAATCGTTTTCAAATCTAGTAGTGTGAAAGTTTAAGCTTGAGTTTTTGAGAAAATTGTTTCGGTTTATAAAAATACGAGGGATGTCTTTTATGTTTTGCATACTGGGACATAGAGGCCGCCACTAATCAAACGTCAGTACTAAAAATTAACCTCCATCTTTAGTTAGCCTAAATCCAAAGTTTCAGTGCGATACGTGTAGGGTTGTAGCTACAACGAACTGTTAAAGTTGACGAGTTAGTCGAAAAATGGAATTAGATCGTGAAAATTATTTCAACAAGAAAGCCTCGCCGAGTTGATTTCCGTTTTCGGTAATGAAGCACCAGATCAGTGAACAATTTCTCGTTGGTATGGAGAATTCGAACGCGGACGGATTGGTCTAGCGACGTTCAAGAGCAGGTACACCAAAAACGTCACGTCGATGCTGTGCGTAAACTCATCAACGAAGATCGACATGTGACATATCGGGAAATTGAGGTATCATTGGGGATTTCAAAGACCTCAATTACAAAAACGTTGCATGAAGAATTGTGTGAAAAAAAATTAGTTTCCCGTTGAATACCGCATCTGTCGACCGAAGAACAGAAAACAGCTAGAGTGAATCGGTATCAAAAAACTCTACACCGCTACAACGCAGAAAACTCTAAAAACGTGTACAACATCGTGAGTGGTGATGAATCTTGGATTTACTCATACGAGCCAGAAAATAAATGCTAGCCGTCTATTTGGGTGTTCCAAGGTGAAGAAAAGCCGACAAAAGTCATATGTTCTCGAAGTGTCTCCAAAAAGAAGGTCGCGATATTTGTCTCGAAAGCAGGTATAGCAAACGCCAATTAAGTTGGCGCGAAGAGGGGTAAGTTCGCGCAGGATTGTAGGTAGTGGGGAGATTTGTATTTGGTTTTATATCAAATGTCAGATAATTCTAACCTCTGAGCGTGTATCACTTTATGATCCCCTAGCAAAGACATTATGTTCCGTCAAACGTCAATGACAAATGTATTCTGACAATTACTTAAGTAGTGGGGGTGGACGTTTTTAAAAACTGTTTCTGCGCCCCCCCCCCCCCCCCCCCCGCCCGCGCCAACTTAATTGGCGCTTGCTATATATAGCAACAATTTCTTTACAAGATCAAAGAACTGTTACTGCCTATTGGTATACAACCATTTGTTTGCCACAAGTCATCGCTGGGCTCCGAGAAACCAACCCACAACGACGAATCATCCTCCACCAAGACAATGCAAGTTCGCACACAACTCACAAGACAATTGAATTTTTAACGCAACAAAACGTCGAATTCTCCGTACAGTCCCGGCCTAAGCCCTAACGATTTCTTTACCTTTCCGAAAATCAAGAACAGACTACGTGGTCAAAGGTTCCAGTCGTCAGAAGGAGCAGTCTTTAACAACGCAATTTTGACTGTACCAACAAACAAGTGCAATAGCTGCTTCCAGAGTTGGTTCGAACGCATGCAAAAGTGCATAAATCTTCGTGGAGAATACTTCGACAATAAAGTCTTTAAAGACTATCATACTCCTATCTTATTCCAGCTCTACATGCAAAATATAAAAGATAACCCTCGTATATGGCAACAATTCTAAAATATATTCACTAAGTAACAGTTACGGATAAATATACGTCTTGTAAATAGAAGATGGAACAATTTATAAATATACTAGCTCTATTGCTAGTATATATACGCGACAGCTTTTCTTACCTCGAGAACTTCAATATGAGAAGTAATAAAAATACTTGCAAAACTTATTCATATTAAAAATTGAACCTTTACTTTATAAAAATAAGAATCTAAATTAATCCAATTGTTAAAACAACAGCAGTAGAGCTTACTTCTATCCATGCACGACAGCATTTGTTACCTCGCTAACTTCGATGTGAGAAGTACTGTCTCGTGGCACCATCTACATTTAAATAATAGTATTGCTACTACTGATATTATATTGTTAGACCCTTTCTACTAGTCAGATCAAGGATTTCAATAGCGTTAAACCATCTCCGGACAACGCGCATCATTTTGCAAAAAACCATGCGTAAATCGGTCCAGTAGTTTTTTAGTCTGTAACCGACACACATACAAATATTGCCTTTTATATATAAATTTGTATAATTACCAAATTGTTTCCATCTTCTATATACACTGCTTAACAAAATTAGCGGAACGCAAATTTAATACTACAACATTTTTTAATTAAAAGAGAGACATAATTATCAAGTCTGGGATATCAAATTTTCAACATTAGTTAACAAGATTCTAATAACAAATATGCTCTAATTTAACAATTTCCTTGGGCATTAATAAACAATTAAGAATACTACCAAAATCAAAAACTATTTTATTACTTAAAATTATTAATAATTCTGTTTAGACCCGAATATCCAGATTTAATATCGTGTGTGCCCTCTGTTAGCATTAATTACAGCTTGGCATCGTCGAGCCATGATGCGGATATAGCATCTTAATATATCTTGTGGTAAATTTTTCCATTCTTCTACAAGAATTTCGGATTAACTCCTGAAGAGTATGAGGTGTAACAAGGCGCTTTCTGATATTCCTATCAAGTGAATCCCAAACATGTTCGATAGGATTCAAGTCTGGACTCATGGTTAGCCAATCCATCACTTTGATTTCTTGTTCTCGAAGAAAATTGGTCGTAAAATTTGCTGTGTGAATTCAGCAGTTATACTGCTGAAAGATAAAACCATCACCAAAATTGTTGGCAAATGGTACAACATGCTGTTGAAGGATCATTCTAACATAATTATGTGCATTGAGACGTTGAGGAACAACAACCAAGTCGGTACGACCATCTAGCTGATTCCACCCCATATGATAACTGATCCTGATCCAAATCGATCCACTTCTTGTATACACTCTGCAGTGTATCTCTCTCCAGAACGTCTGTACACTCGTACACGATCATCGCAATGAGTTAAAGTAAACCGTCATCACTAAAAAGTAGAGACCTCCACTGTCGAAGTTGCCATTCCACATATTCGCGAGCAAAGCTTAGGCGGATTCGTTTGTGATTCCTTGTCAAGCGAGGAGCTCGCACAGACCTCCGAGAAGTCAAATTTGCTTCTCTAAGTCTTCTTCTAACCGTTTGATCAGAGATTGTTATACCCGTAGCATTCGAAGTAGGTTTTGTAAGTTATGACCGGTGGAAGTTCGACGGCGAAAGCAAGAATTGATGATGTAACGGACATCCCAAGTAATCAAAGTAGTATTCCACTAATTTTATTAAGCAGTGTATAAGATATATATGTACCTGTACTTTAACAATGACATTCATTTTCTAAACTGCTAGCAGTAGTAATAAACAAAGTAACAGTTTTATTGTGTCTTTTGAATCGAAATGTGTTTATAAATAAAAATTTTCATTTCGATGGAATTGAAAATGATTAATTAATTTATTCTCTTACCGCACCTATATATAAAATTCCATACAAAATTATTACTGAACTTTTGAATTGAATACATAGCCCATTCCCAGAATTATATAAATATACTTCTAAAATTTCGTGCAACGGTTTGCGTGTTAAGGAAAACTTCATTTGTAATATAATCTTGTATTTTACAGTTTGAATAGTTTACAGCATATACGAGGAGTCTTTTTTAAGTTAATACCATTTTGATAATAAAAAAAATGTTGATTTTTTTAACAATTTTATTTTTCCATGAAAGCTTGAACCTTAATTTACTTTTCAACCTAATCTCCATCAACATCAAGGCACTTATCGTATCGTACGGCCAGCTTCTGTATCCCGCCCTCATGAAGATGTGCCGCTTACGTACTAAAATGATTACCATATAACAAGATGAGATCTTTGGTTTTATGAGCCCCATATAAACTTTTTTTTTAATTGCACGATATAGGTTATTTAATGTCTCACAATATGTCTCAACAATTACCGAGACAAAAAAATCTACAAGCAACACCCCATGCCTATCCTAAAATTATGTGCACATGATTTTTCGGGCATAAAGTATTTGCTTGAACTTCTCTTTCTTGGGTGATATTGAATGTCTCCATTTCATTGTTGATTTGATGCCGATGTAACATGAGCAACCTATGTTTCGTCACCAGTGACAATTTGGTATAAAAATATATCCCTCCGACATTGTACCTCTAGAGAAAAGTGCAACTTAATCAGCATTTTTGGTACCCGCATAAACACGACTTCTGATAAATTAAGCGTTCTGCCACAATTTCAAAGACAACACTTCTTGGAACTTGAGGAAGCCTATTAGATTATGACGAAATTGAAATACGTCTGTTGCGTCGATCTTTTTCATCAACTTTCTGCACCTGGTCATCATTAATGACGAACGATTGCCCACTTCGTTCCTCATCGATGTTTGAATAGCCATCTTTAAATGCTCTAGCATATTTTCTTGCCATATAAAACATCGAACTAATGACGCGGGCAATATTTTCAGGTTTTTAAATTGTTTATCAAGCAATTGTTAGCGCAAAATTTCGAAAAATGTTAAATTGCAAAATATAGAGCATTTATTTTTTGGCTAGAGATTATTAGATCGAAAATCTTCAATTGTAAATAAGTAGCACTCCAAATTACGACAAATTTTTTATCCTTTTCTTAACACTTGATTTAACAACTTTCTTCGCTAACCCCATTACTAAAACAGAAATGTGGTTTACTACTGAAAATTATTTTCTTGTATTGAAGATTAACTGATTGCTTTTTCAAACCCCAATTGACTAATAAGTCGCTGTAAAGTTACTATAAATGCATATAATTCTTTAAAACTTGGTGGCTTAGATTTGTAATCTTTGAGTCATACACACTTTCACTCACTACATATAGTATATTCGAATGAACGAGAATTACAACAAGCTCTAGCCTAGCATCATTTTAATGCGTCGTTCAGCATTTACTTACAATCTTACAATTTACTAACAATAATTTTCTAACAAAATCGTAGACATATGATCGAACCAAGTAAAAAGGCTACCATCAGGTCAGCGCTCTTTACTCAGTTATTGTTAACCTTTCCTTGTGTAAAAATACCAACTATTGTCTCTTACTTTTGAACTCATAACAGTAAATACATGTTTCGTTACTTGCATGTTTTGAGCACTTGCTTGGGCTCCTTTTTCAGGGCTACTGTCAAATCTAAAATACAATTTCTCCACAGCCGGACAATTATACAAAATCTTTCACATTCAGTCCATGCTGATGCCTAAAGATGCATGAGCGTAAGTCGACTATTTTTTTCATCTACAAAATGAAGTTTTCATCAATAATCGTTATATCAAATTATCCCTCAGTAAAATTATCACCGAGATACATGCATCGATGTTTGAATTTCGCATAGCATTCCTAAGCAATTCTTTGTGATGATGCATCATCTTCGATAGCAAGCCATAGACTTTCGAAGCTGTATACGTGAAATTGTTCTCGTGTCAAATTTGTTTATTTTGGATGCATCTTATCAACACTTTATAACAGTTGTTATACCTCTCGTCTCTTCATGCCATCTTGTAGAAACTTTCGGTTTTACTTTCGTACAGTATGTCATATTTAGAAACCTGGTCACATGCGTTCGCAACATTCTTGAAAGCTTGAAGTTGAATTATTACGACAGGCCAGCCAAAGTTTTAAAATTGAAATATCAGTCATGTTTTACGTAATTTCCTATAGATATTTCCGAAAATCTTACCATAGTGCTTCCTATATTTATTAGTGTAAAAATGTTGACGCAAACTCGTCCCCTAGATATGTTTCATATATATTGCCAAATTTTAGGGCAGCACTCTACATTGAAATAAACCTTTAATCAATAAACATGTGAAATAGACAACATATGCTTAATATGTATATAACGGATGGACACAAGCAACCGTATGTTTTTGAAATGGGTAATACCCTGCAATTAATAGTAATAGTGCCTTTCCCTTCTCAAAAGTACGCCATTTAGTGACTATGACGCAGTAGAGTGTTAAACATCGCGTTTGCTGTTAGAAATTTTCATTTAAAACGGTAAATCAGTTAAGCAAACGCAGCGTACATTTCGTCGGAATTAAATTTATGACCGTCATGCTAATATTTCCGATGAGAATACGATTCTGAGATATATTACAGCATGGAGGATAACTGGATCATTGTACCATTAGGACTCCAGAAAGCGCTGAGAAGGAAGAGAGGCACTAATAACTAGGGACCAGACACTAGAGGCCGATGATTCATCGCCCACGAACGTACTATTGAAAATTTGTATTCTTAAAGAGTTTCTAATTTTATTTATATAATTGGAAAACAAACCGGTGGTGATCTATAAAATACGAAATACATTTTTATTTGTTCGTCTTATAGTTCAAGTTGAGTAAAGGAATATTAATATTAACTTCAAGGTATTCTTCTGTAAAATTTGTTCTCTTTGAATGAAATACAAAATACTTGAAATGCAAAATACTTGTAGATAGAAAACGTTCTTTCTACATTGTAGCTGGTTATACATGCATACTGGAAATATTCTTTTATTTCAGTGTATTTAGCAGTTAGATTTTGAGGCATTGTCCCCATACACAATTGCCACAATGTTATTAAATCTGGATTTATATTAAAAACTGCGTCTAACTCTTGCTGAAGGCCACATCTGAAGACACTTGAAATATTTTTCAAATTATTAATAGCCACATCTAATGTGGTTAATCCATCATTTAATTTGAGATTTCGATTTTCAAAATAAATGATTAGTTTTGTCAAATTTCCAAAGTGTTCCTGAAGAAACAAAACTGATTTTTCAAATTTGGAATTTTTATTAATTCCTTCTACTCAGAAATTCTTCGAGCATCGTGATTTAAATATATGTATAACGAAATTTTGTAAACTATCGAAATTCTCTGCATAAAAACTAGTAGCTTCCAACCATGTTCCTCATCTAGTTATTACTGGAGAGGAAGGCAGTGACAAAGATGGAAGTTTTTCCCTGCAAAAAAGCTACTCCTAATGGTGCTTTTCTGAAAACTTTTTCAAAATCGGATACAAGTCTATCAACTTCCGGAAAGGTGTCTTTGATATATTCACAAATTCTGTGGAGAGCATGTGCTACACAAGTAATATGCAGCATATTAGAATATGTTTCCTTTAATAGTCTGCCTGTTTTTAATATATATATGCAGTACTGTCACTGACAAATAAAAGAATGCATTTGGTACATATTCTCGTAAATAGTTTTAGCTAATGTTTCCGCATCAACTGTATTTATAACTTTTGTTGCTATTACATATGCATTATATGGAATAGTTGGATGTAGTACACCGGCTACAGCATTTACCACACAGCGTCCTAATATATCGTCAGTTTTGTCGGCACTTATCCATAGGTACTGATTTGAAAGATAGCTTCTACTGCTTTTGTGTAGCACTTAGAAGCACAATATTTGCGTGAGGTTGATTCATCGGGAACATTTCGACTAGCATATTTTTGGAGAAATATTTTGAAGGTGGGATTGTTTAGTTTATTTAATGGAATATTTGCCGCCATTAAAGTTTCACAGAGTTCTCCGTTTCATTGTGAAATTCCGACGGGTCTAATTTCTGTGTGTGTGTTTGCGATGCTAAGTGACGTTTTACGTGCGATTTCTTGGAATTTTTTAACGATATTTCACAACTTTGCAATAAATTTCGGAATCACTGGCAATGGACATACAATCAGTTTAGACCCTTAATCCAACTTGCCGTTGTTTCAGGATGCCATTCTCGACGTTGTTCCATATCATATCTGAAAAGGTAACTAAAACAATGTTCTAGATCTAAATAAATGAAAATTAAAAATGTATACATAAGTTATTGAAACTTAACGAAATTTACTGGACACTTACGTCAAAATAATTGGGAGAAGTAGATTCGATGAAACGATATTAAACAGGATCTATTACAAGAAGCAATAAAAAAAGAAACTAACTCACTGTACTTTATTTATCTTACGAAATATAAACTAATAAATAAAATAAATTATAAAAACTCCTCACGCTTCTATCTACGCCCATGAAGAAAGGAATTTTACTGTAAAATTGGAGTAATTGCGTCACAATTAAACGACAAAAAAGCAGATGTGCGGTTAATCAAATGAATAGTGCTATTCAATAACTGCGCAAATAGTGCTCAACTTTATTAACAACATTGATGACTGTTTATTGCGACAGATAGAGCTCACTCTAATTTATAATCTGTCGATATTGAATCATTGACAATCCTCGACAATTACACCAATGTTCTCTTCATATGCCTAAAGTACCCATCTAGTATGCCGATTCCATATTTAGGATTATTAGCCCTAACTTTTTTTGAAGGAGGAGCCAACGCCGTAACTGCGCGATACATTGACATTGATAAACTTTTCTTCTGGATAGAGTTTTGCAAACGTCAAATCAATCTTGAGAAATTGTTGTTTCAACAGAACGAAGCTACAATCCACACAGCGGTGAATCTCTTCGTGGATCGCCAGATCGTTCCATGTGCGACTATTTCTTATGGATATATCTCATTTTGCGTCTACCTAAGCAAATCAAACACGTAGAAAGAATGGATGACGACTTTCCGAAACGAAATACCAATACTTTCAACTTTAAGTTATCTACATTCAGCAAACGCAGCACTCACCTGACAAAGACACTAATCTCTCTGCCAGATTGGTGCTTTACACATGCTTAATTCGGTATGAAAAATGTTGTGTACACATTCCGCAGACACACCCAGTCTCCGAAATCTTCTCCACTTTCACTCTTCGATCACATAACACATACATCATGACCTTTTTCAACTATTTCTGGAATGGTAACACGTATTGGTGGTCCAGGGAATCCTTTGTCTTCGAGAGTTAGCAACAAATCGTGGCCTACGAAAGACCATCGTTGCCCAATGTTTGCTACATATCTCAATTGTGCTCATCTTCCTAAAAAATAAGTCCTGACTTACACCATAAACAGCAATTGTATCCATTTTAGAACTTTCGCTAAACACATCTTTAATCAACTGTAACTGTATTTGAAAGTGAGACTCGCCTATCAGTGGTTGTTTGTGAAAATAATACCAATTTCTTTTACCAACAAACGCTGATGAAATTCGGGCTACAGTTTGCAATTAAATCAACAAAAACAAGAAAGTTTTTTCATGGACGGAATGAATACTTGTATTCAGTGTTTTGGGAATTGTGTTGCACTAAATGGTGATTATGTGGTAAAATATAATTACATATTGCTATAGTTTTTTCCCCAATAAATATTAAAAATTTATTTATTTATCTATGTACTATTATTTTGGACTTCTATGTATATTTCATGTCATGCGCCTTGTGGTGCTATGCCTCTGCGCTTGATGTGGACGATTTTGATATACCTTTAGACACAGTTTGATAATTGACAAGAACGTACACTTTCTTTAAAAAGATTTATAATTATAAATTTTAAAGTAACTTCGGGTTTGATTTTGAGTTTAATTAGTTGTTAGTGTTGTAATTTCATTTACCGTATTTTCTACGAGTTTTTATTCTCGTAATTTTTGATTTATTAACGTTTTCTTGTCCATGTGTCTCCTTAAAAACTTTTCACGTTTCCGATTGGAACCCTGAGAAGAAAGCAGTCCCATTTTTGGAATTAAACCGATTGAATATCCTAGTTGGGTAAATTTGTCGTGAACGGTGTTACAGTAAATATAAAAACCACAGTTCATAGCAATATGTACACTGATAATACAATAAATTTACGTTTTGAGACTGGTTTCATTATTTTGCCTTTGTCTTTTCTCTCTTATTCTTATTGTATAAAGTCGGAGACCTTATACATCAATCCACCTTCATGCATACATAAAGAGCAGCCTACCAAAATAACTGTACATTATGGTGTGGGTATTGATATACCAAAATGTTGGCTCATTACATGATAAACTTTATCTTTAGCAGTCACACAATACCTGAAATATCGATAGCATTTAAATTGTTGTTGATCACTTTAACCCAGATAAGGCCTGAAGCGGGAAGTTGATGTAAATTATTACTTTTTTGCCTGCTTGGTATGTTGTTGACTTTTTGACTATTTCTAGTATATCCTGGGCTATTGTTCGTCTTAAAGATAATTGGTCTGTTACGCCCCACATTTTCTGTGTAATTGCCAAGCTTTCTGAATAGACATATCTACTAAATGATAGAAGATAGGAAAATATTACTTTTTTCCTCAGATTGATATGCGGTATAAGCAATCAACCGCTTGCATTTGGTTCGGGTAAGTCTTGTCCTAAAACCCAATTGAACGTTTTCAATTTTTTAAGTGGAACAAAGTGCGACAGTAGTAAATCATCCTCTTTATCTTATGGCTCTTCTGTATCTTCTTGATGAGACGGCACTTCAAAATCCATCTCTGCTTGAACCCTTAGTTGAGTTCCTAGAAGATTGTCCAGGTATCGTCATCATCCTCTTCGGAATCTTCATATGTAATTGCCCAGTTGGCATTGTCTGGTGGAAATATAGTGATTGAACGCGGGATTCTTTGATCTGATACTTCTGCTACTGCCTTCTCCAGCTCATCCATTATTTCATTAGTATTAATGTACGGCGATCTCTGTAAAAGAATATGTGGTAGCTGGTTATCATGGTAAAGTCCTTTTAAAAGTACCGCTCCATATTGGCATAAACTGATACTAGACGACTGGTATTTCTCAAACCACACATAAATAGTGAACTGTTTAATTCAACTTACCTCCAGTTCACCATGTTTCAGTTTCTTCAAATCACAGAATGGCTATTGAAGCACAATTTCTCGAAACTCTTGTAGAATCAACGAAAAGAATGCAAACAGTTATAGAAATGCCATTCAAAGTCTTAAACAACTTACGTCATCTATTCGCAAGTGTTAGAAACTTTGCAATTATGAAAATAAACAGGTATCTACAAGATGGCTTTTAAATGGACCTTAGCTTTACATGGGTTATTCCAAGTTTTAAAAAATAAACTTAATGTCAATAAAGTTATTAGATAAATGACCAGTCTATATATATATATATAACAAAAACTTTCGGGTGTGGAGAACACAATGCAAAGTATCTTTACAGACATACAACACTCTTACCATATTACAAAAGTTATTAAGACAACCATCGCTCTCTTCATAACAAGTGTAAGATTAGCCAGGGGTTTCCATCTGACGGATACAACCATTTATAAAAAAATAAATTTATACTTGAGTAGGTAAAACCTCACCAAATTTTGTATAAAACGAAAACATAACATAAATATATTATTAAGAATCAGGTGTAGAGAGGAGACACATGTTTCATCTTACTACAGAATCATCAGTACATGCTGCTGGAGAGATACTTTCACCATAAATAACACCCATGTACTGATGAGTCTGTAGTAAGATGAAACACGTGTCTGCATGTCTGGAAAGATACTTCACACAAATATAAACTTGTATTGTAATACAAAAGTATTTTTAATAATATAAAAAATATTATTAAAAATGGGGTGTGAAGAACACAATACAAGTTCATATATGTATTTTTGAATGTATCTTCTCCAAAGACGTAGATACGTATTTCACATTTCTACATGATCGTCGGTACGCCCCTGTTGGAGAAGAGACAAGTGCAACAAAACATATCTTCTCCAACAGAGGCGTACCGACGATCATGTAGAAATGTGAAATAAGTATCTACGTCTTTGGAGAAGATACATTCAAAAATACATATATGAACTTGTATTGTGTTCTTCACACCTCATTTTTAATAATATTTTTTATATTATTAAAAATACTTTTATATTATACAAAATTGGTAAGGTTTTACCTACTCAAGTATGTTTCAAATTACGTTGTTATAAACTTGTATTGTGTTCTCTACACCCGATTTTAAATAGCATTTTATAGTATAGTTTTATATAAAATTTGGTAACGTTTTAAACTACTCAAGTATGTATCAAATTACTTTGATTACATTTAACTGATTTACATTTGCTAATTTTATACAGGGTGTTAATTAAGTACATGCAATAGCTTTAAGGGTTGATTCTTTGAGTGATTTTAAGACAAAATGTTCATATTAACATGGGTCCGCAAATGCAAGATTGGCATTAGGAAATAAATTATTTATGTACACGATCTTGATTTGAATTTCTTACAAAGTATTTCTTGTTCAATATGGTTCAGTATGCAAATAGTGAAATGACAGATATGCATTTCTGTTATGGAATGGCTCAAGGAAACTCTAATGTTGCAAGGCGTATTTCTCATCAAGGATTTCCTCAACGTTTAGTGCCTGACGGAAGAACTTTTGTAAGTCTTCATGCACGACTTTCTGAAACCCGTAGTTTTAAAAGATCGACGATTGCTTTCGAAAGGTCTGTAACGGTAAGAACAATACAAATTGAAGAAGCTGTTTTAAATGAAATTGAAGTAAATCTTAATGCCAGTACCCAGAAAATATCTGAAGAATTAAACATAACCCATGCAACAGTATGGCAGATTTTAAGAGACCAGCAGCTATATCCCTACCGCATGCAACGCATGCAAGCTTTATTGCCCAGGGATTTGCCCCTAAGACTTCCTTTTTGTCATTGGTTACATAGTGAAATCATAAATCAGGTTTCTTAAATCAAATACTATTTACAGATGAAGCTTGTTTTGAACAATCAACTATGGGCCGAAAACAATCCACATGCCTTGATAGAAAATAATTTTCAACAACAGTTTTGTTTTAATATCTAGGATGAAATTATCGGTGACCAGTTCATTAGACCACATTTTTTTCCACCTAGACTTAATGGGGAAAATACCGAAGGCTTTTAGAATACGTATTACCTGAACTTTTAGAATAGATTCTCGTTATGGAAAGATTTCCTATGTGGTATATACACGGCGGTGCTCTACCATACTATTTTTGGATGAAAATTACCGTAATCGTTTGATCGGGAGAGCAGAGCCACAACCATGGCTACCTCGCTCGCCCAATATGAATCTCTTGGATTACTTTTATAGGAA
This sequence comes from Melolontha melolontha, assembly GCA_935421215.2. NCBI lineage: Eukaryota > Metazoa > Arthropoda > Insecta > Coleoptera > Scarabaeidae > Melolontha > Melolontha melolontha. The sequence continues at coordinate 180,824,822 of OW285235.1, forward strand.
CACCTTAAATTGTTGGTGTACAAAACCTATATTGAAAGTGAGGAAGATCTACAAAATAGAATCGTTAATTCATGTGAAATAATAAAAAATACGCCAATTATTTTCCAAAGAGTGCGTAATTCAATGGTGAGGCGGCTAGATGGTTGTATTGAAGCTTGCGGGGGCTATTTCCAACACTGAATTTAGTAAAATTTGTTAGTTTAGTTGTTACAAATATTAAATATATAATTTATTTGTTGCATTTACTATTACTATTAATTTAAAAAAATGTAAATTTCCAAAAGAAAATTTTTTAAACCTATTTAAAAAAATAAGTTATATCTTGAAAAATAAGCATTTTCGGACCCATCTTTATATAAACATTTCGTCTTAAAATCACTCAAAGAATCGACCCTTAAAGATATTGCATGTACTTAATTAACACAGTATATATTCAAAAAGACTATAATTTTTTTTCTATTTACCTAATTCTGTAGACATGCGTATATTTTAGCTACTATATCATCTAAAATATTTTTTTTTTCATTCGTATTTTCACTTCTCTCAACAGATAATACACAACCAATCGTCGTTAGTTCAGCAAACTCAAGAACCGGCGGGGTAAGTGTTCCGTTTTATTTTAGCATGTGCATTTAATAAAATTGCTTTGTATGATCAGAACTAGTCTAAATATTAGAGCTCCGATCAAGACTCGCTCAGTTTACAGCGGTAAAAATCAAACGCCCAGGTAAAGATCTTAAATGACGAATCGTCCCATTATGGCAACGGTATGTATTATTAACTTTTTCAGTAGCGGATCTCAGCAATCGTTCCAGAGAGCACCCAGTAATACATGGAATTCGCTCGGCAACTTACAGTCTCAAGATCCCCGGCAAACGCAGAATAATTATAACATGAAAGCAGATAAACAACAAACACCATCTAATTTTCCAGAGATGGCTACTCAAAATCAATATTTAAACTATCAAAATCAGCAACAGCCATATAACGACTTATATAATCAAGCGAATGTTCAAAACTCTTATAATCAAAACCAATATTCTCCCCAACCTAACATACAACAATCACCTCAACCAAATCCGGTTAACGTTTATCCAAATCAGCAAAACCTCTACGACTCAAATGCAAGAGGAAACAACCAACAAATGCTTACACCCCAACCGCAACAATATATGTCTGATCAAATACAAAATGCGCAATTTATGCAACGACCTCCACAGGCTAATGATATACAACCACAACAGAAAAAGTCAGTACAATTTGTTCCCGATCAATTAAATACACAAACACTGAATTATAATCAACCAGTACACTCACAGCATATTTATGAACAAGCTCACACGCAACCCATACAGGTAAATCAAGTTACGTCAATCCCAAATGTCTCACATCAACAACTCAGTCAGTCCTCTAACCAAATAAATGTGCAAACACCTTTTAACGTGAATTCTACGCAGCATACAGAGCCAGCATATGCAAATAATATCGCGCATCCGGGAGATTATCAAAAACAACAAAATAATATTGAATTTAATCCTAGTGAACAACAAAACTTTAATCAAATGCAATACTCACAACAGCCTATTCAAAATATGCAGCAACATTTAAATCCACAGCAAACACGTGAAATAACGCATCGACAACAACAGCCGCCACAAATAGCATATCAATCTCAAGAACAACAAGCGCCACAGGTAGCATATCAATCTCAACAACCACAACAAACTTCATATCGTCAACCTCAACATCCAACGCAAGCTTTATATCAACCTCAACATTCACAAGGCGTATATTTACCTCAACAGTCACATCAACCTCAACATACAACAAGTCAACCTCATCAAGTAAGACCTCAGTCCCAACAAGCACCTCGAGCAATGAACCAAACATCGCAACAAATGCACCACCCACAATACTCACAACAGTCTCTTAATCAGTTGCAACAACCACTCCAGGCAACATACTCACCACAACAAGTCAGTCAAGTACAACAACAGTACACACCTGCAGGTATTGCAGGAGAACCGCAATACGACCAAAATAATAACATTCAGAAACAAGAAGTAAATGCTGGGAATTACCATAATTACTCTGATCATAACGTAAATATGCAATTTCAAAGAAACAACAATATTCCCATTCAAGTACAAGATCCTCAAGGCTCTGTAGATCAGCAACAAAATTACCAAAACGTACAACATCCTATAAATTATCAAGCCAGTCAACAAACAACTATAAACCAACAGCAACAAATTCCCGCACAGAACATTGTTGGTTATCAACAACAAATACCTTCAGAATCTGCACAAAACATTCAAGCACCACTTCAAATAAGACAATCTCAGCAAAATATTCTAACGCCACAGCAAGTATACTCCCAAACACTTAATCAAGTGGACCCATCTACTATTATTCCACCTGCAGAAGCAATTAACAATCAGATGCATAAAAACTATCAATATTTTGATAGGTAACATAGTGTACTTAAAAGTAATAAGAAGAGTAAAACGGAATTTCCTATTTTTCAGAAATTCTGGTAAAATGCAAGGTGTAACTGAAAAAGTAAAGTATGTGCCAGGAACTGGCGTAGGAATGTTACCCAACGCGAGCGGGTGAGAGATCATTATTAAAAACATATGTAAAATTTAAATAATCTCAATCTGTGTTATTTTAGAGATATGCAAGCACAATGAGAAGAATAAAGATACGAGGCATCATTAATACTTACTCAAATATCATATGTACAAATGTCCGTGATAGTAAAATATCTCTAAACTGTAAAAGCGGCGTTTTACTTAGTGAAATGTAAGTTTGTTCTTCGTATTTACCACAATCGAACTATGGAAACTGTTACTAGTTTCCTCCGTTTATATTTAATTAATTTACTCATATAGATATAATAAAACACAGTTGTATAGTTTCAAAATAATATATATAATGTTAACACACTACATATGTTTCACTACACTGTGGCTTCATCAGGTGGATGAAAATACTAATTCAAGTTATCAATTAGATCTTATATATATCAATACAAAGTACAGAACTAATCTCATTCTAGGAGGGGGTGGACATATATGAGTTTTAAGTTTAGTAGGGGGGAGTTATTTATGTCTAGTTGGTCATTTAAAATTATACCTAATTTATTATATTTGTTAATTTCTAAACTTTCTAACATATTAAGTTTTTTACTTTTATCTAGAACATGCAAAGTTTTAAAATTAGTGTTGAATTTGTGATTATGTTCTAGGCAATGATTAGCGAAAGTTGAGTCTGTCTTCGTGTCTCTGTGGCTTCTTTCATGTTCTTTCATTCTAATATCAAATGTCCGTCCTGTCTGTCCGACATACACTTTTTACAATCTTCGCATGTCAACTTGTAAACCCCTGAGTTTAATCTATTGTCCGTTTTATCTTTGTTGTTTTTTATAGCGTTTTGTAAGGAATTGTTAGTTTTGAATGAAATGGTCTCTTCTTTACTTGTTTTGATTAAGTTTCCTACTTTGTTTGAAATTGTACCGATGTATGTGATAGAATTATAACTAAATGTTCTATTGTTTTTTACTGTTGGGTAGATTGAAGATATCGTTTTAGATTTCTGTAGTTTTTTTAGAATATTATTAATTAAATTTATGGTGAAACCGTTATTTAGCGCTATAACGTGTATTCTATTTAATTCTATATCGAAGTTTCCTTTACTCAACGGGACGTTAATTAGAAACGTTAATAAATTAAAAAATTTTAAAAACAAAGTTAATAACGCGTTACACCTGTCCTAGCTCTGTATTCGCCGTGGTAAGCTCACTACCAAATGTTGTATTACTTCTTGAGGAATATTATCCCACTTCAATACCTGTAGATTAATAAGAGCTGGTAAATGTCTACTTACTGATCTTTGAGTTCGCATGCATGCTCTATTGGATTTAAATCTGAACTTCGTGGTCGCCAGTCCATGATTTGATTATTGACTTCTTCTAATTAATCCAAAACTTGTCTAGCGATGTGGAGCCCCTCATTATCCTGCATGATAATGAAATAATCAACTATAAATAGTGCGAAAGGCATTAATTATATGGCGTTGAATAATATTCCGAGGTAGTATTCAGCGTTCATTGATCGAATAGGGATAAACTCTGTGCAAGCGTCAAAGCAAATAGCTCCCCAGAACATTCTTGATGCGCCATCAAAGGCCTCCCTTCGAGATATATTGCAGTCATGATATCTTCTTCGCCATACTCTTTCGCAACCGTCTGGCGATTTTAAACTTACTCTAGTCTCGTCCGAAAACTCGCTTCCACTCTTCAACTGTCTAACTGCATGATTTCTGGCATATCTCAAACCTTGTACTCTGTGTGCTGCGGTAAGTAATGAATGGTCCAACTGCAGGCCTCCTATTATTCAATCTTAGTTCCTTCAACCTTCTCCTTGCAGTTAAAGCAGGAACACTGACATTTCTGACCACTTCAAGCGGATTACTGAGTTCTGTGCTAGTTATTCGCTTATTTCTGAAAACTTACAGTTGCAAAGACGATCACCTCTTGCACTAGTGAATCGTTTTCTACCTTGACCATGTCTTCTCGAGTGCAATCCGATCTCCCTAGGTTTTCTAGCCATTCGACTAACTATCGAATGATTAACACCCAGAAAATTAGCAAAATAACGCATTGCATGTCCTTCTTCTAACAAAGTTGAACCTCTTACACATTCATCATTCATCATTGGTTTTGGTTGGTTTATGATTTTGAATTTAAACTTTAACTTAAATTCTATACACGCAAAAAAAATTAACAAACTCGTATTTAAAACATAAATAATGCTTTAATTGTAACTTCAACGACTCAAGAGAATTTGTTTAATAAATCTTGACATTAGCTTTCGGTCTTTTTGACCAGAAATGTCAAAATTACTTTGCATTGAGATAAAGCTACTAGATTATGTTCAGATAAAATCAAAATTTTTTAGAGAATGCACAAATTATAGAAAATATATCAGAAACACATTGAGTGATGCATTAATTTTGAACATGAGTTTATTATCTTAAATATGCTATTCACAGGTACTAAACTATACGAGCAATCAGAAAAAAAACACTACAAAGATGGGTCGAACATTTTCAGAAAAAAAAGGAGATTCTAAAACAATTTCATTATCTTAATTTATGAGAAAGTGAGATATTTTATTTGTCACAGATGGTCTTCTGGTTTTTATTTCATTATTCGAAGAATTCAATAACACTTCATAATGTTGACCTGTCATCTTTTTCTATTTTAAAGAGCAATGAAATTACTTCTTGAGAAACGAAAAAAATGGCTAAGTAGGGTTCGCCATTACCATGCATATATTTTTTGTCTTCTGTCATAGTGACTAAAAGACCCAAAAATATTTCCTATGAAAGATAAATATCGTGTGTTCAGAAAAATTCGGCGTCAAAGTAATCCATGAAAATTTGAAGTCATGTCTGATATAATACGATAGGACGATACATTTACTTGACACAATTTTGTAGGTTACCGTACGCAAATGTCAGTTTATGTCAAATGATGTTTCCGTTTGCAAGTAATTGGAAACGGAAACATGGCTTAAAATTTCATTAAAACGCCATATTAATTCATAGAAATTAGTCAAGTAATGATCTTGGATTAGAAGAATAACACAGGTCTACAAAATTAAACTTTTTGACAGATGTTTTTATTTTGAAAACTGATTTTATATAATTTTGGTAGACGGATTTCAAAAATTCTATGCATTTATTTGTATCACGTAAGGTTTTTTTGCAAATATTAAATGAAAAAAATCGATATTTCTAAAAAAATTTATTTGTTTATTGAGTAAAAAGGTGGAATACAAGTTAAAAAAAGTGGAAAAAAATACTTTACACAGTCTTTTTTAAGTGAAATCTTTGTCTGTTTGCCAGAAAGCTGCGTTGTCCGGACATTCGGTTGTATGTTTTTAAGAGCATATCCCGTTTTAACATCCAGCAGTAGTCCGCCATCATCGTTATGCTCCATCTGCCTTGGTATCGCCGTTCCATTTCCTTAATGTCTTGGTGAAACCTCTCTCCCTGTTCTTCGCTAACTGCTCCAAGATTTTCAGGAAAATAGTTCAAGTGTGAAAACAGGAAATGCACTTTCAAACTCATATTACAACCTAGACGATGAAAGTGTTGTAACATATTTTGAACAATATTTTCGTAGTTTTCGTCCTTAGAGTTCCCAAGAAACTTATTAATTACTTCTCTAAATGAAACCCAGGCGTTTTTCTCGACATTGGTCATTGTGTTTTGAAAATCCTTGCCTTTGCATCATGTTCTTATCTGCGGCCCAAAGGCTGGAAATGTCTCGCACAAATATTTAAAACACTGTCCATTTTTGTCTAGGGCTTTAACAAACTGCTTCATCAAGCCAAGTTTGATAAGGAGAGGAGGCAGTAAAACTTTTTTGGGGTCAACCAAGCTATCTCTTAATACATTTTTGCTACCAGGTGTAAGGCTTGTTCTAGAGGGCCATTCTATTTGAGTCCAATGTCAATCCCTTGCTCGACTATCCCACTCACAAATAAAGCATGGAAATTTTGTATAAACTCCTTGTTGTCCTAGTAGCATGCATAGCACTTTAAGGTCACCACAAAGCATCCACTGATGTTCTTGGTAGTTTATTTTCTTTAAAAGAAGTTCAACATTTTCATACGTTTCCATTAAATGTACCGAATGAGCAACGGGAACCGTGGCCAGCTCGTGACCATTGTGCAATAAAACGCCTTTTAAACTACGCTTACTTGAGTCAATAAACAGGCGCCATTCTTCTTTTACATACGGCACATTTCCTAATTTTGAAATTAAGTCAGGAATATTGTTGCAATACACTAGCGGTCCGTCTTGAGTAAAATATTGACATAACTCTTTTTCGCGATCCCGGTAAAAGCTTGATGTGACGCCAGGTGCCAGTAAATGTTTCTCACGAAGTCGGGAGGCTACCAATTCGGATGCATCCTTTGGAAGGTGCAAATCACTAATTAAATCATTTAGTTCGCTCTGGTTAAACACTTCGGGCTCTCTGAAATCTGGTGTGAAATCTGAGTCATCTGGGTCGCAATTAGATTCTTCTGATTCTGACGATATGACGTTTTCTAGTGCTTTTGGGGGGGTAGGTATCGGTACATCTGGTCCATGAGGAACTGGTCGAATAGCAGAGTCAAGATTGGGATACACTATTTGTTTCTTATTTTTTCTGTTGAATCCTTGAACATTACACGAACAAAAATAATAATCATCACTGTGATTTCTAGGCTCTCGCCATACCATAGGAACACCAAAGCTTAAACATTTCTTCCTACCTTTTTGCCAGTTTCTTAATGCTTCGACGCAAACGGAACAAACAGTATGAGGAGCCCAGGACTTGTCTTGGTCGCCAATTTTTACACCAAAATAAGCGTGGTATACATTTTTCACAAACGGAGTTATAGTTTGCCTCTGCTTTACTACGACATAACTACCAGAGATATAACAAAAGTTATTCGAATTGTTCACATAATGTCTTCTTTCCGTATTTATACGTTCTAGAACACTTAAAATACGCAACAACGAAGACAACAAGCGCGCGGACACAGTAGCACGACGACTAACAGAACCAAACTGCACATAAGCAGGTTTCAACGTTGTATGGACGCTTCTGCGCCGACTCTGTTGCTTTGCTGAGAAATCTAATATTAACCAGTGTTGCCAAATCACATTTAATTTCATAAAAATCAATTCATTTAAAAATCATGCCTAACATGGAACAAACATATTCTTGTCATAGGTATGTATATTAATATATCAGAATAATTGAAACATACATGAGTAGGTAAACCCCACCAGTTTTGTATAATACAAAGGTATTTTTAATAATATAAAATATTATTAAAAATCTGGTGTGAAGAACACAAATGCAGGTTCACTATTAATATTTTCTGTGAACGTATGCGAGGTACTTCGGCTGTCTGACAACAGGTAGCGCCGAATTTACTTCTGCGCTCGGTCTGGATAATTACGGTGATAGGGCGAGGTGGTTTTTTTCTGTGAATGTGTCTGGAAATATCCTTTCTCCAGCAGGGACGTACCGATGAGCTTGTAGAAAAGCGAAATACGTATCTACGTCTCTGGGGATAGGATATATTCGGACACGTTCACAGAAAATATTAATAGTGAACCTGCATTTGTGTTCTTCACACCAGATTTTTAATAATATTTTATATTATTAAAAATACCTTTGTATGTATATTAATAAATTAACATTTTTAAGATATAGAGCGCTATAAAAAAAATTTACGTGATACAGCAAAAATATGGCGTTTTTTGGAATAAGGGCCCCCAAACATATACAAATTAGCAAACAGCTTTCAAACATCAAAATCACTGTAGACCTGTGTAATTAATTTACTAAATTAAAATTACGCATAATAATACAGTATGGCCCGAAATAAGCAATACTGAACTTATAATTCTTTTATTTTTTTAATAAATACATATTATTTAGAATCTTATTACATGTTCTAAATGTGCACCTCCTCGTACAAGACAGACTTCATAACGAAGTTCCAAGTTGGTCATCATGTTATCGAGTAAGGGTTGTCTCAGTTGTGCAAAGAAGGCTCGAATGGCATCCTTTAATTCATCGATGGTTTGTGGTGACCTTTTGAAGACGGCATCTTTGGTCATAGCCCCAAATGTAAGATCTAGCGAATGTAGAGGATAAGGGAAGTTAATAAATCGTGAAATGATTTTGGTTTGAAAGTGTCCCTGAAGATATTAACGAACTGTGGCAGCAGTCTGACAAGTTGCCCCATCCTGCTGAAAAACTTGGTCTCGAAATGCCAAATTACGTGCACGATAGAATCGACGTAGATCAGGAATAAAGCGTGTTGAAATTTGTATGTACCGCTGTTAATTAAGTGTGACTTGTCTATCATTCTCTTCGATAAAGTACGTACCAATGATTCCGTGTCCCGAAACTGCACACCAAACACTCACTTTTTCACTACGTACAGGAGCTTCTTGAATAGCATCAGGTCTGGCAAACCCCATAAATCGATTTATGCGCCGATTCACATGTCCCGACAAATAAAAATGTACTTCAACACGCAAAGACGAAAAGTTAGATAAGTGGAAACTTCATGAAGATCTCAAAGAAACAAACTCATTAGATTTAATACGTTTTCTTCGCATTTAATAAGAAACAAATGCAAATTCTTTTTGGTGCGATTAGTGATATGTGTAAATTGATATCGAAACTCATTCTATTACACGAAAACAACAATTTGTAAATTTAAACTACGCAATTCTACAGCATCCACTATACTCTTCAGATATATCTCCACTATTTTTTCTCTTTGTATTTATTTGCCCACCGTATATAATATCACGTATTTTATAATAAATAGGTTGACGGTTTTTCTAGTTTTCTTCATATATGCTGATTAATATAATTCACACTTTACATATTTACCAATTTATGTTCGAGGCTTCTGCAATAAATATAGAAGGTATGGTTATTAAATTATATTATAGTATGAATGAGACTTAATTGTGCGAAATGATAAATTATATTTTATTTGTTTAATTTTTAAAACATTTACTTTACTGAAGAAATTGCTGTTTCAGTTAATGTTAATATTTTCATATTGACTAATTCATATTTGTATAGATGCGTAGGCAAATATTTAGTCAATAGCAAGGTGTTTCATCAATACAGGTAAGTAAACTACATTTATTTTATTGCAAGTAGCACGTCTGTACATATTTTTGTTTATTTTACCGTTCCTTCTTTCGATGTTTATTTATTACGTTGCTGATGCTGCAAGAACAACTATTAGGAAAAAATATTTTATGACTTTCTTCTAATATGAAATTTTAAAAATTAGAAACGAAGTTATTATTTTTGAATAACTATTAAATTTAAAAGTCGGAGCCTCGGTTAGAGAAAATTACTAAAAAAAAATTAAAATAAAATTAGTTTACTAAAGGTAAATATAGAACCTATTCCACCGTGACCTCCCCAGATCCACTGTGGCGTTAGAGTACTTTCTCTCGCCCTACTCTTTTAATTAAGCTGAGTAACTTTAAGATATTGATCTGCAAATTGTAGGAACCGCATTCATGTCAACCCTTCCCATTGGCATAGTACGTAAATCCCAGTTTCCTCTTCTGCTTAAGAGAATGTACATAAGGTTTCTTGTGACAAACTCATATTATATTATTCATAGTTTAACTTACAAAGCCCCTATAGTAGGCTCACTATCATGTTTATAGACTTTCTGTTCCTATTGAGCAGATCTTTGTAAACTTGAACGACTGCTCTCTAAAGAACTGTTTTACCTGTCTCTGAGTAGGGAATTCTTTCACCTTTCCCGAGATCTATTTTCAGTCCACTTATTGAAATCGTAACATTAATATTGTACCTATTAGGTAAAATCTTATTAGACAGCTACGTGTGGTAATCTCTATAAATTCCCTACCCATCAGTTTTTTCTCATAATCACTTTGCAATTCTAACATTTATTACGTCACTTAATTTAGTAGTTTCATATTAATATATGAAAGTAATCAAAAGACTTCCTTTCAAGAAAAGCCAAAAGAACAGTCTACACTATAAAAACTTCATTTTTGATGGTCCTTCTTTAGATTACTAAACAGAAAGTACTCACTGGAATCCAAGGGTGAATTATAAGGAGGCTGATCTCTTACGCAACAGGAACCATATGGATAGAAACATTGCTATGCAATTAATTATACGTTTATCCTTAATTTTGATCGAAGCTTTCGATTTTCTTCACCAATTCCTCAATTGCAACAAGGATAGGTGGTATTACTCGTTAATAGTTATATTTTTGTCTCCAAAATCTAAAGCCAAACTTCCACGATAGTCTCAAAAGATGAATGCTAAAATTCTTCTAGTGAGCGAACACACTTTCTTCCTTAGATTGGGTTCATTAAATCGTAACAACTTAGTATCGGATCATGGTAAAGCAGCATAGTTTCTTTTACTATTATAATGCTATCTATTATCGCATTTACTAATTTACTCATATAGATGAAGAAATTAACCAGGGAAGTCCACTAGACATTTCTTTGGATCATTGGCAGAAACTTTAACACGCATCGGGTATTTATTTATGCATAGAAAAGTCATGAAGTATAAATAAATATTAAGCATGCTCTCCTATCTTTAAACATCGATTATTAGGAACCGAATCTTTAATAGAGAATACATATAGAACTGTTTCAAATGAACAGCCAGTATATAATCCATTCTCGACAGATGTTATTGCTATACGAAAGCTCCTCACCAGCTGTTTTACAGTGCAATTTGAAGAATTATTTACATACGCGCAGACCTTTGTTAAAAACTTTTATCATTACACGATACACTATTTTAAATACCTGTGATATCATGGTATTCATTCGAGCGTTATGTACATACTAATAATACTACAAGCCTGCATTGTTTATCTCACTCTATGCACTCATTCAACATGACGCAACGATATAACCCTGTTCAAACATGAACGATTACAATAGGCCGAGAGTGGTACTTTCTACATAAGTTAAAAATCCAAAGATTTTGATGAAAGGGATTATCGACGTTAATCCAAAAGACCAAAAGAACTAAACTAAATTGCGGAAAATTTAAATTAACCTACTTTCATCTATTCATTCTTCTTTTTCTACTTTTTTTTTTGTTTTATAAGAGATCTTGAATTCAGCATGTCTTAGAGCTTTTCCTCAAATATGTCACAAAATTCTTACACTATTCCTGTTGTGTAGTTTATGATTGGTTTTACAAACGTCTCTTCCACTCTGAACTAATATGTTTTCCGTGCAAGTTATATTTTTTGGACAATTTAACTGTTTATTTCAATAATATTGTCATTGTTAACTAAAAAGCGCATTGTCAACAGCAACACAAATATTTCTCTAACTGAGAATTAACATCAGGTGACACAGACTGTGCCAAAATATATTCCTGAGAATCAGATATATGACTGTAAAATTTTACTTTTTGGCTTTTAGGACACCACGATAGCGTAAAGAAAATCAGTCATTTCCTTCGCATTTGTGCAGTAAAATATAGAAATGTTCGATAGCAGGTCTAACAGACAAGCTGCTGCCCAGAAATTTCCGGAAAAAAAAACAATAAATTGTGCAACTACTTACTCACTACCATCCACTTCAAAGTACTCCCCTTCCCCATGCATACACCGATTCCAGGAACTTGTCCACAAGTGGAAGCAGTACTGGAAATATTCGAGTGTTAACGTGTTCAACACTACCTGCGATTAGGTCTGGATCTCCTCGAACGTCTCAAAACGGCGCCCTTCGAGCTTAAGTTTCAACGTCAGAAACAGGCCGCTTGCGTCGAACGTTTTCTCTTAGTCGCCGAAGCACATCGCAATAAAATCGTCCATTAACTGTTTCATCTGAGGATAAATTCTTTGTGCACGATGCTATCAGTGTCAAAGAAGCAAATCAACATCGACTTGACGTTGCTTCAAACTTGCCGCGCTTTCTTCGGTCGTGGTGACGATGGCGTCTTCCACTGCGATGACTGTTGCTTTGTTTTAAAATCATACTCGTATACCAATGGTTCGTCGCCAGTAATGATTCTGGTACTGAAGTTCGCATTCCTTTCGGCAGTTTCTTTCAGCTCTGTGCATTCATGAATACGTGCCGTTTTTGTTGCTGAGTAACCTTGGCACAAACTTCGCAGCAATACGCCGCATGTTGAGCCCGGACAGAATACGCTGACAAACGCCGTACGACAAGCCAAGAATGTTACGAATATCGTCGATTGTTCTCCTTCGGCTTTGCAGGATAGTATCATGCACTTTTGACACGTTTTGTGGGGTGTTTTCCGTCGATGTACGACTGGAACGCTCTTCATCAGCAACCGACAATCGTGCATTTTTAAAACGGTTGTACCACTCATAAGTTTGTGCCTGGCCTAAGTATCCTGACCAAGCATTTGTTAAGCATTTTCAGAGTTTCCCCTACCCTAAGTTTTAAGCAGAATTTTATTTTCATGTTCTTTGCTCTTTCACATGAGATATTATAGTGTTGCAGAATAACTCAAACACAACCGAACAAATATAAACACAAAAACTGTTTATCAGCACCTAGCAAGTACTGTTTAACAGACTGACTTAGTATAGATGTAGCTCACACCAACTAGGGTTATAAAGCTGTACTACCAACTTTACGCGCGCCACATTCAAATTCCAGAAATTTCTGGATAGTACCTCGTATATTTATACTACTTTTAAAAGTATCAAGGCATAAACTTTTCAGAAAATTGCTGGATCAAGCGATTATATCGATGAAATTATTTTCTATATTTGTAAATTATTAAAATATAATCAGAGAGGTGGAATCACTAAATTTTGGAACAAATTCACATCATAAAACTATTCGGCTTGGAAACGTTCTACAACAAACACAACGAAACTATTGAAAATAAAGGTTGTTTATATCTACTCCATCAAGCAACAATAATGAAAGATTCAATACTATAGTAAGAGCACATTATACAGTTACTGTTTGAACGAGAAGAAATTATTGTTAAGCAATGCGAATATTTTATTCAAATATGGCCGATTTGTTTGTTAGCGAATCCACTGAACGTGACAATATAATTGCGTAAAACTGTGTTAGTTGGATACTAGAATGTGGGAATTAAAATAAAAATCATGATGAAAATCCGACAAATATTGATTTGCATAATGCCTATTGTTTAAAAACTACAGGGAATTTGACATTTTTAACCTATTCGCAAGACTTTTGTTTACTTCCTGGTCTTATTTCACGATTTTTTTATTTAAACAATTTTGTAAACAGCAAGAAATTGTTTTTATTAAAGATTTTTTTATTACGTAAACCCCGAAACAGACATATACGAGGGTTGTCTTTTATATTTTGCATATTAGGCTGAAATAAAATAGTAGATAGCGTTAAAGACTTTATTGTTTTTGTCGAAGTATTCTCCACGAAGATTAATACACTCGAACCAACTTTGAAAGCAGTTATTCCACTCGTTTGTTGGTACAGTCAAAATTTCCTTTTTCTAAGGCATCGACTTAACCACGCAGTCCGTTCTTGATTTCCAGAAAGGTAAAGAAATCGTTGGTCTTAGGTCGGGACTGTACGGAGGATGGTCTAACACTTCAACATTTTCTTTGGAGCTGTGTGCGAACTTGCATTGTCTTGGTGGAGGATGATTCGTCGTTGTACGTTGGTTTCTCAGAACTCAGCGATGACTTACGGCAAAAAAATGGTTATATACCAATCGGCAGTAATAGTTCTTCGATCTTGTAGAGAAATTGTTGCTACATGACCTGCTTTCGAGACAAATGTCACGAGTACCTTTTGGAGACACTTCGAGAACGGATTACTTTTGTCAGCTTTTCTTCACCATGGAACATCCAAACAGAAGACTGGCGTTTATTTTCTGTCTCGTAAGAGTAAATCCAAGATTCATCACACGCTGTGCACGCTTTTAGAGTTTCCTGCGTTGAAGCGATATAATGTTTTTTGACATCAATTCACCCTAGCTGTTTTCTGTTCTTCGTCAACAGAAGCGGTCTCCAACGCAAAACTATTTTTTTACACACAATTCTTCATGCAAATTTTTTTTAATTGAGAGTCACTTTTAGGGTGTCCTGCTCGATGTTCATCCTTAACACTTGTAAGACCGTGTTTGAACTGAGCCACCCAGTTTTTTATAATTGCGTACGAAGGAGCACAGTCATTCAAAACACTTTCCATATCTTCTAATATTTCTTCATACGTAAACCTTTTATATAAAGAAATTTAATAAAGACGCGTTTTTCAACGTTATCCATTTCAATACAAATTTAAAACACGCTTGATTTGATGAGCTGCGCACAACCAAGTATTTGACGGATGACTGTCAAATGTTCAGCGTTGCCAACTAAAAGAGGAAACTTGCGAAATATAACTAAATTATTTTCTCAGCGGCGGCATTTACGCAGCCGCTACTTAACTACCATCCCGCCCTATCAATGAAAAAATATAGACAAAAATTATCAAACAGAAAATTAGTTGTGTGATACGATTATTACGTGCCGTGTCTATTATCGTAAATAGACTATACAAGGTATTGACTACGAATAATGCTTAAAAATTAGCCAGCTCAATGTTATAGGTTTGTTTTTGCAGGCGTTTTGACACGGTTTGAAAATCATTTTACGATCACTTTTATACGCATTCGTGAATTACAATCGTTTCCAATCTATCCTCAATTTTTTCGTTGCTAAAACGAATTTCAAATTCGTGACAGCTAGTGACATCTACCATACAAATAGTAGAACTTCCGAATTTTCAGATCTATCACATACTTCTTGAGCAACATGTTTGCTTACGCGAAAATGTTCTATGAATTAATTGTCTATGTATCGAGGAATAATTATTTCAAAATAATTTTCATTTCTTATTTTAATTTTATTTTTAAATAGTATTTCTTCTTCACTAGTAAACTCCCACTCAGTACTATGTACTACTGTCACTAGTGGATAAACTAAATAAATCCGACATTCTTTTCATAAACCCACTACGATTTATACAAATCTCTGCACAAAACAGTCAAACAACGAGCGCGATGAAGACTTAAAAAACATTAAGTCAGAATCACAACTATACTTATACGTTTCTTCACTCTCCGCCCATAAAAATGAAACGCGCGTCTGATATTCGGTTTCACGAAAATACTCAAATCATTCCAACCAATTGAAAATAATTTCACAACGATTTAAAAACTGCAAAAACGAATGTTTTATCAGCGTTTGATTTTATATCTCTGCCCGAACGCTTTTTCTTCAATGCGCACACTTTAAATGATTTCAAACGCCTGCAAAAACATACCTTATGATTTATTAATTGTGCTTTAAGCTGTTTACTACTGAGGAAATTTAATAGAAAAACATATATATATTTACAACAATCATTATATATCGGTTATATAGATTTGTGTAGTTTTACCTTTCTATATAGTTGTTCCTGTTGACATCCACGTATATTTTTCCAATGATCAATTATGATTAAATTTGTTTATTCATTTTTATTTATTATTTTACTTTTTTAGTTATGCATGCATTTTTTATTTTTGTTTTTCCTTCACCCTTTCAGGTCCCAAATATATTCCCAATAAAAACTGTTATAATACCAAATACCAAATCGCATCGAAAGCAGCAAAACAAAACAAAATACAAAATTACAGTGATACGGAAAAAGCGAAAAGCCCCGAAGCGGAGAAAACGCCGGAGACGGCAGTCGCGGCTCCGCCACCAAAACTCGAGAGACCCCAGTCCCTCTCTTTGCAAACTAGTGAAGACGTCGAAGGAGATGAAGAATTTAAAGCTGAAATACCGCCGCACGTTAACACCAAAAGTAACTTCGACATAGTTAAAGACATCGAAAAATTAGCAGTGTCCTCCGATCAACAGGCAATTTCGCCATCGAAAACGCCTGACAAGGGAGACGGAGACACTGCACGAAAAACACCCAGTCATCTCACTGAACAAGGTTTTCTTGATCTCAAATTCTACCACAATAAACTATGGTAGGAAGTATTCGCGTGTATCGATTACGAATGAATTAAAAGTATTTTTTAGGCATTAGATATCTTATGGATGTAGATTGTAAAGGATGCTTTATTATACTGTAGTACGGCGCAGTTTATAAGCTATTTTTTATGTTTGTGGTGACAAAAGCTTAATTTCTCCATTTTACTTTTTAGACAAAATAAAAATAAAACTTAAAGGACCAATAATTATGTAGATTTTCAGAAATGCGCTAAAAACATTGCAAAACGTTGATTAATATAAAACGTAAGGATATTTTATATACATTTACATAACGAGAAATGTTTAATACACGCAGATTATATATTAGAAACTTTAATATTCAATAACTATTAATTGGAAGAGCTCAATCAATATTTTTTACTTAATAATAAGTAGATATATGTTACCTTATTTGCGGTATTGGATAGAGGAATCACGCACAATTGATTTTCTCGTGTCTCGGAGATTTTTCAAACTTAACCAAGAGACAAAAATCGATACCCTAAAATACGAGTAAATACAGGCTATAGTAATACATGGATAAAATAATCGTTGGAGTAAAACAGAGCAGTAAAATTATTATTAATCTGATGTTAATAGAAATATTGTCTTTATAGGCAATTTTCGGAATTGTGACAGTGAATTTTGTATATTCATTATCCAGTAATGAAATAGTCGCTCTGTTAAAGCCAACCATTGCGCTAGAAATATTAATCAAATGTTAATAGAAATATTGTCTTCATAGGTAATTTTCGGAATTGTGACACTGAGTTTTGTATATTGTATATTCATTACCCATTAACGACATAGTCATGATTGACATGATTGACATAGTCATGATGATCGACATGATGATCGACATAGTCATGATTGACATGATTGACATGATAGACATGATTGCGTTAGTAATATTAGATTATTGTATATAATTGGTCAACCTAAATGTTTTATAACGTTAATATGACTATAATAATCTATTTTAAATAGAAATATATTAAAAACAGTATACGAATTTCCGTAGCTTTTTTTATAATAAAGTTAAAGTAAAAATTAAGATAAATTATTACATTGCAAAAATTTTAATTTTCGAAAGGTCCTTTACCATTATTCTTTCATTAATATTGTTAGATACTATAATACAGTCAGTAATTTTAATATTTTATTAGAGCAGCTTTGAGCAAGTTGCAATTATTTAACTAGGAAAGAAAGCGAAATATAATCTTTATATCTTCATTAAGTACAAAGTAAAATAGAATTTTTATACTTTGATTTTAACAATAAATTTATTCAGTTTAATCATAACATATCAATATTCTCATTAAATAAAAATCGAAACAAAATTAATACGTAATAAAGTAATAAGTATTCTGCTCGATATAATTTAAATTATTCTCTTCGCTTTTCCAGAAACCTCTCATTTAGTTTATGAACTAGCACTCGCACAATGTATTTAACGCTCCAATTCACCCTGAAAATTCCCTATGGGATTTAAATCCAACAACTCACGTGAAATTCCAATAACTTTTGGTCGATTATACAATAACCACCAACTGCCAACAGATATTTTAAATGGTTTATATCATTATTTTCACCAAACTTAAAAGCAGGTAAAATTACTTCTGAAGGTTTACATATATCGAATATGTTCCTTTTTTCTAAAACTCTTTCGACAATAAACGCTTCCAACGACTGACGTAATATTCCAATAACTTTTGATCGATTCTACAATAACTATTAATTGGCAACATATATTGTACATATAATTTACATCATTATTTTCGTGATATTTAAAAGCAGTTAAAATACCTAGTCATTTCAGTTTTTGTCTGAAGTTTTACTTATATTCGAAAATGTGACTTTATTCACCGATAGAAGCTTTGAATGTATTGTGTGTTGGTTAGTAGTGGTCGTAAATTCTATTTTTGCCCATATTAATCTAAATCCATTTTAATCTTTTGCAAGTATCATTTTTAAGTATCATTATTAACATAAATCTTTTTAAATATCTATATTATTTCGTAAAGGTTAATACATTTGTATGCGTTTTTCTAATTATTATTTTTTACTTGTAATTTCATCATTTTAACTTCACCTTATAAAAGTTCAATGAGCAGTCTCTGCATATATAACCCTCCCACATGGTTTCACAATCCCGGTTGCAATTTTTTTAACTCTTTTATCGATCGTCCATGCTCCCCCTTCACTATGTCAATGTACGATATTCACAATTTCGCTTATATTTGACGTTTTGAAAATTTGTTTATAATTTAATGCCTTTTTATAGCACATCTTTTCTGTTCCAACATATTTCTTTTCAAAATGAAGGTTCAGTATTTCAAAATTATTAGAATGTGTAATTAATATTAATTGTATATATTTTTAATATTGTTTCACAATATTATTAAGTAAATATGTTCATACCACCAAGATGGGCATAAAAACATTTACGATAAACGCATTGTGTAATTGAATCTTTCTTGATTTAAATTTATTGGATAATGTCTTATAAGTCGAAGATATTATTTTCTTTCGAAAAACTGTATCGTTTTTAAAAATTTCTTTTAATATATACTTAATGTATGCTCCTTTTTACAGCCTAGATATTAAAATTACTTACTGTAACAACAACAAAAACACAAAAATGTAATCTTGAAAATTAAAAAAATGTGAGAGAAAGGTATTTATTTTTTTTAAATATTTACGATTACTTTTACTTATTGACTCTATTACTTCTTACGATATTAAAGAGATTAAAATCTTAATTAAATACTAAATTAGTATAAATAATATAGAAATTAGTATAACAAAATCAATATGATATTATAGTTTCAAGTCACCACAAATCATCTCACTGTACATTCCCGTCATATATATATATATATATATATATATATATATATATATATATATATATATATATTATATATAAATATTGACAATTCCATGTTAGTAATGTAAGATTTATTTAATTGCTATCCAATCATGCATAAATTGCAGTAGTATAAAGCCAATATCTAACATCCTTACATTTATTAGCGAATACAAATAAACTAATAGAATCCTTTTCAGTGTAAGAAGCTTGTGGGCTTTTCTCGTAGAATAACGCGCTTGTGTTTCGACTTTCTTTTCCAGTGCGGCAGTATTTTATCTTTAATTATCAGTGTTCACAACAGTTTGACGCGAAATCAAAGAGACATTTTATATACATGTACTTATTTATACAAATATTATATAATTATAGACGTATACGCAAATATTATATACGTTTATTTATAATACATATGTGTACATTTCCAATTTATTTATTTACAAAATATTAAGCGATGACTAGCACAATTTTTCAAACGTATGTAGTTTTATTCGTAGTATTTTAGTCGTTGTTACCATTACATTCTTTATTTTCGTCTACTTATAAGTTTCATTTTACGGTCTGACTGTAAAAAGAAATCGAATTATTAGCAAAGCTGGTAGCTTTAAGATTATTTAGTTGGTAATACTGATTAGTGATCTGTATTTTACACGTTGCACAATATCGTAACTGTTAAAATGGATGTATTAGGTACGTACACGGTATTTGAAGAATCTTAGTACATCAAATTTGATTAGTTGAATAACTTGAATACATATTCTGCAAATCTAGTAAATACTAGGAAAACGTAATTCAATAAAATTTCGTTTTACTACAAGAACAACGAATGATGCAATATTTTGAAGTATCAATCTTGATATTGCCTAGTATTTTGATTGGTACTTCAAAATTGTCGTAAAAATCTTGGCGTAAAACCAAATTTTATTAAATACTTGCAAGACAAAATAATTTTTTCTAGTGAATGTCGCAGACAATTCCTGGTGAAACATTGTATTTATATATACTTAATACAAATTATTGAAAAAACACTTGATATTTTATTTTATGGTTTCTGAATATATTGTTTCGATGATTTCTACCATTTTCCAAGAAAAATCTTATTCAAATAAATGTAGGAACACAACTTACTATTTAATGTATAAGCATATCGATCTATATATTTGTTTGTGTGAATAGTGGCTTTTTTTAACAATTTCATGATTGTGTCTATTATAGGTGTATACAGGGTGTCCAGAAACTCTCCTGACAAACGAAGACCGGAGATTCCTCTGATAATTTTAAGACAATTAAACCCAAATTCACCTAGTCCGAAAATGCTTCCTAAGGGAGCTAGGGTTCTTTGAAGATGGCGCCTTGTATTTATTTTTTTTAATTCCTCCAGAACGCTTCTATTTAGAAAAACAAAAACTGGTATGCTTATTTATCCTCCAGAGATGAATCGATTCCATCAATTGCGAATTTCTAGTACCGGTCATAGGCGTCCGTTTTGGGTAGGTCAACGGTTATTTTAAGGCATAACTTTTTTGTCTTTAACTTTTAAGCATTTGTGACACTAGATTATTAAATTTTCAGGTATTCCAGTACTAAAATGTACTCTTACTTTAAGTCGGTAGGATACACCGTTTTCTAGAAAAATCGATTTGTAAATTTTTCGTTTTTTCTTCATTAAAGTTCAATTTATTATGTACCTACTTATTTTTAGCGACGAAGTTGGCTTGGACTATCAAGGCATGGATGAAAATTAATTTAATAAATTAAAAACAAATTATTTATTACAATGGAACGAAACTAACAAAAAAAGAACAAGTATCAAAGGTAGATTGTTACAAAAGTTGCTCGATGTGATGACCATTAGTCTCTATGCATAAGTTTACCCTTTTGCTTAGAGAACGCCGAATTCTTGCAAAAATTCCAAAGTTATTTCTAAATTCGTTGCAAGCATCTTGTATCCTTAGCCAGAGTTGTGCGCGATTTTGTATCGGAACGGAATAAACAAATGCATTTATGTATCCCCAAACACAATAATCGCAAGGATTCAAATCCGGCGACCTTGCTGGCCAAGCAACTGGACCGCCTCTTCCAATCCTATGGTCTTCGTAGTTATTATCTAGAAAGTCTCGTACATTCCTGCTAAAGTGGGCCGGACAGCCGTCCTGTAGAAACCATAAGTTTTGCCGAATATTTAAACGCACCTCATCTAACAAATTAGGTAAAATATTTTGCAGGAAATGTAAGTAATCAGCACTATTTAAACGAGCAGGTAATTCCACAGGTCCAAGTAGATAATCGTCAACTACTCCTATCCAGACGTTTATGCTAAACCTATGCTGATGCTTAAATTCTTGAACAACGTGGGGATTGTCACCAACGTACGAATAATAATGTGCATTATGTACATTAAAAATTCCATTTTTTGAGAATGTAGCTTCGTCACCAAACAAAATGTTCCTGAAGAAATCTTCATCTTGATTTTTCTGATTTTGTAACCATCTAGCGAATTCTACGCGAGCAGGAAAATCTCCTTCTAGCAGTGCTTGCACCTTTGTAAAATGAAAAGGATATAAATTTTCTTTGTGTAAGATATTTCCTACGGAAGATTTTGAAATTGTGGGGTACATGGCAGATAGTCTTCGAACGCTAATTTCTGGATTTTCCTCAACTTCCATTAAAATAACATCTTCATGTTCCGCTGTTACATCATTATGTCTCCCTGTTTCATTATTTTTTGGGACCACTGAACCTGTTTCTCTTAATCGTTGATGAAGAGCTGTAAATGTTGAGTGAGTGGGATGCTGACCATTGGGAAATTTTTCAGCGTATCTACGTTGCGCCGCTCGAGCGTTACACCTCATTTCGCCATAAACTAAATGCATATCGGCGTATTCCTCATTAGTAAAAACCATTTTTTTTAAATCGAAATCGTTGTGTTTGAATAACACAAAGTAAAAAATGAAAAGATAAACTTCGCGAACTGACAACAATTTGACAATGAAAAACGTAGGTTTTACTTCTGTTGGCAGTTCAGAGCTAACTATTGCAAAAAATAAAAAATTGAACTTTAATGAAGAAAAAACGAAAAATTTACAAATCGATTTTTCTAGAAAACGGTGTATCCTACCGACTTAAAGTAAGAGTACCTTTTAGTACTGGAATACCTGAAAATTTAATAATCTAGTATCACAAATGCTTAAAAGTTAAAGACAAAAAAGTTATGCCTCAAAATAACCGTTGACCTACCCAAAACGGACGCCTATGACCGGTACTAGAAATTCGCAATTGATGGAATCGATTCATCTCTGGAGGATGAATAAGCATACCAGTTTTTGTTTTTCTAAATAGAAGCGTTCTGGAGGAATTTAAAAAAAAATAAATAGAAGGCGCCATCTTCAAAGAACTCTAGCTCCCTTAGGAAGCATTTTCGGACTAGGTGAATTTGGGTTTAATTGTCTTAAAATTATCTGAGGAAACTCCGGTCTTCGTTTGTCAGGAGAGTTTCTGGACACCCTGTATGAAAATTCTTTTTGTGTGTTCATTAGTTTTTTGTTTTTAAAAATTAAATAAATACTTTAATGACAGTGACATAGAAGTCACAGAAGAACTTAAACTTTTGAAATGATAAACAGTTACATAAACCAGAATTATTTCAAATTTAACAACCGTTTCTACAAACAGATGCCATAAGCCTCTTGTTAGCAAAAATCTACATGGCACATTTGAAAAAAAATATTCGTGAGGAATAATAAACACATAAAACGGATATTGTTTTGGGCCGAACATGTAGATGAGTCTTCGGTGTATTTAATGGCACCGAACGCAAAAGAATTAAAACTAAACCTATAGGGTGTTATTATAATTAAACTTAAACGAATACTTACAATTAGGGAATTTAATAATGTGTACGTCATGTTCAAGATTTTAACTTTACTTAGCGAAAAGTATAAACATAATTTCTCTTGAAATAAGATATTTTGATCTTAGTACGAACCACATAATCTTCGATTATAATGCAGTCTACACTTGCAAATTAAACAACTCAAGCCAATTCAAAAAAAAAAGTGCTAAACAACTGACTAGTAATAGTTGAAGCGATAATAAGTGGTATTTGTATTTTTGTAAAGACATTCGAAAATTTATCTGGTCCTAAAAACTTTAAAAGAATTCCATTTCAGTAGCTTTATATTTTTGCAGTATATAAAATTCCTCCAATGTTAAAAAATTATAATTCGTACTAAAACTTTTTAAACACCGTGTATATTAAGTGTACAGATTAAAGGAGAAGCAATAGCATTACAATTATTTTAAATTTATTTAATCGAAAATACGAGAACAAATATAGAGGAATCCAATTCCAAATACAGTATTAATTTATTAATGTTAATTTGTCGTCTAGTTTTAACTTTTAATTATTTTTCAAAAACAAAAAAAAATTTAAACTTTACAAAGTGACAAAGTTAATAAAAGCACTTACTCCCAAGTTAAGAGATAAACAAACTTAAACTAAATTCTCAGAAAAGGACAATGCTCTGTAAAGGTAGGTTATTTTAACTTTAACTATGTGTATGAATTACAATTTAAAACATATCTGTATGTACACATGGATATATACAACGCATTTTCGCATCGTACAGACTCGTGTTTCGAATTCATTCTAGTTCTCGTCATCGTACGAGATACTGTGTCGCTGCTAATATATACGCAATCTTGTACGTCACATGTCATAGAAAAGCATCTCAAGACATTTGACGGTCAAGAGTGGCACGCCGCCAACGGTTTTAGTGGATAGCTAAGCTACTAGAAAAAAACTTGGAAGGAAATACGAAACATTTGGTGTGCTTCTTCTTGTACGCTGACGAAAACTAGGTTGAGTTTGAAACGCGTGTCCCTACGTAGAAGTCGTATACAGATATGTTTATAACATTTTTATATTATTGTATTTTACACTTGATGTTAATTAAACATCAATATGCTATACATGTATATGAATGGAAAATTATTTTCCAACCGTTTAGGACCAACGAAGTACAAACCCGTACGAATGCTCTTACTATGAGATTAAAAATACTCATCTACACTTCTACTAATAACTTAATGTTCAATATTTTTTGTAGCTATTGCCTTTCCTTGATATA
Organism: Melolontha melolontha; assembly: GCA_935421215.2. NCBI lineage: Eukaryota > Metazoa > Arthropoda > Insecta > Coleoptera > Scarabaeidae > Melolontha > Melolontha melolontha. Next base: position 180,849,430 of record OW285235.1, read on the forward strand.
TTAAATTGCATAAGCAACATAATAAACATTCTATTACAATCCTGATTTTCCCTCTTCTTTACAGCAAACACTCTCAAAACTTCTACATTGACCATTTCTTAATACCTTAGTTCTTATGTAAGTATAAGGCTATTGCACAAAAAAGACAAATCTTGTTGATTATTCTATAATTTCTTTGGGGTGTTTTAAATAACACTATTTTTGTACCTAATGTGGCAATGGTCAATGATTTGTTGTTTACTTCTCCTATAGACGACTTTTTTTTTAACTCTTAGCTGTTGCGAATATGAAAATGTGCGTAATGAAAACTTACATGTAATGAAGAGAAATAAATAATACAAAAGAATATTATTAGTTTTTTATTTGTTTTAGCCGGAGTAACCTAATTAATAATAAGGGTAAGTATTAACCATACTCTTTCACTCAAAAACTTATATGAAAATATAAGTACTGATTTGCCATTTGCCAATATAAAATTGGTTCTAACATTAAACCTTGCAGAACATTTTAAAAATAACACTGTTCAACACAGTTTGATTATCTTATACATCAAAAAGTGTAGTTTATGTCTTTCGTCATGCTGATTCTGAATCTAATCTAAAATTTTCTCCATCACGTCAGGATTTTGACATATTTTCTTAAATAGTTTTTTCAAGAAACGCATTAAATTTTACAAAATTTCAAAGTTACTTTTATATAAGAAAGATACTGCTTAAAATATCGTTTTGTTGAACATTGAGTGGACATGTCTGAACATGTTCTTGGATGTTTCCTACGCCAGAGCACTTAAACCACGCCCATTTTTGCTCTGGAATAAATTAAATTAAGAATTGGTTGATATCTGGCTATGTGGGTATATAAAGAGCTACATACGGCTCTTTCAATTCAATGTGAGTCGGTTTGTAATAGCTGAACATCTTTTTATTTCATAATGTCGCGTATGTGTATAAATAATCCAAACAATTTCTGTATATGTATGTGGAGAATTCACTACCCACCAGCATAATCAGAATAATTTTATAGAATTTTAATAGAAAAGTTATATTTTCACTATTTTGGCTTAACCATTGAACATCAAGATAAGACATGGCCTCCCAGCATTTGCTGGGAGGGGTGCATGGTGTGCTGTTACTCTGAGGGGCTAGTCAAACGGTAAGAAAAGCGCTATGCCATTTGTAAGACCTATGATTTGGCATCATTCGACTGATTGCTACTTTTACTGCACGAAAATTTTCAGGTTTTTCAACAAAAATAAGAAAAATATAGGTTATACTAGTCTGCTCTCTGGTACTCATCCAGTACCTCATTCGAAAGTCTTGCCAAAACTAAGACCCACAGATATTTCGAGTGAAGAATATGATGGTACAGAACCAGAAGAAACGAATGTCAAGTTATCGATCAGCGATGATAAATGTGGAGCCTAGTTTCAAAACGCAATTTCGACAAAAACGGTATTCGGAAATAATAAGCAATTTATTATATTATTAAAAATATATGTCTGGAAATAAAAATATGCATGTTTCCAGGACCTATAGGGTCAGTAAATATAAACTCTAATCGGATTTTTTTTTAAATGCTTTTTATTCAAAACTTAGAATAGAATAATTACAAAAGAAAATGCTGTTTGAACAGAATCACTGGCGATAATTCCTTTTGAATTAAAATAAGTGGAGAGATATCATTTTGAACAAGTATTAGATGTATGTAAGTATGTACGTATGTATCATACTGTAGATAAATTCTATACTTTTACACCACAGTCATCTTCGTTACATTCACAAAGTTCATCGTCGGATTCTATGTCATTATTATTCTCAGGATATAAAACGATATTTTTATAAAATTGTAACTCAGGCAAATTTTCCCAGTTATCGTCATAGCAAGTAAGTAATTCCTTTATATTTTGAATTCTTTCGGATTTAGGTTGTTACCAAGCTGAAGCCCCTCCAACATTAGATGCTCCATTGTAATATTCCTTTTCAATATAGATTCGAACCTAAAAAAAGTTTTGTTAGAAAAAGTGAAGAATATCAGTATAATAAAAAAAAGTAATAACATACCTTTTAGTAGGATCATTGTTTCTATAGTACTCCTCCATTTTTACTAATTCTTTTTTGCCCTTAGGGGCTGATATTCGTTTAATGTGAATTCTTTTCATCTGACTTATTCCCTTAAGCTTTCTGCAATTTGAATCACTCATTTGCTTTACATTTTTCCGAACCCAGTCCTTACTTAGACTTCTAACTTTTCCAACTTCCTGAAGTATTTTTTCGTAATCCTGTTTCAATAAAATTTCTTCTCGTTTTCTATACTTCTTTTCAATTTGCCCAAACAGTCTATCTGCTGGCATATAGGAATGCCCCCTGACAACTGACGTAAGTAGTATGCTTGTGAAACTGGTAGTTTGGGCAATGGTTGGATCGGTTGCATATCAAAGCAGTAAGAGAGTGTGTTCTCTAAATCGTTTTTCATTAATAGATGGAACTGTTTCGCTTGGAGTGTATGAACCCTCAATTCAGTTATAATGGGAGCCAGTACACCATTTTGTTGTTTAACTCTTTTCAGCTGATGTTTAAGTTTAAAACATAAACCACAAACATCAGTGGCAGGTCTCCCAAACCCAATATTAAAATTTGTTGAAAATATATTAGAGAAAAATGAATAGGTGACCAACTTGTCAGCATTTTCAGAGTTATAGATTTTCCACAATGCTTTTATACTGAGATGTGAAGGCAAATATAACCGTTGAGATTTTTTGCGGTTGTAGTGGCTCTCAGTAGTTTTCAATTTTCCTATGAACTCTATAACTGATTTTCTTTTATGGGCGAATTTATGAGCTTTGTGATTTCCACCACGATTTTCCTTGATTTCTTCGCCATTAAATTTACATTTTGCTATTGTATTTACCCTGTGTGCTGTTACGTTGAAACATTTTAAGAAAAACTTCTGACAAACTTGTACCTTCTTTCCGTCTACTTTCCGAAACATATACTTAACTTGGAGCAGATGTTTCTGCTTTCTTGCATTTTCTTTGTATTGTTCTCGACGTCTATGAGGTGTATGTATGAACAATAGATGTGACAGTTTTATGTCTTCAACAGATTTCTTTGGAGTTTTAAAAAACTTTTTTCTGCCATATTCTATGTCGGTTGCATCGATTTCATTGCATTTAAATATACCTTCATGATTACAAGGTTTTTCCCAGTCTTCTATTCCGGTAAAAGAAGTACTATATCTATAAAATAAATTTTGTTCTCATACTACAAACTAACATAACCTAACTTGTGCGAATCACTTACCTTAGCACCTTTGCTCGTTCTCTACGATGACGTTCATTGTTTCTTATTCTTTTACGTACACCAACATTATGTTCGCTAACAGAAACTTCACCTAACTCATTCATTTTTATACTTCTTTCGCAGACTTTCTACAATGTTATTTTAAGTATTAAACACGGTCGCCGCAAACATAACTTGCTGGTTAATACATTAACGGCAACAACATAAGTCGAAATTTCACTTTGAACGCAACAATGTCGGAGAAAATTCGTTTGAATAAAAGCGTTCACTTTTTTAGCTTTTATAATGGGTATAGAGTCCATTTTGAAAAAGTTCATATACTAATCTGAAGGTATTCAACTTCTGTAGTATAGCACCACCTATATTCAATTTTTCGAAATTTTGGAGAAATTGCGTTTTGAAACTGAGCTCCACAAATATTTGCCAGCTGAAGAGGACAGACCAGTTTGAAAACGTTTATCCATCCATCCCCGTTGGCTTCGAATTCCACTTAAAATAAACGTATGAAAATATGACTGTTCCTCCAGACAGAATTAATGACAAAATGTGCAAATAGTATGTCAGCGCAGATCTAAAAGTCGTAGCAATTCTACTCAGTTTACAACTAGGATATATAAAGAATTGCTGTTTTCTTTGTGAGTGAGACAGGCGATCAAGAAATTCCCACTGCATTGTTAAAGACTGGCCAGTCAGGGCTCAGTATATTCCTGGACAAAAGAATATACTTCATAAGTCACTAGTTGAACCTGATAAAATACTTCTACCGTAATTACACATAAAATTATGTTCGATGAAACATTTCATGAAAGCAATCGATAAAGATGGCCGTGGATTCCAATACCATAACAAAAATTTCCCAAAATCTCAGATGCAAAATAAAGAGGGAAATTTTGTAAGACTTAAACTTCTACAGCAAGACAAAAAATTTGAAGAAACTTTAAGTGACTTGGAGTGTGTTGCTTGGAATTCTTTTAAAAATGTGACCCATAATTTTCTAGGAAACTCCGAAAATTATATAGCACTTGTTAATGAAGTTCTTAAAAGTTACCATAAATTGGGCTGTAACATGAGCCTTAAAATACCGAACCTCGACGACGTGAGTGATGAACACGGCGAAAGGTTTCATCAAGACATTTCTGTTATTGAAAAACGTTATCAAGGCAAGTGGAACAGTCAAATGCTTGCTGATTATTGCTGTACATTGATATCAGAAAGTGCCGAAGAACAGTACAAAAGAAAAGTTAAAAAAAACATTTTAAACAGGACGATACCATACAGCTCCATATAAACATACCTAATTAATATTATTTCATTTACTTTAAAAATGTTTTTCTAAAACCTGATATGCCAAAATAGATTTGTTGTTATTACTATTGTTAGAACTATAAAAGAAATGAAAATATAATGATGACCTGACCTAACAGTGAAACATGGTCTGAGGTTGCAGATCTACACTCGGTTTCGAAAAATTGTACTTGTGTAAAAGTACTATGAATATTTACTTCCAACATCGTTGTCTCCTTTAAAATTATTTAATCACTTAATTATTTGATCATTAGCCTTTATCAAATAATATAATCTTTTAAAGAGCTAGTTCAGCAATAATGACGTACAGAATCTCAATGTGTCACTAATTCAGCATTCATGGCATATATTAAAAGTTAAATGTGCATAAAATATAAATTGGAAACTAATGTTTTAATGTGTCAGTATGTCAGAATGAATACTTGCTGTTATTACAGCAAAGAATGCTATAATAAAATATTAATAGTTTAGTTGTATTTTACAAATAAAGTATTTTACAAACATTTCCATATTATAAGTAATGTTATTTTGTTTCTTGTATTATACCTAAAACTGGCAAAAAAGGAGTTGTCTAATACAAATAAGCAAAGCTCTACATATACAGTGTGTCACAGAATAACTATTCCTAATTTTCAGAAATGATAGAAGACACCTAAATAAACATTTTTTATTAATAAATAAGTGTCCGGAAATTTTTCAGTATCGAGATAAAAGGAAAAAAATCGGCTCTCACCCCACTTTCCCGGTGGTATACAAAGTAAAAATTAAATCATAGCAACCTTTGAAAAACAACAACCATTTTAGTAGTTATCATTTTACGTCTGTCACAAATTATTCTTTATTACAGAAGTGTGTTTAATTATCATTTTATGTGTCACAAATTAATCTTTATTAGATAAATTAGTGTTTGATTGAAAATGCATCATTTTACAAAAATTGAAGTAGGAGAAATGCATCTTGCCTGCGGAGCTGCTTACGGTAATGCTAACGAAGCAAGGCGAATTTATGCGGAACAGCATCCTCAATGTCGCATTCCCTTTCATACATCATTTTCAAGATTGAATCAGCGTATTCGAGATACTGGTGAATTCCAAGTAAAGAAAATAGGTCGGGAGTCAATCGTAGAGGAAAGACGCCTAATATTGGGATAGTGCCTAATATTGGATATCTATGTATTTTTAAGGGAAAACTATATGTGTGCGTCATCTATTAACCATATACTGGATTATATCTTAATACGCCATTAATAAGTTTGCAGGGTTCTACAACTGACTGTGACGACATAAATAATTTTTAACTGAAATGTGTGCGTCCGAATGTATTTTGCTCCGTCTTTAAACTGGTGATTTATTGGTTACAAGTTAAAAATTTTAAATATTTTTGAATGTAATGAGTAGTGCATGTGATAAAGTAAATATCCTAGAGATTTTTTATACCCAAAGATTTGTTTTTATTTACTAAAATATTGCTAATCTAAAATTTTTATGAGGTACCTAATATCGGACAGCTATAGGTTCCCAATATTGGATATCCAATTTTACGTCACAGTTTAAGGTTAATTGAGATGATATATTTTTTACAGTCATGGCTACTAAAAAGAGAAAACAGTGGGATAAAGCAGATATGACCAGTGCTATTCATGCAATATTAAATAAAGAGATGGGATATTTGAAAGCTGACAAGTCGTACAATGTTCCGAAAGCTACTTTGGAGTATTATTGTAAATTACAGAATACCCTAGAACATGTAGAGAAATCGACGCTTGGTCGTAAACTAGTGCTACCTGAAGCTTTAGAAAAGGAGTTGGCGCTACACTGTCTGGAATTAGAGAAATGATTCTATGGTTTAACGTCGTCAGATGTTCGTCGTTTAGCTTATTCGCGAAGGCTATTGCTGGGAAAAAAATGGCTACGAAATTCCTTAAGACGAAACAAAAATATTTCATTTAGAACTCCTCAAGGTGTTTCGGCAGCTAGAATCAAAGGATTTACTAAAGAAAATCTTAGAAAATTCTATGATATTTTGGAACCAGAACTAGACAAAATTAAATTTAATCCAAGTAAAATTTATAATGTAGACGAGACGGGGATAAATGCAGTTCAACACAAGCACGCTAAAGTTATAAGGCTAAAGGGAAAGAAACAGGTAGGGGCTTTGACAACATCAGAACGAGGTTCGCTTGTCACCGTTGTGTTATGTATGAATGCTAATGGACATTTTATACCTCCTGATGATTTTCCCACGAAAAGCTGAACTTATGGATGGAGCAAATCCAGGATCAGTTGGGAAATGCCACCCTTCCGGCTGGATTCAGTCATATTTATTTACGCAATGGATGGATCACTTCATTATGCATGCCAAGCCATCCCGCGCAGATCCTGTTATTTTAATACTGGACGGGCATTATACACACACGCGCAATTTGGATGTCATTAACAAAGCTCGAGAAAATCATATAATCTTAATATGCCTCCCTCCACACTCAACCTATAAGCTTCAACCATTGGATGTAGCTTTAATGGGACCCTTAAAAACATATTATTCTCAAGCAATTGAGAACTGGTTAAAAGCTAATCCAGGAAGAATAGTTTCACCCTACCAGATTGCAGGTTTGTTGGGAAAAGCTTATTTAAGGACTGCATCACTGGAAATATCCATAAACGGATTTCGGAAATGTGGCATTATGCCTTTTGATAGGAATAAATTCCGAGACCATGATTTTTCAATTAATAATAAATTAGAAACATCCCTTGAGATTGAAAATATTATCCAGGAGGAAGTCCTGCAAATGTTATGGACAAAGCAACAATGGAAACAGAACCTCTTGCTCCAACACCTGGACCTAAAGTTCTTATTTTGAAAAATATTTCTTTAAAACCTAGTGTGAAATTCTCTGTAAAACCTGCCATTAATAAAGAAAATCAAAAACAAATTGTAAAACCAGTTGACATCCATTCATTACCAGTGTTACCTGGTTCTTCAGGAGTAAAGAGAAAAAATTCTGGTGCCGCTGGCTTAGTTAGTGGTTCTCCCTACAAAACAGCCCTTGAAGAATCACAAAATCAAAAACCAAAAAAGAGTTTAAGAAAAATTTAAACATTCAACCAAAACCAGCCGATAAGATTAAGAAAAACAACACATCTAAAAAGAAAAAACAAAAAGTTGTTTCCTCGGATTCGTCAGAATCCGATGTAAATTCGGAAAATGATATGGATAGCGAAGAAGAAGATGTTGAATGCCTCTTCTGCTTAGAATCATTTTCTTCAGATAAAGCAGGGGAAAAATGGGTAAAGTGTTGTAAATGCTACAGATGGGTCCATGAAGCATATGCCGGTGCTGAAGACAAAAAAAAATTTATCTGCGATTTTTGTGTGGATGGATGATCTTGCGTTTCCTATATTAGTCTGTTAATTGATCTTTTTCATTTTGTATTTAGTCAATAAAATAGATATTAAAATTATGAGTAGTGTTTGTTTAAAAACATGGTTTCCTAGTATAGATATATATAATATCCAATATTAGGTTACTACTAATCTGAATTGACAAAATTGACAATTTAAAAAAAAATTAATAATTTCTCAAATAAGACTTTTATTCTTTTGCTGCACACCTCAAGTGATAATACATGGATATGCTATAACTTCACTAAACTAGCACAAATGTAGAGCTCTTTTTTAATAAAAAGTTAACATTTAACAAAAATGTATCCAATATTAGGCTCCTTTCCTCTACTGTCCGAAATGTTGACTTTGAGGATCAAGTTCTGCAACAATTTAAAAATAACCTGAAAACAAGCACTCGTGCCAGTGCCCATGCGATACATGCAAGTCACACATCTGTATATAGAGGGTGTTTAAGGAATACCAGATGCATCCGTTTCACATTCAAAAAGTGCAAACGTTAATTCAATCAGATTATTCTAACAGAGTTCAATTTGGCACTTGAATAAAATTAACGACGAACCAAGATTTCCTAGGAGTATATTATGGACAGACGAGGCATGTTTTACAAAAGATGGCTATTTTAATACACACAATAGTCACATTTGGTTTGAAGAAAATCCTCACGCCTTTCACAGGTTACATCATCAATGGAAGTTTTCTATTAATATTTGGGCTGGGATTGTTAACTATTATGTAATGGGACCATATTTACTACCTGTACGGCTAGATGGTCATGTGTATAGGATTTTTCTAGAACATACTTTACCAGAATTACTTGAAATTGTCCCACTTAATATTCGAAGAAATATTGTTTTCCAGCATGATGGTGCACCAGCACACTTTAGATTAATTTACCGAAATTATCTAAATGCACAATTTCCAAATGGATGGATCGGAAGAGGAGGGCCGATTTCTTAGTCTGCACGTTCACCAGATATGACTTTTATTGATTTTTATATTTCGGGTCATACTACATCACTAGTTTATGAGACACCTGTTAATACAGAAAAAGAGTTAGCGACTCGATTTATTCTATCGTTTAGTGATATTCGTGAACGTCCGCAGCTATTTCGAAGAATTCGGCAGTCGACTGCACATCTTTACAACTTGTGTATCGAAAAAAGGTGGTTGTAACTTCGAACAATTTTTATAAAGCTTGATGCAGTGTTATTTCTAATAAAATATTTCTTAACTTAACTTTTTCCTGTTGTAATTGAGATTATTTTAAAAAGTTTCTAGTTTATCTTGACACCGAGAAATTTCCAGACACTAGTTTATTAATAAAAAATGTTTATTTAAATGCTCTCTGTCATTTCTGAAAATAGGAATAGTTATTTTGTATTTCACAATATAAATTATTATATTTTATTAGGTAGATATACTATCTAAAATAATGTACAACTTAACTATGTTTATCTTATGATTAACTTTTCCTGTGATCCTTACAATAAAAAGAATACTTATTTCGTTTTTAAACAAATATAAACAATTTGTAGCAAATTATATTTCATATTGTGTAATGATGAAGACGGCATAACGAGTGCAAGTTTCCTCCTGTAATTCATATCTCCTACAACAAGGTTCACTAACCATACCATGTTGTACAAATCCAAAAAGGACTACCAAGTCTATGATAATCTTAATTTTTCTTTTGATGCTGCTAATTAGGTACGTTAACTGAGAAGTTAGCCCATAATGTTTTTAATAGCATCATAGTATGGAACTGACCTTCGACTTCCATTTCTCTGCATGTTCCCCTCCCAGTTATTATCAAACCTGCCACCCTATCGAATTCTTTGTAATCTCGCAGGTATCTGTACAGGTACAGGTAATTTACAGTATTTAACCAGTTTCGATCTAATAGAATTAGATTTTTTTGTGCAAATTTCTTCTATGATTTCTTCAACACAAGTTGCGAGGTCTTATTTGCAATAGAAGAAGAAAACATTCTCGATATTATACATGCCAGTCCTCAAGCGTCAACAAGGCGTATAGCTCTGCAAGTAGGTTGTAGTTCTTCGAGGGTGTGGAGAACGCTTAGAAGGAATGGTTTGTACCCGTATCATTTTCAAAAAGTTTAACATGTACAACCTAAGGAACTTATCCGTCGCGTCGAGTTCTGCAATTGGTTAAATGGGAATGGTAGAGAGTTTTATCGGCTTATCATGTTCACTAATAAGGCACAATTCACAAGGAATGGCATAAACATCTTACACATCTCAGATGTATGGGCAGAAGATAATCCCAACGCCACGGTGCAAACTAATTTCCAACAACGGTTTCATAAATGCATGGTGTAGAGTTTTACATGATCTACTGATTGGGCCATTAATTTTCCTCGGAAATTTAACCAGTAGTACGTACTTACACTTTCACAAAACGAACTGCCATTATTACTGGAAGATGTTTCTCTTGAAACGAGACGCCGTATATACTTCCAGCATGATGGGGCGCCCGCCTATTTCTCCCGTGCCGTGAGAGCTCTTCTGAACAATTATTTTCCAGGCCATGGAAGTCCTCATGAATGGCCGGCAAGGTCTCCAGACAACACCAGTTGACTATTGCATATGGTCATCAATCTAATAGACAAGAGAAATCGCTCTTCTTGTCTAAACAAAGGGAATGTTCAAAAATGTTCTCAAAAACTCTCATTAGTCTGACCTTTAGGTTGTTCTCTCCCAAAATATATCTTAATTAGTGATACAAAATTAAGTCTACATAAGATAAGATCTAAAATGAAGTATGCAGTGAATATGAAATGAGTAATTTTGCAAAATATCCATACCAGACAACATGTAAACGTGGATTTAAATTAAGAATAGATTATCGCAAAGCCATATAAATGCTAAATAAAAAAATGAAGCAGTGAAAATGTCGTTATGAAAAATTGTGGAAAAATTCTCTGTACTACGTCTAAAAATAAAGAAGTCCAGGTAAGCCTTCAGAATCCAGCTCCCATTCGAATTTCCAGCTACAAACATACCAAATTAGCCGCAACGTTGTCAAATTTTAATAGCTCCTTCTGTGGCTTCTATCAGTGACAATTTCATATATTTGAATATTATTTGATTTATATTTATTCCACTTTAATATTCATTGAAATGGTAGGTAGAGGAGGTATTGCAAGACTTACTATTGTTCAGGAAGAGGAAATAATTTAATTCTATATGTTGTTTGATTAACGTACAAATCACACTATATCGCCATCTTTATTATAAATATTCGATTTGGCAACGCTACTTGTAAATTGTCCATACATGATTGATTATGCGCATTCGTAAATGAGTCGATTATGTCAATTTAAATAGGAGCTAGATTCTGCATATCTACAGAAGTCCGATTCAAATACGCGCCCAAAAAAGTGATTATTCTAAAATAGAATACATCTAAAATAGAAATAAAACTAATACATAGTTAAAAATTTCACGTTATTAATATTTGTTCGTAAATCAACAAATTGTTTCGCCAGCACAGTGGCTTCATCAGGTAGGTATTTAGATAGAGTTACCAGATGATATCCAATTGGAGGATATGTAAAATAAAATTTTAGGTCCTCCGTTCAACACAAAATTAACAAAATTAACATTAATTAACTGAAAGTATATATTTTTTTTCGAGGAATTTATTCGCCATCTATGATAATTTGCGTATTATATCTAATATTTTTATTCCTAGTATAAGTAGATGGCAGTAATAGTCAGTGACGCGATGATTCTCAAATTTCGTTTTATGCGTGTAAAACTAATGAGACGATTGTAATATACACTGATTTACACCAGTGTATATGCACTAAAATGCACTTATACCAATAGGTCAGCGTCAATGTTTAGAGTAATGTGTCGAGTTGTTAAGTAAACATGTGTGTGTCTATTATAGAATTTTTACAAGATGTTCTCTAAGAACAAAAAAAAATAAAAGGGTATTCTTGCGCTAATTTCATGGAAAACTTCACATAAATATGGGGTCAAATTTTTCAATTGTTTTTATATATTTTTTTAAGTCTACGAAATGCTTAATAATTTTTTTTTACATGTAGTATGTTTTTGTGTTAGTGCTTGCTCACTCATGAGTTCCGATAAAAGAAAATGTAAATTTACAGACATTTTGAAGACAAAGTTCCCATGTTTTGTAAAAGAGCGCGATGATTGCGATGCCAAGTGCATTATATGTGACAGTCATGTTGAGGTGAGTTCTTAAGATGCTCTCTTTTTAGAACGACACCACAGTTTAAAGATATCTTTAAACTGTGACGACACATTGATTCGGACAAACACAGAAATATGGTACGCCGGCCATGGAATCGAAACTAAACTTTTGGATTTACGCAATATGCCAAGTGAAACAGCTGAAACCATAATACAAACCCTTGATAAACAGATTATCTGCAAAATGTATTGCGTTTACAGGAGATAATGCAAATGTTAATTTTGGGGGTATAAATAGAAAACCCGACCAGAACGTCTACATTGTTTTGAATCAACGTTTACAAAATGATAACCTTGTGGGTGCTCACATTATCCATAACAACCTACCCTAAAATCGTATTTGCTTTTCCAAAATTAAGTACCCTACGTAATTATGAGATTCTTTGAAAAACCTCTCTCAGAAAGATGTTTATGTCCGTTCGTTGATGTCTGTTTTTCGGTCTAGTTTAGTTTGTGTGGAACGAGAAAGGAATTCCGTAGTAGAAACTATGAATATAATGGAAAATATAATACACCTGCTGAAAAATAGAATAGAAGATAAATTCCTGCCTATAAAAGTACAGTAAATTATTCGCGAAGGAGATGGTCAATAACCAGAGAAGTAAAGTACATAAGTACATATATGAGAAAGTTCAACAAGTTTACAAAGCCACTATAGAATATCTGGAGAGATGGAATAATCAGTTTATGATTTCAAATGCTTTGAATGTATGAATTTAAAGGAATATACAAACTACAAATATGACTATTGAATAAGTAAGAATACAAGGCATTGTAATGGATGACATAAAATTGTATGACCAACATAATAATCTGATTTCATTCTTCAAATCTGAAATAGCAGAACCCACATTCTTTGCAAAGCTAAAGCTGCACGAGCAATGGCCAAATATTGAGTCATTTTCAGAATTATGTCAATTTTATTTTTGCATTTCCTCTCATAATGCAAACACCGAAAGATGCTTTTCACTTGTAAATGTCCGTGAACCAAAGAACGATATAAATTAACTGTGGAATCCATAAATGCAATTATACAAATATAGTATAACTTTAAAGATATGTCCTGTGCAGATTTTTTCACTATTTGTTAAAAAATGAAGAGTTGCTATCAAAAATCAACGGCTATAACCTATAACTACTTATATCTTTAGTTATATATATACATATATATATAGATATATATATATATATATATATATATATATATATATATATATATATAGGTATATATATAGGTATATATGTTTTTATTTTGCAAATAATGTACCATGGTTTCTCCGAATAAAAAATATAAAAACTAAATGTTTATCGTTACATTGAATTTGGTCCTCCATTTTAGTCAGTTTTGAAATATGATGTCCTCCTTTTTAACTTTTGGGTCTGGTAATTCTATACTTAGGTCCCCTACTAGAGCACATTATAAACTAAAATCAGGATACATAAAAAAATATAAAATTAACAAAGTTAATATTATTTTACGTCTTTAAAATCTGAAAATACACAAACATTGTAGTGAAAATATGTGGCCCCTCTGGTCAGCTCTTACTGTTATACTATAGGGCAGGCGCGGCTCGTGATGACGTATTTTGGTTTGCAGTACAATGATACGAGTGCCTCGTGTGTTTTCGGTGTTTACTAAGCAAACGTTACAGTTAGTACACGAGAATACACGAAGCACTCGGATCATTGTACTGCAAACCAAAATACGTCATCACGAGCCGCGCCTGCTATAGGGTACTAAACATGTTTACAAATAATTTTTTTTAATAAAATAAATGTGCATTTCTATCATCGTCTAAATACTTGCTTTAAATGAATAAATTTAATAAACATTTATATAACATAAATGCACATTTAGTTTATTATTATTTTTTTTTTGTAAACATGTTTAGTACCCTATGATATAACAGTAAGGGCTGATCAGATAAACCACATATTTACACTACAATATTTGTGTAAATTCCCAGATTTTAAAGACATAATAGCTTTTCGTTGTCTCCCGGATTATGACAGAAGCTGAGGATAAAACATATTTAATGACAAAGGTCGCATTGATCGTTGGAATAGCTGGTGCTTGTCTAAAATGTGAGTTAACTTTTCTGTGTGGGAGATATTTTAGACGAGTTTTCTCATTTTGTAACAAAAATCCCTATTACAAAGACAAAAATAATGCGTAGTTTGTGATCACAGAATGAAATATTGAAGGGCAAAATTTTCTTGATCTTAGAAAGTATATTTCTTTGCGTCCACGAAACGTTAAACACGATAAGTTTTTCATCAAATATAATAATGGTAAATGCGGCGTACAGCCAGTTGGCATTAATACAATCGGTAATCTACTGAAGAGTAATGTACAGTTTTTGAAACTACCAAATCCTTTCTTATTTACCGGACACTGCTTCAGAAGGTCATCGGCTACCTTTTTGGTAGATTTTGGTGCGGATATTTTGAAGGTTAAGCGACATGGAGACTGGAAGTCAAATACTGTAACGGAGGGTTATGTAGAGAATTCTATAGAAAATAAGAAAAGGATTGCTTAAATGCAAGTTCTGGCTTGCATCACGAAATCAGAGCAACTGCCATGAATTCTAGGTCTGCAAGAATTAACCACACCAATTGTTCACATTGTATCATAAATATTTATAATGCATAAAATAAAGATTCAACCAATTTGTGTCATTAAACGTTCCTCTATTCTGTGTTCTTTATTAACTGGTGATGAAATGAATTGTTCATCACTGGTTACGAAATATTTTTCATTACGTAACTAGTTACGAAAAGTAGCGCGTTTCCTAACTTCATACAGTTTTGAAAAGTATCACTTTATGTTAAAATAATATTAACCTTGTCCATTTTCTATTATTTTATGTAACTGATTATGTTATACTGATTTTAGTTTGTAGCGTCCTCTAGTAAGTACCTGATGAAGCCACTGAGTTGGCGAACAATAGACCACGCAAGCGTGACGTCAAATCGCCATTTTCTGTACGGTAGGTCAGGGTCTACGTTCCAAACAAATTTAAAGCGCCATTTGAAACGTATAGTCACTCTTGGTAAAACGATTTTTAATTAATCTTCCTATATTAATATCATTTGTTACTTGGTAAGTATGTAAGCAAAATATCAATATACATATTATAGTTATTAAAAACAAAATATTTGGCAATGGTGTTTTTTATTTGAAAAAAAATATTAGCAATGACTGCAAAAAAGCTTTTTCCACCTCGATAATTCTGCCTTTTCTGTAGGAAAAGTAAAAATAGTGCATCCCTTTTTTTCACTTAATGCTTGCAAGTAAGAGCAAAACACATCACCATTATGTATATCTATCTAACCTCACTTTTGTACTTTAGTTACTCAAGTATAACCGTGCTATAAAACAATTAATATCAGTTTTAAACAACGTCGTTCATACTTACATGCAATAACAATTAAAATTAACTTATAAATAACAACTTTTCACTTCAAATTTGCAACGCGTTCCAAATACAATACATGAAAAAAATTTAAATGCCGGTTGTTTGGAACGCGATCCCTGACCTTCCGCAAAAATGACGACAGCACTTGCGTGGTCTATTATTTTAGGAACAAATATTAATAAAGTGAAGATTTTAACTATTAATTTTATATCTATTTTAAATTATAGATCTTCAAGTAAAAGCCGAATTAATTCAATGATTATTTCTAAGTAACTTCACTTGGCTCTTGAGTAGGAAGCAATAATATGGAAAATTAATGTCGCATATTTATACTCAAACATAAATCAACATTTATTTTATAAACTTAAATTTTAGATGAGATTATTTACAAAGCTTATTACAAAAGTATTAGGTGTATCTATTAACTTTTAATAAACAACTATACTTAGGTATCAATGTCTAATTAGTTGTGTACTGAATTTTAGCAGGATGTTTGAGTAACTTCTTATTCTGAGAAACTAGAATTACAGATTTAAATGAAATTATAGTTTGGCAGAGGAGCAGCTGAAGCTATAATTTCTCTCTATAATTCTCTTAACTATTTAGTTTAGAACAGAGTTATTACATACAAAAGAACAATCTATGATTTCAAATTTAATATTTAAACACATGCTATTTATTGATATATTAAAGGTGGCTGTCAAGAGCCCCTTATAAAGGAATATAATAGAGGTTGCAATAAAAGTAGGAATAATAAAACATTTTTAAAACTTTTTCAATTAGATAATTTTTTGACTCATTATACTTATTGATTTAATCAGATCACATGAACAGTAGAAAGGACCAAATATTCACAATTTTATATTTTAACTTTAATCTTAATATTAATAATTAATATCACAATTTATTTCTAAAAAAAAATTTTTATTGCTAGAATAAGGAACACATTAATCACATTTTATTTTACAAAATTAAAACTGCCTTTGATTTATAAAACATTTTATATAAAACTATTTATACAGTGCTTCATCACTTTGGTACAAATAAAAACAATACTTATTTGTTATACATGGTATTCTCCTCCATCTAACCTTTCATCAGTCAAATAATTCATCAACCACTTTGATGTATTGTCACTGATTAACAAGAACCCAATCAAAACACCTTCAAATAAACCCAACAACACTCCTCCCAAAACATCTAAAATGTGATGTCTATTTAATAGTATTCGAGTGATACATATTGATGTAGCCCATGCTAAAAGTGACGGATAGAATATAAAATGCAGTGGAAATAAATTTATAAAAAAATAAGCAACAAAGGTGGCTCGGCTTGCATGTCCAGATGGAAAACTAAAAACATCTGGACCCATTTCTCCAATAGCATCTTTAACATTTGCCTTAGGGCGCTTTCTCCGCACATATGCTTTGATTAGTGCAACAAATACTATATCTAAAATAAGGCCTGAAAATGAAAAGAAAATAAATTTAAAATGAATAATTGCAAAAAACGATTTTACCAAGTAACATGTTGACTTGCATTTGAACTAAGGATTGATTATTGAAAAGCCACGTAAAAGCTATCCAAAAAACTAGCCATGGTACACCATGACAAGATATCTAAAATAAGAAAAATATTGTATGAAAAACATCCCTTAACTGTAAAAAAAATAATGAAAATTCAAATTTTAAATTGTCATTTCCTAAAATTAATTTTAACAAAATATATATTATTTCTATTCTGAAGAAAACCTTAACACGAAGATAATTAATTTCTGTACCAAATAATGTAAAATTATTTGTATTAAGAAACAAACTTTATTTTACAGAATACAAAAGAATAAACATACTTGGTTTTCAAGAAAAAAACATTTCCACATCTATAACAAAATTTATCGTCTGTAAATAATTTGGCTTTTTAAATGAATACCAGTTTTTTTCATTAAATTTGAAATATGAATTTCAAACATATATTGATCATGTATTAAAGTTAAACATAGTGTGAATACACCAATCAATTACAAATATAGGTATGACTGATGATTCCAGTTCCTTATAAAATAAATGCAATGTTTATTTGAATATACTTTCTAGTACATCATGGAATTATTAATAAGCTTCCACTACATGTAATGCAGTTGTATTATTTATCTAATCTTTACAAAATGATAAGTGTTGTATTCTTATAATATGAAACCAACAAAATAATTTTAATTTGATCAAAAACAACTTCATTGCAAGATTTACATATAGTATTATAGTAACAATTTTTCAATTTATAGCAATTGAATTCAACAATATTTTATAGTTTATGAAAACTGATAAATCTAAAAACAGTCAATAGTGCATAAGCAATACAAGACATGCATAACACATTAGGAAGGTACTTATTGCTTGATTAATACTTAACAATTAACTTAGTTCACTAGTTAGGAATATGATGAAGTTATTAAATATACCTCTAATGCTTTGTAATGTATCCGTAATGATTTAAATGGTAAAAATGTACTAGACCATGAAACGAATTTTTGAGTTAATTGTTCATCATAATTTAAAATTTTTCTCAAAACAGGGGGCACTGCACGTTTCGGTCCCTACAAATAATAATGTAAAATAAATAAACATAGTATATCTTAATTTTCTCACCTGAGACATTTTAATTAAAATATATGTTAAAACAGCCTATTTATATCTCATTGAAATTAACCAATAATTCTCAAATATAACATTCCTAATGCACCAATATTTTTTTACGTATGCTAATCCCTGTATGCATGTATTATTTATCGTAATCCTTCAAACTCGAAAACAGAGACTCAAGAACAATAATTAATAAAAATTTAAGTTAAACTGTTGACAAAATGTAGTAAAATTACGTGAGTAGGAGCATTGCCGATACGAGCGCCATCTGAAATAAAATCTTTGAATGTTTTACAGTGCAAACAGAGACATCTACACACGTCTGCTTAAGTTGAATGCAAAAAAAAACAAGTTGAAATCAAGCATGTGTTACTTTTAAATATTACTAAAATGAGAAATATAGTAAGAAATTTACTTTCTCTGTAACTGATAGAATATTTTGACATTATTCAAATTTAATTAAATATTATTTCTAAAAACAAATATATTATGAACTAATTTTCAGGAAAGTATTTTCGACTTTTGTTCTTTTTTATTTTTAGTATTTATTACAAAAGAGAAAAGTAGGATTTTTCATGTTTTTACTATAAGCTCACATTTTAAATGCTATAGGTATATCCATTGGAAACTATATAAATAATTTCTTGGCATTTATTTGCCTTTCTTGAAATGACATTCGATAACTTATCGAAATAATTTTCTCTTTTTTTAGTAACTTTATTAAAACTATTGAAATAGCATATCTTGCATGAATTTGCATAAACTATCATATAAAAAAAAGTATATGGATTATACGTTCTTTTTTTCAATTCATAAGTGTTGTTGACTTTTCGAACGATATCTATGAAATATATTATCTAAAGCAGAGTTTACTCAACTAAATTAAAAGATTAAAATACTTATATACAGAGCCTTCATTATTTGTTGTAACATGATACATATGCAACCAACATTACAGATTGGTACTACTCCTATACAAATATTCCTAGTTCAAAATAGTTTGACACATGTTTTTTAATTTTATTTTAATTGAAACGTAAGTAATTTCTTGGAATAATAAAAGTAAATTTTAGTTGTATGTTTATTCAATTAAAACACTAGTGTTTATTATCATTTTAATAGCATAAATTTTATTTACAGTTAATAATAAAAAAATTGTCAATTTTGCCTCTGAACAAACACATTTTATGAGAAGCTAACGTACTGAAAGCTTTTTCACAATAACATATTTATAATAAATGTTGGAAATGATGACCATTTTGTTGCAAACAAATATTCACCCTACGTTTTAAATTTTCAAAAACATTATGTAAATCATTCTGCGTAATGTTATTTATTTCATGCACAATTGCTGCTTCTAGTTCTTGTAAATTATGTAGTCTATTTCTATATATCCTATTTTTCAAATGTCCAAATAAGTAAAAATCAAGCGGAGTAAGATCGGGAGAACGGGGTGGCCATAAATTAAACAGTCTATCGTCGTAAGATTCTGTCAAATAGTGGTGTGTGTCTCTGGCCGTGTGAGCAGGTGCATTATCTTGTTGAAACCAGCCATTTTCTAATTCATCGTCATGCAGCTGATTAATAAATTCATTTAATATTCCTCAATATCTTGCTGCAGTAATGGTATCGTAAAAGAAAATTGGCCCAATAATTCTTCTTCTCGATATTCCCACCCATATTCCTACTTTTAAAGGATGACTGATGAACAACAGTAACTTTATAAGGATGCATATGTATCTTTTTTGTTAATGCTTTGTGACATGTTCCAACTGAGAGACCTACAAGAACATTTTTTTGAATGTTAACTTTGTACAATTAAAAATAAATATGAAATACCTGTTTGCTGAGATAGTTTTTTAACTGATTTATGAGGGCTATGTTCTACAACAGCTTCAGTTAATTTGGTGGGCCTCCAAGTCAATTTCCCTTTACAAATACCATGTTTATCCTCAAAACGATGTGTTATAATATGTCTACGATGTCGAAATGCATCATAATCAAAGTCAAAATCTGGGAAGCGTTGTATAAATTGATCTATACAACTTGGAAGTGAATAACTCCAATTGCCTTCGGCATCTTTTTTTAACGCGAAATAAATATAAAATTAATGCAAAGAAAATCTAATTGACACAATACACAAAACTGTCATAACAAAACATTTGAGTTTAGGAACTTATTATGCAGGATTGCCAATCCTAATGTATGCAACCAATATTGCAACACGTTACGTGGGTTACAACCTATTATGAAGGCACGGTACATACCTATGAATGTATGTGATTGTAATAAGCTTTAATTAGGTACCAATTAATGATTCTATCTATAATGGATGTATTTAAATATTCGATTTGTGTGTTTATTAGGTTTTGTTTTTTTAGAATTTCCTTATTTTGATTTCTAATATTTCTAAAAAGTTTAATTTTCGAATTTTATTAACATTATATTACCTAACAGTTTGCAGCAACCCATGTCGAAAAAGTGAAGATTGCCTATACAGTGTTCTGCAAATCCCGTACTTTTTATTCCTTAAATAATTGACTGTTCGTTTAATCTAGTATTTATATTTCTATCACTTTCTCTCATATAGATAGTATCACAAACTTTCCAGCTAATTAGGTATACCTACCCAGGACTTTCCTAATTTTTTTATTTTAACCTTGCTGTTATCTAACATGGTCCCTAAATTATTTTTATTGACACTGACTATTTTTAAGCCTGTTTTGCTCAAGATTTTGTTAATTTCTATATGAACTGTGTGTATGTAGTGTATCAAATGCCTTTTTATTGTATCTATATCTTTTATAATGGGATAAAAGTATCTTTGTAGCTTTTTCCTTTGTTTATTTTTATTTCATCTATTATTTTTGGGTTTTAAATTATTGTTAAAATATTAATTAATGTCAATATAAATTTAGAGATACTACAAATATGTACTACAACAATATTTTATTCGAAATTTGACAAAATACATGTATAATAATAATAAGAATAGCAATGGCGGCTCGTGAGTTATGAAAGAGGGTGGCACAAAAAAAACTGACAGCCAAACGTAACGCCAATTCAAAAGCTCCGCAAAATTGTATACAGATAATTAACCGACGCAAAATATGACGACTTTTTTCCACATCTTCGTTGTACTTCATTTTATGTCGCAAGCACTGTCTAACTGTTCACGTATGTCCACTATGCCAATAACATTAAAATCCAAGCATGCATTATGTGAGAAACGGAATTTATTCGTGTTTTGTTGCCCTTTCTGCGATATGGTATAAATCATTCAACCCTTGTTTATTCCACACACTAACCTCCTTCTTAAAAATTATGAAGATAAAACAAAATAGTTTATTTGTTAGTGAACATCCGAAAATCTACTCATATTTTTCATATATATTTTTATTGAATACTCTATTGTAAGTTCGAGTTTTACTTGTTGAAGTGTTGTTTATTTGAAGTTCAGGGATAGGTCTTCCTGTGTTCTTAATTAAAAGTTTTTCCTCAAATGATAGCGGGTTTTTTAAAAGATTTTGCACACTATTAATTTCCATCATTAATAATAAACACGTGCAGTAAGCGCCGAAAACAATACTATCACAATAAACGGAAGACGTTAACCGGCGTCGAGCGAATCTGTGCCCCAAAACGACGTATAAGAACATATGGCGAAGATAAGCGGGGCCAGCCGATCCATATTCGGAATAGATACATCTGAAATCGTGCCCCGGAACATAGTTTTGAGCGTTTATGCGCTAGTGTCTGTGGTGCGGAAGGAAACTTTGATACCATCGCTATGGCGCATTTGCAGTTTATTTAGTACTGCAATTGCTGTCGAGTCGTTTGAAGAAGAGAGAATGAATTCTCTTACCCATTCAAAGGTATCTGCATAAAATACAGCGGCATCAGCCACGTGCCCCATCTTGTTATTATGGGTTGTGGTGGCAGTGCCAGATCAGGTAACTTATCGTTGTATGCTTGAACCCTCAGCGATGCTTTAATAAATACCTACTTTTTTTGTCAAATTGATCAATGAATTAGTATCTGAAAATGTGTAACGTATTTCTCCTGCTACTCTGTTAACAGCATGTTTGGCCAAACATGTTACGTGCATTAGATTCGGGTAAAATGTCTTCAAATTCCTTGCTGACTTAACCATATATGCCGCAGCATCCGATACAATCAATAATACTTTGACACTTAGAACGGCATTCGACAAATCAAACCTCGTTAAACTATCGTTTATAAATCTCGTTAAACCGTTAATTGGTCTGTATGTACGAGGGTGGATCCCTTTGACCCACTCATAATAAAAAATTATCAAATATCTTACTTTTATTACTCAACATAGTCTCCATTAAGGTTAACACATTTTTCCTATCAATGTTCTAACATTTCTAATGCTTCTCGAAAAAAAGATTGTGAAATTTCTGTAAACCAGTGATTTACCCCACATATCACATCATTATCTGACGGAAATCGTTTACCACGCAAGTGTACTTTAAGTTTTGGAAGGTTTTAAGTCGATAATCGCTGGGGGCTAAATGTGGCGAATACGGCGGATGCTCAACTAATTCGAAGCCTGCTTGAGCTATTGCAACTGTTGCAACGGCGGACCTGTGACTGGATGCATTATCCTGATGCAAGAGAACACCTTTGCGCAACTTACCCCGACATTTTTCTTTTATCAAGTCACGTAATTTGGGAATTAAATTGGAATAATAAGCACTCGTAATTGTGGCTCCATTCCGCAGGAAATCTACTTAAATTACGCCATCAACATCTCAAAATACGGATAGCATGACCTTCATTTCTGAAGGTTGCGCCTTGAATTTTTCCGGCGGTGGTGAAATTCGATGTGTCCACTCCTTATTCATGGTACCCATCTTGCAGACAATTTTTGTATGTTCAATTCGGCTGTAATTATATTATATGCCCTATGGTATGAGAAACCAGTATCTTCAACCATTTGTCTAATAGTCACACGTAGGTCTTGCAGCACGAGATAATGGACCTTTTTAACAGTTTCTTGGGTAGTGCCGGTTGCGCGCGCTCCACCTGTATGTTGGCTGTACACGACTGTCTACCACATTTAAACTCGCGATACCACCTTTTAACTATATCATATGATACTGCAGATTCCCCTAATGTATTCACCAAATCTTGATGAATTTGAGTTGGGGTTATCTCAGTTAAACGTAAGTATTTAATTACCGCTCGTTGCTCGACACGATCCATTTTAATACTGATATATTACTCTTTCGACCTCGGGCGTCTACTGTAGATACGCTTTAACAGATTCAAACTTTTCAAACTTATAAGTTTCTAGTGTTAGTCTATACACAGCAGATTACAATGTGACGTGAAGATAAATAATTGTTTCGGTTTATAAATGAGTCAGTGGTGGAGCAAAGGAATCAGCCCTCGTATTAATGTTAAATTTTAAATAATTCTGGTTTATGAATAAATTTATTATTTCCATAAGTTTCGGTTTTTGCTCATCCTCTATACTGCTATTGCTAACGTGATCTTTCAAACAATGATCAAACAATGTTCCATCAAGAACCGACTGCTACATTCATTATCAAAATTTTACTGCTTTGTTTTATTTCACTCTATTTCTACTTTCACTTCGTCAAGAACTTCAAGAAAGATTATGATCTCTACTATAATTCAATGTTCTTGATATATTTTTCATTGTAGCGATATACACACATCAAAATAATCTAGGAGACAAGCCTTTATTTGCTGGTAACAAGTGTTCATTTGAAAAGTCAATCTAGTAGCATGTGATTTACTGAGAACATTTTGAAGTATGTCGTAAATTAAAATTTACTACTTAACCTATGAAGTCGTATATTTTGATAGTTTCATACATACAAATAAAAATCAAATAATAGGTATTTATTGAAAACTATAACAAATGTTGAAAATGTTGTCCTTCAAGATCAATGCACTTTAAAATCCTCCGTTCAAAATTTCTGATGATATTCTGCAACATTAGGATTGTTATTAATTTCCATGCATTTGTGTTCGATTCTCTGTAGCATATCATTCAAATTCAATATAGGTGTTCGAAATATGTTATTTTTTAGATAAGGCCACAAAAAGAAGTCGCAAGGTGTTAAATCGCATGAACGTGCAGGCCAGGCAATTTCAGTATTTCGACTAATTATGCGCTCATCAAAAAATTCTCTTAAATAATCCAAATATTCTGCAGTACAGTGACAAGGTGCTCCGTCTTGTTGGAAACATGCATTTTGAAGTTCATCATCATGCAACTGATTGACAAATGGTTGTAAAATTTCCGTACGGTACCTTTGAGCAGTTAACGTTCCCTGAAAAAATATTGGTCCAATGATTCGCCTTTGGCTTATCGCTGCCCAAACACCAATTTTCTCTGGATGTAGCGTTTCTTCATTAATTACGTGTGGATTTTCACTACTCCAAATTCTTGCATTTTGTGAATTTAGGTATCCCGTTTTATAAAACCATGCTTCATCAGTAAAGATGACTCTTTGCGAAAGTTCTCCATTATTGTTCATATTTACAAACCAATTACAAAACTGTAGTCTACGTGGGTAATCAATTTCTAACAATTCTTGTACTGCTGTGACACGGTATGGATAAAGTTGCATATCTTTTTTTAATAACTTGTGAGTTGTACCAACAGAATGGTTGTTGACTCAAATGTCGAACAGATGTTTGTGGTTCATTTTCCATTATTTCTTCAACACGATTGACAACTTGAGGTGTACGTTTCTTAACTGCTCCGCTGCCTGATTTTCTTAAAAGACTACCAGTTTCAGAAAAAAGTTTTAAAGTTCTATCCAAAGTATCCTTAAATTGTATATAATCTATTACAAAATATGGAAACGCAACTTGAAATTCTACCATGCAATCTTGAACTGAATAAACCCATAAACCATCAATTTTATTACCACTTCGAAAATAAGTCTGGACTAAAAAAATTTTATGTTCTAAAGTGAAAGCTATTTTAAAACTAAGAAGCAATTTATTTAAACCAGAATCGACGCACGATTATTTTATGCGCTAACTGATATTTGTGATTGACATTATCAAATGTCATTTGGATTTACGTTTACGGAACAACAAACACATACTAATATATTTTCGTCTTATTCTATCAAAATTTCAAACTAAGCTAGATTGACTTTTCAAATGAACACTTGTTATTTTGCGGGCCAATAATAAATGATTTGTAATATCATTTTAAACATCAATAGAGTTTGCTTCTGGTGTTTCGACAGTTTAAGTGACAATAAGGGTCTTATTAACTGAAAAATCATTGGAAATTTAAAAAAATTTAAGATTTGTTGATTTGTCATCCTTAGATTTTTGTGTATATTTGCAATCAATTTTCTTTTCCAGTTTCCCTAGCATTAATTGAAGATGGAGAGACATCATTTAGACCGTAATACGTAATTAAGAGCCATTGGAATGCCTGAAAGTGATTTAACTCAAAGGGCCGTTACAGAAACCCTCAACACGTCAAAAAGTGTCATCAATCAATGTGTGGTTGAGATATTAGTAAACCAATGATGTGCGTGAACATCATACAGGACGCCCAAGAGCAACTCGCCCAATTCATGACAGATACTTGAGGCTTTGTGCATTAATAATAATAATCTTTATTATCCAGCAGCAAGCCATTTACAGGATAATAATTAACGATAATTATAAACGGTTGCTATCTACAATAGTATATATTCATAAATTTTTAAAAATTTAAAAATAGAAAACGAAGAATTAGCGGTACACAAAACAAAAGGTAATTCAAAATTCATATAAAATATGTTTACATAAAAATTGAAAGTTATGTTATGAAAACAGCTTTAACAAAGAAAAGTAAGAATAAAAAAAACCAATGCTAACTGCAGAACGGGTCCAGATCCAAGGTGTTGCAATTCCGCATCATGTGTACCAGAGGTGCCTTCTTTAAAACGTTAGATATGGCCGTTGGCAATAGAAACGTGGCACACGAACGCGTACGGTAAGCCAGCACAAGAAAATCAACCTGAGATAGCAGACCAAATCCATGGAGTTGTTGACCAGTTTCAAAAGAAAGGTGGCACTTGCTTCTTCCCTTCTACTAATTAGAGAGCGAAAACCATGTCTATTGACCAAAGCGTTATAGTTCGTCCCATGCATTGGATAAATTCCATCGCACTTGAAGGTGAGGTATTTAAGGAAACTCTTATGCATTCCCTCCAAAGCGATCTGTTGGTAGACGTAGTATGAATACCACACAACTGCACCATACTCCAACACACTCCGCACATAAGCAAAGAACAGACACTTCAAAGTCGACGGATTACTGAAGTCACGACAGGTACGTATCAGAAAGCCCAAAGACCTGGAAGCAGCGTTAGAAACAGAAAAGATATGGGCGGTAAATTGAAGCGACACATCAAACAAAATCCCCAAGTCTTTAACTTCAGATCTACGAGGTATCACATTTGGTCTACACTGTATTGAAAGTTATATGAATTCGCAATCCTTGAATATGTCACAATGGCACATTTGTCAATATTTAAAGAGATGTTGTTTTTATTACACCAATTGTGCACAAACTTCAAGTTGTTATCAAGCTCGTAACAACCTTCAATGCTCGCAACCCTCATATAGAGTTTTAAGTCATCCGCGTAAGCCAAAACTCTGCAATCCAGTGAACAGAGTAAATCATTAAGAAATATATTACAAAGTAAATGCCCCAAATTAGAGCCTAGCGGTACACCGGATGGTGGATGGAAACGTCGAGAGTGGAAACCATTAAAACAGACATAACATGAGCGAGAAGCTAAGTAAGAAGAAATGAAATTCAATAACAAAGGAGAGAAACCAAACACATCTAATTTAGATATTAGTATTGAGTGATGGATGGAATCGAAAGCTTTGGCGAAATCAGTATATATTACATCGACCTGAAGGCGATCATCGATAATTTTGCTAATAAATTGCGTTATTTCTACCAAATTAGTGGTGGTAGAACGCCCAGCAACAAAACCATTGTTGGTAAGGAGACAGCAGATGACGTGCCTCAGACACTATTTGTTCATATATTAAAGAATCGAAAATCTTAGCAAAGAAACCGTAACATTACAGCGACAGAATTAGTGATTCGACTTTACGACACTCATGATGTGTTAATAAGCGATCAAACAGTGAGGAATAAACTCCATGCAGATGGTCTTAATACCCGTCGTCCTCTGAGAGTTTCTGCTTTGTCGAGAGAATATTGCGAAAGAAGATTAGAATGGGCGCAGCAACATTTAAATTGAAATCAATAAAACTGGGTATCTGTTTTGTTTTCTGACAAATCCCAATTTGGTTTGCGGCCAGATACAAGAAGAACGAGAGTCTGGAGGCGTCCCGGTAATGCAGAACAATTAGCTACATCGCAAACTGGTCACAGCTTCAAGGAGGTAGTGTAATGATATGGGGTGGAATATCTCTTGGTGGAAGAACTAACCTCGTTCTCTTGGATCGGTATTTTAACGCCATTGACTAACGGAACATTATCCTTGAAAACGTTGTTCTACCATATGCTGCAATAATTGGTGAAAATTTTCAACTCATGCACGACAATGCGCGTCCGCATACTGCAGGTATCATTCGTGCATTTCTTCAAAACCAGGAAATTAATTTCTGGCGTTCTTGC
This sequence comes from Melolontha melolontha, assembly GCA_935421215.2. NCBI lineage: Eukaryota > Metazoa > Arthropoda > Insecta > Coleoptera > Scarabaeidae > Melolontha > Melolontha melolontha. Next base: position 180,877,416 of record OW285235.1, read on the forward strand.
TCCACTGCCGTAAATTTTCCACACATGGTTTACACACATTATGTGGAGCCCATGACTTGTCCTGATCAGCAAGTCTTACGTTAAAATAAGCCAAATGCATTTTCTTAACGAAAGCAGTAATAGTTACCCGTTGACTGGGAACGGTGAAGCTGCTACAAATGTAGCAGAACGTATCGGCACTATTTACACATCTTCGAGTAGTAGACATGATGTAGTTTCTTCCCTAAACAACTAACATGTAACTAACGTTTTATTACCACCCTTGTTTAAAAATATTGGCATGTTGCAAGCTGGGCGGCGTCAAGCTGAAGTTGCAGCTGAATTTCAAATTACACAAAGCATCATAAGTCGCTTATGACACCGCTATAGTGATACTGCTGAAGTACGTAATCAACATCATGGTCGGATTACAACGTCAGCCAAGACCGTTAGGTCCAAATTATTGCCCGACGTAATCAAATCTGCACTGTTCGGCAAATACAAAATCAGTTTAACCAAACATATGGCGTACTGATTGGCGACCAAACTATTCCCAATAGGTTACTTAAGGTACACTTAAGGTCTAGACGACCTTTAAGAGTTCCATCTCTGTTATGTTTACGAGATGGATGGCTATTTACTACTAGTCATAACTAAACACAATTGATAATTAACACAGTAATCTTTAATGAATATGAAGTAAGTACAAATCATGTGTTTTCTATGTTAGCGTCTCTTATTGTAACTGTGTGTGTGTCGGTGTATGTGTGTGTGTGTCGCTGTATGTGTGTTATTTACATATGAATTATGTACCATATTCTTCATTTCCTCCGGCCTTAAGAGAAATTTTACTCTTCTAAGTAACGGCTTGGAATTTTCCGGTTGCGGGTGCTTCGACGAAGTTGAATCGCCTCTGGTTCGGATGTTGTATTGTGGAAAGTATGACTTGTGGAAGGAATGTTGATGTCTACATTATGATATTGTGTAATAGGATTTGGGTTAGGTATGATTCCAAGAACGTGACTGTACTAATTGTTTCACGTTGTTCAACAGTTTGTCAGTGATTGTTCGTCTACGTAATAGTTGTTCTGTTAAATCCATGTCGTGCAGTTTCGTGTTGTAGCAATCGTCATAAACCTTTAATAGACATTGTTCTGTATCATTTAATTTTCTAGACGTAAAAGCGATTGGCTGTTCTTCACCATTTTCATTTAAGTGGAAGAGCACTGCTCCTAGTCCTTTTTCACTAGCGTCACAAGCGAGGTATAATGGCTTATTCTCATCGTACGGTACAAGAGCGTTTGCATTAATTATGGTTTCTTTAACTTGTTTAAATATGCTATTTTACTTGCGTTTCCAACTCCATCTAGTGTTTTTTCGAGTTAATTTGTGTAGGTCTGCACACATGCTATGTAAATTAGGAATGAATCGTTCGTAAAAATTTACTAGTCCTAAAAACGATTAAGTTCTGTAATGTTTGTAGGTGTTGGTGCATTTTCAATGGCTTCCAGTTTTGTATGCGACGGTGTGATTCCATCTTTACTAATCTCATGTCCTAAGTATTCAATCGTAGGCTTCATAAATGTGCATTTGTCTAATTGTATGCGCATTCCAGCTTCGCGTAACCTTTTAAATACTTCCTTAAGACTTTCTAAATGTTTTTCATCTGTTGTGCCTGTTATAGCAATGTCATCGAAATACACTGCGACGTTGTCGATTCCGTTTAAAAGCTTTTCTATGTATCGACAGAAAATCGATGGCGATGTCGCGATACCAAAAGGTAGGCGATTATATCTAAAGTAACCTTTGTGCGTTGAAATTACTAGATACTTGCGTGATGCTTCATCTATTTCAAACTGTAGATATTCGTCCTTAAGATCAATCTTCGAGTAACTTAATCCATTGGCCAGTTGTCTTCTTAACTGATCAAAAAGAGGTACTGGATGTTTCTCAGTAATTAAAGCAGGGTTTAATGTTGTACGAAAATCACCACAAATTCGTATGCCTCCGTTTTTCTTCGGTACATTAACTGTAGGCGTTGCCCATTCTATTGGTGTTTCATTGGGATCGACTGTAGATAGAATTTCTTCTTTAATTAAACGATCTAGTTCCGCTTCGACGTTCTTTTGAATTCCAAACTTGATAGGTCTTGCTGAGATGTGAACTGGTTTTGAATTTTCTTTAATATGTAACTTTACTTTGTAATTCTTGACTTTTCCCAGCGACTTGTCAAATAATTCCGCATTATCCTTAATGATTTGTTCCAGTTGGTTTTTATTTGACGTCTGTGGATTATTATGTACTTGAGCTGTTGACTGTATTGAATATACGTGTTCTGGAAAAGGCATGTTAAAAGCCTCGCTCCAACTTAATCCGAATAACATTGGATCTGCTTCCTCTATGATAACTACAGAAAGCCGTTTGGTAACTTTTCCTATCGTGACGTTGACTTCTGTCTTCCCCCTTGGGTTAAGTTTAAAATCACCATATGCTTTTAGTTTTGGAGGTTTTGTTAGTTTTGGTTTACCTATCTTTTCCCACATTTCGTTGTTAATTATAGAATGAGATGCTCCTTAAACCCAATCCATTGTGCATTTAATGTTATTAATTATTACATTAATTTTCTTACTTCGTGACGTCGCGGATGTTTTGAATATATCTTCGTATTCACTATCAATATCTGAATCATCGCTCTTCATTTTATGAATTTTACGATTTGTTGTTTTGTTTTTTGATTGAAATCGATTACCTTTGTTAAATTGTTTTATTTGAGCTTTACCTGTTTTTATACACAATTTTTCAAAATGTCCTTTAAAATTGCATTCTTTGCAAATGTGATTGTATGCTGTACACTTGTTATTTAAATGTTCAAATTTTCCGCATCGCAAGCATTGTTTACTAGCTTATAATAAATTTATTGTTATTTGCAAATTTTGGTTTTTTATTATTATTTCCGTAAACGTTTTTTGTTTTAATTTTGTTAACACCATCATTGTTTTCATAGTTGTAGTCTTTTTCCGCCGCTTCGCGTGCCTGAGCTACTTCAAACACTTGTGTGAATGTTACTTCACAATCTTTATTGTCTATTATTGTTTTTAAATCGGGCCACTTTTGTTTAAGTTCTATTTCGAGTCGTTTATGATTTAATCCCGTTGCAAATCGATCGCGTAATTGTCTATCCATTATTTCACCTTCATGCCCACAATATTGAGCTATTTCTTTTAATTTATTTGCATAATATTCGAATGTTTGGTTTTTTAATCGCGTACAGTTCCAAAAGTTCGTTAAAGCTTTAAATCTTGTTGTTTTTATTTGAAATAAATTTAGAAATTTCTTAGAGATGTCTTTATACGTTTGTTGTTCAAAACTGATTTCATTGTTAGCAAAAGCAATTTTTAATTCTTTGTACGTATCCGGTTCAAGCACGATAAAAATAATTCACGTTTAGCGTTTAAGTAATTTATATTACCTGTTTTGTTTTCTAGGCCCCACATTCTACATTGTGCTTCGAAAAAATCTACAAATGTTTCTGCAGCTGTGTTTGTATCGTATTTCTCACATTTAAAGGTTTTTATAATGTTTTTTACCTCACACTCACTGTTATCACTTTGTGTTACATTTGAACTATGTGGTAATGTTGGAGCTTGTAATAATTGTGAAATTTGTTGCTGTTGTTGGACTTGTATTTCTAAAAATTTAGCAAATTGATCCTTATCCATTTTCTTGAGGTTATACTTTTTGTTATTTCACTGTATTCACTGTTTTTTCTGTTTATCCTCGTCGCCAGTATGTTATGTTTACGAGATGGATGGCTATTTACTACTAGTCACAACTAAACACAATTAATAATTAACACAGTAATCTTTAATGAATATGAAGTAAGTACAAATCATGTGTTTTCTATGTTAGCGTCTCTTATTGTAACTGTGTGTGTGTCGGTGTATGTGTGTCTGTGTGTCGCTGTATGTGTGTTATTCACATATGAATTATGTACCATATTCTTCAACCTCTAACAAGAGGTAATCGCGGAGAACGTCTTTCATGGACACAGGATCACCGAAATTGGACAAACAAACAATGATCATATGTAATGTTCTCTGATGAGTCTAGATTTGGCATGTACAATGATTCAAGAAGAATTCGAGTTTGGAGGCAGCGAAGACGCGTAAATCGTTTGAATGCAGTCCAAGAAGTCCATTCTTTCAGAGGTGGTACAATCATAGTATGGGTCGGCATAAGTATTGATGGAAGAACAGATCTCGTTTTGATTGAACGTAATATGACAGCTCAAGTTTATGTGGAACAGGTTATTTTATCTGTCGTTGTACCATATGCAGGAGCAGTAGGAGAAAATTTCAAGTTCATACAAGATAATGCACGTGCACATGTAGCTCGAATTGTAATGAATGTGCTAAAACAGAAACACATTTCGTTGTTAGCGTGGCCAGCTCAGCTTCCGGATATGAATCCGTTAGAGCATCGGTGGGATAAGTTACAAAGAAGGGTTACAAATTCAAATGATCACACTAATGATCTCCGAGCCTTTTTAGAGTTCTTCAAAGAGAATTGAGAGCAATACCACAGGAAGAGATTGACAATTTAATTTTAGCAATACGTAACTGTATTAGGGCCGTAATAAACTATCGTGGAGGTCATACTGATTACTAGAAGTTGCCTTTGATGATATGTTTAGGATCGCTTTTCAAATTTAAACATCTTTAAGATTTAATATTACATCGTTGTTAACAAAATTCTTACATATTTGCAAACTTAAGTTTATTAGAACTTTTTGAATTTTCTTTTAATTTTGGACTTTTTTAGTTGAATTACACTATAAATATACAATTCTGGTCAATAAAGTTGGTTAACAATATATAATAATCTTTTTTCTTTTAATTATGTAAATATCCCTGTACGATTTTGAGCAGTGTATATTCCACCTCATGTGCCCAGTGATGACGTTGAATTATTCCTTGAATCTTTTGCAATTTTTTTCATAGATAAACCACTCTTATTCATTGGAGACTTCAACTTATCACACATTCACGAGCATACAAATCATAATTTACGTCACTCGGAAGTTTCTTCTTTTTTGGATTTTTATAACTTGCTACAACTGAGACAATATAATACAAAGTTAAATACTGACAATCGACTTCTCGATCTTGTTTTTTCTAACTTCAATTATAATCTTGGAATATCCCACGATGATTTGCCTTTGGTTCCTGAAGATGCACGTCACCCAGCTTTATCGATTAATATGGAAATTGCATCATCTCCTGACACAATAAACTTTCCTATGTCTGGGAGCAGTTCTTATAATTTCAGAAAGGAGAACTTTCATCAGCTTTATGATGATTTGCAGCAACTTGACTGGTCCTTTTTGGATGATATGATAACATTTTAAATAATACCTTTGAGTCCTCTGTTCCTAAATGGTCTACTCGTCCTTCATCTTACCAATCTTGGTTTACTTTGGAACTTAAGCGCAATTTAAAAACGAAATAATATTACCGGCGTAAATGGAGATTAAATAAGAACCCCTTTTACTTAGTGAATACAAAAGAATGAGAAGCTTGACGAAGTTACAAATTTCCAGTAATTATAAATAATATCTGAATTGCATAGAAACTTCTATCAAAGAAAATCCTAAAGAAATTTGGTCTTTTGTACGTGCAAGGCAGGGTACTTCGCGGATTCCTGGCAAATTACTTTACAATGGAACTTGGACTGATTCACCTCAAGACATCGTCGATTGTTTTGCATCACATTTCTCCGTAGCCTATTCGGATTCGGATATTGATACTGTACCTGATACTTTTACACTATTTGAGTCGCTTGCCATCTACCTTGCAACACAGCAAGAAGCATTGAAAGTATTATGTCTACATTTCCAAGCAAATTTACTGCTGATGATGATCAAATTCCAAGCTTCGTGGTTAGAGATTTTTGCTCCGTTCTTTCACAGCCACTCACCAAAATAATTAACCCTGCTGTCAGAACGTCAACTTTTCCTGATAGATGGAAACGTGCGCGCATAGTGCCCGTCTTCAAGAAGGGTAAGACTACGGATGTATGTAATTACAGACCTATATCCATACTTTCAAATTTTTCCAAAATTTTTGAGCAAGCTATATATAATTCAATTTATCCTTTTGTTCGTTCCCATATATCACCTGTTCAACATGGTTTTGACAGGATGCTCGACTACTACTAATCTTGTGAGTTTTACCCAATACGTATGTGAAGAGTTGGATTGCCAGGAACAGGTTAACGTTATTTATACAAATTTCTCCAAGGCTTTTGATACAATTAATCATAAACTTCTTATACAGAAACTTAATTGTTTTGGTCTGAATATTGCTTTTTGTAAATTAATCAACTGTAGCCTGTCCAATAGATATGGATATGTTTTCTATAATGGTTTTAAGTCATTAGAATTTGTTGCATTATCTGGAGTTCCACAAGGATCGAGTTTGGGACCTTTGCTTTTTAATATATACATAAATGATTTGTTTCCATTAATGTCTTGTCAAGTATTAGCATATGCGTATGACGTTAAGCTCTTTCATTGCATACATAATCAACGCGATGTAGACATGCTTCAGGATAATTGAGTGTACTGGCCAATTGGTCCAAAAGGAATAAGCTTGTTTTGAACGTTAGCAAATGTTATGCTATGACTTTCACTAGGAAAAATCGTCCATACTTGTCCTCCTATTCATTTATGATGTTCCACTCAAGAATGTTGGGATTTACTATTATAACTTGTAAATATTTCAATGATGTTGCGCTTCTGGAGTCTTTATATTTTGCTCTTGTTCTTCCTAAATTGGAATATAGGTCTGTCGTTTGGTTCCCTCATTATATATCGCAGCAACTTCCTATTGAGCGTGTACAACGACGCTTTTTGAAATTCTTGATTTTCAAAAATACTGGAGTGTACCCAGACAGAAATGTTTCCTATAATGAACTAAGGCTACGTTTTGGGTTCTAGACGCTCACTGATCGGAGGATTGAACAAAGTGCTCGTTACTTATTTAAACTTGTCACCAATAGTATTGACTGCGCTGGGATATTAGCTGCTGTTCGGTTTAATGTACCTTCAGTTAATACTCGCTATACGAGTACATTCAACTTGAGCACCCCGAGGACCAACTTACTGATGAAATCACCAGTTTACCATATGATGCGGAATGCTAATGCAATCTACAGCGATATATTTACTGGTGAAATCATTACATGAGTTTACGTATGTGTTCTTAAGTATTTCGTGACTGTCACACAATTTATTAGTATACACTTCTTTCTTTATTTATGTCTATCTGTAAATTAACTTTTACCATATTTTTCTGTTTTGTCATATGTATGTATGTATGTATTACATAGTTTTTGTCCTATTACTGGGTATGAACCTGTTGGGCAAATACACAATTATTATTATTATTATTACTTAATTAAGTACTTAAATATTATCAGGAACAAGTATACATTATGCTAATGAGCTAAATGTATTTAAAATGTCTTTGAACAATTAAGAATTTGCAGCATTTACTTAACGATTTTCAAGAATTTTGAAATCGGCAAACAAGAAGTGCTGTAGAAAGAAAACCTGACGTGATAGGGACAAATGGGTTTCATATTTGCATTAGCGTAACAATATTAAGTGAAACCAAGTGTCAGATCATAGTCAGCAGAAAAAGAAATTTAATTGTTGGCCAGTGTTATTTGCCAAGGCCAGCGCAATCGCCTGATGTAAATCTCATGGAACACGTATGGGAAGCATACTGCATCAAAATCTAGTTTTTGAAACAAGACAACAATTGTATCAGTGTCTTGTAGGACAGTGGAATGCCATCGATCAACAAGAGCTAGACCACTTGATTATGAGTATGCCAAACAGTTACAGAAAGGTAGTCAACACTCGTGGAGGTCCCACAGGGTACTGACATTGCACTCATTGTCACATGTTGTTGATTGTTATTGTTTCTTTTCTTAATAAATTTTGTCAAAATTTATTAATTTTGAAAATTATTTCTAAATAAACAGACATTTCTCATTAAGTATTCTTAACTGTTTCCCAAGGTAAACAACTAATGATGGTCGACTTATACCTTCACATATAACAAACAATTACACAGCCCTACAAAATAAAAAAATTTGTTTGGTGCATCTCTGTTTGTTTGAATTGTCGATAAAGTAGGTAATGTACAGTATATTGACATACGTCATTTTAACTCATCAGCTCTAGTTTACCTACTACCCTCATTGTGAATTGTTGTCGGTCTTGTTATGGTCTTGTTCGTAACTAGTCATTATTACAATATCATCGATAAAGTTTGTGTTACTATTTAATTATGGCTAGTACGTCCAGACGTTGTGTTAACGATCCTGATATATTTTGTTATGTTTGTGGTGAATACATACTGAAAAATCAGCGTAAATCGATTACAAACACAGTGCGTCGTTTGTATTTTGCTTACTTCGGTATTGAAATTCTACACCAAGATAAAGTGTGGGTGCCTCATAGTGTTTGTAAAATATGCGTTGAACATTTGCGACAATGGGAGAGAGGGAAACGTAAGTCTTTGAAGTTTGGAGTGCCTATGACATGGCGAGAACAAAAAAATCATTATGACGACTGTTACTTTTGTATGATTAATATAGTGGGCATCAACAAAAACAATCGCCATAAATGGAAATACCCCAATATTTCTTCAGTACAAAGACCTGTTCCTCATTCAGAAAATGTTCCAATACCAACTTTTCACCAGCAATCTCAGGAGGATGAAGCTGAAATACCTATTTCTTCCCTAGTAGATGATGACTTTCAATACTGCGGAATAGCATCAGATCCTAAGCCATTTTCGCAGAATGAGCTTAGTGACCTCATCTAGAGACTTAGATCTTTCGAAGGAACGTGCTGAGTTACTAGCGTCAAGATTAAAAGGAAAAAATTGTCTTTCCTCAGTTGTTTGAGTGTCTACATATCGCACGAGAGAGGGAAAGTTATTGAAGTTTTTTTCATCTGATGAAAATTTTGTGTATTGCTGTAATGTGAGTGGTTTGCTGGCTTTCATGGGTTTAACGATTTATCAGCCCAATGAATGGCGTCTCTTTCTTGACAGTAGTAAACGAAGTCTAAAAGTAGTTCTTCTACATAATGGAAATAAATATGCTCCCGTTCCAATTGCTCACTCAACATGTGTAAAAGAAGAATATGAGGTAATTTCAAATCTTTTACAAAAAATAAAATATATTGAACATAACTGGGTGATCTGCGTCGACTTGAAGATGGTTAATTTTTTATTGGGTCAACAGAGTGGTTATACTAAATACCCATGTTTTATTTGTCTCTGGGACAGTCGAGCTAAATCACGTCATTGGACTGCAAAAAATTGGCCTGTGAGAGATGCTCTTGTTGTTGGGGAAAGAAATGTTATAAATGAACCCTTAGTTTCAAGAGAAAAAAATCATTCTTCAGCATTTGCATATAAAATTAGGGCTAATAAAGCAATTTGTTAAGGCTCTCGATAGAAATGGTCAATGTTTCCAGTTTATTTCTCACAAATTTCCTGGTTTAACTACTGAAAAACTAAAAGCAGGTATCTTTGATGGACCTCAAATACGTAAATTGATGAAAGACACAACTAATTTTGAGACTTGTATGAATGATGTGGAGAGGCTTGCCTGGCAATCTTTTGTAGCAGTTGCACAAAATTTCCTCAGAAATCATAAGGCTGACAACTATGTAGAACAAGTAGAGGAAATGCTGGTGCGATTCAAAGATTTAGGCTGTAATATGAGTATAAAATTACACTATCTCAATAGTCATCTACATCATTTCCAACACAATTTAGGAGATGTAAGCGAAGAACAAGGGGAACGTTTCCACCAAAACCTAAAAACAATGGAGAATAGATACCAAAAAAGGTGGGACAGTCATATGATGGCTGACTATTGCTGGGGAATCATGCGAGATTGCCCGAGTCAGTTTCATTCTAGAAAATCACTCAAAAGACAATTTCTTGATGTTTAATGTCAATAAAATATATATTTTTTCGTGAATTGTGTTTTTTTTTCTCGGGAACTAGAGCTGACAGAAGAAAACGGGTAACATTTTTGATATCGCCATGTAAGACATACTTAAAATCGTGTCTAAAATCTCCAGCACCAAAATGGTTGTAGGCCAGTGTTATTCACTTATGTAGAGCAGAAATGTATTTCCTTGCTTGTCGCCTAGATTATTTTGATTTGTATTTTATAAAAAAATTAACATTTTGGAGAGGCATCGTTATCATTATTGAATAATTAACTAAAATTAGGGCGATCAATTAAGAGCTCGACGTATTATTAATCTAAGTCTTCAATTCTCTGCTCTTAAACAAAAAAAATGTCTTTTATTTTTATTTATCTATCTATTTTAGTTGGTCCGATTACGCTTTGCATGAAGATACTGTGGCTATATTCTCTGTACCATAACATTACGCTTATATTCCGACACAAAAACATTATCGTCACATGAGTGCCAAAAATAGATGCAGATCATATTTCTTGCAAAATATTGGTATAAGAAGACTTTTAAACTGCATTTGGAAAAATTCTCTTCGACCTTGACCTGATTCGGTCGAAAAAAATCGTTGAATTCCTCGACTAGATTATTCGGTATGCGTCTGGTTCGCCATGAAAGAAAATCAAAATAAACGAAACCCTCGTCGGAATGTCGTCGTCGTTGTCGGGAACACATGCGGGCCACTTTGACATCTCATGGATGAATCGGCCAATTCGCAAAGTGGGCTACGTCACGCGGTCTTTTGAAAATAGTCGTCCCCAAAAATAGATCCAGTACAATCGGTCTGATCGTTGGAGAACCACCTAGCAGTTGAGAACGTTATTGGACGTGAGTGCGCATCAAAACTTTAAATATACTACATCCGATCGGTACGGATTTCTTTCTTTTTTCGTAACCACCATCATCAACATCATCGCAGTAAATAACAGTTACGAACTTGGACATTGAGCTATATCAACTAAGACGAAAGGATAAAGGTCGTCGTCATGGAAGTTGTCAGTTTGAATTTCGGTGCCTATGGAAATGGACGTGGTTAATATAACCGAAAAAGAAGCAGGTAAATTTCATATTCACAAATACTTACCTCAATTCAATAATTAATAATGGCACTTATTGAGTACAGAAAATTTTAATTCCTATAAAAATCAAAATTTCGTATATTTTTGAATTACAGAAAGAGTAATAAAAAAATATATTAAATTACCCAGTCGAAAACGACACATAAAATGTGTACCTTTCCGCCTCTGTTGTGTGTACCAAAACTTAAAAATATCACGCAGCGAGTGCTATTTTAATAACATGAGAAATGGATCGTTTTGAGGACAACAGATCCGCAAAATTTTCGCAATAAACTGCATTTTTAAATTTAATTTAAAAAAATCAATGGCAGCAAATACTAAAAATTAAGAGATGTTATATGTTATTCAAAAAAATCTAAAAAATCTACATTGAATTTTTTTCGTTTCATGAAAAGATTGAAACGCGACAATTTCATCTTAATTACAGTCAACTTATAAAAAAAAAACATGGAACAAATGCAGATAATTTATCTTTGGTTCTCTATTTTCAAACGTGTCCTTGATTTTGTTTTGAATATACTAATGACTTTGCGTAAAGTACAGGTGTACATCAATTTTGCACACTACCACAAATTGTGCTTTCAATAATTTTATAACACGCATGGTTTCGTTAATTTGTAAGCATTTTCTAAATGGATAAAATATTATGATTAACTTCAAAAAGCTTTATGTTAGTCTTATTTCAGCACTCCGTTTGCATCTACATATTCAGTTCGTTAATGAAATCGATAAGCGAATTTAAAAAGTCAAAGCCCCCGCTAAAAATTAAATGGAATGTATCCAAGCCAAAAACTCAAAATTGTTGATTTATTCCCCGGATGTACATTGTATATACCATCTTAAATCACTATTAAAAAAATATAAATAACATTTTACTGAAAAGAGTAACACATTATAATGTAAATATATATATTTATATAACTATTTATTTTGGCACTCTAAATTTTCGTATGAACGTTTTCATCAGTGGCGGCTCGTGAGCTATGAAAGAGGGTGGGCACAAAAAAAACTTTTTTTTGTACCTAAAATCCATTCTTCTATTTTTCATGCTGGAAAAAACGTCTACGACTTTGTTAAAATCCGGGATAGACTGGATGAACTTCTTCTCTATTGATAGGACCGCCAATGCGTTCAGTCGATCTTCTGACACTGTGCTTCTCAGAAAAGCTTTAATGCCTTTGAAGGTGGAAAAACACCGTCCACATTCTGCTGTCGACATGGGCATTGTACAAATAATATCCAACAGTTTGTATGTTTCCGTCAAAACCTTTTTTAGGTTGTCACTAAAAGTGGCAAAACAACACCTACGTCACACATGTCATCGCACTCATAAATTACTGAAAGTTCACTTTTCAATTTTACACTGTCCAACATAGGATAAGATTTCACTGTTTCATCAAAATTTTTTTGTGGAAATGAATGACTATAAGTTTTAAAATTTTGAGGATCAAATAATTTTACTGCACTTAAGTAATCCCTAAAATAATCGGTCGCTAATTTGGCTTAAAAAAGTGTCACATACTTCCTTTGCAATAACAGCTCTGTTATCTCCAGCTGTCGTTTTCTGTCTTTTCCTTGCAGGTTCTTCATTATTGCGTTCTTGATTGTCATTGTCAATAGAATTTCTTAAATTTCTTAAAATGTGAATAATTTGCTGTTGGAATTGTTTAATTGCCTTTTGCAGTTGAGCACTGTCAATCCCGCGCATTTGAGTCTGAGTAAATAATATTTCAACATGTGGTATAATGAAATGAAATATTTTCAACCAGTAGAGAAATTCCGGGCAATTCAAATGTTTCAATAAACCACTTCACTAATAGTAACTAAATCCATCCCATATTCATAAATAAATTTGTTTAAACATTCTTTGAAAGAATCTTGGTGTTCAAATAATGTGTTCACAGTTCGACTTTTGAAAACCTAGCGTGTAGGAGCAGTGCGTGGTAATATACGTTTGACTATTTCATCAAGAACTACCGTTCGTTTTGGCGATCGAGAAAAAAAACTTGAAATTATTGCAAATTTGCAAAAAAAATTTTTACATTTTTATTGCACTGTGCCGCTCATTCTATAATTAAATTAAATTGATGCGCGTAACAGTGAATATAATGTGCATGTGGAAATATTCTTTTGATAATAGCTTGGACACAATTTGTCTTACCACTCATCACGCACACCCCATCGCAGTGGCGGCTGGCGCATAAGCGCTGCAGTGCTCCCAAAAAATTGGGCGGGCGAACCTGTATTAGTTATAACTAGTTTTCTTTTACATAATTTTTCCGACATTTCTGATGTTTATAAAAGCGTAACATATTGTTGTGAAAATTCTCCCCCTGTATATCAAAAAATTTGCATATTTTTCTACATCATCCTGTAGAGGACATCAAACCCTACCATTTGACACCTCAATCATCAAAATCCGATCAGTAGAAGCCGAGATATTCGCTTCCGTAATTCCAACACTAACGCCGGTTATATATAGTATTTTATCAAATAATATACAATAGGCGACCAGTGGAATAACCAACCTAATTCGCGCGATCGCTCACTTGTTCCTTATCTGGTCCACACGTACGTGCGCTCAGAGCTCTTTCCAACACCCGCGCGCACCCCGCTACCCCCGTGGCTGTCTTAAACCAATGCGTGATTTTACCAGGCATCGTCGCTGCATTTAAACCAGCGCGAAGGGCGATATGATTTGGTATCTAAACTAATATTATAAAGAGGAAACATTTGTGTTTTTGTATGCATGTTTGTAATGCTTTCACACAAAAACTACTGGACCGATTTCAAAAATTCTCTCACCATTAGAAAGCTGCATTTTCACTGAGTGACATAGGCTATATTACATTTTCAAAAAAAAAAGATATCCCCAATAAAAATGCATTAATGTAACCCAAGGTGTGAAAAAATTAGTCACAAAAAATCTGCCATCGCGTACGCTGCGGAAACTATTGTTGATAGAACAAAAAAATGTTCTACAGTATTATAGAACGTATTAATATCTACAAAAAAGTCCGCGAAACCATATGTTTAACTACTGTAGTTATGCCACTATAACTACTTTTTTACATTTTAAAAGTTAATAAAAGTGCCGACAATAATCAAACCATATTATCCATACCTCTGTATTATTTCTTATCCTATTAAATGATATTTTATTAAAGACCATTTCAATACCAGTAAAATACTTTTTAAATTATTAAAATCGGACATTCCATTCAAAAGATATAACGAATTTAAAAATGTCAATCTAAAGAAAATAATGTTATAATATAATATAGTAGTATTGCGATGGCCATATTCATTTTGTTTGTAATAAATTGACAATCGAAAAATTATAACTGGAATAAGAATAGTATTGGCAGAAGGAATTTAATAACAAGTTCAATGAGAATGAAAAGTAATAGGAAACAGGCCCAGAGAAGCTGTTATAGAAAGAAGTTAAACATAAAGTGATATAAAATCCAAAAATTAAGGATCACAAGAAAGGAAGATTAAATATTTAAGAGAATACACTCACTATTGTATTTATTCAAGGTAGGATCGAAGAAAAGACAACATATACGATACAAATTTTATTAAAAGAATTTAAATAACACTGAGATATTTGAAAGATGACGTTTTTGAAGTAATTTCGACAATGTGTCAAAAGCCAAGTGACAGGAACATTATTAAAATAGCGGGTTACATTCTTTATAAGTTATGTTAAATTAGTAAATGGACTAAACAGATTTAATAAGCGATGAGCCACCACCAGAAAAACGCAAACGTCCAAATAACAGCAGATTTAATCATCGAATTTCGGCTTTAGAGGTGTGTGATGTTATTCTAAATTGTGCAAAAGATCGATTTCATTTTAAAGAGCATCTAGTAGTGGCATCACTTTTTTTTTCGGAATGCTTTGGAGAGTATTGCAGTAAATTTCCTGAGGACTAACTCACTTCCGCATGCTCCTATTATCCCACCCTTGATAAAGAAAGATTACGAACTGAATTGTCTGTTATTTACTCAAGAACTGATTGTAGATCTTTAAAAGGCGCACTACCTCTTCTAAAATTTTTAATAAAAAACAATCTGGGAGATACGTTGAAGGAGACTAGAAAATTATTAGAAATTGTAATAACAACTCCCATGACAACATCAGAGGCCGAACGATGCTTTTCAACACTAAATCGAATTAAGACGTTTCTCAGAAATTCAATGACCGAAGATCGTTTAACATCTCTTTCCATGCTACTTATCGAAAAAAAGTTTATCTCCGAAATAGACAATTTTAATGACAAAGTGATAACAAAATTTGCAAATCGAAAAGAACGTAGAATAGATTTAATTTATAAGAAATAATTTGTTAGTAACGTAGTGCTTAGTGACTCTTATTTTTTTGTGTGACAATTGACAATCGTTCCAGAATTACTTAGAAATTACTTCAGTGCGGAAGGCGAAGAAAGCACGATAAGATCGATGGGAGACAACCTCTTACTGCCCGTGCAAGGTAAATTTTTTTGTAAAACTTGCAGAACACCTTAAAATTTTTAGCACGAGCCGCCACTGCCCCATCGTAACTTTAAGCGATTAGTTTATTGTTATCAGATCCAGAAGGAGAATTTAAAACAGTTCGCAATTCATTCAGCAATGTTTTTGCTAATACATCAACATTATAACCACCCGGCTTAAAAAAAGACCAAAAGCGTTCAAAAATTTGTCCATTAAACACGTATCGAATAATAACAACCATTTGCTGATTATTATAGGTGTCTGTAGTTTCATCGGCCTCCAAAGCAATGAAATTTGCAGATTTAATTTCTTTTAATATTTCCTGCTTGTAAATTTGCCACATTGCATCTAGCAATTCGTTCTGGATTGTTTTTGAGGCGCCTTTAAACACTTGTGAACCTTTCATATGTATTGTAAGCACAGCGTCTAATTCAGCTGCAAAGTTGATTAAGCCTACATAAACACCTGGGTTTTCCGACGTCAATATCTCATCAATGATGAGACATTGACGCCATGATGAGTCATCATGGCCTCGTAACGCCAATTCAAAATCTCCGCAAAATTTTATACACATAATTAACTGGCACAAAATATGACGACTTTTTTTCACATCTTCGTTGTACTTAATTTTATGTCGCAAATAAGCACTGTCTAACTGTTCACGTATGTCCACTTTGCCTAGAACACTAAAATCCAAGCATGCATTCATGTTAGAAACGGAATTTTCGTGTTTCTTTGCCCTCTCTGTGAAATGTTTTAAATCATTCAACCCTTGTTTATTCCACGCACTAACCTCTTTCTTAAAAATTAAGCAGATAAAATAAAATAGTTTATTTGTTAGTTTACATCCGCACATCCACTCATATTTTTCATATATATTTTTATTGAATACTCTATTGTAAGTTCGAGTTTTACTTGTGGAAGTGTAGTTTATTTGAAGATCAGGAATAGGCCTTCCTTTCTTATTAATTAAAAGTTTTTACTCAAATGATAGCGGGTTTTTTAAGATTTTGCACACAATTAACTTCCATCATTAATAATAAACGTCACTTCAAGCCTTTGAAATCGCACACGCGCGGTACGTGCCGAAAACAATGCAGTCGCAATGAATGCACGACGTTAACTGGAGTCGGGCAATTTTGTGCCCCAAACCGACGGTATAAGCGCGTATTGCGAAGATAAGCAGAGCCGGCCGATTCATACTCGGAATAGGTACATCTGACATCGTGCCCCGGAACATAGTTTTTAGCGTTGGCATTTGGGTTTGTGTCTGTGGTGCGGAAGGGAACTTTAATACCATCGTTATAAAAATACGTAAAAATAATAAAATAATGCACTGAATTACATGCGAATTTATTTCTGTGTTTATCTTGGTGGTTGGGTGGGCACGTGCGCTTGTGCCCTTTAATACCAGCCGCCACTGGTTTTCATACTGTTTTTACTTATTTATCTATTTATTAAAGTATGGTATTTAATACTTGGTTATGATACGTTCTTTATTTTAAAATTTTTGAACATATGATTATTTAACAGTATTTTGGAACAGAACTTTCTCAACATCTTATAACTCGCTCAATCAGTTATTCTGCCTCTAGCTTCTTCCTGACCGCGTTTCCTGTCTATTTTATATCCTTCCGAGTCTTCTTTTACGTTCCTGGATCACGGCCATTCTTTTGGTTATTTTACTATACTTTACGCCTGAACCATTCGAGTTCTTTCTATGTCATATCACGAATAAGCTAATGCTAGAAATACGCACGAAGCGAACTGTTGTCATTAAAATCCATGACGTAACAGTTGTAGTACAATTATCTGAGCCTTGTGTCGACTTATAAAATGTACGATAAAGTTTATAGGTATATTTATGTGTAAATTGACAAAATTTAGACATAAATATAACCTATAAACATGATACTGTGAAATAATTCGACAGTATCACGTAAATGTTTTTTCATGCAACATCTAATATTAATATCCTTAATAAAACTAATTGAAATGATGCCAAAATTATAATTTTTAATTATTATTATATACATATAACATACTTCAGATTAATAAAATTATAAATTTAATAATATATAAGACAATTATTTTCGTTGTTATGAGACTGGCAACACAGACATTATTGTTTTTAGTTGATGACAAAAGTGGATTGCTTCATGTGTTTTCCTATATTAATATGGTTTCCTCTAAACACTCCTTCTGGACACATCCCTGTCATTTAACGCTTACATTTCGTATCCTTAATATTTCGCATATAGTCTCTACTGTATATACAGGGGGTCCTATAGTAAGGTCTCGTAGTAGTACGTAGTGCAGTGGAAGTAAAGCGCATATTTCTTCTACAAAAATCTGCAATTAGAACAAGATGCCCTATAACTTATAGTCCATACACCATTTGGAGATAATAGACATAACAATAGTTATTTTGAACAGAGTTTGCCTAAGTAAAATGTTTCAGGTTAAAAGAATACAAGAGAGTTTTGTATTTGAATGTTCTGTTACACATTTTGCCGATGAGTGAAAAATATTTAATTCACAAAGTGTTTCTTTAATATAGACAAACCAGTCAATGTTTTCTACCTTTTCCTATCATAAGTACGTCAAAAACTAGGTATTACTTTATCCAAGTATTGTAATCTTTCCAATTAAAAATGACTAGGCTTAATAATTTTTCTAACCGTGATTTACGGGATATATTCTGCGTTGATGCCCAAGAAAATTACAACGGACGTGCTGCTTAGAAGGTATGAGGAACTCAACCGACTCAACCAGAATCATTCCAGACCGAAAAATATTTCAAAGAATATTTAATCAGTTAGGTGAAACAGGTTCGTTTTATAACAAAAATCCTGGCGGACAACCGAAAACTGTAACAGTCGAACAAGAAGAAATCTTGATTAGAATCGCGGAAAATCATAAATTAGGCACTAGGCGTTTGGAAGCTTCTACAGAAATTGGTAAATCAACCATCTCAAGAATCATCCACACAAAAAATTTGTTTCCCTACTATTTTACGCCCGTTCAAAATTTATTAATTATATATTGTCAAAATGTACTAAATAAAAAAAAAACGAAAACCCCATATTCCCGAAAAAGATATTATTTGCAGACAGGGCAACTTTTATAAGACTCGGAATTAGTAACTGGAGAAAATCATCACTATGCTTTGGAAAATCCATACCTACCTAGAGAAAGACGTTTTCAACAAGAGTGATGGAGATTTGCAAGAATGACCTATATTTTACATACAATTTGCTGTTTTCCGACGAGGCTATGTTTTGTTTGAATGGTACCGTTAATCGCCATAATTGTCGATATTGGTCAATAGATAACCCTCATTGGATGCTACAAACGCATACACACAACCGCATAAATTAAACGTTTGAGCTGGTATTTTCAGGAACCGTATTATCGGTCCTTTTTTCATTCATGGTACACCAACCGGACAGAGATATTTAGATCTTTTGCGCGATCGGGTTGTTCATAATAATGAGGAAGATGGGGAACTACCTGTAAGAGTTTGGTTCCACGAAGATAGAGCACTCCCTCACTATGCCCCCAATGTTTTTTAAACGACACATTCCCAAATCGATGGATTGGTCGTAGAGGATTCATTGAATGGTTTCACACGGTCTCCAGATTTAAATCCCCTAGATTTATTCCTTTGGGGTCACTTAAAATCTGTGGAATAATTGAGGAAGTGCAATTAATTCGTGGGGAGGATTTGCCAAATTTGGTAATTCAAAAATTTGTTCGCAGACTTGTATATTGTCAAGATGTGAACCAATATCATTACGAAAACTTTCTTATCTGATATTGATTTTGTTTATATTTTTTACATTCGTTTTTCTTGCTCTCTTAACTAGAAATAATTAAATCATTTCTTTTGAACTATACGACGAATGATTGTTTATTTCAACCTTTCGAGCATTCAAACTTCAATCGTTCGAGAAGCAAGAACGCCCGAGCACGTTATCCTAATGCAAAATGATCCTTTCTTTTGAACTATTTTCACGGACACTTTGGAGAAATTGAAGCAAACAAACCGTTGCGAGTTGTTAGATGACGGTCGTAGTGTTAATGCAGAATTATTAACAGTACGACAGTCATCCAGCACTACATTGTAAATATGTCCATTAATTCAAAGAAATGTAGGAACTAACTTTTTGTTTCGGCTTTTTTTCGGACAACTTTTCCTGGGATCAACTTTTTTCAAAGACCCAAACTGTCGATTGTTTTCGGGCTCATACCAATATAACCAAGTTTCATAACCTGTAATGATAAATTTGTACCATCTCATGTGGTCTTCTTTTTTAACTGGAGTGAAATAGTCGGGCATCCAACAAGAAGAAAGCTTACATGCCTTCAAATGTTTGTGTAAATAGTGTTAGTTGCCTTCACATCAATCTCTAGAGTTGCTTAAATACTCTTTATAGTAACATTCTATCGCCCCTCTTCACTCATATCCCGAACAAGACCTATATTCTTTTCAGTAACAGCCATTTTTGACTTAGGAAAGTGTCGTTTAAGGAAAGTCGACTAGGTTTAAATTAATTGTATTGTCGCTTTGCGATAATTAAGTAATTTGACCTGTTACCCAATACTCAATTAACTTTCTCAAACCAGTCTTTATAGCTTAAGCCACGTTTGAAATTGTAAAAGATTACACTGAGGTGTAAGAGCGTGATCGAGATAATGCTCTTTGTTTAATTCCATGATATCTTGGTCATTATCTTTAAGCTTGAAATTACTAGGTTATAATGTTAAACAAAAATTTGTAGCAAAATATAATTGCCTACTAAAGAGGTTAAATTGAAAGAGCCCTCGTATACACACACACTTATCAAGATATTTTCATTTGTATACGTATAATTCCTTTCTTCAAAATTTCGATGACGTAAAAATATTTTAATCTCTAACTTTCTAATATGAAAATATCGCCTTTTTTATTTCGGGAACTTCCTTCAATTTTGAATGTATCGAAACATTTAAACTAATTTCTACTTAATAGTCGATCTTATAAATAAAACGCATAAAGATTGTATTGTATATTAGTTTTATGGATATTTTGTACAGCTAATAATAATAAACTTCCTCGTAGCATAAGATTTATTAATCCTAGAAAATGTATAAACTTCCGTAGAAAAAATAAACTTTATGTTTACAAAAAGAAGGTGTATCAGGTTAACAAATATACTAAATGCCAAAATATTCAGTATCTAACACTAGATATTTTTTATGAAACTATTAAATCCTAATACAACTTCAAAACTAACAGTTCAGAAATACATAATACGACCTTCACCATTCCAAACATAGCTACTCGTATAATAAGATGAAAGCATTTAGAAGCTAAATTTAAGACATTGCTATTACAAAAATAGAAGCAACCATTAATGCCATTAAGGCTAGAATGTATTAGTAGTGTTATTACTGCATTTCTTAACGCAACTCGCTAATAATAATAATATAATAAAAATTATATATACAGGTGTCCTTGAAATAAAAAGACAACGTATGAAAAATGGAAAGATGTATTTATATAGAATATGAATCCAAAATATTGTGAGTCAATTACTACACGAACCCCAATATTAAACACCCGCTAAAAAATTTATTATGTGCCGTCCATGAATTCAAGATATTCAGAATATAAATATGTACCTCTATTGAAGTTACAAACACACACCGTGTGTTTACATACCAACAGCTGTCGATATTATGAAAGGTATAATATCCTGTATGCTAAAGTCAATACCTCGTATAAAATCAGCTTTTTAATACATTCAAGTAAATATGTAATTAAAAATTAAATCGGTGTTTGATTTATTTACAAACTAATTTTAAAAATTATACTAAAATTTCATGTGTATAACGAGAATGTTTTGTTTGGTAGAGACATGTGAATACGTATGTTGGAATCGGAATACCCCATTGTATTCAAAGGCGGCAATGTTTATAAACACATGCGATAAGTTTTCTTATGATAAGTGTTCAATAACCTGAGTCAGCTGTTTATTTATATAAATTTATACTTGTAAATTCTTAAAGCTGATATACTTAAAAAACATGCAAGATATATGCCTTACGTGCATTTAAGTTACAATCTATTACCTTTAATCCAAAAATTGTAACAATCGACAACAGAACGAACTTGAAGCGGGATATGCAATAACTTGTTATTGTATATCTCGCTTCAAGTTCGTTCTGAAAATGAATAGTCTTGACTATTCATTTTATTATTGTGGTTCACCTTTAAGTTTCGTGTACAATAGTATTTATGATAGGTATATTCAGTAGCGTACCACAATTTTTTGAGATATCTTTGTCATTTTTTTTTCTCGCTTACGGGAGGGAATTTTGGGAAAATATTCTATATAATGGTAATCTTTCAATTTACATATACCGGGCGTCCTTGAAATAAAAAGACAACGTATGAACTTTTTATTTCAAGGATACCCGCTATATGTATATGTATATATATATATATATATATATATATATATATATGAAAAATTTTGTGAAAAACTTATCTGTGCGGAATGTGCATATATCGATATTTCACTGTTTTTTACAGATCATCAGTGCACCTTACCGAAGACAGACATGTTATTCACTTCTATACTACGTGTATATATACGAACTGTAATGAACTTCATGTGTATGAGAATTAATAATTATTAAATATATATATATATATATATATATATATATATATATATATATGGAAGGATGATGTTTTTTTTTTTGGGGGGGGGGGAATCCAGCAAAATTAAACTCTATTACTTAAGTCAGTTCTTTATTTTTTCATTCCAATATTTCGCACCGAATTCGTATGCTTCATCAGGGGTTAAAATGTGAACTGGTTTCTTTTGGAGAAATTACTCGTCTTAATATTTATAATGTTTTCAATATTCTAAATTTATACTAGTAATATCAACGGCGTACACATTATTTATTCCGAAATTACATATTAAAAACAGGACAAACACATTTAAAAGAGAGCCACAACACATGTTATTGTCACAAAATTCATACATATAATGTACATATAATTATACATATACATATAATTATATGTATGAATTTTGTGACAATAACATGTGTTGTGGCTCTCTTTTAAATGTGTTTGTCCTGTTTTTAATATGTAATTTCGGAATAAATAATGTGTACGCCGTTGATATTACTAGTATAAATTTAGAATATTGAAAACATTATAAATATTAAGACGAGTATTTTCTCCAAAAAAAAACCAGTTCACATTTTGACCCCTGATGAAGAATACGAATTCGGTGCGAAATATTGGATTGAAAAAATAAAGAACTGACTTAAGTAATAGAGTTTAATTTTGCTGGATTCCCCCCCCCCCCAAAAAAAAACATTATAGTTCCATACATGTTCTAACGGCAAAGACTCCTGGTCTAATTATATACGGGGTTGGGCAAAAGTAACGCATCAGTCGAATAATTCCGTAAATATAAACTTTAGAACAAAATGTTGTTAACAAAAGTTTTTTGACAAGTTATTTTGTATTGGCTTCAATCATTTGTTTTTTTTCATGATGATTACATATGACAGCCAAAAATTTTTTTATTTTTTTAAATGGAAATAATATTATTTTTTAGACAATTCGGAATCTTTATTAAGTTCTGAATATGAATGCGTACTATTTTCATGGGGTTAGATAATAAAAATATTGAGAAAAAAATAAAATTTAATAAAAGTAAACAAACTACAAAATTAATTAAATGCTCAAAGTGACGTCCTTCTATGACCTGACAGTTCCTAAACGTTCCCAAAAATGACGAATTGTATTTTGTAAACTATTAGGTGGTATGGCTTGTATCTCACGAGTAATTTTTGCTCTCAAATCCTCTAGGTTTCTAGGTTTCTCCTTGTATACTTGCGACTTCAAGTGTCCCCAAAGAAAGAAATCCAATGGATTTAAATCGGGAGACCTAGCGGGCCAATCAATAAAACCCCGACGTCCAATCCAACGACCGGGAAAAATTGTGTCTAAATATTGTCGAACATTAATAGCATAATGTGGTGGTGCTCCATCTTGTTGAAACCATAGATTACGGTTTGGCATGCTTGGTTTATTGTCGTTGGGAAATAAAATCAACAGATCTGGTACAATATGGTTACGCAATAAATGTAAGTAACCATCACCATTTAGGTTGTGTTCCAAGAAGTACGGACCTATGATTCGTTGCCCAACAATGCCAGCCCACACATTAAGTTTGTGGCGATGCTGTGTATGATTTTCTAGCATCCAATGTGGATTCTCAGTCACCCAATAACGGTAGTTATGCCTATTTACAAATCCATTTAGACAAAATGTAGCTTCGTCACAAAATACGATGTTGTTTAAAAAATTTGGATCGTTATTGGACAATTCCATTATTGTTTCACAAAATTGTAATCTTCTGTCCGGGTCATCTTCGTTAAGTTCATGCAGTAGGTGTATCTTATAGAGCTTGTATTTGTTCGCTTTTAATATTCGTCTAATAGATCTGCTACTCATATCATTTTCTAATCCTAGTTGAGTGGTTGACGTAGTCGGATTTTCCGTTACAGCAAGTAAAACATGAAGAGATAGGTCTTCATTAGGGATTTCTTTTGGTCGGCCAGCTTTAGGTATATCTCTAACATCGCCCATTTCTCTAAATTTAGTAACCAATCTCGAAACTGTTGATTGAGCTATAGGATCTCGATCCAAATAAACATTATTGAATAAAGTTCAAACTTCGTGATGTGAACGTTGCCTGTCACCATATCCGACCATCATAAGAATTTCTATTCTTTCTTTAGTAGTTAATTTTACCATTTTCACACAAAACACGTATTAAAAAAAGCAAGTTTTACGATGGAAACTATTTGATTGTGAAACGTCAATAATTCAATGACAGTAAAAAAATCTACAATTTCCAAAGCAATCTACAAAACACTGCACTAGTCCAAATGTACGTTTATTAAATTTTATTTTTTTCTCAATATTTTTATTATCTACCCCCATGAAAAAAGTACATATTCATATTCAGAAATTAATAAAGATTCCGAATTTTCTAAAAGAAAATATTATTTCCACTTAAAAAAAAATTTTGCTGTCATTTGTAATCATCATGAAAAAAAAAGCAAATGATTGAAGCCAATACAAAATAACTTGTCAAAAAACTTTTGTTGACAACATTTTGTTCTAAAGTATATATTTACGGAATTATTAGACTGATGCGTTACTTCTGCCCAACCCCGTATATATATATATATATATATATATATATATATATATATATATATATATACGTATATATATATATTGTAGTGACACAAATTGAACACATCAATTATCTATATCAGAAGCAAGAAGAACACAATTAGAATTAGTAATATATAGTTAAAAATGGTAATTTTAATTTCAAGATTTGCCAGATGCTAAGTAAATATTGCGTAAAAACTCAAAATATTTAATCTAATAAGTTAGGAGATCTAAATATACTCAGAAATTCTACAAAAATTTTCTATTTCGATTTATAAAGTAAAATCAGTTATTTATTATACAACTAAAGATTAAAAAAGGTATAGAATATAGTGAGAGAAATATAGAAAGTGCTGTATTATTGAAAATGTCAAACGCGCAAAATGTTATATTTGTACATGCGCATAGTTCATTAATTAACGTTAGGATCTAAATAAGGAATATTTGTAAAATCAGATTCGAATTTATAAGATATATTGAAATAATGCAAACATTTAATTTATTAATATTAAATTAATAAATTAATAGTAAAATTTACAGATATGGATATTGAAATACCAGCTATGGAAAATAAGTATACGATATCGGCGTCTTTTCCACGAAAGTGAAAATAAGGACGCCGTATTTTTATCAGCTCCAAGAAATATTTATAAAACACCGCAAAAATAATAAATAAATACCTGAAAAGTGTATTCACAATTAAATCCCGACGCCCAGCAATTTTTGACCAACAATCCAGATAGCTACAGCCCGAATTGAGGTTATAAATCTCCGAAACCGATAATTTACAATCCCGCAGTCAAAAAAAACTTTTTTTCCAGTTGAAACTGCACCTTTTCCTGTTGCCGAAGACATCATACTCTATCCTGAAACCTTAGACGCATCCAGATATAACATTTTATCATTTATCATATGTCTAGGCATTTCTTTATAAACATTCAAGATCATCAATAATCATCTATAAATTATATTAAAATCACTAAATTATTTCAATATACCACCGAAAATAAATTTAAAATAACATATAAACGTGTAATAGTTACGATTTAGCGTCAATATGCAAGTCAATTCTTGATTATTCAATAAATAAACATTCATTTATATTGTAGGTTAGATTGTATCTATACGAACGATTTAATACACTATTTATTTTGCTGACCGCCTCTTCTCTTTAATCTAATCGCATAGATGTGCACAAATGTGGTAATAATATTCAGTGCCAACGAATAAAGAATTAAGTACATACATTGAACATATTGTTTTATTTATATTTAAATTATTGATCTAATATACTTAAACGACAGAATTATTTATGTCTTGAACCTGCCCATTAAGAATACTCATGTATTTAAGCATATTAGTCTACCATTTCACCCTGAGATTACATATTTATATTAATATTGACGCAATGAGTACAAAAGTGGACTATGTATATGGAAGTACCAATTAACTTTGTATAATATTATTTATTTTTAAGATACAGCTAAATTTGTCCCGTCTCAATTGCCTACCTGAAAGTGGGGCTTCAAAGAGTATTAATGATACTGAATTATAAATGAAGCAATGTCAGGTAGTAATTATAAAATAAAAAATTCTAAAATAGATTCTCTAAGTGTAGTTTTCTTTAAACTATTTAATAAAATATTTAAGTTCAATTTCGCAATTGTAATTAATATTTCATCTAATTTTGGATAAATTTAACAAGTAAGAAAGTTTTAATTTTTTAGTAATTAAAATACATATAAGGGTTGTTATGGGTTGAATTTGACTGCTGTATTTTTTCTGTGTAGCGCACACATACGTTTGAATTATTAGTAAAATTGGTTTCTTAAAACTACATCTACCTTTTTCCATATTATATTGCTTGTCACATACTTTTGACTGTCTAGGTATATGTCGTAGAATCTCCGATATTATGTTAATTATTTTCCTACATTTAGGATCGTTCTGCTTGTATCAATATCCTACACCTTTATTAAGACTTATTCTGTATGACGATGTTTGCTATGGTAACGGTTACTATGGCAACAGTTGCTATGGTAACGGTTGCTATGGCATTGGTTTCCATGGCAACGTTTTCTATGGCAATGGTTTCCATGGCGACGGTTGCCATGGCACCGGTTGTCATGGAAACAGTTGCTATGATAACTGTTTCTATGGTAACTGTTGCTATGGCAACAGTTACTATGGTAACGGTTGCTATGCCAACAGTAATTAAAAGATATTTAAAGGGGAAATTAAGATATTTAAATATTATGCTCGAGATACAATGCATTTCTAAATTTCTAGACTGAGTACGTATCAAAAATTAACTATAACTACTTTATTACAGATAGCAAAAATCGAAAATACTATAAGATTTAAAAGTTTCCCACGCCCCAAATGAATAGAAGAATTCAAGATACATTTTAAATTATTATAACTTTTTAACAAATTAAGTTAACAACATAAATGAAATCTAATTGCTTTAGAAATGAGATTTAGTATGCACAAAACCAGTTAACCAGTGGCACCTTTTGCCATGGCACCCGTTGCCATCGCAACCGTTGCCATAACATCCGCTGCCATAGAAACCGTTGCCATTGCAACCGCCGCCATGGCGATGGTTGCTATGGTAACGGTTGCTATGGCAACAGTTGCTATGGCAGCAGTTGCTATGGCAACAGTTGCTATGGCAACAGTTGCTATGGCAACAGTTGCTATGGCAACAGTTGGTATGGCAGCAGTTGCTATTGCAACAGTTGCTATGACAGCAGTTGCTATTGCAACAGTTGCTATTGCAACAGTTGCTATGGCAACAGTTGCTATGGCAACGGTTACTATGCCTATGGTTTCCATGGCGACGGTTGCCATGGCACCGGTTGTTATGGAAACCATTGCCACGGCGACGATTGCTATGGCGATTGTTTCCATGACAACCGGTGCCATGGCAACCGTCGCTATGGAAACCATTGGCATAGTAACCGTTTCCATAGCAACTGTTGCCATAGCAACTGTTGCCATAGCAACTGTTGCCATAGCAACTGTTGCCATAGCAACTGTTGCCATAGCAACTGTTGCCATAGCAACTGTTGACATAGCAACTGTTGCCATAGCAACCGTTACCATAGCAACCGTTACCATAGAAACCATCGCCATGGCGACGGTTGCAATGGCAACGGTTTCTATGGCAACGGATGTTATGGCAACTGTTGCTGTGGCAACGGCTGCGATGGCAACGGGTGCCATGGCAAGAGGTGTCACTGGTTAACTGGTTTTGTGCATACTAAATCTCATTTCTAAAGCAATTAGATTTCATTTATGTTGTTAACTTAATTTGTTAAAAAGTTATAATAATTTAAAATGTATCCCTTATTTTATGATAACCCGGACGTTTTTTTATTTCTTTGCATTGCATCTATATTCACTTCTGCGCTCTTGAATTCTTCTATTCATTTGGGGCGTGGGAATCTTTTAAATCTTATAGTATTTTCGATTTTTGCTATCTGTAATAAAGTAGTTATAGTTAATTTTTGATACGTACTCAGTCTAGAAATTTAGAAATGCATTGTATCTCGAGCATAATATTTAAATATCTTAATTTCCCCTTTAAATATCTTTTAATTACGATTTTATTTCACAGCATAAATATTAGGTTGTAATTTTACAATATTTCTTTCCTTTATTTGATATCTTGCTTTGGTTATCTGAAATCTATTTTTAATCAGAGAATAGGTTGGACATTTTCTTATAAATTACCTTAGTTTCGTTTTGTAACATTGTATGGTTCATAACTTATTAGAAATTATCCATCATTTTAATTTTGTATTATATTTAATAATCTATGAATATACTGTATGTACAAAAAACTCGATGTGAGATTTACCCAAGATCTTAGATAAATTAATTCTTTAAGTTAAGCCTATTATTTTTATTTTAATAATTATTATTCAATCTTTTCTATATGTCAATCATATTTTTTTACTTACTATACTGGGCGAGTCTTTAATTCATGTCCAATCATTACTTTGGTATCAATGAGATTCGTGTATCTATTTTGCTTTAATTATCAAGTTGGTCAATGATACATAGTTATTTTGATTCATTAATTTTGTGACTTGAATGTAAATTTTTGCATTATTTTAGTCTTGCGGATTTTATTTAAATCATTCACATTGTTTTCGTGTTACTTAAGATTTGTTTTTCATTGTTTTGTTATTATTTCACACGATTATAATCTTGTATTTATCACTGTCACGTCATCGAGCGCTCGCAGAGTCGTATAGCAAGTTTGCCGTTGATGATTATTCTTGTCTTGTTGTGTTACTGATTTATTCGTTGTTGATAAACTCTTTCTTGTTATTGTTATTACATTTGTTGTTTTATTGTTATGTTAACAACGATACACGTACTATTACGATCAAAAAATAAGGGACAAGTCTTAACACATAAATTCGTCATATTTTTACATTGTAAGTCTGATTTCATCTACTCAACGAACGTCATGTCACATAATGTCATGTAATGTCACACAAATGTTAGTCAAGCGTTATTTAATATTGAGCTTTTATTTTTAATTAAATAAATTGGAAAATATTAATACATATAATTATTTTTTATTTATTAATTTATTAACTAATATTTTATTACAGATCCATTATTATCTATTACACTTTGTAACTGTTTTCTGAATGACAACGCTATCCGTCTCACTAAATCGATATCTAAATTTTCCCAGTGGTTTTCCACCGTTTCCCACGACTCTTCACTATTTGCTGGTCTAAAATCACTTTGGTATATTTGCTTAACTAACAATCCCCAAACATTCTCAATGGGATTAAGATCGGGAGTACGTGCAGGCCATGGTAATACATTAATATTATGCTCCTCCAGCCAGTTCTTCACAGTTCTTGAAGTGTGAACAGCACAATTGTCCTGTTGTAATGTAAAGTTATTTCCATGAATTCGTGTTACGGAAGGATATTTTTTAATATATTCCTATACACGATGGAGTTGAAACGATTCTCTACTCTCCAGCATACACCTTGGCCTTGTGCGTTAATCCATCCTCAAATATTCAACGAAAAACGGCCAGTAGAGCAATTACGATTTAAATATTGATCATCATACCTACAATTTTCAGGCCTATATACACGAACACGACCGTTCTTATGGGACTGAAAAACTTTTCCGTCAGTGAAAATGACATTATCAGAAATCTTGCTGCTTGTTCAGGTATTGATTAGAAAATATCATTCGTCGCCTTATATGTTCTTCTGTTAATTCTAATTTATAAGCCGCTGCATAATTTTTTAAGCCATCGTCTCCAATACGACGCCGTGCGACGCAAGCAGATAATGGAAAATTTGTCATCTGAACAGCTCTACTGGCGGTATCAAAAGGATTTTCTAGTAAATACTGAAACAAATTCTGGTACTGGTCATTTGTAGAAGCCTTGTGACGACCTGAGCCACGTTTTCTAATGAGCAAGATATTATTTTGCCATTTACGGTAAATATTGTGAATGTTGCTTTTACTAACATTTAAATCAGCGGCCACAATTCGCAAAGACCAACCATTATCCAGTAAAGTAACTGCTCTTGATTTGCATTCAATACTCAAATGCGTTCTCATAATGAAAATTATTCGTTAAATGACAAATACAAACTGACATTGGTGACATTTCATAAATTGGCAAATCATCATTTTATCATCAAGTAGACTTTACAATGTACAAAAATAAGTGTCCCTTAAATTACGATCGCAACCGTACATACCTATGATTTAGTCAAGTTACCGTGGGCAGTGTCTATGTTCACTGTAACGGCTAAACAGAATTGGCTGTAACAGAATTTAAGCATGGTGGGTCCTATTTAAAAGAACTTTCCCTTCGCTCGCCTCTAGACCGAGCTGGTCTCTTAACCGAAGATCTCCAGGGCAATCATGATATTGGGGGTAAGTTGTTAAATCGTAAGTAGGTATTAAGTTGACTACGCAAGTGCAGAACTATTGCTCGTAGGGGCATATAGCAAATTTTAAATTTGCGAGACATACCTACATGGGTAGACGGTGTGGGTGTCCGTTCCTTTTTAAATTTCCCGCGTCGTAAATTGAAAAGCCACACTGCTCTCGCCAACTACCATCTGTCGATAGACTACTGTCAGACTACTGTTGAGAAAGTTACGCCATTTAATTAAAGTTTGACAGCCATTTAAAAGACACAACCTCGTAGATTTTGGCGAAAATGGAAGAGAGTGAATTCCATGTGCTCATCAAGCATTCTTTTTGCGGAAGAAAACCATCACTCAAACCAAAGCTAAGCTTGATAAATGCTATGTGACCAATCGAGGTCACTACACCCGAAACAATTTAAAAAAATCCACAATATGATGACCGATGGGAGATTGAAAGGGCGCAACATTGTAGAAGTCATAGGCATATTCTATGGCTCAGTGGCTTTGATATTGAAATATCACTTGCGTATGAGAAAGCTATCCATCCACAAGATGGGTAACGCGTTTGCTCACAATTGATCATAAACGCGATCGTGTGACAACTTCGAAGGAGTGTTTGGCGTTCAACTGCAATCTGGACGAGGTTTTGCGCCGTTTTATAACCGTGGACGAAACGTAGAGACCAAGTGGAGACCTGAGACCAAGCAGCAGTAGAAATACTGGGTTTTGCCGAACAAATCGGCACCGAAGAGGGCCAAGTTGAGTCAGTCGGCCAACAAGGTCATGGCAACAGTTTTTTAAGATGCACGCGACATAATCAACATCGATTATCTTCAAAAGGGAAAAACAATCAATGGCAAATATTACAGCGATTTATTGGACCGGTTCAACGGCGATTTGAAGAAGAAAGTGCTCTTCCATTAAATAATGCATGCGTACACCCGCGCGTAGTCGCCATGGCAAAATTTCATCCGGCATATTCTCCAAACTTAGCTTTCCTGTTTGCAAACCTGAGAAATAGTTCGACGGAAGGAAATTTGGCTCCAATAATAAAATAATCGCTCAAACAAACGCCTATTTTGAGATCCTCAATAAATCTAATTATTTGGAAGGGATAAAAAAAATGGAGGAACGTTGGACGAAGTGTATTGAGCTCAAACGAAACAATGTTGAGAAATAAAACGGTTTTTTTGGGCAAAAAAAATCTTATTAAAAAAATCGCGAACATAATGATAAACCGTCATATTTGAATTAATTTTCAATTAAAATAATAGAAATAACGGAACGTTATCAAATACGTATAATTTAAACATAAAGAAAACAATACTAAGTTTAAAATTTTAACACATTAATTTATTAACCGAATATTTCAAAACATAATAAACCAAAACATAAAATTTTAATTTACGATCATACCCGCCCCCACAGTTTAAAAAATATTTAAAAATTTGGGACACGCATATATCTGAAATGTGAAGACTATTTTCGAATTGACATTTAGTTTCTGTAATATTATAGTAATATATCACCTGTTACAGTTTACGTAATAAGTATAACTTATATTTCATCAATATATGCGACTATTAGAATAAATTTTAGAATATTATATTGCATCATCAACCAATGAAATTTCCCCTCCTCTCAAAAAAGTAATCTTACATCACATTGACGTTAAGGCACGACTCATTCTCATGTTATTAATAGGCACACATGTATGTGAAACGAGGAAAATGCTTAAGAGAGGCCTTTTTGATTTTATGCAATTTTCGTTAGTGTAAATTCTGATGGAAAACAGTCTGGCGCACTGCCACGATTAAATACTGTGCGCAATATTTACGTTCAGTTCTTCGATAGCCTGGTCAATTAGCTCTTGCTGTGTTCGTTTTGATAGACTGTTGCGTGAATGTTTTTTTGGAACATGTAATGTTAGTGTACAAAATTACAAACACGAAACGCTAGCGGACTATCTGTGATCTCAGTAAACCAAAACTGCAAAAGTGATTTCATTTATATATATTTTGCGTCATATTAATTACTATTAAAATGAAAGGTAAATGGATTTAATGTTTTTACTAATTAGTTTTCAGTATCTAGATAAACTAAAAATCTTACTAACCAATTAAAAAACACAATAAATTCAAACTAAATATTTCAGAATCCTTTCAAAAAAATCTGTGTTTTCTCTATTTATTCCAAAATTTCAATGCCTTTGATTTTCTTCAATATCCAAACTATTCAAAGAAGTGTTTTTAACAATATTAAAATTGAAGGCAAAATAAATCGTTTCTATTAAGCAATAAATTTCACATCGTTCTTCATTTTCTTCACTTCAATTTATAAAATTTAATTTTATTTTAATTTTTATTTGTCAAATTCTTTATAATAAATTCAATAGTCAACAATCCTGAAAGTTTCTTAAGAAAAATCTTATCAAGATAAAAACAGAACTTCGAGTAATTGTAGCTATTTATTACTCTTTACAAATTTCGATTAATATATCCTAAATATAGAGGAGTTATGACTATTAACTCGTTACAAGAGGGTATCTAAATAATTCTATTTTTTTCCGGGTTTCGCCGCGTGGTAGTTGCAAGATTCAACATTTCGTTTTCCCTCCTGTTAGCTTCTTCAGGTTCTACTATTAGACTGATCTTCTCCGTTGTCATTTTTTTTTACATACGGTATGTAACAATTTAATTCGTGGAATGCACATTTAAGAAATATGCACGTGGACCTGTACACATACACAGACTTTAGCGGTCTTTCCCTTTCTAGAAGCAGGCTTAAAACTCCTTCGACCGTGTATTTACATCCGTTATTAACGTTCTCAAAATCATACATTGATGACCCTTATTAATGCATGATTTTCTGTTAATGAACGATTTTGATGGTTTCCATGGTAACCAAGGAAATCAACAAAATCAAACAACAAGTTAATACAGCTAAAAAAATTCTTTGTGAAACTACAACACAGGCTTGTCATACAACTCCTTCTACCGACGCTGAAATAAATTCTGTGACAAATATCCAAAGTAGTGAGGTAAACTTACATTCACAAAACCATACAAATTCTAATGCGTGTCCAATTACTTTTAATAATTGTAATATTTCGACTATGAACATATATAATTATAATAATGATCATTAATAAATAAAAAAAAAGTTGTAAACTGTTTTTCTCCACTTTAGAAAAATATACGGTCGACGGAAAAGTATTGTAACTAACTCTTACATTAAAATGCGATTAATGATCTCGAACATTAACGCGCTCGCTGCGCTCACGCGTTAAAATATCTCGATCATTAATCGCCTTCATTAATGTACTTGTTGCTTAAATAACTATTTCTGGAATACTTACTATGTGTCTCACATTCAGGAAGTTGTTTGCATTTTATTACTATTTCCTCTATGGAAAAGCAAAACATATGTATAGCAAGCGCCAATTAAGTTGGCGCGAGGAGGGGGTGCGCATAAGCCGTTTTTAAAAACGTCCACCCCCACTACTCAAGTAATTGTCAGAATACATTTGTCATTGATGTTTGACGGAACATAATGTTTTTACTAGGGGATCATAAAGTAATACACGCTCAGAGGTTAGAATTATCTGACATTTGATGTAAAACCAAATACAAATCTCCCCACTACTTCTAATCCTGCGCGAACTTACCCCTCCTCGCGCCAACTTAATTGGCGTTTGCTATACGTAATAATTTTACTCCAGAATTAGACAGAGAATTAGACCGAAAATGAAATTTTTGTATTAAGAA
This sequence comes from Melolontha melolontha, assembly GCA_935421215.2. Lineage (NCBI taxonomy): Eukaryota > Metazoa > Arthropoda > Insecta > Coleoptera > Scarabaeidae > Melolontha > Melolontha melolontha. The sequence goes on from OW285235.1 coordinate 180,912,005, forward strand.
TCAAAGTTTATATATATAAGCAAGTTTATATATATAGCAACTTAATTACTTGACATTTATATCCTGTCATTTATATTTTGTATTCTCTTGATAAAGGCGAACTGCCGAAACATGTAGAGTTTTTTAAATACATATATTTTGAAGTAATATACAGACCTTTAATCGCCTACTGATTAGGTTTACCATATCATACCAAGGTCACGAAGTTATTATATATATATATATATATATATATATATATATATATATATATATATACCAAATGTTCCTGATTTTAGTTTACAGACTGCAACTCCTTACCCGATATATCTACGAACAAATGTTTGAAATAAAAGTTGCTTTACCTCTTAATGTCTATAGAATGACGTATTTAGTTTTGCATTTAGTTATCGCCTTGTAGGTCATTTGAACTACAACTTTTTTTTTAATGGAATCCTATATTTTTTAATTCAGCATAATATTAATCAAGAAGACGTAAATAATTTTCGTCTGAATAACTTTTTCGATACTTTTGTAATTTAAGGTGATTTAATGTTTTCTAAATTCATTAAATATTTTATTAATATAATTTCAATTATAATTTTCATTAATAATATTCAATTACCTATTTAATATAAATAATTAAAATATTTTAATATAGAGATGACATTTTTATGTTATAACTGTACCGCATGTTTTGCGAGAGTATAATACTGGGTTATGTCGATTTATAATATAATTAACATTTGAAAATAAAGAGAAATTATTAAAATTATAGAATGTATTAAAATTAAGTTTAGCAATTTAAGAACAATTAAAAAAGTTGATACTATTTAAAATAAGTCAATTAAATGAAATACAGACAAAATTAATACTAATTTGGAAAAGTAAAGAAGATGCCCTGGAATAACAAAAACAATTAATGATTGGCGTCCTTTTACACATATTTTTTATGCTCCGAGATATTGTTTCATAAAACAAGAAATATATTTTACTACCCTTATTCAAGTGCTAAAACGTTTGCCAAAAAATCAAAAACCCATAGAAATAAATTATAAGCATCAAACGTCCCTGTTCACCTTGAAAACTCCAGATCCCACATCCCTGGTCTCACTCAAATCTTCCAAACCTGTTATCCTACTATTGTCGGTACTTGACCCGCTAATAGAAACAAATCGCCGATGAAATCTATATATCCACCTGTAATATTTATCTATTCAAAAGGTCATTTTAAACAAACAAAGCTAGCATTCTATACAACAAAGTTCTTACCTCTCTTATAATTCATTAGGGGAACTTTAATAATATACTTTTCTTCTCTGTTCACTTTAACGACATTTAACGAAATAAATAATCCTTCACTTATACCGTACGTGACCTAGTTTTAGCATTTATAGACACGCAAATTACATACTCATAAATAGTTTTTTTTTACTTATGAATTTAGTTGCCCAAAATTGTAATAAAAATTCTGGTAATTTATTTAAAATATACCAATTTATATCTTTTACAAACTCAATCTTTTCATTTATGATTAGGGTGGTTCAGTCGAGTAACATCGTCCAGGCGCGCGTATATATATTTTGTCAGTCGCCGCCGAACAACATTGCGCTTCACTCGTGGAATGTTACTCCAATAAACCTCTCTATTTATGATATATATAGTAACGTTAGATAATTAATCAGCACATGAATCCACCTAGAACCCTAAGATTCTCGTGCTCAATAATTATATATATATATATATATATATATATATATATATATATCATAAAAATTGTTGGGGAATCCGGCAATAGAAACCTTTAATTAGTCAATTAGAGTCCTTTATTTTATACCTTATATTTCGCTCTGTAGATTTAGAGCTTCATCAGAGGTCACTTTAATCAAAAGAAAATTACAAAAGCGAACTATTTGTTGTGAGAGATATATTTATTTAAAAAAAAAAAACCGGTAGAGAACAAGAACTCCACGTAATACAAACAAAACGTACTATTAATTAAAAATTGTTTCTTTAAAAGCTTATTGTTATTACATATTAAAACCATTTAAAAAATCCTCGAACAATCGAAGGTTTCGCTGTCTGAAGGAGGGGTGGCTTATCCTAGTCACTCTCCGTTTCATGCCCAGAATGAGGTTTATTTTTTGGCTTTTTGAATGATTGGAGTGGTAGTTTAATAATCTATTAGAATTACTAGGCTTTCTATACCAGTCTATTAATATTCTGTTACTATCCCTAATGACTTTGGTGTCTAGGAAAGGCACACCACCCCCACACTCGCGTTCAAGGGTAAATTGTATGTCAGGATGGAAAGAGTTGAATATTCCCAAAACGTTGTCTATTTCAGATCTCGCCACAGACGATATTAAATTGGGTTTTTATAACTACAATCCGTTACGTACTTATTTTAGTAAAACTAAGGACTTGACACCTTTGCCTTTCCAGTCGAACGTTGTATATAGCATTCCTTGCAATGAATGCAACATAGTTTATATAGGTCATACCTCAACTTGGTTAAAAACCAGACTTACTACACATAAAAGCGACGTTCGAACTGGGAAGAGCAGATGTGCTTTGTCCTCACATATGATCAAATACAACCACAACCCAAATTTTGAGAATGTTAAAATCCTCCAGAGAGTTAATAGTTTAAAATGTAGGGAGTTTTTGGAGATGGTTGAGATCAATAATAATTCTAACGCTATGAATTTCAGATCTGACACAAATAATTTAAGCGCAATATATGCCTTTTTGCTGACATTTTCTCATATCAAAAACTCAAGTCACCAAAATACACAGAATATTAACTCTATTGATGTCATTTAACACATTTGTCCTTCCACAATTTTTTCATATAATTATAATTTTAATTTGGCAATTTCTTTTTAATTAAGTTTAACCTGTTTGTAAGGCAGCACATTATTGAAATTTAGCACGTAACTTTTGAACATCTGTATATATATCGTTAACCTTGACATTGCTTGTTTTTCACCTACTGTACTTTTATCATCGGTTTTGCATATACGAATATGACATTGGTTTTGAAAATTTAATACACTACCGTGTCAACACTTGAGTTGTTAAAATGTAATTTACATCAAGACAAGTAGTTCTTTACTACGTGTTTCCCTTTTTTTAATGTGTTTGCTGAAAAAAGAATTTTTTAAATGGTTTTAATATGTAATAACAATAAGCTTTTAAAGAAACAATTTTTAATTAATAGTACGTTTTGTTTGTATTACGTGTTCTTGTTCTCTACCGGTTTTGTTTTTTAAAAATGTATATATCTCTCACAACAAATAGTTCGCTTTTGTAAGTATTGATCTTTCTTATAATTAGTAGACTAAATTAGCTAAGGTTGTATTTTCTTTTGATTAAAGTGACCTCTGATGAACCTCTAAATCTACAGAGCGAAATATAAGGTATAAAATAAAGGACTCTAATTGACTAATCAAAGGTTTTTATTGCCGGATTCCCCAACAATTTTTATTTTACATACTTGTTTTAACGGCAAAAACTCTTTGTCTACTTATATATATATATATATATATATATATATATATATATTTCGTCGAATGTTTTCGCGGTCGTTTGTTGAAGCGTTGTTCTTCGGGATATTTCGCCGCGTTTGGATGATTTCGTCCTGAGAACGACATACTTTCTTCCTAACGTTTCGATGACATCACTTTCACCTTTTTCTAGAGGATCTTCTCGTTGCAATGGTAACTTCAAGAGTTCTTGAAGTTCTTGAAGTCTCTTGAAGTTACCATTGCAACAAGAAGATCCTCTAGAAAAAGGTGAAAGTGATGTCACCGAAACGTCAGGAAGAAAGTTGTCCTTCTCACATTAATATACTGTCATTTATAATTTAAAATTTTTTGAAAAAGGCATCATTTGTTAGATTATTTTAAATATATACATATTAAAGTAAAACAGACCTTAAATCGCCGCCTAATTAGTCTACTGTATATATATATATATATATATATATATATACATATAAATATACAGTAGATTCAATTAGGCGGCGATTTAAGGTCTGTTTTACTTTAGTATGTATATATGTATTTAAAATAATCTAACATATGATGCCTTTTTCAAAAAATTTTAAATTATAAATGACAGTATATTAATGTCATATTTATATATCTGTAATTGTTAAGGATAACATTAAATTATCCAAATATACATTCAAGTTTAATAATAAAAATTCATGCCTTAGCATTCTCCAACAGCTAGACACCAATTACAGGGGATAGACAAGCCATGTGTTACTATTATATCTGGGAATAGGCAGACATAATAGTAACGCATGGCTTGCCTATGCCCCGTAATTGGCGTCTAGCTGTTGGGGAATGCTAAGGCATGAATTATTATTATTGAACTTGAATGTATATTTGAATAATTTAATGTTATCCATAACAACTACAAATATATAAATATAACACTAATATACTGCCATTTATAATTTAAAATTCTTTTAAAAAGGCATTATTTGCCCCGAAACATGTATGATTATTTTAAATGTATACATATTAAAGTAAAACAGATCTTGAATCGCCGACTTATTGAATCTAAGCTCTCATTGCTAGCGCTAGCTGGCTGTAATTTTAGGAACATGGTCTATCCAATTCCGTATTAGTTTGAATATATGTACATGAATAAAATTAATTTGGAAGAAAAGAAATATCTTCACGGATGTCTTTATATTCTTCACCAGTATGTTCTTCTGTAACTTAGACAATTCCACCTAGACCAACTGCACATATCCATTCCGAAAAGTCACAACTTATTCTACCACTTCTCCTCGTTACTTCAACGCAAAAATATTTTCCTAATTTCGATCACTATTTGCAAGTGTGAAAATTAGACGAACCACGGCTATTACTCGTGTTTCTAAGTTTGTGCGATAACTGGCAAATATTATGCTCATTCTCATGTACTCACCCGTTTAGCTGCTGAACTGAAGAATAATTATAATGCTGTAATTATTCTTCAGTTCAGCAGCTAAACGGGTGAGTACATGAGAATGAGCATAATATTTGCCATTCAGAAAATAATGTTTTTTACATCAGGATAAGGCGCCCTTCCATTCATCCGCTATGACAACAGCTAAATTTGTCTAATTAAGATTCCTCCACCATATTCACCAGTCATTTTTTCTTATTTTCAAACAGAAAAAAATGGCTTGGGTGATAGTCTCAACGAATACCTATTTTGACGAGCTTCCGAATGATTACTTTTTAGGCGGCTTAAATAATTGGAAAGTCGCTGAGTTAAGTATGTAGAATTCTTTGAAAATTGTGTAAAAATTAAATATTTTTTGATACCTTGATACCCGTCAAATCGCCTTCGAATAGGCTTCTATAGCACACATTTTATGTTTATTGCGTATTTAAAATTACAAGTATCGTTACTTAAAAATATAGTTAAGTGATCTCAAATTTATTTTTCATACACCTATTTTTATATCCATCAAAGTATATACATACGTCTTGGTTTAATCAATAAATTCAAAAATCATGTAAACTAAACATCTGTTTTAAAAGAATCATTTAAATAATTCAAACAGAATAAATAGCCTTCATAGAATATCTATTTTTATAAAAACAGTATTTTGTTCGCAAAACGATTTAATATTTACATTACGTAAGTAAAAACCAATTCAAAAGCAGAGTAGTATCACTTCGATTTATTAACACAATTTCTATCAAACTAAATTTTTCAAAATACTCAATGAGGATCGCACACAAACAAATAATTTTAATGCAGGCAACGAAACGTCGAGTGCTGCAATATATATTTTTCGAGGTGACTAATTGTTGAGGCGGACTAAAATAGCATCAAAAACCTAAATTTAGTAGTGCCAGTTTTCCTCTTCCTCGGTTTAAAATTGATATGCGTAAAGGAATAGCTTCGCCTTTTTTACACATTTTCTCTATTTTTAAAGTTAACATAAATTAATAATCATAATAATATCGTTTATTGTCCAACAGATTATATCTAGTTACAGAACAAAATATACAAAGTACATACAAAATAATAATAATAATAAAATAATAACTAAAAAATATAAAAGAAAATTTAGAAAGAAAAAAATGCATACATATTGTAATGGTTCATCTGGTTCTCCACTAATTAATAACAAAGAACAGCAATTAGCATCAAAAAGTCACTGGTATACATAAGATTTATATGTGCACTGGCTTGCAATAAAATCCCGTATAGCTAGTTTTGGGTGTATTAAATTGACCTCTCTGGTGACATTTCTAATTTGACATTAGTCAATTTAAATCAATCAATATTGATGAAAATGTTAAAATTATCTGAATGTGATAAAGTATTAATATTATCAAAACTAGAAGAAGAATGGTCCATAAGAAATCTAGCTAGAGTATTTAATATAAATAAATCTACTGTTTTGAGTGTTAAAAAATGGGAAGAAGATGTTCAGGGTGGTCGAAAATTTCAAATCAGCAACAAGATGAATTTTGATTAGATTATTTAAGAGAAAATCCTTTCAAAACAACAAGAGATGATGTATTTCACACAAATTTTCCAGGATCTTGGCCAACAGCATGCCGCAGAATTACCACTTCCGAATTAAAAAATTTTTCCAAGTGCTAAAAAACAGTTATCTGTAGAAAATAACAATCCAGAGTCTTATTTTCATTAAATTATTTATGTACAACAAGCTCCATTTGTATCCGGACGGCATAGAAAAAGATGCAAAACAATCCTCAAAGCTTTGTTCCATTCTTTCCTTTTATTCTAATCCGAGTAAATAAGAGACACATAGTTTTATGGCACCCCCTGCGGTGACAAGATAACAGAACCAAAGTAATACATATAAACTTTGACAATAGTTACATCAGAATACAGTTTCTATAATTAACACACCCATGAAATCAAGCGTTTCAAAAATAAAGTAGTATAAAGTTTTAGACAATATTCGATTTGAATCATGCTCTTTGTTTGTTGGAAAGAGGATACTTAAGGGTAGATAACTTTTTTGAAGTCGGTTCAGCTTTTTTAAAGTGTATTATATATGCAAACAATAGTTAATGTTTTTACTATAAAAAATATTTTCACAAATTGCAACAGAAAACTATAAATTCCAGAATAAATAAAATAAACAAAAAAATTATTCTAAATATATATCAATTTCAAAATAAAAATCGAAATTCCAAAATAAATAAAATGAACATCAAAGTTATATTGTAAATATATATAATGTTAAACAAAATAAAAATTCTAAAATAAATGAAATAAACATGAAATATATACAAACTTAAAGCAAAAATATGGTATTTTGCAACCTTTCAGGCATAGATGTGACAAGCCTTTGGGAAATTATCCCATTGTTTTCCCAATTGCGTACCATAACACAAGTTCTCAATTGGATTGAGATCGGGTGATTTGGCAGGCCAAGGGATTAATTCAATATCGGGATGATGATGAAGAAACCAATCCCTGACAATGCAGACGTGTGCGCTGCATAATTATCATGCACAAAAGAAATTCTGGTAGGTGCTGGATATAGTATACGTACACTTGGCAGCATTACATCTTCGAGTACCCATCAGCAGCACCCATCCGCGGACTAATGGACACCAACTCTCCTGGTCCTGCGGCTGACATCCAACGTCAAAATCCCATACTGATTCTACCACTTTGCCTGTTGCGAATAACTTGCCTAGGATCATCTCGTGTTATTTTTCCGCCACAAATATTTTCTCGAGTCCTGTGTTGTACGGAAAACTTTCTCGACACAAAAAAATAACATTTGCCCAGTCGCGATGAAGATTTTCGCATGCGAAATGTAATCTTCTCTGAGCATGTTCTTGTGTAAGGTCTATTTCTTGAGCTGACTTCCGACAATGTACAGCATTCCGGTGCATAGACCTACGAACTGTGGTTTCGCTGCAAGGCATATTCAAATGCTGCTTTATGGCGGATGCAGTTATAAAAAGTGTTGCTTCTAGCTCCTGCATAAGTTCATCCATCTGTTCATCATTAATTTTTGGATTAGAACCAGGTTCTCTCCTACTTTTTAAGGCCGTCTCCTCATTTTCTGCCCTCCATCTAGTTGTCCAATAATGGACTTGTGTTTTCTAAAATAAAGAAAAAGTGAATCCATATTCTCAGATCTTATCAAATATATTTCGCGTAAAGAATTCATGTCTATACGAGACAATGAATAATGTATTACCAGTACTATAATAAATTGTAATTATAAAACTTACCGATAAATTTATCCTTTCTGCAATATCTTTCATGGATAAGCCTGATTCCCAGAGTGTTATCACACCTGAGCGCAGCTCTACACATGAATAGCCAGGCATTTTTTAATTAAATATCGCTCAATAGCAACAATATTAAATAAAATATATTAGAACTTATATAGATAATGTGTAAGGAGTAAAGAACTACTAAGAAATGATCTGAGTAATAAATATAGGATAATTCAATTAGGGGAATTTATTATTTTGGATTTCCCCACAAATTTAAGTTATAAGTTCTTGTGTCTTATTAGGAGATTGTATTTGCGTAATTCGTCAGAAGGGCAGGGGGCCGGGTGTTTATTTTATACTGATTCGTTGATGGAACGAAATCATTAAAACAGATTCTTTTTTATTAGTTATTACTAGAGAACGGACACGCTTACCACTCAGTGCAGTACTGGCGAAAGGCTCTATTTCTAAAATATTTAATTTTATTTATATAATTGGAAAACGAACGGGTGGTGATCTATAAAATTACGAAATACATATTTATTTGTTGAAAAGTTGTATTTTTAAAGTTTTTTATTTTATTTCTATAATTGGAACATTTTTATTTGTTCATTTTGTCGTTCAAGTTGAGTAAAGGAGTATTAATATTGACTAGCAATAGTTTCTCAAGGTTCTCTTCTGTCAATTTTGTTCTCTTTGAATTAAGTACATCCTTATAAATAGAAAACGTCCTTTCTACATCGCAACTGGTTATAGGTGCATACTGGAAATATTCTTTTATTTCTTCATATTTAGCCGTTAGATTTTATGGAATTGTCTCCATACATAATTGCTGCAATGTAATTAAATCTGGATTTCTATTAAGAATTGCTTCAAACTTTTGCCGAAGGCCACATCCGAAGTCACTTGGAATACTTTTCAAATTATTAACAGCCACATCTAATGTGGTTAATCCGTCATTTAATTTGAGATTTCGATTTTCAAAATAAGTGATTAGTTTTGGCAATTTTCCAAAGTGTTCGTGAAGAAAGTACAACTGATTTTTTAAATTTGGGATTTGTGTGAGCTCCTTGCACTCACCAATACTTCTAGCATCCTCCTTTAGCAGTGTTACGAAATGTTTTAGACTATCGAAATTCTCAGCATAATAACTAGTAGCTTCCAGCCATGTTCCCCACCTAGTTGTTACTGGGGTGGGAGGCAGTGACAGAGATGGAAATTTTTTGCTGAAAAGAGCTACTCTCAATGGTGCTTTTCTGAAAACTTTTTTAAAAGCTGATAAAAGTCATCAACTTCCGGAAAAATGTCTCTGATATATTCACAGATTCTGTGGAGAGCATGTGCTACACAAGTAATATGCAGCATATTAGGATATGTTTTCTTCAATAGTTTGCCTGTTTTTAACATATACGCAGCACTATCACTGACAAATAAAAGTATTTTTTCTTTGTACGTGGCGTCCGAATGAAGCATTTTTTGCATATTCTCCTTAATGGTTTCAACAACTGTTTCCGCATCAACTCTATTTATAACACTTGTTGGTGTTACATATGAGTTATAGGGAATAGTTGGATGTAGTACACCAGCTACAACATTTACCACACAGCGTCCTAACATATCCACCGTTTCGTCGGCGTTTATCCATATGTATTGATTTAAAAGATGGCTTCTAATGCGTTCTACTGTTCTCGTATAGCACCTAGAAACATAATATTTGCGTAAAGTTGATTCATCAGGAACATTTCGACCAGTATATTTTTGAAGAAATATTTTTAAAGTGGGATTGCTAAGTTTATTTAATGGAATATTAGCCGTCATAAAAGTTTTACAGAGTTCAGATGTGTTTGCGATCCTAAGTGACGAATTTTTGACGATATTTTACGGATTTTGTAATAAATTTCGGAATCACTGACAATGGACATACAATCAGTATGACCGTCAATCCAACTCGCGATTGTTTTACAATGCCGTTCTCGACCTTCTTCCATATTATGTCTGAAAAAGTAACTTAAACAATGCTCTAGATCTAAATAAATGAAAACTAAAAATGTGTGCGTAAGTTATTGAAACTGAACGAAATTCAATGCACACTCTTACGTCGAAATAATTGGTAGAAATGGATTCAATCAAACGATATTAAACAGGATCTATCCCAAAAATTACGATGTAATTAATTAACAGTTAAAACTATGAAAACAAGAAACTTACTCACAGCACTTTATTTATCTTACGAAATATAAACTAATAAATAATACATTATAAAAACCCCGCTTCTATCTACGCTCATGAAAACACTTTAAAAAGCACTATATTCTCGGAATACAATAGCTGCCTCGTCCATTGTTATCGCGGCGAGACCAGGTGTCCGAGTAAGTCAAACAAATACTTTATTGAATTACGCCGGGATGTACTGAGCGACGTTATACACAATTCCAATTGCCGATTGCGTTTTATGGAAATTGCGTCCGTTCTCTAGTTATTACAAAAGAAAACCATGTTCTAATACATTATACAAATATCATTTTATGTTTTTGTAGTAGTATTAATAATTATAAAAATTACGAATTATAAAATACTTATTTCATAGACACATGTGTTTGTCATACAAATTAATGTTTCTCAGTGGTGAAATTAATTAATTAATTTAGATGATTGTCACACTTTATCACTAATATAATTATTTTTGAAATAATTTGCTTTTAATAATGGTAATAATGTAGACTAGACAATATTGGATACGGCAAGAGAGATATGTGGAGTAAATTACAACAACAATAGAAAACAAACACCGTGGTGGACAGAAGAGATTAAAAATCAAATACGAATCAAGAAAAAAACATGGAAAAACTACTTAGCAAATAAAACGGAAAGTCAATATAATGTATATAAGAAAGAAAAAGAAAGAACTAAGAACCTAATAACGAATCTAAAAAGAATCATTGGGAAAAGTTTGGGGAAAAGATAGAAAGAGATTGCAACTGAAACCAGAAACTATTCTAGAGAGCACTAAAAACATTAAGGACAGAAAAGAAACAAAATATGCATTTAATTAAAAACAAAAACGGTGAAATACTAACGCAGGAAAAGGAAATTATGGAGAGATGGAGAGAACATTACCGGGAGCTATTGAACGACAGACAACATACCAAAGAACCTTAGCAAGATGAGGAAGTAGAAGAAGATACAGAGGAGGAAATAAGCAAACGAGAATTGGAAGAAGTAATCCAAGAACTGAGTAATGGAAAAGCACCACGCTCGGATAAGACAACGTCAGAAATGATTAAGAATGTAGGACATAAAGGGAAAGATATGTTGTTATACATCTATAACAGGATATGGACAGAAGAATATATACCAAAGGAGTGGAAGAAAGCGTTGATTGTACCTATATCGAAAAAAGGAGATATGAAGGAGTGTAATAACTACCGAGGTATTACGTTACTAAACATTACTGTAAAAATATTGGAAAAAATAATATAAAAAAAGGATTAAAACGAAAATAGAAAAAACATTAGAGGAATCACAAAGTCGGTTTAGAAGCGGAAGAAGCACTCAAGATCATGTGTTTGCAATAAAACAAATCATCGAAAAATCAACTCAACAGAAATTAAATATATATATGGCATTCATAGACCTTGAGAAAGCATTTGACACGGTCCCACGACAGGAACTATGGAAAGTATTAAGCGAAAGAGGTATCAGTGAAAAAATTTTAAGATTGACACAAAAGATATATCAAAATAACATAAATGCAATTATAAAAAACAATATGATATCAGAAACATTCACGACAACTATAGGATTGATACAAGGAGGAAGTTTAAGTCCGTTGCTGTTCATAGTGTTCATGGATGAGATAATTAAGAGATGCAAACCACTAACAAAAAAACTGGATGTAGGTTATTTACGACTGCAAAAGGTACGAATAACCGAAGGAGCATTTGCAGATGATGTCGTGATATTGGCTAAAAACGAAAAGGACCTACAAATAAACTTAAATGTCTGGAATAGAATAATGAAGGAAATGGAATGAGAATTAATAAAACGAAGACAAAAGTAATGATGATTGGAGCGAACAGAGAAAATCTTAATATAGAACTAGATGGAAAGAAAATAGAACAGGTAGATCATTTCCAATACCTAGGAGTAACTATAGAGAGGACAGGCACACAGGAGATAGATATTAATGATAGAGTACAAAAAGCCAATAAGCTATATTATGCAGTGAACTCTAAGTTTATAAACAAAAAAGAAATATCGAAACAGATAAAACTAAAGATTTTTAAAACAATATACAGACCAGTGTTGACTTTTTGCTGCGAATCTTGAACACTAACAGAACAACAAAGGAGTAGAATACAAGCAGTGGAAATGAGGTTCTTGAGAAGAGTACGAGGAGTGTCAAAGAAAGATAGGATTAAAAGTGTAGATATAAGAAGAGACCTTGACATACAGTCCATACATAGATTCATAGAAGACAGACAATTATGGGGTGGATGTTTTTAAAACGGCTTCTGCGCACCCCCTCCTCGCGCCAACTTAATTGGCGCTTGCTATACCTCATAAATTACATATATAATCTAATTGACTAACGCTGACGCCAAGGGAAGAAAGTTTTGAGTGGATTTTTAAATTCTCCCATAAAATGTCTCTATCTAGCCGTTCGGATATAAATGGAGCTTATTGTACATCGCGAACAAAATTTCTGTGAAACTGTAGTATTTTCGGGCGAAAAAATATGCCAGTCAAGCCACGATGGTTACGTTAATGTGTACCGCCCAAGAAACACAAGATGTGATGAAAGATATGTGTCTTCGCCAAATAGATCTGGAAGATTTTCTGTTAAGGTCTGGGCATGAATGTGTGCACATGATGCGGGAGTTGCATGGTAAATTGAAGGCCGTTTAAACTTACAATCATATCAAGATATTTTAGAGAATGTTATGCTTCCGTCAGTATCACAATCATACCTTAATAATACTTTCATTTTTCAACAAGATAATAATCCTGTGCACACCGCCAGAGTTATCACAGTGAATTATCCATCGGAACGTTGACATATTACCTTGGCCATCCCGCAGCCCCGATTTAAATCCGATTGAAAACGTTTGGGATGAAATGGTGAAATGAATGTATGAACGAAATTTAAGATTCCGTAATAAAAATGAATTATGGGCGGCAATTGAGAATGCTTAGGAGGAATTTAGCGAGGATCAAGATATTTGGAGGAACCTTATTCTGTCAATGCCAACAAGACTTGCACAGGTTTTAAAGCTATTGGTGCAATTATTAAGTACTGACTCTTATAATTAGGTACCTACTTCTATATTCGTATGTTTATCGTTATAATTAACAATATATGATTCAAGTATTAACCAAATTTTGTATTTGATTTTATACTAAATACTGCGTTGTCAAACGAACTACATGTTTTGATGAACACATCACATTTGCTGCATATCTTATATGTCAAATCTAAAGTCAGCTTACATTAGTAAATAATCTTAAAAATAACTTAACTTGGCATTAAAGTAAACGGGATTTTATTGCTAGCCTGTGTACACGTTAATTACTTTCGAATGACATTAAATAGAATCTAAAATCCAAATTAGTTATTTTACTATTAAATCAAAAGATTTTTGTTTCTAAATTTATTTAAATATTTTATCAAGTCATTTCTGTAATCATTTACATTAATAAACCGCGAATATACAATATTTTTATATCTAATTGAGATTAATATATAACTATGTGTAATTACTTTTGGTTAACCCTTATACGAAATGCCTGGATACATCTAAAAGCGATCCTACACACCGTTTTTCTACATAATACAGGATGTTCAGCTTCATGTGTTCTGTTAACACGTGATTGTTTTTTTTTTTAGAAAACAACCATCTTCTTTGAATGTTTAAAATTGTCTTCGCACAAGGTATACGCCTGTTGGGATAATTAACTGTTTTAAATAATTATCTATTTTTCAATCAAATGTATTTAATTTAAGATTCATGTATGAATAAAAATTCAGAAATATTTTACATAATTTTTTTTCTCTCCATGGCAAACTGATTTAAAAATTAAGCTTCACTTGTGTATAACTGGTTGCCTACTATGCCAACTATACATTGACTTTTCTTTTTTTAGAGTTACACATAGAGAGATGTATGTATAATGATAAAAAAAGAATCCGGTATATATATACCTATAACAAGTGTTCATTTGAAAAGTCAATCTAGTAGCATGTGATTTACTGAGAACATTTTGAAATATGTCATAAATTAAAATTTACTACTTAACCTACGAAGTCGTATATTTTGACAGTTTCATACATACAAATAAATAACAAATAAATAGGTATTTATTGAAAACTATAACAAATGTTGAAAATGTTATCCTTCAAGTTCAATGTACTTTAAAATCCTCCGTTCAAAATTTCTGATAATATTCTGCTACATTACTGGATTGTTAAAATAACCTCAAATGTCATTTGGATTTACGTTTCGGAACAACAAACACATACTAATATATTCTATTAAAATTTCAAAGTAACCTAGATTGACTTTTCAAATGAACACATTATATATATATATATATATATATATATATATATATATATATATATATATGTACCGTATGTGTTAAATATCATTAGGCATAGAGAATCAACGTATGAGTACATACAACGTACACGTACATGAGAAAGCCAGTCCAATGCCAGCGAAGACCGCGACGACTGACGATTGCCTCCGATACCGATTGACTGGAAATTTTGCATTCAGTCTAGCTGCGGCCGTTACAGTTTGAAAGCGTACAATAAAATTAATGTATAATGGCTCTTTATACACCCACTGAAAAGCTTCAGTTAGTAAAATGGTTTTATGCTGGCAAGTCTGCAATGGAGTGCATGAATTTGTTTGCGCTGACTTTTGCAGACCGTTCTGTACCTTGCAGACAAACAATTTATAATATTATAAATAAATTTGAAACTTGTTTCTGTCTCAATAACTGTACGAAATGCAAACCAAGGGAGGTATCACCACAAAAAATTGAGGAAAGAGAACAGCGGGATGTATTAATTTGTAGTATTGTGGAAATTGATAACACGATAACTACTAGAAGTGCTGCCGAGGAATTGGGTACAAGTAACACAATTATTTCACGTATTTGGAAACGTAATGGTTTAAAATGTTTCAAATATTTGAAAACTCAATAAATATTTTCCGAGGACAATTTCCGGAGAATGGAGTTTTGTCAAGACGTTATGGACAAGATACATCGAGATGAAAATTTCGTTAAAAATATTCTCTTCACCGATGAATCAACTTTTCCATTACACGGAAAGCACAATCCCTCTGTTCTTCGATATTGGGCTTCGGAAAATCAACACCGGCATTTTGCAAATCGCACTCAGTATGCTCAAAAACTAAGCGCTTCAGGTATTTTAGGTGACCATTCTATACGCCCCTATTTTATTGATGGTATATTAAATGCCGACAAATATCTCGAATTACTGAAGAATCAAATACTTCCCGCCATTCAAAACAATGGAATAAATCAGGAAATCGTTTGGTTTCAACATGATGGCTGTCTAGCACATAATGTAGTGAGGGTAAAGGAATTTCGAGCAAATACTTTTCCTGGCCGTCTTATTACTGGAACAGGAAACATTAAATGGCCCCGCGATCTCCTGATCTATCTCCAAATAATTTCTTTTTATGGGGATATCTAAAAAATATTGTTTATACTCATGAAGCTGGTAGAGCAGAAAATCTAGTTGCCTTGAGAGAAAAAATAACTGAGGCTGGGAATTCATTAACTGCCGACATGTTAGCAAATGTAAGAGCTAATTTCTACAACCGCCTAGGGCAATGTCTTGCTGTGCAAAGAGGAATTTTTGAACCTCTTGTATAATTTATTATAATTTTTAGAATCCCTTTTTGTTTATTTTATTAGGATTATTCTTTAATTTTATTAGAATTACGCTTGTGTTTATGCGACGCACCGCAGCTTAAAAATTTCCTGCATCTACTGAAAGAAATAAGAAAAGCAAATCCCTTGCAATTCGTAAATGTTATTTTAGAACGCATTACAAGTACCTATGTCGATGGTCAAATGATTACTGCTAACTTGTATTTGCGAAACAATCGGAGACAATCGTTGTCGACCGTCGCGGTCTTCGCCGGTTCGCCTGTTCAAATAAACATAACCTTATTTTTAAATGTTTATATTTTGTGTGTTTGATAACTTGAATTTTGATTATGCCAGATTTATCGGTTTGTATTTTACAAATATGTATAAACAAAAAGAAATAGTAAAGAATTAGGATTTTTTTTGTATTTCTTCATTTTATTCAGTGGCTCCATCGTTTATCGAAACGCTAAACTGCAAAATACCTAGCTATTCAGAGTTATTCTACAAATACTTATTTTACATGCATACATTTTTTATAATACCAGATATCAATTTATTCGCTGAATAAACTTATTCGTCAAGTTGTTATTCAGAGATTTATTCGCTGCTTATAATACCGGCCCTTAGTGTTTTAAGGTGGGTATTCAATTGCTTCGAAGCCACATTCAGCAAGAGCAGCTTTTGAATGCCTTGACTTGCGCACTGGTGCATTGTTGTCGAGCAACAAGACAGGGAAGTTTACTATTTGATTATCTGAATAGGATTATTCAAGCTTGATATATTGAGATTATATTAAGGAGAAAAGATGTGGAAAACTCGCCTTGATAGTCCCAAAAAACAGTTGCTAAAGGTTTTTCTGAAACTGTAGGAATTGATAAAGAACGCATGAGGCAAATTTCACATTAGAATTTAAACAAGCAAAAAGTGTGTGCGAAAGTAGTGCCGAAAATTCTCACAATCGAGAAAAAGAAGCTTGCGAAAATATTTGTACCGACAGTGTCATTGAACAAGACCCAAGACTTCTTGGAAAAAGTGATAACATGTGATAAATCTTGGTTTTTCACTTATGATCTGGAAATGCATTCGAAGAGCCCAACTTCACCGAGAGCTAAAAAAGCGCGAATGAGCAAATCAAAATTTAAAGCTATGGTGGTTGTTTTCTTCGATATCCATGGGATTGTGAAGGTCAAGCTGTTAATCAGCATTACTACCTTGAGGTTCTTGCTCAACTCCATGAGAAAATCAGAAGAAAAAGACCCAAATTGTGGCATAAAAGTAACGGGTTTTTCTTCATGACGACGCACCAGCGCACACTGCATTGTCTGTCAAGACGTTTCGAGCCAAGTATAACATCCCACTGTTAGACCATCCGTCTTATTCGCCTGACCTGGCAAGGTCAAAGCTGCATTAAAGAGAACAATATTTCAGACCGTTGAAGCTGTGAAAGAAAAATCAGCACGCGTCATTAACGAGCTCACAGAAGAAGACTTCCAGTACTGTTTTGCACAACGGAAAATTCGAATGGAGCGATGTAGGGATAGAGTAGGGGATAATAACTAAATTTATAAATTTAAAATAAAAGTTTTACAGAATCGATCTCATTATTTTATTACCTCGTAGACTCGTCACACCTCGTAGACTAACACAAAAGAATTTCGAGCTGAATTAAATTTGAAACTAAGAAAGAGGTGTCCTTGAAATAAGAGACAATATATGAAAAATGAATCTTTCCATTTTTCATATGTTATCTATATTATATTATATATATTTTATATATGTAATTTCATCTTTACAATTGCATACAGGGTAAGTTAAAAGTATGGAGACGGCGATTTATTGTCGTTAATATTCATTTTAGGGAATTATGTTCAATATAAAAGTTTGTTAAGATATTTTGATCTACATTTGAGATTATTTGATTTTTTTTTCTTCAATTGTTTTTTTAGATACGCCTGTTCGCGCATTTTTTTTTAAATGGGAACTGGTAAGTTTTGCTCTTCCATTCGATAGAGGTTTTTTTCTCTTTACAATAATTTTTTTTTTTTTTAATTCATTTTAATAACTTTTTTACAAGAAAAATTAAGCAAATTAACAACAAAGTAAATTAAAGTAAGTGTTCACATTGTCGTCCATTAGTAATTTGACAATGACCCAATCGATT
Source organism: Melolontha melolontha (assembly GCA_935421215.2). NCBI lineage: Eukaryota > Metazoa > Arthropoda > Insecta > Coleoptera > Scarabaeidae > Melolontha > Melolontha melolontha. The sequence goes on from OW285235.1 coordinate 180,930,290, forward strand.
TACAAAACCCCGAACAGAGTTCTGTAAAAAATCTCGGGGAATTTCTTGTATCGTTCTAGTAATTCGGATTTGTAAATCTTCGACGTTATCGGGCTTATCTTTGTAAACTTTGTTTTTTACGTATCCCCAAAGAAAAAAATCTAAAAGACTTAAATCTGGCGAACGGGCTGGGCATTCAATGGTTCCTCGTCTTCCAATCCATCTGTGGGGAAAAACGTTGTCCAGATATTGACGAACATTTACACCATAATGTGGTGGGGCGCCATCTTGCTGGAACCAGATACTGTCATTGGGCAGGTGTTCATTGTTTTCATGAGGATAGAGCGTAGCACTAGCAGGTATTATTTCATTTTGCAATAACTGCAAATACAGAGCCGAAGTTAAATTGCCATTGATGAAAAAGGGACCGATAATATGACCGCCTAGAATGCCAACCCAAACATTAACCTTTTGGGGGTACTGCGTATGGTGCTCCAAAAACCAAGAGGGATTTTCCGATGACCAGTATCTGCAGTTATGTCTGTTTACTTCACCGGTAAGGCAAAAAGTAGCTTCGTCTGAGAAAAGAATATTGTTGACAAAATTTTCATTATTATTGCAAATATTTAACATTTCTTCAGAAAATTGTAATCTCCTATCAAAATCATCTTCCGTTAACTCGTGTACAAGGTGTACCTTATAAGGTTTATACTTTTCACTTTTTAAAAATGACACGATCGATGACTGTGAAATATTGAAATTGGCCGCTAATTGATTGGTTGATAAATGGGGATATTCAGATACAGCCAATAAAATATCCAGTTTGTTATCATCGCTTTTTGCTGTTCTAGGTCTACCACTCCTTGGCAAATCTTTAACGCTACCCGTTTGTTCAAAGCGTCTTAAAGTTTTACCAATAACGTATTTAGAAATTGGATTTCTATTTGGATACGTATCATTAAATAAATTACTAACGTCTTGTAAACCTCTGCGTCTATCTCCATAACCCAACATCATTAGTATTTCAATTCGTTCATGTTCACTTAAACTCGCCATTGTTAATATTAACAGCAACAAATTGCACAAATGAATTATTTCTGTCAAAGATTTGACGTACACAATAACCACTGATAAAATTATGTCGCTCAAGTTTGCTTATCGCTATGCTTCTGTCTATCTGCGATGTATCGAACATCTGTTAAACACATGAACCGGCTTTTTTTTATAAAAAAGTTATTAAAATGAATTTTAAAAAAACAAAAATATTTTTGTAAAGAGAAAAAAATTCTCTATCGAATGGTAGAGTAAAATTTACTAGTTTCCATTTAAAAAAAAAACAATTGAAGAAAAAAAAATTCAAATATTCTCAAATGTAGATCAAAATATCTTAACAAACTTTTATATTGAACATAAATCCCTAAAATGAATATTAACGACAATAAATCGCCGTCTCCATACTTTTAACTAAGCCTGTATATAAAATATATATTTATATATCCAAGAAATTGGCAATTACGACACAAACCCCAAAATTAAAAACCCCCTAAAAATTAAATTACATACCGCATATGTATCGGAATTTCTATTAGAAATACCTCCTTTGAATTTACACATACACTGCAATTATATTTATAAAAACTGTAACAGATAACATTGTTCAGACGGCTGTCGTTATAAAAATCCTTCAATGGAGCAGCTTTGTTTACTTAGGGTTCAGTTACTTCAATACGATTACGTACAAATACATCTGCTTGTAAATCATTTGTGGATGAAAACTTTTAGAACTGCCTAAATCACGTTCCTTTTCTTATGTATTACTTGATTTTCTTTGTTACGAAAAGTAACAAAATCAAAAATATTAATATGAATATAAAAAACCGCTTGTAGCTACACATTGCAGTGTTTACAACTATAAAAACGCTAGAAAATAACATTGCGTATAAGTTTTGTTATGGTAAGGGTTCGATAACCTCGTACGAAAGTCGGCTGTTAAAAATTAATTGTTAAAGATGTTTCTGTTGAGGATACATTTAATATCCTTTCGTAATATTTTAATTTCAACATTTTTTTATTGTTAAATATAAGTTAATCTAGGAGATAGAATTCAAACATAAACATTTTCAATTTTATAAAATATTTAACGTGCATTTTCAAGTTTAAACCACTGTATAACATACTTTGATTAGTACCTTATAAAAACGTTCTTTAAATTCTAAGAAAGCGATATTCTTTACATTTGTAAATCTATTTATTACCTAGGGTTATTAATAATCGGCATCTTTTGCCAAATTTACAAATTATTTACTGCTTTATACATCAGCCCGTTTGTTTATTGCCTAGGATTATCAGTGGACGTATTCAAAGATATATTTAATATAACCCCCATTATTAACTAAATATGTATAATAGGGTTCCATTACTGTACAAAGGAATTAACCGGAACTACATACTTAGGTTTATGACACCAACTAATACCTAATTAGTAATTATATTTTATTTATTTATTTATTAGTAAGAATTTTAAGACTGTAGGCACAATTTCTATGAAATGAACACACAAAGATTTCCAGTTATGACGTCAAACAATACACTATTCAATCAATACGATTTTAATATGTAATAGTATAGGGGTAGTGGTATATTTTTACCTACTTGTAAAACAGTACAGAATAGATCAGTATGAACTCAACATCATTACGAGACACACAGTCTTAAGACAACATTCTCTTCATAACATTCGTTGAACTGACGTTGAAGCATCACCGTCAGAAACCGGATACAACCATAACATTGGTCCTCCACGAACCCGACGCCACAACAGTATTAAAAGACATATAAGATGTGTACTCTACGAGCATTTAATGTCCTATTTGGCAACAATCTATCTTTAATCTTAACTTAAAGTTAAAGTGAGATGCGGAATAACAAAACTATTTTATATTTTTGTTATTGTAGGTCAACTTTAAGATATCGTCTTTTATAATATAGTCCATCGCACAGTGGCGTAACAAAATTTGATTAAATATCTTCGTAATTTTTCTTGTCGCTTATGAGAGGGAATTTTGAAAAAATATTTTGAGTATATATTCTATATAATTACATCTTTCCATTTTTCATACATTGTCTTTTTATTTCAAGGACACCCGGTATAAAGCTTCCGCCGTACACTTTTGAAGTCTATAAAACACTAACTTAAATGTATATACATAATAATTTACAAACTGCATACCTTCAGTACCTAATACATACAAAAAATAACGACTACACATCTTCACTAATTATAATAATAATACCAAAAATACTCTATTACGGAACGGATGAAATTTACATACATAATCTTTATTATTGAAGGTATTTAGCCTTTGAAAATCCCAAAACTGTATTGAGTACAGAAAAACACAATTCAATCGAAAATCAATGTCAAAAAGTAACTGCAGAAACTATAAAACTTTATCATGTAATCGCCGTATTTTTTTTTTATTAAGCAATCGGTATATCGCGAGACTTTGTTAATGTTGAAGAATAAATACAATTACGTGATAAGTTGTGTGATAAACTGTTCAAACACAATATCTTTCAAATACATCGTTCACGCATATATAAAATACTTAAATTTAGAACAGAGCAGTTATTATGAGGAGGTTGTAGGTGTATATAAACTTGTGTTATTGTTAGTAGGCCTAAAATCAAAATGTCTGTCAAAGGATTTTTTAAGAGAAACAGTTACATAATCAAATACCAAAGATGTAAGTGATTTTTAAGTAAATGTGCGGATTTTTCCTTTAACATGTTATTCAAAAATAAAAGCTGACTCAATTATACGTAGTTTATTATTCCAAAGGCACAATTATGCAAAATATTCAAAAGCTGTAATATTATTTTCAAACGTAAATATATTTCCAGTAAAGAAAATAAACGGTTACCCTCTTAGTTGAAATATCAGAATATAAAGTAGAAAAAAATAATTATATTCAATGTATAAACTCTCTTGCTTCGATCGATCGTGTAAAAAATTCCCTTTTAAAAGGACTTTAACAATAACAAATTATGAATGCAATGTTCTCCATATTATTTAATTAATATTAAAAACATTTATTACGCAATACGCTTTTTAATTTGCGAACCCGCTCAGGGTAGGGTTATTTCAGAATAATCTTAGAATATACTTTATTATTTTACGAAATAATGATTCTCTTATTTGCATTTACTTATGTGAACCAGAGTCTTCAGAAACATGAGTAACTGAAACCTTTTTTCTATATCTTTAATAATTTTCAAATTATATTTATTTACGTTGGAAGATATAAAATTTGTAACTAATTAGTTTCAATTTTTATTACAATCTGTCATAAATGTCATAATGGCTGGTAGATATACAGGTTGAATGACAAGTCCGTGTGTAGGGATCAACGGTTTTATTTTCTCGAATTTTTTTTAATATAAAAATTAATAATAGTTTCCTTTGTTTAAAATTACATTGGACAATTGTGACTTGAACATGTCAAAGCCCCTAAAAAACCGGGTTGAAGTTTTTGAGACAAAATTGGCACTAGCTTGTGTTTCTACGTCGTCATCTTTTATAAATTTGCGTTTTATCATATCATTCTTCAAATTTCGAAACAAGTAATAATCAGAGGGTGCCAAATCGGGTGAATAGGGTGGGCCTTTCAGTAGCGTCCAACCCAGCTGAGTGATCTTTTCGAGTGTAAAATTTGCTTTATGGGCTTGTAGAAATTTGACTTTACGACGCTTCCTAGCCAGAATCTTGGCATTGACCACATCAAAAAGGTTCATGTAGTATGTTTTGTTGATGGATCTACCCTATTTGAGAAGGCCAATATGCACAATCTTATCTTTATTCCAGAACAGAATAGCCATGTCTTTTTGAATGTCATTATGATACACTCGACTACTGACGGTGGCTGACCAGGAATCTGCCATTCAGAAGCTGAATGTCGGGTCTGCGGTGGTTCGTAGTAGACCCAAGTCTCATCGACAGTTAGCAGATTGTCCAATAAATCAACCCATTCCGCACCATACTCGTCCAAAATTTCGCATCATAAACTCATTTCTTTTTTTGCTCATTACACGGCAACTTGAGCAACCACTTAGCCACGACCTTTCTGCACTGAAGACTCGTTTTGACGATGTGTTGTAGGCATTCTTTTTGACTCATTGAGTTCAGCAGAAAGAAAATAGAGCCAGTGATGTTTTGGGATTCTTCACCAGATAGTCGGTGATGGCTTTTAACAATCTCGGATTAACCGGATTTAGAGGTCTTCCTTCTTTCGTATGTGTTTCGGTTTATGTACTACCTTGTTTGAAATAATGACACCATTTGGAGATAGTGTTACGATGTGGGCATTCACTCCCATATGCAACATTCAGCTTGCATGTCGTTTCCACTAGGAACGCAGAACTGAATATTAACACGAATTTTTTCGGAACTGTCCATTTTCGAATAAATTTTACGGTTCGAAACAGACACTTTCCAACAAAGTTTCAAGCTCCTGCACAAAAAGAAAAATGAAGTAAACACAGCTGTTCAAGAGAACTGTCACTTAGTTCAAATTTCTTCCCCAGGGGGTCCTGCACTCGGACTTGTCATTCAGTCCAATATTGCCGCTGGCGTCCGAAAATTTTAGCTGCATTGTGACTGACACCATCCTTGTTAAAAGACGATGCAATTTTTTCTTTTTTCATTGTCTCCTTCCTGTGTGTCCTTTAGAACATTGGATTGGGATTATGAGTTCGGCTCCTTTTTCCTTTACTTTCTCTTTTTCCCTCTCTTTTTCACTATCTCAACTAGATTTCTTCCCCAGGGGGTCCTGCACTCGGACTTGTCATTCAGTCCAATATTGCCGCTGGCGTCCGAAAATTTTAGCTGCATTGTGACTGACACCATCCTTGTTAAAAGACGATGCAATTTTTTCTTTTTTCATTGTCTCCTTTCTGTCTGTCCTTTAGAACATTGGATTGGGATTATGAGTTCGGCTCCTTTTTCCTTTACTTTCTCTTTTTCCCTCTCTTTTTCACTATCTCAACTATTTGTTAAGCCCAGTGTTTCCTAGACCTACCTTTTCTTCCATATTCCTACCTCCATTATTTTCTTTAGAACTCTTCTTGGACCCACCGAACTATATGACCAAATAAATTTATTGTCTTCTTATATTTTTGATTAGAGGTTCTTGTTTAATAGTTTCTCTAATACTACCATTATTTTTCCTATCCCATTTAGTTTTTCCTGCAATTTTCTGTTTCGTTTGTACCACCCAGTTATCACTACCATGCAAAATTGTAGGAATTATAACCGCATTGTATACCTTCAGTTTGATGTATTGTAACTTTTTCGAATTATTTTCATTCATTATTACGCTTTTTCGTCCAGTTCAAACTTTTTTCCTATTCTTTCTGGTTTAATAGGGTATATTGTACTTCTAACAAAAAGTGAACAACACAATACTTTTCCCGTGGTTCTTATTTTTCCATAAAAATTTACAATGCGTTTTCTCACCTTGACTTCTCTTGTCACCCTGCTTACCTAACGATACTATGAGACACAACGTTACAATTTTGCAACGCAATCAACAGGTATAATAAGCACTATGACAAAGTATACAAACATTAACAAAATATATTAGCATGTTAAATTATCCGTTGTAGTCAGCCCAGATTTCTAATTATAACCCGTTAAATTTAAAATTGAATATGCAGGTATCTACCTGCAATAAAAATAGTAATATAGTCCATTATAAAAATATCTTGTCTGAAACTAAATCTATAAATGGGATTTCTATGTCTTATACATAAAAAAAGAAGATGCAACAGATAAAACTATAAAGCAAAAGCTTTACTTAATACTACATACAGAATGCTAACTAACACCACCAGGAAGAGATAGATAATTATTTGAAGAAATAGACGAAATACTAAAGATGCTTCAAAAATTTCAGATCTGCAACATAGACCAGATTTTGACTCTAAAATAAGTTATCCACAACAGTTATGTACAAAATTTAGACTGTACATAATATTTTTTGTGAAGTTACTACATATAGTTTAGTTAATCTTAGGAAGCTCGCATAAGGTTTTCAAATTAAAAAAAAATTATTGTTTCAATATCTGCCGATCATCCCTTGCTTATAAATCCGACCAAATAAGATATTACATTTTTAGTATTAACAATCACATACGGAATATTAGTTGAGAAAGAAATGTTGAGTTTAAAAAAAACTGTATTGTCCATTCAATAACAATACAAAAATTCTCGTCTTCTCTCTAGCATTCAATGATCACATTCTAGAAGGTGTGAGAACAGCATGTGGATGTCTGAAACTAACACTTATTCTCATAGCCTTTATCTACCTGTGCACGCAAAAAGATGTTCTTTGTGAACCATTAGAGCTCGCTTTTTGTAGTCAAACGTACGGCCATGATTGATTATTGATATACTGTCCCAAATGCAAAGAATGCAATGTGTTTGTCTTCCATTAATTTATGATTTACGAAAGTTCAATAATATTTCTCAAAAAATCGTCGGTGATCAATTGAAAGAAATTTAAAATAATGGAAAATTACGAACTTTGGAATTCTTGAACTACAAAATACATAGCTTTTCAGAGTTATTCTAAAAATGCTTATTTTATTTGCATGGATTTTTTATAATACTAAATTTCAATTTATTCGTTCAATAAATTTATTCGTCAAGTTGTTATTCAGAGATTTATTCGCTGTTTATAATACCGGCCCTAAGTGTAGGTATTATTCAAGTAATTGTATTTTTGAAATGTTATATATTTCTTAATCAAGCACCAATGATCAGAGGTACATAAATATTATAATAATTATAAAATACATCACTGTCACTATTAATTCTTTAAATTTATTAGTTTTACATCTTCTGCGTGCACAATTATCACTTGAATACATACCAATATATCAAACGAGCCACAAAATTTGTATCCTAGGTAAACCATGAACGACTGAGATAGACATATAAGTCACGTCTGAGCTTAATTGACGAAGTGCCATTTGACTCATTTGTAAATTAATCATAAGTCAAATTGACAACTTGGAAGATATCTTTTCAATTTATTAGCTATTTAATAAAAGCTTTTGTATTTAACGGACAACAGAAACGGCACATGGTTGAAATTTATTTTAGAAATTGTAGTAAAATTAATGGTGAATGGGTTTATTATATGCATATCAGGATTTTGTAGAAGAATTTCCAGATATTGCTATCCCATATGATCAGTTTTCCACATGCATTCGCCGTTTTGTGCAATTATTCAAGGAAACAGGAAATGTGGATCGCAAAAAGGGCCGTGATAGGCCAACAGTTAGAAATGAGGAAATTGTTGAAGCGGTAAGACAATTGGTAGAAGAACGTCCTCAGCTTTCTGTGCTACATTTACACTAAGAAATAAATCTTTCTTATAGCATTTGCAGACGAATCCTTAAGCATGATCTACATTTACACCCCTACCGCTTGTAGTTAATAATGGAAGCATTGAAAAGATTATGTTTACTGATGAATCCTGTTTCATCTCTTTGGCTACGTAAATTCTCAAAACATGAGGATGTGGAGCGCAAATAATCGGCACTTTTTTGTGGAAGCACTACTGCATCCACAGAAAATTGGAGTTTGGGCAGCTGTTTGAAGGTATGTCGATTAAAAATACAAAATTTTAAACAGTAGCCAAAAAATGCTTACACCTTTTAAGAATATTAAACGCTGCGCGTTACAGACTGGAAATCTTGATACCATTTGTAAATATGTTAAGTACACGATGATGAGTTACAGGAAGGTTACTTCCAAAAAGACGAAGCTCGTGTACATACTGTCAATGAAAACATTGTTTTTCTGAAATAATTTTTTGGAGATCGAATTATTAGTTTAAATACAAACACAATTTGGCCACCTCGTTCCTGCGATTTAACACCGTGCGATTTCTTTTTATGGCCGTACTTAAAAATTCTATTTTTGTGACACCTGTTTTTGATCTTAATGACCTGCAACAAAGGATCGCTAATAAGATCATAGTAATTAATAATTCACCTTGAATCCTAGGAAATGTTAAACTCTGTTAAGTGAAGAACTTTACGCTGTAGAGATGAAGACGGTGGCCATATTACACACCTTATTTAATGAGTATTGTTACATAATAGATTGTGTTTTGTTCGTCTTTTGATTTAAACAATAGGGTAAACGGATAATCCAAACCCCACACGACAAACTCCAATGAATGATTTCACAGATGGCAAAGATTAATTTCTCCAATAAAAAAAACGTTTCTTTTCAGAACTAACACATTTGTGTTAAAAGAAAAAAATGAATGATTGCTTCAATGTCATACTTGCTTGTATTGTATACTGCATTAACAAATTGCTGTGCTTACTTTAATTATTAATTCATCTTTATTCTGAATATTATGAGATTTTAGATACATAATGTTGTTTAATTTGATTTGGTTTTTTATGCTAGTTTTCAAATTTTATTTTTCGGTATTTTTTTTATTTTAAAACAGACAGCACTCCAAAAAAAACTATATTTTTTGTAATAAATCATTGTAATTTACACATTTCAACAATCAAAACTTTCAAACAACCGTTGTTTTCCTGAAATTCAATTTTTCCGTAGACTTAAATATTAAGTTAGCTTAATGAATATCACTCTGTCACTTGGTAACTCTTATTTAACGATTTATCCGATAGTTTATAAAGTATAAGTTTTCAGTTCAAGGCCAAATTCAAAGCATGTAATTCAAATCAGTACTGCAGAGTCAAGTAAAGTTAATATTATATCGCGGAAATAACCGATTGTTATCATAAAATATAAAAGTCATGTGTTGCAATATTGTCAAAATGTTAGTATGTTACTTGCAATATAACCAAAGAAAGCATATACATAACCTACATGTCAAAATAATAATGAGTAAAGTAGGAACATGAATAGTTCAAAAGTATTTTTTCTTTTCTAGTTTTGTATAAATATATTCTATCCAAGAAAACTATGCGGAAGTTATTACTTTAATATTCAAAATAGGCTGTAGGATTTAATACGAGCTGTTGAGCTTGAGAACCAGGCATCTAAGAAATATTATGTAAAATAAATAGGTTAGAAATGTCAAAGTGATAATCAAACAATTTCGTACATATTGCCACTAATTGATATTACTATTTATTATCAGTATTGTTCTCAAAAGAATAGATTTTGTAATTTTTGATGACAAACTAAATATTCAAATTAGAATGCTTAACCTAGAAGTCAGAATACCGGAAACAAAGCCAATAAATTACAGTATTGAAATAATTTGACAGCAAGCCGAATATCATAAGACAACTTATCCTTTTTATTTAATATAATATTTCAAAGACGTACAAAGAAGTACAATTTGCCGTTTCCATTTGAGCAATACGAACTGAAAAGATATACTTTATGAAGTGTATTACTAGTATCGTGCATTTAAAAAAAACGCCTCTAGTGAGCCATGATTTCTGAGTAATATTAAAAACATGTCGTAACTTTACTAATATGAATTCCTTAAATGACAGTTACGTCTAAGTGGCAGACGGCTTTAGAAAATTGCAAGGTTAGAAAATTGCAAAGTTAATTGCTAAGTTATAATCTTCTTGTCATGAATAAATAAAATTCAGTGTTATCGTTTGTATTAGATGACACTAATGAGATTAACATTTGACAATTCAGAACGGTGCGGTTAAGTTATGACATACCTAAAAATTTCATGGCCAACTCTGAGGCTGTTTTTTTTTTGAACGCACGATAGTACGACATGTGGGTTAAATCACTGAATCAATCTAAGACATGACTGATTTAATCAATGGCATACTCTGAAAACTTTTTTGTGACTCACTATATATCTGTTATAATGTTTATTAAGAAGAACCAATGATTGCTCTATCAGATAAAAAAAATTAAAATCCTTATCGCAAAAATTAGAGGTCATCTCTTAATGTCAATTTTTCAGTTACATAGATTTTTTGTGATTTTTTACAATAGTTTTGTTCACTAGTAAAGTCAATGTAAATATTTCTCCTGAGGTAATTTTAACACATTCTTCACATTGTCACTATATTTATGCCAAATTTATTGTAGATGCAACACCTTCAAACAATAAATAACAAGTTATAGGACATAAGATATTGACTGAAATATTTTATATCTGTCTATATTTGCCGCTTCTTGCTTGAATAAAATTATTGAAGAGTAAGCTTTCTTATAATAAATATAGAAGAAACGCGTTAAGGTCAATTGTACGTCATTGATGACGTTTGCTGTTGTCATAACTGTATTAGAGAAACTAAAAAAGTTAGTTTGTTAAACTATATTTGAAAGATTTTATTTCATTAATTTAAATATAAAATGTTATAATATAGACATTCATGGCAAATAAATACATAATTTCCGTTTCAATACTGAATGTTTCTTGTATATATTTTAACAGGGTAATAGTTACTTGCGGCGTTGAAAGATAACATATCTGTCAAGTAAGCCTAGTTTTGTGTACATTTTTCCCGTTTACGTTGATAGGTTAAAAACAGTTCCTTTTAGAACTACATTGTGTTTATTATCTGGTTGCGCCATTTGGATATAATGCCGAAAGGTTTCTGTAAATAGTCGAAGCAATTAATTGCTTCATTATTGACCTTTTTATAGTTGACATCTTATAATCTTATAATTGACAGCTTGCTGGCAACATATATAGGATGTGTCGTCGTCATGGATCTATGACGTACTGTCGCGAGCAATAAATTCTGGTCGTCAATGTCACTTCAAAATTTGATTAAACTGTAACAAATTGTAAATTTCATCCGCCTGATAATGCCTATGTCAATGCATTATCAACATGAATTAAATTTGACAAAGAAAAAATGACAATTATTGTTATGCAACATGATTATAACTTATGACATTTACGACGGTTATGCAATAGAGCATTTGCCATTGTGTCAAAGCATGACTTTGACGACCAGAATTTATTGCTCGCGATTGTACAATTGGATATAACGCATTTTCTCTATATGTTTGTAAACAAACGTAAAAGTCAACAAATAATCTTTTGTCCTTTTACGATAACAGACGAGGCACGTCATCAACATACGTCATGTTTGCGTCACGCACTCTTGCCAAATCTTTTGTTTACATCTATCACAGAGGTTATGTATTAAAAATAAGTTGACATGTAATCCGCGTTGACAGTTACGTAGGGGTTGTTCATACTTAGAAAATAACGATAATTTACATACTTTTAAAACAATTAGATAAACCTAACGGCTCTCATTCTAACTATAGTTTTATGTACGTGGTAAATTATAACTGACAATTAGCATAATTGAGACATGTTATTAACAGCAATTAAGCTATCGAAATAAAATAGAAATACGTTTATTTCAATAAATATTATTATCAGTATACACAATAAATTGACATTATAATAAAGAAAAGCAAATTTAATATAACATGATATAAATGACAAACATAATTTTTATTCAAAATCGCTGTCATCGGTTGAGCTTTCTTCTGCGCCTATATTAATAACTAAAGGCCTTACATTACTTTGGACTAGATGGAATAATCCCTTGTTTAGTCATTGAAGAAATCTTATTAACCGTAGAAATGTGGATATTTAAAGCATCGGCTACTCTCTATAAAATACGCAAGGTTTAATACTCTAAAAATATATTAATTATTAGAATTACCTCTCTTACTGCTTTCAACGGCAATAGCGTGGCATTGTTATCGCGTTCTTTCTCGAAATACGAGATTAAAGACGCAATGAGCGCTTTTGATTGCCTGCTTAGTGGCTTAGGCATGTTTTATTGGTTATTAAAGGAACCGTTGTTTTAATACAATACGAATAATACGACGAAACTGGATAAAAGGGACACGAAAACTAAAGAACAAACTGCGAACTAATGAAATGCAAATAATACCACAAAACTGAATAAAAGGGACACGAAAAATACAGAACAACAAATGGCGCACAAGTGACAGATACGAATGACAGTAGCGAAAATAGAAGTTGGCAACGTTACGCAGGATAGGAACGTTTGCAAAGAAGAAATCTCTAGATATACGATAGTGAAAGACAGTTCTTTTTGGGTTTAGTATTGTATAGGTAGGTAATTCTGAAGTTTCCGGTTATGACGTGCCTCGTCTGTTATCGTAAAAGGACTTATATGTAGGTATATAACCTCAACGTATAACAGCAAACATATTGCTATGAATAGTGGTTTGAGAATTGGACACGCCACCATCCACAACTAGTTTTCCCAATTAGGTTCCTCAGCCGAAGAATTTTCAAATATGAGACTTCTATCTTCTCGGGTTCCAATTCGGAAAGTCGTGTTATTTCTAAAATAAGTCTGGGGCCAGTGAATTGTTCACAATTTTTTAATTTACTTATTTTATATATTGAGCTTGAACAGCAATATTGGTATGTAAAACAAATTAAACACAGGATAAAAATTTAAACTGAATATTTAATACAAAAATAAAAAAAAAGAAAAAAAATCTATCTTTATAAAGTATAAAGATTCTGTATATTACAATAATACATGAGGTAAAAATATTCACGGTAATATTGACAGCTGAGTGGATGAAAAAACTTCCTCTTAATTACTCCGATCAAGCTTATCTAAAAATAATAAAGTTTATTTTTAATTTATCCCCAGAAAAACACTCTGTATAATAAGATACTGATACACGATCAAAATTAACGCATGACTCCAATCGCATGACTCCAATCGACCAAAATTTTACTATTTTATTTTTTTTTCATAGAATTTTAATAATAATCTTTATTATTTATCTTCTTACTAATTAAGACTCTTAACTACTTATTTTAATACAATTGGAATACACTTCTAACAGCTTTTGTACTAAGACGTCTTATGAATATAATTTTTACTTACATAAAAAAAATATGGAGACGGACAAGAAGGTGCTTATAACTTTTTATACATCCAAAACTATTACGAGAATTTATCTCTACAACTCTAATACATCAATAAAAACACTTATCAAACAATTAACCGAATTAATTCAATATAATTAATTATATCACACCAAGCTACCTTCTAGTACGAGATATTAAATCTGACTCCCTGAATTTACATAGGCCTGTCGATCAGATCGACCTCGAATAACTAGTTTTTACCACACGTGACATTAAATTTAAATACATTCAAGATACAGTGAAAGTCAAAAAATATGTACATTTATTTTAAATTATTTTTAAATATTATTTTAGAAAAAATCCATAGCACAATGTTCTACTTGTTTGAAATTACAAAATTTATCCTGCATAAATTGCACTAAAATTACAGCGCCATCTGCTCCTTTCTTATTTAGAATAAGCTATAGATTTTTTTATAACCTTACGAAATATTTGCAGATTAAAAACGATTATATACATCTGTATATGTAATTAGAAGTACAATAAAGTCTCTGAATATATTTATGAGGACACTTAATTTTGCATTAATTTTGAACAGACATTAATAGAAAATTGTATCTTTTTTAATGTAATTTAATAATGTTATATTACACTTCATTAGCGTAAGATACTCAAATATGAATTAAAGTACAAAATACAGTTTTAATCCCAAAGTCAACTTGATGTTGTATTCGCTGGAACGCAAATTACATTATACAAAATTATTAAACTTTCTATTGCAAAACATGGTTATATTTACTGATTCTTGTCAATAACAGCATTTATGGAATCGCTAGATTTCTAAGCCATAGTTACGGTTCACGACATAAAAAACGGGACGGGATGTTAGAATCCTGGTTAGCTTGAATATTGTATTAACGTTGGTAGTAACTTATTATATTGAATAATTGATAACTAACTAGGAATGGTATTTACTGATCAACAAAAGGCATTCATTATTGAATCAAATTTTCGCAATGGATATATCGAAAATGGTGAATGGAGCTACAGAAGTCAACCATGTTTACAATAATTTCGTTTGAAATATTCAGTCGTAATAATTGATGAAGCCGTATTTTATAACAACATTCGTTATACAGTAAGTAAATTTCGAGATACTGGAAGTGTTCAACGAAAAAAAGGTAGTGGCAGACCTACAGTACGTACTCAAGATGCTGTTGCACATGTACAACAAACGATGTTGGATAACCCTTCTTTATCTATTCGAAGACTGTCCCAGCAAGTTAACAAGCACTTGCTAAAGAATTAATAAGATAGATTTGGGATTATATCCGCACAAAATAAATTTATATCATGAACTATTGTTTCCAGATTATGAAAGCAGGGTAACATATTGCAATTGGTTTATCAATACAATGGGCGATGGCAATTTAAATTTAACATTCTTTACAGATGAAGCATGGTTTCATCTGTCTGGTTATATAAATACACGAACAATAAGAATATGGAATGCTGATAATCCTCATTATTTTAGAGAAACACCACTACATCCTTTAAAACTAGGTATTTGGATAGATGTTTCGCGAATTATTGGACCTATTTCCTTCGACGAATCGGTGACATCCGCGCGATACAGAGATATTTTAGAAATATTTCACAATCAGCTCCACGATGATGAATTAACCCTAAGGTACAGCAGACCAATTTTCATGTGGCCGGTGGGAGAATTTGTACGTGCGTCAAGTAAGGGTCAGTGTTAGATAGAGACAGTATTCGGAAAAATGAAATGCAAACTCTTTGTGCGAGTCATGCATTGGGACGTAGTAAGGGATAAATTCAGAAAATCACATTGTTGAACATGTTTATAATGGTTTGTATTTCACTAAATTAAGGCAAATAGAAGTAAAATAAAACGCATAGTTTCATGTAACATGTTTAATTAAAATGTCTTACCTTACCTACTAGCTAATAGCGTACTAACATCACATTAAGGGGATAACTGAATAAGATTGTTAGCTAGACTTAACGGTAGAAAGGCTTAGGATTAAGTAAAACTAATTTGGATAATTAACTGAATTATTGGCAAATAATGTTTATGCTAATCTCTTTCTCATTATAATCACATTGTAAACTTTCTATATGTACAAAAGAACAGTATATTCTTCAACGAGCGTAGGCGAGTGTTGTAATAACATTATTTAATAGTCGTGGAGAAAAGAATATTATTAATACTAATATTATTGGAAATAACAATGAAAATAATAATTACAATAAGAAATAATACATAAATACTCAAAAATAATTATAGGAGAAAACAATAATGAACAATAACTAAGTTTCAAAAAAATTACGGTAAATTATACATATAATTATATAAAAAGTTATGCAGAATCACTATCACTGACTTCCTCTTCGCTCTCCGATTCAGAGTCTTCGCCCGAATTAATAATGAACTGGTCTGTAACTTCGTCTATGAGAGTTCCGCTTCCAAAAACTTTTGCTCCCACTTTATCGCGTGGTCACAACATTTATTCCATTCAGCAGCACTAAGTTCATCAAAAAAGTTATCACATAACTGTTGAACATATCTAATAGTGAATGATACATTTTTTTGTGCCACATATTGTTTAAGAGATGCCCATACTAACTCAATCGGATTTAAATCTGGGTGGTATGGCGGTAATCGCACAACACATTCGGAATTAATCCCGTCTCGCAGCCAGCATGAACAATAATTAGTTTTAGACCTTTTGATATAGGCCTTGCTAATCCTTCATTGGAATTGTCACTCCAACAAGTAGCCACGGTATGAGAATGTGGATGTAAGTTTCATCCATATATATAATCGGTCTTTTTTCATTTCTGTAGCTTTGAATGGTACGCAAATAAGACACTCTTAACTGACGAATGTCATGCTTTTCCATTAACAACTTTCTGTTGGTTTTTGTTTTTCTCCAACGAAAGCCCATATCTTTTACTACTTTCCGAAGAGAATCTATTCCTCCAGTGTATCCTGTTTCTTTAAATTTTCTTAGAATGTTTGGCATTGTAGGCACAATTTTGTCAACAGTAAAGGTATTTAAAATTGTTCTACGCAGCACACCTTTATCTGCATCGTCTAAGTCGGTTTTGGGCTTGGTTTTTTTTTTATTTTTCTTTGGCGATGTAAAAGATGAACCGGCACCTGCGTTTATTTCACTTTTTTCTTTAACAATCCGTCTAATAATTCTCTCAGAAACACCCGTTGCGGCAATAACGCGTTCATATAACTGATCCAGTGGAATTTTGAGTACCCCTGAAGTTTTTTCTTCTTGCATATATTTAAATACATTTGAGATCACTTCACGAGTTTGACTGTGTAAAACACATTTATTTAATTTATTTTTAAACTCCATTACTCACTACCTTAATACGGCACTGCACTACTGTGTTTATCGCTTAAAACGATGTAAAACACTGAATGCCAGAGGTTCCCCTACCTATGAATTTCGTGCGCATCTCGAGGGCGGTACTTCTAACCGGACACATGAAAATCGGTCTGCTGTATGTGCAACATGATGGTGCAACAGCACATGCGGTACAAACTACTCTCCATTATTTAAGGGAATTTTATGACAATCGTTTAATTAGTAGCAGAACAGAAAATTCGTATCCACTTCGATAACCTGATTTAACACCATTAGACTATTTTCTATTTCCTCATTTGAAAAATACAGTTTATAAAGACCCTATCCATACTAATCGAATTACGCCTCAGACGCTTATAAAGGTTTTTGAAAATATGAAACGTTGCTTCAAAATTTTTAATAAATAATTTATATATAAACAGAAGATTTATTATTTACTAATACAATATTCTGACATTTAAAATTAATCACATTAAATTAAGACATAAATTTTTGAAATATACGTTATGCACAACCACAACATATAAAAAGTGTTTTGAATCATACCTATAGTATTACTCTAATTCAGAAACAACATGCAAATCCGGTTTATTGCGTAGTTTTATACAACTGAGCATGCGCCAATGCCATGATTGAACAAAAGCGATATGTTTGTAAAGACTAGACTAGAAAATGACTGAATATACATAACAATGTTACACATAAAAATAGAGACATTTTTCTGCAATATATTCTGCAACTTTTCCTGTAGCGAGAGGCATTTATAAACTACTCTGAAATTGAATAATCTCGAAGAGGCTAAATGTGCAAGTGAGAATAATCACTTCGTTACAAAATAATGAGGTGAAGGGTAGCGAGGGTGAGATGAGCTGGTGTGGTTCTTGTATTAGCTACCTTACCACCTTATAAAACTCAAGTTGTAACATAACTACCACGTTTACCATGTATAAAGCCTGTTCTACATGGTACTAGATACATACTTTTTCTGTACTAGATTCTAGTAACTAGAAAAAAAAAGTATCGTCTGGATAATAAATTTATATCCAAGTTTCAAAACTAAAGTAGATACTATACTACTTTAGAAACTAGATCTTGTCCTATTTTTCATACTAAATTAAAACTAGAGCATGCGCAATAGTGCGTTAATCAGGTTGACCAACACCATAAAATATACAATTTAATTTAATATAACCACGTGTTACATATGTTGGATTTAGTGTGTAATCTTGATATTTTTTGTGGGCAATATTTATTTTATAATACTGTCGTGAGCAAAAAAAAACGGGACAGTGTCAAAATCGTTATGTCAATTTCCTTTATTTTTAGCGTTGTAATTTTAACATTTGATTAACTTTCAAACTCTACGTCAAATTATATATCATAGTTGATAAATGATAATTCAAAATTGAAAATGCCGCATTTTTCGAAAACTGATAAAGCTAGACTTGTTACTAGTTTGAAAAATGGGAAATCATTAAGAAGTGTATCGGTTCAATTTAATATTGGTAAAAGTTCAGCCGCAAGAATATATAAAAAAAATGGAGGGAAGAGGATAATTTAAATCGGAAAATAATTTCCGCACGTAACAAAATTTCGAATATGCAGGAAGACGAAACATTAGTTACTGAGATTAGGCACAACTCTTTCAAAACATTAAAGGAAGCTATAAGAACAACACAATTTCCTGTCTCATCTTGTAACACAATGGTTACAAGAGAATGAAATTTAAACTTGAGATATCCAGCCCTACAGTCCTTATCTAAATCCCATCGAAAATGTATGGCGATTAATGAGATAGAGCTTCTACCCAGGAAGAATTTTGGGAGATTGGTCATAATGCTTGGCATCAAATTTCTATAAATTTTGTACAAAATATTATCGCTTCAATGTCTACAAGATTAGATGCAGTTTATTAACTGTGTTATTATTATAACGGTGGAATGACGAAATACTAATTATTTTAATGTAATAATTATTTTAATTAAATAAATAATCTTTCTCTATCGTTTTTAGTAATTTTTATTTATATTTATTTTAAAAAAAAAATTTTAAAAATGTTTAATAAATGTCAATAAGACACACATTTTTGACAATTCCTGACTTACTATTATGAGTAAAGATAGCCACTTAAGTAGTCACAATTTAAACCCACGCAGAAACAGTGTCCCGTTTTTTTTGCTCGCGACAGTATGTCAAAATTCTTAAATGATATGGAATCTTCTAACTTTAATTCCTTTTCTACAAAATCGCAAGCGCCCAATATTTTTCAAATATCTATTTATCAGCCACTGTCTACTCCACAACCTCTTTCTTTTGTCACATTTATACATTTTATACAATATATATAATATATATTAATTTTCTTAACTTTTTTACTTGGGTCATCCTCGTTTAAATTGTTTGTAAATTTAAAATATCACATCGGACATAACCTTGTCTATTGTTGACAAAGAAATGTCTTAATTACATGGAATTGGTAGCACTGTTTAAACCTAATGATGAAAACTGTGTAAACTATTCGTTCATAAGTTTGAAACTTCAAGGTTAGAGTTTAGTTACTAAAATCTAGTAAAAAAAAAGTATGTATCTAGTACCATGTAGAACGCCTTTAAGACTAGTAAGACTACAGTCCTATGCTACGTGGAACTATTATTATATACTTTCTACACATAGATAAGGGTTTATTTTCTAATTCTTTACCAGAATAAAATATTCATCTATAATTATTTCCAAAACTCTTTCAATACTACTTACCTTCTCAGCAATCCCGAAATGTGTGTAAACAAACTTTATCTATATTCAGCCTACACAGTTAGTACTAATTTTAGGATACTAATTCACTCAAAATTCGAATAATAGACTCGAATATAAAAAAACTCAAAAAATTAATCAAAGTGTTTGTCAAATATTACATTGCTTGTAACGAATAAACTGTCAAACTAACAACCTAATTACGACAATCACGCCACCTAGTTGTCGAATATACGAATAATGCTAAACAATACCTGATTTTTGACATTTCAGTATTGTAAACTATTTATTATCGTGAATATTTACAGATAATTTAAAAGTATGGAGTGTTTTTATTATTCGTACTGATATATAATGTAAACAAGCAATGAAATAAGCAATCTAATAATATTATTTTTATTTCAGTAAACGACATTCCGCCAATACCAATCAAGACTTACAAGTGGGAAGACGTTCGAAGAGAGAAGAAAAGGGGTCGCTATCCATATACATATCTTACTAAAGACCCATACAACGAACAAGTGAATCCATCGCAATTCAGAATGGATACTTTAAGACCAAGCAAAAGTGCATCAACTTTGGAAAAATCTAGCAGTGGCGTAAATATTCAGGATGTAACAGACAAGAGCGCAAATCACAGCAAAGATTACTTGGATGTTAGCGCCGCAAACGAAGGCATTATAGAAATGGCAGACAGTTCTAATGAAGACAATATAAGCCAATATTTAGATAAAGATGACGATCAATCAATTGAAATTGAACAAATAGAAGTGCCGGGTCCTAGTAAAGAAGAAGAGAAGATGGAAGTAGATGACGCACAAGATCAACAGAGAGCAAAATCGGAAGAACCGAAACGAAAAAGAAAATTATCCATAGAAAGTAGTTACAGCAGAATCAGCTTATCTAGGCTGGGTGTGATGAAAAAATTACGCGAAGCTAAAGAAAAATTAAAATTACCAAAATTCAGTTTTAGTAAATCCGAATCTAAATTGGACATTCCTAAAAAATCAAAAAAAGATAAAAAGCCTCATGAGAACCCGCGTGAAGAAGTTCTGCGAACTTTTTTTGAGCCACCAAAGAAAGACGAAGCACCAGTTTACATACACATACCACTGAAACCACCTCCTGGGCAAACCGATGAATTTTCATATTTAGAATTTGAAGATCCTAAATCTGATTCAGCATCCAAACCTTCGAGTCCAACCACAGAGAAACCAGAACTGGAAAACGGCAATATAGAATCTCAAGATCAAAAAGGAAAGGAAGGCGTTCAATTTATTATACTAACAGCGCCATCTGATGACGAAATATTAGATGATCAAACGGCAATGCCTGATTCCCCTGCTTCAAATGGTAGTAAGAAATTTTTCGATTCATCTAAACTCAAAGACCTTAAATCACTAGCTAAAGGATGTGTTGACGAAATACCACCTGATACACCAATTGATAGTATCATTTTCGAAGATGTAATTCAGGTAGAATACGTAGATGAACACAATAATCCAATAGGAACAACAGAACGTAGTAACATTTTGGAAATAACTGAAGAGAATTTGCCAAAAATAGAAAAACAATTAAGCAATAGGAATTTGATGAAAGAACTAGAACACGAGTTAGCCTCCTCTATGGATTCTTTAAATAAAATTAACCGGCGCAATACACTCAAAAAACTTCACGAACAACAGCGGTCTAGGAGTAATGAAGCACTTAAACGAATAGGTAGCATTAAGCGAAGAACATCCCAAGAAGCTCCAGAGTTAACTTTACCAATAGTCAGCGTTACAAAAAGTCCCGAAGATATTAAACAAAACCCCGAA
This sequence comes from Melolontha melolontha, assembly GCA_935421215.2. Lineage (NCBI taxonomy): Eukaryota > Metazoa > Arthropoda > Insecta > Coleoptera > Scarabaeidae > Melolontha > Melolontha melolontha. The sequence continues at coordinate 180,952,166 of OW285235.1, forward strand.
GAAATAAAGACTGAAACAATGATCGAAGAAAAGAAAGAAGTCCCAATACCGACCGAAGAAAAACCCCAGAAAGAAAATGTCAAAAAAGAAGTAATGTACGATGAAGAAGATGGATTAAAGCTAAGTGCAACTGCAGTTCAAATGATTAACGAAGAGCTCGTGAAGGAGCAACTACCGACAACGAATGAGGAACAATTAAAAGCTGCAGCAACATCTGGTTCGATTAAAAAAAGAGTTTCATTCAAAAGACGTTCTAAGCAGGAGGATCCACACGGTATTTATGAAGACGTCCGAGTTACTTCTGATGGTAAAACTATAGATGGAAAAGAGCAGCAAGTTAAAGAGTTGAAAGTTATCGAACCTTCTCAATCTATGTCCGCTGATGAAGAGAAGTCGTATTTAGATGATAAGGTTATAAAGGCAAAGTCATTAGAGGAGGATTACAATAAATGGTCAAAATTAAAGTAAGTACATAATTTTATAAACGAATAATTTTAATACGACTATAATCCAATGTTTTTAACTAGCAAGGGTATATTAGCAACTCGTATAACCCAATTTTTTAATGAAATTTAGTTTGATCGCAAAATAACTGAAAATACCACAGAGACACAGTAACGAAACCATTGTTGGAAAATGATTTTCTTTTTCATACATTCACTATAACCTTCGAGTAAATAAAGCAAGAGTAAATATATCTTTTTTTATATTCTATAACCCAGTGAAAAACTAAGAAGTTTGAATAGGAAACACTTCCCTCTCAAAGATATTCTCTTCAATATTCCTCAGATATTTGAAAAAAATAAAGAAGAAGGTTTGAATACTTTATAAATTGAATAAAAAATAACAAAGTCAAAATCGATTATTATTTTTCTGTAAGAAAAAACTTTTTGAGACCCTTCATCCACCGTTAGAATTTTGCCGAGCATATAACGTTTGCACTACCAAAACTATTTTGCTTTACAATAATCTGTTGTACGGCTTACACCACTTATATAGATATGCTTCAGCCACCACAATTTTTAGAAAAAGTAATGTAGATAATCGGAAATAATAAATTGTGTGTTTAAGTTTCAAAAATAATTTCCCACTGAATTAGTTCTCAGGCGCGGCTCGTGATAACGTATTTGAGAGGGCGCGTACAATGATGCGAGTGCTTCGTGTATTCTCGTGTACTAACTGTAGCGTTTTCTTAGTAAACACCGAAAACACACGAGGCACTCGCATCATTGTACGCGCCTTCCCAAATACGTCATCACGAGCCGCGCCAGTTAGTTCTAGCGATAGATACACAAATGCCAGACTACATGATACAAAGACAATAAGAACACATTTTTTTAATAAAAAAATATATTGTAATAAAATCTTAGACACAAAAATGGTGGTGAATAGGGATGAAGAGCCATCATTTAAAGTATTTTTTAAATATACAGAGTGTTCAAAAAATGTAAAATTATATTTTTTTAATTGTATTTTTTTACATTTTGCGATTCTCCTCGATAACACAAATTCAATGAACTATAACACTTAGGGTCCAAAGTATTTTTTCTTTATTGTTTGGTAAAGAAGAAGAAAATAAACTGGTCATACAAACAAAGTTAAACTTAGTTTTCAAAATGCCCACCTACTTCTTACTTACAGTAAGCCAATCTGTAAATCTGTCTGTTGAAATGCTTCGTATCCCTCCATTAATTCTTTCAGTAAAATCTTGCAAATTTCTAGGCCGGGTGAGATACACTTTCTGTTTTAGATAGCCCCACAAGAAGTAATATAGGGTATTGAGATCGAGAGAACTGCAGGCCATTCAATTTCGCCTCTTCTTCCATTCCATCTGTGAACAAAAGTTCGATCTAATCGATCTCGAACGATAACTGAATAGTGAGAAGGTGCTACATCCTGCTGAAACCAGATGTTTTGTGGGAGTTGGACATTTTTCTCCAATTCAGGAATTATCTAGTTATTTAAAAATTCTAAATGTGATCATTTCTTCTATAAAAAGAGGTCCGATTATTATGTTTCTACAAATACCACCCCATCCAAGGTGTTGCGTATGCACCTCTTGTATCCAGTGAGGAGTATTCTGTGCCCGATATCGGCAGTTATGTCTATGAATAGTACCATTCAAATAAAATGTTGTCTCATCCGAAAATACTACATTATCTACAAGATTATCACGACTACAGATATTTATCAGTGTCTCACAGAACTATTGCCTTCTGTCGAAATTATCTTCAGAGAGTTCTTGAACGAGGTGAATTTTATAAGGATGGTATTTTTCATTTTTTTAGAATTCTTAATAGAACGATGACTAATATCATGCCTTTGCACCAGGTTGTTTGTAGATAAATGGGGATTTTCCTCTACAGATATGGCAATATCTTGTGCTTTAATATCATTTGTAGCAGAATTTATACGACAAATTCTTTGCAAATTGTGAACACCGTCATTTACGTGGAGCCTCCTTAAAGTTTTGGTAACAACAGAACACGAAATTGGTGACAAATTGGCATGTATAGTATTAAAAAGGTTACATACCTCCTGATGGGTTCTCGTCCTATCACCAAACCGATCATCGTTAATATTTGTATTCTTTCTCTTTCATTTAATTCAACCATTATTGACAATTATTTAATGATACTTTTAAGTATCACAAATTACTAGACCTTGTGTAATATTCGCGTTAAATTTTTGTCCGACAAAAAAAAAATTTTTTAATCACCATTAATAAAAGGCTTACATTTTGAATTGAAAAGTTTTTATTTAAAGGATCAAGCAATACTTATGATTTGGAAAATACAAAAAATTCTTATTTCGTTTACATGTAAATCTCAAGCTAAACACTTTAGACTCCAAGTGTTATATATAATGGCCAAAACGCCCCATAGCGAGGTTTAGCAGCTTCGGGAAACTTTCTAAATCCTCATTTTCAGTCCCCAAGCTAACTCTTCATATCTTCTGACTTATTTTTTTCCAGAGTTTCCTATTCTTTGTTTTTTCCTGTCTTTTGTTAACGCCTGATCCTCGTAAATCTTCTACTGCCTCCTCTAGCCATTTGGATCTCGGTCTACTTCTTCTCTCTTTTCCTCCCGTCTTCCAGTTCAATAGCAGCTTGATTGTGGATTCTTCTTCCGCCCTTCATATATGCCCCAGCCATTTTATTCTTTGCTGTTTTATTTTTTTTACAATATCTTTTCCTTTGATTTCTTGTTGTAGTTCATCATTTGTTCTTATTCTTAACTAATTGTCCGTTAGCTTAATTGGTCCCATTATAGCTCTTAATATTTTCCGTTCGAGTATTCTTAGATTTTCTTCGTCTTTCTTATTAGCCATTGTCATCATTTCCGATGAATACATTAGTACTACTGATCTTATTATCGTACTGGTCTTATTATCGTGTTATATATTTTTATTCGTCTTAGAAAGATTTATGTTCTTTAACAATTTCCTAATCGGCTAAAAAAGCCCTATTTGTTGCAACCATTTTTTCTTTTACTTCAGCATCTCTATTTCCATCGTTTGATATCATAATGCCCAGATATTTGAATTTTCAGACTTCTTCGAATGTAAAGTTTTCTATTTTAATACTTTTGTTTTCTTTGTCCTTTTTTCTAACTCTCATCAACTTTGTTTTTGTTTCATTGATTTTCAGACCTAATTTCTCCCCTTCTAATGGGTGATTCATTTAGAGATACTTTTTCCAAAAGCAAAGAACAAATGAAAAAGGCCAATTTATTTAAGAAACTTGATTATCATACAAAAGAACCATTCTTTACAATTATTTTTTAAAGATTATTTCTCTCAAATGTTGGCCGCGACTGCGGTTAACGTAGTCTATTCTGCTGTTCCAATTTTCAATGACGCGTTCTAGCATTTCGAGTGGTATTTGTCCAATGACCCGAGTAATATTGGCCTCCAATGCCTCAATTGTAGCCGGTTTATCCATGTAGACTTTAGACTTCACGTAGCCCCACAGAAAAAAGTCTAATGGTGTGATGTCACAAGATCTAGGCGGCCAATTTACTGGTCCGAAGCGTGAAATTAAATGTTCACCGAATCGTTCTCGCAGTAAAGCCATAGTTTCACGAGCTGTATGGCTAGTGGCGCCATCTTGTTGGAAGTAAATGTCTTGTAGACCACGGGTGTCAAGTTCAGGCAGCAAATAGTCCCTTATCAAGGCGCGATAACAGTCGCCATTCACAGTCACATTCCGGTCGGCTTCTGTTTTGAAGAAATATGGACCAATTATTCCACCGGCCCATAATCCGCACCAAACAGTTGTTTTGTCTGGATGTAATGGTAGCACTTCAATCTCTTCAGGTTGCTCATCACCCCAAATACGGGCATTTTGCTTATTCACGTACCCATTAAGCCAGAAATGGGCCTCATCGGAGAACAAAATTTTTGTCGAAAACAGTGGATCTTCTGCAAGTTTATCAAGAGTCCAACGGCTGAAACGGAAACGATTCGGAAGGTCGGTCGCCTTTAGTTCTTGCACTAGTTGAATTTTGTATGCTTTTAAACCAAAATCCTTTCGTAAAATACGCCAAGTTGTTGCATACGACAAACCAAGCTGTTGAGAACGGGCGACGAATTGATTCTTCCCGGTCTTCGCGTACACTCGCTGCTACCGCCGCTATATTTCCTTCACTACGTGCTGGATGAGGTCTATGTGGTCGCGTATTATCCATTATTGTAAATTGAGTTTCAAACTTATTGATGGTATAGCGAATTGTGCGTTCGGTAGGCCGATTATGTGGCCCATATGTTGCTCTAAGCGCACGATACACATTCCTTGTAGAACGCCCATTTTCGTAATAAAGCTGTACTATTTGTAGACGCTGTGCCGGGCTAAGTCTTTCCATTACGTAATGTCAAATAGTACTGAACCAGAATGCGCAGTCCGCTGACGCGTTGCATGCGCGCTCAGCCATTAAATCCCCACCTAAAAAAGTACCTCCAAATGAATCATCCATTATAATTATTTCTTGTAGTATTTTGACCATTATCTCTCTCCTTTTTGGTGTAACCACTACATCATCCGCATACGAAACTATCTGGCTTCCTCGTGTTCTTAGCATACCTTTGTTTATTTTCCTTGTCATATGCTCCAGAATCAGATTGAATAGCTTCGCGGACAACGAGTCGCCCTGCTTGATACCTTTATTTGTTTCAAATTTGTTCGCCTTTTGATGTTTTCACACAACTTTTATTAATTTTAAGGTAGGTACTACAAATGAAACAGATATGCAATATACACGTCTGTAACTGTACACATAGACATACACCTCGTATTTACCAACATTTACTTCTGCCTAAGACACGTGTTTCTGTCATTAACTATCAGACTTCATCAGTTGGGCTGTTGTATTTTATGTGTGTGCCCATAAGTTATGGGCACACACATGTGCTCCATTATTGTGCTTGACAACCTTGTTGATAATACCTACATCAATCCCGCACGTATAGATTTTAGCTGGACAACACCGCCGTCTTTTAATATGTGTGCTTTACAAAATTTGTAATTTTCAAGGAGCAACATGTAAAAATTACTTCTTCTCTTTCGGATTAGATCTTTACATCATGATGACACTTTACCAAAACTCAAAAACGCACGTTTCTCATATATATTACTGGATTGAACACTATTACCTCCTCTACTCTTATTAGCGTTAAGGTTCCTCCTCAAGCTTCATTCCTCTAATTAGCCCTAACAGCTCTGAGAGAAAGCTCGCATACTAGCTCCCTCACAAAAGGATACAAATAAAATGGAGAGAGAGAGAAAGAGGAGAGAGACCTCCTCTTAATCTATCGTTTGTTGTTAGGCCTCGAAATGGTTTATCTTATATTTTTAAGGAAATTACATTTATAGTGTATTCAGAGAAGAACTAAGTCTTTCGCCATTTTTATATTCTAACGTCTTGAGTCAAGCTCTGAGAAGTAATGATTCAGTCAAAAATCTTGTCTAATTTCACACCAAATTAAATTTGACTAGATATATAACGTGCCTTCAAAAACTTTCCTCATTAGAGATGACCATGCTTTTTGATAACGGTTGGTGACAGTGCACGTAATCTGTCACAAACGTATAATTTTGAATGAGCATGACCGACTCTAATGAGGAAAGTTTTTGAAGGCACGTTATATAACATCCTAATTATGTATTGATATACTTAAGAGTGTTCTAGGAAAGGTATTGCTTCTTTTTTAACCTATTTTTGCTAAAACTTACCATCATTCTCATAGTCTTATTTTATCCAAATAATCTTTTGCGCAGATGTTGATTTACTTAACGCAAATGAATGAAGTTTGCCCTTGCAAACTATTACAAAAAACTATTGCAAAAAATACAATTTTTATCTTCAAATAGATGCACAATCTGATCACGATGTTGTCCAAACACTTTGTATGATAGGATATTGCCTAGGTAATTTTTATTAAGTTGCTCCAAACAGGATCACAACGAATATAGCCATTCACCAGTTTCCCCACAAATGCCACTGCCTTAAAATAAAAGCGTCCTGCTCAGCCGTAAAAGACAGATTGCTTTAAAAATAAAAGCAGTTACTTTTGTTGAATTGATTTGAGGTTTTTATTGAACTTACCTATAGAGAAAACGCGTTATATCCAATTGTACGTCATACTAGATCCATGACGACACGTTACCGGTAAGATGTCAATTATAAGATTACAAGATGTCAACTATAAAAAGGTCAATAATGAAGCAATTAATTGCTTCGATTGTTTACGGAAAGCTTTTGGCATTACATCCAGTTGACGCAACGAGATAATAAACACAATATAGTTCTAAAACGAACTATTTTTAAACAATCGAAATAAACTGAAAAAATATACGCAAAACTAGTCTTATTTGACAGATATGTTATCTTTCAACACCACAAGTTACTATTACCCTGGTAAAAATATATACAAGGAACATTTAGCATTGAAACGGAAATTATGTGTTTATTTGCCATGAATGTCTATATTATCATCAACTTATAACATTTTGTATTTAAATTAATGAAATAAAAGCTTTCAAATATAGCTTAACAAAGTAACTCTTTTAGTTTCTCTAATACAGTTATGACAACACATAAACGTCATCATTGACGTACAATTGGACTTAACGCGTTTCTTCTATAAACAATAACGAAATATCTCTAATAGTTGTTCAGAAAAAAACAATTTTTGATATAAAATGGAACCAATAATAAAAACAAAAACCAAGAAATGACAGGACAACACGAGAACCAGATAATATAATTATTATGGAAGTGAAACTGGAATTTTATTTTAACATTTGAACGCATTAAAAGCGGCGGCGAGAATTTCGAACTACTCTCAACGATTTAAAATCACACTGTATGTATACTTTAACAAGATTTATTTAAAAATCAGAATAATTTCAAAAGCCAAAGTAATTAAAACTATGTCGCAAAATGTCAAGTCATTTCTACCTCGCCTTAAAAATAAAATCAAGAAACTTCCAAATATAAAAATGCTTTGGTCTCCAAAATATGTTTTTTAAATAGCCTCATTTTTAATTTATAAGTAAATATAAATTATGTTATTTGCGTCATTTAACTTTCTCTATCAATTCATGAAATGTTAGCTTTAGTCAAAATAATAGATTTATAATCATAACTATTCTCTCCTTAACAAACTTCAGCTTAAATATTATTTAGTTCATAGTTACGTAATTCGACTTTGGCTGCCATCCAACGATGATCATAATAGAAAAAAAAAACAGAGGGCGCTCGTTACCAGTGAATTTTCCCATTACACCGTTTCTTGTTTGTGCATCTCCTTTCCGCATTATGTTCCATGTCAAAAATAGATGTCTCTTCGTGAAATGATCGTTTTCGCTCGGTTCAGTCAGAAATGGCCCAACAATAGACCGTACTAAATTTAAACAGTGGCCGGTGAAATTTTGAATCGGGTGCACAGTGGGTGGGTCGAAAATTTACATTTACTCCTCTGACTAAGAGGTGTGCAACGAATCGATACGAATGAAATGAAACCGCAATGAATCCCGCCGGATCGGCGCGAAACAGACAGCAAGAGCATCCGTCCAGACAACCTCGTCGAAATTCTTTGGACGGTGACTTAAGATCGAAATCGGAAGGTACCAAGCGGTATTCGAGAAGACACAATGTCAGCAGACACTCATCCGCTGAATCTTCGGTGACATCTCTGGATGTGCGATGCGCTTGTCAATATTTTCAGGGTGATTCCCTCGTCGCCAATCAGAAACCCAAAGTATCCCCGACGCAAAAGGAACGTACCAATCTATTTACCGAACATAAAGTGGTCTTTAAAAGGCGGTATGTAATATGCAAGTATGCAAGTCATATGCACTTAAATTTATAAAGACGCTTAGAGCGAAGTAAAAATGAAAGTGGAAATAAGTTTGTTCGTTTTTCAAATATACCTTTCGGCAAATTCAACCCAACGCGACAATACTATAAATACATTAGAATAATTTGGCAAAGTTTGCTATAATAGTACATGTACTTTTGCCACCATAATGGTTTTAATTTACGCTGTAGAATAATTTAAAATCATTTGAATATACAGTGTGATTTTTAATATCTGAGGACAGCTTCAATTTACCGCCACACGAAATTGTTTAAATGGTGCAATCACTTAGTATCTATTTCTTTTATTTTTCGCCAGTAGCGTCTCATATTAACTGGTTCATAACTAAATAAGAAGCGCATTAATAATTATAATTGGTCCACGACTATACATTATTCGTTTGATTTCTCAATTATTATTGCCTATTTTTTATCACTACTCATCCAATATGTTAAGCATTAATTTAACAATTGCATTTTTTACCCATTTTGTTAGTAAGCCACGGCTGTCATCTAAAAGTCAAATTAATTACTCAAATTTAAACGTCAAATTTCGAATACAATATAATTTATGAAATATTTTACTAAGAACTTAAAAAAATGGATTCAGAAAATAGAAACTCCGCCAGAAGTGAAAGAAGCTGCTGAAATGAAATGAATTTATTGCCAAAAAATTCAAGAAAATTGTATGGGGCAGCGCATGAATCTCTTTTAAATTGGACAAGGAAAGAGACATAAAATCATTTTCAGAATCTGTTATGTTAGTGTATTTTACAGAACTATTGACAAAATATAAATCCTCGACACCATGGATAACACATCCATTATTCAATGTTTAAAAGTACTATTAATATACATCAAAGAATAAATTTAGAAAATTATACAAAACTACGAGCGTTGTCAAAGTGAAAAAGTGAAGGTTTTCAACCTAAAGAGCGAGTACTTTCTCTGGAGAAAACATTAATGTTTTTTTTACTAAAGCATCAGACGACAATTTCTTTGCAACAAAAGTAAGATATTTATTAAGCTTTTTCTTCATATATTCCAATTAGGTATTTATTTTTTTAAGATTGCACTAATAATGGGAACAATGGATGCTTGTCGGGCTAATGAGTGTATTGCATGAAAATTAGTGATTCATCAGTTTTTTTAGTAAATGTGCCCAAAACCAAGACAATAACTCGAAAATTATTATTTTTATCAAATATGTAAAAATATGCCAGTAGTTGCCCAACTTATATTACAAGTGATTTGCTATTTTTAAACTATCAGAACGGTAAATGCACTGGCCAAAGAATTGGTGTTAATAAATTTACCAAAATGGGAAAAGAAATTGCTGCATTTTAAAAATATCGAATCCAGAAAAATTTTCTGGGCAAAGTTTTCGCAGATCTTCTGTAGCTCTACTTGTTGATGCAGGCGATGGCATAACAGCTTCGCGGACGAAAAACATCAGCAATGTCTGAGGGCTACATAGACGTCTTTAAGAAACAAAATAGATACCGCTAAAAAATATCAAGCTCCATACAAAAAGATAATTCTAATAATGCCAGAAATCAAAGCATTTCTACAAATAATCAGAATATTAATTTAGACTATAATTCTATTCAGCAATTAACCTAACAAATTGTTCAAATGTAATTATTGGAGACCGGTAATTGAGAATTGAAATAGTCTACTCATACAAATAAATACTTCCAAAACATTGTTATAATTTGTTTAGCAAACTTTTGCAATCCCCTGTAATTGTCAGAAGGCAAACTTCCGTAGAAATCCACCAAATTCGCGGTTTCCTTAAAAGCCGTTCTAAGTGTGATATTGCTTTGCAGATCAATCATATTTATTTGCAAATTGCTTAATGCATTATCTATATTCACTGCAAAAGGGCTTTCGAAAATTTCCATTTTACGGGACATTATTTTTTAAATCGGCGAACCGGTTTCCAAACTTAGTTTGGAGTTGTATTAACACATTTTTAACACAATTTTAACATTTGGCTATTCAAAATTGATCCCAGCTTCTTCCACAACTTTCTTGCAGATCGGAAAATAATCGAGCTTTCTTTCATCTGTCAGCTTGATGTTGTATCTCAAATGATTTAACATCCGAGTAGATATTGCATGTCAAATTGTTTTTCTATTTAAGTGTATGTTGAGCAGAATCAAATTAGTCAAAAATTCAAGATCTACAATGCACTGGTGGTTGGAAACGTGTGTATTGGCTTTCCATAATCTCCATGAAGTTACAAATTTCTTTCTTCAAATCAAAAATTGTTGAAGTACTACTGCTTGACTGAACCACCTCACTTTATAGTAGTAAACTACGTCGCCATGTTCAGCTTCCACATCTTTTAAAAACTTTTGGAACTGGCGGTGTGTAAGCGAATTTTTTCTTATAAAATTAACAGTAGATATAACGGTGTCCATTATTTCTTTCCACGATAAAACCTTGGCGCACGATGCCTCTGAATGAACAATACAATGAAATATGAATGGAACATCAAATCCAAACTTTTCCAGTTTGCTTTTGATTCTTCCAACAACAACCTTTATTTGGTCGCTCACGTTTTTACCTCCATTCGTCGTGACACTAGTTAATTTTTCCCAATCAATCTCAAAGAATCCAAGGCTTGGTACAAATGATGGAATAAACAAAGACAGTCCATTAGTTTTGAGATTTTTGTGAAATACATCCACATGTGGAATATCCGAGACGTGCTCGCGGGCCACAACAAGGCGGATCACGGGCCACTGGTTGCCGACCGCTGGTCTACAACATCTGTAAGTACATCACGCAGTTATTAAATAGCACTATTCATTCGGTTAACCGCACACAAAAAATTGATGTGCAGTTAACCGAATGAATAGTGCTATTCAACAACTGCGTGATGTACTTACAGATGTTGTAGACTATTTATATCGTTCGTCGTAATGACGTCCATTTCAGCCCGATGTGTCTAATTATTAACATAAATAATTAATGTTGAATTGTAATTAGCTATAAGTTAATGTTATTATTATTTTTCGTGTTATAAATAATAAAAATGTTCCAAAAATATTTGCCTCAATAAAAATATTTTCATAAATACCTAACAGTCGTGGACAAAGTATAGTATTCTACTCGCATATAATGGCTATTATTCATACGAGTGACTCCACCTTGGTAAATAATAGCCAATATGCTCGTTGAATAATATACTATTATTCATCAAAAATAATGTTTACAATGATATAGGAATAAATACATAATCAATAACACAATTTGAAGTCCATAATGCATGAAAAGTAAACATAAATTGTTCGTTCATCGTCATTAATGGACGTTCTACCGGTGTTAAAACGCGCAAACCACTCAAAAGTTTGTGTTCGGCTCATTAATTGTTTACCAAATGTTTGCTGAATCATTCTATATGTTTTTTAATAGTCGTTCTGCCGATGTTAAAACAAAATTTAATGCACACACATTGCTCCTGTTTTTCATCCATTACATGATCGCGGCAGGACACAATTACGACTTTACGCAATCGCTCGTAGTCTAGCAAAAAATGCGCTGATCACCTTGAAACTTGTCACACACACTCCGTAGACACATACTTCCCACCATTTAACGCCAGTATTACTTGTCATGCTACAGCCTCAGTCCGAGAACATCTGGATCACACCTCGTATGTATTTAGAAAATAACCCGCATAAAATAATTACAAATTTTGCTTTCAAAAACCAGCCATCGCTATTGCCTGCATTCTATTATATTTTAAAAATATTAATAAGTAACCCAAGTATTTATTTTATTAAAATTACATCCACCCTTTTCCTATAAGCTAAAGAAATAACTCAATGGGTTTCATCTTACTAAGCTTTCTAACTATTAAAGATATGCCGCCTTATGCATAGTCGCGAAGTTAATAGGGTGTTAGTACGCTATTAGTTAGTAGCTACTAAGAGCGTACTAAGATGCTTTTATCTTTTCGTATTCATAGTCGCGTATTTCATCATACTTAGTGGCTACTAACTAATAGGATCTTAGTAGAAAAAAATATGTGGCAACCGTGAAAATGGAGTTCGCAGGCATGCGCATTTTGCATGAAGGAGACATTTAAAATAGTTTACCTATTGGAATTGTAGGTTATTTTAAATACGTTTTAAATAATCTTATTTGTTTTAATAAATTTTATGATTTTTTGCTTTTAAATTTGATATAAGAAAAATGTAAGTGTAATATATAATCTTACTTAAAATTTGTATTACTGAATTTATATAATTTTGAAAGTATGGAAGATCTAGTTGATATACAAGCTGAGTTGCAAGAAGTTGAGGAAGCACGGGTAGATATCATACGAAATCCCAAGCTTATGGTGATGATATAGGAATATACATATTTAACTGGCTTTGTAACATATTTATTACTGAATTTATTTTAGCGGAACAACATGGATTCACATGACAATATCCACAGCAATTTATTCCGACAACAATTATATATGAAGATATTTTAATTAGTAGACTTTAACAATGTTAATACATAATTTATTATTTATTGAAATACTTTAGGGATATTTTGATATAATTTTTATTAGTATTAAATATAGTATATATACATTTATAAGTATCCACATGTAATATAATTGATTGAGGTCTCGCTAGGCACTTGGTGAAACATATTAAATGATAAAGGTAAAGAAAATACACACTTGGTTATTTGTTTCACTGCAATTTTATTTACAAAATACGGACAAATTTGTTTCGAACTTCACAGTTCATTCTCAACTGAACAAGAAAGGTTTACTTAAAATACGAATAGATAATTTGAAAAGTGGGAGTAACACTGTGAAACATAAACGTGAGTTATGTATTATGGGGGTTTTCCTAGTAATTAACGAGAAACAGCCTTAATAATAGGGGAGATTACAAACTCTGTTTGTTCATTTACTATATTTAAAGATTTGTTTATTAAATATCTAAAGCAATAAACAAATCTTTAAATATAGTAAATGAACAAACAGAGTTTGTAATCTCCCCTATTATTAAGGCTGTTTCTCGTTAATTACTAGGAAAACCCCCATAATACATAACTCACGTTTATGTTTCACAGTGTTACTCCCACTTTTCAAATTATCTATTCGTATTTTAAGTAAACCTTTCTTGTTCAGTTGAGAATGAACTGTGAAGTTCGAAACAAATTTGTCCGTATTTTGTAAATAAAATTGCAGTGAAACAAATAACCAAGTGTGTATTTTCTTTACCTTTATCATCCACATGTAACAAATATTCATACCTACTTTATACATGATGCAGTATTTACACGTAACTTAGATATAATTATACCTACTTTATTCTATATTTTAAATTACATCATATCATCCTATTGTCATACTTATATAATATCATATAATAAACATATTCAATTATCATTTTCACTCAATAACTTCAGCTCCAGTTTCAAGTAAACTTTTTCCAATACTGACTGATATTTTTCAGTGCTTGCATCTGCATCTGTTGCCAATGTTCTCGAAGATGCTTTGAATCTTTAACAAATCCTGTAATAAATATATCATATTACTTCCCTTAAGATAAATGATTCATTTATAGCCAACAAAGTGACATATATATATATTAAATATATTACATAAATACATTTATATCACACCATCCACCTGCTACAGAACTAATATTTGTAAATAAATCATACCATAAATACATATTAAACAGACTTTTTCTCGTCAGTTTGCTTCATTGCATCTCATGGGTACTTGGAAACAACATTCAAAAAATAATTAAAATTGATTAAAATTTTGTTGATAATGAAATTATAATGAGACACCATGCACTTCCATTATTATTAAAATTGCTGTATGCCGATTATCCGTATACTTACAGTTAATGAATTCATTGTTATGATTTTTACTCTCAATTTTGTATCATTTCGTTATGTTTTGACAGTTTGCGCTTTTTCTTTTTGTAGGTTAGCTTTAATAATTAATAGACACTTTAAACACGGTCTCAAACGCTATTAAGGATTTAGTAGCCTACTAACGTTAAAACGTTGTTAGTACGCATGAAACGCGACTATGAATACGGAAATTCTTAGTAGGATGTTAAAATGGTAGCGTGTTAGTAGCCACTAAAACGACTATGCATAAGGCTGGCATGCATGTTTAAATATTCAAAGGGAAATTCCCATACAGAATGTTCATGGAACTTTTTAAATATATTATGGAACTGTTTGCTTTATCAGTAAAAATTATTTTATTTAAAATTTCGTGTTTTCATTTAACAAATTAAACATAATATCACAAAAATCAGTTCGTTTTACTTTATTTTCCTCGAAAAGTTCTTGATGATTTTATATCTTGTATGGCTTATATTTTAAAAGCATCTACATATAAAAGCGATCCTACAGACCAGACCGTTCTTCTACATAACACAGGATATTCAGCTTCATGTCTTCTGTTAACACCTGATTGGTTTTAATTTTTTTTTTTTTTGTGGGAATTTAGAAAACAACCATCTTCTTTGAATTTGTTAGAAATATTTAAAATCGTCTTCGCACAAGGTATACGCCTGTTGAGATAATTAACTGTTTTAAATAAATTATGTATGCTTTAATAAAATGAATTTAATTTAAGATTTAAGTATAAATGAAAAACAGAAATATTTGACGGTTTGAAAAATATTACTGGTGTATAACTGGTTGCCTACTATGCCACCAAAATTCCTTTTTTTCCATTTTGCTCTATTCTTTGCAATCTCTTGCCACTCCTCTACTCCTACTTGTGCAAGGTCTACCTTTATTGTTGACAACAATTTTCTCTTTGGCTTTCTTTTCTCTTCCCTCTCCTATCGTAAGTACTTTCCTATCAAGTCTGTTCTTAGCTATTCTTGCAACATGTCTCAGTCAAGTTCGTCTTCGCATTTTACCAATCTTTATTTCTCGATTTGTCCTTTTTCTCCATCTCACGCCCTCCACGAGTACCCATCTGAATACCATCCACAATACTTTCCTTTTCCATATGTCAATTTTCACCGCTTCTTGGTTATTTGGAACCAAGTTTCACTCACAATAATATAGTACAATCGGTCTAATTATTATTCAACACGGTCTTATTTTTGAATTTTCTGCGTAAATTCTTCGGTTTGATTAGATCTACCCCAATACCCTGTATTTATTTCCATTTCTTTTTGGCATATATTCGTTATCGACACTCGTAAATACCCAAATTTGATTCCATGTGCTTTGCTCTGACTCTTGTATAGATGCTGTTTTTACTTTCATATATTTCGTTTTGTTTTCATTTATAGTTGGTCCGAATTCTTTCGCTTTGCTTTCTGAATTTCTAGTACTACTTCTCGCCATCAGAGCTATGTTGTCAGGGTAAGCTATATATTGTTGTCTATTATTGTCATTATTGTCACATTAATGTGTGTAGTCTGTTATTAATAGACAAAATTAGCCATCACATTTAATCTTACTTCAAAACCGAATAACCGATACTAGTTTGGCTTACGTATATAGATGATATTTTTACGATTTTTGATACATGATTGGGCATCGTAAAACAGTGAAATATATAATTTTTGACGTTTATCACCGCAAATTCAAACGATAGCTTCTAACAAAAGACGGCTTCGTTCAATTTTCTAGTCAATTGGTTCCTAACTTTCCCTTAATAAAAGAGAAATACAAAAAAAAATTAGATGTCATTCAAAATATTCCGAGATATGATGGTTTCGACCCAGAAATAATTAATAAATTATTTAGAAAAACTAATTTAGAAATGACAATATGCAATTCCACTTGTTTGTTATCTCAACAAAATCATAACATAAAGTTCGTGTGTTTACCATATCATCAAGTTACAACAAACCTAAATCGGATGTTAAAGAACGGGGTCTCCAAATCACTTTTCGGTTCGGAAATTCAATCAAATCTCTTGTGGGGAAACACAAAAAATTAATTCGAATTAGAAATCCGATATATATGAAATGAATTGTCGCGATTGCAAATTGAAATTTATTAGTAAAACAAAACACTCAATAATAACCCGTTATAAAGAACATATATCGCATATTAAATTCAATAGACCTGAAAAGTCTAGTGTTGCACGTAATGCGTTAGAAACCAATCATAATATTAGGCCGAATTGATTAAAACTAATTATAAATATAAACGATCCGAGAGAATTTAACATCTATGATAGCACTTGTATAATTAAAAACTAAAATAACACTTACAACGTCGATAAGGGTCTAGGGTATATATACCTGCTTGAACGACTTATTAGAATAGATGCAAGAAGAGTGCATACGAACAGACACATGTGTATCATTTCTGAAGAGGGTTAAGTGACCTCAATTTAAGTTCTTTAAAACTCAGCGTATACATGGACATGTTGAAAAGTGTTTCGTGATTTTTGTCCCATGTGCAACACTGTTATTCTCACCTAAAAGTAGGAAAAGTTTATACTTTTTTTTTAAGTTGTTACTAGATGTAGGTACTGACAGTCGGAATTTTTTGAAGAGTATAGTCTAAAATTTTTAAATAATTAATCTAAAATATTTACGTATCAAGGCCGTCGA
This sequence comes from Melolontha melolontha, assembly GCA_935421215.2. Classification (NCBI taxonomy): domain Eukaryota; kingdom Metazoa; phylum Arthropoda; class Insecta; order Coleoptera; family Scarabaeidae; genus Melolontha; species Melolontha melolontha. The sequence goes on from OW285235.1 coordinate 180,969,099, forward strand.
ACTTATATATCTATTCCACAAAAAATACTAAAAATTATTTATGAAACGTCAATTAGTTGTTTAGGTGTAATAATTAAAGACGGCAGACTATGTGCTCCAGCAGTGGCGTTGCGTGCAGAGTTTAGCAGAATAACAGTGCGCTTACTTAAAAATAAATATATCGAATCCCTATACAAAACGTTAAGAAAAACATAAATAACTTACCCAACATGTTTACATTGTTGCAAAAAAATGCGGATGTGCGCACCATAATATATGTTTCTGTATTAGTCTCGGAAAGGTTCGTACGTAGCGACGTATATATATGTTTATATACAGAGAAGGATTGTTCGACGTTGAGAGATGTTATATTTGCATAGTTAAAGCGCTCCTTGTATCTGTACAACGGATCTTCAGTATTGGTAAAAAGTTGCCCTAATTTTGTAAAATCTACATTTTTATCTAATACACTGTTAAATTTTTCACGGACACAATCACTTTTTTCATCTTCAAGGATATGCAGCACTAGTTTTACGTGGTCAATAATTGCTAATGAGTCCGATAAGGACAGCGCAGTGTTCTGTAAATTTTTTATTGCGTCCAGTATTGGAACGTAACTGTCGTAAATAATTTTTAAATTTGCTGCAACTTGAGGATTGTTAAATTGAACCTGGCTGAGCCGTATTGCAGCTGCTTCTTTGGCATCTAGTTGTAAAATCAGATTTAATTTTTTAAAAATGTTTATAGTAATAAAATGCTGCCTCTAACCAAGTACCCTATCGTATAAGAATTGGTTGCGGCGGCTCGGGTATATCAGGACACAGCGAATGAAATAGCCGAATCCGTTTCGGAGATTTAAGAAAAACCGCTTTCGTTTGTCCTATCAGTTGATCCACATCAGGATAAGTTGTACGTATAGTGTTTGTTACAAGGTGTAAAGCGTGAAGCAAATATGTGACATGCAGCAGGTTTGGTTGAATCGCATAACCTTGGCAGCATCGGTAACTAACATTAACACTTGCTTCGGTAAAATCTCAAATTTGTGTAGTGTTTCTATTAATAAATCATATATCGCTCTGGCAGTACACCCTTGCATTCGTTTACAGGTTAGTAAATAAGGAGGAGAAGGTCCTTGTGGAGTCAGCGTCCGTACTAGAATGGCTAGGATGGACTGTTTTTTAATATCTGTAGTTTCGTCTATTGTTAACCACAGGAATTTTTTTTTACCGGTACGTAATTCCGTAACGTACTTCTTGCTGGTAATTTCCACGTAGGATTGTATTTCTTCCAAAACTGACGAAACATTGGGTGTTTATCACACACAAATTTATTATATGATCTGCGTCCACTATTATTCGATTTATGTTTGTCACTATATATATGTCTTTGGCACTGACTTGCTTTCCAAGTTAATAAAGTTGTTTCACAAACTAAACATTTCAATACGGTACCGTCATATATTAAATCGGGAAACCGATGTAAAAATTTCTTTACTACGTTAGCATGCAACCGAGTCGATGCATTGTTTCTACGCACTCCCGACATTTTCAACACGATTGTGTTAACAATGTATCGCTTACAACGTCTCAACGGCAACTGAATTGATCGTCGTACGCCTCTACTCGATCCCTCCACATCACGCTACTGTTCGGGCACATAGTCTGCCGTCTTTAGTAATAATTGTTACAAGCCATAACTAACATAAAATATAACTATTAAAAAAATTCTTCAAATAATTTATACAACACTACAATAAACTGAAGAATGTATGTATTTACTCTATTTTTATTGTGAACGAATTTAAAATTACAAATTTAAATTAACAAAACATCCTTCCAGGAATACATGAGTACGTGTACATTTATTTTTATACTCTTGTTTTTCTTTGTCTCACTGCATTGCAATTAAGTAGCCGTGAAGAGAACAATAAATTTCTGCCAGTCTCTTCTTACGAAAACTTACTTGGTGTAAATATGACCATAATTTCTGGCACACACCCAAGAACTTTCATAACAATTTGCATCGAATGACAATCTATGGGAAGTATTGCAACAAAAACTTCATTTAAGTCTCAGTTCAAATGATTTGCCTACGTGGGATTAAATATGTTGATACAACATAACATTTCTTAATAATGCGGACTGTATTGGTCATTACATTATATTGGCAAAATATCAAAAGTAGATATAATTACGTTTAATATCTTTCACAACCTTTACAATACCGTAACCATACTATTAACATTCAATCACCACTTAATAAAAGATTATAAATTCAAAATTTTAAATTTTATTATTATATATATAATCAAATATCTTTCTACCCGTGAGGATGTAGGTGAATCTTAGTTTAACTCTTTAAGTAATTTTTCCAGTCCTTCCTATTTTGCGCTATTTTCTTTGCTTCCATCCATGTTTTTCCTCTCCTCAAAATTTTCGAAATTACGCTATCCCATGTCTCTTTTGGTCTACCTTTCTTCTCTTTCTCAAGTGTTTTGGCTTCCCAAATCCTTTTAACAGGGATTACGCTATTCATCCTCTGCAGATGTCCCCACCACACCAATGGCCTTCGTTCCACAAATTCCTCTATGGATTATATTTCCAGTTCACGTCCTATTTATTTAGTCACTCCTCTCACTCTCCTTAAAAATTTCATTTTGGACGCACCGATCTTGCTCTTTTCCCGCTTAGATAACACCCATGTCTCACAACCATATGTAAGTATCGGCCTGTACACTGATTTATAAAATTTTATCTTAGTCTCTCTAGTTATTTGCTTCTTGTTTATAAAGACCCTACTCATTGCGTGATACACTTTGTTGACTTTTTCTATTCTATTATTTAGTTCCACTTCTCGACTGCCTGCTCCATCCATCATTATTCCCAGTTATTAAAAGCTGTCTACTTGTTCTAATGGTTCATCCTCTAGTCGTATATTTATGCGTTTCTTTTCGTCTGATATTACCATAATTTTAGTCTTAGATTTATTCAATTTCATTCCATATTTTTCTAAAGTTTCTTTCCAGATGTTCAGATTCTCTTTTAGCTCTCTTTCGTTTTTTGCAATAATCTCTACATCATCTGCAAAGGCGCAATCCGAGATACCGATCCGTTCCAGATTTCTGTATCCTACATACAAAGGTTTAATCCTTTGGATTAATTCATCGATGAAAATTACAATCGGTAGTGGGCCGTTTGTAATTTCATTATTATCGGTATAAAAAATAATGGAAGATTTTGAAAAAAGATCTAGCTGAGGTAAGCTTTCTTTTCATAAAAAATTTAATCTACAATTTTTACAAAAAGGTTTTAAGTATATCTATACGTTTAAGCACGTACAACGCTTTTGTTACAATTGAAACAGACATGTAATATACATATCTGTAACTGTACACATGGACAATACACCTCGTATTTTCAGCATTTACTTCTGCTTAAGACACGTGTTTCTGACATTACTATTAGGCGTCTTCAGTTAAGCTAGTGAAGCAATGTAATACAAATGATACAAATCTTTATGAATAGATTTGTATCTGTATATAACATTAAGCTGAAATCGCCTACAAGATAAAGCAAATTTCATCCTGTAAGGGCTCGTTGTTAATGGACTACCCGTATTTTTTTCGTTCTTCGAACCAGCATAGCTGGTCGAACGAAAAGGTCGCCTTTTTCGGCAAAGTCTCTTTCGTCCGTCAGATGTCACTTATTAAATAAGTGCCACCTTACAGGATGAAATTTGCTTTATCTTGTAGGCGATTTCAGCTTAATGTTATATACAGATACAAATCTATTCATAAAGATTTGTATCATTTGTATTACATTGCTTCACTAGCTTGAGTGATGACGCCTAATAGTAATGGCAGAAACACGTGTCTTAAGCAGAAGTAAATGCTGAAATTACGAGGTGTATTGTCCATGTGTACAGTTACAGATATGTATATTACATGTCTGTTTCAATTGCTACAATTTTTGTTTAACATTATCTCCTGAAAAATAATTTTACGAAAATTAAAGAAACTAGTTGGTTCACCGAATGTATTGACTTGTTGAAAGCAGCAGTTACGACTATCGTTCGATTAGAAACCACTTTATAATGCGAAGAGAAATTATGTATTTGAGTTTCAAACAAGGCTTATCTTCTATCGAAACGCATAATCGTGATATTCATGATGATAAATTCAAGATTCCAAAATAAATCACACTTTTTGACAGAGAGTGTGGAACTTCATAAATTGAATCGACAATTTATCTCCCACAAATTAACCATTAAATGTCGTCTTTAAATTCGATTTTCATTTTTGGACAGATTCACGAAAACCACTATCACTTCTGGTCCAATGTGACCTGTACGATACAAAATAATGTAGTCATAATACAATGTTTCCTAAGAAAGTTCTGAGGACTTTCTACATGTTAGAAATGACAGTATCAATAGAAATTTGCCAATCGGAATGGTAACTAACGAAATAGAAAAATTTGCTAAGAAGCACTAAAACAAATTTATAGAACATCCCGATTAAAGTGAAGTGTCCCAACCAAGCACCTCACCTTCTTGTACGATCGTATCGGTAACGACACTTGTTATTTTGAGAACCCGAAACAAAGCATCAATGTGCTGAATTGTGAACCTTAGATTCATAGCATAACTTCATTTAATATATTCTTGGCATGTGATGCAGAAAACTTTAATAAGTAAATATTTTAAGGGTTGCGATAGAGAGAAATCTAAATGACATACAAACATATAAATATAAGAAATTTAGCATACAAATATAAAACTGAAGAAAGGTAGCTAATCCAATTAATAAAAAAATAAAAGATGAGAAGCAATCACTGCGCATAGTGAGTGAGGAGCAATATCGTGAAGAAATAAAAAGACTTAAACTAAATAAGATAGCGAAATTTGAAGGGTTTATGTAAATAATTGCAAGAAGTCTCTTTTGTCAGAAATATAAACACGATTTTTAATGCGATAATTCAATTTCCATCGATTTTTAAAAAATAGATACATGAAATATCAAAATTGACTGTGCTAACAGCACCTTGATTGAGACATTATTTAAAAATGCTTTAAAATCAGTATATAAGTATATAAGTAAGTCACGAAATGACCTAATTAAAGAAAACAAAGACATGTTTAATAATATAAAAATATTTAAAAAAATCGGGTGTAGAAAACACAATACCAAGTTCAAATTTGTGTGGAAATTGCTATCCTAACATGCAGACACGTATTTCGTCTTGCTACTATTCACGAAAATAATTGCCTTGCTACATAGAATCAAGTCAGAAAAGACAGTATAGAAAAACATTCAACGTCGCTCATTGACTAACGTCAACTTCACGAACGCTAAACTAAACAACGCTATCTTCACGCCAAGTGTAAGACTTGGCAAGTAGTTTCCATAGGACGATCACAGCCACAACCGACGGAAACTATATTAACGTGTCGCCACTAAAAAATCGAACAACTCCGACAGCGTGCATAAAAAAACAATTTGAAACATACTCGAGTAGGTAAAACCTCACCATTGTTTTGTATAAAACGAAAACACCTTTAATAATATAAAAATATGATTAAAAATCGGATGTGGAGAGCCCAAAATGTTTTCGTTTTTTAATGGAGATACGTTAATACAGTTTCCGTCGGTTGCGGTTGTGATTCTCCGATGAAAACCACTAGCCAAGTCCTACACTTGCCATGAGGACAGCGTTGGTTGGCTTGGTGTTCGTGATGTTGACATTAGTCAATGAGCGGCACTGGATGTTCTTCTATGCTGTCTTTTGTGACTTAATTGCATGTAGCAAGAGAGTTATTTTCGTGAATTTTGTCTATCCCAGCATCATGTACTGAGGAGTGTATAGCAAAATACCAATTTTCACACAAATATGAACTTGTGTTCTCTACAATATATAAATAATAAACTTTTCAGAAAACGTGGAATCATTGTGAGATGAGAATTTATACAAATATATATAAATGAAAACGTTAAAATTAAAAAAAAAAAATTCATAAAAAAAAGTACACTTGGAAAGCGATCCAAGTTCTGAAAAACGTAGAAAAAAGATTTTTTCCTACGTTTTTCCGAATACCGTTCGGGACCGAAAGCTTCACATATTATTAAGGTAGTAATGTACTAGCTAAAAATTTAGCCAAATTAACTACAAATGTTAATATATTTTCTTTTTTTATAGTGACCATGAATATGAACCGATTAATCCACCTGCAGAAAGCGAAAATCCACAGCAACAACTTCCACAGCCTGAAGTTCAAGTTCCAGCTAACTTCAAACAATCCGTTCCTCCAAAACGACCTAATTCAATTCGAATTCCATTGAAAGACGAAGTGATCGTTAAAAGCGATGACGAAGCTGAATCGGGAGATGCTCTAACGGTGGAAGAAATACAAGCAAGAATCGAAGATCAATTCTTCAACAAAGAATTAACCCCATCACAACAAGAAGATATTCCTACTGAAGTAACTATAACAACTACTATAAATACCACTACGATAGATAACAAAGAGAATGAACCGCAGGTGAGCCAAGCTAAGAGAATTCAAGACGCATTTAAAAATCAAGCTGGAAAATTGCGTGATAAGTTCAAAAGTATTAAAAGGCCTAATATACAAATGCCACAACGACCTAATTTAGAGAGGTTTAAAATACAAAAACCGAATATAAATATTCCAAAAATTCCAAATACAATGCGCATAAATTTGCCTTCGTTTACATTACCCAAGAAGGGTAGTAACAAAAAACGTCCAACAAAACAATATTCGACGGAATCCAACGTCGGGGATTCTAAGAAAAAAATATTCGACTTTAGCACTTATCCGAGAATATTTCGAAAAAAGAAACAAAGAGACGACTTGGACGATGATGGACTAGATGTTGCGGCTACAGTCCCTCGTGCCAAAAAATCGCCCAAGAGTCGTCCAAAAATGTCCAAAAAAGATACAGAAACCGAAAGTAAAAGTCCTGATGTAATAAGGATTCCTTTACATTCGGAAGCATCTATGGATAAGGAGGAAAATGATTTATCATCTCACAATCGATATGAGGAAGAAAATATCGACGTTGATGATGATTATCTGAGAGAAAGTCAACAGATGAATACAGTATCCCAATTTGCCCCAAGTGATTTTACTAGAAACCGTTGGAATCACGGCAGCTTCCATAGACATAACTTTGACGAAATTTCAGCTAATGAGGCCAAGATAAAAATTACTGATTTAGATAATGAGGTGGAACGTGCTCAAACTTCACCTGAACCAGAAATAGAACAAGAAGTACTTCCGGAATCCAGACAATTGGATATGCGTTCTGTCAGCAGTTCTGGTGATGTACATGGACCAGGTGTACTTGAAAAAATTAATTCCGATGAATATTTCATGCAAATGGGAAATTATCTAAGTGCAGAAATCAGAGAAGCTTTCCAGCAACCAACTAATCCACTTGCTAAATTGCAAAATGATGATAGTTTTGATCGGGAATTTGATGTATCCGATCAATCAATACACGAAGTTCCAAAACGAAGACCTATCAAAAAACCCAAGCGAAAGAAAACTCCGAATGTGTCCAAAGAACGTATACCATCATACGATCAAGAATCTGAACCCGAAGAATATCCAATATCATTTAACGAACAACCAGCTAGACCGAAACGTAAAGGCAAACACAAAAAAAAAATTAAGGATGATAAACCACCATATCAAGAAACTATATTTGTTCAAGATCCGGAATTTGAAATTATGAGAAAATCAGCATCAGAGAATATGCTATTATCTGATAAACTAGCGAACGATCGTTTTCATGATGGCCATTTCAGGCAAGAATACTCACAATATTACGAAAACGAGAGAATGCAAGGTATTCAACAACCCAATATATTCATATCTGAACCGTATCGAAAGGTGGGAATTCAATATATTGAAGATGATAATATAAATTTAAATGGATATGAACAAGATATGCCTGAAGCACCGCCACGTAAACAGAGGAGTTTGAAGAGTCTGATATCCGAAAGTGACTCAATAGTGAACGAAATTAATCTTACAAATCAAAGTTTACCACAACAAAATGTAAGTATATTAACGCTTGCTTCTTTAAAATAGTTTAGATAATAATTATAAAAAGATATACTAATATCATATCGAAATATTTGAATCGAAAAAAAGTCTTTCAATCTTGAATAATCGTAGAGTTTGTTTTACAAGGCCTTCAATTTATCTTCAGATTACACAATTATACAATTTATAACTTTTACGGTTTTACTAAATGAAAGAATTAACTCTGTCTGCATTAGGTACTTCTAAGAAACTAATTTACATTTTGTGAAAGTAAAAGTATAAATGGCTAATGTCTCTTTCTCTTTCCGAATTTTACTAGTTGTTTCAGAGGTATTGTAAAGCTTGTTATTGTTTGCTGGGGTAAGTTACAAACATTTGCTATTCCTGTTTCTCTGAAATCCATACATTTTTAAATAAATACCGCATATAATACAATTTACTCTTAATGAGACCCTTACTGTGGTTGACTAATAAATGGGGACCGGACACGGGAGGCCCATGACTCATCGCCCACGGGCGTACTATCGAAAATTGGTATTTTTAAAGAGTTTTTAATTTTATTGATATAATTGGAAAACAAACAGGTGGTTATCTATAAAATACGAAATATATTTTTATCTGTTCATTTTCTAGTTCAAGTTGAGTAAAGGATTATTAATATTAACTAGCAATACTTTCTCAAGGTTCTCTTCTATAAAATGTGTTCTCTTTGAATGAAATACATCCTCGTTGTTAGAAAACGTCCTTTCTACATCGCAACTGGTTACATATGCATACTGGAAATCTTCTTTTATTTCAGCGTATTTAGCAGTTAGATTTTGAAGCATTGTCCCCATACACAATTGCCACAATGTTATTAAATCTGGATTTCTATCAAAAAGTGCGTCTAACTTTTGCCGAATGCCACATCCGAAGACACTTGGAATATTTTTCAAATTATTAATAGCCACATCTAATGTGGTTAATCCATCATTTAAATTGAGATTTTTATTTTCAAATTAAGTGATTAGTTTTGGCAAATTTCCAAAGTGTTCCAGAAGAAAGTACAACTGAATTTGTATTAGTTCCTTGCACTCAGAAATACTTCGAGCATCGCCATTTAAACATGTAACGAAATTTTGTAAACTATCGAAATTCTCTGCATAAAAACTAGTAGCTTCCAACCATGATCCCCATCTAGTTAAAGTTTTTCCCTGTAAAGAGCTATTCTCAATGGTGCTTTTCTGAAAACTTTTTCAAAAGCGGATACAAGTCTATCAACTTCCGGAAAGGTGTCTGATATATTCAGATTCTGTAGAGAGCATGTGCTGCACAAGTAATATGCAGCACATTATCGTATGATATGTTTCCTTTAATAGTCTGCCTGTTTTTAACATATATGCAGCACTGTCACTGACAAATAAAAGAATTTTTGCTTTGTACCGGTCTCCGAACAAAGCATTTAGTATATATTCCCGTTAATGGTTTTAGCTACTGTTTCCACATCAACTGTATTTATAACTTTTGTTGCTATTACGTATGCGTTATATGAAATAGTTGGATGTAGTAGGTACACCATCTACATTTACCACACAGCGTCCTAATATATCGACATTTTCGTCGGCACTTATCCATAGGTACTGATTTGAAAAATGGCTTCTAATACGTTCTACTGTTTTTGTGTAGCACTTAGAAACATAATATTTGCGTAAGGTGGATTCATCAGGAACATTTCGACCAATATATTTTTGGGAAAATGTTTTGAAGGTGGGATTGTTAAACTATTACTATTTAATGGAATATTTGCCGCCATTAAGTTTCACAGAGTTCTTCATTAAAATTGTCAGATTCCAACGGGTCTAATTTCTGCGATGTGTTTGCGACGTTTTACGTGCGATTTCTTGGAATTTTGAAAGTATTATTTTACTGACTTTGCAATAAATTTCGGAATCACTGGCAATGGACATACAATCAGTTTGACCCTTAATCCAACTCGCCATTGTTTCACGATACCATTCTCGACATTGCTCCATATCATATTTGAAAAAGTAACAATGTTCTAGAGCTAAATAAATGAGAATTAAAAATGTATGCTTAAGTTATTGTAAGATAACAAATTCACTGGACACTTACGTATACAAGGACTTAACAGTTACAATAATAAAGAAAAGAAACTAACTCACCGTACTTTATTTATCTTATGAAATATAAACTAATAAATAAAACAAATTATAAAAACTTCTCCCACTTCTATCTACGCCCATGAAGAAAGGAATTTAAGTGTAAAATTGAAGTAATTTAATTGCGTCGCAATTCAACGATAAAAAACAAATGTTCGGTTAACTGAATGAATAGTGCTATTCAATAACTGCGTGAGTTATAGAATATTTATATGGTTCATCGTAATTTCGGCCTCCTGTATCCGATCTCTACTAATAAATTATCTGGGGAAATATATTTCAGTATTGTCAACTAGTATGATTGGTTGCATATGTGGCAACATTAGGATTAAGTAGATATTCTCATGTGACATGCAGAAATTGTTTGCTATACGAAGACGCCTATCTTAGCGATGTTTTTTTATGTAGTACTCACATAATATACTTTTCTATGACGCTCTAATTACGTACGCGTTATTATTTAAATCTAACATTAAATTACTTATTTTACAATTGTAAATCGCCTGATCAATTCTACCGCACCTGTATATACATATTGAGGCTATTTGAAAGGAAAAGTCTATATTAATAAGCCTCGAACCATACAGCAATTAAAAAATAATATACGCGACGAAATCAACAACATAACACCTGAAGTTTTGCGAAAGGTTATGGAAAATGTTTTGGAAAGAGCACGAATATGCGAAGCAGAAAATGGCCACCACTTGCGAGATATAATTTTTCATAATTAAATTAAAAATATTCTCCATTAATATACTGTATTTAAAATAAAAAAAATTTAATAATTATGTCTTAAATAAGAAGTTATAATGAACTCAAACCCCTTCGGTCATCTTGGGCCAGCCTGTATAACAAATAAAACATGCTTTTCCCTTCCCGTAACTACTTACTACAGGATTAGAAGGCTTTTTGGATAAGTACCAGTTAGTTTGTAAAATGTGCACACATTTTACAAGGTTTCTATTAAGTACCCTTCTCATTTAGTTCTACTAAGTGTTAATTACTATAATTAATACTAGTATAAAGTGTAATTTTCCCCTTTCTGTTAATGTAGCTTCATTATCTTTGAAAATTTGTTGGATTTAGTGTTATTTTTATAGTCAGTTTATTTGCATTTAACTTACCAGCCTTTTATCGGCTTACTTTTTTCGATGTCAAAAAACGTTTGTTTCTTACAAATATTTCTTATGCAGATGTGTAAATATCTACTTTTATTGCAACGTATTTCCTTTTATCCCTATGTGATCCAACTATCGAGTCTTTTTGAGTATTTTTAAAACCCATGCCGAAACTACAAATATAAAACGTGTTTGTTTTCTTCCTATTTAGAACTGATATTGTGTTATCGTGTTAGAACTGTTTACAATTAGAAAAAAAAGGTAAGATTAATAATTTCACTAAAAAATGTCTGCTATTGTGATACCAATGAAGAATAAATTAACATAGGTACTATCGAGAGCGATTAAAAGTGGACACGATTTATGTTGGTATGTCGGAATTTCAAATAATTAACTAAAAGTGTTTTAATAAATTTTATTAAGTAAATCGTTAAAACTGGGATACGAAAGTTTAATTAATTTAATAAATACTGGTTACAGAAAATTCCGTAAATTAAATTAATATTTTGTCATGATCCATTGTTTACAATTACCGTTTGAAGATTTCTCATCGAACATATGAGAGATGCTGTATCATAATCTACTAGATCTTTCCAGACATTCGCTATTGCTTTTATTTCGAGCAATTAAATTGTTTTCATACATTTTTTTCACCATTAATGCCCAAATAATTTTCATCGGATTTAAATCAGGACTATTTGCAGATCATGGCAAAACGTTGAGATTATTGTCATAACAAGTGTTCATTCGAAAAGTCAATCTAGTAGCATGTGATTTACTGAGAACATTTTGAAGTATGTCGTAAATTAAAATTTACTACTTAACCTACGAAGTCGTATATTTTGACAGTTTCATACATACAAATAAATAAATAGCAAATAATAGGTATTTATTGAAAACTATAACAAATGTTGAAAATGTTGTCCTTCAAGATCAATGCACTTTAAAATCCTCCGTTCAAAATTTCTGATGATATTCTGCAACATTACTGGATTGTTATTAATTTCCATGAATTTCTGTTCGATTCTCTGTAGCATATCATTCAAATTCAATATAGGTGTTCGAATTCCCTTGACAAAGGCATATTGCCGAAGCATGTAGGGTTGTTTTAAATATATATACTTTGAAGTAATGAACCAGACCTTTAATCGCCGACTTATTAAGTTTACCTTATCATACCAAGGTCACGAAGATATTATATTTACATATATATATATATATATATATATATATATATATATATATATATGTATATATATATATATATATATATGTATATATATATATGTATATATATATATATAGTATTTTCGTGACCTTGGTATGATAAGGTAAACTTAATTAGTCGGCGATTAAAGGTCTGGTTATTACTTCAACGTGTATATATTTAAAATAATCCTACATGTTTCGGCAATGATGCCTTTGTCAAGGATATAAAAAATATAAATGACAGAATATAAATGTCAAGTAATTGAGTTGCTATGGTTTAAATTATTCAAAGATACATTCAAATAGTAATAATAAATCATGCCTTAGTATTCCAAAAAATAGATAGCAAGGTGAGAACAGATGTGTTGTTCGCTGCTAGCCGCTTGTGTCTTTTTCTGGGTATGAATTTGTGTGTTGGTTGCTGCTGGCAGCTTGCGTGTCTTTGGGTGTGTGATTTTGTGTTTGTGTAAGAGCGTAAGTATAGGGTTTTGTATGATGGTGCGCTCGTGCGTGTGTTAAGTGACCGGTCACGTAAATTAGAGAGATCGGATAACCAGCCGGTGCGTAGGGCCGCCAACCCTTTCCCGACAACTTCTTTACTTTTCCGTGCAGTACTTCGACGGCCCGACCCCCACCCCAACGAAGCAAGGCGCAGACCAGCGAAGCGCACCCTGCACGGGGTCGCTCATCGCAACCGAGGGAACACTCTTAGTGGCTACCTCGGTGAACCTAGCATATGCGCTACAAAACTCTAGGGGGGTCTGCCCGATGGGCGGTCAGGTGCCATTCCGCCTTTCCAGCATGAGTGAGGAACCAAGCTACGCGGCGCAAACCTCGGCGCCGTGCATTGCACACACCACTAGGACCGGTCCTGGGCGGCAACCTGGCTAGGCTGCCGTTAACAGCACACACACGTTCGACGTGTGTGCATTGCCCCCGCTTTTGCGGTAAACGTTAAGATGGCACATTGTGTGACCGTCGTTCACCGAGGTAGCCACTAAGAGTGTTCCCTCGGTTGCGATGAGCGACCCCGTGCAGGGTGCGCTTTGCTGGTCTGCGCCTTGCCTCGTTGGGGCGGGGGTCGGGCCGTCGAAGTACTGCACGGAAAAGTAAAGAAGTTGTCGGGAAAGGGTTGGCGGCCCTACGCACCGGCTGGTTATCCGATCTCTCTAATTTACGTGACCGGTCACTTAACACACGCACGAGCGCACCATCATACAAAACCCTATACCTACGCTCTTACACAAACACAAAATCACACACCCAAAGACACGCAAGCTGCCAGCAGCAACCAACACACAAATTCATACCCAGAAAAAGACACAAGCGGCTAGCAGCGAACAACACATCTGTTCTCACCTTGCTATCTATTTTTTGGAATACTAAGGCATGATTTATTATTACTATTTGAATGTATCTTTGAATAATTTAAACCATAGCAACTCAATTACTTGACATTTATATTCTGTCATTTATATTTTTTATATCCTTGACAAAGGCATCATTGCCGAAACATGTAGGATTATTTTAAATATATACACTTTGAAGTAATAACCAGACCTTTAATCGCCGACTAATTAAGTTTACCTTATATATATATATATATATATATATATATATATATATATATATATATATATATATATATATGTATATATATATATATATAACGTGTGTTCATTTGAAAAGTCAATCTAGGTTACTTTGAAATTTTGATAGAATAAGACGCATATATTGAGAAAACCGTCCACTTTTTCCTAAAGATTTGATATAATTTGCCGAATATTGAGAATTTATAGGTCTGTAGACTGGTACTAATCAATTATGTGACGATTGAAACGGTTTTTCATGGGAAAATACATTTTTCAAAAAATCATAATCCCTGTTGCATGTATTTGCAAATTCTAAACGTCTCTCCTTATGCTGATCAGTTACCACAAACTTCTTTGTAACACATCGATTTTGCAAACCTAATTTAAGAATTCTTTTGCATGCTGTCCTTCGGGAATCAGGAAAACCAGTTTCATATTTTGCTCTAACAGCAGTGTGAAAAGGATGTTCAGTAAGATACTGCACAAGAGCATTATCTTGATCTGGATTTGATATTTTTTGTCTGCCAGCCACATTTCTTTCTTCATTCCATAATTTCAATATTTTATTAATGTGACTTTTACTAACATTTAATTCCGCTCCCGTTCGTCGCAAAGACCAACCATTCTGCACGTTGGTGATTGCTCGCATTCTCTTTGCTTCCGTTAAATGTCTTGGCATTTTCAAAAATTCAAATAAATAATTAAAAAATAAACACAAAAATTCAAGAAATAAGTTATGTAAATTGGTTTGGATCTTGATAGAAACTTGGTCAAGATTGGATCATTTACCAAACGGTGTGACGTTTGTTAACAGGAATTTTAATGAAAATCAACGGGATATTTTACAAATGGTAAATTAAAGGTGTGCTTTTGCAAAGTCTATGTAAATCTTGCACCTTGTTTGTAACAATAAATGAAAAGAACAATAACAGTAATAAAAATAGGGAACAAAACAATAAACCAACAATTACAGTAAATGTTCAAATAACTGGTCATTTTCATTAATACACAAACGCGCACGCTTTCTGTCATTTTGAACTGCGCTTTCTATTTTTCTTCTAGGAATTACATCATCGAATGACTTACAAACCGTGTACAGATTGAGAGATCGCGGTACGTTGCAACCAAGTTATGAAGGCTGTGGCCGTAAAAGATAATCTTCGGCAACGTATTTTTCAAGCTTCGACTCAAACCGCATTAAATCGTGTACTTCGAAACTTTACCGATCGGTTAGAAGCTTGTATTTACGCAAATGGCATTGACATTGAACATCTCCTTTAAGCGTTCCACCTGTTTCACACAAATTTGCAATTTTAATTAAAATTGCATTAAAAAAAGAGGCAAATAGAACACAGAAAAAAGTGAACATTTACTTAAAATACAAATTGAATTTATTATTTCTCGGCGTGAATTTAATATAAGACAACTAAATTACAAATTTCATATCACCACAAAACGGTTATAGCGGTTAAAATTTCTTAAAGAAACTCGATATTCTATTTTTTGGGGGATATTACAAATGTTGCATCAGCTGTTCTGTTGTTATTTATAAGTAGGTCAATGACTTATAAATAATAGCAGAACAGCTGATGCATCTAGGAAATGAATGAATATATATATATATATATATATATATGTTTATAAACTTATCACACAAAGACGTTACTGAAATGTGAAGGGGATTTTTTGGTGAATTTGAACAAATAAATGCCTATTTGTTTGTTGGATCGACAACATGTAAACATATAATTTCTATTTATTTAGATTCACTCTGTATACGGGACCGTATTTGAAAAGTTTACGTTCATAAATTTCCGCAAAAATTTTGGAGAGAATAAAATTTTTTGTATATTTGAATTGCTGTCTTACATATCTATTATATATTACCGTACGTCGGGATATTTCATTTACACCCTGTATACTTTAATTGTAGTATGTTATACGAGAATTCCCCGATAATTATTGTAATGATTGTATTTTATTCCCTAATTTATCAATGTTCTGCAAGTTGATCTGCAGCGTTTAACTACGTTGCAATATTTATTCATTCAGATTAAATCCATTTCTTTATAACATGTTTAACCGATATTTAAAAATCTGGCATCATAGTCTTATGAGTGAAGAGAGTTTGCAAATTTCGTTCACTTAACGAGCGTTTAAATTTTTCGAGCGTTTAAAAAGAGGTATGTTATGACTGCTGGCTACATCAAGTACTTTACATTCAAATACACGCAGTAAAATGCATTCATAGATGTGATGACGGCACGAGAAAAACAACAACTTCCTGTCCAATGTCCAATTTCTGTTCAAGTAACACATATGCCCGATTAGAGTGGTTGGTATTTCAGGCAGTATCGACATGAACGTATCGACACGAACGTCACTCACCACCATAAGTTTTGGCATGTTCTTCGCGCGAGTTCGCATTTAATTTTAGCATTTAAATGCTAAAATTAAATGTTAGCATGTAAAATTTCGTGTAGGCTGTTTTAGAGACAGTCTAACAAATTTAGGGGGTGAACACGCAGAAACACCGAAATCGAAAAATAAGGCGCGCACTACTATGCATTTTTATAAACGTAATTCGGATTTTACTTGATGAAGATCCATAATTTAAAATAGAAACAAAACTAATAGTTAAAATCTTCACTTTATTATTATTTGTTCGTAAAATGACAACTGTTTCGCCAACACACTAGCTTCGTCAGGTACTTAATAGAGCACGTTAGAAACTAACATCGGTATACATAATATAAAAAGGTTAATATTATTTTACAATGTCTTTATAAAATGTAAGAATTTACACAAATATTGTAGTAAAAATGTAGTAATCTGATCGGCAGGCCCTTACTGTTATACTATTAGATACTAAACAAGTTTACAAATAACATTTTTTTAAAAAGTAAATGCGTATTTCTATTATCGTCTAAACGGTTGTTTTAAATGAATAAATTTAACAAACGTGAGTTATTTAAGCCCAACTGATCATTAAGTTAAATTTGTGATTGTTTTAATTTATTAATTTCTAAACTTTTCAGTAATAGTTATTTATGTACCTAGGTTCGTAAGTACAGTTTTATGGTCGAGAATACGATTGCAAACCGAGACCCGTAGGGCCGAGGTTTGCATGTATTCGACTCAGCAGTGGCGGCTCTTGATGACGTACGATGTGCGCTGCTGCACGGATGAGACTGCTTCGTTTAAGCTTTCATATATACAGAGAAGCAAGTAACCGTACCGAAATCTTCCGAAATAGTTCGAAGTAGTCTCATCCGTGCAGCAGCGCACATCGTACGTCATCAAGAGCCGCCATTAATTCGAGACCATGAAAGTGTACTATACGAACCGTGGTGCATATGAGATTTTTCGTCATACCTACGTTTTTTTTTAAATAGATGAATTTGAATGATTTTCCACTTTACCTTTACTATAGGTATACACATTAGTAACATCAAGTCAGGAATATTTGTCGTATCTATGGTAACCATGTTTGTGTCGATATAAATTTATATTTTTGATAAATGTCAAAGTATATGCAATAGATTTTCAAAAGTTTTTCTTTCTAAATAAAATTTATAAACATGAATCAAATAGAGATGGATGCTATTATAGCTTGTACTGAGATTTTGCCGGAGAAATCTAAAAACAGATAGATTTTTCCTAGTTATGTTAATTAATCATGTTTGAAATAAATTTGCCATAAATTTTCTAATATTGCTATTATTTCCCTAGGGTCGTAATAAATATTACAGCCCGCTACCATAGCAACTGTCAATACGGTATGTAAAGTGTCACTTACGTTTCAAAAAAAGGTGTCATAATTGTTTACTTACGCAGTAGGTGTGACGAAAATATAATTTTGTGCGTTTATTTCCTACATGTAGTATTTGAAAATCACTATTGAATATGTGGTTTTCTTCTATTAGATGATTTGGCAGAAGTGGAAACTTGTTTTCTATTTTTAAACGAAGAACAATTTTCAGCAATACGTTTTTCAAACAATCTTCCTGTTGACTCGATTTCTTATCTGTTAAATCTTTATTTTTTGAAATGTATTTGGATAAATTATTTTTTTTTGAAAACCATGTTTATATTAAGTTTTTTTAAATATTCTTATTGAAATATCTCCATTAGATTTCCCAGTGTAGGTATGTTTGTAATCTAAATTTTGAATTTTGCTAGATAGTTTCTTAAATACTTTTTTTGCATATTTTGAATTAGAGTATCTGTGTAGCCGTTATTGATTGCTATTTGTTTGATTAGAGTTAGTTCTTTTTCATAATTTTCTTTGGATAGTGAAGTTTTTGAACACAAAAAGTCACCATTTCTCTTACTGAATTGTGTACCTATATATTAAACTACTTTCATAAAACTGGAGCCTTCCTATGGCAATGCACAAAACAAATATCGAAATAGTCATGAACAAGTGGACTGACAATAGATATCAGGTAAACTAGAGGAATTCCTCAGGTTAGAGAGACAAAAAATTTCCTAAAGAACAGCCGACCACCATGTTTATAACGGATCTAGTGAGTAGGAACAGAAAGTTTGTTACGATGATAGTGTGCTTATTAGCAGGGCACTATAAGCCCAACAATCGCTTGGATAATATCATCAGTTTGGCCGAATAAACCATATGTAAATTCTACCAAGTATAAGACGAAACCGCGACTCACATGCTATACTGTAAAATACTCGTCTTTCTGGGTTCTTTTAAATCAAACTAGCGGTAATTTAAAATATTATAATAAAATAAAACAAATATACTAAAAACATTTAATAACTAATAACTAATAATAACGTTATTTATTTCCACGATATTTATATAACAGTATTTATTTATATCACAATACTCGTTACCGGTTGCTGATTGTCTGAATCATAATCCCTTCCGAGCAGTATATGTAGGTCCTGCTGACGCGTCTAGAACATTACGGACTCTATCTGGTGTTTTTCCGGACGGATCTCGAACGTGTTGTCACGTACGGCGGGTGACATCATTGCATGACCCACATTCCAATACGAAGGATTGCCAAAAACGCGGTTTCTATAAATGGGAGATGGATATCCTGAAGCGGAATTATATTCAAAGTAATCGCTCTAGAAGCTAGTAGGTTTAATTAAAAGAGTAAATCTAGGAAATGTACACAAACAGACATGAGAATCACAATAAGCTAGAGAGGTCGCAGTGAAATAGGCCTTAAAGTCATATCTCTATATATCTTTTTATTTAAATTTGAATGTTCACGCAATCTAGTATTTATTAAGTCCTCCTCCTTTTCTTCGAATTCCTAAATTAATTAATTTACCTCTTACCTTAATTTCAGATTCAAGCTTATAGAATGGAACATGAATACATCATACCAACACCCGAGGAGCCGCCGGTTAGGCCTATGAGAACTCGATCGCGGACACGTTCTCAATCCAGAGCAACAAATCAACCGGAAGATGAAGTACCTCAAACAACAGAACTAGAATTACCATGTATAGAAGAGCCGTGCGTTCAACAAATTTGTGACTACATGGGATATGCGGTCATAGATAAAAACAAAAATAGAGAACCTCCCTTGCCTCCACCGGCCAGGAGAAAAAAATCTAATACATCTATGAAATCAGAAACTAAATTCTTTACAGTTCCAAGACCAGTAAAGGAAGAAGAACTGCCTGTCAGACCTATTCGAAATTACAGCACCTTAGTACCAAAAAGTAAAAGATCCTCATCAAATTTAGGCGAAGAAGAAAAAGAAAACATAGATTTGGGGCAATACATAGAAATAGATGACGACGAAGGTCATTCACATTTGAAATCCGGTGATGTTGTACAAAAAATGAAAGATAGGCCATTGCCTGCTCCACCAAGACCACCGAGAAAAACTAAAGAATTAGATAAAGATACACCATTTAAAGATATAACACACAAAACTAATCTAGATGAAGAAGAACTATTTGAGGAAAAATTAGAGGAAACAGAAGCGTCTGTTCAAACAGAACCCCTTCCAGATGATTTCGTTTGCGAAGAATTGGTTCAAGAAAAAGGTGATAAGATTATAACACCAACATCTAGCAAATTACATCCGCCAATTACAGAATTTGAAAACGTTGAAACTGTAACTCATGGAGCGCTAGTTGTCTCGCCTGTAACAGACGATTTCCAAGAAGGTCCAATAACACAATTTTCACGATCCACAGAAAAAATTATTACTATTCGCCGAGAAGTAGACCACGAGGAAGAAACTAGTAACGTTCCTGATCATTTCCAAACATTAAAGGATCCTCAGCCAAAATTAATTGAGAGAATAATCGAGCGCCCTGCTCCATCTAACCCAGAAGTAGGGATTCTTAAAGCTCAAAAGCTACAAGTATCTGATTTAGATGTTGATAGACTGATGGTAAACGAATTATTAGCGAGCAAAATTAAAGTATCAGAAATAGATAGTGATTCGATTAGCGTTGCTGAAATTAACCCTAAATCAGGGAATTTAATCATCGGTGGTTTAGAAATACCCATAAATTTTATTCAGGACATTATGGACAAATTAACAAAGGCACAAAGTTCAGTTGGAGAACAAACAGCAACACAAGACTCGCCAAGTAAAACAGAAAATGTCGCAAAAAATGAAATACCATTAAAAGAAGAAAAAGCTGATTTTGATTCTAAAAAAAGTGATGCTACTGGTCCATCGAAACAAGATAATGAACAGTTACAATCAGAAGAAATGAGACCATTCTCCAATGATGATCAAATACCATCGAAGGTTGATGAAGTATCAATAATTGAAAATCTACAGTTACCAGAAATTCCAGAGGAAACAGTTTTACCTTCAAATGAGGGAGATCAAGCAACAGAAAATAAAGGCATTAGTAAAGATGTAAGTACTGAATCCCTTGAACTTAAACCAAATGTTCCTGAACAAAATCCCGAATTATCACCCACTACATTACAGTCTACAATAGAGTATTTAGACGATTTAATAACGGAAGAGAATAGTAAATTAAATTTAATTGAAGGTGTTGCAAAAGTCCTTCAGGAAGACTTAGAACTTGAAGTGGAATCCAAAAATGCATCTACAGCAGAAACTGTTTCTACGCCAAAACAAATTTCTACAGAAGAAACATCTGCAAGTATTGATTTAGAAGAAATCCCACCATTAGTGCTAGACACGTCAGAGGAGGAAAGGCTGATTGAAGAACTTAAAAGTAGTTCCTCAGAACAAAAAAAAACTCCGTTTGAAAATCAAGTAATTGAGCCTCCAAAAAGACCGCCCAGACAATCGGACGGAAACAGATTTCAGCAATCACAAGAAGAAATATTTATTCCCTCACAAATTATAGAAAATTCCCATAATTTATTATTAGGAGAATCCACACCACCACCTAGACCTCCGGATCCCGAAGAAAGGTTATATTTAAGGTCGCAGCCTCCTCCTTCCTTCTACGCACTCAGATCTCCACCACTGGATGAATTCATTGATGAAGACATTCCTATGCCTCCTAGACGGAAGCGTCCCCCTAGGCCGCCTTCAAGGTCCAGTTCTGAGGAGGCACCTCCAGCAACCCCTCGCACTAGACGGCACAGAACACCTGAACCCTCGATACCACAACTCACAGGACAACTAACCAAAGCGTGCGTGACGGCTGGAGAAAAAGCTTTTAAAAGACTTGTAAAACATATAACTATGAACGTGCTTCGAAATGCAGACGGTAAACAAGACTTACATGTGATGATTCTGATTCTTCTTATTTTAATTGCCGGTTTAATATTGCTGAGTAATGGAGGTAATTCTGTTGTACACCATTATCATTGGGAGTATTTCAATCCACCAAAAGACTTATAATATACGCCTTCTTGCTCAAAAAAATCGAAAATTGTTAAATTTCAAGCCATTTACAACACAAGCAAAATCTACACTCAATTGCTATGAATATAAAGGCTTTTTCAACACATATTTACAAATGATATTTTTTGAATACTTACTAATTGTACTATTAAAAAATCATAATAAGCATAGATCTCAAACTTAGTGTTTGAATCTGTGTTAATGTGTCCAAAGTAATTGCGATAAAGATTTCTTACAATGTTTTCTAGTCTCATCTTAAGTCATATATTATTTGTTAAAAATTAGTTCATTAAGTCCAAATATATACGTTAAGTTTTTTTCCCGTTATGGGAAAGTTTGTATAAAATAAGTTTCAAAAATAAACCATTTGACAATATTTTTGTTTATTTATTTATTTAAACATTAATCTACCTATCTTTATACAGCATCTAATTTAAGAACTAATTACACTAGTAAACAAACATAATCTTTTTTTATGACATATATAAAACAGGACGTATGTTATATAAAATTTTACCTGAAATCAGAAAATGCTGGATTTTCTCTAGACCCACACTTTATTTGCTACTAAGGGTGCGTTATACTGAAATATAATGTCGGTGTGGTCTTAATGTTACACTTACTTCAAAATATTGCGTATGTTTTACAGCGATATTTTGTCTGGAGCATCCCGGATGTCCAGCAATAATTACCAAGCAAACTAGGACTCCATTTGTGTCGGTATCGCTTTTCCAAGGTTGCAACTTCTTGGTGGAACCGTTTTCCATATTCGTCGTTTACGGTACACAAATTCTCCAGTAACGAAGTTAATCATTCAGTTCAGCCTGTGCTGAACATTGTAGTGCTTGAAATACTGGATCATTGTCGATTTCTTGTGCAAATTGAATGTCATCAGCTTGACCACCAACACATTTAGATTTTACCTACTTCATCCAAACTCCAAAATTCCGGTGATTTTGTGATAGGAAGTTATTCACTATGTTCGACGGGGCGGTAAAGTTGATAGTAAATTTGGATACTGCACAGTATGCTTGGATTTCGATCGGATGTCCAGTATGTTAGTGAGTAAGAATACATATATATTACTACATTGTTACATTGTTACATAAGTAACAATCTCTGCCATGGTCTTTCGGTTCTCTCCACACCATTGGTACTGCAAAGCGCATTTTACATTTTGTACCTTTCAAAGAGCCTGTTAACAATGTTACATAAGACTTGCAATATACGAGGGTGGATCAATAAATACCCGTGTTAGGAAAGAAGACGCAAGTTTTTCACAAATTTTTTATTTATTTTCAACGTAATCACCTTTTAGTACAATACACTTTTCCCAACGTTTCTGCCATTTCTTTAATCCCTCCAAAAAATACGATTTGTCAAACTCTGCAAAATACGCTTCTGTCTCGACGATAACCTCCTCGTTTGAGCTGAATCTTTTTCCCCCGAGCCACGTTTTTATGTTGGGGAACAGAAAGAAGTCGCAGGGAGCCAAGTCAGGCGAGTACGGTGGGTGCGGCAGCAATTCGTAGTGCAGTTCATGCAACTTTGCCGCGACAATTCTGGATGAATGTGCTGGTGCATTATCGTGGTGAAACAGCACTTTTTTCTTAGCCAAATGGGGCCGTGTCTCCTTCAATTTTATATCGAATCGGTCCAATAATTCACTGTAGTACTGCCCCGTGACCGTTCTTCCTTTCTGCAAAAAGTCCATGAGGATTATTCCGTTGGAATCCCAAAAAATCGTGGCCATGACCTTTCCGGCCGATGGGACCGTCTTTGCCTTCTTCGGAGCAGATTCACCCCGAAAAATCCATTGTTTTGACTGTCGCTTGGACTCTGGCGTATAATAATGGATCCAGGTTTCATCAACGGTGACGACTCGACGCAAAAACTCCTGCGAATTTCTCTTAAAGAGGTCCAAACACTGCTTCGACATTGACAACCGTATCCGCTTGTTGTCCACCGTAAGCAATCGCGGCACCCATCGGGCCGACACCTTTCTCACCGATAACTTATCATGTAAAATATTAATTGCCGTTCCGTACGACACGCCTACGGCCTCTGCTACTTCGCGCACTTTCGTTCGGCGATCAGCGAGAATCATGTCGTGGACCTTTTCAACAATTTCCTCGGTAACCACGTCTGCCGGGCGGCCTGGGCGCTCCTCATCAAAAACAGATGTACGACCACGTTTAAATTCGTTGAACCAATATCTTACGGTTGTCATAGATGGTGAATGGTCCCCATAGACAGCATCCAACTTCGCTTTTATTTCTTCGCATGTTTTTCCATCCAAAAATAAAAAGCGAATTACGGATCGATATTGCTCTTTTTCCATTTTATCGAGAAACACGAAACACGTGTGATACAACTGGCTGCCAAACAAAAACTAACCTATGAATCAGTCTGAAATTTATTATGGTGTTGTCTGACAGATAGTAGTACACGACGGTAATGCCAACATCCCTCAGCAGCGCCACCTGTCTTCAAACACGGGTACTTACTGATCTTCCCTCGTATGTGAGTGCCTCATGTCTAATCTTGATCTCCTACTTTAACTCTGAAATCAAATTCGTAAGGTCTTCGTACAAGTTAGCCGAAAGTACATTTTCACAATTTAAAAATTACTTCCGCACACATAACAAACAAAAACATTATTTACACACTGTCTAGTCATTGTACTTACTAGTTAATTAACAATCAATCACAGTACAGTAATAAACATAAATAAATGTAGAACACAAACACGTTAGAAACGACGTTTCGCGGCACGACATAGGAAATGCAGTAACTTCTTATGCTGGTAAATACCTAGTAATGCACAATATCTGATTTGAGTGGGTACTTCTTGCATGTAATAGACAAAAATAAACTAGTCTTTGTATACTTGCAAGTCCGTGAGCGATAGGCAATATCTGTTTTTAAATTTGTTTTTATGATGTGTAAATGCTATTGAAAACTCGAAATTTTGTAAGTACATATTCGAGTCATGTACCGAACATATGAGCATCCTGTAGTTTCAATCTGCAACAGCAATAAATATCTTTGTAAGTTTAGATTATCTTCAATTAAAAAAAGGTCCAATTATATGATCTCCTAAAAGTCCTGCCCAAAAATCCACATTTTTTTAGGCGTCGTAAACCACACGTTTATATTGTTTAGATTAATATCGCATAATAGCATATTTATGATGTTCACGTAGAGCGAAAGAAGATTCGTCACTAAATATTTTTAACGCAATTTTCGTTCTTGTTGCAACATTCTAAAAGTGCTCCGCTAAACTCAAACATATCATATTTGTCGTTTGGGAATATTTCATTTGTTTTTCTAAACTTATAAGAACAATATGTACTTTTTATAACCCTACTTACGGTGTTGTCTATTGTCTGAAACTATCTGAAACGTTAAGTTGCTCACAATTTTTCTTCTAGATAAGGTTGTCCTTCTATTCCAACACAAATTAAAATATCTCATTCGTCATTTAGTGAAGTAATTTCCTGTTTATATTGTAGCGGATATAAGTAATCATAATCATGAAAATTATAAATAATGTGACATACTGTCCCATATGCAATGCTTTTATCAAATTCCATTTGAAAGGAATGTGTAATTTGTCTGATTAACTAACCAAGTTGATAAGATTTTATGACAATTTTTTTTCAAGCGAAAAATTTCCATAACCTGGATATGAAATTAGTAAAGAAACAATTATCACTTAACGATTACGATTATCAGTCACAATAATCGACGATTACGATTACGATTATCGCAAAATTTTGTATATTTTAAATAAAAAATATTTTAAAATTAAGTAAATGTATATTCAAGTTGTTAAAATCAAAATGTTATAAATTTTAATAATCAAAATTTAAATATTACAAATTTTTATTCAGAAAACACAGTATTTCTAAGTTTTCTGCAGTCATTCTGTTTCTTTTATCGGTCTGAATCAAGCCGGCAGTAGAAAACAACCTCTCCGATGCTTTTAAACACAAATCTTTTTTTGCGATTTCTCTCAAAACGGAATTGTGTGGCAGTTTTCCAAAACCGAAAAATGTCGGCATCTTGCAGTAGATTGGGTGATTTGGAATCTACTTCTTCTTTGACTGGATTGAAATTTAAAAAAAAAACAAGTATGAAACAAAAATTTTACCGATTAGAAATGACTACCTGTTTTGCTGATGGGGGGCTGAGCAACAGATGCTACACTGCTCAACTTTGCGTTTTCAGTGCCAGTACTAATGCACTCTGACCAGGAAATGTATAGGTCTTCTTTTGCCTTCTGCCGGGTCGAGGCTTACCTAAAAGTACGAGTTTTAAATCTCGGGTCCAGAGCTGTGGCTATTACACAAATCATGTTTTGCTCAATTTCTCCAATTCTCCTTTCTAACGCCTCGTATAATACCAAAGCAACGTCTTTTACACGCACTTGTTGCTTCTTCATTCTGACCTTTTTGCAGAAGTCGAAACATACCAGTAACCACTGAAATAACTTCAGACAAAATTGCAGTATCTTTGCTTAGTTCGTTTGTGTTGTCTTCAAAACTGATAGTAATTTTGTGATTTCCTCGATTATTTTCCATTCCTGAGTACTGTTATAGTTACAATTAGTTTTTAACAATACTGCTTGTAATGCAACTCGCTGTTCATATAAACGGTTGAGCATGTAATATGTAGAATTCCACATTGTGGTTACATCTTGTATTAAGACATTTTGAGTTACATTGTGCTCTTTTTGGCTCGCTTCTAGTAATTTTTCCGCCTTGGCAGAGTGGCGAAAGTGACCTACAATTTTTCTTGATTTAGCTATGATCTGTTTTATAAATTAGTTTTAAAATAAGCCATCCTTCAACATCAATTGTACTGTATGTATTGCCCAGGGAGTTTGTTGAATACCAGGAACTTCTTGTTCTAAATGTTTGAATGCATTTGAGATGTTTCTAGCATTGTCAGTCATACTGGCCTGAATTTTGTTTGCAATTTCCCACTTCAATATAGCTAAGTGGATATTGTGTGCTATATTTTCAGTACAATGAGTTATTTCCTCAAAGGGCATTACTTCTAGGCACATAGATTTTGTTTCAAAGTGCTCACACAGCGTGAGCTGTGAAACTCAAGAAACCGTTTCTTACATTCGATGACGAATCGCTTGTCCACACTTCCGTTGTTAAACAAATGAACGGTAAGGGCTTCAGTTCATGCACAAGCCAATGTTTTACTTGTTCGGACATATCAGGTATAATTATTTGCGCAAAATGAGTTCTAAACGGTATTTTATATTTAGGACAGATTTTGTTCAGAAATCTACTGAATCCCACATGATTCACCAAGTTCAATGGCATATCATTTCTGCTATAAATTTTGTAATATTAACCGCTCGAGGGTGGTTTATCTCAAATTGAATGTTTTTTCAAAAAAATTCAACTACTGTCGCTTCTTTCTTGCGGAGGTTCAGTAGATATACTAGGTATACTAGGAACTACATCTGGATGTTTTTGAATCTCGATAGAATGAAATTTCTTGGCATGGTTCCACATATTTGTAGTATTTTTCCCCCACAAGAAATTTTAGCATTGCAGTACTTACATTTATATTTTTGGAGGATTTCAGATGTCTTTTCAAAATGCTGCCAACTATCACTAATCAACTTGCGGTTTGATGACATTAGAAGTACTATGGTCTATTTTTAAACTAAGAGGAGCGTTTTAAATTAATCGCGCCAAAATTACTATGCGTGATTGGTTGCTTCAGAGGTAGGATTACGTTATGCAAAAATTGCGTGTTGACCTATCGATGTCAAACGCTTGTCAAATTTCGTTTTCTGTTGTGTTCCCGTTGTTCTATTCAGTTGTATTGTTGTATTAACGTAAATAAATACGTTCTTTTTATAATTTGCGAAACCTTTAAGATACCCTTCTGTAGTTATCGATAATTATTCAATATTCATATAAATATGGATACTGTTGCAACAAGTTCAGCATCATTTTCACCTCCGAAAAAATGCAAACGTTTAGATATAGGGCATTTATCTGTTGCTGAAAAGCAATGTGTTTTAAATATGTATAAACAGCTGCGAACTGATGAACCGAATCTTAAAAAAACTGTTATTGTTTCTAAAATTAGTAACACCGTGGGTAAGTTTTCATGGATTGAATAATGTAACCAATTTGATAATGTTCTGCTTTTAGGCGTTGCACAATCGACAGTATATCGCACCATAAAAGAGTATAATGAGACTGGTACAGTTACTGCATCTAAACACTATGGAGGACGACCTGGTAATGTTGCTGCATACGATGAAGTAGTTAAACAGTCTGTGCGGCAAATAGTGCACGCTTTCTTTTATAAAAACGAATTACCTACGTTGGACAAAATTTTGATGGAAATAAAGAAACGTCCAGATTTACCACAAATGTCCCGTTCGTCATTGTACAAATTTATGAAGCAAATTAACTTCAAGTACGAAGAACATCACATTTAAATTGACAGAAGTGAGGGGGCTGTTATTGCAAGCTATCGAAAATGTTCAAAATGTTAATTGGAAAAGTTGTGTTGAGCATATAATTAAGGAAGAAATAAAAATGGCCACACTAGATGGCATCGTAGATGATCTAATCGAACCGTTTATTATTTCTATTGGTGCTGATAGTAACAGTGATACTTTCTCAGACAGTTCAGATTTAGAATAGATTATTTTGTTTAATTTTTGCAAGTAACAAGTAGTTAAGGGAGCCTTTGATTTCTTTAAATCCTTCATTGATGTTATTTTTGTGTTTAATGTAAATAATTTTTAATAAATGTTTAATTACGTTGTGACTTTATATTCACTTACGACCGCGGCTGGGAACTCCCCAAGCCGTCAAAGAGGAATTCCCAAAATTTGCGTTCGGATACATCACATAAACATGCAATATATAAAACGCGTTTATAATGGTTGCTAAACGAGAATTTAAACAAAATTTATTTAAAAATATTTTTGGCAGATAATCGGCAAATACTCGTAATGAAAATCGACGATTACGATTAATCGCTAAATATTGATAATCGTCGATTACGATTAATCGTAATCGGAATCGTTTCATTACTATACGAAATCGAGTATCACCGGAAATAATAAGTATTATCAAAAAAAAAACGTTAATCGTTAATATAAGAAAATACCAGATCATTTGCAAACAGTAAATAGAATTGAACCTACAATAAATTACTTTCGACAGCCAACGTAACTAATTTACCTACAGTCTTCACACATCTATTAGCTTCAAATAAACAGGACCTCCCATTTATTTTCGACTGCTATAAGTGACCATAGATGACTTTCTCGTACGGCATGCATTACAGTTGCTTTATAATCACAGTGTGGGGAATATGTGTGCACATTTTCATTGGCTGAAGTGGTCACGTCAATTTGTATACCTATAGACACATACGTCATTACTAGAGACCGGACACATCGGGCTGAAATGACGTCATTACGACGGACGATATAAATAGTCTACAACATTTGTAAGAACATCACGCAGTTATTGAATAGCACTATTCATTCGGTTAACCGCACACAAAAAATGGATGTGCAGTTAACCGAATGAATAGTGCTATTCAACAACTGCGTGATGTACTTACAGATGTTGTAGACTATTTATATCGTCCGTCGTAATGACGTCCATTTCAGCCCGATGTGTCCGGTCTTTAGTCATTACACGTAATGCACACTTTACATTATTTTATTGATATAAGTCCATTTGTCTTCAACAAATTGTGTATGTATTTGCACCATTTGTATATCGCTTTCGTATAATTCGATTAAAATTTTATAATATTCTTGGAGTGCGGAGAAATAGCATTTTCTTTTTAACTTACGTTGAGATCAAAAATGACTAATTGCGTTGGCGCACCTAAAAAATTGGTAAAAAAAAAAGAAAAAATTACACAATTTCTTTGAAAATTCTTTACATCGAAATTTGAGAATTAATGGAAATCTCTTGACAAAATATTCGGCGCGCCATTGATAAATATAAAATGACGATAGTACACAATTTTGTAAATTTAACAAGCCAGAAAGCTCTACTTCCGAATTGTCAGACAAATCAGCCTTTTTTAATGCCACTGTAGAACATAGATTAAATTTCACATGTCATAGAGCACTAAAAACCAAATATTTACATATAACACTAATTTTTAATGTATTACTATTACCGAGATATACCGGGTGTCCTTGAAATAAAAAGACAACGTATGAAAAATTGAAAGATTATTATATAGAATACATTTTATATATACAGGCTGTTCCGCTACTCGACCGACAAATTCATACCATATACTCTGGCGATCATTACGATCAAAAAATGTTATATGACCTATAGGTGAATTCCTCTTTGTTTCGTAGATATCGATGGGATTTAAATTTAAAAAAATGAGAAAAGAAAATTTATTCATAAAGTGATAGATAAGTAACACAAAATTACAGTAACTGTTCAAAATGAGAACCGCCATTTTCTAAACAAGCAACTATTCTTCGCGTTATAGAATGTTGCCAGTTAATAGATGCCAATTCATTCTTTAGAGAATTAGTAACTTCAACTATACGGTCAGTCAACTCTTCGCGTGTATCTGGTTTACCATTACTATACACACGAGATTTGAGGCAACCCCACAAAAAAAAATCTAAAGGCGACAAATCAGGTGACTGAGCTGGCCAATATACAGAACCACCTCAGCCTATCCACCTTTAGGGAAGGTTTTCATTAAGAAACACCGTCACTTGTCTCCCAAAATGTGATGGTGCCCGTTGTATGAGATATTCTACTAATACTCCCCATGTAAACATACTGTGTGTGTGTAACTTCAATAGAGGTACATACATATTTACATTCTGACTATCTTGAATTCATTGGCGAAACATATTAAAATTTTCAGGGGGGGGGGGGGGTAATTTTGGGGTTTGCGTCGTAATTGACACAATGTTTTGGATTCATACTCTATCTAAATACATCTTTCCATTTTTCATACGTTGTCTTTTTATTTCAAGTACACTTGTATATTAAACACCAGAAATAATTATAACTTGAAAAGCGTTTTGGACCCCTTAAAACGTTTTTCGGCACGGCAAAAAATGGTTCAAAACATGTCCTAAAGTGAATTACTCACGCACAAAGTTTCAATTTTTTTATATTTTTAAGTTTGGAAGCTTCTCTTGTTAGAAACCTCTTTTGTAAAATTGTATTTCTAAATCTAAGTACGAGGTGGACACATACTTAAGTTATTTCAACAAAGTAGAAGGGTCTCGTTTGAAATAATAAATAGCAGTAATTTGCAAGGCAGCTCCTCTTAAAGAGACACGAAGCATTGTTCTCACACGTCATGCAGCAAGTCTTTATTTTCCTTAAAAATAACAATTAACTGATTAATAAATAAACGCCATCGACATAATAATAATTAAAATTACACCTATTAAACATTAAACCCCGTTAACTAGCTTTTTACGCCCGCGTTAGAAACCTTATAAATATAATTTTATTTTAACGCATTTGAGCCAAGTAACGAGCCATCGAAAAAATTCATAATTGGAGTAGACTGTGAAATTGAGTTGGTACTTTAGCCACTTCTACATAATGACACATTACTTGATGCTTGACAGTTTCATTTGGTTTTATTGTAAAAAAAAGGTTATGGCATTGAAATGATACTACAACCAAAAAGAAAACAAATAATTTATTTAATATCGAAATCATAATCAAAATTTACATATAGCTACAGAAGTTGTTGAAAATGTCGTCCATTTACATCTAAACAAATTTAATTTTCTTAATTAGAGTTTTGAAAAATTTGACACAAACTTATAGTTTCAATGTCAAATAATAAATGTCATTATGTGGAAGTGGCTAAAGTACCAATCCAATTTCACAGTCTATTCCAATTATGAATTTTTTTGATGGCTCGTTATTAAATGGCCCAGAATTCAATCCTAGTGAATAGAGGTGGTGGTCAGAGAACCGGCAATTCTATGAAGCATTGGGGACAGTTTTTTTCTGGCTCACTTCGATCTGACCTGCACCCAGTGTTAACGAGCTTGCTGTTTCATTTGTGTTATTTTGTGTTGTCAAAATAAGTAGAATCAATAACCTTTTAAAAAAATTATTTTCTTTCATATTCAGTTAATATTCGTGCTACATAACTTTTAATTTAATTTAATTTAAAAGTTAATAATTGTAACAGTTCTTTAATCATTTCTTATTTAACATTTAAGTATCTTTTTGTATGTGTGCTATTTAAAGACTAAATATGTCCTACTTTAGGACTGGAAATACAAAACTACCTGCTACTTGAGGCACTTCCATTTAAGTATTGATATTTATTAGCATAAGTACTGTCGAGAAGTACTTTACTATTTTTTATTTTAAAATGACTTTTCAATTTGAATTTAATTAGTAATAAGTTACTTACAGAACTAAGCTGATTCAAACTTTCTATTAAATGTGTGGAGGAGAGAGGAGATTAGCTCTACGTTGTCACTAACGTTAACGTTGTCACGAGCCGCCACTGCTTGAAATTAAGTATGAAATGAATATTAAATAGGTAATTTTGCAAAATATACATACCAAAGGGCTGTAAACGTGCCTTTAAATATATACAAATTTCTATATAGATGTTTTTTTAATTAGTAATAAATTACTCAAAGAACTGAGCTAATTCAATCTTTTCTATTAAATTGCGGGAGAGGAAAGGAGAATGGTCCTAGCACTCAACATTATCGCAAGGCGCAACTGGTAATTTATTAGATTATGAATGTGTAAGTACAATACATTTAAAAAAATTTACTAAAAATGACTACAGAATTTTTTAAATTGGAAATTAAATACTTAAGCACAAAACAAAATACATAAAGGCTAAACAAAAGCATAAAAAAACGTAAACCCTCATGTATTTTATAATGATTTTTAGTAAAAATATAGAAACTGACTCTCATAGTTAACCAATATTATTGAAAAAGACAAATTACTTATCTAATTATGCAAGTCACTTAAAACACAATATAAATACATATGTGTATTTACTAGTAATAAAATATATATAAATATGTATATACAAAACTTATACCCATTAGTTTTCACTATTTAAAAGTTTTTCTTTTTGCCCCTCAAAATTTCTTCCTGATATTCTTCAAATTGCTTAGTAATAAGTTTCTCAAGCTCTGATAATGTTCCATCAGCAATAGATAATCGAATTTTCTCAAAAAATTTCATGAAATGATGAATATTATGTCTAGAAAAATAATTTAAACATTAGTAAATTTGCACGAAAAAATAAGCAAACATACATTGTTAATAAAAGAGATCCAAGTAATTCTTGTACAGCCACCAAATGGTAAATATAACCTCTAGAATGCTTTTTACAAGTTAGACAATCACAACCAGGTAAAATAGGTTGAAAATCATCTCCGAAACGCATTTGTCTTAAGTTAATTTCATATCCATACATTTTACTGTCTAGATCCAAGCTAAATGTTAATGCTGATGATCTTTCAGTTACAATATAACAATAAGATGTATCAAATACATCTATACCCATTTGTACCATATTAATTATTGCCACAGGATTCCAACAACCTTGCACAGACAATAGTTTATTATTAGGGACTGTATTCTAAAATTTCAGAATCAACATAAGAGCATTTTTATAAGTTTTCTGAACAAAAAACAGAATTATATAGTCAAGATAATTACCACTACTAATTCAATAACATCCTTAACTTCTTTAAAAGTTAAAAATTCAACCTCTGGACCATTATTATGCAAACCATCTATAAGAAAACCATCAATAACTTCATAATTTTTAATTTTTTCTAAGCATAGTTTCCTTGATTTCAAGCAATATCCACCAGCCAAAGGTGCCATTACAAAGGCATTTTTTAAAACTTCAGATTTTTTATGTCTCTCCAAACACTTATTAACAAAGTTAATAGTATTGTCTACAGCTTTAGTAATTCTTTTCTGAGCGCTAGCAATATTTGTATCCCCATCTGATAGTAAATAATATATATCTGGTTTGAAAGATTCAATAATATCCATGTATTGATCAGAATTTAATAATATCTTCCCTGATCGTGTCCATAAAGGCATATGATCTTTATAATGGTGACCTGGTTGTGTTAAATCACCTGGATCTTGAACTGTCACACAACTAATACAACTCTTCATGCCTAATTAATTAAGTATATGACAAAAAAAAAAACTAATTATAATTCAAAAATTTACCAACAAACTCGGATATATTTCCATCATATTCTTCCATTGTTTCATGAAATTGATAAGTACTCACAATTGGTATTTGAATTATTTGAGGATCGTTACAGCAAATTTGATATACTTCATGTGTTACGTGTGGAATACTACCTCCCTAAAAGAATCTTATGTATAAATGTTCTTGTAAATAGTTTCTAAACTACCCTTGTGTAAAGCATCGCAAGAGGTGTCTCTATTGAGAGATTCTGTTGGTTTTCTGTATCTCTTAATACACCCAAACGAGGAGAGCACCTTGCAATAGATTTAACAAAAAATTTCATTTTCCTACTCATTATTGGATATATATTTAAACATAATACTAGTAAATATATATGATTGAGTAATACACTATAAACATAAATTATGTGTCATATTACTCAAGCACATTTTGAAATATGTTTTATAACAAACTATTAATCCAATAAAGTAAATAGCATAGGTTATGTTATACGTCTTCAAAAGAGATTATAGAGGTTATTTTGCATTATAATTACATTTTGAATAAACATATAGGTATAAACTCTAAAAACGTAGAAAATACAAAATTTGTAGAAATATTAGAAAGAGTGTATGGTAAAAAACATTTTCTTTAATTTTAACTAATGATGTGTATACTTTCATATTTAATTTTAACATCAAATTTGAATCAATTTCAAGCAATTCAAAATGATAATAATAAAATGTTTTCGTATTTAAATGCTATTTGAATTTAGCGCGCTCCACGACTTTAAAAAAACCATGTCGATAGCTAGCGAATGTGGTGAACAGTTACCGATGGATTATTTTACTGCCACCATTTAAAAATAATAAGTTCAAACTTCTTTGAACACAATCTAATCAAAATTTTAAATATAAAAAACTGTTTTAATCAGTTATGGTTGTAAATTTTGAGATAAACTTGTAAAATTAATACCTATACATTTATTAAAAAGTATTTTAGAAAAATTGTTTAATCTGCTTAATAACGGGTGTTCAGAAACATATTCGAAGTCAAAGTAGTCCTTGAAAATATGAAGTCACATCTGAGATAGATTGATACATTTACTTAATGCAATTTTATAGGTTATCAAATTAGTATATTAATACTTAAGTAAAGATATACGATTTTTTGTTCAGAGCCCACTTGACTTCGAATGTTTCTGAACACCCGTTAAATAGTTACTGCAGTTTACTGGTTTACTGTTTGGGTTTGCTTACACGATAGTAATTTTCTATGGGTTTGCTGTTTGAAATTTGTAATTGTTTTTGTACATATTTATAGGTTATTTCATATTATATATAAATATTTAGATAAGCACTTTAAAAATTTTCATAAATATACAATAATGGTTTATATACATTTTCCTGCAAATTGCACAGAAGAAGAGCAAATGTTAAAAACAAAATATCAAAAACTGAAAAAAAAGGTAGCATTGGAATATTTATTTCTGTAAATTTTATTAAAATACGCTTTTAGAAAAAAGCATTACAAGCTTTAAAAGCTCCAAAACCAGAACCTGAAAAACCTGTAATACCAAAGCGTCCTGCAGAAGCAAGAGATGCTAGAGAAGTAGCAAAAAAATTATTAAAATCTGGTGCAATAACAGCTATACCTAAACAACAAAAACAACCAGAACAAGGATTTAAAAGACCAAGAGGTAAATATTGAAATTGCTATTGTAAATATTTTATAAGCATTTTTTTTAAGGACTGGAAAGGAAATTAATTTCTGACAAAGTAAGTGGGTATCAACCATTTTCTGCAGTACAATCAGATGATGGCCCAGATAATCCAGAAAACAAACCACCAAGAATTAAAAATTTATATGACACATTTGCTACAGCAAGGGATAGAGAAGAACGAGGGTTAACTGAAAAACAACGTGAAAAGCCAGAGAAACCTAGACAAGGAAATACTATTTACGTTACAGGTTATAATATTACTGAAGAATTTCTTAAGAAACATTTTTCAACTATTGGAAATATTGTAAATATTTCTATGGAAATCGAGAAAAAGTACAAACTTAAAAAATATGTACGGATTCATTTTAATTATTTGTATATTTTAGTCGAGGATTTGTGACTTTTGACAAAGTAGAATCTGCGGATAGGGCAATTGCTGAGGTAATTTTTAAGTAATCTTACGTTTTATTTATATATAATATTTTAATGTTGTAGATGGATGGTAGTATGGTTTCTGGTATACAGTTAAAAGTTTCTTTAGCAAGAAGGCAGCCACAAATTGAACCTATTAATGATGCAACTTCATCATCAACCTGGTCAACTTTAGGTAAGTTCAAATTACAAATAATTATTAATATGGATGCACATTTGGCAGCAAGCGCAGTGTTGTAGTGGAAGGGGATTCGATTGCATGCGCATCTGTTATATGTACAGTCGCGAACAATAAATTCTGATCATCAATGTCATACAAAATTCTGTTATATATTGACAAACTAGAAATTTTAGCGGATTGATTGTTTCTATTTATTGTCAACAATTACCAACAAGCTGTGAAATGTAAATTTGATTTTGAATTGTCAAGAAATTTTCTAGTCAGGGCACCAATTTCTTACATTGATAAAGTTAGAGCCATTTCCCTAGTAGAAAAAGGGTTATCAGAAACTGCTGTAGCGGGTTAAGGGATGGCAAAGAGTTCGGAAAATTTAATTGTAAAGCGGTGGAGAGAGAGAGAGAGAGAGGATTTCTGGAAAGACAAGTGGGTTCTGGACGACCTCGAGCACCAACTGCCCTGGACGATCTTATTTGTGTTGATCCAAAATATTAAAAATAACCCTTTTGTAAAAGCAACAGGAGGCAATCATTTATCCTAACTTCCCCGCATCCGTTTTTACCGCACGACGTTGTATTCGGGAAGCGAATTAAAGAAATTACGTGCAGCTAGAAAGATCCAATTCACAGCTAGACACAAAGAATCCAGATTGGGCGTTGTATTACAGTACCTTGCGAATGACAATAACTTTTGGGAGCACGTAATTTTCAGTGATGAAAGACGTTCCAGTCATGCCCCTCTGCCCAAGTTCGAATATATGGACCGACTCCTTGGTCTATATATTCGAACCGGTATGATGCAAAATATACACAAAAGGTTGAAAGCGGCCATCGATTTTCGGTGAATATATGGGCATGGATTTCTACAAATAGCCCTGAGGTATTATTGCATCTAGAAGAACGTTTCACAACTGACATTTATATTAGGGTTGTAGAAGATGTGATGTTGCCCTCAGTGATGCAAGTATTTCCAGAAGGCGACTTTATTATATATATATATATATATATATATATATATATATATATATATATATATAATTGAAAAGAAATGATCGACCGTGATATATTATCAAAAATTCTTTAAATTCGGGTAAGCGGTCAATTAAAAAACTCCTTTATTAAATTACCCTATATTTCGCAACACTTTGTCGCTTCTTCTGGGGTAAAAAATGTAGAGTTAAAAAATAATAAAATTGACGTACAAAAAAAAATTTTTTTTGTACGTCAATTTTATTATTTTTTAACTCTACATTTTTTACCCCAGAAGAAGCGACAAAGTGTTGCGAAATATAGGGTAATTTAATAAAGGAGTTTTTTAATTGACCGCTTACCCGAATTTAAAGAATTTTTGATATATATATATATATATATATATATATATATATATATATATATATATATATATATATATATATATATATATATATATATCAGGACAATTATCCAGTCCATACTGCTCATAGGATAACAGAATAGTTTTAAAACCTCAATATAAATGTGATTGAGAGGCCTAGTTTGAATCCTGATTTGAACCCTATTGAAAACATGTGGGAAATGTTGGTCAAAAGTTGACAAAATTAACGCATACATTTTCAAGACAAGGAGAAATTTTTGGCCGCTGTATGTACAGCTTGAAATGATCTTCCACAAGGCTATTTCAGAAATTTATGTTTGTCTATGCCCAATCGCTTCAATAAAGTTATTCAAGTGAACGGCGAGACAATCAAGTATTCTAAGATCTTGTTTATTTATTTTTAGTCTAATAAACTGTGTTCCATTTCTTATTTAATGTATTTGTAGTATTGGTATACCAATATTCATCATATTTGACAAGTATCTGACAAATTCTGACAATATTTGAAAAGGTTAATACCAAAACTAGAATACACTATGAGCGTTGTCAACTGCATTAAGAATGTCATTGGCGACCAGAGTTTATTGCTCGCGACTGTACATATGTTTCCGATAGCGGTGCTAACGGCCCATAGCGATTAATATTATTAGTCTAAAATACCGATGCGCATTGATACGTATATTTATAGATAAGTAATAGTAAATAAAAAATAAAAGTTATAAATTTATAAAATGTACTGGAATACTTACCGTTTTAAACGCCTAAGTAACGTTCCTTTTCCGTACTTCCAAAATGAACGAAATGTTTTTTCCTGTACTAAAGTAAACGATACATTACACAATATTAAAGTATGCATAACTCGAACACAAATACGTCAGCATTTTTTTCGTATATACTTTGCACATATAAGGCATTTACATGCCTTTGGTGGCAGTTATATTTTGTTGTACATCAGAGCGGTATTTCACAAACTTTGCATTTTATTGTAGTACCAGCGTAAACTAAATCTGGAAATCTACTTATTAATTTCTGTGCTTCGTGATAGAACGGTCTCTTTATAGCTTTCGACATTATTGATTAATTATTTTTTACTTTACACGAAATAACTACTATATCGCAGCCGGCTCGACACTGGCCACATATCAGAAACATATGTAATATAAAATATAATACATGCGCGTGCAACCCAAGTCTCTTCCTCTACGACGCTGCGTTTACTCCCAAATATGCATCCTTAATTATTAAAACTAAATTTATTTTTACAGCTGCAAGTCATTCTCAAAAGGGTAATCACAGAGATAAACGAGACCTGGTGATATATGATGACATATTCGATTAAATTTATTATTATTTAGAAGAGTACCTGTATATTATTTTACATGACATTGTTAAAAATATATAATTATTTATAGTTGTGTAATTGACTTGAAGGAAATTATTTAAAATATAAATATTTTACATTATGAGCAGAGTTGCGAATCTTGTCCTTACAACAAGGTCGAACGCGACCGCTATGCATACCGTGCATATAACTTGACTATTTATAAAATATATAACGCATAAGTAGCTTTTAAGTATTATATTTTTTTACTTCGCATGTTTGAATTAGCCTAAGTCCGATTCTGTTGTGCGGACGAAATATCGCAAGTCTAATTATGAGTACCTTTAGTTATCTTAAAGCATCGTAAATGTTTGGACGATGTTTATACGAAATTTTGGTACTTCACAACATGTTAAATGTATTTCACAGGTTAAGAAGTTCTAAACAGGTTTACTATGTTTGAATGCCGCTCTTAATACTTAATTTGTAATTGATTAAACAATCGTTTTTATATATTGAAGAAGACAATAGCGAATTCACCATGGAACATATCGATTAGCAAATGTTTATTTGCGCGTCCAATGTGCGACGTCATTGAATGCTGGTCGTTTAGTTAACTTCTCGATAGGGAATTTTTGAGATGAAATTGAAAATCTTCCTCTTAATGTGCGACAGGATATGTATTTGCAGCTAGATGCATAATTCAAGAATTGTTCGTCAATGGTTGAACCAAACATTCCCTATGCGCTGGATAGGAAGAAACAGTCCTTTTAAACTGTGGCCTCCGAGGTCTCCCGATATTACACCCCTCGATTTTTATTTTTGGGGAACGGTAAAAAATAAAGTTTATAAAACAAGGCCAAGAAATCGAGATGAACTTTGTGCCAGAATAAGGCAAGTCTGTGAAGAAATCAGCACCCCGGAACTTAGACGAGTAGCTAAAAAACACAATCGTAAAAGAATCGAAAAATGTATTCGAATAGACGGACTAGTTGAGAGAGATCACAATTCGTAGTTAATTATTTGTATTGTGAAAATTATTGCTTAGGAAAAACTAAATTTAATCAATTACCAAAAATCGTTTTCCCAGAACAATAAAATAATTATTTCTTTGTAAGTGCTTTTTATTTTACTGAAATATTTGAATACATGACATTACTAAATTGACAATGTGTTATGTTATTACTATCCATGGCACTCTAATTATCGAATTGAAAAATAAACGTAATAAGTTTGTGTATACACCAAAATAAAAATGCGAATTTTGTCATGAAACTCCGTATATGGGGTTAGAATAGTATTCTGAACAATAATAATTGTTTTTTGTATTTCTAACGCGAAGAAAAATTTTTGTTTGTAAATTTGTAGTAGGCTGAGCTTAAAGTTTAGAGTTCAGTTGAGTATCTTAAGAAATTTGACCCATCAACCTGTATGACTGTACAAAAATTCAAATCTGCATTCCTTCAAATAACGAAAATATGAAGGTGTCTTCTTAAATACGGTATAATACATGCTGTACTTACGTATTGGCTCAAAAGCTTTTGAAAAATTAGTTTCATTCTTACGATTTCATTTCAGTTAGCTTTGATAATATAACTGAACAATTTATTTGAATACTGCTAGTTGTATTTCATCATGGATACAATTAATCGAGTTAATATTGATTGCTGATCAAGAATATTTTCACAAATTTTTTAGGAACTGAAATGACCAAGAAGAGATAGCTTCAGAAGAAATGAAATTGCTGAAGTTATTTTAAAGACATTAACTGCAGTAGCATATCATTCCAATACTCATAAATAGAGAAATTTTATTATGAAACATACAGCAGATGTTGCATAAATCCACTAAAATACCTAACAATGAAAGAAATTCTCAGATACTTATAATCTAATTTCTTCATTTTAATAAACTAAAGATTATAATAGGAAATTAATACCGATCGAGGATTACATTTCAAGCAAAAATGTTTATTATGTCAATTTTATTTTCATTCTGAACAATATTGTATACTAGACGACGATTTAAAATTAGTGATTGTGCCATACTCCACAACTAAAACAAATATTTGCAATATAGACTACAATATATACTCAACTAGATTTCGTTTTCTTAAAAAAAATTTTTTTTTAATTATAAAGTGGGACAATTTTTTTGGGTATGAATGCATACTTTTTTTTTAGTTATTTGTATTACTTTCAAAGTTTCTGATCGTCACTTTCCAAATTTCTATCGCAATACTAACATATTTAAAAAGTTTTCTTTTGTGTACTTTAATTTTACTACAAAGAATCAACTCTGATTAAATACCGGCGAATGGACACCATTTCACCAATCTGGTTTTCGAGGACACTCGACTGTGTAGCAAATTCGCAGAATTAGTTACAACATAAATCAAGCTATAGACGATAAGAAATATTATACATATGTTTTCGTTGACACTGACCCAGCCTTTGATAATGTTTGACATAGGGTTTGCTGTTCAAAACCAAGCGATACTTTCCCATCCCATATTTCAAACTTGAGCGATAAAGAATTCAAAAATAGGGCAAACGAAAAGGTTTCTGACAACTTTCCCATAAAATCTGCCGTTCCACAAGGCAGTGTTATTGGACCATTACGCGACATACTTTTCACAGTGGACCTTCTAACTACTAAAGAAACAAGGTACTTTTGCCGACAACACTATAATCCTTACCACCGATGATGATCCAGAAAGAGCTTCTATAATTCTACAAAAACACCTAATCAAGATGACTACACAAATGGAAAATTAAAATCAATGAGAATAAATGTGTTCAAGTAACGTTGCCTTAAGAGAGAAGAAATCAATGCACACCGATATACCTTAATAATAAACATGTAACAGAATCTCGAGGTTCAAGGTATCTAGGAATGGTGTCTAGACAGTAAGCTAACCTAGAAAGACCATATTGTGAAGAAACGCAAGCAAATGGCCTTAAAAATATGAGACTTGAGCTGGCTTTTTGGTAGAAAATCCAGAGAACATATATAAATTTTTTATCAAATTGAGTATGGTGCTGAAATTTGGGGTGGTGCAAGCATGTCAAATATAGCTATTATTCAAAGAAGTCAGTCCAAAATACTGCATATAGTAACTAATACACCATGGCATGTGCCCAATCAAACCTTGCATGAAGACTTAAAATTACCATATGTCAAAGACGTCACCGAAAGTAAAACATAAAACATCACAACAAACTAGGCAACCACGGAAATGCTCTACTCCATCCACTGCTAGAACCTGAAATTGAAAGAAGATTGAAAAGAAATTGGCCAGCAGACCTGACAGATGTTTGAAGAGATCTTGCCACTAGATAAGAGATTATGCCAACAGAAAGCACCACTACTCTTTACACATATATTATATATTTGTATTATATAAAAAAAACCTATAAAACTAATTTTTGGATTGACTCGGTCTTTACTTGATGTAAATCGATTTTCGTCTTGAAATGAAACAAACAATTAATCTGAAAACGAACAACAATCTTGCTAAATACATCACGAATAATAAAAAAGACAAAGAACAATGGGTCTATAAGTTAACTTGCGGATCGTGTACTAAGAAATACATTGGACAGACAAGAAGCAAGTTTAAAATACAGATCGCTGATCATCATTCCATTTATCCTAACAATAAAAAAAGTGATTGTGACTACGCGAATCATTTGATGGATTGATTCGGTAAATAACCATAGTTTCAACGAACAGTTTGAGATTCTTCATGTAGGAAATAAAACTAAAGAATTCATTTGTTAGAATCTTCAGAGATGAACAAACGTACATATTCAGACTATTTATTAAATAATAAAGTGGACCTAAATCCCTCATCATTGTTAAATTTATATTAGTTATGGGCACAGGTTTTCCTAACCTAACAATCACCCCCTTCTAAGTATTTAAGCAATTAACTAATTATGATGTAAATAATAAATACCATTAGGCGTTAGAAATCGTATTTAAAATTAATAGTTCTAGGAATTTGCATTTGTTATATATGAGTTGAAAGTTTTACGTAGTTAGTTAATGTAATATCTTCACCTGAGGAAGCTACTTTGTAGCGAAACAGCTGTTGTGGTTATCTAAACATAGTGTAAATTCAAACAGATTAATTGTTTGTTTCATTTCAATATAAAATTAATCTCATTAGAACGTCATCAAAGTTGGTATAGCA
This sequence comes from Melolontha melolontha, assembly GCA_935421215.2. NCBI lineage: Eukaryota > Metazoa > Arthropoda > Insecta > Coleoptera > Scarabaeidae > Melolontha > Melolontha melolontha. The sequence goes on from OW285235.1 coordinate 181,012,491, forward strand.
AGCGCCAAATAAGATGGCGAGAGGAGGGGTGCGCGGAAGCCGTTTTTATAAACGTCCACGTTACATATTTTACTCTAATAAATCATTCATTTATTAAGTGATAGATGTGCAGTTTACGCCACCCATGGTATCTTGCAAATTGATGTAAAACTAAATACAAATCTCCCCAATACTTCTAATCATGCGCGAACTTACCCCTCCGCTCGCCAACTTATCTGGCGCTCTTATACATCTAGAAAAATTTGTCTATTTAAAGTTTTGTATTATTATTTATGCCTTTGTATAGATTTGATAACAAAAGTGTTACAGTTGTTAATATTGCGAGAATTTGCGTATGGAAGCCTGCTTAACATTACTTCAAATATTAATAAACAAATAATAATAATAATAATATTTATTACCCAGCAGTAAACACCAATTACAAAACAAAATAATCAATAAGTTTATACTGAATATATTCGATAATAAATGTAAACTTATAATAACACAACACAATAGTAATTATATTTTATTACATGTACGATTGATTTCAGAAAAAAAAGCGTACAGCTAATATTTTAGATTTTGAATTGACAGTATGACTATTGTTTCCATGGAAACTTCAGAAAATTTTAGGATTACATTTGTCACTGTCAAACTAAGTTCTTTAAGATATTAATTATTATCCACATAAATAATGCCTGGGCAAACGTCAAAAGTGTTAAGAACCCATTTTATTACGAAATTAGAGGATTGTTGGTCAATTAGAGCAGTTTCTCATTAATTTGGGCTTAATAAGTATACCGTTTTAAAAATTAAGAGAGGCTGGGAACAAACGGGTAGCTTGGCAAGAAGAGTTGGTTTTGGTCGTACAATAATTTCAAATGACATCGAAGATATTCGTCTAATAAGATTTCTAAAGGAAAATCCGTTTAAAACTACGAAAGATTCGATCGTAGAGACAAACTTTCCCGGATCACTACCAACAATATGTCGAAGAATTAAAAATTTACAATTACTTAATTGTGCTGCCGCAAAGAAGATATTTTTATCGGAGGAAAACCAGCAATCCCGTCTATTGTTTGCTTTAAATTATCGTTATTGATATATGCAGTTTTGGGAAAAAGTTGTATTTACCGACGGAAAGATTTTTCAAAATACAAATGATGGATGTGTTCGTATTTACCTATAGATCATGGGCAACAAGGTTTAATAAGGAATATATAAGTGCAACTCAAAGAAGCGAACGATTTTCAGTTAATATGTGGGCATGCTTCAGTTATCATGGTCTTGGAACTTACTGGTGTATCGGAGAAAAATTTAACAATCAGAGTTACCACCGCATACTTAAAATATATAATGTTACCTTCAGTACGCCAGGTATATCCTATGGATAATTTCATATATCAGCAGGATAATTGCCCAGTTCACACCGCTGTCATCACACAATGGTTTAGGAATAATAATATTGAAATGCTACCGCAGCCTGCTAAAAGTCCTGATCTTAACCCCGTGGAAAATATATGGGGCTTTATGGCAAAAAAAATATCGAAATTGGATATTAGAACTCACACGGCAGAAGATTTTTGGAAGGTTGTGGAAAATACATGGGAAGAGATAGCAGAAGAAAATTTAACCCAGCATCTTGTTATCTCCATGCCCCGTAGACTGAACGAGGTTGCAAATAATGGTACTACCATGACCAAAAGACTAGGTTTTACAACATAATTAATGTTCTTCAAAGTAAAATATTTTTATTTTATTATATATTAATATATACTTACAAATAAATATTATCGTTAATACTGGTAGCCGTAGCTTTATGGCAATTCATTTTGAAAATAATAAAATAAAATAAAAGAAACCGCGGTCACTATTACATGTGAATAAAGTGGTATAACAAAGTTATTGGTTTGTTTTATTTTATTATTTTCAAATATTATCGTTGCTTTTTTTATATTTGAAATTAATAGACGAGTTATGAAAGGTTGAATTTACATAGACAAAATTGCGTATAGTACTTGTACGCTTTTTTTTCTGAAATCAAGTGTAAATTGCAGCCATAAAATTTGTCACGCTGATTTTTTGCATTGTAAAATGGTTCCCGATCTGTCAAATGGATTGTCAATCATCGCTGTCATTTATGTCATATTCTTCATATGGATTGTCAATCATCGCTGTCATTTATGTCATATTCTTTAAATCATTAAACCTAACATTTTTTTATACTCTCAAATTTTTAAAATGGTGTAGTTATGCACCCCTAATGAAGTCGCTCGCGAATTGATTATATGTAAACGCACTCCTATACTCATAGATAGAAAATGGAGAAGGGAAGCTACATTGAAAAGAAAGATAGGGTCAGGACCTCCAAAAATTTCAACAGTTGCATAAGACGCACTGTTATGTAATGTTTTAAGAATAAATTCATTCGAAAATGCTGTAAACTCAAAAATTTTAACAAATTTTCCGGGAACGTCCAGAACAGCTAGTCGCCGCTTGAAACAAGCGAGAATATTGAACTTTGCGGCAGCTAGAGCACCGTTTTTAACGCAACATCATAAGGAAGCAAGAGATGGGTTTGCGCTGGTGCTTTTAGGAAAGGGTATCGACTTTTGAAATCGCGTAATTTTTTCAGATGAAAAAACTTTTCAATCATCTCATGAAGGACGAACAAAGGTATATAGACCAAGTAACACGAGATTTGGGAACGGTATGTTCATCATATCATCAGCTTGTATTAGCTGTTTGCCGGGGTGCCATGTGTCGTCTACAAAATAGACTTAACAGGGAGATATATGTAAAGGTTGTTGAATATATTATGTTACCATACGCAAGGAATACACATGAAAACTTTGTATTTCAACAGAATAACTGTTTTGCACATACTTGTCTTGCTGTCAAGATGTTTTCAAGAAAACCATGTGGAATTGCTACCTTGGCCAGCAAGTAGTTCGGATCTAAATCCCATGGAAAATTTGTGAGGAAGGATGACAAAAAATATATATAATAGTAATTTTAGAGCCGATAACGAAGACGTACTATGGCAAAAAATTATTGAGTTTTGAGAAAGTTTAGATAGGATATATATAGAAAACTTCATCTTGTCTATGCCATGCTGTTTGGAAGAAATAATTAGAAAAAATCATTGTAAAAGTTAGTGTGTCATAGTTTCTTAGTTTTCTTTATTCAGTTATACTTACAGCTTATTTAAAATATTATGTTGCAGTACTTTGTCCATTTTATATTTTTTCGAATTTCTTACAAAATTATATATACAAAAAGCAGTGGGTATTTTCAACATAAAACACTCAACACAATGCCACAAGCTCTGAAGTTGGGCTTGTTTAAATTCTATACCGGTGAGAAACTTGATAAAATTATAAATAAAATACCACATTTAATTCAAAACAGATAGTATACATTGACATTTGCATCATAATAACCTCCAAACCTGAAAGTCTGATTCACGACGTGTAAATTTAGTTAAAATTTTCTTAAACATCAAAACGGTGTGACAAATTTGATGGCCGCGAGTTTACATACATGTATAGCAAGCGCCAATTAAGCTGGCGTGAAGAGAGGGTGCGCAGAAGCCGTTTTTAAAAACGTCCACCCCCACTACTCAAGTAATTGTCAGAATACATTTGTCATTGACGTTTGACGGATCATAAATGATACACGCTCAGAGGTTAGAATTATCTGACATTTGATGTAAAACCAAATACAAATCTCCCCACTACTTTTAATATTGCGCGAACTTACCCCTCCACGCGCCAACTTAATTGGCGTTTGCTATACTCGTATAAAATTATCAAAAACATGTGTATAATTAACGTCGACAATTTATACATGTAGATAGAAGAATCTATGAATGAATTAGTCCTCAGTATTAGTAACAAATGAAGAGTGTTAAAAAAATTGAAGCATTAGAGATTTTATAATTCTTCATACTTTAAAATTGAATTATAAATGGAACTATATTAGATTAGTAACATTACTGTTTCTTTGTCATTTTCCCAGGATTTGCCTACAAATATTTAAACAAAATTTATTCAGAGTAGATGTATTATTGATTCCTTTACTAACTCTCCATTTTCAAAATATTCTCTTTATGCAAACATTTAAAACATAACTATAGATTTTTCTCAGCTATTAGTATCTGTAATTCAGCAAAATATAATTTAATTACAAGGAAATGTTAGTATATTAACATTTCCTAATTTACATTTTTAATTTTTATATTTCCATTAGTGGTGGGTTTTCCAAAACTATTTTTCTGATATAAAGGAATATTCAAAAACTATTCAATTCAACCTATATTTTCTATTCACAATTGTAAATATATATTGTTTACTACTACAATATTAATGAAAGGATTATATTTTAGTGATGATTTAGTTAATTTCAGGGCATTATAGTAAGTATATACCTTCTGTTGGCAGGTGTAGCTGACCATTTCAATATGCTTATACAAAATTTAGGCAATATAAACTCTGAATGGTGTAAACTTTAGAAATCAGTTTACCTGTCTCTTGAAATGTGTCGACTTGCTTAGTTCATTTCCAGTTGATAAAATTAGTAGTTCGACTATATTCGATTTTTGGTATATCTTGCAGGTAAAATAAAACATAAAATTCCAATTTTGCAGTTTATCCTAAGCTTTTTTTTTCCTAAGCTTATATACATTTTTCCCGTATATGCTACAATAGGGTGTCATTACATGTTCAGTGTTATAATGCTGCAAGAATAATTGTATAACATATTGGGTAAGATTCAATAAAACTGTTGTCTTAATTAACAACATTGCAAATTATAATCTAATGTTTAAAATTTTAATTCAGAAATCTGGTCAAATCTATATTTTCCTGTATAAACATACTGAGATTTAATAAGATAGATGTAGATTCATTTTGAATTTTCTTAACGTTCCTGTATTTTCTATTTGTACACTTAATTGTAGTTATGGGTTGCAAGGATATTTCTGAGAATTAAAATTAAAATGGGCTCATTATTATAACAGTTTGAAAGCATTTTAATACTATCTTACAAAATAAAGTTTAAATATAGTTAAATTCCAATATAAATGATTCATGCATTTCAGATCCATGAACTACATATACAATATATTTTTAAAATTGCCAACTGCAACTAAAAAGAAACTAAAGTACACATTTTAGATGATACAACAACTGTAACTGTTTAAGTTGACATGTTATTAACCAATTAAGTTTTTCAAAATTATTTCATATGAAACATGTAAGGTCTCAACAATAAAATTTAGGAAAGCACTTTTTAATTCATATATTTCTTGAATGTACAATTATATACAAATTAATGGAAAAACTATAACCCAATGCAATATCCATTCATTTTTAAAACTTTATTGTATTGTGTTATAGAGACTTTTAGATGATTTTTTAAAAGAGCCAAAGAAATAAAAGCTATTAATTGGAATGAGTGGGAGGCTTGGACCAATCAACACTTAATATAAGATGATCATAACCATGACCATTCAAAGCTGAAATGGCTTTTGCAGCATCATTTCTAAACTTAAAATGTATATAAGCAAATCCCTTGCATGAACCTGTATTTTTATCCCTGGCCAAGTACAATTTTTGAATAGGACCAAATGGTTTAACCAGGTCTTCTAGATCATTTTCAGTAGTTGATTCACTGAGATTAGAAACGCGAATAGCTGTTGTATCATCTCTCCTGGCCATATTAGGATTATCAGTACGCTTAACAGCACCATCTCTCATATTTGGCGGTACATATTTAGAACCACTTGGCTTTCCTGTCTCAGCATTATTGAAACCTAAAAATTCCAATTGAAATTGGTTTTAATAAAATAAATGTAAATGTACCACTAGAAACTGCCGGACCCTTTTTGTCATCTGGAAGCTTGCCTCCTATCAAAACAGTGTCTTTCCATGGACATTTTGTTGTCCAATGATCTTGACCACATGTTCTACATCTAACCACACTCTTATCTCCTAGTGCTATAAAAAAATATTCAAATAAAACATTTTAAACAACCTAAATTACCTACATTTCAGTTTATCAATGCTGTTTTCATCTTCAGTCTTATTGTCTTCTTCCTTGCTTGTAACATATTGCATATAAACATCTTCACTAACAATGGTTGTAGCTGGATTTGGCCCAGGTTTATCATTGGCAGATTCCCCAAATTTTCTCCACGTTTTCCTTAATGCAATTGATTTGGAAACAGTACGTTTCTCAATTTTGTATGTTCTCACAATTTTGACTTTCTTATCATCTTCATTGTATTTATACTCTGTTACAATTTTAAAACCGTTCTCCCTAACTTCTGTTGGTGGTGGCAGAGCTCCTCCTTCTAATTCCACTTCATCCGCCCAACTTGATTTTATTTCATCGGCGACAGGCATGATTTCCTTATTTCGTTGAAGAATCTAATTCCTAATATATTTTAATATTTAATAGGATTGTCTTATGTATATTACAAAACTACACACGTGCTACAGATAACCTCTATCGATTATTACATCAAATTAGTGCAACTAATGTAACCATATGCGACTTAAATGGAGATTAGATGGAAACCAATAGAGACGTGTGGGAAAATTGGATAGTCAGATAGAATCACAAAACCAACAGAAACACTGAACTGTCAAAACTACTAACTACATGCCATGCAAAGTCAAATCCTAAAAAAGTATAATGATGTTTAATGATAAATAATTTAGATAGCATTTAGCCCCATCTCGAATCCGAGTGTATAAACTAAAATAGTTACTAAATTCGGAAAAGATAATTTAAGAAATTTTTTATTTAATCAATATAAATATACCAAATACAATTGGAAAATATGTTCATATACTATATGCAATTTTATTTTTATACATATGTCTAAGAAATACGTAAATAAAATTCATATTCTACAGGATTTTGTAATTTTCTATTATAAACTGTTTGAATTTTGGACATACATTTTCCTTAAAGGTATATAATGAACTTTTCTTAAATATGAATACAATTACAATACAATAAATTGCTTTAGAATTTTGCTATAAATACATCATAAAGCACTCTTTGAACACAATTTGGAATTAATCTCAAAAATCAAGTGGCTAAAAAAGCCACTAAATTTAAATATTAATTATAAATTAAATATAAATTAAAGCGGCATTTCTATAATATAGAAGTCTCTTTTGCTGAATTTAATACCTGCGGTACGTGGGGCGATACGTCTTCTCTGGGTGTAACTTGGTATAAAATTAAAACAAATTGCTTTTTCATTGACTGTGGCATGCATCAGCAAATCCCCAAAGTGCACTAATAAAGTAACATATTAATCAAATTAAAATTAAAATATTTCAAGCAAAAATTGCTTTGAAAGAAGAAGCAAGTAAATACAGGTAGAAGAGTAATAACTTGGACAGCAATGTGTTTAATAACGTTGTCATTCAGTCAGCCCTTATTTAATGTAAGAAAAACTTATAATTATAAATGTAGTAAATTGTACAAAACAAAAAATGAGATTAAAATCGATTATCATACACTACTACTATAGTTTGTTTTAATATATTAAATATCATTTGAATTATTTGGTACATGTGTTCAATTTATTGCATTATAAACTCGTAACGTTTCATAATCAATTTTAAATCTTTTTAAAAAGGCTTTAGACTGTATTAAATCTTATCCTCATTTATTTAGCCAATTGTTAATAGTGAACTTTAGAAAATTGCTAAAAACAAACACAAATTCCAAAAAGTATTTTATATGTTAGAACAATTGTTTCACAATTTAAAGGTCAGTGGAGAAAGCTATATTACTAAAATAATACAAAAGAGTAAAAAGTTTATTATGTTGAGACAAGCACATTACTGGTGCTTGGAGCATTTTCAAAATATATTATTTAACATTAAATACTTATATTTTAATATTCATAAAAAATATTTTGTGTTTGTTTATTTTTAAGACCATAGAGAATTTAAGATTAAACATATGTTACAAAATATCAGTATTTTTTAATGTTAAATAAGTAATTCAAAATTAAATTACGTATGAATTATGTCCGTGCCCTAAAAATATATGGAAATTCTATAATATGTTACATATTTAATAGACTGAAAACTCCTAGCCCACTCTACTAATTAAATTAACTGTAAAGTAATTGACCATTGAATTAACAATACTCTTTATTCATATTAATCAGATACGTTGAAATACCCTGTGGTGCCTTAATGGTCGTTGCAATAGAGGCGAAAATAGTTCGTAATTGATTGATGTGTTGATATGGGAGAGTTATGTTGTCATTGTTTTCCTTTATTTATTTATATCGAAACTGTTGTATTTCTACATAGTATTATTATTATCAGAAAGTAAATGCTAAACGTACGTATAATGGTTATCGACATGTATTCTTCAGAACTGATTTATAATCAAGTTTTACTTATTAACTGACAGGGTAGGTTAGATAAATATAAAATTTTAATTTTAATTTAAAATTATATTTCATAAACGGTGTATTAGTATGACGGAACAAGTGAAAAATCGTCTTTTTACAACATTCACAAATTTAAAAATTGAAGATGCCATAGATGATCCATTAAGAAATAATAATCGTATTGATGACTGTGAAGCTGCCGAAGAAGCACTTACTACAGACTCAGAGGAATATTTATCAGAACCATTAAGGTAAAAATATTACAAATAATAATTCTGGATAGACATATTATTTCTGTATGTTATAGTTATATCAATTTTTATTTCACAGATACCAAAGATTCAATTTTTCTACGTCAACTAATATGTCAAATGAAACATTAAAAGCAAATGATATTAATGAAAGCGATAGATATATCTCATGCAATGGAAATATTGATGCAAGCAATATTCAGGTTCCTATTGTTGGATATGAGATTATGGAGGAAAGAGCTAGATTTACTGTAAGTATATTTTACTTATATTCATTTGTATTTTTGCTTAGTAAACATTGTTTTCATTTGCACATTAATCAACTGATTATGAGTTGTTTTAAAATGATGCATCTCGTAGTTAAAAAAAACATTTTAACACTTTCAGCATTATTTATTATTTAGCCCATAAAACTAAAAATAAACTGTTCAACCTTTCATAATTTAGTTGTTTAAATTATAAGATCAAATTAGAAAGAGGCTTGAATTCTGGAAAATAATATTACTAAGCTAAGAAACAGATAACATAATATGCATTATGAAACGGCTCATCTAATTACTTCTTAATTTAAATGGTTGAAACAAGCATATGAAGCAGTTTTGCAAGCTTACTTCTGATACTCTGTTGATTGATTTGGCTCATTCGAAAAATTATAGCCTTAAAATCTTAAAGTTTATTTACTTTTAAACAAATCTCGAAAATTGATTAAAACCAAACTTAAACTGCCTCCAAAATAGTTCCATCTGGCGATTTCTTAGAATATTATATTCATTTGAACAGTTTGAGAAAATTTGTAATGTGACTTTTTTACATGAAGAATACTGAAGAAACCATAAAAAGAAGAATTATGTTTTGATACCGGCGCTTACTTTTCTTGGTTTAATGTCTAAAAAATGCCTGAGCAATTTTGTTGACGCGCATCTTAGACGTAGAATTACATGAAAAGAACGGCTATGATATTTTGGAAGACGTGCTGTTGTACACTTCGCCAATAAAGCCAATCATTCCTCGAAAATCGATCCCGTGATAAGAGAGAAGTCGGTCGCGCTTTCACTTAACGAAGCGACCGATACATCAAAATGACGTAGAATTACATGAAAAGATCGGCTATGATATTTTGGAAGACGTGCTGTTGCACACTTCGCCAATAAAGCCAATCATTCCACGAAAATCGATCCCGTGATAAGAGAGAAGCCGGTCGCGCTTTCACGCAACGAAGCGACCGATACATCAAAATGACGTAGAATTACATAAAAAGAACGGCTATGATATTTTGGAAGACGTGCTGTTGCACACTTCGCCAATAAAGCCAATCATTACTCGAAAATCGATCCCGTGCTAAGAGAGAAGTCGGTCGCGCTTTCACGCAACGAAGCGACCGATACATCAAAATGACGTAGAATTACATGAAAATAACGGCTATGATATTTTGGAAGACGTGCTGTTGCACACTTCGCCAATAGAGCCAATCATTCCTCGAAAATCGATCCCGTGCTAAAAGAGAAGTCGGTCGCGCTTTCACGCAACGAAGCGACCGATACATCAAAATGACGTAGAATTACATGAAAAGAACGGCTATGATATTTTGGAAGACGTGCTGTTGCACACTTCGTCAACAAAGCCAATCATTCCTCGAAAATCGATCCCGTGCTAAGAGAGAAGTCGGTCGCGCTTTCACGCAACAAAGCGACCGATTAGGTTTTCGGAACCATTTTTGCGGACTTGTCATGTTCAATTTGTTACACAAAATTTATCGAACTGTTATTATTTATCATTTTCGCAAGAATTCTCATTTATATATATGGTCTTATGATTTTACAGATTTTGCTGGATTTTTATTAGAAAACGGGGTTTTCTCAAAAGTTCAACATTTTTGAAATCTTTCGTGTCTGAAAATAATTTACTGCTTGATAAATTGATTGTGAAATGCAATAGAAAGACCGCAACTATCGCGTGTTAAATGGGAGAATAAGCAACTAGTAATTATGCTTTACCTCACATGAAACATATATGATATATGATAAATACATACATATTTTAATTACTAATTTGTAAGAAAATTTATCACATGATGGATTATAAATATGCGTTCTAATTTTTTTTGCTAGTTATAATTAAAGACCGCAATTTAGGTAAGCAAGCAGCGGCGTCACTGCGTTGACTTTACTGAAATAAAAATGCACGTTATTTAGAAAAAATTGTTTCCATTTGAATTACACCTACGTATTCATTCTCGCTTGTCCACGTCTCTGCGACTCGACCGAGAATGGCGGTCTTTAATTATAATCTACAAAAAATATAAAAACAATCCAACGTAGTCATCTCAAAATATGATGGTATTGATAAAAAAATTTGAAAATATGAAGCACCCCGTCACGTTGACAGAATAGACGCATGATTATAAAGCCTTTCATAAAATACCAACAAGGAAAGCACATTTTTCCATCTATCCCAATAAATCCAGGATGAATCTCGAAAAATCATTGTGTTAAATTGTATTAAACATTGTGACTTACAGTTACTAAAGTATTGATTCAAATTTTTTCTGTAATATAGGTGTTCAAACTAAGAGTCGAAAATAAACCAACCGGTGATAGTTGGTATGTCTTCCGCCGATATACAGACTTCGTTCGGCTCTGTAACCGACTGAAACAATCGTACCCCAAAATAATTCAATATCTACCTCGCAAACGTTGGTTAGGAAATAACTTCGATCCGCTATTCTTAGAAGATCGGGTCACCAAACTGCAGTCATTAGTTAACTTCATGTTATCCGATGCCGAAATTGTGAACTCTCAAGAACTACAAGAATTTTTTTGTCTAAGCGATCCACCAATGTATACCGAGACAAGTGAAGAATCTAGGGTATGTTCTATTTCTAAAAGGTGATTCAATAAATTTTCACTTTGAATTAACTATGAATTGAAATGTCATGGCTTAGCTTTTAATGTATTGAGTGTCAATTTAATAATGACGCTGACGTTTGTCAAATTTTGGAAATTTCTTTGCTTTGTATTTGCTACACTGAAAATTATAATTATTGCCATTGGTGTTAGACATCTTTTGCCATAGTCGTATATGGCTGTTTTGCGTTAGCTTTCATTATTCACATTATTTGTTTGGAATCCTATTTCTTAAATAATTGTAATTAGCAAATATTGGCAATAAAAATTTCAAAACTAAGGTTATCGTGAAAAATGAAACAGATATGCATTACACACATCTGTATCTGTACACATGGACATACAGCTTGTATTTTCCAGCATTTACTTCTGCCAAAGACAATTTTTTCCCTTCTGTACCGGCATAGCCGGACGAGAGAAAATCGATACTTTCGGCATAGTATCTTTTGTCCGTGAGATATCACCAGATTGAACATAATTTGCTACACCTATGAGGCGTTCCATCAAACTTTACTTCACTAGCCAAACTGACGAAGTCTATTGTTATGACAAAAACACGTGTCTTTGGCAGAAGTAAATGTTAGAAAATACAAGGTGTATGTCCATGTGTACAGATACAGATGTGTGTAATGGATATCTGTTTCATTTGTAACAAATGCGTAATGCGTGCTTAACGTATTGATGTACTTAAGTTATCGTGTTTGATTTTATCAATTTTTATATTTACGTCAAAAGTGATTGCCGCATAGGACGCTAATGTTAATTGTTCTGGTCGAACTCGAGTGCAGTAATGCTAACTTAACTAAAATTTAACACAAACTGTCAGCTTCAGTATTAAACAGACACCTGATACTACTTAAATATTTAAATGTCGCTACTCGGACATTGCTTAACTTATAAATATTTGATGTTTAATGACAGCGGACATGATCGGTAGTTAGTGATCTAGCAAGAAAAGTACTCCCCTTCGGAAACGACAACCTTCTTCCAACGATCCTCCACTTTTTTTTATATTCTCCACGTTGTCGAATCTTCTTCCTTTAAGAGGATATTTAAATTTGGGGAACAGCCAGAAGTGGCAGGACTGTAAGATGGTTGGTGTAGCTGATCAATGCTGTGTTTCACAAGAAATTGTCGAATAAGTTGCGATGAATGACAAAGTGCGTTGTCGTAATGGAACACCCAGTCGCTACTTTTTTACAAATCTGACCGTTTCCTTCTTACTGCGTCACCTAATCCTTTCAAAACTTCTTGGTAATACTCTTTGTTAACCATTTGATCCTTTGAAGCGTATTCATGATGATCAACACCCTCCTGGTCGAAGAAAACAGTGAGCGTCACCTTGGTGTTGCTCCGACTCTGGCGTGCTTTCTTGGGTCGTGGCTCGTCTGGCGTCTTCCACTGCGAAAAGTGGGATTTTGTGTCAGGATTATAATCATAAACCATGACTTGTCCCCAGTAATGATCCTTTTGAACATTTTCAGATTACAAATGAAACAGACATGCAAATATACACGTCTGTATCTGCACAACATGAACATACACCTCGGATTTTCCAACATTTACTTCTGCCTAAGAGACGTGTTTCTGTCAACAACTATAAGACTTCATCAGTTAGACTAGCGAAGTAAAGCTTAATGAATCGCCTCATAGCCACCTGATAAGACAAAATTTGCTATACCTATGAGGCGATTCATTAAGCTTTACTTTGCCCTGGATCCTCCTATCTTCAATTAATTTAAACTGTGATGATACCGTATGCTAACTTAGACAACGCGGTATCTTTTTCTAATTGAACAAATTAGAACAACAGAATACAAATGCCATAAATAAAAAGTTTACTATTGTATTACTATGATTAATTAATCAGATAATATCCTAGTAGGCGACATTGCATTTGATGGAAAGTAATATTAATCAAAAACACCATAAGATAGTAATAGAGTAGAGTAATATTCTGCAAGGGATCTTATCCAAGATTGAAATAATCTATGGTGTACTTCCAAGTTGCTACCAAACATACTTATTTTATACTGCTCTAAATATTACTCAACAATTATAGCACAAGTTTTGATTCAACCCTTTTACATGGTTCTTTAGATAAAATATGCGTGAAATGAGCAGATATTCCTAGCTATATGAACTTCTAAATTAATTGTATTAGATAAGAGAAAATTCTAATTATTGGAAAAAACTGTATTGCTAATTTTGAATTATATGATTTGATATATCTTTTGTGTTTTAGGCAATATTTGAAGGCTTAGAAGAAACGATTTATCATTTGAAACAACAAATATTAGAAAAAGAACAAACGATAGACAGCCTTCACGATTCATTAAGACAAAAAACAATAGAGACAGATAACTTGAAAAAACTCATAAAGTATGTTATAAATTATTAATCTTTTGTGTAATCTGCAATTAACAATACATTTTTATATTTTGTTTGTTTTAGGAATCCATTAATTTGTACAAAGTGCCAAAATGAGATTAATCCTGGTGATAATAATAAGTAATATAAGCATATATTGTAACACTTGACAAAGTGGTGATGGTCATCTACTTAAAAGAAAATATAGGTGCTATTTTTTCATGGTTATCAAAGCCAGTAACGTTTAATATTTAAAAAATATTTACCACTAATTTAGTAACTAGTTACTAAGAATTAATTTATTTGATAAAGGCCTTAATGATGTATACTAAATAAGAAATTAAAACCAAGTGTACTTATTCGATAAAATAATCTAATTATCAGAAGAGATTGTATAAAGAAAATTACTTTTCTGTCACCAAATAATTCCAATATTTTTAATAATATTTGTAATTATAATTAGATTATATTTTAATAAATTGTGTATGTGTTAGTCTGTGGTGCGTAAGTGTAAATTGTACAAAAAAAGAACTTATGTACTACTATAGAATCAATACACAATATTTAATTTTAAGATATATCTATTTTTGAAAAATTTAAAAAAATAATAAAATCAAGGCTGTGTTTGACAATTTGCAGGAAACGTTTATGGAAGAAATATTAAATACTGTTAATATGTAATTATTGTTGAATAATAAATATATTGTTCATAGTGTTTATAGATTTATTATTTTAGAGTATTCTATCCTCTTATTTCAGTCACAGAACTACAGTTCATAAAGGGTTTGTTTGCAGTTTGTACTGTTCAAGTGTGAATTGCAAATTGTACTTTATTTCTTTCTAACACATACAAATACGTGCTGTAATACTACACACGTTAGTCATTTTAAGAGAATTTTATGCCTGCTTAAATTTGTTCATGTGACTGCAAAGAAATACTTTATGAACTGTAGTTACGTCTACTTCAACGGCTTTCAATCCAAGCAGTATACTCCGTCGTCAGGCGTTTCAAGGATCTAAGAATCATATATGTTTCGGCTATTATGCCATTCTCAAAGAGTTTCTTAAAACTAACTTAATCTATGTAACAGTGTAACTTATATACCTGGTTTTAGTGATGAGGTGGTAGATGATGTTTATAATGGAGTCTATGATGGGGGTGTTTATAAATTCTAGCTGTGTATTAGTGACTATTACGTTTTGTTTCTGGGCTTTTTTAATTTCTAGAATTTCTAATAAATTTAATCTTTTATTTTTTATTGCATTATCTACTAAGTTGCAGCTATTTATATCTGGCAAATGGTTTTGTCCAATACAGTGTTCCGAGAAACTTGTATAAACCTGTCTTCAAGCTTCACAGTCTTGACACGTTTTGACAATATACAATTGTCAAAACTGCGAAGCTGTTTATATAGGTCAAAGTGGAAGATCCATTAAAAAACGTATATCAGAACATGTAAGAGACGTGAGATATAGCATTAAAAATACAGGTTTCTCGGAACACTATATTGAGCAAAACCATTTGCCCGATATAAATAGATGCAATAAAACGTAAAATATTAGATTTATTACAAATTCTAGAAATTAAAAAACCCAAAAATAAAAGTAATAGTCACTAATACACAGCTAGAATTTATAAACACCCACATCATAGACTCGATTATATACATCATCTAACCACCACCTCATCACTAAAACTAGGTATACAAGTTACACTGTTACGTAGATTAAGTTAGTTTTAAGAAACTCTTTGAGAATGGCATTACAGCCGAAACATATATGATAGAGAAATAGAATAAAGTTTGTGAAATATAGCCAAGTGTGTTATTTCTGCCAAATACATCAATAATTACTAAAATGTTTCACCAAGAAGTGTCTGCAACATCAATTAATGAAACCCTTATTATTTAATATCTTTATTAATGATATTGTGCTCTGATTATAGAGTGCTAGCATACACGGATAATCTTAAAATCATTTCTAGAGTTTCTTCGTTAAACGATTGCAAATTTTTGCAAATTGTTACATAATTATCATTTGGTTTTGGTTAAGCGGTGGTGTAGACATAATGAAATCGCAATTGTGTATGGTTGTTGATAATCAGGAAATCACTACCCCACAGAATATAGTCGACGCTTTTGCAAACCTGTTCTCCAGTGTCCTTTAACCTTCTATATAGGCTTCAGTTTCATTTTTAGTTACATATAACTTTTTGTATTTAATTTTCCGCAGCTACGGACGTTATTACCAGTATGTAACGTTTAAAGCCTGATATAACGTCAGGCCACGATGGGCTTCCTCGTAAAAGATTGTGCTCATGATCCTGCTGTACCGCTTCCTTTAATATTTAATCTATCCTGCCAAACATCTTGCTTCCCAACATCTTCGAAGATTATATCTCAAATTTATAAGAACGATTCTCGGATTTATAACAACTATAGATCTGTCAGTACCTATTCTGTCCAACTTTGCCAAAGTACTCGATTACCTTATATATAACGATATTTTATACCAGATTAGACCTTATCTTTTACTACAACAGCACGCACTGCTTCGTTAAAAGTAGATCGACTATTACGAACCTCTTGAAAATTACACATTACAATAGTGAGGCAATCGATGACAGGACGCAGGTCGACATATATATGTATTAATACAAAAACTCGATAACTCGGTTTTTGCGAGCCCTCGCTAGGTTTTTTATTATTGTATCTGTCTGAGCGCATTTGCTGTGTCCTTTAAAGTGAATAATGCTCTTCTTCATACGCAGTTACTTCAGGTATTATACAGGGATCCAATCTTAGACCACTTGTTTTTAATATCTATATAAACGATTTGTTTCCGTTGTTACACTGTAATACCTTGGCATATGCTGATGATCTTAAGATATTCCCACATGTAGATAATATCACCAATGTATGCTCTCTACAGAAAGATTTAAATATGAACAATTGATGCTTCAGAAATAAATGCTGCGTTGTGTCCTACATTAGGTCCGATACCGCAATGAAGTTTGACTACATCATTGATTATTGGCCTATGGCTAAGAAAAGCGCTGTAAAGGACTTGGGAATTCTTTTCGACCCTGGCTTAAAATTCTCCGAACATATTGCTTCGATCTCTACGACCGCATCTAAGTTTCTAAATTTTGTAATCCGCACCTGCAGAAATTTTAATAATTTGGCGGCTATAAAATCGGTGTATTATGCATTTGTGCTAATTAGGTTGGAGTATGGATCGCTCGTTTGGTATCCAAACTACGTTTACGTTAATCTTGGACTCGAACGTGTTCAGAAGAAATTTTTTATCATTTAAACTTGATGAAGTCTATCCACCTCGTGGTAACTACATATGAGGACCTTTTAAACAAACATGGTTTTACGCCACTTTCAGCTAAGAGAAATGAGACTGCTCAATTTTGAATTAAACTCATTACTAATCGTGTAGATTCTGCATTACTCACTAATGTTTTCTTCTTGACTCCATCACATGACAAGTTCGCCTATTGCATTTGTTATGCCTAGAGCATGAACGAATATTTTGAAAAAGGCACCAATTAGACAAATGCGTGTGAACACCAATGTTCTTGTGTCGCCATCGTAGTATTTACTGGTACTATCTGTAATCTTTTTTTAATTAATTTTCGCGTTGGATATATATTTTTAGTACTTACATATTGCAGTGGAATTTGCTTTGAAATTGCTTATTAATTTTTTATTCACACTACAGCTTATATTGCCGGCTATTCAGTCTAGTAGAATCCACGAACTCCTATCTCATGAATCGTTCCTCGCGGATCAGGTCCAAGTTTTAATCCGAAAATAAAACGATAAACACAAATAAAAATCTTATCTGTTAATTTGTTAGTTTATTTAAAAAAAAAATTCAAAAAAATCCCTCTACAAAGTGTATAGGGTGCTAAAGCATCATCAAACAGTAGCAATGGGGAAACACTCTTTGTGAATAATGACTCGCACACAGAGAAAAACCCCTTGTGACACTTGATCAAACATAAAACTAATAAATACTAATGAAATTTGTCAAGTTTAACCTCTACTTTAACCCCTGCAAACAAATGTCAAAAACAACTAAGTTTTCGAAACCCACGAAAATTGAATTTTTGTCATGCGCAAAAATAACACAACAAGGTCAAACCCCACTAAAGAAAACTCCAACCTTGAATTCAAAAATGTTCTCGAATATTATTTTAAGAAAAAAAAACTTCCCTTACAAAAAACATGACAACTTTCTCTAATACCCATATACTACTTTCAAATATAAATTATTACAAGAAATACATGAAATTATAATAATAAAAATAATCGTGATATCAAATATATAAACAAAATATTTTATCAACTTACATAGATCTATGCACCATTTATAAAATGCACGAGAGATATCTTATTCATAAAAAAATATTTTATAAACATCAAAACACTCGCAAAAATCGAATTAAGATTTACATGCACCTCACAATAAATGCATAAACAATATTCAACCCGATTTTATAAAACAAAGAATAAAATTGAGTATTTTATTCTTTAATAAACCGAACACTTCAAACGTCAAGATATCTCTAACTCAAAATGAAATTTCAACATCCGCCTGAACATCCCTACCATCTATAAAATCAAAAATATATACAGACAACACATTTTAATAAATACAATATCCGGAAGAGCGGCAACTTCAATCCTCTGATTAACCTAAATATACGAGGGCTAATCACAATTTCAAACATTATAAAAATTTTCACTTATAAAATAAAATATATATATATAACGATCCCCGTCTGAAATAAATAAACATACAATTGAAATAGATAATTTTTATAAATGTATTACATTATAGAGTTCAATATTGTTCAATCATTTTTCCTTTCTTGTCCAAGGAAAAATCTATAGCATGATTCCCCGAATTTATCCGAGAACAAAGTCAGAACATCCCTGAGCTTTTTTCAAGGATAAACTTCAGCACAGCACTCGAGACAGTAACGCACCCTGTCTTTGTTCCCCGCACTAACTTGTTGCATTAATGTTGAACAGGATCCTCGTCGTTCTGATGCTGTAGTGTGATAAACGGATGCAATGCACTGATGTGATATCGTCCTTTTTTCTTACGTCCATCCATCGAGTACAGCTCATACGTCACATTATTGAAGCATCTCGAAATCCGATAAGGTCCTGTATAAGGCAGATCAAGCTTCTGACATTTTCCTTGATCTCTTCTGCCTAAACGATAACTTTTTACTATTACCACATCTCCAATATCAAATCTTGTTCTCGTCGTAATCTGCTCATTTTGTTTATTTAGGTATTTCTGTGCGTTTATTGTAATTCTTTGAGCAACTTGGTTTTTTAATTGTACCAGGTTGTCAACCCTTTCATTTTGTGTATTCCAGGGTCTGGCAGGTTTCGTCCCATACATCACAGTCGCAGGACATTCCAGTGTGACAGTATTGGGTGTGTTGTTGATGTTATCTTCGACATCCTGGACATGAGCGACCCATCCTGCATGATTTTCATAGGTTTTGATCCTTAGAAACTTTATTATTTCCTGAATGTATCTCTCACATGGATTCCCGCATGGATGACGTATGGAAGAGAAAGAAATTTCAATATTACGATCATGTAAAGCAGTCTTAAATCTATCATTATTAAAATACGAAGCATTATCAGCTAATATTCTATTCATTTTCCCTTGACGCATAATCCATGAATCAATACACTGTATAGAGGTATCTGTATTATATTGCGAAGTGGGAAATAATTTAATGAACTTTGAAAATACATCAACCATTACTAAAATATTTTTATATTCAAATTCTCCTGGAATAAGATTCCCTAAATAATCTATAGCTACCAATTCTAATTTTTCATGAGTAATTATACTCTTTACCTCATACTGACAGGTTCTATTCTTATGTTTGCCCAAACGACAAGTAATGCAATTTCTGACCACATCTTTAGCGATTATGCGATCTTTCTTAGCATAAAACGCCTCTCTAAACACTAACCATACTTTATATCCCCCTATATGTCCCAAACTTTCATAAATTTGCAACATCGTTTGCCTTGCATACGCATCATTTACAGCAATATAACTTATTTCCCTAATCACTTTCATAATCAACCCCTCTTTCATAATAAAATTTTTATAATTATCTTTAGTATTTAATTGTTCCCTTATTATATTAAATCTTTCATCTCGCTGGACCTGAAGGATCATCTCAAATTCATAATTCCCCGTAGCATAGTGTCTATTATATTCATTCAACTCTACGTAATGAAATTTACTTTTACTGTTGTACATTCGTGACAACGCATCGGCAGAAACATTTAGAACGCCTTTAATATGCTTTATTTCAAAAGTATACTCTGACAACAATAGTGACCATCGATACACTCTATTATTTTTAAAACGTGTATTCAAAAGTGATGTCAAGGCAGCATGATCTGTCTCTACAACAAAGTTCTTTCCCAATAAATAATATCTGAGCTTTTGAATCGCGTGTACCACAGCCAACATTTCCTTTTCACTAATGGTATATTTAACCTCATAGCTTTTCAAAATACGAGAGATAAAACATATCGGTTGTTCTATCCCTTCGTCATTTATTTGAATTAAAACTCCGCTTATAGCGACATCACTAGCATCCACTCTCAAAATAAACTGTTTATTAAAATCTGGTAGTATTAATATTAATTGATTATAAAACTCTTTCTTTAACTCCTCAAATGCATTCATTCTTAATTCTGTCCATTTAAACTTTTCATTCTTTTTAAGCATTTCATACAAAGGAACACTAATACGTGCCAGGTATGGTACAAAACGTTTATAATAGTTAACCATGCCTAAAAATCCTCTCAACATTCTTATATTCTTAGGTAGAGGATACTTCTTTATGAGTTCCAATCTACTCTCATCTACACTTATATTTTTAGTACTTATATTATATCCCAAAAATTTAATTTCTTTCTTATAAAATTCACATTTACTCAAATTTACCTTTAACCCTTCTCTGGCGAACACTTCCATGATCTTCTCTAAATGTTGTGAGTGTTCCTGCTCATCCCTGCTGTATATTAAAATATCGTCCACGTAGTGAACCACAAACTCTTCATAAGGTTCTAAAATTTGTTGCATTGCTCTAATTAAAGCTGCTGCCGAACTGCTCAACCCATATGGTACAGTCCTAAATTGATATACTCGTCCATCTACCATAAATCCACAATATTTTCTGGACTCCTTTTCTAATGGAACCAACCAAAAAGCACTTTTTAAGTCCAATTTACTATATATTCTTGCATTGTAACATTTCGCCAATAATGGTTCTATCGTAATAGGCGTCTCAAACTGAGGCTTTGTTCTTTCATTCAGTCGACGTGCATCAAGACATAATCGAATATCTCCTGTTTTCTTTTTTACGACTACTAATGGATTAACATAACGCGTTTTACCAGTTTCAATAACACCATCTCTCAGCATCCTTTTGATTTCATCATTTACTTGTGATTGAATATTTTTAGGAATGGGATAATTTTTCACCTTAAATGGTCTCCTCTCATCTACCTCTAAGGAATGTTGGTAATTTCTGGCGATACTAGGAAATTTATTTACTAAATCTATATTCTTTTTAATTAAATTTTTTACTTCTACTTCCTTATCCTCTATGCAGTCCAATTTCATCAAATCTATATCTTCAGGGAACTCCACTTCTCCATATTCTTCCTTACCCATATCTTCCATCATCCTCCTTTTCTTTGAAATCCTCTTCTTCTATATTATTAATAATTTTTTCACCATCCTCTTCACACTCCTTAATCCATTCGACTTTCGTATTATTAATTATTATATCCCTTTTTTGTATATCTATTATCGCATTAATCTTATCTAATAAATCTACTCCTAGTATTCCATCCCTTCCCAATCCTTTTAATACTATAAATTCTCCCATGAACTTATTATTATCTATCATAAATTCAACAATAAAAACTTTATTCACTACTGTTAAAATTTTCTTTGTAGCTGTCACTATTGTAATTTTACTTGTGGGCATATATTTCCCCACATTACTTTTAATCAAACATTCAATCACATTCTCATCTAAAAATGACGTTTCACTTCCTGAATCAATTAAACAACTTAACTCTTTATCATTTATTTTTATTTTTATATGAGGTAAAACCGTATTTATTGCGTATTTCGACTGTTCATACAATGCATTACATTCATTCTTTTTGGTTGGTCTTTTTAAAAATCCTTACTACATGCTAATTCTACTTTACCCTGTTTATCGTTTGTTTCTAAATTAAAATTACATCGACTATCTTTAGGACGTGTCCCTGTATAATTTTTAACTTCTGCTAAATTTTCCTTTCTTATATCTTTACTATGATTATCATCTATTCTACCTGGTGAAGCCATTCGATTATTTCTATTGCTATAGTTATTTACTCGCTGAGGACTTGAATATTTATTATTATTATTATTATTTTCTATTCTAGCATATGACGATCTATTAACATTTCGATCTATATAATTACTCTGATATCTTTTACCATATTCCATATCGTCTAATCTTTTCAAAAGTTCAATAAATTGTTGCATGTCACTTATATTTTGAATGGCTACTGCCTGACTAATTTGTGCATCAAAGTGAGTACTTAATTGGCATATTAGATCTCTATCAGTGATTTTTGGTTGCAAATATTTCAAAATTGAGTGTCTCCTCATAACATACGACGCTCGTGACTCATTACTATTATTATTATATCTACCAACTAATAAATCATTTCTTACCCTCGTTTGTCTTGTTGTTCCCCAGAATTGACTGGTAAATCTGACCTCGAACTCCTCCATCGTCTTCACCTCATCCGAGATCATGTCCCACCAGGTCATCGCATCGTCCTTGAAACAGTTCCCTATCTTTTAGAGCTTCTTTTGGTCCCCTGGCAAATCCTCTAGACTTTCTTTTAATTTTTTTAAAAAACCCATGGGATTTGTATTTGCCATACCATAAAATTTCGGCAATGGTTCATTTTGTACTGGTACAGGGATGAACACAGGCACACTCTCTTCACTCTTCTCTTTTCTCACTTGTTCAATTTGTTTCTGCATATACGTTAGTTTCTGTCCCTGCCATTCTCTCTTTTCCTTTTCTTCTAAGAATTGATCTACGCTAACAGTGTTTTGTGGTATGTTAGGTTCATTTATTAACGGAAGTGATTCATCTATTATGTCTTTATCTGTTTGTTTGCTGCTATTTATTGGTACCATTTGATCTACTATCTCTTCCAACTTTCTCTCTATCTCCTCTTGTCGTTGTTTTATTTCATTGTGATTTTGTTGTATCATCTGTTCCATCTGTTGTTTCATTTCCATTTGTTGTTGTTTTATTTCATTATGATTTTGTTGTATCATATTCATTATCATTTGTGTCATTGTTTGCATCATGTCCATTATCCCTCTACTGTTACCTCCTTCCTGTCCTGCTTCATGTATGGGATTTAGATTGAGGTTACTTATACCTGCACTTGCACCTTCTAATGACTCTTGACTGCCAATTAGTGGTGGCTGTCTCCATTCATTTACATTCGAAATACCATCCATTTTGCTTGTTATTGTTTACTATTTCTTCAATATAACTCTTTTAATTTAGTTATATTCACGTGACACTTTATATTCTCCAAATTTATAAATTATCTTGTATTTCCAAATTATTTGCTTATCTTCATTCGCCGACACGCTGGGCTGCCAAAATTGTGCAGTGAAATTTGCTTTGAAATTGCTTATTAATTTTTTATTCACACTACAGCTTATATTGCCGGCTATTCAGTCTAGTAGAATCCACGAACTCCTATCTCATGAATCGTTCCTCGCGGATCAGGTCCAAGTTTTAATCCGAAAATAAAACGATAAACACAAATAAAAATCTTATCTGTTAATTTGTTAGTTTATTTAAAAAAAAAATTCAAAAAAATCCCTCTACAAAGTGTATAGGGTGCTAAAGCATCATCAAACAGTAGCAATGGGGAAACACTCTTTGTGAATAATGACTCGCACACAGAGAAAAACCCCTTGTGACACTCGATCAAACATAAAACTAATAAATACTAATGAAATTTGTCAAGTTTAACCTCTACTTTAACCCCTGCAAACAAATGTCAAAAACAACTAAGTTTTCGAA
Source organism: Melolontha melolontha (assembly GCA_935421215.2). Lineage (NCBI taxonomy): Eukaryota > Metazoa > Arthropoda > Insecta > Coleoptera > Scarabaeidae > Melolontha > Melolontha melolontha. The sequence continues at coordinate 181,036,620 of OW285235.1, forward strand.
ACCCACGAAAATTGAATTTTTGTCATGCGCAAAAATAACACAACAAGGTCAAACCCCACTAAAGAAAACTCCAACCTTGAATTCAAAAATGTTCTCGAATATTATTTTAAGAAAAAAAAACTTCCCTTACAAAAAACATGACAACTTTCTCTAATACCCATATACTACTTTCAAATATAAATTATTACAAGAAATACATGAAATTATAATAATAAAAATAATCGTGATATCAAATATATAAACAAAATATTTTATCAACTTACATAGATCTATGCACCATTTATAAAATGCACGAGAGATATCTTATTCATAAAAAAATATTTTATAAACATCAAAACACTCGCAAAAATCGAATTAAGATTTACATGCACCTCACAATAAATGCATAAACAATATTCAACCCGATTTTATAAAACAAAGAATAAAATTGAGTATTTTATTCTTTAATAAACCGAACACTTTAAACGTCAAGATATCTCTAACTCAAAATGAAATTTCAACATCCGCCTGAACATCCCTACCATCTATAAAATCAAAAATATATACAGACAACACATTTTAATAAATACAATATCCGGAAGAGCGGCAACTTCAATCCTCTGATTAACCTAAATATACGAGGGCTAATCACAATTTCAAACATTATAAAAATTTTCACTTATAAAATAAAATATATATATATAACGATCCCCGTCTGAAATAAATAAACATACAATTGAAATAGATAATTTTTATAAATGTATTACATTATAGAGTTCAATATTGTTCAATCATTTTTCCTTTCTTGTCCAAGGAAAAATCTATAGCAATATGTATTTCGTAATTTTTCGTATTATTTTTTAATTTTGTTTTTATTTATTTAATGTTATTAATTACTCTTCAAGAGAAAAACGTTAAATCCAATAGGTGATTTTTACTTAAATATTCTTGAAATCATTGACAATATTGTATTCTGAGTTCAGGATCATGTGAAAGCAATTCATAACAAACAGTAATTTTGTATGGATGCATGTGAAGTCTTTTCAGTGCTTTTCGAAAAGAACCATATGATACGTCTAAAAGAAATTTCTACATCTTAATTAATATAATTGATCGTTTATGTACTAGCTTGTGATAATTGTCTAACTAATTTATGTGAGCTTCATTCTATTCAAGTTTGAATATTATCAACAACCTCTGCTGTTAAAACAGTTGGTCTGCCTATGGACTTTTACAAATGCAACTTTTAGCTTCAAAATAACGCAGAAGTCTTTGTTTATAAAAAACAAAATTTGTATAACTTAAAACCGCTTTGGGATAGGCCTCAGCGAATTGCTCAGTTCAAGATTGTAAAGAACTATTAATCCAAAAAATAAAGTGAAATATATAAAACAAGATCAATTCCTACATTCCGACGCTAATGCCAACAGCCGATAGTAATACCATCATTTAGGGCACATCATCACCGCCATTTCTAAGACTGTGCAAACGAAACCCATTTACATTGGAAATTGGCATGAGAAATTAAAAAAAGATAAATTGCATTGAATATAACAATATTTAGTACAATTGAAGGTACAGTTGCGGCCCCTATGAACTGAGTTTTACAAATAACAAATGTTGCCTTTGTAACATGGTCTTAATATTGAAGTTTATAAAATGTCACCTAACTGAAAGAAAGTCAGTGGCGTATGAAATGAAAAATTCAAATACAAATGACTTTTTTGCAACAATATATGTATGCGTTTTTAAAATCAAAATGCATTCCAGTTTGTTTTTCTTGATGAAATCTGTATTTTTTCAATATGGAACCTCTGAAAAACCACGACAAGATGAGAATATTAAATCTGTAAAAGCAAAATAAGTACATAGGTGGCAAAAGGTGTTATTTATTTAAAAAGTAAAAAAGTGCATGGGCAATATATCATTGACTTTCATCGTGTTTTTATCAACATTTATTTCATTTGTGATGTGCCTAATGCTCATGCCGTCCTCTAGCCTAGTTCTAATTATCGACTTTTGCAGTTCGTTTGAGGCATTTTAAAAATTGTGTACGCTTCTGACTTACGATAAACTGACACTAACATAACCATACTGGATAAAAGTCAAATTTACAAATTACGAATTTTTTTAATTTGACGGAATGTGTCAAAAGTCGGTGTCTTAGTTTGTAGCGGCCGCAACTGTACTATCGAATTAAAAAAAAAAGTGGTACACTGCCCGACATATAAAACTCGTACACTAACATATTATCAATTAAGTCAGGCTTATTAAATTTGACATGTATATATTGACTTATCAAGTTTGAGTTAAGTTATAGTTATTATAGCAATGTATGTATAACCTATGAAATGTATAAGTGACTATGAATATATTTGTCCCGTTTATGCAACTAAAAAACTCAATTTTATGCTCATAAGAGTTGTACGGGTTTTATACGTCGCGCAGTGTACAGTCAGCTGCGTGAATGTAGGTATATATTAAATGTAGGCGTCAAATTTACGTATTCAAATAACGTATTAAGTGTCAAAAATGACTTTTGCACGTTACTACGATCTAAGTACGTTAGCAACGCCACAATACTAAAATGTTTAAAAATTGACTTTAAGGCCGTTTGACACGGCATAAATTTTGTTATAAGTTTACAAGAAAATATAACATTTATTTATAAAATTAATAGCGCGTCACACACAATTATTTTATGTAAAATTTTATATAAAATATTATTAGAAAATTTATAGGATTGGTTCTATAAATTATAAAATAAAGAATAAAAAGTGCGCAGTAAAACTGCGCGTACGGGCGATGCCGGCGGCGTGACGAGGTTAGGTTAGGTTAGGTATCACGTGGGAAGTCGGCAATAATATGATCGAAAACATGTCACGACACTTACTCACAAATTTTTCAAATTGTGTCAAACAGTTTTATCATTTTCTTACAATTTTATTTTACGACTTTGAAGGTCAAATTGCATAGTATTTTATATTTTTTATTGTAAACTTTATAGCAAAATTTATGCCGTGTCAAACGGCCTTTACATGTGAGCCACAGAAGTGGTTCTTGAATTTATCTATCAAAAGATTGTATCTTAGTCTTTACTGCTATTTAACTTATTATAAAAGCAAAAATATTCAGTAATATAATTAAAAGAAATGTTTTTGCATGTTGAAGAAATGTTAGGTTTCTTCAAATTTAGTAAGTTGATCAACTAAATTACAAATACAAAAAAAGCACATGCGCGACATATAAAACCCATTGTACGGGTTTTATATGTCGCGCACAAACTGTTTTTATTCTCGTATGAGCATAAAATCAGTTTTTTAGTTGCGTAAGCTTATAGTCTTCACTGTGCTTCATAGGTCATACAAACATTACCAATACCTACAACTTAAGTCAAATAAGGCATGCCAAACTTGATAAGGCTGGCTTACATTGGTAATATGTTAATGTACTGGTTTTATATGTCGGGTACTTCTGCTAGATTTTCTTTAATAAAGTTAGCCATTGTCTATATATTTTAATATTTTTGGGAAATCGAAAAAAATTACATGAAGGTGTAACTAATGTTATTGTGACTACAATGAGGTGCCCAACAGTAATCTGGCATTTTCAATATTTTCCAGGTGGGTCACACTTAACCTATAAATAGAGCAAATTTAAGGTATGAAAACGTTTTTTGGTTTCTGCAATACAAAGTTTTAAAATAAAAGGTTAAAAGGTGAAGCAATTGTCTTCATCAAAATAATTTTTTTAACCTTTAATTTTTATTTAAATACCGTTGTATTATGTGAGCAAAAAGACTGAAATAGTTAGCATCACTTTTCTAGTGTTTTTCATTTTAAGATTTAATTCAGGTTAGAATGACATTAATTTGCCGTTTATAACGTTGTATTTAATATGAACGCCAATGCGCATTGTTTATAAATGTCACAGTGAAGTAGTTGTCAGATCACCACCAAGTTTAACACTAAAATCAATGGTACCAACTGTTTCAGTCTTTTTGGGTCACATAGTATTACAGAAAATGTTTTCATACCTTAAATACGCCTGCTTATAAGAAAAAAAATATTTTCACGTTTGGTATATGCAAATTTACATGTACAACCTGGTTTGTTTGCATCCAGTGACTATCTGTGATGTATTTACTAAATGGACATATTGTGGTATAAAGAGATGTTCATTACCCCGGCAACTGCATCTTTCTTTCAATGCAGATTGAATGAAAAATAAATATTTCACTGGTTACAATTTTTATTTTAGATATAAGTTAATAACAAAATTAATAGAATACAAATAACATTTTTCATTGATACAAGGAAATGTAATAAAAAAATATATTTATAAAACAATCACAATTATTGTACATATATGAAAGAACACGAAATTAAATGCGCGAAAAAAGTGGAATGGTTAGGAGGTAGTAAAAAGAAAAATTATTAAATTAGACAATATACAAAAAACATATGTTATGAATAGTTGATTTTGGAAATATAAATTTACAATTAATTTTTTTTTGTTTTGGAAAACACTAAAATTATTTAACAAACAACATATCATCTCATATTTCCAGCGGTCTAACAGATATATTCGTCGTTTATGAATTATATTAACAGATTTCACTCTTTTTCTAAATATATTCATATATATATAATATATTAACATACAAAATCAAAATTCTACACATATATAAATTTTACAACCAAAATCTTTGGCATATTTTTAATGTATTTACGTTCTTTATGGTCATATAAAAAAATTCTACGATTTCTCATTCGCTAAATATTTCCGTTTTTAAAATATGGCTTCTCTTTTCTCTTTATTAATTTGTCACATTAGTCTTCTTTATTACACTGATACGTTATACATTAAGGGGTTATCATTTAAATATAACTGGTTTTAAATTATAAATATTTCCCTGTGATGCTGTAACAAGAAATGTGTAAAATGGTTTATTGGACCTATGGCGGACAAAGACATTGAAATGCTATCTGACCAAATGAGATTCGGACCGAATACTACCGCTAAATTTTGTGCAGTCATTTTATTTAAATCAGCTCTTTCCATAACCTTAAATTTAAAATATGTTAAAAAAATTCATTACATTTTTTATTATTTATTACCCTTGACAGGAAGCTAATAATGTACTGTAGTATTTTATAGTTATCAAGAGGTAGTTTTTCCATTATTAATACAGATGCCTGCCGTAACTGTTCATCCTTATTGCAATCTAAAAAATAATAATAAATCAAGAAAATAAAGACTATATAATACTTAAAAAAGGGCAAGAATAATACATAATAAATTACAAAAATAACATTATTATGAAGTAAACTATTATGTAATAAACTGAAACAAAACGAATTAATTAAACAAACAAAAATATTATATTTATGCACATTATGAATTGAATCAAAATATAGGAAACTTTCTGTTTCATCTAGTCACAGAATAACAGAAACGACAAAATCTGCGGTGCCTTTGATATTTTAGGGTTTATTTTTCATGACCTTGAAGCTATTGCTTACGCTGTCGCCATTTTTGAAACTATGTCAAGATATTTAAGCGGTTTATTTCAAAATAACATAATTGTAAATAAAAATACTAAACTACATCAGCTACTTACTACATTATTATGTTTTCTTTATGTATATATGAAATAACAAAATTTGAGCCAAGTACGAGGGCGTATTTTTATGTTATCTACCTAGCCATGAAAAAAAAGCACATAAGAGAACAAAAAAAAAAATATTTTTCTACATAACTCCCTTCAACACTAATACACTTAATTCATCTTTTTTCCAGTTGTCCCATACCCTCAGAAAAAAATTGCTTCGGTAACCCCGCAAAATATTCTTCAACAGCATCTTTGAGTTCTTCATCAGAAGCAAAACGCTTTCCCCTGAGATGCTTTTTTAAATTTTTGAATAAGAAGAAGTCTGACGGAGCTAGGTCGGGGCTGTAAGGTGGATGCCTTAACTCTATAAACCCACAGTCATTGATTATCTGCTGAACTTTGTTTGCCTTATGAACCCGACAATTGTCGTGCAGCAACAAGTTTTTTTGTGGATAAGAATGCGGGCGTTTTTCCTCCAGAGCAGTTTTTAAATTTTTAACTGTGTTTCCGTAGGCCTCTCCATTTATGGTAGACCCTCTCGGCATATATTCAATAAGCAAGACTCCTTCAGCATCCCAGAAAACAGTTGCCATCAGTTTTTTTCCAGAAAATTGTGTCTTGGCCTTTTTTGGTGGCGGAGAGCCCTTATGAACCCAATGGATTCTTGTTTAGTAGAAGGGTCCCAGTAATATACCCAAGTCTCATCCCCGGTGATAATTCGAGATAAAAATGTTTTGTCCCTCTCCAACTTAACCAAATTTTCTTGAGAAACTTCTTTTCTGTACAGTTTTTGTTCAGGTGTAAGCAATCTGGGTATCCACCGTGCAGACACCTTCTTCATACCCAAATCGTCATGCAAAATTTTGAGGACACTTGTTTCGGATATACAGACTTCATTGGCAATGACAGAGATCTTTACACGCCGATCTTTCAGTACCAAATTTTCGACTTTTCGCACAATGTCTTCACTTCGAGCTTCAACGGGTCGTCCGGACTTTGGGTCATCATCTTCAAAAAAGTATGGCCCTATTATCCCCAATGAAGACATGGCGCACCACACAGTAACTTTTGCGGAATGCAATGGTTGCTGATGCAGTTCTCTAGGATTAACGTCACTCCAAAATCGAAAGTTCTGCTTGTTCACGTAACCGGAGAGATGGAAGTGCGCTTCATCACTCATCCACAAACAGTTTACAATGTCCTCGTCTCGATTAATCAAGTCCAAAAATTATAAGCTGAACCGGCGTCGGCTCACATAATCTGTTTCCTTAAGGGCCTGATCCATTTGGATCTTGTAAGGATGAAAGTGCAAATCTTTGTGTAAAATTCTTCTTACTGTTCTGTTTGAAATTCCAAGTGTAACGCTGTGTCGGCGAGCTGAGCGACGAGGGCTTTCGTCAATGGCGACTCTTACACGTTCAATGTTTTCAGGTGTGCGCACAGATATTGGTCTCCCAGTTTTCTTCCTTGTCGTTGACGACGTCTCTTCAAAGTTCTCAACCCACTTTTTAATCGCACAGGCAGATGGCACTGGCCGATTTCGATTAATGTTGAAGTGGCTGCGAAATGCACGACGTGCTAGCTGGTACGAACTACCGTTTTGATCAAATGCTTTCACAGCGTACGCACGATGCTGTAGGGTCCAACGTTCCATTGTGACTAAATGCTATTTCGCGTCGAACGTAACTGACACTATCCCCTCCACGTCCCTCCGACGCAGCTTAATTCGCGCGCTTTTTTAAATCGCTCGTTATTATGCCTCACCTTGTATTATAAAAAAAATTGGCATCACGACTGGAAGTAAATATTAGAGAAGTTACAATTAAATAATTCATGTTACTACTATTCTTGAAAAGCTGACATATATACATACTTGTCGTGCCTGGAATAAAAATAGGAAACTAAAAGCATTAAAACTCATTTGATTATAGGAAATTTGTATTATTTCAGTGGTTATAAATGTTTTAATATATTTCATTTAACACTTTTACCCTTTTGAGAAGCTAAATTTCTGTTAAAAAATTTTAGCGTTTAAATAAACAATGTAAACAACATTCAAAGTATTCTTTGACATAGTTTCAAAATGGCTGATTGGATTCGGCGCACAAAAATCTAAATCAACAAAAAAATTATTTGTCCTTTCTGTTATTCTGTGATCTAGTCTACTCAACAGTTTTTTTTTTTGTGACACTGCGCAACTATTTTAGATTCAAAACCATTAGTTCATTAAATCTAAACTTAACTGGTGCCTACGTTATATCCTACAGGAAATATTAACGATTTAAGTATACATGGAATAAGTCATTAAAAAGTATCCTACTAAAATTATTAAATAAAATATCTGAGATTATTTTACACATACAAATATAAACCAATCAGATTCGCGTATTACTGAAGCAACTCGAAATTACAGCGGTAATTTATCGATAATTTTCATAGTAGAATAATTAGGCGTTGTTATGGAAAAGCGGTTAATAAGGATAGACATTTCTAAAGTTCTGTCAAAAAACTGATTTCATTGTCACAAAACAATGCTGAGATTTGGGTAAGAATCAGTTGTAAACATTGATCAAATAGTAAAACAAGCTGAACCGGCTAATACGAAAAAGAGTAAAGCGTCAATTTGGCGACAATTTTGTGAGTTTTGTGATGCGAAAAACTACAGCATCGAACAAAATGTTACAGAAGAGGAACTTGCAGATATTCTGAAAGACTGGGCCTTCAATATGAGGAAGGTGAATGGGGAAGAATATAAAGAAGGTGTTGTTAAAACGACGTGGAATGTCACGGCAAAATTGCTACAAAAGAAGTTTAATAACGAATATAACAGAAAAATTGATCCTTTTCAGAGCATCGTATTTAAAGCAGCCCGCGACGCAAGGAACTCCAAAAGGAGAATTCTTCAAGCGATACCTGGTAAACGGAAAATGAGTTCTGCAGCTTTACAGAAAAACGAATATGAAAAAATGATAAATGTTTGGGATGAAGAAAATCCAGATGGACTACAAAAGAAATTGGACTGGAAGAATAGAGTACAATCCCATATTCACGAAAACTACCCAAGGTGGAGCACAAAAATGTGCTGACAGTAAATGGTTGATTCCCAACAAAGTAAAACCAAGTAATTGCCCAGTCAGACTTTTTAAAAAACTCATTTCAAAGAGGACAGAAAACGCTCGTATAAAAAGTGATAGACTCTTTTTAACTGTCTCCAGCGTGGAATAAGAAAAAAGGTAGCTGGTATAAAAATATGCCTATGGAAGAAATGAAATTTTGAAATGGTTTAAGAAAAGTGCTGAACTCGCTGGTTTCAACACAGAAACCCAAAAAATAAGTAACCATTCCAGTCGCGCGACAGCTGTCTCAAATTTAGCAAAAGCTGGTGTAAATGAGCAACAATTAATTAAAATTTCTGGCCATAGTAGTTCGCATTCTATTAAGCCGCATCTACAACTAGATAAAGAACACCAGGAAACTATTATTAATCAAATGCGAGGAAATAGTTACAACAGTGCAAATATTGATTCAAGCACATCCAATAAAAAACAGAATGTATATAACAATTGTACCTTCAAGTGTACTAATTTATACATGAATTAATAAATAAAGAGTTTAGATAAATTTCATTTTGTATTAGGTAAAATAATCTAATCAAATACCCTACGAGCTTTGAATTAAAATCGATAATTTCACTCATACTTCCTGCATAACGACTTCGACTCGTGTCAATTTGACAATTAAACCACTCCAGTCCTACGGGCTGTCGTGATTTAAATGCTTGTCAAACTGACACTCGTCTTCGTCGCTATGCAACAAGCATTCGTGAAATTATCGATAAATTCAAAGCTCTTATGGTATTACTACAGATAATAAGATACTTGACGATTGGCAACAATCCTTAATTTCTTAAAAAGGTGAGCCAAGGAATATAAAAATATCTTAGTTGTTAGACCACTTGAGGTCGGCTCTTGAAGAGGTAAAGCCTCTTCCACTGCGACCTTTCCAGATCTGCGGTTTGCGCAGAATTATATAGAGTACTTTCTGTATCTTCTAAAAATATTTTTTTCTTTATACAGAATGGTCAAGGAAAAAGTTCTACACTAAAGTTGCATTTTTTAACATGGCATTCCCTATATTAGATTGCATATTTGAATTTGCCTTAAAAAGACAGAGAAAATGATATAGCATACTATGCGTGTACTATGGACCTGTACCAATTTATGAGGAATTTTGTGTTAAAAACAGATGAACTTTAGGACCGCATCATGAGGTAACTAAATTATACCGCTTCAACACAGTAAACTCTAAAAACGTGTACAACATCGTGAGTGGTGATGAATCTTGGATTTACTCATACGAGTCAGAAAATAAACGCCAGTCGTCTGTTTGGGTGTTCCAAAGTGAATAAAAGCCGACAAAAGTCATCCGTTCTCGAATGTCTCCAAAAAGGTCATGTAGCAACAGTTTCTCTACAAGATCAAAGAACTGTTACTGCCGATTGATATACAACCATTTGTTTGCCGCATGTCATCGCTGACCTTCAAGAAACCAGCCCACAACGACTTAACTTCTTTCTTATGTAAATATTGAATAAATTTTAAGGACAACGTTGTGTTTATTTTATTTAATAAATGGCAATTATAATACATTTATTTCAGCGTACGACACACGTCCTGGACCTTTGATACATCACCATCACACCATTATTTATTTTAAATCATTTACATTATTGTATACACCGGGTTTAAACCCTGGCCAAGTCAAGAAAATCGATGGCGCCTTTTTTCGATCTCAGCTCGACTCAGGCTGATAAAAATGATAAAACTCTGGAGTAATAATAGACGGTCGGTGCGTAGCACTAGCCACGTTACCATCTTAGTTGTACCGAACGGCTCAAATTGTAACAAACCTACATTGTTACTATCCTAAAGGCCTTCAAAGGCTAGTACGGAGACTTATTATTATATTTACATTATTGTTAGGACACTACAGCTAGCCCGGAACGAATCAATACAAGGTTCCATCTTTTAACAATTTGGCGCTCCCACGTGGCCAAGCTAGCGTCTTTTTAACATTATTATTTCCTTACATCCCCTAATTCAGCTTAGGTAATAAAAAATAGCCGCACAGGTGTACCAGGAGGATGTGGAAGTAAAAAAAATTTAGTAACAATGAAGGAGCAATAAGAAGGAGCATTATCGTGCAACAATAATCAATTGCCTAGTTTTCGATATTTCAGACAAACACGACGAACCGTTTTAATTACGCCAACGCTTGGAATGTATTCTTTATTGATAGATAGATAATCACATCGAAATCGTAAAAATTGTTTTATTTTTGACTTCTCTAAAAGAGAACTTTGAACGCGTTCGGCATTCATTGCAGAGATTGAATTTGTGTATTTTAGGTGGTATAGGCTATTTCCAAGATTCATTATAATTACTAGAGACCACTATTCTTGGTTCAGTCACAGGGTCGTGGTCTCATGTCGTACGTTTCCAACCTAGCGCTGTATGTAGTGTATGGATAGTGTTGATAGTGCAAAATTGTTTATAAATATATTTCCGAATACGCGTAGGTGTATTTCGAACGGACACTTTTATTTCTATCCAACGCAATGACGCCACTGCTTTCGAGCCCAGATGGTGGTCCCTAATTATTAGAGACAGGCATTCTCGGTCGGCTTACAATGGCGTAGAGGACCAAGAGGTTTGAGCGATTCAGAGCTGCTGTCGGCTCAAATTGGGCGTCTCGCGTTCCCCACTTTAGTACGTGAACAGCTACCATAATGCGTACGAATACGCGTATGTGTAATTCGAACGCAAAGCATTGAAAATGTCGAAAGTTCATAGAAATGCATGCATCAACTCGCCTGTTTGCTAACAGGGTAAGCAGATTGTTATGGCAATTCTCAGGCTTAAGATATAATGGTAAAGTAGTGAGGTGCTTAGTTTGCGAAAAAAGTCCAGAATCCACGCCTGTGTAGGAAATATGGATGCAACAATTGTGAACCTCACGAATCTAAAAAACGGAGGCCGTATAATGAATTTCTTTGTGATTTAAGTATGATGTTAAGTGCATGTGATATTCCGGCTGAAAAAATCGGACAAAGAATGTTTCGTCAGTTTTGGAACAAATACCTACATGGAAACTACAAAATCCGAGGATGCCACGTAGGTATTTATCGACGGTGCGCGAAAAAATATTATATTAAAAATTATATCAAAACCGTAGTAAAAAATAAAAAAACTGTGTCTCACAATAGATGAAACTACAGATATAAAACATTGCACCGATCCTTGTACGGACAATGACCTCACAAGGACTGTCACACCTTTATTTGTTAATCTGTAAAAGACAGCAAGAATGACTTCATAATGTATTAGTTAGAACACTGCACAACTTTGAAATTTTGCCAAAGCAAGTATTAATGATAGTTACCGATGCTGCCACAGTAATGCATCGCATAGGACAATTATTCAAAGAAGTTCAGCCAAACTTACTACACGTTACATGTCTGCTTCATGCTTTACATCTTGTAGCAGACAATATACGAAAATGTTATCTCGACGAAAGCGGTTTTTCTTAAATCGCCGAAACGTATTCGGCTCTTTCATTCACAATGTCCTCACATCCCGGAACCGCCGCAGCCAAATTTTACACGATGTGGTATATAGCAACATTTTATTATTTGAAGCATTTTGATAAGATAAAGTTGGTAGTTTTACAACTAAACCCTAAAGAAGCAGCTGCAATAAGGCTCAGTCAAATGCAATTTCAAAATCTTCAAGTTGCGGCATATTTAAAAATTATTTACAAGAATTTTGTTTCAGTAGTGGACGCAATCAAAAAATTACAGAACACTTCGTTGTCCTTACCGAATTCGGTTGAAATTATTCCCCACGTAGAAACAGTGCTACATACTTTAAATGATGAAAAAAGTGTGTCTGAGATAAATTTAAAGGCGGCTTTACACGGTCAAAGAAATTCATGAAGAAGTTCATGAATTTATTGAAAATGCATCCTTGTATGACACGATCAAATATTTTATTGAAGTTAACCAGTTAATGCCAACCATAAAATAGTGACTTTTTCTTACTACCAACTTGTTTGTGTTTGTACTCATAAGTTGAGTAGGTTATGTCAAACGTATGTTGATTTTTGTACAGTGAAAATGATGACTAATTATTATAAGCCTTTACTATCTTCAGTTGATCTATTTTCTATTTTATAACGATAACCACTAATACCTATATAACATCTAATTCTTACGATAACTTCTACGATAACACAACTATTAGATTACATCAAAAGTTGGCAATAACTTTAAAACCAAAATGTAACCATAATTCACCAAAAAATTGACGAAAAATTAGAGATTGTTCTAATTCGTGAATTTCTTCATAAATTTATTGTCGTCAAGAAGTTCACGACAATTTTGTGTATTACATGTTCCAATAAATTCAAGGTCACAAAATTCATGAATTTATTGGACCGTGTAAAGCCGCCTTAATACTGTATTACGTAAAATTTTACTAGATTAAGACTTTCTAACAAGTGTTGCGAAAGATCGGTTGTAATAATTTAAAGACCACTTTAACTACACGAATATTACATCGCTAGCTGTGGAACGATATTTTTCTGTGTATAAGCAGATGTATACACCGCAAAGAACAAATCTCAAGGAGAATACTATAGAAACGCACGCTATGCTGTGGGTGTTCACACACGCTGATCCGGAATTTTTTCTAAGCATCGAAGCATATTGGGTAAGTTATTTAGTATATTTTATCCAGTTTCAATAATTCTACGAATTTTTTTTTCTAAATATCAAGCAGTTTTATTCCGGTAAACCCCACGCAGTGACACCAATGCTGGCCGACCTAAGTGCCTGCCTGCCTTTACTAATTATAACTTCTTTTTCTGTAAAATTCATTTTCTCAAAGGTTTTAATTATTTTTAATATTAACTTATAAATGAACTCTGTTAAGTAAGTTTCAAAAACAATGTTGTTGCTAAAATAAATCGCCACACACTCTAACTCCAGTTTTAATAAAATGAAAACCTACTATTTTTTTTATTTTTAAATATTCTAATCTCTTATAACTAAAAGTTTTTACAAGACCGGAAATGTATATAAGAGCACTTTTGTTCAGAGCGATGCAAGGAATCGTTCTTTGAAATTTTCTTCGCACCAGTGGCGGCTAGCGCATAAGCGCTGCAGTGCTGCAGAGCTCCCAAAAAATTGGGCGGGCGAACCTGTATTAGTTATAACTAGTTTTCTTTTACATAATTTTTCCGACATTTCTGATGTTTATAAAAGCGTAACATCTTCTCAAGCGACACCTCAATCATCAAAATCCGACAAGTAGAAGCCGAGATATTCGCTTCCGAAATTCCAAATAATATTCAATAGGCGACCAGTGGAATAACCAACCTAATTCGCGCGATCGCTCACTTGTTCCTTATCTGGTCCACACGAGCGTGCGCTCAGAGCTCTGTCAAACACCCGCGCGCACCCCGCTACCCCCGCGGGTGTCTAAAACCAATGCGTCATTTTGGCAGGCCTGGTCGCTGCATTAAATGCAGCGAAATGCAGTGCATTTATTCCAGCGCGGAAGGCGATATGATTCGGCATACGATAGGTCCAACTCGCAACGGGCCATGGGCAACAATATACGTATGGAACGTAATGCGGTGGGCAACGTGTGTACGATGCCTATATTGAGTGACTTTCTTAAAATTTAAATTTATTTTGCAGAATTATTGATTTTTTTACTTTTATCTTTTAGAAAACGTGATTGTTTTTTTATTACTTAAAATTACTTTATATGAAAAATAGTATACCATATGAGTGTAAACAAAGACAGTATACATTGAAACGAATATTCATTCAATTGTATTGTCATGAAATTGAATTTGTCAATCGTTGTTAAATTTGTTAGAATGAATAGATATTTATATTTATCGGAAAATACTAATACTTAAAGCAAACAAATAAGGTGTAGTGTTTTGTTATAGGAATGAGGAATGTATAATATCCATTTCTTCCTGCATATTGATTATGCAGCTGATGCTTTCGTAATATGCTCATATTTGTATTTCTACTATTATCGTGATGTTATTATAATACAGATACCAAAATGTCACGTAATATTTCCATCAGCCTTTTATTAACAATAAACAAGTAAAGTACAACTTCGTAGGTCGACAAACGCTCCAGTCTTCATTATCACTGTATTATACATGAACTGTAGGCTTAGCTTTTCGTAGAAATTGAAGTACGTGTCTGTTCCTTTGTAAAATTATAATAAGGGCAGGGGATAATTTTATTCTGGCATTTTTAAAAATGCAGAGATCAGTTTTGCGACAGCATTCAACTAATTACAATCTAAAATAAGCAACATTGTAACGTATTTTGGAATTGTGAATATCCGTATGTAATAAAAAAAAAGGAAGTATAGTTTAATTACAACTGTAGCTTCCTCCTGGTTTGAAGGAAGTCGGTATGTATCGACCGAAGTATAAGTTGAAATAATACAAATATGAGCATATTACGAAAGCATCAGCTGCATAATCAATATGCAGGAAGAAATGGATATTATACATTCCTATAACAAAACACTACACCTTATTTGTTTGCTTTAAGTATTAGTATTTTCCGATAAATATAAATATCTATTCATTCTAACAAATTTAACAACGATTGAAAAATTCAATTTCATGACAATACAATTGAATGAATATTCGTTTCAATGTATACTGTCTTTGTTTACACTTTTATGGTATACTATTTTTCATATAAAGTAATTTTAAGTAATAAAAAAACAATAACGTTTTCTAAAAGATAAAAGTAAAAAAATCAATAATTCTGCAAAATAAATTTAAATTTTAAGAAAGTCAATATAGGCATCGTACACACGTTGCCACACCGCATTACGTTCCATACGTATATTGTTGCCTATGGCCCGTTGCGAGTTGGACCTATCGGTATTTAATATTTTCGCGACTATTTTTACGGTGCGGCGAGTTTAACGTAAAAACAATAATATTAGAGACTCTAATTTTTTGTGTGACAATTGACAATCGTTCCAGAAATCCATTTCTTCAGTGCGGAAGGCGAAGAAAGCACGATAAGATCGATGGGAGACAACCTCTTACTGCCCGTGCAAGGTAAATTTTTTTGTAAAACTTGCAGAACACCTTAAAATTTTTAGCACGAGCCGCCACTGCTTCGCACCTATTTAGAAACAGTCTGAATACGCATACCGAACTCAAATTAACACCCAGTGAAATCCAATTATCCAATAATAACATTAATTTAGTTTTTATATATTTAGATTACGCAAATGTATAAAATACCGTCATAATCAATTAAGTTACTTATTGAAACTATTGACAAAGTAATTTTCAATTAGATATATTATATAACACATTTATATGTTGGAAAAAATTTAATCGAAATTACAGAATGGCTGTTCCACATGAAACCTTTCTAAAAACATTGAGGATAATCTGTTAAACAAAAAGTACGACATTTCACACGAAATTTTAATCTTCTCTCTACCTTTTTATTATACAAATTATCAATATGCAATGTGCTCTACTAATATTATGTTTACAATTAGATAAGATATGGGAAACATGATCAACATTCAATCAATCAATTTTTATGACTAATGGCGGAATAATTATAGTAATAAACTTGCATACTCATAAATACTTACACTGGAATTGTATAACTTCATCGTATAATTCTTGCGTCAGTATGGGCTCCTTGAGTTCTCTTAAAAATGTTTTAAGTAACACAGCAGCCTCGTGCGGAGAATCGAACGTCAGATTGGCACCTCTATTCGCTACGTCCTTCAGTTGTTTAATTTTTACAGTATAAGCGGATCTTCTAAATAATCCTTCAGTCTCAAGTGCTAATGTAAAAGAAATACAGTTAATGTTTATTCGGCAATTATTAAAACTAATGTGCATTAAGCAAAATATTTATTTTCTCTTCGTTAGATAAACATAATTTTTTATAATTGTATTATTATGTATTGTAATTGCATTATCTTGTGAAAGAAAATGTTAGATTACATTAAATTTAAAAAAATAGGAACTCATATCAAATATTTTGTAAACAATAAATGTAGAAAATCACATGATCAATTAAACATTTTTGTCTTGCGATAGTTTTTGATTTGAAAACAAATCTTTATAATTCACCACGTTTAGTTCTATGTGATACGATATATGATGATTGGTTCGATGATATTTGACTTTCAAAACAATGTTATGTACGAATTAAAGGTTTCCACAGAAGGGTGTATAAGCAATTCCGTGATTAAGAAAAGTGTAATTATCATTGGGTACGCATGACATCCCTACGTTATATATGGAAATTTTACTGGCAAAAAATATACATTTTTAGGACATAGATGTTTTTTCGCACGATAATATATACATTTTTTTTTTTTCATTTTTGAATGCCGGAAATGTATCATTAAAATATTTAGATACAATAAAACCTGTGTAAGACGACCACCAGCAGTTCCAAAAAGAAGCGGCCGTTACGAGAGGACGGTGGTTCTAGACTCTTTCAAAAAACTGTATACGAGTGCTACACTAAAAATTTTACGATTGTCTTAAACTCTGACATTTAGTATGATAAACATCATTGACAGAAAAACAGTCGGCTGCGTAATTTTGTATTAATCAATTTACGCAAACTATTACATACGAGGCATACTGCTAAAATTCCCGAAATCAAGTACTCCTTGAATTGCTAGCATTCCACAATTATCATATTCGTAAAATTTGACATTTTTAACCTATAATTCAGTTGACAGTTCGATTTAAAACCGAACAGTTTGTCTGAACAGAATTTAACAAAGTAATAGTTGTGTCAAAAATGAATTTTGAATCGTGATTTTCGAGTGATGATTTTTTTTATGATTTTCGATACGGTTTGACACCAAAGCAATGTGTGGAAAAGCTTAGTTCGGTATTTGGGAATGAAGCACCATCCAAAACTATGGTTTACAAATGGTTCGCAAAATTCAAGCGTGAAAGAGCAACGTTTGGTGACGATCTTCGTGAAAGGCATCCATGCACCTCTGTTGTTGCGAAAAATATCGATGCTGTGCGTGAAATGATTTTATCAGATCGACATGTGATATACAGTATGATAGAGGCATCCATAGGCATTGCGGCGAAACAAATACATACGATTTTGCACGATCATTTACATGTCAGAAAGCTTTCCAGTCGTTGGATCTCTCAAAATTTAAACTACGAGCAAAAACAGGCACGTGTCAAGTGGTGCAAGGAAATGTTAAAAAAATTTGATTGTGGTCGTTAAAATTCTGTATATAACATTGTAACAGGTGACGAATCCTGGATATATTCATATGAGCTTCAAACTAAACAGCAATCGACTGCATGTGTTTCAAAATGAACCTAAACCAACAAAAATGGTGCGGTCACGAAGCGTTTCGAAAGGAATGATTGCTTGTTTCTTCGGAAAAACGGGTCATGTTGCAACTGTTGCATTAGAGGATCGAGGAACAGTTAATGCTGACTGGTATACGTCAATTTGTTTGCCGAAAGTCAGAAAAAACAACATAAACCGACAAATAATTGTTCATCATGACAATGTAAGCGCTCACACAGCACGACAAACTGTCGAGTTTTTTGCCAACAGGAACATCGAATTAATGACTCATTGCCCATATTCGCCCGATTTAACGCTCAATGACTTCTTCTTATTCCGAAACATCAAAAATAATGTACCTGGAAAGCGGTTTTCATCGCCTGAAGAGGCTGTTGAAGAATTTAAAACACTGGTTTTGGAGATAGCTCGCTTAGAATGGAAAAAGTATTTTGAAGATTGGTTTTATAGGATGCAAAAGTATAACAAGTGTTCATTTGAAAAGTCAATCTAGGTTGCATTTTTAATATTTTTCTAAAATGCATAACTTGAAAATGGAAATGTTTTATTAAAAAAATTACACTTACAATGTCGTATTAGATACTCAAATAATCAAAACTTTAGAACTTAAAATAGTTTTTCTAGTGTTTGTGCATTCTATTATTTGATATTTATGTACAGGTGCGAGCAATAAATTTTGTTTGTCAATGTCTTTCTTTCACAAACTGTAAGTTGCTGTATTATGAAACGGTGGTAATGGTAATAATAGTAACGTGTGTTCATTTGAAAAGTCAATCTAGGTTACTTTGAGATTTTGATAGAATAAGACGCAAATATATTAATATGTGTTTGTTGTTCCGTAAACGTAAATCCAAATGACATTTGATAATGTCAATCACAAATATCAGTTAGTGCATAAAATAATCATGCGTCGATTCTGGTTTAAATAAATTGCTTCTCAGTTTTAAAATGGCTTTCACTTTAGAACATACATTTTTTTTAGTCCAGGCTTATTTTCGAAGTGGTAATAAAATTGATGGTCTATGGGTTTATTCAGTTCAAGATTGCATGGTAGAATTTCAAGTTGAGTTTCCACATTTTGTAATAGATTATATACAATTTAAGAATACTTTGGATAGAACTTTAAAACTTTTTTCTGAAACTGGTAGTCTCTTAAGAAAATCAGGCAGCAGAGCAGTTAAGAAACGTACACCTCAAGTTGTCAATTGTGTTGAAGAAATAGTGGAAAATGAACGACAAACATCTGTTCGACACTTGAGTCAACAAATAAACCTTTCTGTTGGTACAACTCACAAGTTATTAAAAAAAGATATGCAACTTTATTCATACCGTGTCACAGCAGTACAAGAATTGTTAGATATTGATTACCCACGTAGACTACAGTTTTGTAACTGGTTTGTAAATATGAACAATAATGGAGAACTTTCGCAAAGAGTCATCTTTACTGATGAAGCATGGTTTTATAAAATGGGATACCTAAATTCACAAAATACAAGAATTTGGAGTAGTGAAAATCCAAATGTAATTAATGAAGAATCGCTACATCCAGAGAAAATTGGTGTTTGGGCAGCGATAAGCCAAAGGCGAATCATTGGACCAATATTTTTTCAGGGAACGTTAACTGCTCAAAGGTACCGTACGGAAATTTTACAACCATTTGTCAATCAGTTGTATGATGATGAACTTCAAAATGCATATTTCCAACAAGACGGAGCACCTCGTCACTGTACAGCAGAATCTTTGGATTATTTAAGAGAATTTTTTGGTGAGCGTATGTATAATTAGTCGAAATACTGAAATTGCCTGGCCTGCACGTTCATGCGATTTAACACCTTGCGACTTCTTTTTGTGGCCTTATCTAAAAAATAACATATATCGAACACCTATTTTGAATTTGAATGATATGCTACAGAGAATCGAACAGAAATGCATGGAAATTAATAACAATCCAGTAATGTTGCAGAATATCATCAGAAATTTTGAACGGAGGATTTTAAAGTGCATTGATCTTGAAGGACAACATTTTCAACATTTGTTATAGTTTTCAACAAATACCTCTTATTTGTTATTTATTTGTATGTATGAAAATGTCAAAATATACGACATCGTATGTTAAATAGTAAATTATAATTTACGACATACTTCAAAATGTTCTCAGTAAATCACATGCTACTAGATTGACTTTTCAAATGAACACTTGTTATATATCTTAAAGGAGAGTATTTTGTGAAACAGTAAAGCAATTTACATAGCGTAATTTGTTTTATTTAACAATTTTCCGCGAATTTTAGCAGTGGCCCTCGTATAAACAAGACACACAAATGTTGGAAAATCAAAGTTAAAAAAAGAACTATTTTTCGTTTATGATTACATTATTTATATGCGAACTGTTAAATAAATAGTAGGACAACGACATGGGCAATAGTGTAGGTGACTGAATTGTCAAAATTTAGATTTGTCAAATGCTCATAGCAATAGTTGATATTGACCGAGTATTGTTGTTACTTTTTCTACGCTCCAGTGACAAGCCCAGATCAGAGGAGATGTAAAGAAACCCTGTTTATCCCTTTCAACTCTTTAAATAATCCTCAACTGAACAAAACGACGGCATTTTATTAATTTTTTAAAATTGAAAATGTTATTCCCACAGTATGTTATTCTTTTGCGATATATGACATTTACTGTGTGGATTACGTATGTATGCTGGTGGGTGTAATAGCATCCAATGATGCAATAGTAGAACAATATGGCAACAAGGTTGTGACCTGTATCGTAATGAAATATCTGTACCGTAATGAATATCATTAGAGTACAGGTAATAAATGTCTAAAAAAATCAAAATCAATTAGAACATGGGAGTAGAACATTTGAGTACAGGTATTACACAGTTTTAATAACTTAATCCATTATAAAAATATTCTTTTCGTTTCTCTGTAAAACGGCTGCTACAGCCACTATAAGTTTGTCAATCAACCATTACATCGAGAAAGTTGTTTGCCTAACTGTTTTGCAAAGTTTTTAGTATTATGTTGAAAAATTGGGCTATCCCCTAGAACGTGCATATTGAAACCATGCAAAAGCCAATTTAACAACTTCTTTAAACGGCTAAAAAGCACAGCGCTTCATTTTTCTTAACTGGGAATTTGTCTATGTTCTTAATACAGTTGACTCCGCTATTCGCGGGGATTACGTTCTACGAAAACACCGCGAACATTGAATTCGCGAAAATAGGTATGTATGTACGAATAAACTACAGGTATGTATAGCAAACGCCAATTAAGTTGGCGCGAGGAGGGGTAAGTTCGCACAGGATTAGAAGTAATGGGGAGATTTGTATTTGGTTTTACATCAAATGTCAGATAATTCTAACCTCTGAGGTGTATCACTTTATGATCCCCTAGCAAAGACATTATGTTCCGTCAAACGTCAATGACAAATGTATTCTGACAATTACTTGAGTAGTGGGGGGGGGGCGTTTTTAAAAACGGCTTCTGCGCACCCCCTCCTCCCGCCAACTTAATTGGGCCTTGCTATATGTATATAATCAACATAGATAGATATCATTCTCATTCTCACTGCGATATCTGTTCACGCAACATCGCAGTTGAGAGCATCTACGACGATACAACGTCATATGAACCCGGAAGCAATGGCCGGAAGATATATCACCAAAACTATTACAAACCTAGCTCTGAAGCATAGCTTCAAAAGAAGATGCACTCCGCAACAACGACAAGACGCAGAAATTATCATAAGCCAAACAACCGAGGAAGAAGTTATCCAAAACCTTCTACAAAGGCAACCGCAGATATTCATCGTCGATCCCGACCAGCCGACGTGTAAAATAGAATTATTAGTATCGCCCGAAGAAAATGAAGAAGAAGAAGATGCAAGCCCGGCAAACCCGCCCGACAACAACTCGGATCACATAATCACCGTCCAACTCAAGACGTTTTTACAATGCCGAAGAAAACGTCAAAAAAACAAAAAACAGATCACGCAAGTACACCTATCGACACAAAAAACGCATACAGTGTCCTCGAAAAAACAATCGCCGAGGAAAAAATGGAAGAAGAAACCGAAATCACTCCACAACCGTCAACTTCATACAACAGCACTCCCAGGGTAAGTGATAAGACATACACTACACAAAACACAAAAACTGAAACAAAACAAACACACAAAATCGCACCAATTATCATAACCGAAAAAGACAAATGGTCACACATACGAAACATACTCAAAACACACAGCATTAACACCGTACAAAGCAAACTAGTGAAACCAGGAATACATATCGAACCGACAACTGACGAAGACTACCGAAAACTTAAGCACATACTCGACAACGAACAAATTCAATATTACACATTTCAATTGAGAAGTGAAAAGACACTAAAGGTAGTTATGCGTGGCATTCCTACCTTTATCACCGAAACTGACATTACAGACGACTTGACGGACAAAGGCTACCCGACAATAAAAATTAAACGGATGAACGGCAAACAAGGCATACCGGCACCACTAGTATTAATCGAACTAACGAGACAGTACAAATCTATATACAACATACACGACTGCTGGGGACTCGCAATAAAAATCGAACAACTAAACAAACGGACAGACGCTATACAATGCCACAAGTGCCAGACTTTCGGACATCACCAAAGAAACTGCAACGTTAACTACAAATGCATGAAATGCGGAGACGGACATTCGACACACTTATGTACCAAGACAAAAACAACCCCACCAAAGTGTGCAAACTGCGGTGGCCCACACTTATCCACATTCATCAACTGTCCAAACAATCCAAACAACCCAACAAACAAAACCACACCCAAACCTAAGTACATACCAGCACCACCCCCAACAACTAATTCCTGGACTCAAAGACAAAACAAAACAACACTTAACACAGTTGACGAATTAGCACTTGCCTTAGGCAATATGCTAATTACATTACACTCGACAAACGCAACAAACGAACAAATACAATACTTCGTAAAACAAACACAGACAATAATAACATTTACAATAAAACACATTAAACACACACACAACTAAAACGCAAAAAAAAAAAATGTGATGATGACCAACAAACAAACACACATGACTTAAACGCAAAACGCGACTGACGCACAGACTGCACATACAAAACACATGACCGCACAAAAAACACAACAACGCACGATTATTAATCAGACTCAAACACATCACAACCCTGGGAGATACGAAACAATGGAGTGGAAATGGAGGCAACTTCGACCACAAAATAAAATTCAACGACTCATACACATATCATTCTCACTGCGATATCTGAACTAGCAGTATCGTATTTGAGAGAACCTATGACGACATTCGTCACGTGAAACCGGAAGCAATGGCCGGACAAGCGAGAACAATAACCAACCTGATGATAAACCCCGAATTCGTGGACCAATATTCACCCAAGATGCGTGAAGATTTTCAAAAATTTATCGACCAAATTACCGAAGAAGCAGATATCCAGGATCTATTACAAAAAACAGGGCAACTATTAATGGTTAACCCAGAAGAACCGACCATTCAAATTGAGATAACAAGCAACCCCACAGAAAAACAAGAAAAAGAAAAGCCTCCCGTAAAATCGAAGAAGAGCCAACCGGAACCGAAAATCGAAAACGACGCATTCAGACACCCGAAAAAAACAACAAAAAGACAGAAAACCGACCACACAACGCCACCAATCGAAACAAAAAATTCCTACGACGCCCTCGAAACCAAAACCGAGGAAAAAATGGAAGAAGAAGAAGCAACCGAATTCACCCCACAACCGTCAACATCAAACAGCACACCCAGGGTAAGTGACAAAACAAACACCACACAAAACACAAACACCGAAACACGCAAAACACACAAAATCGCACCAATCATAATAACAGACAAAGACAAATGGGCATATCTATATACGACAAATACTTAAAACACATAACATTAACACAGTACAAAACAAACTTGTGAAACCTGGCATTCACATCGAACCGAAAACTGACGAAGACTACCGCACACTTAAACACATACTCAACACAGAACACATTCAATTTAACACGTTTCAATTACGAAGCGAAAAAACACTAAAGGTAGTTATGCGAGGCATTCCTACCTTTATCACTGACACAGACATTACAAACGACTTGACTGACCAAGGCTACCCGACATTAAAAATCAAACGAATGAACGGTAAACACGGCATACCTGCACCACTTGTTTTAATCGAACTGACGAGACATTATAAATCAATTTATAACATACACGACTGTTGCGGACTCACAATTAAAATCGAACCATTAAACAGACGGACAGACATAATGCAATGCCACAAATGTCAGACTTTCGGACATCAACAAAGACACTGTAACGTACACTATAAATGTATGAAATGCGGAGACGAACACTCAACACACCTATGTACAAAACCCAAAACAACGCCACCAAAGTGTGCAAACTGCGGTGGTCCTCACCTATCTACTTTCCTTAACTGTCCTAACAACCCAAATAACCCTGTAAACAAAACCACACCCAAACCCAATTACATACCAGCACCACCCCCAACAACTAACCCCTGGACACAAAAACAAAATAACACAACACCTAACACAATTGACGAATTAGCACTTGCCTTAGGCAATATGTTAATAACATTACACTCTACAAACGCAACAACACAACAGATACAATACTTTGTAACGCAAACACAGAAAATAATTACTCTTTACAACAACAAACAGTAAACACACACATGACTGAAACGCAAAAGACCGATGACCAGTGACTTAAACGCAAAAAAAGCGACAAACACACAGACTAAACACACGCAACACAGGACCGCACAAAAACACACGATTATTTATTAATCAGACACAAACACGTCACAACCCTGGGAAATACAAAACAATGGAGTGGAAATGGACGCAACTCCGACTACAAAACAAAATTAAATGGACTCATATATAGATAGATATACAGACATACATATTGCGTATAAGAGCCAAATACGGTTTGTGAACTTTTAAAGAAATAAACGAACAAGGGAAACACCGAAACTTTAGGGGAACTACCCATACTGAACCGCGAATACCGAGCGCAGATAACGAGAAAGCAAAACCTTTTCACTATTTTTGATAACATTATAGCGTAATTCAACATTGTAAATATTTGGTTTGTGTTTAAACTTTATTAACACACTTCATTGAACTAATATGCACCGGCAGTGTTGAACAAGCGGCCGTATGTGTAGAAAATACAATGAAGCACCAAACTTATATGTGGGTTTCCTCGAATTTGTATGTATTATAAGTAGAGTCCCGGACTCATCGGGCCGAAATGACGTCATTATGACGGACGATATAAATAGTCTACAACATCTGTAAGTACTACCACGCAGTTATTGAATAGCACTATTTATTCGGTTAACGGCACACAAAAAATATGTGCAGTTAACCGAATGAATAGTGCTATTCAACAACTACGTGATGTATTTACAGATGTAGACTATTTATATCGTCCGTCGTAATGACGTCCATTTCAGCCCGATGTGTCCGGTCTCTAATTATAAGCAATGTGGCACGAAGGTCGCTTTTAGACGATTCTAGTCGTATTAAAAATGCTCACATCTTCATTCACATTCCGTTTTACATGGAACTAAATAAAATGCGATCGTTTTTACAGGTGGTCGCCCGATTTTATTTTCATGAAATCATGCACTTTTTGGACATTTTCTTCGGTCATCGTTTTATTTGTCCGACCTAAACGTTTGTGATTCACATCCGTTCTATCTGCGTTCTCTGAATAATCAACGCCACTAAAAAAAACTTGTGTTTGTGATAAATAATTATCTCCATAAGAAATATTAAGAATTTGGAGCGTTTCCGCTGCACTTTTACCGTTTTTAGCACACGAATTAATGGATTCTTTGTTTTCTATTTATTTTTCTACAAAGATATACAAACTATTGTCACTTAAATGCATCGTATCTTGGCTTCTAGTGAACGAAATGTCATGAAATTTTTATCATTTAGGAAGGTTGATAGTTCGTAAATCAATCTTCTACAAAAAGATGCCGCCACAAATTTCGTTACAATCATTTCGATTGTTTTCACGACAGAGGATGTAATTTTGGTTATTTTCAACAAGGTACCATTAAATTATTTGAGAGGTTTAGAAGACCCACGAAAAATAAACATTTACCAAAAATGGTTTTTAGCAAGCTTTGGTTTCAGTCAAAGACGCGTAAATACTATTAAAATGATTATTGACAATGTAACCAAACTCTAAAATATGAAGAATTTATAGTTATATTAAAAAAGCATGAAAGTCACTGCAGATGTGTTAACCTCGTCGGATTTACATTTCACCAGAATATTATGTACTACGTTGTGGAAAATTTACAATAAGAACACAGCTAAAAATTTTGTTAATTTAGCTCAAAACACTTAATAACTGCAAATAAGTGAGAGACTAAAAACCAATCTGTATATAACAGGTTGATGTGTTACTAAAGACATCAATCCAAGATGCATTTTACGCTCGGCAAGAACATTTTTATTGTTTCTATCATCAATATTAATATTAAATATAAAGAAAAAACTGAATCTCTAAAAATAAAGTCTGCTTTACATGTCTTCCCTAAAAAAACAAATTCTGAACCAAATATCAAACAAGTAAAATTATTCGGGGATGCATGCGCCGCACAAATGATGCATATACTATGACTATACAAAAACACGCTCAAAACAATTGAATCCCTAATAGTTATACTCTCAGTACGACGACAACTCCTACAAAATACTACGACATTAACTCCAAAAAAGGAAAGGTTTGAAATACTTGGTCTGAACTGGGTCGTTCCCGATTGGAACTTCTTAATAAAAATTGAAAGGATCAATGTAGCAAAAATAACTTAGAAGGTTGAAAAACAAAACTGATATTTTGGTACTAAAGACTGAGCTGTTTAACAGAAATGGCAACTGTTCAAAAATATTTGCAAAATTTTCGAAAAGAGAAAGAAAACTTGAAACTGTAATATAGCATCTCCAAAATCAAAAGTTACAGGCTTGCAGACAATTTTTGACAATGATGAAGATGAATTTACAGTTACCATACCAACTTAGTCAAGTTTACTTAGTGCTGCCAAAAAAAATGCATTTTATTCCAGACAAACGAACTAAATAGTTTCTCCAATACATTTTTCGATTTTTTTTTGGGGGGGGAATTAAATTAGAATTCACAATAATTATGTGACTTAAGTTATTTTGTGGGATTTTGGATAAATTAATTCACAAAAGTGTAATAGTTTTCCCCTAATTCGCACATGGAAAGTTTGCTCCTCAGTACGTGATTTTTTAATTTTTTCTTATACTTTATCTTTTACAAAAAAAGGAATTTCTTATATTTGGCTGTGAATTTAAAATATGCCATACATTATATGTTCACCTTATAATTCCATTACTAAATCATTTTTATATTTTTAAATTAGAATTCGAATATGTATTTCCGGACGAAGGTTTTTTGTCGCGCTGTCAATACTAGTAAACAACACAGAGCCGTATTCAGGGTCGCAAAGAGAAAGTCACATCAAAAATAAAAATAAAATAAAATAAAATTATGCCGAAGGAAGGAAAAAGTACATGCGACAGTGATGATTATTCAACTGATGATAGTACAAGAAAGCGAAGAGCGTTAGAGGAGATAGAGGGAAAGATAGAAAGAAGTAAAAAAACACAACGGACTCCAACTAAATCGCAAAGTAAAGAGGAGGACAAGTTAGATCTGATCCTAAAAACAATAAAAGATGTAAAAGAGGAGCAGAAAGAATTGAGAAATGAGATAAAGCAGTACAGAGAGGACCAGAAAGTGTTTAATGAAGAAATAAATAAACTGAAGGAGGAGAACGAGAAATTGAATAAAGAAAACATCTTAATTAAAAAAGAATTTATTGATATTAAGAATAAAGTATTAGATATCAAAAATGAGATGAATTGGATGGAAAAGGATAAGAAGAAGAATAGTGTAGTGGTCAAAGGATTACAAATAAAGGAAGCGATACTGAAGTAATGAGAAATGCTATAAACGATCTTATAAAGGAACATTTAAAGGTAGATGTTAAAAATAAAAACGTAATAAAAATCGGAACAAAAATATTTGTAGTAGAATTTGAGAACGAACAAGACAAACTAAGGGTGATGAGTAATAAAGCAAAATTAAGAAAAGAGAGGACAGAGAGAATATACATTGAGAATTATCTAACCAAGAAGGAAAAGGAGAAACAAAAACATATAATGATGAGAGCTCAAAAAGAGAAAAAGAAAAGAAAATCGATAAAAATTGGATATAACAAAGTAATCATAGATGGAGTGGAGATGGAATAAAACCACTGAACAACTAGAAATCCAAGAAGCAAAAAACTAGGAAGTAGAAACGGTGGAGACATAGATGATGACCAGGATAACGAAAAGGACATGAATACGGAAGAATTTAAAAAAAGATCGAAACAATCACAAGCATGCAAGAATGAGAATGAAATAAACACAACGGGAAGATTGAAAACAGATGCGGAGAACAAATTAGATAAACTACGTAAAAATATAACGAACGCGGCAACCGAAAGGGACATAGTGATGGTAAATGCAAATAGACAAAAGGAAAAAAACGGGATAGGCAAAACAAAAAGAATAACAAAAAGCTGGAAGATGGGAACATGGAATGTTAGAAGTTTAACAGGAAAGGAAGAAGAATTGGTGGAGGAATTAGTAAAGGTCGATATGGATATACTTGGTATCACCGAAACGAAAAAAAAAGGAACAGGTGAAATAATATTAACAGAAGGACATTTGTTGGTGTATAGTGGAGTCAAAATAGAAAGGAGAGCCAGGGAAGGAGTAGCTTGCTATATAAAAAAAGAAAATATAAAGCATTTACAGAAATGGACTGCGGTCTCGGAAAGAATTTTGACGGTGGAATTCGACTTTGAAAAAACAACGAAAACAACAATCATAGTAGCTTACGGACCAAATGAAGATGAAAATGTAAAAACTAAAGAAACATTTTGGGAACAGCTATCTGAAATAACAGAAGAAACCAAAGGAAGGGTAATAATATTGGGAGACCTAAATGGAAGAGTGGGAAGAAAGGATAATGAAACAGGAGAAACGATTGGCAGACACGGAGAAGAAACTAGAAACAATAATGGAAGAAGACTAATAGAATACTGTATATTTCACAACTTAGTTATAACAAATAGTTTTTATGCACATAAGGATATTCATAAATACACCAGGGAAGTACGAAGCAGAAACGAAAAATCGATAATAGACTATGTCATAATAAACAGAGAATACCGGAGAGAAGTAAAGGATACGAAAGTAGGGAGAGGGTGTGAGATAAATACAGATCATTATTTGGTTCTCTCGAAAATAAAAATAGATAGCCAAGAAAGAAACGAGAAAGTAAAAACAAATATTAATAAAAGAGAGAAAGAGAAGAAGGTAGTTAGGACATACAAACTTAGAGAAGAAGAGACCGTTGAAGTGTACAAAGAAAAAATTGAGCGAGAAATGAGTAAAATCAAACAAAAAATAAGTAAAAACATAGAAACAGAAACGCTATGGAAAATAGTCAGAGACACAATAATGATAGTATCGGAAGAAAGTTGTGGGTATAGTAAAATAAGGCAACATATTAAGCAAACAAAGTGGTGGAATGAAGAGATAAAGCAAGAAATAAAACGAAAAAAACAAGCATGGAAAAACTACTTATGCAACAGAAATAATCAAACATACAACAAATATAAAGAACAGAGAAGAAAAGTTAAAGAACTGGTAAAAGATGCAAAACAAAGGACATGGGAAGAATTTGGGGAAGCAATGGAGAGAGATAGCAGAGGAAATCAAAAACTGTTGTATGGAGTACTGAAACGATTAAGGAAAGGAAATCAAGTTAAAACCTTGTACATAAAATCAAAAGAAGGAAAAATACTAGAAGATGAGAACGACATTATGGCGAGATGGAAAGAATACTTTGAGGATTTACTAAGCACGGAAATTAATGACCAAGTAAACAAACCGGAAATATTGCACGAGTCGCCTACAAGAAAAAAAGAACACACGGAACAGGACAAAATAACCATGGAAGAAATAAAAGATGCACTAAAGAGGCTAAAGAGAGGCAAGACGGCAGGAATTGACGGAATAACAACAGAGATGGTAAAGAATTTGGGAGAAAATGGAATAGAATTATTAGAAATACTATTTAATAAAATATGGGATGAACAGAAAATACCAGAGGATTGGGAAATGGGAGTTTTGTTACCGATATATAAAAAAGGAGACAACAAACAGTGTAAGAATTATAGAGGAATTACACTATTGTGCGTCATGCTAAAAGTTTATGAAAGAATCTTGGAAAAGAGATTAAAAACAATAATCGATGCGCAACTCGAAGAATCACAGAGTGGATTTAGAAAAGGTAGAAGTGTACAGGACAATATATTCACATTGAAGCAGATGACGGAAAGAGTGCAAACAGCACGATATACATAGGTTTTATAGACATAGAAAAGGCTTTCGATTGTATACCTCGAAACTTGGTGTGGAGGAGCCTAGAAAAAAAGAGGAATAAATAGCAAACTGAGGAAAGCAATAGCAAGCATATACAAGTGTACAAGAAACGTGGTGAGAGCGTGTAATAGGCAATCAGAAGAGTTTGAAACAAGGGAAGGATTGCGGCAAGGAGGAGTACTTAGTCCTATACTTAGGGCTTACAATACCGGGATTCCGGGATCCCGAATACCGGAATCCCGGACGATTTTTGTCCGTTATTAAAAACCGGTATTTATGTAAAAATACCGGTATTTTGGTATTACATTAGTTGATAAAAATTGAATTTAGGCACAATATAAATCTAATTTAAAATAATATTAATTAATTACAAGAAATTTTTTTTGAAGATAAACAAACAATTTCATTGTATTAAAATCTATATCAGGCACATTTATTACACATTGACATACCGAGCCGAGTATGGCACCATCGAGAAGCGGCGGTGTCGGCAATATAAAGCGATTGTTTATGTCTTACATCTACTACCTAATGAATAGGTCTCGTTTATACAAATACATAAAGTGTGTAACACAAAAATTATTAAATAGTTTAGATTAGATTGTTTAATTTTGCAAATCAGCTGTAGTGTTTACAAGTAAAAATTATATTTTATATTTTCAATTTTATTTTTCATTCCGTTGTGTCTTGTGGTGTGTGGATTATGTGCACTTATTTTCTGGTTTTATTTCTAATAATTGAAAATTATATAACGGTATTTAAATACTGATTAATCCATGTGAATTATATGATACGGTAAGTTTATATTTGTATTAATGTAAGTTAGAGTGTAATTAATTTACAAATATTAAAATTAATAGGCATAAACTGCTATACCCCCTGAAAGATGAATACATTTACGGAGCACCGAAAAGGACAGGACGAAACTTCAGTTTGGAATCATTTTTTGATTGAAAAAAACGGACAGGTTGCTAAATGTAAAAAGTGCGCGAAAGAAATAAAGTGTACAGGAGGATCCACAAGTGGCCTTCATACTCACTTAAAAACGATACACGGACTAAATCTTAAAAAGAAATGTGAATCCCCCCATGATGTCGAATCAAGTGTTTCTAAACAGCCTAAATTGTTAATAACAAATTATTTTAAAAATAATAAAAACGAAAAACTTTCAGAAGTGTGTGCCCGAATGACAGCTCGCGATGGTTTGTCTTTTAATATTTTTATAAAATCGTATGACATAAGTGAAGGCTTAAAGGCAAGAGGATTCAAAGACATACCAAAATCTGCAGTCACTATTAGAAATATGGTACTTGAATATAGTAAAATTATTAAACAGTCTACAGTGCATGAAATTTCTAGACTGAAATCTGAAGGTAAACGTTTCAGTATCGCATTTGACGAATGGACATCTATTCGTAATCGGCGCTACATAAACATTAATGTACATTCTGTTGGAGGAACAATGTGGAATATCGGATTAGTGCGCGCTTACGGATCCGTTCCAGCAGAAAAATGCTTATCCCTTGTAGAAGAAAAATTGAAAGATTTTAATTTAGATATATCTAAAGACATAGTTGGAGTAACTACTGACGGTGCGTCGGTTATGGTAAAATTAGGAAAAATTATAGAGGCTGAACATCAACAATGTATGGCACATTGCATAAATTTAGCAATTACTGATGTTTTGTATAAGTCAACTTTGAACCCGAGTGTGGATATTGATGTTGTGGAGCAAAATTATAATGATGACGATGTTAATGATGTTGACGATGACGATGATAACAATGACGACGATATCGACGAAGAAGATGGTAATGGTACTACAAGTAATATAAATATTAGACATACTGGTATATCATCTCTAGTTTCAAAAATTCGGAAAGTAGTGAAAACATTTAAAAATTCACCTTCTAAAAATGATAAATATTTACAAAAGTACGTAAAGAAACAGCGCTAAAATTAGATTGTCAAACAAGATGGAACAGTATGTTATTTATGTTAGAAAAATTTGAAGAAATTAAATTTTGTATTCAAAAAGCGCTTATTGACATTAGTTCCGATATTCATTTTTCTGACGCAGAATTTAATTTATTATCTTCAATTATTGCTGCTCTTACTCCTGTAAAATTAACAGTAGATGCATTATGCCGAAAAGATGCAAATCTTTTGACGGCTGACGCTTCTTTAACATTTATGTTAGATACTCTTTCCCGGCAAAAATCTGCAATTGCATTAGAATTATTGGAAGCATTAAAATCTCGAATTTTACTGCGACGAACTGAATTATCACAAATACTTCAGTATCTGCAAAAGGGCTCACAAGATGTTGGAGAAGTATTTAAACGCATATCCAAATTTACAATCATTAAAAAAATTGTAAGCTTAACTAAACGGCTCACACATGAAAATCTAGAAGATACAGAAGATATGGAAGTTGTGCAAGAAACATCCCTTCCAATATCTTCCCAAATTAGTAATGAAACAGTATTAGAATCTGACAAGTTAAACGTAAACGCATTAAAGAAAAAACTACAGGCAACAATAGACGAAACACTAAATACTTCACCCGTGCCTGCGTTTAAAAAAATTCTAGGTCTGGAACAAAAAATAAAAGATGAAATTACTTTTTTTGAAAAAACAGGAACAAAAGGAACGTATTTACAAAATGTGTATGATTTCTTAATGACAATTGTGCCGAGAAGTGTAGAATCAGAAAGAGCTTTTTCGGCGGCTGGTTATATTTGTACGAAAATTCGGTCCTCGCTTGATGATGAAACGATTGATCGTTTATGTTTTTTAAGAGCATACTTTAATAAACAAAACGCAAGTTATTAATATTACTTCATAAATACTTTCAATTTAATTATATTTTTTGCTTCTTTAATTATATAATGCCATACGAGCCTATTATATGTAAAATGTAACATAGAATTTAATATGTACTTTTTTTTACTTGCACGTTTTTTTGTATCTATCTACTCCTACTCTCTATGTAATAAAATAAATAATATCTACTCATTTCAGAACAATATTTATTGGATTTCATATATTATTTGTTAACAAGTCAATATAACAACTGAGGTAAGTAAAAATATAACTAGTAAATTTTTTATTAATAATACCGGTTTTAATACCGGTATCCCGATATTTCAAATTTCAAATATCAAATACCGGTATTCAGATTTTAGTTCGGTATTGTAAGCCCTACCTATACTATTTAATATAACGTACTGAAAGATATTAAAAACAACACAAAAAAGATACAAATAGGATATAGAAATATGGGGCTGATGGAGGTAGCGGAGAACGCGTTTGCTGATGATTTGGTGGTATACGCAAATACCGAAAAGGACCTGCAAACAAACTTGGTAATTTGGGAAACAGCACTGAAAAAAAGATACATGAAAATTAACGCAAACAAAACTAAAGTGATGGCGATAGGGAAAAACCATAAACAGTTAACAATTAAAGTAGGAGGAAAGGACATCGAACAAGTTGAAACATTTAAATACTTAGGAGT
This sequence comes from Melolontha melolontha, assembly GCA_935421215.2. Taxonomy (NCBI): domain Eukaryota; kingdom Metazoa; phylum Arthropoda; class Insecta; order Coleoptera; family Scarabaeidae; genus Melolontha; species Melolontha melolontha. The sequence continues at coordinate 181,070,771 of OW285235.1, forward strand.
AAACATTCATAGAGAAGGGAAAGAAGACACAGAGATTCATGGCAGAATTGAAAGCACGACAAAGTTGTACTATACACTCAACAACACTTTCATCAGAAATAGAGAAATTTCAACGAAGACAAAAATGACTGTGTTTAAAACCGTATATAGACCAATACTAACATATGGGTGTGAAAGCTGGATACTAAATAACAAAACAAAATCCAAAATACAAGCAATGGAGATGAGGTATTTAAGAGCAGTCAAAGGAGTAACACGCAAAGACAGAATAAGAAATGAAGTGATAAGGCAAGATCTGAATACAGAACCGATCCTCGAAAGTATAGAGAGACAGAAATTGAAATGGTTCGGACACGTCGTTCGTATGGAAAGTTAAGACAATACAGAAAAGGAAGAGAGGTAGACCAAAGAATACATGGGACAATACAGTAGCGGAAAACCTGCAAAAACGTGGAATGACATGGAGAGAAGCAGAAGTTGCGGCAAAAAATAAGAAGGAATGGGAAAAATTCATTTATAATAAAAAATAGAATTAAGTTTCATAGTGAAAATTAAGTGTATACCTTGACACCCGTAGGGTAATTTCAAGGTTTATTGATTATAATAATAAATAAATATATGTATTTAGTGATCATAATGATTCAAATAAATATAAAAATAAAAAGGACAGTGAAAAAATGTCTTTTCTATTTAAGTAATATATTAATCAAATAATATAATAATAGAAATCTGTATAAAATTATGATATTTCTACATTTTTCTGTCACAGAATTTCTCAATAATGCTAAGATTGAAATTATTTAGTTTTAATAATTTTTTAATTTATTTTAACATGACAATGTGTAACTTTACTAGCTATATATGAAAAACATTTTCTTTTTCAACAATTTCCGTTAATTTAAATAGAAAACACTTACCATCAGGTTTATCTAAATACGTCACACACTCACTAACAACAGGGGGTATCACAACATTATAGTTCTGTTTAATAAACTGTAATGTCACGCCGAATTGTCTTGTAGGTTCTATACTCTCTAGATTTCTGCTATCTGTTTGTGTTGAACTAGATTTTCCTCCTATTTTTTTATCATACCTAACAAACAAAGAAAAATATAATGCTAAACAATAATTACATTGTTTTTTTTTCTTACTCTTTTATATCCTCAGGTATAGCTAATTGCTCTAACTTAATATGATTACTTAATTCTTTTAATGAATGTATATAATTTAATTTCTTTCCAAATTTTACACTTATAACTGGTCTAAAAACTTGAGAAATAATTTTTAAGAAGTTTGTAGGATGTACTACATATAAAGCTTTTAAATTCTTTTTGTATTTCCTATCGAATGCCTTATATGCTTGCCACAACCATGCAATTGATGGCTTATTTTTACTATTTAAACCATAATGAAAATAAATCAGACTATAATCTTGCTCCACATATAAATCTAATGTATGTCTCAAGTATCTAACATGAAAGAAAAAAAAACATTTTAGTAATCTATTAAATTTAGATTTCTAATATAAGTTAAGCTAAAATTAAGACAACAAACCAGAAAATCAATTTAAAGAAAATTACTCACTCCAAAAATATGTTATGATTAATTTTATCAGTTGGTGGTAATTTGCAAGCGTAAACAACAATGACTTTTCTTCCATCTGAATCATCACCTTTAACGTCGACAATGCCATATCGAGCAATTTCATTAAAATTTACTCCATCTACTTCTGGATAAGTATCTATTACAAGACTACTAAAACTTGCTGGTCCATTGAGTAATTCATCAAAATTTTCATCAGTGAAATCTGAGACTGGAGAACCCATACCATTAGATTCAACATCCACCAAATCTATAAATAATTCTGTAAAAGAAAAACATAAAATTTACAAGATTTAATATAAAAAAAGTTATAAAATAGTACCTCTGTTATTAAGTGCATCTGGTGCTTGTAATAACTCAGTATCATCAAACTCTAGATTTGGCTCATAATCATGATAATCTGATAAGCTGGGATATGGTTCTTCGCACTCTACAGTACAGATAAAAGTGATAGTACTGTCTGAAAAGATAAGAGAATTCTATTTACCTGCAAAGTTTTTTGTCGGGCTCATTTTATTATCCATGATTTTTTGTGTCAATATGTTAAAAAAAAACTGTATATCAAGTCATTTCTTCAAAAATCACAAAAACAAAACGCCACTCCCCTCTCGCTGTGCAAAAATGAAAGCTGCTGTGATAAAATATTTTCAAATGGCGCAATGATTCATAGCAAATTTCGAAATAAAATTGTGTTTAACCAAATTAAACGCTTCAATCAAATAAATCTTTTTATTTTGTGTGTTTGTGTTTTGACACCAACACAAATTCAGTGGTTGACAGCTGATCTAACCAAGCGTATTCGAAACACTACGAAATTTCAAAACTAAATATGTAGATGTTTAATTTTTGTGTAGTTAATTCCTATCTTATATTATCATCGATACGTAAATATTATGTTAATATTCAAATATTTGTTTTAGTAAAGTATAATTTTTTAGAACATATATTTTCTTATGATATGACACGTCTATAACAGGACCAGTACGAACGTTATTTTTAGAACTCAAATGGGCTGTCTTCCTTAAAAAGAATGATTGTTTACCATATACTGTTTAATCAATACTAATATTCAATTTACGTAATATTCATATATATGTATACAAATTCCATATTTTTCCATAGATGTACGCAAATACACATGAAATAAATAATTTTGAAAAATATATACGGAGTGATTAGTAAAACGTGGCATTAATAAAAAGAAAAGATTGATTTAGTCAAAATAGAGAATTTAAGAAAGAAATAAGTACAAATTTACCTCTTATAGTTTAATAATATTTCTAAATACTTATAAAAAAGTCAAAAATGGATCTCAAATGTCAGAACTGGAGTAAAACGGGCTTTAAGCCCGTTCTACATGGTACTAGATACATACTTTTTTTTACTATACTCTATTTTTAAAGTAGAGAGACGAATTTCTGAACAGACCACTTTGACAGTGAAATCTCATTGGTTGAAAGCAAGGCCAAATTGCTTTAAACCAATGAGATTTCACTGTCAAAGTGGTCTGTTCAGAAATTTGTCTCTCTACTTTAAAAATAGAGTATAGATTCTAGCAACTAAACTCTAACCTTGAAGTTTCAAACTTCTGAATGAATAGTTTACACATTTTTCATAGTTATCATTGATAAGTATGAAAAATGTGTAAACTATTCATTGGTAGTACTGTTTTAATCTAATGTGGTTGATAAGTTATCAACCACATTAGGTTAAAACAGTACTACCAATTCCATGTAATTAAGACATTTATTTGTCAACAATAGACAAGGTTATGTCCGATGTGATATTTTAAATTTACAAACAATTTAAACAAGGATGACCCAAGTAAAAAAGTTAAGAAAATTAATACATATTATATATATTGTATAAAATGTATAAATGAGACAAAAGAAAGAGGTTGTGGAGTAGACAGTGGCTGATAAATAGATATTTGAAAAAAATTGGGCGCTAGCGATTTTGTAGAAAAGAAATTAAAGTTAGAAGATTATCATTTAAGAATTTTGACATATTATAAAATAAATATTGCCCACAAAAAATATCAAGATTACACACTAAAATTCAACATATTGTAGTGATTTTTTCCCCGAAGATAAATTTTAAATTTAACAATTTAGTTATGTACATTTATAACCATGACGTTCCCGGATGTCTATGGAGCCTGGATCGTATTTTGTTGTATAATGATATTTTTTACGTTGATCGTGCGCTATGCATATTTCCGCAGAGATATTTTTGTATTCGATTGGGTCAGTTCAGTCTGAAGATAAAAACTTATTTTTTATCTTTTATATTTTTGTAACTTCGGGTTTCTTTTGTTTTATAGTGCTTTGTGATTAAAGTCATTATCGATTTAATTGCGAGTGTTTGTATCTCGTATTTTGTTTGATAATTTAATCCACTCGATATCTCACTATTTTTTTTTGTGTGTGAAAATTTTACGCTAGCGTAAGTATTTTTTCATAGTATTTTATTTTATTGCTTTTCATTGTACATAATTTAATTGTAATTTTGATGATTTAGATTTATGAATTTGTATCTATTTTAGTTTAATAGATAGATGGTGAAGAAAACTATCATTTTTTATAAAAGGGTTTTTTATTGTCACGTTGTTCTAGAACATTTTGAATTTAAGGTTGGTGGGAGTTTTATACTCGTGAGATTGCGCACGAGTGAATGTTATTTTCGCGTCTGACAGTTGGATCTGTTTACGTTTTATTTGGGGTTAAAGTAATTTTGAAATTGAAAGTTTTCTAATCAGTCTATTAGGATTAATTTTGCTCGCGTTTCATTAGAGGTTTTCATTGTATGCGTGTAAATTATAATACAATCTTTTTCCTCTGTGCTTTTGTATAAATGATGCATTAGCTGTCTTTACATTTAGTAAAGATTTTTTTTTAATAAAAGTTTACGTGAAATTATTTGTATCATTAGTAATTTGTATTTATTTCCACGTTTCTTTACGGGAAACCCTGGATGAAGAGGAGTCTCATTTAAAAAGAAAAGCTGGCTGAGTTCAAGTTCGGACATATTGTGGTGAATAGTGGACTATCTTTCTAATTAAACCCACTATACACAGCAATATGTAACACGTGGTTATAATGAATGAAATGTAGATTTTATGATGTTGGTCAACCTGACTAACGCACTATTGCGCATGTTCTTTATAGTTTTAATTTAGTATGAAAAATTGGACAAAATCTAGTTTCTAAAGTAGTATAATTATCTAGTTTAGTTTTGAAACTTGGATATAAATTTATTATCCAAACGATACTTTTTTTTTCTAGTTTCTAGAATCTAGTACAGAAAAAGTATGTACCATGTAGAACAGGCTTAATAAACGCCAAGTTAATTTAAAGTTTGTAATACATGGAACACAAGTTTTGTCAACATATTAGGCAGCAATTGTAACGAATTTGCCTAAAATACAAAGCATTGGTATATTCCTACCTTTACAAGTGCGTTAACTTAAAAAGTTGAGTAAGTGTATCGATACAATAGAATGGCATTGACGCACTCTGAGAGTTCAGAATGCATCCTTGTAAAGCAGCCAAAGTTTTCCATTAATCTGTTATTTTAAAAGCAACATTTTTTTATTATGAATAACTTTTCAAAGTTTCAACATGTTCTTTTGTAGTTTTAAGTTTTAGATTCCAGAACATACAAAATTTAAAAGATAGTTTCAGAGTAGAATCTAGAAGATTAAATTTCTAAATTTTATATGGACAGATCTTTCTTAACATTTCATACTTAATACTAATCGTTTTATATATCTTTTGATGTATGGCGACGAATTGCCTACTGTTCTAAAACTTTGTTTTCATTAAACTATTTTCTATATTTCAATATGATAAAAGATTTAGATCCAATAAGTACCAGATAGCTGCTATCTAATTCACTGAACCTGTAATAGAAATAAAAGTTGCCTTCAATTTTTAATTAATGTATAGAAAATGTTAAAAATAAAGTTTAAATCATTTTGTTTGCTTCATATAGGAATAGGATAAAGCAAGATTTATAAAGCTGGTCAAAACTACAAATTTTTACAATTTTTCCTTTGATAAAAGTCTGTACCTTTATGTTGAATAAAGTAAAATTTGCAAAAATATTAAAATTGCAGACTAGTGAACGAGGTTAATTTTCCATGTTTGTGAAAGTTAAGGTTATAAAACAACTTATTGGAAATTTACTTTTAACAATAAACATTACATTAATTTTTCTATAGTATAAAACCGCAAGCACAAGACTATTGTATAGTGTGGGTACGGTCTATAAAAAATTCGTGATATATGAGGTTTGTTTTGGTTCTTAAAAACGAAAATGTTTTAGAATTACGTAGAACAAGAAGCGCGAACACAGAATCCTTTATTATTCAAAACTATTTAAAATTTATAAATTACCCAGAACACACAAAAAAAAAATTGGTATAGTTCATAAAATGTCTTAATTTATAAAATTTTGGGAGACTTAATTTTCTCTATTGTCTTCATTTTTGTAGGCATTTATTTCGTGAAATCTATTGCGATCTACACGATATTGCCGAATTCACAAATAAAATCAAAATTCAGATTTGACAATGATTTAAAAGAAAATACAAACAACTATAAAATATTATGTTATCAATATATTTATTAGCATTCTTTGGCTGTGTAAAAACCAGCAAAAACTAAATAATTTGAAATATGAATCTTACATTTGAGCAATATCTTAAAAGCTTCAAAATTGGAAGCAATATATTGCAACATTAACATGAATCTAAGTTTAAATACCTGAGAAATACAATTGCTTAAAATACTGCAACATAATCAATATAAATATATATAAGAAATTTGCAAAGTATGTATTTTACCTATAAATCTAAGGAACTACAAAATACTTTAAAATTCAGCTGCATAATGTAATTTAAATTTTTAGCTAATAATTAAATAGAAATTATTACATCACTAATAAAATATTAAAATTAATTCAATTATAGTTGACTTGGATTCAAACGATTTATCATGTAATCAGCCTAAAATGTAATAGTCTTAATATGTTAATTTATACATAAATTTACTTACTGTAACAAACCAAAAACTATTTGGTCTATAAATTTGCCTATTTATGAAATTCATTTCAGAAATAGGTGAAATAACATGTAAATGAAGGTGTGGAATTGAATTTAGAGGAGGCCAATGGAAACCGAATCTAGTATCATTAAGATCTCCGTTATTTTCTGTTAAAACTCGTTTGCCACATTCTATCATTTTTTGCACTAAAATATAATACATTGTTCATACTATTGCATATAATATTGTAAGAAATGCTATGTACATAATGGTAAATCTTCATTTACTAAACAGTTTGCCCCTTTTATATGCCTTTTAGGAATGACCAAGTAATGGTGTTTTGATGCAGGTTTAATATCTTTGAAAACCATCATTTCCTCATCTTCATAGAAAATTTCTGCTGTGTGTTTGTGATTAACAATTTTGCAAAATACACATTTTGAGTTATCCATTAAAATTATGTAAATTAATAAATAATACGCAACCTCAAAACTACAGCATCAAAGATTGCGGAGCTGTCAAGTGTCAACTTAATTGCAGAAGTAAGTATAACAAATATAAACATTCTAATTTATATATGCATTTTTAATTCTTTTGATTTAAAGGATCCATTATAATAAAATAAAATATTTTCTCAGTTATTTTGAATTTATGATTTACATGTTTTCGAAATATATAGCTAGTGCTAATAGTGCGCCTTCCAATTTAAAAATAGCTACCAAACATTTGTATTTGACACAAATTTGACGTTCATTGCATACATGTGTTCAACTTGAAGTTGCGCGCGTCACCTAACCAATGGATACATAACTACAACTATTAAAGGAATAGTAGAAACCTTAGCTCTGGTAGAAAATTATAAATGTATTAAATGTAGAAATATTTACCAGAATTGTTTGAAATAGTAAAAAATGTAAGTTTATTGCCGTATTTACAAAAATTAAAAAAATAACTTCAATATTACTACAATTTAAATAAATTGTTAATTTCTAAGAAAACATTAATTTTGCTTGTTGTGCAAATATTTTCTGTAAATTATTTTCCTAGGGCAAGTAAAATGAATTACAATTTATAAAATATTATTTGTTAGAGCTTTATTAAAGGTATGTAAAAAGGTGTTTTAAATTAAGAAAGTGATGTGACATCAGCCTATGTATTTAAAAAATAGAAGTACGAAAATAATTTATAATTTCTCATTATACGTGTTAAAGGAATGTTTGAATATAGCGTGTTATCATTTTATACAGTAAATTGATCCTATGGTATATAGGATATTTATAAAATCGTATACATCTTGCCAGTTGCCTACAAGTAATTGTTAATTTTCGTTTACGTTTATCAATATAATAAAAAAAGGCTTTTCTTTTTGTCATAGTTTTATTGCCATAATTTTTCATTAGTAAGTTAAATAAATAGTCATATAAACACATACAAATATTATCTTATATAAAATTCATAATAAGCAGTTGATAGAATACAAGGATAATTTCTCCATGTTAAGGCTTGAACTATTATTATTATTATTTATGAACACAATGTATTTACAAATTCTATTATAGATATTATTATTTAAACAAATTTTACCAATTTTTGTAAATTACAAGTATTTTTATTCTAAATCATGTTGGTATATTTTTCTGAACATTTGCTTTTTACTTTTTACTACATCGGCTTCTTTTTTTTATTATTACACATACATTTTTCCTATGTGTAACTTTAAAAAGAAAATTGTCAGTACATTAGCAGCATAGTAGGCAACCAATTATACACTAGTGAAGGATTTACTTATAGGTTAATTCTTAATTAATAAATAAGTTTGCCACAGAAAGAAAAAAAAACATTTCTTTATGTTAAATATTTGAATTTTTATTCATACATGAGTCTTAAATGATTGAAAAGTAGATAATTTTTTTAAACCTTGAATAAGTACAACAAAGATGAAAAGGCAGCAATAATAATGTGGAACCAAAAGAATAATAGTTTAAGGATGGTCAGAGACATGTTTGGGACATGTGCGAAAACTATTTTAAATATTTTTAACAAATTCAAAGAAGATGGTTGTTTTCTAAATTCCCACAAAAAAAAAGCCAAACATGTTTTAACAGAACACATGAAGCCGGTAGAGGAACAGTCTGTAGGATCGTTTTTAGATGTAGTCAGGCATTTTGGAGTATCGTACAGTTTGGTGTATAAAACCCTGAAAAAATCAAATATAAGCCATGCAAGATATCAAGCCATGAAGAGTTTTTCGAGGAAGATAAAGTAAAACGAACTGATTTTTGTGAAAAAATACGTTAAATTAATACGAAGAAATTTTAAATAAAATAATTTTTACTCAAGAAGCTACATTTACTGTAAATGGTGAAGTGAACTCTCAGAACTTCCGCTTTGTATCCTACATTTATCCATTGAAAAATACTAAATTTCCTTTCCATTAATCGATTAGGTGTTGATCCCATATAAATCCTAATGCCCAAAACCTAACCCGAACGCAGAACCCTCAAAAATTCAATGTGTGGTTTAGAGTAGTAAGCAAGAGCCTTATTGGTTCATTTTTTATTGACGGTAACCTCAGTGCAGAAAAATATTTGAATATCTCGCGAAACCACATCATTCCATCAAAATTGAGATGCTAAATGTTGATGATCTTTAGTTTCAAATGGATAGGGTTTCGACACATTTCACTAACACCGTCAGGAATTTGTTTAATAACGTATTTCGAAGATGGTGGATTGGCAGATTTGGCCCATACCATTCAAACCTGAGATTTTGCACTTTCTCTTCTAAAAATATACCCTAATTCTTCATGTCTCGTGGCTTTATTTTGGTCTGTATTACCCACTGTTGCCAGTGCAAGAATTATTGCCGAAAAAAGTTTCATATATGCTGGAAAGTTTAATTTTTCAATATATAAAAAAAAATAGTAGATTTCTTAAACTAAGAGTAGAGGATTTACAGAATAGTTATTTTATTTACATTATAATAGATTTGTGGCAGTGGTCATATACAGTAACGCGCCAAGTATCTTCGGCGCCGTCGTGCGAAATACTGATAGGCGCCTTTACCCTATATGTATTGAGCCAAAATTACCAGCCACTCTCCCACAGTTCAACATTGAAATTTATGACGAACTCTTTAGACTTGTTAGTACTGGTATGTATTTTTTATTTGAGGCAAACAATAGGTTCACATACAAAAAAATATTATTAAAATTTTTATTGCACACTGAAACAACAGTAACAAAATAAAAAAACAGTATTCCAAATTATTAAAAAACAAAAGGTCAAATAAAATATTTTTAGAGTGCCCGTGTTTTTAAATAGATAAACGTGAAGGAAAACAACGGAAATGTCTTATAGAAATTGAACTTTTCTAGCCAGTAACGCGCCAAGTATCTTCGGCGCCGTCGTGCGAAATACTGATAGGCGCCTTTACCCTATATGTATTGAGCCAAGTACACTCTTTGAAGTAACAATAAAATTATTGCTGCCAATGCTAAAATAATTGTAATAATTGTTTTATGTAAATTTGTTGATTTGTTGTAAACTTTCAAAAAATGTTTTTAATATTTTTAAAATTTAACTTATCACAAGTGGCCGTTGGCGCCTTTAAGGCCTTGGCGCCGTTGTGCGCTGCACAACCTTGCCCATATGGACGGCGCGTCACTGGTCATATACAGTGAGAGCCAAAAAGAATATGTGAGTTGGCAGTACTTTTTTAGAACATTTTTGAGTTTGTGATTGCCAGCAAATCGTTTTGAATGTCAAATAACAGTGTTTTCATGCGATCAATGGCCTAGTATTTTTCTGGTTTTTGTTCTCTTTGTTTTATCACGTTTTATTCAAAATTTGTCTATATTCAAAAGAAAAATACTTTTTAGTACTAATTATCATGGTGTTTACTATAGAAGAAGACACGTTTATAGTAATGGCATATTTTCGAACTGGCATGTGATAACCTAATTAAGCAATGCAGTGTACCATTTATCTAAGTCAAGGCGCGGGCTCGTGTGTAATGCATGTTATATCCAAACATGACCTCGCCCGAGATAAAGTACATACACAAGCATTCGCAAGGTACGTTACACACTTTCAACACTTGTTTATTTAGAGTAAGGACATATAGTCGAAAAGCAGGTCACTCTAACGATATATAAGACATCCCATCCGGAGTCTTATCAGAGTCAGTACAGAGTCAATAGGGACACAGTTAGAGTCTCTTTTCGACTATCGTCTACATTGTTAATTATGTAATTACCATCTTGTTAAATAGTTATAAGTGTTGGTTTATTAAACTATGTTAAACCTAACATACTTGTGTATTATTTAACGCTACAACAATATCTGCGTGAAGACTCTCACCGATGTGGCCCTCAGGACCAGGCTCACATCACAGGCATTCAAAACGAAGACGGTGCTTGGGAGTATTCTGGGGAAGCGTGTTATAATCAATTTAGAATTACTTATAACGAACATGAAATTACCTTTCAAGCATTTACTCAACATCTAGAACGTGTAATTGACCGATTCTTAGAAACCGGTAGTGTCTGTAAAGGTAAATCTTCTGGAAGACCAAAAATCATAATGCCAGAGGTTGTTGAAAATGGTCAGGAGCATATCCTTCGAAGTCCACAAAAACCTATACGTCAATTATCTCAGCAAGCTGGTATGTATACATATATACAGTTATTTGAAATGTACAATATAAAATATATTTTGCAGGTATCTCATATGGCAGTTGTCGAAGAATATTGAAAAAAGAACTACACATGAAACTCTATAAAATATCTCTGGTGCATGAATTACACCCACAAGATTATAATGTTTTTTTAAATATATGCAACATTTATATCGAGCGATCAAGATAATTTGTAATCGAGTCAACCTTGAATCCAAAATCGTATGTCGTAAATACATTCGTCCTCAGTTGCATAGTTTACATTAACTGTTGTTATTTTAGCTGTCAACTCACATTTTACTTGACGTTTGTAATGTAAGTGCAGTTCAAGTAAATACATACGATTTCGGATTCAAGGTTGACTCGATTACAATTTATCTTGATCGCTCAATAGAATAATACAAAGTGACAAATGCATTTGTGTATAAAATGTCGCAGATAGTATTTATAACAGTTGTAAGAATATTGAGATGTACATACGTTTTCTTTTTGTATATTTGTATTTATTATATATGTATTTATAATATATGATGTTTAATAATATACTGTAGTTTTAAGATACTCTTTGACAATGGCATAACAGCCGAAACATATGTTAGAAAAATATGTTAGATAATATGTTAGAATAAAAAATTGTGAAATAGCCAAGTGTGTTTTTTTATACTAAATTTGTTAATATACTGTAGTGTTATTTTATTTAGTTATTCTCTATTTTAGTACAGATTAAGGCTAAGGTAAAGCATACATCTGCCACCGATTTTCGCAAAAATAATTATTGGGGAGTAAAATAATTAAGGGGGGGCGCTTAGAGGGCCTTTAGGGAAGCAATTTATCCAAATAAAGTTTACAAAGTTTTAGGGGGAAAGCCACCGTGAAGCTACAAAAAAAAATTAATACGCTCAAATGTCCTTTTTACATTGGAATTTTCCATAGCGTTTATTTACAAAATATACGCTAATCAAAGTTAATATACAGAAATATAAACGCCAATTGCTTTAGTATAAATCAAGGATACTATAAAATGCCAAGAAAACTTTATATGTTTGTATTTGGATGTAAACGTAACGTTCGAGGTTAGTTCACATTTTGAACGTATTTGATTTTTTGATAGCTTAGCGGTGCCTTTGCTCTTAAAACTTTGTAAACTTCATTAGGATATATCACTTTCCTAAAGGTACTTTAAACGCCCCCCTTAATTATTTTATTCCCCAATAATTATTCGCTCTTTAGAAAACTCGCCGCTAGCGCGGCTCGTTTTCTAAACTGATCTCGTGCGGCAAAATGGTGCCTTATGAAACTTGTTTTTTAATATACTATTCTCTATCGTTTTTAGTAATTTTTATTTGCATTTATTTTAAAAATGTTTAATAAATGTCAATAAGACACTCATTTTTGACAATTCCTGACTTACTATTATGAGTAAAGATAGCCACTTAAGTATAGCAAACGCCAATTAAGTTGGCGCGAGGAGGGGTAAGTTCGCGCAGGATTAGAAGTAGTGGGGAGATTTGTATTTGGTTTTACATCAAATGTCAGATAATTCTAACCTCTGAGCGTGTATCACTTTATGAGACATTATGTTCCGTCAAACGTCAATGAAAAATGTATTCTGACAATTACTTGAGTAGTGGGGGTGGACGTTTTTAAAAACGGCTTCTGCGCACCCCCTCCTCGCGCCAACTTAATTGGCGTTTGCTATAGTCACAATTTAAACTCACGCAGAAACAGTGTCCCGTTTTCTTTGACAGTACTATATAAAATGTATGACTGATTGCCTACTTTGTTGCTAATGCCTTTTTCAAATAGAATAAATAATAATAGAACATATAATAATAATATATGTATAATAATAAAAAAAATGAACCCGGTATACAGTTTTTGCAATCAAAATTTGCTTTGAGAAAAACGAGTAATTTATAAAGATAAAAGAATTAGAAATGAAAAGGAAATTATTGAATATTTAATAAGTAACAGTTTCAAAATCAGGATAATATTGAATATTGTTTGTACTATATTTTTATAATTCAAAAGCAAAACTTATTACAATTATTACCTAAAAACATTATCAAAACATTTTTACATTCAGATACCTACATTATTATATACAATTCCTATTATCAGGACCTCTCGTAAACTTTTTCTGTGTTGATTTTGATATTAGTAACGAATCTATTAATAAGATGGCGTAAAATTTGATGTTATGTTATGTTCATTGTTGTAATCAGAGTTGTAATGTCACAGGGTCACAGCACAGATGTATCGTCAAAATCGTGACTATATTGATGGCTAATAGTTCATTTAGTCTTGATCTGAAAATATTATTTTGGTAAATAAGTGTTAAAATATTTCACATTTTTAAAAGATGAGTGAAAATGCGGATCCTTATTTGGAGCTTTCGAATAATCCAGTGAGATTTGAAGCAGTTAATCAAGTCACAAATGTATTTTTTGACGATTCAAATAAACAGGTAAATATTTGTGTCTGATCATTAATAACAATAACATTAACATTAAAAATATTTTTGAACTTTAATAACGTATTTAGTAATTGTAATATTTAAAAGAAAGATGTTTGATCAGAAAATTTTGATTAATCAAAAGGATATAAACATTACCAAGTTTCCAAGTAATATTAGACATAGTTGTGGAACCACTATTTATTTTAGCGCAAATATTGAAACAAGGGTGAAAGAAAAAATATCTTCTATTGAATCATTTTTGACACCAGTGGACATGAACAATACAAGTCTCATAACAATTCTTATTAAAACTTATTATTACTAAATAATTTAAATTGTAGATCATTTTGAAACAGAAGAAAATGAAACATTATCATCTAGATATGTTACAGCAGAAGATAACCAAAGTGAGGATCATTTTGGAGGGAAAACTAAAATTTTATTTGATAAACATAAAAGCAATTTCGATGCATATCATTTTGAAGAATTAGAACGATTCAATAACAAACTTAAAAATATTTATGAAAATTTTATTTATACAACACCCATTGAAATTTGTAATGAAGAACAATTCAATAAATCTGAAGAGCCAAGGGCCATAGATGATATAGTTTTTAAAGAAGCTATATGTACTCAAAATAATTCCGAAACAAATCATCAGAAGAGTGGTACTAAAGAAATTAAGAAAAAGAAATTGAATGACAGTTATGCTTTTAAAAGTTCTTTATTAAATAGTACCAGTCATAAAGCTAGTGATAAAATTCAAATTCTCAGTAATATACAATTAACTAACCCATTCATATTCCAAAGTCAAAGAATTAAAAATAGTAATAATTTAGATAGTTTTAGGGTAATAAATACAAATAAATTAAAAGAAAATAGAAACATGATTTCGAAACCTAATACTAAGAGCGATGCATCTATAAATAATATAAAATTAACAGTTCCAAATATTAATGAAATAACTTATAATACAAAAAATACAGTGGATAAGACGACAAAATCCACAAATTTATCATTTGAGCTAAAAAATACGTTGCAAATAGGTGATGGATGGTTAAAAAAATCAGATAAAAAAGTATTTAAGTGTTATATATGCAATAAAGTATTTTTTGTGCACTGTGAGTACAAGTATCACTTATTTTTGCATGAAAAAGAAAACCATAAATGTAATCTGTGCCCGAAAACATACAGAAAAAAATGTCATCTCACCCAACATATACGTCGGTGTCATTCTTAATTTTTTTGTTAATTGGTATCTTTTGGTAGGGTTGGATTTGCTACCCTTAAATTAATTTAATCTCCAATAAATCTACTAAACTGATTTTAAAAGGAGTAACTACTTTAAATATTAATGTGTTTAAGATAATATAGTATACATAAAAAATAAGTTACTTAATAAGTAAAATGTAGCATATGGGCATTTCTATAAGCCTAACTGCGAACTAGAAGGATTTTTGTACTGTGCATACTTGTATTTTATAAGTGGCTAAATTTAATATTTGCTGCAACTAGTTCATTATTTACTTATGTTTCAAAGAGTATGTAAAATAATCTTAACCCACAGTTTAAAACAAAGTTTCTGTATACAGACTGTCCCGTAAAAAACGCCAACATTCATAATTCCGTTATTTATTGTCCGGTTTTATTTAAACAAAAAGTAAATTTAATAGCATCAAAAACACTATAAGATAGCAGTGTTTTATTTGTTTTCAATTGTTTTCATTAATGTCAAGCGACAGTCAAGTTTTTTATTTTAAATGGCAACATATATATTTTTGGCTATATTCGGATTGGTTTTTTTTTTTCTGAATTCAACGATGTATAACATGTTTATTTTTGATAAACGTTTATTGCAAAAAATTGTTGAACACCCAATTTGGAAATAGGTGGATAGGAACATCCGGTCCTATCGAGTGGCCTGCGCGTTCACCGGATCTTACGCCCCTCGATTTTTGGTTGTGGGCTTATCTACAAGATCGTGTTTATTTAACAACTCCAGAAAATGTTGACATTTTAAGACAAAGAATTATTAACACTTGTCAAGAAGTACCTGCCGCTTGTCTTTTAAATGCGACCTTTGGAGTAATTAGGAGATGTGCGATATGTGTTAAACAAGGTGGCGGGCAATTTCAACATTTATTGTAAAGTGTTTTGTTTCGTATAATAATATTTATAATACTTACATTTCAAATGTTTCATGACACATTCGAATATTTATAAATAATGGAAGACAAAGATGAAATTTATAAAGTTTTTTTTTTGCAATAAACATTTATCAAAAATAAACATGTTATACATCGTTGAATTCAGAAAAAAAATCCAATCCGAATATAGCCAAAAATATATATGTTGCCATTTAAAATAAAAAACTTGACTGTCGTTTGACATTAATGAAAACAATTGAAAACAAATAAAACACTGCTATCTTATAGTGTTTTTGATGCTATTAAATTTACTTTTTGTTTAAATAAAACCGGACAATAAATAACGGAATTATGAATGTTGGCGTTTTTTACGGGACAGTCTGTATATGTTAGTGATTTAATCGCGGGTTTTGTTCAATATTTTTCATTTGGTTATTTGTATTACTCATTTATTATTATTCTATTAAAGTTTTTTGTTATAAAATTTTGTTGAATTAATAAATAAATATATTTTTGTCAAAATGTTTTCAATGAACAATTAAACCTATCCAATCAATTTGAAAATTACAAGAAACAAGTAACGTGCCTTGAAAAACTTTCCTCATTAGAGACGGCCATGCGTTTCGATAATGGTTGGTGACAGTGCATGTAATCTGTCACAAACGTATAATTTGAATGAGCATGGCCGTCTCTAATGAGGAAAGTATTTGAAGACACGTTATTAATAACTGAGTAGGTTTCTATTATGAATGTTTAAAAAGAAATCAATGAGAAAAATTATACAATGTAATTTTGAAAGTGGCTGCCAGTGCTAAACAAGAAAATGTTCTATAAAATTCCATTGTTATTTCTTTAATTACATTATTTGGTTCTTGTGTTGGCCTGTCATTTCTTCGTTTTGGTTTTTATTATTGATTCTGTTTTATATCAAAAACTGTTCTTTTCGGAACAAATATTTGAAATATTTCATTATTGTTTAGGTAAGTTCAATAAAAAGTTTAAATCAATAAAAGTAATTGCCTTTATTTTTAAAGATATGTGCCATTTACGGCTGAGCAGGATGCTAAATGTTACATTTATGTCCGATGAGGCTTGCTTTTATTTATCGGAGTAAATCCAGAGTCAAAATTACAGAACATGGGCAACTGAAAATCCACATCATTTTGTAGAATCCAGTTTGCATCCACTGAAAGTTGGTGTTTGGGTAGCAAGGCGTCGAATAATCGGTCTATTTTTTAATGACACCATCACTGGGAACGATGTATAGACCAATTACATGACGATGAATTACAAAGGGGAGTTACAAGACAGAGTACCACCTCATGTTGCTAATAATACTTTAGACTATCTCCGAAGATATTTCGATAATAGACTAATTAGTAAGGATCGTTGGGCATTACGTTTACCTGACTTGACACCTTTATATTTCTGTCTATTTGGTTATCTAAAAACTAAAGTTTTCCGAAATCGACTTCATACTTTAGAAGAACTACAAGAAGCTATTACAAATGAAATAGATAGGATTGATCGACCAACACTCGAACGAATATTCGAAAATATGAAAAAATGTGTTAATTTATGTTTAGATGCCATGGTGGACATTTCGAGTATTTTTTTTAAAAAGTAGTGGTATTATTTTCTTGTTAAGTTTTTAATTTATTATAAATATATCCAACTAATTGAATTATGTAATTGCTTTAATTAACTAAAATTAAAATTTTATTGCCTGTTATTATTATTATATTAATTTTTTAAATGAAATTAGTTCTAACATTAAAATTACGAACATATTTCATATCAAATAATAAAACAGTTGAATACGAGCCGCCACTGAACACAAAATAACAGATATACGAGGGGATATTGATATATTCTTAGCCTACTATTGAAACAATTTAAAATTGGGACTTAGAATATTTTATTATTCAATATAGTCTCCTCTTAAATTAATACACTTAATACGGCGATCCTGCAATGCCTTCAACTCTTCTAAAAAAAAGATTCTTTTTGATCTGCAAACCAGCCTTTCACAGCTTCTATTACCTCTTCGTTACACAAAAATTGACGTCCTTTTAAACTTTTTTTTTTTAATCCAGGGAACAGATTGTCTAGGCGGGCTAAATCTGGGGAATAGGATGGGTGTTTCAGTAATTCTAGATGCCGAATCGTATTCATGGTAATGCTCGATTTGTGTGCAGGGGTATTGTCTTGCGAAAACAATTTAGTAATTTAGAATAAGAATCTCAAGTGATGGTCTGACCCTTGTTTAGGTAATCGATCATAATTATTCCAAGGATATCCCAAAAAACTGAAGCAAGAACTTTTCCAGCAGACTTTTAAACTCGAAATTTCTTAGGCCTTGGAGAACTATAACGTTTCCACACCACCGATTGTTGTTTTGTGTCTGGGTCGTAAAAATAGACCTATGTTTCATCCATAGTCACATAGTGTTCGGCATTTATGAATCCATTTTACATCATTTTTTTTTCATATCTAAATCGACTTGAACTATATGATGGACGCGTTCGCATGAAATCTTTAGTGTCTCAGCTATATGTTTCAGCCCAAATTGGACGATCTGATCAAATCAATATTATCGAAGGTGGACACCGAAATCGGTCTTCCTGATCGCTTCTCATCTTCAACGGAAGGTTTTACTCTTTTGAATAACGCAATCCAATTTGTGAAAGTCGCATATGAGGGGCATTGATCGTCAAGTGTGTTAAGCATATTTTCGTAAATTTTCTTACCACTTCACCTCTTCACATACAAGTATTTGATGATGCCTCGATACTCCAATTGATCGATCACATTTACATTCGACATGTTTTCTTTCAAAATTTATTGCACAGCAATACTTCAACTACTTTTGTTTAAGGAAAATGGCCTAGGATAACTAGATATCAATACACCCTCGTAAATGCGCAGTGTAGAACAGTTCAACAATATAGTATGGCGGCAAATTTGAACTACCCTCAATAATTTAAAATCACAATGTATATAAACTCCTTTCGTGAACTATCCATATAATTAGGCTATTAACTTACCTTATCATGGATAATTTGTATAGATAAGAATCCGTGCATGTCATTGATGTCGTCTATGCTGTGTTGTCAATTGTATTTGTCACTTACAAGTTATGTTTATCAAATGTGATCTAAAGATGTGTGTTCGTAAAATATTGAAGGGTGTTTGAATATGTTTAAATAGATTTTTACAAAAAAATGTTGAGTAAGTTATTAACAGTTAGGAAGAACATGACCAAACAAAACAATAGATGCGGTATAACCTAAATTTCGCAATCTGTCAACAGCGCGCGAGTTGTTTGCAAGCAGACAACATGAAGACGGTATAACTCGATTAGTATCTTTATATCCAGTGCGTATTTTCATAATTGTATATATGTTAAACCGAAGTTTTATCAATGACGTGAACGCATTATTTTCGTGAAAATCCTATAGTACGGAATTCGCAATAGTACGGTTACTAAATTAACGCTATTGCTAAATTGCTTCCCACGTTTATATTTATCTATGTATTTCTGTTATTATTATTTAGCGTATAGTTTACATGGATTGAAGTTGTATATACATCTACACAGAACAGAGTTAAATTTCAAAATCAAGGCCATTGATCGAGTCCAACACGGAGTCAGTGGCTTTAAAGAAGTCACTCATCTCACCTCCATATGCTGTAAGGGGGCACTCAGCTGTAATATGGTGAAATTCTCTGCATTCGCAAGTCTGTGTCTCAGTCAGTCACCATTTATAGAAAGAGTCGCGACAGATGCCGTGGGACGTTCTTATTCTATCGAATATCTTCCATTCGTGGCGAGGCAGTTCCATTCTTGGTAAGGATACCGTAGGATCGGTGATATGGGTCGTTTGAGCGGATTTCAAGGCTTTCCAATACTCTTTCCATCTATCATTTGGGATGAAATTTTCTGCTATAAGTTGTTTTGCTGACAGTAGTTGTAGAGATCTAGACTTGACCACAGTGACCAGGCAGGTCACTGGGAGGTGGGGATTCGTTATTATTTTATTATATTCTCTGACCAGGCTTTCCTGTCTCTAGACGGTGAGAGATGCAATATGGATTCGAACGGGGAGCCATGGTAGAAGTGTACTTTTTAAACAACCGCTAATTATTTTCATGGTCTCTTTGAGTTCAATATTGATCATTTTTTCATGGCAGCTTTTAGCCAGACTGTGGCGCTGTATTCAGGTACCGAGTAAACAAGGCTAAGAGCTGACGTTTTAAGTGTGGATGCGTTCACATCGCAGAGTTTGTGGACTATGTTATTTTTAGTGTTTATTTTAGCCGCGATGTCCACTAAATGTTTTTTTATATGAGAGTGTTCGATCCATGGTTACTCCTAGATATTTTGAGTAAAGGTTATAACGTAGCAAGTTATTGAAGTATACTTGCGGCTTGTCTTGCCTTGAGGCAGTCCATTATTAAGATGTTTCAATTGACTCTTGCCATCTCCTGTTTTTAAAATATCTTAATCATCTTTCATGTGCGAGTTGTTTCTTAATATCCGCTTATCGATCTATCCATGACTGGATGCCCAAATCGATCTTCGCCGATTAGGGGAGCACGTGTCCCTCGACGAGATAGGGAGCTTGAACCTCTCCATTGGTGATCACGCGACACGTACTCACGAGCTATTATTATCCCATGACCTAAGATATTAGGTTGTCGCACAATAGTCTGGGAGTTTCTATTTATCGTGTATGCCCTTAGTCAGTAGAGACGGGTGTGGGTGACTAAAATAAAAGATGGTAGGTAGCGCCACTCAGTTTTCTTACGGAAGCTCAAGTCTTAAAACGGGGAAAAGGGATTGCGCGATCTTAGGCGCATGCGCATACAGACTACAAAAATACAAACGCTAATTACAAAGACATAACGGCAAAATGATGCACAGGGTACCTGCAATCTAGAATTATACGCTCGAACTCCAACTTGCAAAATAGAATAAAACAAAATAAACGTAGGTAAAGAAAAGGCTCGATAACAGTTAACTCGTATATTAACACCTTAATTCTTGTTCATAATAAAAAAAAAGAACAATTCTGTTCAAAGTTAGTCAAATAAAATGAGGATCACACTGTATATATGACAAAATGGAAATTCTGAAATGTTGAATATAAAAAAAAATAAAAGGTAATTAAATGAATGAAAATAAGCTACAATAATATGAGTATAAAGAAAAATATTAAAATAAGTTTCAAAAGTATAATGAATAATGAATATTACGCTAATAAAAAAAAACTAAAAGACATCAATAGTCTAGATCAGGGGTCTCCAAACTTTGAAGCCTTAGGGCCATAATGATTTTTTCAGTATGTTCCAAGGGCCAAAACAGTTTTAATTTTTCTGCCCTTAACTATATTTCTAGACTAGTCCCAAAGTGCGCGACCTAAGCAAACATACGCTTTTTTTGCATTTCAGTTACTATTGTGCAGGCGCGGCTCGTGATGACGTATTTGGGAGTGCATGTACAATGATGCGAGTGCCTCGTGTGTTTTCGGTGTTTACTAAGAAAACGCTATAGTTAGTACACGAGAATACACGAAACACTCGCATCATTATACATGCACTCCCAAATACGTCATCACGAGCCGCGCCTGCTATTGTGTATTGTGACACTTAACGACATCTAGTGGCGAGTAGTGGTACTATGTATTGTACTATGTACTATCTATTTCAGCTAACAGGTGGCATTAGTTGTAATTAAATATTTGGGCAGTTATCGCGTTGGTTCGAGAAAGTTCTGGTTCTGGCTAGTGTATTCCGATCACTTCGATATGGCAGTAATTGCATGTAAAAAGGCTAGCGGCGCAACCGCGAGTCAGGCTGCGTAGGAAAGACGAAGGAAGCGAAACTGTCTATTGTGAAATAAAGTAACACCTGTGCATAACAGTATATTGATTTGACTTATTGTTTTTGTGTGTGATTTGTTAGTATGGAAAAGAAGCGAAAAATAGACAGTGAATGCAGAACGTTCAAAGATAAATGGAATTTGCAGTATTTTGTGATTGAGTCCAGTAATAAGGCGCTATGTTTAATTTGTAATGAAACCATAGCTGTTCTCAAAGAATATAACATTAAACGACACTATGAATCGAAACATCTTCAAAATTACTCCAAATATACAGGAAGTTTGCGGACGGAAAAATTTGAAGCTTTGAAGCGCGGACTGAAATCGCAGCAATCTTTGTTTACCAAAGCGAATACTGAACAAGAGTCTGCAACTCGCGCCAGCTTTCGTGTGGCTCTTAAAATCGGAAAACGTGGAAAACCATTCACCGATGGAGAAATTATAAAAGAATGCTTGATTGCAGTAGAAAGTGCAGTAGAGCCGAAAAAATATGCCTCGAAAAGGTAAATTTATTTAAAAGTGTCAATTTGTCACCAAACACCGTGGCTCGGAGGGTGCAAGACATCGCAGAAAATATATCATCTCAACTGTTTGACAAAAATGGACATCTTGAGTGGTTTTCTCTAGCCTTGGATGAGTCATGAGTTGAAAATGCCATTAATAAAAAGAACCTTCGATGGAAAAACTTGAAATCTATTACAACTGATGGAGGCAAAAATATGTGTGGTAAAAATAATGGAGTGGTTGCACTTGTGTCAAAGGCTGTAGAAAATTATGGTGGTTCAAAACCATTAGTCTTACATTGTATCATTCATCAACAGTCCTTGTGCGGAAAATGTTTGGATATGTCTGAAGTTCTAAAACCAGTCATGTCAGTTGTTAATTTCATCATATCCACTGGGCTGAATCACCGACAAGTCCGCGAGTTTATTGAAGAGATTGGAGGAAATGACTTACCATATCATACTGCCGTACGCTGGCTTAGTTGCGGAAAAGTCCTTAAGCGCTTTTTTTAACTTCGAGCAGAGATCGACATTTTTTTGAATGAGAAGCATCGCCCATTTGCCGATTTAGAAAATAGTGAATGGCTGTGGAAGTTAGCATTCTATGTCGATTTGACAAATCATATGAACGAACTGAATTTGAGATTGCAAGGAGAAAATCAGCTTCTCCCTGATTTATACACCAATATCAAATCCTTCAGGCAGAAAATAATACTATTTCAATCGCAATTACGTAAAAAATGTTTCACACATTTTAAAACATGTGAAATATTCAGCCACAGTACAGAGACTGAATTTCCCGTCGATTTTGCAATCGAAACTTTGACTGATTTAAAGATAAATTTCGATACTCGTTTCTCAGACTTTGATGTCATTGCGAATGAAATTAAGCTTTTTCAAAATCCTTTTGATTCTGACATTGGTACAATTTGATAATTTGAATAAATTTGCTCGTGGGTTGTTTTCTGTTTTTGGTACACTTAATTGTGTGAGAAAACGTTTTCCAAGATGAAGTACACAAAGAATGTTTACAGATCTAAATTAACCGATGAGCATCTTAAATCTCTTTTAATAATTGGTACAAGTAAAATTGATCCACAACTACAAACTATTGTCGGTGGAAAATCACAATTACATAAATCTCATTAGTGTTTTTTGTTTTACTGTGATTAGTGGGATTCATTTCATTTATTTGTTAGTTATTAAAATAACGTGTGTTCATTTGAAAAGTAAATCTAGGTTACTTTGAAATTTTGATAGAATAAGACGCATATATATTAGTATGTGTTTGTTATTCCGTAAAATTTGATAATGTCAATCACATTTGTTATTTATGTATTTGTATGTATGAACCTGTCAAAATATACGACTTCGTAGGTTAAGTAGTAAATTTTAATTTACGACATACATACTTCAAAATGTTCTCAGTAAATCACATGCTACTAGATTGACTTTTCAAATGAACACTCGTTATGCTTAAGCTTAGATACTTAAGTTAAGTTTTCTGTGTCATCATTTCTGTCGTTAAGTTTTACCTTGCAAGTAAATAAAACCGAGTAATTATCATTCTGTGTTTTCTTCTTCAACTTATCACAGCAATAGTAACAACAATAAGACATTGGCTATCGCGGGCCAGATTGATGACACTAGTCTTAAGCTGGCGCGGGCCGGATTTGGCCCGCGGGCCGTAGTTTGGAGACCCCCGGTCTAGATTATAGTTATAAAGGACAAAATTTAGTCTTCTCTAAGGTACCAAACGAAAGCTTTACAGAATAATAATAATAATTAAAGTAATATAATATAATTTGTATAACGTATATCTCAAATAATTTTAAATCAATAAATTTTTATATATGTATAGCAAGCGCCAATTAAGTTGGCGCGAGGAGGGGGTGCGCGGAAGCCGTTTCTAAAAACGTCCACCACGCCCACTACTCAAGTAATTGTCAGAATACATTTGTCATTGACATTTGACGGAACATAATGCCTTTGCTAGGGGATCATAAAGTGACACACGCTCAGAGGTTAGAATTATCTGACATTTGATGTAAAACCAAATACAAATCTCCCCACTACTTTTAGTCCTGCGCGAACTTACCCCTCCTCGCGCCAACTTAATTGGCGTTTGCTATAGTAAGAAATACACCTGCGCGACTTGCAGACAAACTCATTTTTTTTCTGCCGCCAGATGTTTACAGTTACGGAAAGAAATTCTCACGATAAAAAAAATAAATTTAGAATATACTTAAGGGAAATAAAATATATATGCGGTAAAAACAGATTAGAAAACATTACGTTAAAATCTAATATTTATAACACCAACTAAATAAAGTTGAAATCAAATTGAAAATAAATAACAATTATTTACAGATATGTATATATCCAAATATAATATTAATTTACGAAACGCAATATATGCGACTCTTCAAACTGCGCAGAAATACGTAAATCTTATCACCCTCAAGATTGTAAACGAAAGCACAAGCACAATCTCAACTGATCTTAGTCACAGCACGTGAATGAATGTCGCCAGCATCTAAAGCATTGCTAGCGGTCGGAAGGGGGACGATATCGTGAGAAACATCCATACAGATGGAGACAACGTACTCGTGAGAATAAAAATGGAAGCAACTCATAACTCATGTTAGATATATATAAAGAAATTTTAAAACGCAACACGGCATTCACCTTAAACAAGAAGAGAAACTACGAAAGCCTCGAACAGCAAGCGCCGTATTCGATCTTGATAACCCCACAACGATAAGTCAGTGATTTACCACTGCGCTTTTGGCTTAGGCGTATATACTGTGATGTGAGTTATCCACAATATTCGTGAACAGTCTAACGATGACTCACATGCGCGAACATACCACCGTCTCTAGAAAGACCGAGGAACTTCCGGGATATTCTCGAAGGTCTATAGACTATAAGAAGACTGGAAGTGGAGGGAGAGATTGATTCGATACCAAATTATCGCCGAGTGAACTTATATAAATATAAATACATAAATGTGCTTATTGTTAGTGATTAGTTTTTATATTGTTATTCGTTTTTATTATTAATATAGTGTGTGTTTAAAGTTACCGTTAGTTTTATTTAAGAACCCGAAAAGACAATTACATTACAATACAGTTAATTTCAATGAAATCGAGTACATTCAATTTTGTATGGTTTAAGTCGTTCTTATTTATCACTTTTGTTTGACTTACCTGTCACTATGACAAGTATTTTGTAAATAATAACAATGACATTTTGATTGTCATGAATAACTTCTTCGAAATATTAGACATTTAAACTTCACGAAAGTCAAATTTACATGACTTAAAAAATCTAAAGAAGGGGTATACAGACAGCGCTCACCTAACATACATAATGCGTGCACAAATTGTTGTGCGTTAAACGGATGTACGTTAAGCGGACGGTGAAATTACATTTAAAAACAGGTGTTTACGATTTTATGGTTACATACGCCTCTTTGTTCATACGAACGTACGTAGTGGTTTATTCGAACGTACACTTTGTCGGCTTGAAACTATGCAATAAATGCTTGATTTATTATACGAATTCACAAGACGGGGAGTTCCCCTATTTTGTAGTCACCGTAAAATAAACTGCTTTCCTGTTACTAGTTTACATCCATTCGTTAAATGTATTGATACCGAGTGGTGGCTGGAAATAGTGATAGTGACTCTAGTTTTACGAAATATTTAGTAAAAAACATTAAAAATATGAGTGAAAGTGAAAGAGATCGAAGAAGAAGAAAGACTATTAGTTTCGAGAAAAAATTACAAATTATTGAAAAAGCAGAAACAGGAGAAAAAATGGCAGAAATAGGACGGAATCTAGGTCTGAGTCGTTCAACAGTAAACACCATAGTGAAAAACAAAGAAAACGTAAAGGCACACATGAAAAGTGGTGGAAACATACAGCAGAATTTTGCTACTCGAGTACGTTCAAACGCGATGGAGGAAATGGAACGACTTTTAAAGCTCTGGTTAGAAGATCAAAATTAACGTAATGTTCCAGTAAGCCTTTCTATTATCCAAGAAAAGGCTAAACAAATTCACAGAGAACTGACATATAACATGGGAGAAACTTCAAACTTCATGTTGAAACTTTCAACGCAAGTTGGGGATGGTTTCGAAGATTTAAAATTCGAGCTAGATTACATAACATTAAAGTGACCGGCGAAGCAGCTAGTGCTGATCTTAATGCGGCAAATGCTTTTCCTGGATACCTCAAAGCGATAATAGAAGACGGAGCCTACTGCGCGCAACAAGTGTTCAATGTCGACGAAACAGGTTTATTCTGGAAGAAAATGCCAGCAAATACGTACATATCTGTTGACGAAAAACGTATGTCAGGACATAAAGCCTCCAAAGATCGCCTTACACTACTATTGGGTGGAAATGCGGCAGGGGATTTTAAACTGAAGCCTATGCTAGTATACCATAGTGAAAATCCTAGGGCTTTTAGGGGAATTGCAAAATCTTTATTGCCAGTAATTTGGAAATCAAACCGCAGAGCCTGGGTTACTGTTGCTTTGTTCGAGGATTGGTTCAAAAATTATTTTGTACCCTCAGTGCAAAATTATTGTTCCAAAACTAATTTAAATTTTAAAGCCTTGCTAATTCTAGACAATGCACCGGGCCATCCCGTAACGTTAGATGAATTGTGTCCTAATATAAAAGTTGTTTATTTACCGCCAAACACAACATCGTTGCTTCAACCTATGGATCAGACTGTCATTGCAACTTTCAAAAAATATTATTTGAAGACAACTATGGCAGAAATGATAAAAGCTATCGATAAAGGAGAAGGTGTAAGCGTAAGAAGTTATTGGAAAAGTTACAATATTCTTGCTGCGGTTCGAAATATTGGTACAAGTTGGGCTGAAATTAAAAGTACAACTATGAATAGATCTTGGAAAAAGTTGTGTCCTCAGTTTGTTTCTGACGATGAGAATGTTATTGAAGAAACTGAAGATGAAATTATAGATGAAGTTGTGAAAATGGGAAGAAGACTTGAACTGAATATCGATAATGAAGATATTATTGATTTAATAGAGGGTCATTCAGAAGAGCTTACAGCCAGTGATTTAATTCAACTGCACGAACAAATGGTAACACAAATCAATCATGATGACGAAC
Organism: Melolontha melolontha; assembly: GCA_935421215.2. Classification (NCBI taxonomy): domain Eukaryota; kingdom Metazoa; phylum Arthropoda; class Insecta; order Coleoptera; family Scarabaeidae; genus Melolontha; species Melolontha melolontha. Next base: position 181,098,237 of record OW285235.1, read on the forward strand.
ATCAAGAAAACTTACTTCCAAAAGAAATAAAACTACAAACAATAAGTGAAATTTTAAGTAAGGTGGAAGATATTGTTGCTCTAGTAGAAAATTGTGATCCAGATAGCGAAAGAAGCATAAACGTAATTCGTGGTCTTCGCAATACCACATTATGTTATAAAACACTGTATCAGGAGAGGAAAAGAACTTTTATAACACAATTGACTATGGATAAGTTCTTGACACAAACAAAGAAGAATTAAATTTAAGTTTTATGTACACTTATGTAGGCATTACTTTATTTTTGTATTACATTACAAACTAAAACAAAATAAATTATTTCCATCAGTTGTTATTCATTATTTTCATTTTTAATTTGAGTAACATAACATGCATAAACGACGGACAACCGACAGTGTAAGTTACGTAGATCTGCTGTATTACGTTCGTACGGATATTTGATACGTTCGTGCGAACAGGGTGGTAAATGAACATGTACGTATTAGCGGACGTACGTTAAGCAGGCTGTACGTTAAGCGAGCGCTGACTGTATTCATTTTTAAGGTATACTCGATTGAAATGAACTGTACATATATTTATAGGTTTTATTACTTTTCAAATAAAATTTAATGTTATTGATTCATCGTAGGTATTCGCGGTTCGGTCTGGTGGTGTTATGGGTGTAGTGGTCAAGGGGCCCACAGAAAATGATCGTCCAATCAATTTTAGAATGGAAGACCACGGTCCAGTCTTATCGATTAAGTTTTCCCTAAACAAAAAAGTATTAGCAGTACAACGGACAACTTCATCAGTAGAATTCATGAATTTCAACGGTACTTCTATCGAAGCGGAGTATTCACAGAGTTGCAAGAAAAACTCAAGTGTTCTGGGTTTCGTCTGGTCGCAAAATAATGAAGTCGCTTTAGTTACTGATCACGGTATCGAATTATATTTAGTAATACCAGAAAAGAAAAGTTTGAAGCATCTTAAAACTACATCTGTAACAGTACAGTGGTTTGTGTGGTGTCCCCAAAATAAAATTGCCCTTCTCGCATCAGCTCATGGATCAAATTTACAACCTGTCGTATTCAAACACGGTTCAGTCAGTAAGCTACCTAAAGTTGAGAGTAAGTTCAATATTAATATATCGTGCCTAAAAACTTTCCTCATTAGAGACGACCATGCTTTTTGATAATTGTTGGTGACAGTGCACGTAATCTGTTACAAACTCATAATTTTGAATGACCATGTCCGTCTCTAATGAGGAAAGTTTTTAAAGGCACGTTATATACATATATGTAATAATTCTAAATATATATTATAGCGGAACCAGGTAGAATGGCTCTTGAAAGGGACGTTACTTTAGCTACATTGTATAAAACGCCATGTATACTAATAGTTCGACATCAAAGTGGACCACAAACAGCTGAAGTTCATATTCATACAATGAATGGTCCGGGACAAGCTCCCATCAAAACTCATGTGTTAAAATTAGGTTTATCTGGAAGATTTGCTATTAATATTGTTGATAATTTAGTAATAGTACATCATCAGGTAAATTTATAGGCCTACAGATAGGATAATATCTAATTTACTATTTTAAGGCATCAAGATGTTCGCAAATTTTTGATATACAATTACCTGGGGAAAATGACGGGGTTGTTAATTATCACACAAGCGCAGGCCCAGCGCGTTCTTTAAAACCAGCATGCTTGGCCTTACCCGGATTAGTCGAACCACAAACTCACATGTGTGAATTATGTATCCTTTAAAATACAATATTTTCTCGTCGTCTATAGCAGCGTTGATCAATCTGTGGTACGCGTACCCTTAGGGGCATGTGAAATGGTTTCAAAGGGGTACGCGAAAAAGTATGTTAAGATGGACATTGATAGATTGAACAAAAGAGAAAAGATAAAAAAACCGTCGTGACAACTGATATTTCCCATCCAAATGATATTTCATTATAAAAAATCTAAATAATTAAATTGAATTCGAAATCATTTTAATTTAGAAAGATATGAAAATTTTAAATTGAATTTGTTAGGTATATATTTGATCTGCAGGATCAGTACCTGTCGAGAGAGCTAGGTGCACTGCCCTTATTGCGGCCGGTGGTTTTAATATGGCCTTAGGATTATTGAAATATACCTATTATTGCGAAGTGGATAATAGGTATATTTCAATCATCCTTACACAAAGTGTATAGGCAATTCGGCATTGTTTTCTGTAATGGGATTCCCCGAACTGTCCTCTATTTGATCATCATAATATTGTTTTTAATTGGTTCCTAACTTGCTGTGAAAGTGAATAGTTTTATAATTATTGTGTTATTTTTTTTAACATGGATCAATGGTTAAAATTTGGTACTACTAAGAAAAGAAAAATTACTGAATTAGTAAATTATCCTATTTCGTCGAGTGCCAGTTCTTGAAAGGAGCAACTTTAAGAGAAGTTGCCGCATATTAGTGAAATGAAGCTTTCAGTTCCAGTTTTGCAAGCGGAAAAATTGAGGAAATATTGTGAAGGATATTTGTCATACGTATTTTCATTCATGATTATTGAGAACGTCCCTAGAACTGAATGTGTTGAGAAGTACTGTCTAGCGTTAATATGAAAACCTCAGATCTCAAAGACCAAAATCTGACTTTTTTAAACATTTCCTTGAAATTAAAAATAAGTACAGTACCTACAATCGTTGATTGAAGGAATATATAAATACGCGCAACACTATATGCTACAGCGTGGCTTATCCCAATGTACCTCCGCACATCTCTTGCCTACTAACTTAGCCGCTGTTTGCGATAGTTTTTGAAGCAATTGCGTTTATTTGAATAAGAACAATAATACGAGAGAGAAACGATATTTTACAATGCGACCTTAACAGCAATAAATACTTTGTATTATAATAGGCATTGCAAGTGTATACAAAAGAAAGGTAAGCCTGTGGTCTTATCTGCGAGCGACCTCTTTCCGCTCTTTATTTATAAAATAAATAAAATTGTATTCAAAAATACTTATAAATTATAATAAAAACAATCTTCCTTTCACATTTTCTTCCAGACATAGGACTAGCAAAGTTTACATATGATTAACTAATCTAAACTTTTGTTTGTTTGAAAGATGTTTCTCTGTTTTCTAATATTTGTTGCCTATAAAATCCAGAAGATCCTGATTTAATAATTCGGTTAGTAGATATTTTATTCCCATTTTCTTTAAATGTTCCCAAAATAAAAGAATTGATTGTAATGTCCACTAAAAGCCATGTATGCAATAGATATTATTTCGTCTGCTACTACCTTCAAAAACGTCAATATTATCGAAAATAGTACCGCTTTCTGCAAATACATCCGTAATGCGGGTAATACATCTGTAATACGGTTAATACACGTTTTTTCTCTTTCACTTTGCTTTCAATGAAATTTTCTTTATTAAATTATTATTTAAGCCTGTTCTTAAATTCAACACTTTTAACAAACTTTGAATTGTTCTTACAGATGGTAATGTGAATTTTAGATTACGTAACATAAATGTATAAGCTCAGGATGATTTATAATACAAAGAAAGGGCTAATTCTTTATTTTTCTGATTTTAGTCACTTTCCTCTTGTCTTATAAAATAGCTGCATATTTATAAAAGTTTTTAGCGGTTTACTTTTATATTCGTATATTAAATTGTGGAGTAAAGTGTAAAGTGAACACATTGTTGCATTCATCGACAAGCTCGGGCATCGAAGTCCCTTCCTACTGGTATGAAATACGTTTTGGATAATTCTGTAAAAGTGGTCAATTCCATCAAACACACGAATTCACGGCGATTCTCATTATGTCAAGAAATGGGCAGTATTCACAAAACCTTCCTCAATGCTGAGGCTCGATGGCTGGGGTAAAGTTCTTACACGTTTGTTTGAGTTTAGACATGAAGTTTTAAGCGTTCTTCGAGAACCACCTATTTTATTTAAATATGATGACTACGAGTGGTTTCAAAGCCTTGCGTACATGTTCAATATATTTCGAAAACCAGCTAAATTTATCCCTTCAGAACAGTGCAGTAACTATATTCCAAGTTACCGACAAAATAGTCTTTCGTTAAAAAAACTAGGATTTTGAAAGTGGTGTATTGAGAACAACCGACCTGAAGTTTTTGAAACACTGCACGATTTACCTCAAGGTTTCAATTAAATGTGCTTATATAAATATTGAATTTAATTAAATGTAAACCATTTTTGCATAACTGTATCTGTATATAGATGTTATTAATTATAGATAATGGGGATGGGGTTGGTCAACGTGGAGCAGTGATCGCAAGGGATATGCGAGAAAAAAATGTTGAGAAATGCTGGTCTATAGTACAAGACCGTATTGGTAGTTCTATTTAATATTGATGCTTGAAGTTTTTAGTCCTTTATTAATTAATTAACGGCGTGTCACTGAAGACTGCATATTCTTCATCTAAAAAACGGTACTTGGCAAATATTTTTCGACGAATCGTCATTTTATAAGTTCTAGAAGAAGGCATTTGTATTTTGCGAGGATGATATCTCGAAGAACAGTTAAAGATTGCTTAAAATTACACGGCTGGTTTCACAATGGTAACACTTTTGGCGGAATGGTTTTAAATATCGATGGTGTACTCTAAAACAGTCTGAAAACCCTAAATTAGATACATTAATATATAAAATTTGCGTATAATTTCAACATGTTTGAACTAATACGTGCTTAAATGTCAAGCTGATGGTGTTCATTGTTAGTAGAATTGTTAGATAACTATTGGGAAGGTAATAGATATTTGCGTGTGTATGCGCGACAAGATACGATGAATGACCTCAGAAATGGACAGGGCAAAAATGAAAATGACGGGCATTAATATTAACAGGGTAGGAGATGCAATACGGTCTGACAGATGAGTAAATATGAGGTTGATACTGAACTCCTGCTTTCTCAATCACACTTTCCTTCTGGCGAACAAACGGAAGTCATTTGATGCTAAGTCCAAACTGTAGGGAGGGTAGTTGAATAGCTTCCGTCCAAAATTCTTGAGCAATTTTGGTTGTGCTGATGCACGAGGGCTTATATTATTATGAAGATGGACAATTCCTGATGACAAAATGCCTCTCATTCTGTTCTGTCTTGCTCTCCATAGACGTGTAAGGGTCTAACATGTGTCACTGCAGTAATTGTGGTTCAGGTTCCGTAAACTCCACTAGCAAAATTCCTCTATAGTCCCAAAACAGCCATAAGCTTTCTGTTGGACAGGGTTTGTTTGAACTTCTTTTGTTTGTTAGGAAAGATCGTGTGCATCGATTGCTCTTTTGTCTCAGTGTTCACAAACTGAATCCACATTTCGGTTCTTTCCAAAAAAGAAGCTCTCCCTTATTGTAGTGCTGCTAAAACGTTAGCGTAGAACTCTCTGAAGTTTGTAAACGTCTGTGAGATATTTGGGAACTTACAGTGGACAAAATTTGTGGCAGCCGAATTAAAAATTTCATTAAGAGCTGTCTGAGAAATTTGAGGAAAATTAGCAGACAGCTCAGAAATTGTGTTCTCGAAACACGTTGACTTGATCGACAATGTCGTCTGTTGCTACAGACTTTCTTTTCTGGCCTCCTTCATGGACGTTAGTTCATCTTTTCCGAAGAATCCTATATCATTTTCACACTATATCATTTTCACACCACTTATCATGTTTATCCCATACGCAACACGCAATCTTTAATGAATTTCCGAGGCATGGTTGCCTTCAGCTTGGACAAAACGAATCTCAGAGCGAATCTCGCATTTGGCGGGAGCTTTGATTGTAGTAACAACGACAAACCACTGGCTACATCAAAATTACAACACATACTGCCCAACCCGATTAAGAAGTATTAGCAGATAGATTACTAAACAGTACTGCATCATCATGGCAATTGAATATCTATTACCAGCCTGATGGAACTAGAAAAAAATAGCTCTTGTACTAAATCTGCTTTCAAGAACGAACACTGTATAAGATAGTGTATGGGTGCACAAGGGGAATACATTGAAGACGACATTAGCCTCTAATGTATAAATCCACATATATTTCATTAAAGGTGCATTCTAAGGCGTGTCGAATTTTAATAAGGGTGGGGGAACATACATATTGCATTAGAAATTTCAAGAGCAACTGCTTATATGCGGCAAAGCAAACATGCATATAATATTTTAATATGTTTAGCAATATTTATTCGAATGCATAAAAATATGGCAATATTGTCCACCAACAAATTTAGCATTGTAAACAAGCCGAATATAAACACGCAATGAATTGCTTTAAAGTAGAGGTTAGTAAAAACAATGTATAGAGTTTTTCATTACAAGAAGTAAGAAAATACATTGATCAAAGACATTTGGTGACACAATACTACATAAGGTCATCTGGCCTATGCAGATGACCTTAAGATTTATCGCACCATATTAAACGAACTAGACATTACTTTTCTGCAGAACGCATTGAACGTTGTAGTTGAATGGTGCATGAGAAACAAGTTCAGTCTTAATATTGGCAAATGCAGTTCTGTATCTTACACGAGGAAACATAATGCCTTGACGGCTACTTATTTCATCCATGGGGAACCTGTTACGTGTTCCAATAGTGTTTTGGATTTGGGTATCACGTTTGATAACCAGTTGAACTTTTCGCAGCATCTAATTAACGTTACCTCATCAGTTGTCGAGGAGTCACTTGGCTTTATTATACGTGTCACCAGGGATTGTGATGACACTAGAATATTAACACCTTTGCATTACGCATATGTGCGCTCTAAGCTTGAATATGGATCGGTTGTGTGGTATCCTTATTATACAATCCAACATCAGATGGTTGAGAAAGTGCAGAAAGAAGATTTTTAAAGTTTATGTCTTTCAAATTGGATGGAGCTTTTCACGAGTGTAATATTGACTACAATCTTCTCTTGCACCCACACAACATGGAATCGTTGAGTGTGCGTAGACAGCAAATGCTTCATTTTTAAGGAAAATTATCAGCAACGAGATTGATTCGCCCTGTTTGCTTTCTCGAGTTAGTTTTCATGTGCCGCGTCTTTCGTCAAGAAACGTTCCCACATTCTCCTAGTGCCTAGTGCCTGCCTAGTGCTATAACTAATATCATGATGAAAGCGCCCCTTACGCATGCTTTAGTGAATGTCGATAAACTATATGATGACATATTCTTTTTAACAAGTAATTTGTGAAATACTTGCCTATTATATGAAGTGTTTTTGTTTTCTATTTATAAGCACACAGAATCTACTTTTTTTGCTTCATGTTAGTGTTACACATAGCGTATAGAAGTTTAATTCACTTAATTAAACATATATTCGTTTTTTTTTTAAATATCTCATATTAATTATATTTAAACTCAAGACATTTTTCTTCATTTGTACAAACTTTCATTTTCGTTACAAAGAGAAAGTATTTCTATTTCTTTTGTCACCTTCTTATCTTGACCGACGACCCTTTTCTACCTGAACCGTCAACCGATAACCGAAATGTAGAATTTAGAATGTCGAAATTCGTCTAGAACATTCCATTTTAAATTGGTTAAATTTAATATTATTTACATCTTCTTTTATGTGTCGTGTTTGATATCGTTAGGAAGCTTATATCACAAGGGTTATTTTAAGAATATTTATGACATTGACAGGCGACGTCTTCAGGCCGCGCTTTTAATTCACTATTATTCGAGATATCGACCCCCTCTCCGATACATCATAAAACCAAGCGTTTCTAGACATTTTCTATCGACGAAAACTAAGAGTTCCTTCTTCGCTTTCGAACCTTTCGTGAATACACACAGAACTCCTCGTGTACTGTCCAAGTCACGACGCTATCACACCGACCAGGTGTTCTTTCGCTTCTAAGGTAATTAATTGTATTGTTCTATACATTACTCTTTTAAGTGAATCCAAATTAATGTAAACTAATTAATTTCTTATTCCTCCGGAAAAACATCGCCCTACATATACTTGTTCGAGTATATCTTCAGACCACGTGGACGCCATCGCCAACTTTAAGGTAACTGTATTGTCCTATACAGAGATTATTTTTTTTATTCCTCGTAATTAATTAACCCTTAATTTACTACTCCATTTAACGTTCGTTTCAGAGTATTTTTATGTGTTAATTTTAGTTACGTAATTGCCGCTCCTCGTGTACATATTACTTTGTTTTAATTGCTTTAAATATATCGAGTTTCAATTTGTTATGTAAATATAAATACAAAATTTAAGGACGCCGCTGTGTTTTATTTTATGTATTAAGTTGTTGTATATTTATTTTAATTAACCAATACCACGCACGTCCTGGACCTTTGAAGGAACTTCACCAACACACCAAATTATCTTAATTATTGCAAAATAACTAAAATATAATTTTATTATTTATCTTAGAATAATTTCATTATTAGTATACCTAGCCAGCCCCTTGTATTTGTAATATTAGCAATATGTATCACTTTTAATTTCAATTTAGTTGCCCTGTAATTGCATAAATCTGTTGCGTACAAATATATTATTATTACTATTATTATTATAATTATGAACTGGGTAGCTCAATACCGAAGAAAACGATGTAGGCCAAAAAGAAAATTAAAACAAGACGTTATGAAAGTCATGGGTGTAAAATATTTCAAATATTACCAATGTAGTGATAGAGAGGACTGAAAAATAGGCTTCGGATAATGCTTTGAACGTTTTAAAACTGAAATATGGGTATTGCTAAAAAAATAACATAAAAATAAATGGAGGTTAATGGAAGGTCAACTCCATACCAAAACACTACTAAGGGAGCTAGACAGAAAGTTTTCAGCCAACCTAATTCGTAGTAACAAAAAAGAAATTAAAATCATTACCGGGTTAATAACCGGACATTGTCCTTTAAGGAAGCATCTGTACAGTATGGGCTTGGTTAGCGAGCCCTGGTGTAGGAGATGTGAAAAACAGGAGGAAACTAGCCTTCATGTAATATGCATGTGTGAGGAATAGAAGGAACTCAGATAGAAATATGTCGGGAGAGATCTAATGAATCCTTCGAGTGTACTCAAACTTCCCCTGAGGAGGATAGTGGCTTTTATCGAGGACACAAGACTAACAGAGTGGAACTGAGAGATCTATTGGGGATAGTACAAAGAGCAGTATGCTCAAGTGCCGGACGTTCTGGCGTCCAACCCAAAACAGAAGAAAAAGAAAAAGATGGGTATTGCTATATTGAGTCTTATTATAAAAGTTTAATTGCACCACTACTTTTATTCGTTCTTAAATTTTCTAAACACAACCTTTTAGAGGAACATACATGTTTGATTTACTAATTAGAATTGACTTAACCCCCTTTTCCTTTTATATATCTGAAATAATGCATTAGTCTATGTATGCCAGAAAAAAAATGACTAGATTTATTGCTAACAATGCTCTTTACTTTGAAGTTAATTTGATTTAAACACAGCTGTAATTACTTTTGATAATGACTATTAAAAAGGATTAAAATACCCCTTAACATTTAATAGATTCTCCAAATTGGGTGGTATTTCAACCAAACATAGTAATTGATGCCAAACTGGGTTGCCTTTGGTATATTAAACTGTGTTTACCAGAGCTTTGTAGACAAATTACGGACTTGACTGTATGTACTCAATTGGCTTTAAATCGTACAGGAGCTAAAGATGTGTTACTGTCGGTAAGTGTCTCTATTTTACAAATAGAAATTACTAAGTAAATAATGATTACAGCTTTTATTACAAAATATGAAATTGGAGAAACCACCTCTCAGAAAACTTCAAGAATCATTTAACTACATAAATGCTGTCTATAGAAATTCAATAAATGAAGAATTGCAAATGCAAATAGCTTCTCCCGCAGATGCTCCATTACCTTCAAAATCGTATTCTATTCCAGCTGTTCTAATAGATCAGAATAACATGTTCCATAACGTTTTTCAGAAATTAGACTCGGAAGAAGAACTTAAAAAGTTGGAATGGGTCCTCGTGGCGTATTTGACATCATTATCTGAACATGGTATTGCCGCACAACATAATTTAAATGAATTACTAGTTACTACATTGGTAATAACTTTATATAGTAATGGCATATGTACTAACTGATATACAATGTTGATAGGTGCGAAGGAATAGATTTTCAGCATTACAACAAATGTTACAATATGGTGTAGTGTCGGATTCGAAACCCTTAGCTTGCTTGCTGTTAGCTTTGAGTAACATGCATCAATCGGCTACTCAATTAGCTTTGGATATGTTATCGAGATTAGGTAAGTACGTTTAAGAAATTAATAACTTTAAAATTACACTGTTAAACACACATTTTGTGACCTAGAAATTTTTAGGTGCTTCTGATGTATTTCGGCAAATCAAAAACTAATTTAAAAACAGAAATTAACTAGCACCCACGAATTTTTAGTAATAACCATTTATATTTTGTACTGTGACATTAGACACATTCATTCTTGACTTACATGCAAGAAGTACCCTCCCAAATCAAATATTGTGCATTAGCGGGCATTTACTGGCATATGAAATTGCATTTCCTAGGTCGTACCGTGAAAGATTGTTACTAACGTGTTTGTGTTCTACATACTTGATTTATGTTTATTGCTGTACTATGATTGACTGTAAATTAACCAATTTACCACCAGCTTTACGTCCCGTCGAACATGTGAATAACTTTCTATCATCCCAAAACCACCAGAATTTTGGGAGTTTGGACGAAGAAGAACCTGAGCTTTATAGACAAAAGAGTTGGTGATCATGTGACTGAATTACTTAGTACCTATAGTGAAATGGGATGCAACTTGGCTTTAAAAATACGCTTTCTAGATGCTCATTTCGAAAAATGAGAAATTTGGAAAATCTGGGTGTTGTAAGCGACGAACACCAGAATTTTCTCAAAAAGGATTTAAATTAAGCCAGACGTTTTTCATTCTATGGCCACTGTTGACCAAGATAATTTTTGATATCTCGGTATAAGAAATATACGATCTAAAAGTGCTTAACAAACACATTTGCGTATACATATCCAGCAATCTACGAGGGCGATTGGTAAAGTAAGTTCCGTTTCCGCTTAATGAACAGAGGAGTGAGGGTATCGGCGCGATCGCAGCGCTGCAGTGTAGTTTGGTTCATTGTGAGTCTGGCAATGCTAGTGAAAGAATCGTCCGGACATTCTTTCGTGGTATTTTGATCGTTTAAAATGGCAGAATTGCGTGCTGTCTTCCGATTTCTGTGTGCAAAGAATATGAAGACTACTGAGATTCATCGTGAACTTTGTTCTGTTTATGGTGAAAATGTCATCGAGCAACAGTATGGTTAGAAGATGGTCCCGAATCTTTCGAGAAGGACGAACTAATGTCCATGATGAAGAATGGAGTGTTGTCAACTGTTGTGACACGAACTTGGATAATGTCGAAGAAAAAATTCGTGAAAATGAACGATTCACAATCACAGAATTGAGTACGTTTAAAGTGCCGTCAAACTTTTTCTGCGAGAAAAGTCATGATCACTGTCTTTTGGGACAAGAAAGACGTCCATGTAGGCTTTATGGAACTAGGGACCACAATAAATACTGAAGTCTACTGTGAAACTAGAAGAGCTATTCAGAACAAGCAACGTGGATTATTAAGTCCGGGCATTGTTTTTCTTCATGATGACGCTCACCCGCATACCACTGCTCGCACGGTAGATATATTGGATAGTTGGGAAGTGTTTGAGCATCTTCCCTACAGCCTTGATTTGGCTCCTAGCGATTACCGTCTCTTACTTTACATGAAGAAATGGGTTGGAGACAGTGTTACACGAAGAGGGCATTAAAAAGTTGTTTCATCGCTATGGCAAATGTCTCAATCTAAATGACAGCTATGTAGAAATATAGCTAAACATAGTAGCTTTAAGTTGTATATAATAAAAACCTCTTCATGTATTGGTGTTTTTTTTTAATAACCAAACGGAACTTACTTTACGAATCGCCCTCGTATTTATCCAATTGATAATTCTGTCAATAGCAGTATTCGCAATGTGTAGTGAGTTTAAAATGTGAAATTTGCAATACCTGTGTGTAATACTGTAATTATCATAAGAATTTGTTATTTGAGTATTTTCGAGGACATACTATGGGTCAAAAAGAACATAGATTTTCTGCTATCTCCAAATAAACGTTTATTGACCTTGTGTACTACGCATATCTACTATGTTCTTAACGTAAATGGAGTATAGTTACACTAAACTCTTGAACATTATTTTTCTTACAAACAAAATTCGATATATGTATTTAAAGTGAAGTGGTCAATAGACACAACCTAACTATTGATTTGAGTCATGTATACAGTATGACTGAAGTTTCATTTTGTTTTTTTTTGGGGATATATTCTAAAAAATATAACAAATAAAACAGTAAAAATTTTTTCTAATAAAAGTTGTCTAGAAACGCCAAAAAATTTTTTTTTTATTTTTAATTTTTTTTTGGCGTTTCTAGACAACTTTTATTAGAAAAAATTTTTACTATTTTGTTATATTTTTTAGAATATATCCCCCCAAAAAAACAAAATGAAACTTCAGTCATACTATATAGGTGCTTGGAATATAATTTTTATCTATTGCATAATACAAAATTTCTTAACTTTGTCATGTTTCTTATTTTAATATTATTTAAAGTACGCATTTTTAAAATATTATCTTCTCAACAGTCGCTACTGAAGAAATACAAGAGATACTTCTAAGCCAAGGCCAGTTATTAGCAGCTTTAAATATGTCCCAAGATAACTCAAATCCCAGAAAATTCCTTGAGGCTGCTGAAGAATCTAAAGATCCTGCTTTATTCCACAGTACTTTATATTATTTTAAAAATAATCCTCAATTTTCAATTGCGTTTTTGAAAGGTATGTAAACAATTTATTTATTGTTATAATTCAATTTACAAACTAAATTCAATTTACTCATAAGTTACAAATTAATGATTTTTTCTTAAATTCGCCATATTTTTCAAATTATAGTGAAGGTATTGGTCCATATTACATAATTAAAATATATATATATTTTTTTTCATTTAGATGAAAGGTTGGATCATTATGTTCAGCACTACAAAACATTGCACCCTCAATCAGGAAGTTGAGGCGAAATATTTAATTTTAGATTAAATGTGATATGTAATTAGTAAAAATAAATGCCTTCATATATACTGAAAATATATTACTTGCCTTTCGAAATTAGATTAACATTTTTCTTAGTACAGAAATTTAAAACAATGACAGTTCAAAAAACATTTACATGTAGGCGTTCTTATGGATAAAATCCAAAGGTGTCACATCGCAAGGTCCTGATGGCCAATTGACAGGACCATTTCAATAAATGATTGAATCATTAAATTTGAATCGCAATAAATTGATTGATTCTGCTGCTGTATGACACATAGCGCTGACTTATTAGAACTAAAACCCGTCCATAGTCCATATCAATGTAACGCATGTTTGGAAACAAATATTCGTTGATCATTGCTCTGTACGTGCTCTCCGGCCACATTTTGAAAGAAAAAAAGCTCCGATGATCCCACCAGCACGTAATCCACACCAATATATATGTTGATGAAGTGGGCTCTGTAGATATTCGTGTGGGTTATTTTCACTCCAAATTCGATAATTTTGTTTATTGACATACCCATTTAAGTAAAAATGAGCTTCGTCAGAAAACACAATTTTTCGAAAAAAATGCTGATCAGTTTCCAATATTTGGAGCCCAATCCACGAACTCACGGCGCAAACGATGATAATTTGGTTTCAGTTCTTGGCCTAATTGGATCTTATACGGGTGTAAATCGAAATCTTTGCGTAAACTTCGCCAAGTTGTGGTGACAGATAGACCCAACGCGAACATTCTGCTCACGGTAGCAATATTGGCTTCACTTCTGGCATTTCTTTCTCACTGGCACTGACACATCAATAAGAGATAAATTACGTTCGAATCTTTGTGTAATTCGACCAATAGCACGTGCACTTGGTCAATTATGAACACCGTACAATTCACGAAGTGCTCTATAAGTTTCATGAATTGACGTAATAAATTTGAACGATTTGTAAACGTTGTTGACCTGTGTACGATGCATGATGATTTATCAAACTTTTCTGAAAATAAATGTAAAAAAAACCGCTTTCAGAAAGAATAACAAAAATGGTCAATATGACAGTTCAAAGATAGGACGCCACTATTGAAAAACTCGTTACATGAACAGCTATCATAGTGTCAAGTTCTTTATAAACGTATTTAGGAATACGCGTAGGTGTAATTCGAACGGAAAGTTTCATTTTAGTAAAGCTAATGCAGTGACGTTGCTGCTTGCTGATAAAAACCAAAGGTTTTAGATACTTACCTCTTTCTCGCTTCGAATGCAAATTAGTTTGAAAGGCATCCACAGCGGCGTCATTAATGGCCTCGTTCAATTTATATAAAAGGAGAAGAATACATCAACAGCTTCACTTTGTGTAATTGTCGTTGTAGGTAAGAACACTAAAAATACAATGTCGTTTGTTCAATTTAATCAAAATATACCTAACGAGCCACAGCAAAATTCAGAACATCCGGTAAGCGAAGCCAGTACAACTGGAATTTTTCACTTAGACCCGGACGGGTATTACGACGAGTCAGACGGTTTCTGTCGGTTGAATGTAAGTAGTTTTGAAACTGTAAAACATAGTTTATTGAAATTTCAGCAATTGTCTCCAATTGCTAGTCCAAATCTTGGTAGATATAGTTTCGATGGAAAATTATTGGAAACGTTTCCCAGTTGGGCGTTCAAGCCATTGTATGATGTTTCAAGTCATTATAATTACGAATTTAACTGTACGCAATTTATTTTAATAACGTTTCTTTAATAACAATGAAGTAAAAAACTTTGAGCCGTTTTATTTATTTAAAAAATAATAAAAAATTAGTTTCTTTATTTTGAACAATTCTAGAAAGTCTAAAATTTTAGAATGTTTAAATAAATCAAATATGTTTATTATTACATACATGAAGAAATTATAGATAAATATTATTTAGACGCGTAGTAATTAAATCGCAGATTGTGGGTAATTCTATAAAAGTTTATTAAAAACCCTTACCAAAATGCTTTTAAATCCTGGATACGTATTCATACAACTTAGTTATCATCCTCAGCAGTAGAATTAATATTAAGCTTGAATTACATTACACTTTTTTCGTCTAGAAACTTGGACAAGTTTTCAAACTAGATGTACTTGTCGAAACTTTGATAGTGTAATTCAGAAGAAATGCATCAAAGTTTCTAAACTACAAAACTAGATCCGATCCCACTTTTCATCCAAGTTTCATACTAGACTTGCGCATTAAACACCATTTCGTTTGTACCAACTGTTCATTTCATTAAACAAAAATCATATTATAATTACAGGTTACGAAGTGTTTGTTTTGTTCTGGATATTAATAGAAATTGTGTAAGAATGTACAGTAACAAAATTTGGGACACCGATATAACGGTTTTCGAATTAATTTTTTTAATATTGTTGTATCTATAAGAGCTAATAAATAATCACAACCCTTCAAACGTCAAATATATAAAAATAAACAAATATCAATTTTTGTTTTATGTTGGTAACGCACTCAAAGTTTGGTGCCCTCTATTCAACGTAGCGTAAATTAAAACTTGTATGAAAACTTGTACAAGAACTTGTCCAAGTTTCTAGTACGAAAAAAAGTGTAATGTAACTCACGCTTTACACTTGGAGCAAGCAACGATTATACTTTACACAAGCAAAGCACGTCACTATACGAAGGGCACAGAAAATTTCTGAAATCTAGTAGTTTAAGCGGTGCTCGTATTTTTCAACTGTTATATTCGTAAAATTTGACATTTCTAACGAATAATTCAATTGACGGTTCGTATTTAAGTGAACTAGTTTTGTTTACATAGCGTTTAAAAGAAGGTAGTTTTGTGTAAAGGTGAAACTTTCGTATGAAAATTTTCGAGTCATGGTTTCAAATAAGTTTAACGCCAAAACAATGCAGTGATCGACATTATTTGACTTTTGGCGGTGAAACGCTATTCAAGAGTAGTGCTTCCAGTTGGTTTGCCGAATTTCAGCGTATACGCACGGTCATTCATCGATATCTGTTGTTGCCACTAACGTTGATGCTGTGCGTAAAATTATTGTTATTATTATTATTAAATACACAGCGTGAAATTAAAGCATCCTTGAGCATTGGCATGTAAGCGATACACATGATTTTGCACGAACATTTTAACGTGCAGAAGCTTACGCAGTGTTACTAAGCAAATTATCGTTTTTCTTCGGTTTTACTGGTCATGTTATTAATGAATTATAAATTTAGAGAATCCAAGATTCATAAACTCTTATCGATACACCACGTTTTTATGTAAGAAATCATTGATTAAATAAGGAGATATAATTGAAAATGGCGAATTAGTCTTCATCATGACAACGCCAGCAGTAAAAAGGTTGAATTCATTGCCCATATTCACCTGATTTATCACCTTGTGATTTATATTTCTTCTTAAACATTGAAAATAAAATACGCTGTGGGCAATTTTTATCTCCTGAAGAAGCTATACATTTCGAATACTGGTTTTTGAAGTATCAGCTTCAGAGTGGAAAAAAATGCTTAGTAGGTTGGTTCGAACGTATACAAAAATATATATTATCAAAGGCAAAGACCTTGAATAAACAGTAAAGTGATTTACAAAGTTTTGTATGGTTTTTACATCATTTCCAGACATATCCGCAGCAGTTCTCATATCACTGTGTATTAATAAAATGGTGATAGAGTGTAATATTATTTCCGCTGCTGAATACGACAATTTAGTTATTGAAATACATATTTAGGATTATAAAACTACATTGCGGTAAGAATTTTTAATTAACTTTTATTGTATAGTAATTAATGCAAAATACAGTATTAAAAATGTATTTTATTTTCTTTACAAACACTAAAATTATAAATACTGTAATATATTTATTATAATGACATATATCTATTTTGTATAATATACATATAATTTATATAAATAATAAAAATATCACAAAGTGCTAGTTGTTTTTTGTATTTCCTCTTCCATATATGTATTTTCAAATACATATCCCCTTTTGACTATGACAGTTTTGTATGTATATTTTATATATGTACAGTTATGTTAAAATTAATATATACAACATTAACACAAAAATGCATTGTTTATTTTAAAGATGTATCATAATTACTGTATTCTAACAAAACTACTAAAGTTATCGAAAAAATGAAAAATGCCAATATAACTATTAGACATATAAATTAGAGCTTTAGATAGAAATATTTAAAATTTTAATATTCGAAAACAACATAATTTTCAGTAAAAAAAAAATTTGATATCCAAATCAATCTGACCATCACATGTTTCTGTTTATAAAATTAAAAAGAAAATCCAAGATATATTCCTAATAACGTTATGGGTTCATCTCTATGATTATAAAATTATGTCCACAAAAATCTAATACAACCAAAAAATTCAAATTTGCAAATTTTATTTGGTGTAATTGTACTTTTCAAATACAAGTTTAATAAAAAACCTGAAATATTGTACCTTAATAATAATAATAAACTTTATTGTTTAATAAATAAATTGTATAAATTACTCATTATATGAAATAACGAGCAATCAAGATAATTTGTAATCGAGTCATCCATGAATCCAAAATTGTATGTCATTACTTAAACTGCACTTACATTAGAAATGTCAGTCGAATATATGAGCTTCAAAAAGAATTACATCTAGTTGTCCATTAATTTCTCCTATAAATTATGATGTTCTGCATTCTTGAAATGCAGATATAGATTAAATGGTATGAAGGTTATTTACCGGTCACTGTCAAAATTTATAATCGAGAGATGTGGTGATGAAATTAATAACAAGTACAATTAGATTATTATTTAATAAGAAAACTTTAAAGATGGGATATTAATCAAACAACCAAGGTAAATAACTAATATGTAGAAATTTTTATTATAATTGTTCAAAATTGTCACCATTCTGTTCAATGCATAATGCAATACGAGGTTTCATGTTGTCAAAAATATTCTGCAATACATTTGGTGTTTTCATTACATTTAATTGTAATTGTATTCATTAAGTCATTTTGCCTTTTAACACAGATCCTGTAGCCCGAAACTTCTCCACGACTAGATGAATGTGATGATGTAAAGCGGTATTATTCCACAACTTTATTAGGTAACTGTCGCTTACATTCCACATAGGAATATTTCCATTCTCCGTTAAAAAAATGTGCACTTCGGATATATGCTTCAACAATAAAAATATTTTCTTGCAATGTGTACATTATTTAGTAGTATTGTTTATTAAGTAAAAAAATATTTCTAAGAAAAAAATTATATTGTTAGTCACAAAATGACAAATGTCAAAATGACATTAGATAAATAGTTAATTATAAATAAAAGGTAAGTGGCTTATAATAATTTGCAAGTACTAGTTACTCAGTGCCTACTGGGATGAAGTTCTTTTTGAAACACGTTGTATAACTATGCAACGATTACAATCGGAAAAGACATACAGACTCAAATTCATGAATGAATCGATTACAAATTTATCTTGATGTCTCTTTACAATAATATATACACACACAACATAATCGCAATAAAACAATATATAGAATTACGTAAGTGTCACCGCTCAAGAATGAACAGAAATTCCTCAACAGAATAAACGCAGCCTTTAATCCATCCGGTAATTGAACAGGCCTATTGAGACCGGACATCACTTTGTTATATTTAATTGATTATATGGTTGTCGAAAATCGCTTTTATATTGAGTATTGTGACAATTATATTTGAGTTTTTGAGAATTTTTTTTTAATTTATAAAATATAAAAGCAATTATAAAATATACACACTGGGCAGAGGCAAGATATTAAATTGTACAGCAACGGCAACAGTAGTAGCAGTCTTGCAGATGTTCCTTGCAACAGTAGCCGAAACATCGGGCGAGAAGGAAGTAGTTTATAGAACGCAATTTCAGCCCGGAATCCTAGAAGCAATTATGTAGCTAGTATTGCAATTGAAACGTATAAAGATACAGACGCAAGAAAGACGTACTTGGGATCAAATTTCTTTATTAGACTGCTATTGCCCAACTGCCCATACTCTTGCGACGTTCCGTCAATAAACATCTTTTCTTGGCGTTAAAAAATTTACACAATAGAGTTTCACAATAAAGAATTCAAAGCAAAAGTTAGCACAAACCTCTAAGTACAAAACGGAATTTACAAACTGGTATCACGTTAGGAAAAGATAATAAGTAGGGCTCGGAAGCTAGGGGTACATGTAAATACCAGGAACGGAGCCAGGACATCATGAATCCCGGTTTAAAATTTTTCACAGGCGAATAAAAATACGTATAGAACAGGCGCGGCTCGTGATGACGTATTTGGGAGTGCAAGTACAATTATACGAGTGCCTCGTGTGTTTTCGGTGTTTACTAAGAAAACGTTACAGTTAGTACACGAGAATACACGAAGCACTCGCATCGTTGTACTTGCACCCCCAAATACGTCATCACGAACCGCGCCTGGTATAGAGAAACAAGTACTTAGGAAGTAAGAGTAAATACATCTATTGGGGAAAACCCTGCAGTCAGGATGTGTGATAAAACACATCACACATCCCGACTGTTTACCGTTTATATCCAGAGTTCAATGATAGTAAATCACCAATAATTGTTCCATATGCTCATGTGTTAATGATTGTCACCGTAAACCCATTTACACATTGAAAACGACCGTTCAACATCTAGCGATGAAGTATGGGTATATTTAATGTACATAAAGTTTTTTAGTGACGACACATTTATCCCCAATTCGGAAATATCTATTTCTTTACCATAAAACAAATCAACAATTCGGCGTACAGTACGAAATCCTGGATTCTCATTTAGAACTCCTTGAAATTTTCTTTTTACATATCACCAGCAGCTCCATGTAAATGGGAAAGGAATTGACGAAGATCATATAAAATATTCATGGCGTCAGTTATAGAATATTTTGGGTTGGTTGGTGTAACCTGTAGACGGCGGTGGTTACAGGTATTCTGGAATAATGTCCATGAAAATTGGCTAAATCTATTTGAATAGTGGGGGTCCATAAATACTTGTTGAGCGTGTAAAATAAAAACAGCACCATTCGGATCCAGTAGCTATATCATACTTTTAACGTCAAAATGCATGCGATAATAGGTTGCTACTTCTATTCACGTGCCTTAGCGCATTATTAATGGTTCTGGTGATAGTGGCACATGTGGCAGTTTTTTACGAAATAAATTCTTGCGTGCAGGTGCCTTCACAAAAAGTTTCTAGACAGAGGCTGCATTCGGGTAGCATTTTCTGACTTCCTCTGATACTCGGTTAAGAGCATGTGCGAAACATGTGATATGCGTAATACAACTGTATGTTTGTTGTAAGACCGATCAACTGTTACAAATTATAACACTTTTTCTTTATTTATATTGTGCTTTTCATTCCACAGCGACTTCAAGCACGAAGTTACGTTACGTTACGTGATATAAATTCTGCATTAGTTGTTTCCATTCTCTACTTTTCTCTCTCTTTACTTTTATTTCTGTGTCGTTCTCAATCACATATTTACGCAATAGACCTTAAGTAACGAATCAAACTAAATAGATCAGCCCGCTACAAATTCATTTAAGTTCCCTCCTGGAATGTACCCCTGACTGCCGATACCTAGTGATAAGATTGTGAAGCTGATTATGTTCATGAATAAATTTATTTCTTAAAATTGTTGCCTTATTTTAATTTTCCATATACAAAAGCGCGAAAACATTTTTAATCATCTGATGAATGATAATGAACATTAATACTAAATATACAATAAGATCAGTCAAAATGATATTGAAATGAATTAAAATAAGAACAACTTTTTATATAACAAGCAAGTTTTTAATTAATTTTTTAATTAAAATTAATTCATATTTTGTTAACAAATACTTTGTTTTTTAACAATTGTGTTTTTCGAAGACACATAAGTTTAAAATGAATTTATAATAAATAATGTAACCCAAATATGCAAAACGCATATTTTGCATATTATATGCATTTTTTTAAATATTTGCATATATCCTTAATAAATAGCATATTATGCGTAATTGATAGAATTTTGAATGATGAACATCTTTAAGAGTTCAAGATAAACAATTTTATAAATCTTCCATTATGAATTAATTTATTTTATTGTTTGCAGTTCTCAAGAAAAAAAATTTTATGAGGTACAAGAGTATGGGTATTCCCAGTCTTAAATTCCGAGAATTCAAAATAGGTCGGTTTAAACCGTTAACAGCGGTTTTATTGTACCTATATTTACATAAGTAGGTAAATAATAAATCGATTTCTAAATTTTATTTCTGATGGTGCTTTTAAAGAGATAACATCGATTTGTATTTTGTAGTGTTGTGGTATTTTATTTATTTTTATTAGTAAAATGCTCAAAGTTTAAGTAAGTTTAGTAGAGCGTTAATGTGGGTTAAGTCATACAAAGAACTGCGTATAGATATGGGAAAAGTCTACCATTCTGCGTGCGTTAATATTGTAAGTATAATTTTTGAATATTCAATATAGAGGGTGGTGCGAAATTGGTCGACATCTGTTATTTTTTAAGATACAAAAAAAAGTTAAAAGCAAGTTACATCTTTTTGAGGGACATACACAATGAAAATACAGAGAAATGTACAAGCTGTTTCAGTTTTGCTGTTTAAAACTAAAACAAAACCAAGTTTTGTTTCTA
The DNA here is from genome assembly GCA_935421215.2 of Melolontha melolontha. NCBI lineage: Eukaryota > Metazoa > Arthropoda > Insecta > Coleoptera > Scarabaeidae > Melolontha > Melolontha melolontha. Next base: position 181,120,046 of record OW285235.1, read on the forward strand.
AAACAATAACACAAATGGAAGAATCTAATTTGCCATTAATCCGAAGTGTAGCACTAGTAAAACGATCTGAGGCAGCTTTTGAAAATGCCGCAGCAAAATGTGAGACAAATTTTTTTAATTGAGAACTTTTAGTGGTTTACTGTTTTTACAACTAACGACAACCTAAATGCATATTTAGGTTTAGTTCAGTATGTAGAAAAATTAAAATGTCTGTTTATTTTTAAGTGAATCAATAAGTTTATGTATTATAAGAATTTTTATATGCATATTTTCAACATTTTTGTGCATATTTGACTAAATGATTTGCATATTTTTTTCCACTTGCATATTTGGGTTTCCCTAATAATAAATTAACGAAACATTAACTCTTAAGAAAATATAAAACAACATTTTGTCTTTGTTATTCATACTTAGTAGTTTTGTTAATTTTTTAATTGCGATAAATCTTTATATTATTCTATTTAATTAAAATTTATGCAGATCTGGTAGAATGATACAAATTGTGAGAGTAAACGCATTAATAAAATTTTATAGATAAATAGCTTAAAGACACAAGTAAAAATAAATAGGAAAAGAGCAAATACAATAGACTAGAAATTTTCTTTGAGGTTAAAAATGACCTTCGAGGTCTGGTCTTGTGCGATTAGACGAGAAATGATTTATTGGTGAATGAATTTTTTTTCTACGCTTTAACAGTCCCATTCGCGTGGCTGGAGCCCTGCAGAATGGACAGGAACTGAATTTTTCCGTTGCGTCGAAACATCCGTTGTGAAAGCAATGGCCGCAACCCCAAAGCGATACATTTTTTGTCTCATCATTTGAAAAGGCATTTAGAAGCGGTTGTTGGCATAAATTGCATATGGGTGAAGTTATCGACAGAGCTTTGCCACTGTTAAATAACGATTTCGCCAAACCTGTAATAACAAATAATTGTTATATTTTACGGATCACTACATCAAAAATGTTAAACTGTTAAACCTTCTATTGAATTTTGTGACCATATTAGTAACATTTCCTTCGATAAATTGTCTTCTTAGAGCTTTAAGTAATGTGTACATACAAAAGGTCAGAATTTCATAAAACTCTAAATCGGCGTTTAAATTTATGTCCTGTGAATTGCATAATTTAAAATACAGCGAACCCCAGCTATACGCGTCCCCTATATTTGCGAATTCGCTTATTCGCGATTCTATTTTTACTGCCATTTCTCGTTATCTGCGGTTCAATATGGGTAGTTCCCCTAAAGTTTCGGTATTTCCCTTGTTCATTTACTTTTTCAAAAGTTCACAAACCGTATTTGGCTCTTATACACAATATGCATGTATGTAAATCTATTTGTGTCGATTACATACATGCATATCTACAGTTTATATGTAACGTGTGTTCATTGGAAAAGTCAATCTAGGTTACTTTGAAATTTTGATAGAATAAGACGCATATACCGGGTGTATTATGAAAAACCTTTGGGGCTGTAGCTTCCTTATATTTTATCTGATTTTAATGAATGATATGTCAAACTAAATCGTTTTTAAAGCACTGTAACCTGCTTTTTAAAAAAAAAACTTTTTGACATTTCGTCTTTGACAGACAGTAGTAAATTCTTTTTTTTAAATTGTACTACATATTTTTTTTACTTATTCTAATAAACATTTATTTCCTGAAGACACCTCCATTAAATTGAGTGACAAATTTTTTATTATTAAAAAAAATCTACGAAATTTACAGAAATCAAGCTATCATATATTTTAATGAATCAAATGTTCGAAATTGGCCCCATTTTGTTCCAGACACATTTGACACCTTCTATTAACTCCAACTGCTGCGTTTAATATAAGATTTGGTGGTATTTCATGACATACTTGTACTATCCTTCTTACTAAATCATCTCTGGTATCAGGTGGAGTCAAATAGACATGATCTTGAATGTAAGACCACAGAAAGAAATCCAGTGGATTCAGATCTGGTGATCTAGCAGGCCATCGAATAGGTCCGTAAGTGCCCATCCATCTGACGCCAAAATAATTATTTAGAAAATCAGTATTCATTCGTGCATTATGGGGTGTGTCACCGTCCTGTTGGAACACCACCCTGTTTAACTCAGCAAGTGGCAACTCATCTAAATAATCGCCTAATTCATTGCGTAACAAATTATTATACTTTTCTTGGTTTAGATTACCCTCCACAAAAAAGGCCCTACTACTCTATCGCCTAAAATTCCACAACATACATTTACACTGAACCGATTTTGAAAATTGTGTTGCATCACAACATGGTTATTTTCAGAGTTCCAATGGCGATGATTATTTCTGTTGAATACACCATTTTTCCCAAAAGTGCATTCATCTGACCACAACACACGACGATAAAAAATTGGATCTTCCCTTAGTTTATTCATGAAAACCGTGCAGAATTGAACCCTTCGTTGAGGGTCGTTTTCACCGAGAGCATGCACCTTCCGTGGTTTATAAGGAAAGAACTTGTGCTTCTTCAGAATGTACTGAACTGTAGAATGTGATACCTGCATGTAGTGAGCAATTTCTCGCGTAGACGTATTAGGGTTTTCTTCCACATAGAGCAAGACACTTAATTCTAAATTTTGATCTTGAATTACACGTGCGTTTATTTTCGGATTTTTGAATGATCCAAAATTTCGTAAATTTCGCACGAGCCTTCCAAACTTATCGGCACTTGGACGCAGTCTGCCAGGAAAACGATTTCCATAAAGTCGCAAAACAGCTGCAGAATTTGTTCCGCATTCAAAATATGCTTGAATCGCATCCACACATTCGCCATTATCCATTTCAATAACAAAATTTAGAAATAAATCGTTGAAAATGTTATAATGAATGTGTGACTGACAGATGTCACAGCTCTCTTCGAAAATTTGGAATGCACTTTTATCGTTCAATATGACTGCTTGATTTTTAATTTTTAAAATAAACACAGTAAATGTTGTTGTTGACCCACCGCTCACTGATAACATTGGTTTGTAATCCTTTATGGGCTATAAAGTATTGAATGTAAGTGATTTTAAAAGGTACACACATTTGCTGGTAATAAAATAAAATAGAGTATTTAAAATGCATTTAAGAAATCTCTGTGTTCGGAAAAACCAGAATAAATCGAACTAAAAAAAAACCTTCAATTTCTCGATTTTTTTTCATACAAGGATATCGTTGTTTACAGTTTCATATTCAGAAAAAGTAATATATTTGAATAAGGAAAAAAAAAGTATAGTGCAATTTAAAAAAACACAGTTTGCAGCTGTCTGTCAAAAACAAAGTGTAAAAAAAATTCAAACCGGATCACGTTACAGTGTTTTTAAAACGATTTAGTTCGACGTATAATTTATTACATTCGGATAAAAAATAAAAAAGTTACAGCACGAAAGGTTTTTCATAATACACCCGGTATATTAGTATGTGTTTGTTGTTCCGTAAACGTAAATCCAAATGACATTTGATAATGTCAATCACATTTGTTATTTATTTGTATGTATGAAACTGTCAAAATATACGACTTCGTAGGTTAAGTAGTAAATTTTAATTTACGACATACTTCAAAATGTTCTCAGTAAATCACATGCTACTAGATTGACTTTTCAAATGAACACCCGTTATATACCTACATACCTATTACTTTTGTACCCCGATATTCGCGAATTCAATGTTCCTGGTGTTTTCGTGGAACGCAACCTCTGCGAATAGCGGAGATCCACTGTATTAACATTTACCATTGACTTCTTAATAATAATTAACTTCAAATTAGACATAAAAAATATAAAAACGACAAGCAAAACTTATTATAAACATGAATGAAGACGTAAATAAAAATTCCATCCCAGCTAATTCTTGGGAACTCTCCATTTAGCGAAGTACCTACAACTTGTGAAATTTTATAGTTGTTTGACAATCGTGATAAGTAGGCTTCGTACTCACACTGTAACAAACGTAGCATGAATACCTCTTTAGCTACAACTATCTTATTCTTTCAATGACAATGGCTTATTTTGGCAACAAACTGTAATGCAAGAAATATTTTTTTCCTTTTATTTGAAGATATTGATAACTATTTAGCCTACTATATAAAACGCCACAATGTTTCAAAACAAAATTTTATTTATTCAATATAGGCTCCTCTAAAACTTACATATTTAGCAGAACATTCGTAAAGTAATTCAAAGCCCTTTAAAAAAGGCAAGTTTTCCGCGGCGTTTTTCCACAATTTTCTTACGTAATTTAGTTAGTAACTCAGTATAATATGCTTCCTTAATACTAAAAAGCAAGAGCCTTTTTCAAAAAGTCTATCATAATTATACCATCTTTGTCCCAAAAAACTGAAACAAGAACCTTCCGAGCCGATTTTTGAACACGGAACTTTTTGGGTCGTGGAGATCCAGAATCTTGCACTCTGAATTGTTCTTTAGTATCTGGATCGTAGTGGACCCACGTTCCGTTAATAGCAACAAGTCGATTCAAAAGAATCTTCGTCAAAGCGGCAGCAGATTTTCTTCGATGTTGTTAATTTAATGCGTTTTTGATCTGCATTCAAACATCTCGGAAACCTTTTTGCTAAAGCTCTCATACTCAAGCTGTCAGTGTGAAACACACAAAGGTTCTGTAATACACTTGAATCTAATTTGTCGGATCTTCTACCATCATATCGTGAAGAGAATTAATGTTTTCCGAAGTGGTCACAGAAATTGGTCTTCCAGAGCGGTAGTACTCATAACAACTGATCTGCCTCCCTTAAATTCCACAATCTAATTTTTAATAGTGTCGTATGAAGGAGCTCTTCTTTCGCCTTTTAATACGAGGAATATTTTTTAAATAAGGTATGTTTTTGAATAAGAAGAAAAATACTGTAATTATCATTAAAATATATTTACTTCCATATTCTACATACTTTCATCTACTTTTCCACATAATTCCCATTGTTGTTCAAACATTTGTCATACCGTTCAACAAGTTTTTGAAATCCGATGTCAAAGAAATCTGCTGTCTGCGAAGACGCCCAATCCATTACTGCAATTCTTCCTCGTCGTCTAACCGTTGACCACCAAAGAACTTCGTTAAGTGAAAATCACTGGGTGCAAGGTCTGGACTGTAAGGTGGATGTTCCAATTGTTGCACATTAACCCGTCCATCCTTGAACATTCACACCAACTTTCGAACTTTACTGTCACTGATGATTACTGTCACCCTAAACTTCACAAATCTGACGGTGAATTTCGCTGCTGTCAAATTTCTTGCGCTCAAGAATCGGTCGACTCAATTTTCTTAAATATTATAAACTTCTACAGCTCAGCACACAGACTGGCGATATCGCTGCAAATTCCATCTAAACACGCTCAAAGCATGTTGGGAGCCGATGCCCATGCGCACCGCAGTTTCGTATATTGTATTCGTATATCGCTCTCGTACCGGTCGTCAGCGTTCTGCACGTACATTAAATATGTGTCACGCAAAAACCGCCCGAAATTAACTACAAACAATCTTGTCCCATAAAATGAACATCACACCCAGCACAATCTCTCGAATCATTGAGGAAGAATTTTAGGTATGAAGGCTTACAAAAGGAGCTAACACCATTTTTTAATGCTAGCCTTGAAGGCTATAAGAATCGAACGAGCGAAGAAGTTGATAAGTCGTTATAGCAAAAGAGGGTATCGAACAAGAAAACAGATCGGAACCAGAAAATCTTTACTATTGAGGAAAAATTGAACCGGCAGAATGATAATGTATGCGCGAAGTTTCCTAATCCTCTTATTCATTTTTCCAAGATTGAGGTGAAAACATCGGCTCATGTACCAAGAAACTGTAGTAAAGCCTATGATGCACTTCTTGTTTAGAGGGAAGAAATGGATGTTTCGATAGGATTCGACACCCACTCACAAAGAGAAAACGACTTAACATGAGTGTGGAAAACATTTTCTCGAGTTTTAGGAAGCCCTGACCTGAACCTTCTCGATTAACGAGATGTTCTCGAAGGTATGGCTTGTAAGGAAAGTAATGCAAATTTCAAGCCTCTTTGAAGCAGAATATTTTTGAAGCTGCAGCAAAAGTATCGCTAGAAACAGTACTATATACATATAAATATATATAAAATATCTAGAAAGTCCGCTGTATTTTGTTTGTACGTGTTTTGTAAATACGAGGGTGGATCAATAAATACCCGTGTTAGGAAAGAAGACGCAAGTTTTTCACAAATTTTTTTTTAATTTTTCAACGTAATTACCTTTTAGTACAAAACACTTTTCTCCACGTTTCTGCCATTTCTTTAACCCCTCCAAAAAATACGATTTGTCAAACTCTGCAAAATACGCTTCTGTCTCGACGATAACCTCCTCGTTTGAGCTGAATCTTTTTCCCCCGAGCCACGTTTTCATGTTGGGGAACAGAAAGAAGTCGCAGGGAGCCAAGTCAGGCGAGTACGGTGGGTGCGGCAGCAATTCGTAGTGCAGTTCATGCAACTTTGTCGCGACAATTCTGGATGAATGTGCTGGTGCATTATCGTGGTGAAACGGCACTTTTTTCTTAGCCAAATGGGGCCGTGTCTCCTTCAATTTTATATCGAATCGGTTCAATAATTCACTGTAGTAGTGCCCCGTGGCCGTTCTTCCTTTCTGCAAAAAGTCCATGAGGATTATTCCATTGGAATCCCAAAAAATCGTGGCCATGACCTTTCCGGCCGATGGGACCGTCTTTGCCTTCTTCGGAGGAGATTCACCCCGAAAAATCCATTGTTTTGACTGTCGCTTGGACTCTGGCGTATAATAATGGATCCAGGTTTCATCAACGGTGACGACTCGACGCAAAAACTCCTGCGAATTTCTCTTAAAGAGGTCCAAACACTGCTTCGACATTGACAACTGTATCCGCTTGTTGTCCACCGTAAGCCATCGCGGCACCCATCGGGCCGACACCTTTCTCACCGATAACTTATCATGTAAAATATTAATTGCCGTTCAATACGACACGCCTACGGCCTCTGCTACTTCGCGCACTTTCGTTCGGCGATCAGCGAGAATCATGTCGTGGACCTTTTCAACGATTTCCTCGGTAACCACGTCTGCCGGGCGGCCTGGGCGCTCCTCATCAAAAACAGATGTACGACCACGTTTAAATTCGTTGAACCAATATCTTACGGTTGTCATAGATGGTGAAGGGTCCCCATAGACAGCATCCAACTTCGCTTTTATTTCTTCGCATGTTTTTCCATCCAAAAATAAAAAGCGAATTACGGATCGATATTGCTCTTTTTCCATTTTATCGAGAAACACGTGTGATACAACTGGCTGCCAAATAAAAACTAACCTATGAATCAGTCTGAAATTTATTATGGTGTTGTCTGACAGATGGTAGTACACGACGGTAATGCCAACTTCCCTCAGCAGCGCCACCTGTCTTCAAACACGGGTACTTACTGATCTTCCCTCGTATAATATTCGTTTAGGAAAGGTGTAAAAAAGACAAAAATTCAACGTAGAAGTATGCACTGGAGCCATAAATACTGTTAGTATCTTAATAGTATATAAAAAGGAATAACTCGCCGTAAAAAACTAAAATACACACCGATGTGTTTGCCTGCTACGTCCACACAGAATTGCTATTTAATTTACGCACTGCTTCTAGCAATATTTTTGTTGCAGCTTCAAACATATTCTGTTTCAAAGAGGCCTGAAATTTGGATTACGTTTCTTACGAGTTATACCTTCAAGATCATCTCGATAGCCGAAAAGGTTTAGGTCAGGGCTTCCAGACGCCCAAACCCTTAATAATTAATAAACTTGAGAAAACGTTTTCCACTCATGTTAAGTCGTTTTCTCTTTGCTAGAAAACGCCTTGGTACATGAGCCGATGTTTTCACCCCAATCTTGCAAAAATGAATAAGAGGAATAGGAAACCGAACATACATTCTACAAAATTTTTCCTCAATAGTAAAGATTTTCTTGTTCCGAAATAAAATTTTTCGATATCCTCTTTTGCTATAACGACTTATCAACTTCTTCGCTCTTTCGATTCTTATAGCCTTCAAGGGCGGTGTCAAAAAGTAGTGTTAGCTCTTCCTGTAAGCCTTCATACCTAATAAATCTTCCTTGATTCAAGATTGTGCTGGGTGTGATGTTCATTTCATGGGACAAGATTATTTGTAGTGAATTTCTGGCGGTTTTTTGCAAGCCACGTGTTTAATGTTCGTGCAGAACGCTGACGATCGGTGTGAGAGTGATTAACGATATTGCAAATGTCTCGAAAACGAGCGATAGTATGATATACGAAACTTTCGTTAATACGAGGGGTATTTTTTTAAATAAAGTCCGTTTGTGAAAGACGCACGGTCACCGCAGTGCGAATGCACGTTTGATCCCAACATGCTTTGCGGGCGTTTAGACGCTCATTTTAAATTATTTAATAAAACAGTTTTGGGACTACAAGAAATACTCAGCTTTTGAATCGAGAGTCCAATGAATCCCACTTACATTGTAGATATCGCACGTTAACTACTTTTGTTTCAATGAATAATTTTTTCTTCCATAAATAAACATTTGTTTATTCATTCATCGAAAATGTATCCTAGTCTTTTCGGTTAATGTCACCTATTTCAAAACATAAAGCGAACTTCTTTCCATTTATTTATGCAGGCAAACTGAAAATAGACTCCTCGTTGCCTTGTCGATGTTCATTCATAACTTACTTTTGTATACATTCATTCACTGTAAACAAATACGTCTGCATATCTGCAAGGGACACTGAATATACATACGGCACATATCAGTTGAGTGAGGAACACTAGCGGTACTCAAAATTTATGTTTAAATTAATTTTTTCACATTTTTTTTTTAAATTAAAAATTACACAATTGGCGTATATTTTAGTAGTATAATCTAATAAATTAATTGCACTTACTCTGAATAACCCTGTATATCTTGTATTATTATTGAGCACTGTCTAATTGACCGAACAATCAATTTAGCAAACACATAACAGATAACGATTCTATTAAAAAACCCCAGAAGTTATTCTAGAATATAATACAAACAAATGACCATATACGTGCATTAATCTAATACAGAATAATACTAACAGGTACTTCGACGTATAACTGCAATTTTATGTAGCAAATACAAACTTTTAGCTTTCATTCGTGGCACAATACTCGATCACACAGTCAAGAATAAAAAATAAACACTTACAAAAATGTTAGAATTGTATTAATAAAAAGTGCGAACATGTAATTTCAAGATTTACTTACCCTGATGAAGATCGCTTCCTAATAGTTTAAGTGTCGTAGTCAGCATTGTAATATCATGCGTATAATCCGACAGTATACCTTCTAATAAAATCTTAACGTCTCCAAAACTAGCATCCGAAACTAGCTCTAATAATTGTGCTGGGGGAACGTGGGGAGCTGCAGCATGGAGTAGGTATCTAGGAGACATACCGCCCTCGCCATTCGATTTCTTTACCAATTCCAACCATAGATTCTGGGCACTTTTTGAATCTAAATGTTCAGCGCCCCGCACACATAATTCAACAGCTTCATTACCCATACTATTCTCTAATAATAAATTTAAAGCCTGCGACCATTCCCCCATTTGCTCCAGGAGTATTGCTGTAGCTGCTTTTATTTTATATTTTTCAGTAATTTTTAATGCCTCTTCAACTCTACACATTCCCAATCTTACATAACTAACCACATAACTAGAATCACGAACACACAATAGTTCCAAATATTTTTCCGCTATTCGCGGAGGTATTTTGATATCACTGTACACTATTTCTGCTAAAAAAGAATATTGCAAATTGTCTTCATTGTCTATACTAGCGAACAGTTCTTCTAATAGGTTAGGAAAATGTTCAATAACTAAATCTGCAGTCTTTTTACTGTTCACCCTGACTAGATCTCTAAAATTGACCAAAAATTGTTCTTGAACGCATCTTTCACTACACGTTATATAAGTCAATATATAGCCAAACACTTCCGATTTTCTAACTTCATCTTTAAGATAACATTCCAAAATGTTCGAATAGTCTCTTTGTTTTTCATAAATGAATTCTGCCACACGATAGCACTTGGATACCAACGCTGTCTGTAGTACTTCATCCATTGGAAAAGATGACTTCAGAGCATTGAGAAAATCTAACCAAGCCTGTTCTCTTTCCGAGTGATCTCGATATGACATTTTCTCTGCAGAAGTATTCGTTAGTGCTTTCATAACTCTATTCATAATATTATCTTCGAGATGTAGATTATTTGATATAACCAAACGACAGATAAAACAAGCGAGATTTACAACTTGCGTGTCCTACAAATGGAAAACAAATTTGGATAACTATACTACCATTATTAAGTTTGAAAACAGATATAAAACACTGGTAAAACAAAACTTCACTATTATCTTTCACGCTTCATCTAAATTTTTAACTGTGTATTATTGTAATAGATAATTAAAAGTTTTAAAAAACGAATTCAGTATCCTAGATTATCGTCGGCTAATGCAACAATTTCTTACAATGAAAATTTTGTTGTGAAGAAGCTTTATCTGTCTGTTAAAAAAAAGAACAGATAATAGTTAATCTGAATAAGATGCAAATTTTGTCGTTATAGTTTTGAAGTTTACCGTACGTTGTAACGTCACATTGTTAAGTTAATGTGTCGAAATATGACTCATGTTGGGCGCCAAATTGTAATCAACGCCATATGTTACAGTTTATTACACGCTACAACACCAAATTCTTAATAATAATAATAATAATTATTATTATTAAATTGCCCAACAGGTCACCCCAATACATACAATATAAACAAAAATTATAGTACATATGTCAAAAAAATAATAAAGTATAATTCAGAAAAACCACCAAACTACCGTAATACAAAAGAATTAACTGAAAACTACTAAAATTCTTGGCAGAATGCACCATGGGAGCCCTTAGCAATATATTCGTTCTAGCCGTTGGAAGTAGAAGCGCTTCATTCACTCTTGAGCTTGGCCGAAATCTTCGAAAATTCACTTCTGCCAGTAAATCAGGTGAGTCGATCTGATAAAGAATGACATTTTTTTATGAAGTTTTTAACTAATTAGGTGTCGTTTTGCTTCTAGCGAATTAACTCCATGACGATCCAAGAGCAACTCATAATCCAAACTACGAGAAGAGTATGTTCCATCAACTTTATAATTCAAATACTTCAGAAACATCCGCTGTATGGATTCTATTACATTAATATAGCAATCATATATTGGTCACCACACGACAACGGCATATTCTAACTTGCTAACAACCAGCGCATAAAAAAATGACTTGAGTGAAGCTATGTTGTCGAAGTCCTTATACGTACGGATAATGAAACCCTATGTTCGATATGCTGTCGTAGTGAACTGGGAAACATGATCAGCGAAGGTCAGCATTTCATCAAAAGTAACTCCAAGATCACTGACATGCGTTTTTCGGTTGATTGAGATGTTGTCAACAGAATAATTTGAAAGAAATCTATTGGGTTTTCTGGTGAAAGATAAAAACATTTGTCGATGTTTAAATTGAATTTGTTTGAAGAGCACCAATTTGTGACACGATCCAGTTTCTCTTAAAGAAAGGCAGCATCCTGAGCACCACCAATCCAATGAAAAAGTTTTAAATCATCCGCATAAGCCAAAGCCAGGATATTAAATCATTAACAAAGATTCTAAATAATAAGGGTCCAAGATTGGAACCCTGAGGCACTCCAGAAGTAGAAAGATACGTCTTAGATTTGTAGCCATTATAGTACACAAAGTTCCTTCTATCAGTAAGGTAAGAAGTAAGAAGCATTAAGTAAGCGCACCAATTTGTTTGGTGGGGTTTCTGATTAGCTATAGCGTATAATTAATAAAGAAAATAATTAATTCAAGATGAACGTCAAAGGTATGGGACATGTAAAAAGCAGCAAAAATATAGATAAAAATAAAAACAACGGGATTGTCTTCGAACTATGCCAAATAAAGAAATAAAAAAAAATATATATATTCAGGCAAGAAAATAATTAATTTAATTGCTGTAACAAAGTTATAGTTGCGGAAGTAGGTTATCCTATTAGTATGAACAATACGATATTCTTGCTTGTATATATATAAAGAGCCATCGAAAAAATTCATAATTGGAGTAGACTGTGAAATTGGGTTGGTACTTCAGCCACTTCCACATAATGACACATTACTTGATGCTTGACAGTTTCATTTGGTTTCATTGTAAAAAAAAGGTTATGGCATTGAAATGATACTACAACAAAAAAGAAAACAAATAATTTATTTAATGTCGAAATCATAATCAAAATTTACATATAGCAACAGAAGTTGTTGAAAATGTTGTCCATTTACATCTAAACAAATTTAATTTTCTTAATAAGAGTTTTGAAAAATTTGACACAAACTTATAGTTTCAATGTCAAATAATAAATGTCATTATGTGGAAGTGGCTAAAGTACCAACCCAATTTCACAGTCTACTCCAATTATGAATTTTTTTGATGGCTCGTTATATATATATATATATATATATATATATATATATATATATATATATATATCCCTGGACAGGGTGTGATATGTACGTGAACACAAAACGCTGGATATTGCGAAAGCGTGAATATACCAGAGATTGGCGACTGACCAGTGTTCTCGTATTCAAAACATTAGCGCTAAATAATTTGGCGTTGGAACGTAGGCTAAACTTTAACACAGCGTTGCTAACCGTTTCTGACGCTATAAAGAAATTAAACCTCTAGTTACTGAGTTCTACGTATCATGCTATTTGAAATTACTCCACAGAGACATCAAAATTAATGTTTTTATACAATGCAATTACTTCATAAACACATTTGATGTTATTTTTAAACATATTTAAAAACGTGAATGATATTACTATAGATCATTTCACGTTCACGGTGCAGTGTGTATTCTTATGGAGATATATACATCTCTTTTTCTCTTTAAACAATTACAATAACGCTTACTTTTTATATCTCTCTAAAGCTGGATTTATAAACTTGCCGTTGGCGTACCGCACCGTAGCGTTGCAATTCGCAGCAGTTCGCTCAAGTTAAAAAGCGTTGAAGTAAACGTGTATAATTATAAAGAACGTTCGTTGGAGTTGTGACGCCCACATTCCGTTCGCTGCCGTTCGCCACCGTTCAGACTTGACCAACTTTTATCTTTTTCAGTTGCAGTCCGCAGCAGTTCGTTAACGTTGGTGTATGAACCAATGAAATTGTGCAATTTGGAGTTTGCGCAACGTGCTTGGTTTTGTTTACAAACACAAACAGCGTACCGCGTGGACACCATTTGTCGTTTGATAGTTAATATAGAATGACCAGCAGGTAAATAATTTATTTAACATTCTTTGGATACAATATATTGCAATGTTCTGTTATTACTTTTTGTTTTTGTAGATTCTGTAGAATTACTTATAGAATTAATTCAAAACTATGAGTTTATATACAACCTACAACACAAACATCACCGGGATGTGTTGAAAGTTGACAATGCGTGGCAGGAATTACACTCACACTCACAGGAATGTCCGGTAATATCTATACAAGCCTCCTCGTGTATGTAGGTATAATCTTATAATTTTTGTAGTTAAAAACTGTAAGAACCAGTGGAAAAGTGTCCGCGATTCACGAAAGAGAAGAGATCGCTTCCATCGGGCTCAGCCATAGCCGAATCCAATTGGCATTTATATAACAAAATGTTGTTTTATTCAAAATATACCAAGTCAAGGAAGTATGTAACCTTTTTTTTATATAATTACTAAGTAATTAATAATTATGCTTAATTGGAATAGAACACACTACTACTCCTGTAGTACTAACAGAAATAGAAAATAGACCGTCCTCATCGGCATCATCTGCATGGTCGACATTAGATACTTTGCTGTCTCCTGGTGCTGATGGGGACAACCAGGATATTGAAGAACCAGATGAGGTGCATGCTTCAAATATAGAGCTGCGTATAGGGGATATTCCACAGTAGACCCCGGCTTCAAGGAGAGGTTTGTTAAAAATACTACTAAATCTATATATATTGATATTATTTCAAATGCAGGAAAAAGAAAGAGAGCAGATGGAACTGCCTCGACAATGGATACTATATTGAATGTAGCCCAAAATGTTGCTGCTTCAATGCAAGCCCAGTCGGAGCCGAAAAGCGTCAATGCAACTCTTGGGCAATATGTAGTGGCTCGTTTAGATGAAATGTCACTATCTATTGCAAAGCAAAAGCGAAAACTTATGTTAGAAATTCTAGAATCGGATTAAGAAATGTGTATTTTGTTTTAGGTTTTTATTTGTTTAGAATCTGAATAAAAAATGTGTATTTTGTTTTAGTTTTTTATTTGTTGCTAATGTACATGAATGAAAAGAAATATTTACAAATCTAATCTAACTTACCCTAAATTAAACTGATATTAAAAAAATAATAATTTGAGCAAGCTATTAAATTTAATTGTTCAACAAAGTTCCTCCAGTAATTACTTTATCTTGCCAGGAAACCATTCCATAAGCATTCGTGTTTATTTAAAGAATTGCTCTGGATCCTGCTCTTTCATTTTTAAATAATATTGGAAGTTGCCCATTACACGTCGCGCTCGGTTTATCGGACGTACTTTAAAGCGTCTTCTTCTTCTCCTTGCATCAACAATTTTTGCTGCTACATACAAACACAGCAAAATTGCTGCACCTCTGGCCAAATATTTATTTTTGTCCATTTTAAATAATATCACGCAACACAAATGACAAATCACCAATTCCTTTCTGTATGTGAGATGTGAATGCGTTCCTACGAAGAATGATCTGCGCGTGCGCGGCGGCTCGCAACGTCCAGAAACGGCAAGTTTATAATTCAACCTAACCAGGACGAACGGCAACGAACTGCTGCGAACTGCAACGCTACGGTGCGGTACGCCAACGGCAAGTTTATAAATCCAGCTTAACCGTTGGCAAATCTATCCATATTTTTGTTAGTGATTTTCCATTTGTATAGTTAATGAAATTGACATGTGATAATGTAATTTATTTTACGTCTGTCAAATATTATTGTTACTTTCTCGTTACTATTATTTTTTTTGCTATTTGTATTGGAATTCTCGTGGGTGCAGAATTCACATTTCTGTGTAAAAAAAAATACTGCTGATACTTATAATGAAATGGATGCAGAAACATTTAAAAATGGTTTAACCAAAACCCCAGAAAATACCGTTATTGTTCTAGATAATGTGACATACCACAGCAGAAAGACTGATAAGATTCCTACAAATGCATGGAGGAAGGAAAATATACTTGTTGAAGATAATATGTTAAAAAGAGATTTACTATTTTGTGTATCTCAAGTTCGACATAAATATAATACATATGTGATTGATGTTTTGACAAAAAAAGCTCACCGGGAAGTTATGCGTTTACCACCATTGTGAGCTAAATCCAGTAGAGATGGCTTGGGCCAGTGGCGGCTCTTGATGACGTTCGATGTGAGCTGCTGCACGGATGAGACTGCTTCGTTTAAGCTTTCATATATACAGAGAAGCAAGTAACCGTACCGAAATCTTCCGAAATAGTTCGAAGTTGTCTCATCCGTGCAGCAGCGCACATCGTACGTCATCAAGAGCCGCCACTGGCTTGGGCACAAGTAAAGAACCATATAAAGATGAACAACACACTACATTCAAAGTAAAAGATATGTCATCTCTAATTGTAAATGAATATAACGTAATAGCTGCAAATTGAGAAAATTACATCAAACATGTAAAAAAAATAGAATATGAGATATGGATTGTTGATGGACTGCTGGATGATATTGAGGAATTCATAATACATGAGGATGAATCAAGTTCAAATGATGATTCCGAGGCTGATTTATTAACAAAGTCAATTAATTGATTACTCTAAGATTCTATCAACATCAAATGCATGTTCAAATCTTTCATCGTGTTATTGAAATTGTAATTTAAACTTTTGAAAAATTAATTGTATCAAAATAATTAAATGAATTTTTAGTTCTATAAAAATAAATAAAGTACTATTGTTTATATTATTGTCACTGTCAATACAAAAAAGACATTCGAGTTATTTCTCTAACATTGTAATTTACAAAACATTGCACATGCGATAGAATTCTAGTTCAACAGATGGCTCCAAAGTTAATTTATTAACAAATCCATCCATTGATTGATTGCTTTAACATCAAGTAAATGTTCAAACCCTTCATGCTGATAAAATCAATATTGTATTTCTAATTTTAAAACTACAATTCAATATAAACAAGATTTTTCTTAATTTATGTAGATTATGTGCTATGCTAAAGTCAAACTTTAAAAATTATTTTGTCAATTGGCAGATTGTATTGAACAATTTGACAACTATGTAAGCTTTCTCCATAAAGCCCATACTGCACTGTGAACGTGAAACGCTCTATAGTGTAAGAGTTTTTCTTTTTTGTAAACATATTTAATGCTTCTAAATGGGAATGATAATAACAGTTATTATAATTAATTAGTTTTTATGAGTATTGATCCTGATGAATGCCGTAGCAGTAAAATTTACATGAAATAAACGATAAATTGAACTTACATCAAAATCTGGAGCAACTACGACTTGCATAACTATATGTACTAGACGTTCTCGTTGCAGCAGTCCCATCTCTCCTGAAAATTCCACCTCATTGAAAGCTATTTTCACGACATTAAGAAACTCTCTCGTATTATACTTTAACAATGCTCTTAAATACGGATACTTTGGCTCGTCAAATTTTGAATTGATGGAATGCACCGTTTCCAAACACCTTAATACATCGCATTTAACTCTGGACACATCGTCTTCCGGAATTTTACCCCGAGGATATCCAAGGCCGGTCAAACATGATGACACGTAAACTAACATTGTGTTCCCCAACTTGTGATTTTCTGGTGTGAGTTCTGATAAAAATTCCGTTAGCGGACCAGTATAATCGCTAATGGTTTTTGTCGTAATGTGTATCCAAGCATTGTATAATTTCTTCTCTTTGCATATCCTCAATACTTGGTGTAAGTCAAGGCAACTCAGGTCTAAAGATAAAAGGACGTGTTCCAGTGTTTCTATATCACGAGGCTCTAAATACGCGACTAACGCCTGCGTTACGCTAGGCGAAAGAAAATATAAGCTACCATTATGAATGTGGTCGGACAACAATAAAAAGAACCAATCTTGGTGATGTTGATCTTTGGAGATTGCGTCCCACAATTCATTGCATAACAAGTCTCTGAAAATAAAAAATTTAAGTAACAAGAACGAACATCAACTTGGATTAAAAGAACTAAAGGTTTACAAAAGCTTATATTACAAAATATACTTTACAGGCAGGAAGTAAATTTATTCAATGTTACTAACTGAATGGCTTCTGTCAGTTTTGATAGTTATACGGGGTCCTTGAAATAAACAGACAACGTATGAAAAATGGAAAGATGCAACTATACAGGCTGGTCCTTAAGTTCGTTGAGAAATTTTTGGGTGCGATTCCTTGAGTTATCTCGAGAGAAATAGCTCCTATAAACATTTGTCCTAAAGTTTTCCGTTGTAGAGATAGAGGCTGTTTAATTTTTCAAAAAAAAAAAAATTTATTTCAAAAATTTAAGAAACGGTTACAATAAACCCTAAAGGTACTGTTGAAAATGACCACCAACAGCTAATATGCAGGCTTCTATCCTCCTATTCAATTGCATACTCACACGCTGAAGAAGTCCGGGAGTGTTTCGAATTGTTTGGCATCCAACAATTATGCGATTTCTTAGGTCATCTAGATCTTGAATTGGCGAAGTATAAACAAGTGATTTTAAATGTCCCCACAGAAAGAAGTCTAGAGGGGTCAAATCAGGTGACCTTGGAGGCCACGGCTGATTCGGAACTTCCACTCCTCGACCTATCCATCTATTCTGATATGTCCTATTTATAAATTGCCTAGTTTGTAAACTAAAGTGTGCTGGAGCGCCGTCATGCATAAACCAAAGTTCATTTCGGATCAAAAGTGGAATATCTTCTAAAAGGCCAGGCAACTCGTTTTCAAGAAATAGCCGATATGATGCACCATTAAGTCGTATAGGAAGGAAAAAGGGACCAATTAAATAATTATTAATTATCCCCGCCCATACATTTAAGGAAAATTGCTCTTGAAAGTGCATATCCCTTATGGCATGCGGATTTTCATCTGACCATAAATGGTTGTTGTGGAAATTCCTAATACCATTTCTGGAGAAGTTCACCTCGTCAGTAAATAGAATGTAGGTTAGAAATTGTGCATTTTGGGCAATTTTTTGTCGGAACCAATCACAAAGGACTAAGCGTTGCGGAAAGTCACGCGGAAGAAGAGCCTGTACTCTCTGAATATGGAAAGGATATAATTGTTGATCATGTAATATCCTTAAGATGGTTTGATGGCTTGCGTTTATCGTTACACCAATCTTTCTTGTACTGGTTTCTGGATGTTCATCGATTATCTGCAGAACAGCTTCCTCTAAATCGGGTGTTCTTTTAGTTTGAGATCTTCCCGGAGTATTTTTGTTTCTCTCAAATGTACCAGTTTCTGCTAGACGACGGTGAATATTACTGAAGGTTTCCGCACAAGGTACAAGTCGTCGAGGATATTTTTGTTGGTAAATACGCCTTGCTTCATAACTATTTCCATTAGCTAGACCGTACACAAAATGCATATCTGCCATTTCAGCATTTGTATAATTCACCATAATTACAAAAAAAGATTTGTAGGTACGAACTTTCAAATTAATTATTGTTTGACAATACTCATGACAGTTACGTAAGTACAAATAAATGCTGTAAACATGACAACCAACACAACAGTTCCCTAAATCGATTTCTAAATTTTTGAAATAAAAATTTTTTTGGTGAAAAATTAATCAGCCTATATCTCTACAACGGAAAACTTTAGGACAAATGTTTATAGGAACTATTTTTCTCGAGATTACCCAAGGAATCGCACCCTAAAATTTCTGGAAGAAATTAAGGACCACCCTGTATATAGAATATGAATCCCAAAAATTTTGAGGTAATTACGACACGAACTCCAAAATTAAAAACTCGCTGAAAATTGTATTATGTGCCGCCTATGAATTCAAAATGTCAAAATGAATAATATCTGTATTTAACTTACTCGCACGCATACGGTACAGCGAATGTGTGTTACATAGGTAACGGTTGCCGATGTTATGATAACATCTTTGTAAGCTCAGTTGTTAAAAATGTATACTTGTATTTTGTACGTACGTAAATTATTAAAAATTAAGTTGTAACAAAAACAAAAGATGATAAAGTTGAAATTTTCTGTATAGTTCTAAAGTTAAATTTAATATAAAACTCGAGCGCTTTTTTTAATTTGCTTAACACGTAAATATAAATTATATCGAACGTGCAGATGTACACATGTAACGATCGGAACTAACTGACTGAATCGGTGGCGCTACTTAACGCTACTCCTACTCTCTGTAGTCGCACTTCTTGAAATACAGTGGCGAGACGAATATTTTATAAATATACTTAGCGCTACTCCTAGTCTTTATAGTCGGTCGCCTTGCAGTGCAGTGGCTGAACAAATATTTTATAAATATACTTAACGCTACTCCTACTCTTTATAATCGGTCGCACTTCTTGAAATGCAGTGGTGGGACGAATATTTTAAATCTTTGTCATTTTTTTTCTCAGGTCTGCGAGGAAATTTGAGGAAAATATTTTGGATTCTATTATTCCATATAACTACATCTTTCCATTTTTCATACGTTGTCTCTTTCTTTCAAGGACACCCGGTATACTCATTGCGGTCTGTATATTTAGCCAATGGTGAAGTTATATGAGGGCGAGAATGGAAATATTTATATTTCTACTCTGTCCATGTTATGTTACATCAAACACAACTTGCAGTTTTTATGAAATGTGATTTTTTAGCTTATACTATACTATACCACAGTATAAACGTAAGTAGTCATATCACTACCCCAAATAATTGAAATACGTAATGGGATCTCGCGCATGGTAAAAATGCAAGTTGCAACTGAGATAGATAGTAATTAAGGAATGTAAACTGGACGGCTTATTCAAAAAGTCAAACAGTCTGATATCCCATACTGTAGTATATGTTTAAGAGAGAAAAAGAACATGCGCAAATACGTGCGTGTATTACGGTTTTATTTCAAAAGATCTAAGGTGCAGGCAATTAATCTTACTGCTTACGTTTATACTGTTACTATACATCATTCACTATAAAAAAAGGGGGCATTGTGCCCGAAAATAAACATTTGTAATGTTTAAATAGAGGGCAAATTTACACAGGCAAAATCAAGACTTTTAATTTGTTCTGTCAAAATTTTGTTTACTCTTAGTACTGCCAAGATGTCTATTTTATTAGTTGTTTATTGTGATATTTACTATTAATAGTATAGAAAAATAACAGGCATTATATAATCACGGAAGAAAACAAAATGTATAATCTAAATGTTGAGAATATGCTAGAAAATTTGACTTTTACTGTAAATTCTAGATTGTTAGACTTTTTTCATTAGATTTGGGTTATGATTTTGAAAATGAGTAATTTCAATATGTTTAATAGTAATTATGTGTTCATATAAATAAATAGTGAAATAAATGGATGGAAACCGTGGTCATACTAAGGATTGATTGTATTTATTGCAAAAATTGAGTTTTAGTGCTTTTTAATTACTAATTTGGTAATAATTCACAATATAGTTTAAATTCTGTTCATGCTTTTTAATATGTACTTACTGTTTTTATTTTATAACTTACTGCAAATGAGAATTAACGACTATTAAATCTCATTTCTACCCTAATGTGATGCGTTAATTACACTATTTGGTAAACTAAGTTTGTACGCATGGTTAGTAAATAGGTAAGGTTGCCTCGTAACTAATGGCGATCGCCATATTGCCCGCCATCGGGCGTGCCCATGCGTTCCTGTCTAGTTGACTAGTTGTCAAATTACCGGTCTAGTTTGATGTTTGTAGTGTTCGTATCGTTGTTTTCTAATTTCATAGTGTATTATGTGCTTATATATAAACTTTATTTGACTATTTACAAGTGTTTTACATTATTGTGAGAGCAAAACATTGAAAAAATTGTAAATTAAAGTAATGTATTATCTCAATAAAGTTTTTTGTTTATAAAGATTGTAATTTTATTTTGGTAATTTATATGAAAACTGCATCAAATAATATCTTGATATCCAGTTAGTGTTTGCATTTGTGAACCCATTTTTTAGACATACAAAACCTTTTATTAACTTCGGAATAACAGTTAATTGAAAGAACTGGGTTGTGACAATAGAATACTAAATTAATTAATATGTGACGGTGTTTCACTGACCCAACCACCTTCAAATCCTTTATAATTTATAAGCGCATTTTTTGGCAAAAATATTTACATTAAATACTTTTTACACCCATGAGTACACCAATAACTAGCAGTCGGTAACCATTACTTAAAGCAATATTTTGAAATAAAGGATGACACGCTTTGTGTAAGTATATGTGATTAGATCGTACATAAACGAATTGTTTTGTCTATAGAAAACAGTGATTTACTTTACACGATTTATACTCATTTAACTAATGGTAACGCTGAGCGACGCTTTTCCGCGTAAGAATATTATTTGTCGAGAGTTACGAGGCAACCTTATACATTTAGTAACCTTGGGTTGTACCCATATGCAGAACGCAACATGTCGCGATGTCAATTAAGGTAATCGAAAATTCATGAAAAGCCACATCTATTCCTGGAGCGTGTGGATGCATTCCGCTATTATTGGAGCTCGTCAACATACGGTATCCTGGAGACAGACACGACTTTTCACTTCTATACTTCGTGTATATATATACATAGTTAACATTTTGAACTTACTGCAAATGAGAATTAATGACTATTAAATCTCATTTTGAAATGAGATGTATAAAATTTTGTTAAAAATATATATTCACATTTATTACAATTGCACCACTGGCTATTGTACCACCGCCTACTACTTCCCACTGTGTTCAGAAGGATTAACTGGAAAAACGAATGTTTTCATATTTTCTAACTAAATTTTAAATTCTTGACTCTTCGTCTTTCATATATAATTTCACAACGGCTAAACGTACGGGCCACTCCTGCATGCATCCAAACACAAAATATATGTAAACGAAATGTTATGGAATTTTTAGAGATTATTTAGAAAGGTTGATACTTTAGAAATCAAACTTTCACCAACAGAGTGCGCCACTAATTCTGCTTAAAATAGAGCTATTTTTGTTATTTTCAGTAGAGGGAATGTATTACCTAGCTGATACATAAAAAAATAGTTAGGTAAGACACTTATATGACGTACGGTGTGTAATAAGAAAAACGAATTTGCTATAATTTTGGATTTGATAGAAATGAATTTATCCAAATATACCGGGTGTATTATGAAAACCCTTTGGGGCTGTAGCTTCCTTATATTTTATCTGATTTTAATGAATGATATGTCAAACTAAATCGTTTTTAAAGCACTGTAACCTGTTTTTTTTTTTTTTTTTAATTTTTCGACATTTCGTTTTTGACAGACAGTAGTAAATTTTTTTATAAATTGTACTACATATTTCTTTTTACTTATTCTAATAAACATTTATTTCCTGAAGACACCTCCATTAAATTGAGTGACAAATTTATTATTATTAAAATAAAACTACGAAATTTACAGAAATCAAGCTATCATATATTTTAATGAATCAAATGTTCGAAATTGGCCCCATTTTGTTCCAGACACATTTGACACCTTCTATTAACTCCAACTGCTGCGTTTAATATAAGATTTGGTGGTATTTCATGACATACTTGTACTATCCTTCTTACTAAATCATCTCTGGTATCAGGTGGAGTCAAATAGACATGATCTTGAATGTAAGACCACAGAAAGAAATCCAGTGGATTCAGATCTGGCGATCTAGCAGGCCATCGAATAGGTCCGTAAGTGCCCATCCATCTGACGCCAAAATAATTATTTAGAAAATCAGTATTCATTCGTGCATTATGGGGTGTGGCACCGTCCTGTTGGAACACCACCCTGTTTAACTCAGCAAGTGGCAACTCATCTAAATAATCGCCAAATTCATTGCGTAACAAATTATTATACTTTTCTTGGTTTAGATTACCCTCCACAAAAAAAAGCCCTACTACTCTATCGCCTAAAATGCCACACCATACATTTTCACTGAACCGATTTTGAAAATTGTGCATTGTGCATCACAACATGGTTATTTTCAGTGCTCCAATGGCGATGATTATTTCTGTTGAATACACCATTTTTCCCAAAAGGGCCTTCATCTGACCACAACACATGACGATAAAAAATTGGATCTTCCCTTAGTTTATTCATGAAAACCGTGCAGAATTGAACCCTTCGTTGAGGGTCGTTTTCACCGAGAGCATGCACATAGAACAAGACACTTAATTCTAAATTTTGATCTTGAATTACACTTACGATTATTTTCGGTTTTTTTGAATGATCCAAAATTTCGTAAATTTCGCACGAGCCTTCTAAACTTATCGGCACTTGGACGCAGTCTGTCAGGAAAACGATTTCCATAAAGTCGTAAAGCAGCTGCAGAATTTGTTCCGCATTCAAAATATGCTTGAATCGCATCCACACATTCGCCATTATCCATTTCAATAACAAAATTTAGAAATAAATCGTTGAAAATGTTATAATGAATGTGTGACTGACAGATGTCACAGCTCTCTTCGAAAATTTGAAATGCACTTTTAACGTTCAATATGACTGCTTGATTTTTAATTTTTAAAATAAACACTGTAAATGTTGTTGTTGACCCACCGCTCACTGATAACATTGGTTTGTAATCCTTTATGGGCTATATAGTATTGAATGAAAGTTATTTTAAAAGTTACACACATTTGCTGGTAATAAAATGAAATAGAGTATTTAAAATGCATTTAAGAAATCTCTGTGTTCGGAAAAACCAGAATAAATCGAACTAAAAAAAAGCCTACAATTTCTCGTTTTTTTTTCATACAAGGATATCGTTGTTTACAGTTTCATATTCAGAAAAAGTAATATATTTGAATAAGGAAAAAAAAATATAGTGCAATTTAAAAAAACAGTTTGCAGCTGTCTGTCAAAAACAAAGTGTAAAAAAAAAATTCAAAGCGGATCACGTTACAGTGTTTTTAAAACAATTTAGTTCGACGTATAATTTATTACATTCGGATAAAAAATAAAAAAGTTACAGCACGAAAGGTTTTTCATAATACACCCGGTATATGAGAAATTTTCAAATTTGGCTGTTTTTGAATTTAGTCATACTTTAAATACCAAAAGAAACACCTAAGTACATTTGATTCGTAGGATTTCTTTAATTAGTTTATTTTTTTTAAATTTGTCTAATTACCTCACACTACTGAAGTATACTCTAAGTATATACATGTTGAATATTTGAGATAAAGTACTTGTAACAATTAGTAATCCATAAAACCTATTACGATAAACTTAGATTTCGCCCATAGTACTTGCCTACAAGTACCTTTTGAAATTTTGTTTTAGTTACATTCCTGCAGGTAACTCTTAATATAATTATGTAACATACTTGTAAAATATTTTACATTATCGAGACAATTTAAAATATGTAGACCGAAACTATTTATTATTAAAAAACATTAATTAAAAGATGTAAATTTAATGCAGTAAACTTACGTTTTCTTTAACTTGACACAGCAATTAATAGCAGCAGTCAAACTCTCTTTATCAGTCGGTTGTTTATTCAAATTGCTTAAATATCGTTCTAACAAAGATGTCGTGCTTTTTTCTCTGTGTACTCCCTCTTCAGCCGCTAGGTTCAAAGCTTCTGACCATCGTCCTTGGTCACTAAGATACATTAAGCGTTCATGCCACGTCCTCAATTTCACCATATGCACAGCCTTTGTGCCCAATACTAATAATTGTTCACCTCTGCTAGAGAGACTATTGTAACAAGCTCGCTCACCGGCCAAAGCGAAAGCTTCACTGACTCCGCCTCCTATGGCTAAAGCTTTAAAGTGGGCGGAACTATATACTAAACCAGCACTTGTTAATTCCAGTACTTCTAGTTCCCTTTGTGTTCTTACTTCAACTAATCTTAAATTCTCGCTGGTATCCAAAATAGACAGGTGCCTTGGACCAAGCCAATGCAGAGCTGTTAAATTATAAGGCAAACGAACCTGTCGTAAAGCGGATAATCGTATCCGATTGCTATTCAAACCAGTAAACACTATTCTCGTATAATTCAATTCAGTGCCGCGACCCCATGCTAAAACTGGCTGCCAGGTTTTACCTACTGGCACTAACTGCCACGAAAGTAAAGGTAAAGATGTAGGTGATCTGGGCAGTTGTTGACTAAACAAAACTTTCAGTCTAGGTTTAATTGTTATTACAATAACCTAAAAAATAAAAATTTGAGTATTATACTTCCTACGATTAAGTCACCATACCTTTGATAAAGTTGCCATAGCTACAACTATATGATTTCCCAATAACTCTTGCCCATAAACAAGAGGTTCAAAACAACAAACTTCACCTCTAGCACCCGAAAAAAGACATTTACTATCTGAAACTCTCGCGCCCAATCGCCTACCAAATGTCAGAGAAAACACGCAGCCCGAAGAATCACCACACAAAGCTAAGCTGTTTACAGATGTAAATCTTAACTGTAGCACTGCTGATTGCGGTGCATGTGCATCAGGCAGTCTTCTAATAACATCTCCACTCAAAGCATCTACCATTGATATATAGCCTCTTTCATAACTACAACAAAATAAGTACTACACTCCCTAAATGCAAAAATGATTCATTAATGCTAACCCAACTAGAAGACGAGAAGAATCTAAATTAAATGCCATTGCAGAAATAGCGCCTTGATCATTTGTCATCATATCATGGCAACACCAGCATAATTTTTGTTCTGAATCAAATGCCAAAACATAGCCGTGGGAAGTTCCTATAGCCACAAATTTTAAACTATTAGTTATTACCGTTGGTAAGCCAGCAGCAACGCGTTCCTAAAAATCAATACATTTGAAAAAATAATTTATTAAGTCTCAAACGTTATTTTTATTATGTTTATATAAAATTCGCAATGAAAAATATTTTTCAACATATTTAAAGACATTATTATTACAAGTGAATGTTAAAAGATATTCCAATTTATATATACGGATTATCAACGGCTGTCCTCGCGTCTCCGTCCCCAGTTTCCATATCCTTCTATCGTAACACATGTCTCCCTCTAAATTTCTTGCATCCATAGCTTCGTTAATGTCATCTCTCCAACTTCTTCTTGGTCTTCCTCTCTTCCGCTTTTCTGGAGGTATCCATTCTAACATTTTTCTTGGCCATCTCGTCTCATTCATTCTTTTTGTGTGTCCGAACTAAGTCAATTGTTTTTCTCTATGTCGTCAACAATATTCCTCGATGTTCATCCTCCTTCTTATTTCTACATTTCTCATCTTTTCGATTCTCGATATTCAACAGCTTCTTCTTAAAAAATCCATTTCTATGACCAGTAGCTTCCTTCTATTAGTTTTACTTAAATCCCATACTTTTGAACCATATGTCGAAACACTCTTAACAATTTAGTTGTAAATATGAAGTTTTGTGTCTCGTCTAATGGTTTTTTTCCCAAAGTATGGAATTGAGTGCTCCAATAGTTTTCCTATCTTTTATAATTATTTCCTGGATCTCGTCTTTACTGTTTCCTTGCTTAGTGAAAATTACTCCTAAATATTTAATTTTGTCAACGTTATTTATTGTTTCGTTTTCCAAAGGTAAGTTGTCGTTTTTATCGCTGCCTACAATGAGGTATTCACATTTACTCAGATTTATTTTAAGCTAGTGGATACTCTTCATTCAGCTTTCTAACAATATAACTCAAATCCTGCTCGTCTTCTGCGATTACTAACTGATCATCTGCGAAAAAGAGTGTGTATAGGATATCATCACCAACTTGGAGACCCATGTTCTTACATTTGCGTGTTCAGCCTTTTAGGGATTGGTCTAGATATATTTTAAATTAGGTAGGAGACAGACAACACCCTTGTCTGAGTCCCTTTGTGGTGTTAAAGGATTCAGTTAATGATGTTCCAACTTTGATAGCAGTATAATTTTGTTTGTAATATTATTGGACGGCCCTAATTAATGTTGGTCTAATGTCGAGCATTTTACTTACATCAATTACTTTTTGAAAATTGTGTTCTTCAGATGGCGTTCATCAGTCAGCAGATTCTTGGAGTCGTAATGTGAGACATCTTATTACTCGCGAGAGATTTTTGCCATTTCGATTATAATATCCTGCCTCTAATTTGTCGTTGCCCTTGGTCGGTTCTGGTACACTTTACTCTCGAAATAGCCCTAAAGAAAGTAATCGCCAGCGTTGAAGTCGAGTGATCTTGGCTTAATTTATTCATGGAATACCCTGAAATGTGAGCAGTTGCTCTATTCTGCTGGAACCACATGGCATCTTCAAAACCCCTTTGTCGTGTACCAGGTGCGAGAAACATTTCAAGCATGTTAACGTAACTTTGCGAATTTACAATCACTCTTCTTCGTTTCCAAAGAAATAGGTAATAAAGTAGAAAGTAATTGATGTCAATAAAATGCTTCGAGATATTCTGTACTAATGCTGAAATAAAATATTATTTAAATGAAATATTCCGACGTAGGCTAATATATAATAGATACGTAAGCCAGCAATTCGAATCTATAAAAAATTTTATTCTATCGAAACCTTAATTTTTGCGGGAATTTAGGAACAAAAACTTTTTAAATACGGTTCTGTATTCAGATTGACTCTAAGTAAATAGAAATTATATGTTTATATGTTGTCGATTCAACAAACAAATACGTATTTATTTGTTCAAGTTCACAAAAAAATCCCCTTTACATTTCAGTAATGTAATGCGTTTTGTGCGAAAAGTTTTATAAACAAGTATTTATTAATTTCCTAGATATACATTTTCTTATGCATCAGCTGTTCTGTTGTTATTTACAAATAGGTCAATGGCCTTACCTTTGTAGTATCCTGAAAAAAATACAATATTGAGTTTCTATAAAAATTTTAAACAGTATAAGAGTTTTGTGGTGATATTGAATTTGTAATTTAGTTGTCTTAATATTAAATTCACGTCGAGAAATAATATAATTACATTTGTAATTTTTAATTGAATGTTCATATTTTTTCTGTTCTATTTTCCTAATTTCTTTGCTCTAAAAAAGGCAGATTGCATGAAACAGGTGGAATGCTTAAAGGAGATGTTCAATGTGGCTGCCATTTGCGTAAATACAAGCTGTAACCGATCGGTAAACTTTTGAAGTACACGCTTTAATACGACTCGGTCTTCACAGATATGGTCCGCAGCTTGAAAAATACGATCGTCGTTCACGCCACGGCCTTCATAATTGGATGCAATGTACCGCGATCTCTCAATCTGTACACGATTTGTAAAATTAAATCATTCGATGGACATCTTCAATTTGGAAACCGTCCTTCATAAGTACCTCTAATAGTTCCAACATTTCCACTTGTTTCACCGTATATTACGACGATATCTATTAATTCGTGATTTGAATAAGCCATACTTCACGGAAGTTGATAACATACCGAAGTATGCATCATTGTATCTACAACTCCTACCATTACGCTTCAGTAGGTGTAGCGCTCCAGTTATAAAGGAATACTAAATTTACCAGAGTCGGATCGAATCACGCGCATTTACTAAATTTTGTATTTCTTTGATCTTGTTCAAGATGGATGTTCGTGCATTAGGAATTTATACTTAATATTATAGCGGCTATTACATATTAAAGTACGTCGCATATTTCGTTTCCACCCTGTATATAGACTATTCAGTTCGTCATTATTTCAATTTGAACTCAGTCAGGTTTTTCAACCGGACCTTAAATATATCGCCATTAAGCAATACCGGGTGTCCTTGAAATAAAAAGACAGCGTATGAAAAATTAAAAGATTAAATTATATAGAATATATACCCAAAATTCCCTCTCATAAGCGAGAAAAAAATTACAAAGATATTTAAAAAAATTGTGTTACGCTACTGAATATATCATAAATACTATCGTACACAAAAGTAAAGGTGACCCACAATAACAAAATAAATAGTCTTGTTATTGTATATCTCGCTTCAAGTTCGCTCTATTGTGATCGTTACAATTTTTAGATTAAATATAATAGATTGGAATTTAAATGCACATAAAGCTATATCTCGCATGTTTTTTCTGTATATCGGCTTTAAGAATTTACAAGTATAAATTTATATAAAGAAACAGCTGACTAAAGTTATTGAACCCTTGCCATAAGAAAACTTATCCCTTGTATTTATAAACATTGCTGCCTTTGAATATAATGGGGTATTCTGATTCCGACATACGTATTTACATTTCTCTAACAAAAAAATCATTCTCGTAATACACATGAAATTTTAGTATGATTTTTAAAATGGGTTTGTAAATAAATCTAACACGCGACTTAATTTTTAATTACATACATATTAACTTGAATGTATTAAAAAGCTGATTTTGTACGATGTATTGACTTTAGCATACAGGATATTATATCTTTTATAACATCGATAGCTGTTGTTAGTATGTAACAATACGGTGTGTCATTTCAATAGAGGTACATAATTACATTCTGAATATCTTGAATTCATTGACGGCACATATTAAAATTTTCAGGGGGTTTTTAATTCTGGATTCATATTTTACATAAATACATGTTTCCATTTTTCATACGTTGTCTTTTTATTTAAGAAACACCCTATATATCCAAATAGAAATACATTTATTACCATTACCAAAAAAGCATTATTAATCAACACTTCAAGTTCTTCACAGATTTCGTACAGAGAACGACAAAGAAATAGTAAAGTGGTAAGAAAGGTGGGTATCTAACGTCATAAATTAGATACAGAAATTACATTGTTTAAGAGATTGATTCGTAGAAATGAGATACCCCTATCTGCCGGCAAAACATAATAAAATAGTCTTTATAATCATCTAGTTTAAATCTCTTGCACTATTAATACACCGCAAAAATAAATAAAAAATATATACACCTATAATTAACATATAACTAACACTTTGCACATAATAATAAATAAATGAAGACCCCCTAATAAATAAAGCAAGAAAAAAAATCTAGAATGCCCTGCTGAAATATAATAAACAGACATCAATAAATATAAAACAGCAGTGCAGACAAATACATGAAACTCAAGTAATAGACTATCAATTCAATTTCAGCAACCACTTTATACTAAAGAAGTATTTATATTTACACTAGTATACTCCCTAGTGTTTCTTTGAAACTAAAGACAACAATTTTGCGATCAGAAAACTAGTAAAATGTCTGTTAGTACAAGAAAAAATTATTTATTACATTTTTTTTAACAAGACATAAAACATTATCTATAAAGTAAGAATGAGAAATAAAAAAAAAGGTACTCAAAATATAGTCAATAAGAAAAAGTCCCGAAACAATAAATTGTGTAAAATTAACGAATTCATTGGTCTTATCGGGTAGGTTATACACCTAAGTTTTCACACAATTTAAGCGATTAATAGTCCGTACTACCTCTTCGAACTCTAATGCCTTCTGTCATACGACGTGGTAAACTTTGAATGCAGTTGGCGACCTCTTCTTGTGTAATGTTTTCCCATTCCTCACAGAGAACTATTCCAAGATCCCGAATGGTTACCGATATAGGTTGTCGGTGCCGAATACGTCGCCCTAATGAATCCCAAGGATTTGCGATAGGATTCAAGTCCGGGCTTCGAGCGGGCTATTGCAAACGGCTAAAGTTAACCGCATCCAAATATTGCTCAACTACCGGTGCGGTGCGAGGTCGCGAGTTATCGTACATTAGAGTAAACTTCTAACCAACGAATGGAGCAAATGGTAAGACGTGATCAGTTAAACACTCGTTAATGTACCTAACAGCCGTTATGGTACCAATTTCAATGAGAACAAGCTCAGTTTTCGCGTACAGTGAAATGCCAGCCCAAATCATTATACCGCCTCCCCCAAATGCCATTTTTGGAGATATACAACACTCTGAAAATCGTTCATCAGGCCTTCTTCACACACGTTCTCGTCTATCTGGTGAACGCCGATAAGAACGAGACTCATCCGTGAACAATACTGAGCTACATTGATCCATTGTCCAATGTCTATGTTCACGGGCAAATCGTAGTCGCTGAACACGATGAGCTGGGAGCAAATGTGGACAAGCAGCAGGTTTCCTTGACATAAATCCGTATTCCTTCAATCTTCGGCGAACGGTTCGTGCAGAAACTGCACGAACGGTACGTAACCGTGTTCGATTTGGTGAGACACAATTGTTGATTGTAAACCTCGATCGCGTAGTGTAGATAACACCATAAAACGGTCTTCTCGACGGTTTGTGATGGGAAGTCTGCCTCATCCTGGCCTTCTTGTCTATTCCCCAGTTCGACGATGTCGCCGTATTGCGTCTTCGACGGTACTCCTGGGAATATTCAAGACAGCAGCGATGTATCGAATACTACGTCCATCTTCGTTCAAAGCTACTCCACAGGCCACATTTTCTGTTTGCATTTTGTCAACCAATAAGTGTCAGTACTGACATTTCAACACAACAAATACAAACTGAATAAGGGGCACATCAAGATTTTTGGGTTGGGTTAGATTTCTTGGGTTTATCATTATTTTTGTTTTTCTTTTGGCTGTTTTGATAAATTAAATGTTTAGTATCTTCTTTAATTTCCAATTCTTATTTCATAGATAATATTTCATGTCTTGTGAAAAAGAAAAAGAGGGAATTTTAATTATAACATTTACTTCAGTGTCTAGAATTTTTTGTCCATGATGTATTTAAGACTTCCTAAAAAAATTATCATGATTAGAAAAAGTGAGTTGTTAAAGCTATTCTAGTTTCCAGTTTTTTTAGCAGTTTTAGTATGTAATTTTTTTTATTACTAAAAAAAATAATAAAATGAAAATCTGTTATTTTCCACAAAGTTTTGTTGTTTGACTACATTTTCAAGTACTTAAAATTATGTTAAAACTATTTCCTTAAATATTATGGTAGCATAGATACCACCATAACATTGTGGAAAATAACAGATTTTCACTTTAATTTTTTAATGAATAGTACAAGAAAAGAAAACAAGTAAAACGATAAGAAAAACATTGAAGGTACATATATTAATATTCAATAATAATAGGTATCATGAAATGCTCCCTATATTTAAAATAAATAAATCCTATATTTTTATTTAATATACATGAAGACATATGTTAATATTTAATCTCAATTACATTTTAATATGGTGTAAAAATTAAATTTTGTTGTTTTTGAAACACTAAATAAGAAAAGTATTTGGTAAAATTTCAAATAACTTAATAAGAAAAATGTATTTGTAAATTTAAGTATATACTTAAAACTTACACCAGCAGATGAAACTTGTGCAGATATACCCTGTAAAATGCAATGATATAGTAGAGATCGAAACTTCACCATCAGACTTTGCAATGAATGTAAAGAAGTATTATCGCTACCTTCCTCTGATTCCATATCCCACAATATAGTCTCCAAGGAAGACGGAATTGCGGGTGGTATATCATATTCGATATCATTTAACTGTAACATTAAGTGATTTATGCTAACATGTATTTTAACCATGTAAACATGTTTAACCTCTTTTATATCAAGCAAGGATTCGTCTGAATCTTCGATAACTATTTCGTCCGTTTCAGAACCCATTACCGTAGCGGACGACTTTATAAATTTCTTTAAATTAATACATTTTCTTAATTTATTTTTAAGGGGTGGTTCATTTATTTACAATTGATTACGTTGGCACCACCGGTATTGTTTTGAAATGTCAAAAAGTCGTTCGCCTTGAAATTAGTGTAATAACTTCAGACAACCTTAAAAATTAGTAACTAATAATAACTACTAATGGTTTCGAAAGAATCTAAAATAGTAATAAATAATAAATGCTCTTATTTTTCTAAATTATAGAATAAATCCTTAAATTTTTAAGTAAAAAAAATAAACCATATGAAATTTACTTTTCGTTTTATTGGCAGCGTTAACATTGACACGTTTTGATGGCTTTGACGTAAACGTAAACACAAAATGTCACTTTTTTATACTTGAGAGGTTGTTTTTTTAAATTTATTTTGTTTTTGAAATGAATGCAATGCAACATCAATATTGGGTGACCAAAAAGTCGGTACTACGAAAACTTGGAGGGAAAGAAGATGAATGTATCGTTGCGTCAGATGCTGAACTGGATGCAAAGTTGGAATTATTTCGTTCCATATCGGATACTTGTGTCCAGTTGCAAAGAGTAATTGACTTATACCAAGAACGTTTGTGTTTTTTGGCCCAAGAAGAAAATGCTTTGGGACGATACTTAAAAGAATGCGGTAAAAACGAAAAAAATTCAAGTGCCGGTCAAATAATGTCAACTGCAGGCAAGTCACTTTCATATACAGGTCACCAACGATTAACAATCAGACCACCATTGGTTAGGTTACATCATGAAGTAGAGACATTTAGAGGTAGAGCAGTATCTGATACTAGAGTTACAGTATTAGAAATGGAAAAAGTCAGAACTGAATATAGAGCTGCCTTAAGTTGGATGAAATCTGCATCTAGTCAGTTAGATCCTGATACAGGACACGGACTAGAAAAATTTCGTAAAGCTCAATCATATGTCAGATCTTCAAAAACAAGATTTGATCGATATATGCTAGCTTGTTTACAGAAAGTAGATTTGTTAGCTGCAGCGAGATGTAATATGTTTTCCCATGCACTTGTGTCTTACCAAAATGCTATATCAACATTTTCTACAAAAGCTTCTGAAACACTTACAGCAGCCGCTGAAAAAGTGACAGATATAAAACCATATGAATTTTGTACAATTTCAGAATTGGCAACACCAAATGAAAACCCAGATAAGGATAAGCAGACATTTTTTAATGCTGAATATACTGATAATAACACTGAAGACCAAAAAATAAAAGAAGAAGTAAATGAAAGGTAAGTATATATTGGCATTGACTGTTATAACATGTTATTTAAAATTAAATAATATATGTAGGGCACATTACAAAAGCAACCTCCTTCATTATAAGTTTCAAACAAATTTGGATATTGGAAATGTTCATGTTTTAGTTTTATTAATGAATTTTTACTCTTGTCTTGATTCTATTGATCTAATGTTTAAGAATTTTTGCATTTATATATGTATATGTAATCAATATTTTTTAATTTGTAGAATTTTCTGACACCAATGGGAATATTATAATAAATAAATTGAACCATTCATTATTTAAATACTGATTCTCAAGCTTTTATTGTTATATGAATTCTGAAATAGTGCAATAGTAAACTTTCTGCAATAGTAAAATTGATTGAAGGAATTTAGTTTAATGGTTTTTTTTGCATACGTTTTTTATTTATTATACAAAGTAACACTGATACTTTTTACAGAACTTCTGATTCTTTAATTGAAACAACAAATCTTCTTGGTGAAGACTTTTCAATGACTACAACAGCACAAGAATCCACTGAGTCTTCAAACCAAACTTTATTAGATCTTAATTGGCCTACCACATCTGACTTTTTAGGTGGTGATTTCATGCCATCAAAATTGATTCAAGAAGGTGGAATGACTTTTGATGCCAGTAATTTTCCATCAATCTCTAAAAATGCTTACACTGAGGATTTGTCAAAGTTAAAATCGAACGGAGATGGAAATAAATCTACGCAAATGTATTGGTTGAGTTTATTCTCCGAGCTGGATCCACTCGCAAATCAAGATAGCGTCACGGGCAGTACAGGTGACAGGGCATAGTCACATAACAATGAGGCTTTTTTTCCTATTTTATACTGTTTATGTTTAAGAATAAGTGATTAAATTTACCATGTACCAAAGTATTATTATCGAATACCAAAAACATTCCACTAGTCAACAAGATGAAAGTTTTGCACTAGTCTAAAAATATTATTGTATATGTTATAAAAGATCTGAACACAATAAAGTGATACATCATTTAATTTTTCATTTTTTCCTATTCAAATTTTCGAAAATATTAATGAGCTTTCAATTAGTATTTATGTAATTTTTTTTTGTAATAGTTTGAGTGAGACGCTGTAACGCTCACACGAATCAGTCTAGCAGTACCACAGTATAAACCTATCAGTAGTTTCACTTGTAAAAATTATTGAAATAAAATGATAACTTGCGCTAGCCCCCCACCGCATTGGCGCATGGCGGTGAAAATTATAACCATGACCTTATTGAAGAACTCGTGACTTCTTCAATAAGGTCGTGGTTATAATTTTCACCGTCATGCGGTGATATACATCACGCTCACTATAGCACTTTAAAACATCAAAGATTCCGACAAGAAGTGTGAAACTACTGAATAGGTTTACACTGTGGTAGTACCACAGTACAAACGTATGCAGTAATATCATTCACCCAAATTATTAAAATAAAATGGGAACTCGTCAATGTATTTCTTTTCTTTATTAAATGCAGGTTGCAACTGAGATAGATAGTAATTCAGGAATGTAAACTCGGCAGCTTATTCAAACAGTCTGATATCCGTACGCTTACTGTAGCACATGTTTAAGAGAGAAAAAGAACATGCGCGTATTACGGTTTAATTTCAAAAGATCGAACGAACTGATCTTACTGTTTACGTTTATATTGAGGCAGTACTATACTAGTGGCTGCTGACAGCAACACATTCACATGTATTAAGTATGAACATAGGTGGCCTACAAGTTTTGATTCTTGGTAATATATCTATTATATACTTATTTGATTTAAATATGACAGAATTTGTTTATTCTGGTACACATTTTCGATTTATTAATTGTGGAAGAACATATTATTTTAATCGATTTATCTAAATTTTGGTTATAAATTTTATTATTTAATGTTGCAGATATGTTGCTTAACTTTTTGGAACCAGGATATATTGCATACAAAATGCATCTTTAAAGCTTTGTACTGTAAACGCCAAATAAGATGGCGAGCGCTGTGAATAAGTCCGCGCAGATATTAGAAGTAGTGGCAAGCTTCGTATTTGGTTTTACATAAAGTTGCAAGTAAGTGAGCGTGCGCGTTTTTAAAAACGACAACGGCACATCCCCACCGGTCGCCATCTTTTTTTGCCTTTACTGTACACACTACAGCCACAATGTGCAGTGCAGCGTGTAAAGCAATAATGCAACGTGTGTGGACATGCGTTGCATGTTACAGCTGACGTTGCAGATATTGCGCGCAGCTGATCCGTCGGTTTTTCGTCGAACACAAAGGAATTCTCTGTTGCAGTTTGGACGAACATATGAATAATTGGTGAGTGTGTACTTATTGCGCGTACATGCAACATTGAATTTGTCTAGATATACGTTATTAAAAATGTCAATATCACCGGAAACTTCATTAGCAGAATCATGGAATGAAGAAAAATCCTTGTTGCTCATTCAATTATATAAGCAGAAGGAACTTTTATGGAATCACTTAAATATAAATTATAAAAAAGTAACCTAAAAGCGGATGCGTGGAATATTGGCCAACGCATGGGTACCACGGGAGGGATTTGTAAAAATAAAATGATTAGTCTCTTATCATCTTTTAGGCCCGTGAATTCCTTTCGGTGATTAATCCATGAATTAACATGTAAGCTCACGCCATGGCTAGATGATGATAATAATAATTATAACTAAAACATTTTGCTACACTGCTCGCGAACCACTAGTGGAAACAACTAGAAACGCATTGAAAATAGGTTGCGCATTCTTAGCGTTGTGCTGTCTATTACAAGCCGTCCACGTTGCGTTATTACATGTTACATTACACGTTGCGGCTGCAGTGTGTACAAGGCTTAAGAGATTAAATAGCTGTTTGAATTACCTGTTCTGCTTCAAGGTTTTATTGAATTAGGAATAAATCCGAAATATGTAACTATAAAGGCTAAATAGGATTTTAACGTTTGATTATCTTGCCCTCTATTATACTTACAACAGAATCTTGTAATTGTAACATTTTTTAAATATAATAATTTTCATAAAAGAATATATATATACATTTATCAATAAAAATATTCCATCTAGTTAATTCTACTTGACAAAACCACCACAAGACGTTCAAAACGAAAAGTATCTCCAGAAAAGCAAAAACTAGATTTACACAACTATAGTAAGACCAACGGTATTATATATGGGTGCCAGGCATAGATAATTAAGAAAAGAAGAGAACATATTGGAAGTGTAGTCAAGGAGAATTTTTGGGAGCATAAAATAGCAAAATAAATGTGACGCAGATTATACGATTCCAAAGAGCTAGCTGGCTGAAACATGATGCCTAATAATTGAATTTAATTGGAGTGAGAAATAGCAATTATTCAAATCTCCTCTCACATGCAATTGTCGCTAAACTTGTTGCGTTTAATTCTACAATTTGACAAGGTATCTCCTGCCGAAGAACGTAGACGCAAACACGTCGCGACGTCAGCTATCCAACTGTACGGATAATTAACATTTGTATGAAAAAAACCACATCCGTCCAGAAACGTGCATATATCGATATTTCACTGTCGTTACAGATCATCAGTACACGATATTCTGACCTAGACATGATTTTAATATTATACTTTCGTGTATATGTACGAATTATATTGAATTTAATTGGAGTGAGAAATAGCAATTATTCAAATCTCCTCTCACATGCAATTGTCGCTAAACTTGTTGCGTTTAATTCTACAATTTGACAAGGTATCTCCTGCCGAAGAACGTAGACGCAAACACGTCGCGACGTCAGCTATCCAACTGTACGGATAATTAACATTTGTATGAAAAAAACCACATCCGTCCAGAAACGTGCATATATCGATATTTCACTGTCGTTACAGATCATCAGTACACGATATTCTGACCTAGACATGATTTTATTATTATACTTTCGTGTATATGTACGAATTATATTGAATTTAATTGGAGTGAGAAATAGCAATTATTCAAATCTCCTCTCACATGAAATTGTCGCTAAACTTGTGAGAGGAGATTTGAATAATTGCTATTTCTCACTCCAATTAAATTCAATATAATTCGTACATATACACGAAAGTATAATAATAAAATCATGTCTAGGTCAGAATATCGTGTACTGATGATCTGTAACGACAGTGAAATATCGATATATGCACGTTTCTGGACGGATGTGGTTTTTTTCATACAAATGTTAATTATCCGTACAGTTGGATAGCTGACGTCGCGACGTGTTTGCGTCTACGTTCTTCGGCAGGAGATACCTTGTCAAATTGTAGAATTAAACGCAACAAGTTTAGCGACAATTGCATGTGAGAGGAGATTTGAATAATTGCTATTTCTCACTCCAATTAAATTCAATATAATTCGTACATATACACGAAAGTATAATAATAAAATCATGTCTAGGTCAGAATATCGTGTACTGATGATCTGTAACGACAGTGAAATATCGATATATGCACGTTTCTGGACGGATGTGGTTTTTTTCATACAAATGTTAATTATCCGTACAGTTGGATAGCTGACGTCGCGATGTATTTGCGTCTACGTTCTTCGGCAGGAGATACCTTGTCAAATTGTAGAATTAAACGCAACAAGTTTAGCGACAATTGCATGTGAGAGGAGATTTGAATAATTGCTATTTCTCACTCCAATTAAATTCAATATAATTCGTACATATACACGAAAGTATAATAATAAAATCATGTCTAGGTCAGAATATCGTGTACTGATGATCTGTAACGACAGTGAAATATCGATATATGCACGTTTCTGGACGGATGTGGTTTTTTTTTTTTTCATACAAATGCCTAATAATTGATCGGCAAAAAGGGTACTAAGTCGGGAATAGAAGGAGCAGGCCAAGAAGAAAGTGGATGGAGACTGTCAGGTAAATTTGGAAAATAAAAAAATTGGAGAAGAGCTGAGAAGAAACAATAAGTAGTAAATGAAAAATACGTGAAAGCCACGTCCACCCCGAAACGTGTATATACCAGCATTTCATTCTCATTAGAAATTGTCGGTACACAATATTCAGAGACAGACTTTCACTTCTATACTGCGTGTATATAACGAAACATGTTGAACTTAATACATATGAGAATTAATAACTATTAAAATCTCATTTTACATGCAATCGTTGATTGAAGGAATATATAAAGATGCCCAACGCTATATGCTACAGAGTGTCTTACCCCAATGTACCTCCACACACCTCTTGCTACTCCCTTTCAATCAACGATGCAATTGTTGCAATTTGTTACGTTAATTTCTAAGGTGACATTCACGCATTTTTTCATATATCCTCAACCAGGGAGGTTGATATCGCGACGTGTTGCGTTCTGCATTCTGGTACAAATTTAGTTTGTCATATTGTAGAAATTAACGTAACAAATTTGACAATTGCATGTAAAATGAGATTTTAATAGTTATTAATTCTCCTATGCATTAAGTTCAACATAAATTATGGTATTAACACCTTGAAAAATACTTTTAAATCCGTATATATAACTTTTTAAAGTTTATTAATGCATTATGATGTAATTATAAGATTATTTTAATTAATATTTTCAACAGGAATATGTTTATATTTTTTAAATAACTGTTATTATAGGGCAAATAAAATTGTCACCTCTAGAATTTTGTTTTAATAGATTACATTTCAACCCATTATCGTATCCATAAAATTTTCAAAAAATTGCGTTTAATGTTAATCTTTTAATAATTTTATTATGCATTGTTTTTAAATGTCATTGATTTAATATTAGATGTAAAACCAAAAATAATTTTTTTGGATTTATTAATTAAAGATATTACTGATTTTTTCAATTCTTATTGAAAATTTGGATTTGTGCTATAGAATTATAAATGTTGACTAAATTTCTTAAAGTATATTTTTTATTTTTTGAGTAATAGAGTTTTGTTAAATCAAATTTTATATTTTTTAAGAATGGAGATTGGAAATATATAATTTAATATTCCCTGCGCTTTGTGATGCCAAAGATTGGTCATAATTTTTATTGTACAAGAATTATGATTGCCCATTTATTCCCGCGAAATTAGAACCATATCGAGTAGTGTTTATGTTATCAATTAAATATATTTGATTATACAGTGGTAATGTTTTAATAGTTTTCTAATTATATAATTTTAAGTCTTTATAAACTGTTTCTATTATAATATTAATCATAATACATTTTTAATTTTCTCTTCAACATTATCTGTTCAGTCCTCGTATATATTCCTTTCTGTCGATATTCTTTCAATATCTTTCATATTCAAATACATAGATTCCACAAAACATAGCTACTTAATCTATTAAAAGTATGTATTAATCATTATTAGGTATTTTTATAAAATTTTACGTATAATGCTCAAAAATTAATGATTTTCATGTAAATTTTGATGTGAAGAAGTAAAAATTGTTTTCTTAATATAAATTCAGAACTTTGTAATAAAAATTTGTAAGTATAACTAATTATTTTTTATGGATTACAATTTGGCGCTCTCAAATCGGCGATATATGGACTTTATTTAGAATTGAATTTTATCAACGTTTCTTAATACTACTGATGCTGATGATATCAACGTAGCTATTGAATATCATTAATTGATGTTGCAGAAGATAGATATTGAAATACACACTTACTATTTTATTGCAAAATGCCCCGATGGGACAGAAAAAAGGTAAACATGCTTCATATGTTTGAGCGTTTTAGCAAATAAGAGTGGTGGATAAGAAAGTCTCAAGCTGATAAAAGTTGTAAATTTCAGACCTCCTAAAATTTTATAAATGTAGTCAAAAAACGATAATAGCTATTTTTGATCTAGAACGCGAAATGGTACTTTTGCGTTCAAGAATGGAAGTTATTTTGCCGAGCTTTAGCAAGGCAAAATATACATTCGAGAACGCAAAAGCATTTCCCGTTCGAGATACAACCAATATTTTTCCGAAAACTGCAATAACAATAACTGCACTTGTGTTATGCGCAACAATTTATATTTGAAATCGTTTGAACCGTATTTGAATTATAACGCGAATAATATTAGGCGCGGTGACTATCAAAACGATAGCAACCTAATAAACAATAAATATTAGTTGTTTGAAAAAGTGGTTTCAGAATTACATATATATTTGCATTCATATTCTAAACGTGTTTAATTCAAAATCGTCCTGTTTATAATAGTTACTGTTTTGTATTGAAATGCTATATCATTTAAAATGTATATTATCTAATTAATAAAATCATAAATAAGTTTTGAAAAAATAACAAATTATTTTGATATTTGTTTTATGTTCTAGAACGAAAATGACTTTGGCGTTCTAGAACATAAAAGTATTTCGCAGCTAGGTGACAAAAAAGACTCACTTTGTCAATTGAAAATTTAACGAAAATGTCAACTTTTGATAACAATTTTCAAAAATAGTACATTGTGTATCTAGTAGTAAAAGCGGTACATTCCGGGACGATAATGTAAATTGTTGGCCGAGGCCAACAAGTATTGAAGTCCGGGAATGTGCTTTTACTACGAGGTACACTTACTTTCTTTTCTGAAATCGCAATCAACATTATTATAAATTAAAGAACTTTTATAAATGCGTAACATTTTTTCATTGCCATCTAATTGCCTATGAAATCCATTTCGACAGTCACTGTTTGTTTGTTGTTTCTTCTTGTTTATTATTTCGCTTTAATACCTACTTACCTATTTAAAAATTTTAAATGGACAGTGCTGATGATAGTGATGATGTCCTGATGTGCGGGTCACCACCGGAGTTAGTAAAAGCTGCTGAAAATGTTGTCTGTGTATTTATTTACTGTCTAAAATGTATATAAAAAACTATCGGTACGGGAAAGCTACCGACTTTCCCGGCCTAGGACGAAAAAAATCTTCCCGGACTGTTTTCTGATAGTTGCATAGCAACGGACTAAAATACTGGAAAAGCTTACTTTGGGAACTGAAATTGCGCCGAGATAGTAGGTAATCTTGGCCGATTTCAGAAAAAAACGTTTTTTTCATTGTGTAATTTACACTCGTAACTAAGTTAACTCAGCGCAATTGCCGTAGCCGCCGTAATTATATAGGTGACATTTTTTTAATTTATATTAATCTACAATTTTAAATTACTACAATTGAAGAAAAAACGTTGTTTATGTTACGTGTGCAAAGCAGTTTTTGAGTTTTCGAAAACTCAAAAAATCTATCTGCACACTTAATATAAAAATAACTATTTTTCGAAAACTGTCATCAAAAGTTAAAGTATCTCGAAAGCGAAATGCTTTTGCGTTCTAGAATGGATTACAAAAATAACTATTTTGGCATCACTTATAAGATTTTGGGGTTGGGAATCAACAAGTTTTATCAGCTTGACACCTTCTTGTCCATTACTCTTATTTACTTAAAGGCTCAAACACATAAAGTACATTCGCATTTGCAATAAACTAGTTCACAACTTTTTTTGAAAATACATTGCAATTTGACAAAGACATGTCACTATAGTTTCAAAGCTATCTTAAATTCATGCAAACATATAGTTTGGGAAAGGTAAATCCAAAAGCTATTCTTGGGTTTAATTTATGGGTTTTGTAGATTTCAAGTAAATTGATAATAACAACTCATTAATTAATTTTTATCTAACGAAAACTTAGTTGGAGAACAAAATAAAGTTAAAATTCGAAATCTCTGACTCACTTTACATAACAAAACATGAAAACAAAAAAAATTTGCCGTTCAATCGGCTTGAACTCGGATCATGTAGTCCACAGCCAAGTGATAACCACTAGACCGCGCATAATTTGAAAACTTCTAGCGGTAATTCCCGAAAATTGTTAATAGTTCAGCTTTTAAAAAGATTTTTAAAAGCGGAAAAAAGTGTCATGTGCAGCACATAATGTAGATTGCTTTCACAAATTTTCAGCCATTTATTTAAAATAGCGAGGATTCTTCATTCGGGTGAATTTTACCTTCCAAATTTACGTATATTTGCAAATAATCTCTTTACACACGTTTTTTAATACGAAAAAAATATGTCCAACGCTATCGACTATGTAAATCCTGAAAATCATACCGCCGTCGTGCAATATCTATTTACCTGAAAAAAGTCGGGGGGGCAAAAGTCCATTTTTGTACTTTTTTGGAACATCTTTTCAACGCGTTTGTAATTATCGATAGCCAAGACATACCCAAGTGTATTACGCCGAAAGGAATCGATTGGTATCGCCTACGACCTTCTACCTTCAAAATTGACAGATTTAAGAGGTTCCAAAGGTTGGTATTTCATACCATGGGCAGTTCCAGTGCGTTTTCGTAAAAAACGCTGACAGGCGTTAGTTATAAATAATGTGGTTGCTGCGATCCAGGATGTTATAAACTTCGTTATACCAAGTATATTAGGCTGCATACTAACATGCTCGCTTTGATGTCTTTTAAATCTATAGTGTGGTGAACAAAAATTGGAATACGAGGATGGTTTGATAAGTGTGCTAAAAAGGCAAGTTAAACACACTTTTTTTTATAAAAAATAATTTTATTTTTCAAGTCACCATTAAGTTATACACTTGATTCAGAAAGTTTACAATTTTATTTATTTCGCCAAAGTCCGCAAAATATCCTTTTACGGCAATCGATAGTCGACGAAAATTTTTTTCCGTTGAGCCAAGTTTTTGAAGTCAAGTTTGTTAAAAAAAAACGAACAGGCCTAATTAGAAAAATAGGGTAGATGGAGACCACTTCGTATCATAATTCATGCATTTCTGCTATACGAAAGTCGATTTGCGGACTTAGGTTCTATTCAACTAAATGCACTTTTTCGTGTGCTTTCTTTGACGCATTTTCACCTGTCAATGCCCGCTGCTTTAACTTTTATTTCAACTTGGATGTGTAGTAATCGATACACGTTTCATATACGGTTATGAGTCGATGCAAAAAATTCTGAAGATTTAATTATCGTCAAAGACTGTATTGAAATGTCCTTTGGCGAGCATTTTTTTTGTGGACAGTCAACAATCATTGCACCCATGGTGACTTAGCTTCTTTTATATACAATTTTTCGTGTATAACGATATGGAGAACTTATCAACGATATCTGTCGTGGTGGCCTCAACTAGGCGTTCAAAGTACTCCTCATATCTTTAACCCACATTTGACGATTTTTAAACTCATTGATTCGAAAATAAACAGTCTTTAACAATGGTGTAGTTTGTATAAATTTCATCCATTTAGGTATACTTAGATTTGAGCATTTTTTCAATAAAAATGTTTTAATACGAGTTGATCCATGAATGGTCTGTAGAAAGTTAGGCTCTAACTAACAACGCGTCGCTCTTCATCCTTGGACTGAGTTAATCTTGAAGAATGTCACTTGTCAGTAGTGACCTTCCTAAACGAATTGGGAATTTAACAAACATATCAAACCACCTTCGTTTTTTTATGCATTTTATGTTGTAACTGCTTATTTTAAAATTTGACAAAAGTAATGAAAACAATAAATGGTGGATTTTTATTAGAATTAATATGTAAATGATCAATGCGTTCACAACGATAAATACTAGAGTATTATATTACAATATATGTTAGATTATCAGTCTACACATCACATTCATTTATAGTGGAGAGAAGAGGGAACGTTTTTTTTGGTAGTTTTCTCTTTCACAAGTCCGTGAACTCAGACATGGCGGTTTTCACCCTGCAACAAGTAAAAACCATTTTTTAAGTTCAAGCACTCGTTCAGAGATAAATACAATT
The DNA here is from genome assembly GCA_935421215.2 of Melolontha melolontha. Lineage (NCBI taxonomy): Eukaryota > Metazoa > Arthropoda > Insecta > Coleoptera > Scarabaeidae > Melolontha > Melolontha melolontha. The sequence continues at coordinate 181,164,949 of OW285235.1, forward strand.
TGTAAAGTATACCTAAAACATATGCAAATAATTTTCACATTAAGAACAGAATAAATAATAATTATTCATGCCTTAGCATCACTCAACAACTTAACGCCAATTACAAGGGACATTGGCAAGCCATGAATTATAATCCCGCTCGCGCCTGTGGGGCGACTTAAGAAATTTGACCGTCGCCATTCACCTTAAACGAAAAGGAAAACCTCGGACAACCCGGCTTCGGATCCAAGTCGGGGACCCCAGGTTATCGTAGTGCGATATCACTAGGCTATCGTTTGGATTAAGACCAATATTGGCTTTTGATTTCTTTGTATTTATTTATTTAATTATCTTCGTAACAATAGCTTTTATAGAAGGCCTATTAAATTCTGAAAATGAATTTGTAAACGTGTCTCTGATATTAATAAGATCCACGGATGATTTTTAATATTCTGAATTTACTCAATTTTTATTCTAAGAAACGGCGCCTAATATTTCAGTATTGCCATATTTATGTGAAAAATATTTGTATTCTAGGAACAGCTTATATGACAAAAGATCAAATGAATTACGGGCTTACATAAAAACAAAAAATATCTTCCATAAATGTTGTTTCTTTATTAATTAAAATTATCCATTTTTCTAGTAAATAAATATCACAGGGACCAATCTCCAGATAACGAGATTTAATATAACATAAATCAATAATAATACTGCAACTGCTTAATTAATTCATTTGATCTTGTGCGTGCGCGGGCCGATTATGCCAGTCAGAAGTTATCGTCCATAAGTAATAATTGAAGGTATATATTCCTGTTTTTGTAGAAGGATCTAAAAAATTGAAAAATCAATTAAAAAATAAATATATAAAATTCATAAATATTTCACAAAAATTGGATAAGATTGTGTAAGTATAAACAAAGTAGAAAAAAATGTTCATTAGTTATACATTAGTTTTCTATTAGTTTATAATTTACTTCGTATTTTGGTTGTATCTTTTCAAAATAAGATGATGTACCTTTGACTATATTTACATCTCATTCTCAGGAAACTTAATAATGGGTTTTCCAATAAGAGCGGTCGAACTTTAAGTGTATAGCGGCCAAGTTAGTGTAGATACAGCTGTCAAATTTGGAGGTTATAGTAATTAATGTTAGGCAAATCACCATGAAAAGATACAGGGTTCAGCAACGCGTGCAAATCATTAAGCTTTACTATCAAAATGAGTACATACTCAGTTCGAGCTACGTTCCGTGCGCGACGCGATTTTTACAGTGCACAAAATCGTTCTGTTGAGTCGACTATTCGTCGTTTGGTAAACATATTCAGTAAACGTGAGGTCTGCAGAAAACATAGATGCAGTGAATGAGAGTGTGCAAGATAACCCGAGACTGTCAATTCCTCGTCGCTCTCAAGAACTTGGCCTTTCGCAGATCTCAGCTTGACGAATTTTGCGTAGAGACTTAGGCCTTGCACCCGTATAAAATTAAATTGACCCAGGAGCTGAAGGTAAACGACTATAGGCAGTCTTGAGCATTCGCTGACTAGACCACTTGGAAGTGGACTCCGATTTCGGACGCAAAATCACATTCAGTGGCGGGGCCCATTTTTGGATGAACGGCTGTCGATAAACAAAATTGTCTTATTTGGGGATATAACAATCCTGTCGAAAGTCAGAAAAGTAACAAAAAGTCACTGTTTGGTGTGGATTTCATTCTTTGATGTGAATTTTGAAACGTCGCGGTCATTGGCCCGTGCTTTTTATTACCTTGAATGATGCATTTTTATATTCTATAGGCTATTTTCATACAGTTACTAGAGAAGCAACTGTTTTACACCCTTGATTTAAAAGAGTAGGTTTTCGTAGTACTGAAAATGCTACCGGGGCTAGTTATTTTCTAGAACAAGAAATGTTTTATGAAGAAAATAGATCCTGAAAATAAATAACAAATACCTGTAATCGAAACAGACATTAGTCGCCATCAGAAGTCACTTTCATTATTTGGATTCTTGCAACAAAGAATAAGAGAAAGTAAAATAAATTACAGCCGATGTAATAATAACTAAAAGGCAATACCTCGAAAGACCAAATTCAAATCAGGACGTAGATCCTCTTTTATTTTGGAAGGTAAGTTTAAAAGAAAAGGGTAATTGCATTTTTATTTGTATTTTTTTAGGTAACATGAATGGAACTGAAACCCTTAAAACAATGTGCTAAGAAATACTTCTGTATCCCAGCGAGTTCAGGAGAAAGTGATGAAGAGTGTATCTTACAGCTCGTTTAATAACAGAACAAAGGTGTGCAAGACTAAAGCCGAAAAATGTTAATATGATAATGTGCCTAAATAAAAATTTTAAAAATATTAATAAACAACCTAAGTATCTATTTTATTAAAATTACACCCAACCTTTTCCTACTAGCTAAAGAAATAACTCATCTTACTATGCTTTCTAACTATTAAAGATATGCATGTTTAAGCATTCAAAGGGAAATTATTTAGATTGCCATACAAAATGTACATGAAACTTCTTAAATCTATTACGGGAACTGTTTGCTTTATCAGTAAAAATTGTTTTATTTAAAATGTCTTCATTTTCATTTAACAAAGCAAACATTATATCACAAAAATCAGTTCTTTTTACTTTATCTTCGTCGAAAAGTTCTTGATGATTTGATAACTTGTATGGCTTATATTTGAATTCTGTCAGGGTTTTGAACACCGAACTTGCCGATACTCCAAAATGCCTATACTCTATTTTTAAAGTAGAGAGGAGAATTTCTGAACAGACCACTTTGACAGTGAAATCTCGTTGGTTGAAAGCAATTTGGCCTTGCTTTCAACCAATGAGATTTCACTGTCAAAGTGGTCTGTTCAGAAATTCGTCTCTCTACTTTAAAAATAGAGTATAGCTACATCTTAAAAGGGATTCTACAGACCGTTCTTCTACATAGCACAGGATATTCAGCTTCATGTGTTCTGTTGACACGTGATTGGTTTTATTTTATTTTTTTTGTGGGAATTTAGAAAACAAATCATTTTCTCTTAATTTGTTAAAAATATTTAAAATTGTCTTCACACAAGATACACACTTATTGGGATAATTAATTTTTAAATAAATTATGTATTTTTCAATAAAATGTATTTACTTTTAAGATTTAAGTATGAATGAAAATCAGAAAAATTTGACAATTTGAAAAATGTTACTGGTGTATAACTGGTTGCCTACCATGCCACCGTACATTTAGCCCTATGTGTAAAACTAAAAGAAGGAAAATCAATGCATTATACCTAAATGTAATGACAAAAGAGGAACCCGATATAATGTACTGTTTGTAACGTATTATTGTATTACTGTTGTTACTGTAGCAATTTCGAATTATTCATTTAAGTCCGCTCGTAGAATGTACCCCTGAGTGTCGATCCCTACAGGTTACTTTATTAAAGCTTCAAATAACAAAATAGCGCGGCAAATTACAATGCTAATTTACGGAAGAAATGGTAAATTACCCAAGAATAAACTTTGGTAAAAAGTAACCGTAATATACCAAAACTGTAAATTACAGTAATTTTACATCACTGAAAGCAATACATATTTTATTTTAGTTCTTATATGGCTTGTTAATCTAAGAAAAAATATTACTTAGTTATATGAATCATGTACTGAAATCTACTTAGAAAATGTTGGATAATTTTTGGAATTCTCTATTTTAAAAATTGAAGAAAAGCAACAGCATTACAAGTTTATAAAATTGTTCAATAGATTGTAAAAGAACTAAACATTTTAGTATACTTACTTGTCGTACAAAATGTTATCACTAACTGTCGATACTAATTGATGTAATATGTTTAATACTCCCATATCTCGTAATCTTGCCTGCCGTTCCGCGTATCCGGGTTCTTCTCTTCGTACTAAATTGCCTATACAGAAGATGGCTGCTGTTTGTAAACTACTGTCACTATGTGTCATATAGTCTGTCAACTTTTTGAGTACATCATCATTGGCCATGATATGATCCTTCGCCCTTTCACCATCTGCAATATTTCCTAGAATGCAGAGAGCTTGCTCTTTGACTTCAGGAGAATGTGGACCTTCCAGTACTAAAACTACCGCCTGCATCACTTGAGAACCGTGCATTGCCATCATCGTATCTGTGTGATTTCTAGGTGACACTAAATTTCTCAGCAAACCCAACGTTTTCATTAAAACTCTTACGTCCGAATCGGCAAGTAGGCGAAAGATTTGATCTGTACCCAGAGCCGTTAAAATTTGGGATTTCACTCTTTGGTCTGTTTGGAAAGTCATGTTCATTAAAGCCCACACTCCGTTTAGTCTGAGGGCAGGTTCCGGTTTTGAAGTGAGTGTGGCTAGTAATTGAACGACACCTTGTTGAAGCATAGGTTCTTTAGCCGGTGAAAATTCTAGTAAAAGATTACACAATGCTGAAGAAGCAGCGCTTAATAACTCTGTAGGCGGTGAACCAGTTAGAAGCGACATAAGCGGCCTCCAAACCATATGATCTTGAAATGTGGTACGTAATTGCTGTACTGATCGGCTAAGTGAGTGTAAACAACGTACTGCTGCTAATCTTACATTCTCGTCTTGATCTGCAAGCCCTTCGAGCACTTTTTCCATCATCCTTTGCGTCTCTATGATACGTTTTCGAATATCTTCATCATTTGCGCCCAAAGAAGCGAACGCTCTAAATAAATATAAAAACTGTGAGATAATATGATGCTATAATTTATAAAAAAAATATGTAATGCAAAGTACACTATCAAAAAAAAAAAGAAAAAATTTTCATGTTTACTATATTCAAGACTATATATTTATGTCTATATGTGGTTTCTATGTGACATTTTTATATCGTAACAATGATCACCGTAGTTGTCTTAATACCTTTATCTGCACTTTTTCTTTTATACAGTAACGGCCAACTGAGTAAGAATATATTCATTTAATTAAGGAGGCCCACTAATACAAAGCTATATTATTTTGTTAAACAAGGTGTTATCCAAAAATAATCTTTAATATTTCATAGATATGTTAAAGATAATAATGGAATGACTGGCATACATTTTGCAGGCAGTAATTCATAAGCTTCTATCATTTTTCAGTAGGAATGGAATTCTAGGCATCAATCACTTCATTGTATGGTTGGTTTAATTAAATTACTGCGATTTTTATTTCCTATTCAAATTTTACGTCTTACCATAATTTCCAATCGTGTTCAGATCTGGACTATTAAAGAATAATCGAAAGCCGTAACACAGTTTTCTTTAAAAACCTTTTCATGGTGTGTTCATGATTGTTGTTTTTGTTGAAACCACGTATAAAATTTATTTCTACTAGTGTTGATTTTTAATATTCCCTCAATTCGTTTTGGCGGAGCAACACCTCTTCAACAGAAATATTGCCACATTCATGCTTCATAATAAATTTTGCCCTATTATGGGTAAAATCCTTTAGACGGAAGGTACCATGCATCTTTAATATAGCTTTACAATCAAAACCAAATCTATTCATTTTCGTTTCATCCAAAAATAGATGGTGCATTCTCGATTTGACCAATTCACAAGTCTTCTCTGTCAATTTTCTCGATTTACTAAAGGTTTCTTCCATACAAGTTGCTCAAATAGATTTTCTTCTAATATTTCAAACTGGTTATTTTGAAGAGCCCCACACTAAAAATTTTACGTTGAATATCAGCAGTACTAATTTCGAGATATAATTTATAAAGTTGCAAAGATGTGGAATGTTTTCTGTTTTTACTATATGCTTAAAATACTATACTTATAATAATTTTTGTCCCAGACTGCTCGAAATATTTATTTTTAACAAATTCTAAAAAATAGTTATTTTGTTTTTATTTTACTTGAACAGTAAAACATGCCACTATACGAGGTGTGGCAAGTAAAGAACGAGACTTTTTCGCACCCACAACGGCAACATGGATGCAACTGTATTCAGTAGGCCTTACCGAATGTGTTGTCAAAGGTATTTGTAGCTTCCGAGATATACATTTTATGAGATTGTAATGTGGAGAACCCTCGGTCGAAGAAAATGAATGACGTGAGGAAAAGAGTAACGAAGCAAATTTCTAGTGACAATGCTCAAAAAAACTGTTCGGAGATAAAGCATGGGTCTTCAGTACGGTCTAAGATCACAAACTGGAAGTGAATGGGAGAGGACAAACCGGGACCAACGAAAGCTAGGATGAGAAACTTGTAAATCAAGACGGTGGTTATTGCTTTATTTGACATCTGAATTGTATATCGGAAATTTGTACTGGCTGGTTAGACCATCGATTTCTGCGTTGAAGTTTTGAAACGTTTGAAAACGAGTGTGATCCGCATTCACATAAAATTTACTTAAAACAAATGGTTGCATCACGACAAGACGCAGTTAGCGTTGGTAATTCGTAAGTTTTTGGATATGAAAGCCATTCCTGTGCTCCCTCATCTTGAGGAATGTCATCCCGGTATTATTTATGGCTTCCCAGGATACCATAAATCATTTAATTTCAATGTCGAATGCATAAGAAACATTATTTTTTAATATTTTAGTTTGAAAATGTAGTTTGATTAAACAAACATTATGTATAAATACACGGTGGCCCAAAATTACCGAAGGGGTTTTAATTCCTTATAACTTTTTTATTATAATTTTTTTTTTTCAGTATTTTGTAAAGAAGACTTGGGAATTTAAAATGGAACAGTACACAATTGAACAACGTGCCAAAATCGTTGAACTTTATTTCTCAAATCAACGATCCATTGTTTTGACTCAGCGTGCATATCGTCGTTATTTTAATGTGCGGGTTGGACCCTCAGAGTCAACAATAAACCGTCTGGTTGCAAATTTTCGAGAAAAGGGGCAGTAATGAACCTTCCTGGTGCCGGCAGACGACGAACGGTGCACACGGATGACAATATTGAACGGGTACAGGAGAGTATTCGGGAAGATGGAGAAACATCAACCAGGAGACGTTCGACACAACTTGGCCTCTCAAGAGGGTCGCTGCAAAGAATTTTGCATACAATAAGAATGTTTCCATACAAAATTCGGCTTGTCCAACAATTGAAACCGACAGATTACCAGCAACGACTTGATTATGCAATTTATTTTCGTCAAAAAGCAGAAGAAAATCATGATTTTATTCATAATTTAATTATGAGCGACGAAGCCCATTTCCAATTAAATAGGTTCATTAATAGGCAAAACTGCAGGATATGGGCTACGGAAAATCCAAGAGTAGTTCAACAGCGAGAATTACACGCACTTAAGTGTAGGTACCGTTTGGTGCGATGTTTCGTCGGAAAGAATAATTGGCCCATATTTTTTTGAAAATGAACACGGTGTCGCCGTTTCCATCACTGGTGTTAGATATCGGACAATGTTGGAAATTTTTTTAAGGCCAGCCGTGGAAAACCATCCGCAAGTATGGTTCCAACAGGATGGAGCCACAGCGCACACTGCGAGGCACACAATGGCTCTTTTACGCGACATCTTTGGTGAACGAATTATTTCACGTACAAGCGATTTTAATTGGCCTCCGCGTTCACCGGATTTAACCGCTTCCTTTGGGGTTATTTGAAAGGAAAAGTCTATATTAATAAGCCTCGAACCATACAGCAATTAAAAAATAATATACGCGACAAAATCAACAACATAACACCTGAAGTTTTGCGAAAGGTTATGGAAAATGTTTTGGAAAGAGCACGAATATGCGAAGCAGAAAATGGCCACCACTTGCGAGATATAATTTTTCATAATTAAATTAAAAATATTCTCCATTAATATACTGTATTTAAAATTAAAAAATTTAATAATTATGTCTTAAGTAAGAAGTTATAATGAACTCAAACCCCTTCAGTCATTTTGGGCCACCCTGTATTATTAAAATTGATCAACTCGTACTGGGTGTTCGTATTTTTTTGAAAGTCTGTATAAAAGTCTGGTTACTTACCACACCTCACTATACACTTTGAGGATATGCATTCTTCCAAGCAATAATATTTCGTAAAATTATTAAATCCCTCGACACCAAAAGGTAAAAGAGAGATAATAGATAAAGAGAAGAAAGAAGCAAAATTCGCAGCTACATGTTTAACAAGCACACACTTGAAAGCATAGATTTGTTTGTTTATTAGAAATAATGGTTAGTGTTTACGTAATATATGTATAGTCTGTCCTTAATTAGTTGGCCGCGACTTGAACTTATAGATGGCGCATATACAAGGTGTGTATAAATTGGCGGACCCACTACACGCGGCGATGTTCTTCGTTAAATTCGGAGTCCAAAATCCTAATACGAAAATGTTGTACCATGCTCCATATCTTTGCACGAGGTTCCTAAAGTTCGGACTTTCAGTCTTGAAATAAGCATTATTACTCGATATTTGTTGACAGAAAGAGCTACAATTTAGAAGAAAGAAGAATTGTTGTTATTATCCTTTCGTTAAAGTTTTCTTTTTGATTTTAAAGTTTGTTTTTAATATTTGTTTATTAACTTATTTCGACGAAAAAACACATCTGACAACGTTGTAAAACAATAAGTAGGCAGCCTAATATTGTTCTAGTCAAATACATTACTACTGTCAAATTTTGACACTTATGTAATCTACCTATTTCATTCGACTTGCTTATTTTTCGTGTTTATTTGTATAATTTTGTTTAGTTTTCTGATGGATTTCAATTCGAACAATTATGTAGGTAATAATTACATTGATTTCTATCAAGAAGATCTACAAAAATTAGTCAATATTATCAAAAATTTTTAAAACTTTGTAATATTTTCGTAATAAATATGTAATCTAAGAAACCAATTTTATTTCGTTTGTTTCTTTTTTAAATTTAAAATGTAAGGTTCACATGACGACGTGTAAAAATGTTCCGAAGATTATAACTAGCACATGCGTGTTCAATGTTGCCAAATGTATGTTTCTTTCAAATTCATTCTGAAGACAAAGGCCTGATGATACATCGTTTTAGGATTAGGACTTTTAACTCAAAATTTGACCAAGAATGTCGCCACCTGTAGTGGGTCCGCCAATTTATACACAGCTTGTATATACAATTAACTCAACAAAAATCATAACATTTGTGTGTTTCTTTAATGTTTTAATTTTTCCTATCTTAGTATAGTTTTAATCACTCATTTACTCATTTTTAATATTATTATTATTTATTCATATCTGTCGTTAATTTTGAAATTATAATTATTGTCAAATACAAATTATTGTGTAAGTTCTCTTAAATTTTGTCATAATTATTCGTGTAAAGACATCGTTATTGAAAATAGAGTTTGGATTATTTTATTGCAGCATTGTAGGAGAAACCATAAAATTTCATATCTTTCTCTGTATTATTTATGTTAAAAATATAAATGAGTTATTTATAGCAAGAGGAAGGATACATGACAGATATAATACAATGTGTTTCAAAAAGAATTACGTATAGTTGTCCATAAATTTCTCCTATAAATTATGATGTTCTGTATTCTTGAAATGCGGATATAGATTAAATGGTATGAAGGTTATCTACCTGTCACTGTTGAAATTCATCATCGAGAGATACGGTGATGAAATTAATAACAAGTACAATTAGATTATTAATTTATTTAATAAGAAAACTTTAAAGATGGAATATTAATAAAACCACCAAGGTAAATAACCAATTTGTAGAAATTTAAATTATTATAATTTATAACAAGTGTTCAAAATGGTCACCATTCTGTTGAATGCATAATGCAATACGATGTTTCATGTTGTCAAAAATATTCTGCAATACATTTGGTGTTATTTCATCACATTTAACTGTAATTGTATTCATCAAGTCAGTTAAGTTATTCATTCTTGTCTTATATACTTCATTTTTTAGCAATCGGAAAATATAAAAATCCAACGGAGTAAGATCCGGTGAACTTGCTGGCCAAACACCCTCGATGAGGGAAGTAATATTCTAAAAGCGCTAAATTTTTGCGAGTTGTATGTGCAGTAGCCCCATCTTGCTGGTGTTACGCTTCGCATATATAAGAATGTTTAATTCTATTTTTAAATTATATTTATTTCTTTAAATATCTCGCATTTTAAAATATTAAACTCACTTAGACTTTTTTCTGTGTACATATTCGTGTGCAAAGAGAAAGCACTTCTTTTGTTATAGCGCTACGCCAGACAAGGTTGGTCTTCTAGCTGCCTTTTAACGGTCGCATGAATCCTTTATACATTTCGTTTTTAAAATTAAATAGTATTAATTTAATTATGTACGTCTTTTTTATATATGGTGTCTCATATCATTTGAAAAGTTGACTCACAAGGGATATTTTAATAATATTTATGTCATCGCTACCCCACCTCTTCAGGTCGCGCTTTTTATTAATTATTAGGCAAGATATCGACAACCTCGATACCCTCTCTCGGCTTAGAGCAATAAAACAGACCTTTTTTCTAGACCAGTGTTACTTCGACACAAATGAGTCTTCTCTTTAGAACCTTCGTAAGTTAAACATTTTACACGCCGTGCTGTTCAAGTACCCGCCAAGAATCATGTGCCCCTGCATCTCCGCAACTAAAAGGTAATCTGTATTGTTCCATATAAATTATTCTTTTAAGCTAATCCACATTAATTTAATCGATTTCATTAATTGATTTCTTCGTCCGTCTGCCAAGCAATGCTCTCCATACTTGTCCAAGTATATCTTCGCAGACCTCGTGGCCGACAAACATACGCTTCAACACGTAACTCTGTATTGTTCGATACAGAGGTTATTTTATATTAATCGTAATAATTAACATTTAATTTACTGCCCAATTTAACGTTCGTTTCAGTTTATTTTTGGTGTTAATTTTTTAATTACTTATTTATCGCTCCTTGTGTATATTACTCTTTTTTAATTACTTTTAAATATATCAAGCTCAATTTCTTTTATGTAAATAATAAATACAAACTTTAAGGACAACGCTTCCTGTGTTTTATTTAGTTAGTAAGTTGTAATATATTTAAGCAGTATCACACACGCCCTGGACTTTTGATGCACCTTCACCAGCACCAATTATTTATTATAGAATAATTTCATTATTATCAGTAAACACAGAAACAACCAGCTGACCAACCAGAACGCTTGTTAGTAATAAATGTCGCCCGGGCGTACAGCTTGTTAGTAATAAGTGGCCCAAAATGTGAAAGCTCGTGTTACTGGAAGTAACCTCCATTGAATTCGTCTCGTTCCACTTGGGTTAAAAATGGTGTCAATAACTGTTCTCGGTATCGTTGGCTATAAATGTTATTGTGAAAAAATATTGGTCCTATTTTTCTACGACGAGATACAGCTAACCATACTGAAACTTTTAACAGGATGTAAAGGAACTTCGATGTGATTGTTTGGATTGTTTATAGACTATGTTCTGTAATTTTGTTTATTTACGGACCTGCTTAAATGAAACCATGCTTCATCAGCAAAAAAACTTAGATCAAGAATTTCGTCATTATTTAAATTTTCTTGAAAGAAGTTGCAATCATTAAGCCTATGATCTCTGTGTAAAATCTGTTGAAGAATCGATACTTTTTATGGATACATAATGCTATGAACTTTTCCCCACAAATATTTTGAAAAGTTTAATTATTTTTGAGTGTATTATTATTTTGAATATTTATATATTTGACTTGCGCAGTTTGAACATGCCGTTTGTTCTGCTGTGGACGTTTGTAAAACTGTATTTTTTTTTGCGGAGCCTGCGTGCTTGTTGTATCCTCAGACACAAGTGTTCAGTGAAGTAAGAAAGGTGTGTTTATTTGAAGATGGGTCTTTGTCTTTGTTTTAGTAATTTCGGTTTTTGTTTTTTGGTTTAATTGTGTTTTTGTGCTTGCTTGGATCATTGCCGATTTGTTTACGAGTTTGTGAATCTCGTAATTGATTTTTAACACTTTCTTACTCATGTGTCTCGAGTATATGAATGTGTATTTTTTGCAAGAGACAACCACTTTTCCGATTGGAACCCTGAGAGGAGGGCATTTTTTGAAATTGAACCGACTGAGTATCCTAGCTAGATGGATTTGTCGTGAATTGTGAATAAGCAGATTTCAAAATCACAATTCATAGCAATATGTAAACGACGCTTCAAAATTCTATGTACGGTATTAGAAGATACGTTAGTTTGAACTGATAAATGACGAACTGATGTATGTAGGTTTTCTCCAACAAGGTTTTCTACGTGTTAAACAATATTTTCCTGTGTACGTGGTCTACCAGAAATTTTGTCTTTTAACACAGATCCTGTAGCCTGAAACTTATCCACGACTAGACGAATGTGATGATGTAAAGCGGTATTATCCACAACTCTTCAAGGAAACTGCAAGTGAAACTGTCGTTTACATTCCGCGTAGGAATATTGCCATTCTCCGTTAAGAAATTGAGCACTTCGGAAATATGCTTCAACAATAAAAATATTTTCGTGCAATGTGTACTTTATTTAGCAGTATTGCTTATTAAGTAAAAAAGTATTTGTAAGAAAAAAATATATTGCTAGTCACAAAATGACATTAGATAATTAGTTACAAATAAAGTGGCTTATAATAATTTGCAAGTATTAGTTACTCAGTGCCTACTGAGATGAAGTTCTTTTTGAAACACGTTGTACAATTAACCTAAAAAAAAAGTCTTGTTTTAATCTTTCCTATCTTAACATAGTTTTAATTATTCATTTTTATTATTATTATTTATTCATATCAATCGTTGTTGTTAAATATAAATTATTGTTGTGTAAGTTCTCTTAAAATTTGTTATAATTATTCGTAAAGATATCGTTATTGAAAACAGAGTTTGTATTACTTTATTGCAGCATTGTAGGAGAAACCACAAAATTTTATATCTTTCTCTGTATTATTTAAGTTAAAAATATAAATGAAAATTAAAATATTTATTTAGTAAAGGTCACTTGGAATTATCGTCTTGTCATTTGATATGTATTTGGCAATATTTACCACCGTGTAACACACCCCACAGGCTACACACATTTAAGCTAAAATTTTCTATTTTCGCATCGTTTATTAGTTGATCGTTCCAGTTGCGAATCATGAAAGCCCACAAGTTCTCTAATACCTTCAGATCAGACGATTTAAGCCACCAAGGAATTAGTATAATTTCGGGAACATTTTATATTCAAATAGGTACCAGTCTGTATATAACATATAGTGAAGTTTTCGCGAAAAGAATTATTATTATATAAATTCCTACAAAACATTAATTTCGTTGGGCATTGTACCTACTAGCAAAAAATTTTCAATAAATGACGTTATTTATTAACACAAATCAGGAACTTTTGCGACTGAATATATAATACGTGGGCAATTCAAATTTGACCTGCGTTTTCCTTTTTCTGATCATAATTGAAGAGATACTGTAAAGCGGTTTGATATTCATCGAAGTAGGCATGTTAGTTACCGACATAAATTGCAATTTGATTGTGTCAATACTGTCCGTTGTATTAACAATACCGTGCAAAAATATATCAAATTCTGTTGCACAACGTACAATTATTAAATTTCTTTTCAATAAAGGTGTAAAAGGTACTGATATTCATCAGAAACTTCACAAACAGTATGGAGCAGAGTATTTATCATTCATTGTGTAACTGAGTGGTGTACATCCTTTCAAGACGGTCGTGAACGTATGTCGAACTTGCCGCATACTGTCCGTTCAGGGTCAGGTGTGAATCTTGGGAACATTATTCAAGTTGGCTAGTTGATCCGGAGCAATATGCGAATATCTGTGAAGGAATTTTCTAGGATTGTAAACACTACTGTTAGAAGTGTTCACACTATTGTCCACAAGTTTAAATTTAATAAAGTTAGCGCCAGGTGGGTTCCATAACTATCCGCGGAACAAGAGTAGAAACGACTTCAGGTTTGCGAAAAACTACGGCTTCGCTACGAGTACGAAGGCAAAGACTTTTTGTTACGTATCATAACAGCTGAGATGAGATCTGAATACGTAATTATATCACAGAAAGCAAGAATGTTAGCATGGTATGGCGACACTCGAACTCACCTCTGCCCAACAAATTAAAAACACAACCATCGGCTGGCAAAGTGATAGCGACTGTATTCTGGAAAACTATTTGACGATTAATTTAGCTTATTACAGTGGGTTTCTTGGAAAAGTTAAGTCAAGCCAAACATACAAAAAGACGCGGTCCCCTCTTCCATATAGTCCGGACTTGGCTTCGTGGAACTATCATTTCTTTGGGCTACTCAAAAAAGTTCTTTGGAGGGAAGCGATTTACCTATAACGAGGAAGTGAAGGATGCGGTACAAAATTAAGCTACATCGTCAACCGAAAGAATTTATTTCGACGGGAATATAGAAGCGATGAGACAAGTGTATTTTAAAGCGAGGTTGTTACTTAGAAGAATTATGTATATATAATATTAATTTGTAGTTAGTATCCACCAGAAAAAAATAAAATGCAGGTCGAATTTGAATCGAAGAAAATATTTTTTCTTCTTTTTCTTCAGGTGTCCTTGAAATAAAAAGACGTATGAAAAATAGAAAGATGTATTTATATAGAATATGAAACCAAAATATTGTGAGTCAGTGGCGGCTCTTGATGACGTACGATGTGCGCTGCTGCACGGATGAGACAGCTTCGTTTAAGCTTTCATGTATACAGAGAAGCAAGTAACCGTACCGAAATCTTCCGAAATAGTTCGAAGTAGTCTCATCCGTGCAGCAGCGCACATCGTACGTCATCAAGAGCCGCCACTGTTGTGAGTCAATTACGACGCGAACCCCAAAATTAAAACCCCTGAAAATTCTAATATATGGCGTCAATGAATTCAAGATCTTCAGAATGTAAATATTATGAAAACGCCAATTAAGTTGGCGCGAGGAGGGGGTGCGCAGAAAACGTTTTTAAAAACGTCTACCCCCACTACTCAAGTAATTGTCAGAATACATTTGTCATTGACGTTTGACGGAACATAATGTCTTTGCAAGGGGATCATAAAGTGATACACGCTCAAACGATGCTTATAAAAATATTCTTAAAAACCTGCTTATACATTACAATCTCATATTTATATCAAATTTTGTGTTTTATGTTTTTTTAATCTGTTCAATTATGTTTTTTTTCGTAGAGGTTAGAATTATCTGACATTGCCACCTACGGTATCTTGCGATTTGATGTAAAACTAAATACAAATCTCCCCACTACTTCTAATCCTGAGCGAACTTACCCCTCCTCGCGCCAACTTAATTGGCGCTTCTATTGAAGTTACACACACACCGTATGTTTACATACTAACAGCTGTCGATGTTATAAATGGCATAATATCCTCTATGCTAAAGCCGATACCTCGAACAAAATCAGCTTTTTAATCAATTCAAGTAAATATGTAATTAATATGTATCAAAAATATTTAATCAAAAATTAAGATATGTATATTTTTTATTTATTCACAAAACCATTTTAAAAATCATACTAAAATTCCATGTGTATTACGAGAATGCTTTTTTTCTTAGAGAAATTGAAATACGTATGTCGAAATCAGAATACCACATTGAATTTAAAGGCAGCAATGTTTATAAGTACAAGCGATAAGTTTTCTTATGACAAGGGTTCAATAACCTGCGTCAGCTGTTTATTTAAATTTATACTTGTAAATTCTTAAAGCTGATATATTGAAAAAACAGGCAAAAACAGGCTTTATGTGCATTTAACTTACAATCTATTACCTTTAATCAAAAAATCATAACAATCGACAACAGAACGAACTTGAAGGGCGATACACAACAAAAGCTTTTCATTTTGCTATTGTGGGTCACCTTCAAGTTTCATGTACGATAGTATTTATGATATATTCAGTTACGTAGCACACTTTTTAGAAATATCTTTGCCATTTCTTTTTCTCGCTTATGAGAGGGAATTTTAGGAAAATATTTTGGGTTTATATTTTATATACAGATATAATTTAATCTTTCAATTTTTCATACGTTGTCTTTTTATTTCAAGGACACTCGGTATATAAAACATTTTATAAGTGAGACTTATTTAATTCTTTAGAAGTATATTTCTAATAATATCAAATAATTGAAAGATATATTTAAGGTCAAAAATATTATCAAATCTCTTTAATGTCATTGTTCTTATAAAAAGTGCATTCTACTTATATAAGATAACATGAATTCCAGTTTTAACACGTTTGCTACCAAGGACTTAGGAGAAAATCCAACACAACAGCTCACATTTTTGTTATTTAAATATAATACTAGCTGTCATTTTTGAGGGATGTATTTACAAAATCTAAATAAGTGAGAAATGTAATTATAGGCAGACTAAAAACATCTTGTATATATTTAAAATTTTAAACGTAATCCATTTAATTGCTGTATAAGTTGCTACAACATTACTGCTACAGAACATGTGTCACACATATGACGTTGGTAGCGAACATGTTAATTGCAATTTTATTTCCTTAAAATATCAAATGTCTTACTTGAAGGCTGCTGTTTTAGCAGAAGAACTACGACAAGTTAACAAATCAGCAAGTGCCATAATTAATTGGTAACTAATTGCTGCCAACTGCTGCAATGAACTGTCTACCTCGGTTAAATAAGCTATAGTACTGGCAGCTTTAGCCCGATGATCTTCCATGTGTTCAGACTAAAATAATTTCAAACAATAACATACTTTTTGTATGTAGTTTAACAACTCACCTGACAAATTCTAATTAAACAAGGTAAAGTTCTATATATAATAATGGGATCACTAGAAGATATTGCACCAGATCTGCATATATTCGTTAAGCATTTAGCAGCACCTAATTGCAAATCAATTAATTTGTCACTTGCTATCAGTGAAACAAGAATATTCGGTGAATGTGTATTTCTAAATATTGTACTGGTTATTTCAATGGCAACATTACGGTTTTCAAAACACATTGCAGCCAAACATGCCAATGCTGGTACTCTCACAGCACTATTCTCTATGTTCAGTAATGAAGTAAAAACCTGAGATGCACCAGCTGAACATAACATACTTTGTTCTACTGACCCCTTGCATGAAGTACTTAAAATATTAGTAACACAAGATTGTCTTGATAAACTTTCATCAGGTCCCACAAACATCAATAATTTTTGTAAATGTTTCATGCTGTAATTTATACGAGATAATGCATTTGGTCGTTGAGTTAATGTTTTTAAACAACACAAACAAGCATCCACTATTCTATCATCATTTTCATCTAGGATATCCAGTAATAAATTTGGTGTGCCATTATTTAGCAAAACATCTACATGTTCAGCAGTTCCTTTAGCCAAAGATCCTATAGTTACTACTGCTTCATATCGTACAGCAGCTTTCACATTCCTGTCTCTTAATAAGCTTACTAATCTGGGAACAATACCTTGAGCAATAATGCTCTGTTTCTGTTTATTAGAACCAATTACCGAATTTTTAATGCAGACAATAGAAGCGAGACATTTGTCTGGATCAGATGAATATAAATCATCCATATAAGAACGAGAACTCTCTACATTCTGGAAAAATAAAGACGTCATTTTTGTGAGGTTAGACTTTATAAAACTCACCATGAAAGCCATAAATGGGTGCATCACGGCTATCATTATATAATAAAAGTAACGGACACAACAATAAATAAATAAACTTATCAATTCAAACTTAAATCGTCATGTATATGAAAAGTTTTCAGTTGTTTCAATAAAATTCTATTTCGGTCATTGTGACAGCGTGACAGTTAGAATTCGAACATTTATTACGAACTAAATTTGACTGCTAGATTTACCATTGAATTAAATTATAATAAAGTGGCTCTTACTACTATGATCTTGCTTTCAAAATCCCAAAGATTTATGTATTAGAAAATATGTATCTTAACAACTTATTTTAGTATTTGATTTTTTATACAGAAAAAATTACTTACAAATAAAAAATCGATATGAGCTTGATCTCATCTTTACAATACAAAAATTTTGAACAGCAAATTTCAAGGACAACGGTTAAAAGCTTGTATTTCCTACTTCTTTTCAACTAACAGATTTATCATAGAATTAAAATTATTTCTTAAAAATTACAAATTTATCATTCAATTTTCAAAATTTGTTAATTAATTTTAATTTCCGCATGGTTTAGATATTTCAATTTGTGAGTTGTGTCTGCAATAAACATCTTCGACTGTGTAGAAATTAAAAAATTTTGTTTCAAAAATAATGGCTAAATGAGTGCAAAGTTCGATTCTATTTTGGTACATACATATCTCACGTGTTACAAAAAAATATAATTATAAAAATGAAAAATCTTTAGTATACAATATTATACAAAGGGTTAAGGTATTGTACTTTGTAAATTATAAAAAAAATATGTAGTTTGCAAAAATAGTAACAATATTTATTTACATTTTGTAATTACATTACAAATTGTCTAGTCTTTCTCCTAATTAAAAAAATATATAATTTAATGATATACTGACAAACAAAACAAATGTTAGACATGTCTTTATATTAAATAATATCTTGGAAATTAAAATATGCTATAGTAATTCATTTACATCAGCAAAATTTGGTAAATATTCTAATTCATATGAAATATTTTCTTTAACACTTGGTACAATGAAAGGTCTTTCATTGAAGTCTTGAGGAATATATAATTTATCATATAAATTATCACTTCTATGTAAACTGGCCCATCTTTCAGCAGTTTTGGAAGAAATACATTTTCGAAATGCCATACAGTGTACATGTTGTAATTTTATATAACGAATACGCGTTAATCCCAAGTTTGCTAAAACGTATTGCCATGATTTCATTAGTATAGCATTAGCTCCTACATGTTTTGAATCAGGCGTTATAATTAACAACAAACCTTCATATTTTAATATCTGATATGCTTTTTTACAGCATTGCAATCTTAATTCTGGAGTAGGTAGATATTCTAGTAATAAACTAAAAACAACAACATAAAATGAATTGCATTCTAATTTGAATATTTCATTTGAATTTTTATCTACATTTGTGCAAATTTCAACATTTAAAAAGTCACATTTAAATACATGTGAATTTGCTGGGGCTATATCTATTGGAAGAACATCGAAATATTCTTTGTAAGCTCCAAATGGATTATAGCAACTACCTACATCTAACATTCTTATTATTTTATGTTGATAATTACTTAGTACTTTATCATTTTCTAAAAGTAAATTAATTTTTTGTGCAACATCTTTTTCTTTATTTCGATAATATTCCAATTTATCATTCCAAAAATATTCCAAACATATATCACGTACCCAAATTATTCGGGACATTTCTTTCAATTTTCCATTCATGTTGTTGTCCCAATGGTTTATTGCTAATTCTTGCATTGCTTCTGCATATTGTTGCAACTGTTCTTCATTTTCACAGTGTTTATTCCATGCCTCTTGATCGCCCATTTTCTTGGAATCATCTCTAAGTTGTTGATGAACATTTTTAATGAATCCAGACAAAGACAAATGCTTATTTGAAGCCATACAAAATTAGGTTTGATTAATTTAAATCACAGGAAACTATATTGTATATCGCTACCTACTACATGAGAATTTGGAAATGAATTAAAAATAAACAAAATATATATTCATCTTATCACGTGATTGTTTAATTTATTAATCTTTTTATTTGATTTCTGCCTTTATTTGATAACCTATAAAATTGTATTAAGTAAATGTATCAATCTATCTCAGACATGACTTCATATTTTCAAGGACTACTTTGACTTCGAATGTTTCTGAACACCCGTTACTATGAAAACGCGACCATAATATAACGGGTGTTCAGAAACATTCGAAGTCATGTGGGCTCTGAACAAAAAATCGTATATCAATACTTAAGTATCTGATTTGTAATAATTATTAATTGTCAACTGTTGTCTGTCAAAAATCAATCTATCTCAGACATGACTTCATATTTTCAAGGACTACTTTGACTTCGAATGATTCTGAACACCCGTTACTTATTTTATTAACAAGCTTTTAAAACAAGATTTAGCGCCATCAACTGACAAGTTCGCAAACTAAACCATAGTTTACGAGGCAAAATAGTCAAAATTATTTTACGATATGAGTTAAAGTGGCACTTCCGGTAGGAATTTTCAAAAACTTTTCTAGAAAAGTTGTTTGAGAATCTACTGTTAAACACTTTTGTACTATTGACAAATTTTCGTGAACGTAAATTTTTAGGCAAAAGTTATTCCAAATTCGTTTCTAAACACCTTTCTGTACTTAGGAAGTTTAAGAAAAATCTTCTATTTTCAGCGATAATAGCCAAAAACTGTTTTGCGCTAAGAGTAAAAGTGACACTGCATGTCCTCATATTGTTACACTTTACTATATTTATGTGGTGACGAGTTTCAATATTGGACTGGTTTATTTTAAATACCTAACTTATGATTGTTTCTGTATCAGCAGTTTGCTGAACTGGTTTAGATTAAAATACCTGACTTGTATGTGTGACTTATTTGATTGCTAAATATAATACGTAACTATCTAATTTAGATTAATAATAATAATACTAAATTATAATATGTAACATATACGGTGTGATAATTATAAAATATGAATTACACTATTTTATTTAGATTAAATGATTTAATCCGGATTAAACAAAGTGCCAACTCTCAACTAGGGTAGATGCCTGTCTTCATCATGATGGTGTCGCCTTGATGATTCTCGGCTTGGTTTTGATAGGCGTATGTCGCCGTTTGGAGATACCTACATAAATAAATAGATTGAATAAATAGATTAAATTGATATTGTTTAATCTGCGGTTAAACAAACCAAACGGAATTCGAAAATTCTCCGTTATTAGGCCTATTTCACATCTGAATCTTTATTTTATTTTGGTTCTCACGTTTTTGTTTGTACTCGGTAAATTTTTCCCTTTGTGTAATAAGGTTTACATCTTGAACATAAAGTGCCCATTATTGAACTATCCCTCTAAGTATTTCTTAATTATAGTCAATTGTCTAAGTTTAAACTTGTTAACACCTTTTAGGTTTAGTTTATTACTACTCCATCTGAGTAGGACCCTGTGTGTCGAAACAATTGTTATGATATTTTACCAATAAAGTGGAAATTAAGTGATATTGTTTTTTCATTTTTATTTAATTAATTATGAAATTCCAAGTAGGCTACTTCAAAACAAAACTTTGATACTAGCGCCATGCGTTAGACCATAAATTGTCAGGCAGCAATGTTTGTCTAAAAACTCGATATAAAAGGTAAACAGGGGTGATTGATATAGTTCAACGTAAAAAAACAACAAACGTATACATTTGCGTGGAACGATGTACAGCTGCGAGGAATAAATTTTGATCATCAATGTCATTGTAAAATTTGAGGAAATTGTCACAATTTAGATTTTTGCCCTGATTGATTATATCCATTGTCAATGAAATGTCAATATAAATTAGCAGTTTGTCAAAGTTTTGTTTTTTGAATTATTTTTATTATGGTCTCAATACCCTATTTTAAGAAAGTAATGATTATTTCCTTAATAGAAACTGGACTCTCTGAAGCTAAGGTAGTATCTCGTCTATACTAGGCCCATATTTATAGTCCGTGCTAATACTTACTTAAGTTCCGTACTAACATAAGCACGCCTTACTTCGAAGTTTGTGTCAAGTACGCGTTCTATTTTATAAACAATACTTCGGAAATTCTCGGGATAGATTCGCTCCAAGCACGGAACGTTAGGGAATTTTGTTATCGGAATGACATTTTGGCGCGAAATTGTTCGTTGTGGATCTTTCTGGATCTTTCTAAGTTGCATTTGGTTCCCACTTTTTTTTATTGAAAACCAAAGATTTCACAGTTTATAGTGTAATTTGTTAAATTTAATAAATACTTATTAAAGGTAAATATAAAATAAATAGATTTTGTTGAATTGATGAAATAGAAATACAAAATATCATGAACAATAAAAAAATTATCCATAAATTTGCAGATGAATAAATCGGCAACATTTACCACGAAGGAAAAAATGCTTCTGGCACAGCTCATCAAAGACCATAACATGTTCATATTGCAGTAAAAGCACTAAAGGAAAAAGATGGTAGGGTTCAAAAACTTAATAACTCCATTAGACATCAGCAGGAGCTTCATCAACTTAGGAAAATGGTTATCGAAGAGGACCTGGGGAGGGCTAAATATTATTCAAGGGTTGTTGAACTAGAGGTATCCAGGATTGAGGGAGAAAAGAGGAGGATTAAATTAGCAGTGGAGACAGGTGAGCTAGATCGAAAAAGGGCTGAGAGAGATCGACAGAGAGCTGAGCTAGATCGACAGAGAGCTGCTGATGAAGCTGAATTGGCAAAGCTCAAACTGCAGCAATTTAAAAGAAAGGTGAGTATGGTTAGCAATGTTATTACATTACTTTCATCTTTTGTAATTCATTGTTTTTACAGTTCTCTGAAGATCAATAGACTTGACTATATAACATGTAAGGTATATGTATATACACATAGGTATTAAATGGTAAGAAGTGTTTTTATTATTGTGTATATTTAAGTTAATTTATAGTTTCTCTGTGTAAAGGTTATGAGTTATGAGCTAGCTCTCTGAAGATCGATAGACTTTAGTTGGTGTAGGTATATATAGACATAGGTATTATATGGTGAGAAATGCTTTTATTATTGTGTATTGTAGTTAATTTATAGTTGTTCTGTGAAAAGGCTATGAGCTGCTCTTGATTTATATTGCTAATTTAAAAGGTGATTGGAAAGTTTTAGTTTTTTTGTGTATTTTTTTATCGGCAAGCTTTACTGTTGCATTTGTATATATATTTTCAAATCATAATACTTTAAAGAATTAAATTAATTTGAACACTGATGAACATTATTAACTCAAATATTTTAATAATAAAACTAAATGAACTAAATTTCTTTAAATACTTTTATGTTTTGAAAATTTGAATTCATTTTCATATACTATATTTCTGCATGTTTATGGGATATATTAAAAGTCATAGGTGTTTTATTTGCCTTTGGAATTGGACAGAGGTACTTTTGCAATGTAAATTTGTTTTTCAGTTGTAAATTTGAAAGCTTAGTTTTAAGGTGCTTTTTGCTATGTATTAAACAACTTAAGAGGTGCTTTCCTGCTGTATACATTATATTAGTATATGTTGTCATTTTTGTGTTTGTTGATTTTCAGATATTAATTGAAAAGGTGTTACTTTAATGTACTTTTCCTATATAAATTAATTATGTGTAATCACTTGTTTAATTTGAACTGTTCTCTGTTCTTCAGACCAGATTTTTAATAATATTTTATATTATTAAAAATATCTTTGTAATTTAAACTTTTTTAAACGAAATAAAACATATCTACTTGACATGTATACTTTTTTTTAAACGTATTCCTATATTCACTTAAATGGGAGAAGGTAACCATTAATAAAAATCTACTTTAAGATTAAAAGGAAACTCCGTGTGTTCAGTAAATACATATTCTTTGGAATTGTCTAAACACAATGGGAGAAAAACCCATGTTTATTAAATAATATATACATTAGAATATTTTGATAACAACATACAGAAATATTTAATACCTACTAGTGTCCAAAATGTTGTTGAATGAAGTGTCTTCGAAAATCTAACCCTCTTTCTCCATCGTTGGCATTCCTAATAGCTGGTACTTCATCAACATTTTCTTCAAAATCTTCATTATTTCTTAAACCAATATTATATAATACTGCAGTTGCACATATAATTGCAATTGATGTTTCCAATTTAGTTTTAAGACCTAGTTGAAGGCAAGGAAATCGTCTTTTCCAGGTACCAAACAATCTTTCTACAATATTTTGTGTTGTTCTGTGTGCTCTGTTATATCTTTCTTCGTGTTCATTTCCTATTTACATAAAATGTTGTGAATTATTAGCCATAAATATTTGGTGTTTATTATAAATACCTGCTTGTATTACCGGAGTAAGCAGATAATGTCTACATGCATACCCATTGTCCCCAATTAATAAACATGGAATGTCTCCTCTTTCCATTCTCTCTCTTAAAGCACTATGGTCAAATATAACATTGTCATGACTTGAGCCTGGATGCCTAACAACTATTATTTTAGTTATACTAATACCTGAACATTTAAAGAAAAGAAACCCTTTCTATTACGGAATACATCAGCATTACCTCCTGGGCTTGATATTTTTATATGGGTGCAATCAATACATCCTACAACATTTAGAAAACGAGCAACTTCATAAAACCTTATAATATTTGTGCGTCTTCCTTCTACAGAGGAAAATGAATAAAATTTCCTAATTGTTCCGCTATCAATACTGATACTCTTTTAATAATTACGCTTATGGTAGGTTGACTTGTACCTCGCAAATCACCGGATACAACCTGAAAATTACAAGTGGCATAAAAACGTAAGCAAACAAGCAACTGGAATATTGGAGGTATTGGTAAACCACGATTAGTAGGTTTTTGTAGGCCCTCCAAAACTAATGGTAATAAAGTATTTGCCACAGTATTCTTGTGAAATCCATAACGGAGACGAAATTCGTTCCCATTAAAAAATTCCATTGGATTTTCGGCATCTCGTATGTATCTTTTTCGGACACGTTCTACATGCATTTCTTCTTCTAGAACATCTATATATTCCAAAAATTCATCTAATTCTAATTCTTGGTACACATCCATATCGCTCAAAAAATAAATGTTAAAGTTCAAAATATTAAAGAGGTTATATTTCTATGCTCGAACTGTCAAACAACTACTTAAGGTAGCGCCAACACAACCTTAAGAAATTAATAGATAATCGCCGCCTTAAGCATCAGCTGGTGCTTAAGGTTGGTTTATAAATCGCAAATGCGTCACAATCACATACTTAAGCATAGACGCCGCCTTAAGGTCTGACTATAAATATGGGCCTAACATAAGCACGCCTTACTTCGAAGTTTGTGTCAAGTACGCGTTCTATTTTATAAACAATACTTCGGAAATTCTCGGGATAGATTCGCTCCAAGCACGGAACGTTAGGGAATTTTGTTATCGGAATGACATTTTGGCGCGAAATTTCTTTGTGGATCTTTTTAAGTTGCATTTGGTTCGCACGTTTTTTATTGAAAACCAAAGATTTCACAGTTTATAGTGTAATTTGTTAAATTTAATAAATACTTATTAAAGGTAAATATAAAATAAATAGATTTTGTTGAATTGATGAAATAGAAATACAAAATATCATGAACAATAAAAAAATTATCTATAAATTTGCAGATGAATAAATCGGCAACATTTACCACGAAGGAAAAAATGCTTCTGGCACAGCTCATCAAAGACCATAACATGTTCATATTGCAGTAAAAGCACTAAAGGAAAAAGATGGTAGGGTTCAAAAACTTAATAACTCCATTAGACATCAGCAGGAGCTTCATCAACTTAGGAAAATGGTTATCGAAGAGGACCTGGGGAGGGCTAAATATTATTCAAGGGTTGCTGAACTAGAGGTATCCAGGATTGAGGGAGAAAAGAGGAGGATTAAATTAGCAGTGGAGACAGCTGAGCTAGATCGAAAAAGGGCTGAGAGAGATCGACAGAGAGCTGAGCTAGATCGACAGAGAGCTTCTGATGAAGCTGAATTGGCAAAGCTCAAACTTCAGCAATTTAAAAGAAAGATGAGTATGGTTAGCAATTTTGTTACATTACTTTCATCTTTTGTAATTCATTGTTTTTACAGTTCTCTGAAGATCAATAGACTTGACTATATAACATGTAAGGTATATATACACATAGGTATTAAATGGTAAGAAGTGTTTTTATTATTGTGTATATTTAAGTTAATTTATAGTTTCTCTGTGTAAAGATTATGAGTTATGAGCTAGCTCTCTGAAGATCGATAGACTTTAGTTGGTGTAGGTATATATAGACATAGGTATTATATGGTGAGAAGTGCTTTTATTATTGTGTGTATTGTAGTTAATTTATAGTTGTTCTGTGCAAAGGCTATGAGCTGCTCTTGATTTATATTGCTAATTTAAAAGGTGATTGGAAAATTTTAGTTTTTTCGTGTATTTTTTTATCGGCAAGCTTTACTGTTGCATTTGTCTATATATTTTCAAATCATAATACTTAAAGAATTAAATTAATTTGTTAATTTGAACACTGATGAACATTATTAACTCAAATATTTTAATAATAAAACTAAATGAACTAAATTTCTTTAAATACTTTTATGTTTTGAAAATTTGAATTCATTTTCATATACTATATTTCTGCATGTTTATGGGATATATTAAAAGTCATAGGTGTTTTATTTGCCTTTGGAATTGGACAGAGGTACTTTTGCAATGTAAATTTGTTTTTCTGTTGTAAATTTGAAAGCTTAGTTTTAAGGTGCTTTTTGCTATGTATTAAACAACTTAAGAGGTGCTTTCCTGCTGTATACATTACATTAGTATATGTTGTCATTTTTGTGTTGTTTGTTGATTTTCAGATATTAATTGAAAAGGTGTTACTTTAATGTACTTTTCCTATATAAATTAATTATGTGTAATCACTTGTTTAATTTGAACTGTTCTCTGTTCTTCAGACCAGATTTTTAATAATATTTTATATTATTAAAAATACCTTTGTAATTTAAACTTTCTTAAACGAAATAAAACATATCTACTTGACATGTATACTTTTTTTAAATGTATTCCTATATTCACTTAAATGGGAGAAGGTAACCATTAATAAAAATCTACTTTAAGATTAAAAGGAAACTCCGTGTGTTCAGTAAATACATATTCTTTGGAATTGTCTAAACACAATGGGAGAAAAACCTATGTTTATTAAATAATATATACATTAGAATATTTTGATAACAACATACAGAAATATTTAATACCTACTAGTGTCCAAAATGTTGTTGATGAATTGTCTCCGAAAATCTAGCCCTCTTTCTCCATCGTTGGCATTCCTAACAGCTGGTACTTCAACATTTTCTTCAAAATCTTCATTATCTCTTAAACCAATATTATATAATACTGCAGTTGCACATATAATTGCAATTGATGTTTCCAATTTAGTTTTAAGACCTAGTTGAAGGCAAGGAAATCGTCTTTTCCAGGTACCAAACAATATTTCGTGTTGTTCTGTGTGCTCTGTTATATCTTTCTTCGTGTTCATTTTCTATTTACATAAAATGTTGTGAATTATTAGCCATAAATATTTGGTGTTTATTATAAATACCTGCTTGTATTACCGGAGTAAGCAGATAATATCTACATGCATACCCATTGTCCCCAATTAATAAACCTGGAATGTCTCCTTTTTCCATTCTCTCTCTTAAAGCACTACGGTCAAATATAACACTGTCATGACTTGAGCCTGGATGCCTAACAACTATATCCATTATTTCTCTATTAGGACCTGAAACAACCTACAATAGATAATAGTACAGTGTAGTTGACTATTATTTTAGTTATACTAATACCTGAACATTTAAAGAAAAGAAACCCTTTCTATTATGGAATACTTCGGCATTATTACCTCCTGGGCTTGATATTTTTATATGGGTGCAATCAATACAACCTACAACATTTGGAAAACGAGCAACTTCATAAAACCTTATAATATTTGTGCATCTTCCTTCTACAGTTCGAGGAAAATTTATAAAATTTCCTAATTGTTCCGCTATCAATACTGATACTCTTTTAATAATTACGCTTATGGTAGGTTGACTTATACCTCGCAAATCACCGGATACAACCTGAAAATTACAAGTGGCATAAAAACGTAAGCAAACAAGCAACTGCAATATTGGAGGTATTGGTAAACCACGATTAGTAGGTTTTTGTAGGCCCTCCAAAACTAATGGTAATAAAGTATTTGCCACAGTATTCTTGTGAAATCCATAACGGGGACGAAATTCGTTCCCGTTAAAAAATTCCATTGGATTTTCGGCATCTCGTATGTATCTTTTTCGGACACGTTCTACATGCATTTCTTCATCTAGAACATCTATATATTCCAAAAATTCATCTAATTCTAATTCTTGGTACACATCCATATCGCTCAAAAAATAAATGTTAAAGTTCAAAATATTAAGAGGTTATATTTCTATGCTCGAACTGTCAAACAACTACTTAAGGTAGCGCCAACACAACCTTAAGAAATTATTAGATAATCGCCGCCTTAAGCATCAGCTGGTGCTTAAGGTTGGTTTATAAATCGCAAATGCGTCACAATCACATACTTAAGCATAGACGCCGCCTTAAGGTCTGACTATAAATATCGACCTAAGAAATTATTAGATAATCGCCGCCTTAAGCATCAGCTGGTGCTTAAGGTTGGTTTATAAATCACAAATGCGTCACAATCACATACTTAAGCATAGACGCCGCCTTAAGGTCTGACTATAAATATGGACATTAGAATCGCTGAACGGATTCAGTAATAAAAGTGCGTGATCACCTCGTGAGCAAGACAAAAATGCATTCTATTGGTCGGCGGCCAAGACCGTTTACATTAGGCGATTCGGCAAACTAAATTGTTTGTCACAGTATCACAGATCAATCACAGATGGCAGATTTTTATTTATTTTTACGTTTCTGTTTGCGTTAATTCTGTTTTGTCTGCATTTATTCTGTTTTCTTTTGGATATTTTGATCAGTATTTTGAAATACGCACGCAAGTAACTAGTAAACCGAAATGTAACGAATTATAAGTCATTCTATCTTCTAGGTTATAATTCGACAGGAATTCAAATATTACTTCAATTTCTTTGTTTCGAGCTAAGTTATACGTGTTAAGCTATGGAATATTCACCTCCAAGAAAGAGGCCAGCAAAACACTTCTCAGTGGAAGAAAAAAACGTGGTTTTGAATATATTTAAAACCAGTCTTGACCAGCCAGGTACATCAAAAGTTGATAGTGTTGAAACGACTGCAAAAGCGGCAGGTAGCCATTATTTTTGTTATAAGAAATTATAACAAACTGATATTATTTTTATCATATTTATAGGAATTACCACTCGCAGTGTTTATAATATATTGAAAGAACATAACACTGAGCAACAATTTAATCCACCCAAAAAATATCAGAGGAAAAGGGGTGTTTTGGGTACTGTTGATGAAGAAACGAAAAACAGAATTCGTAGAATTGTTCATTCAATCTATTTTAAAAACGAACCACCAAGTGTGCAAAAAATTCTCGCAGCTGTAAATGAAACAGAAGATCTGCCTAATTTTAAAATAACGACATTCAGAATGATCTTAAAGGAACTAAATTTTCGGTAAACTATCTAAGTTCTGTAACCTGAACTTTACTACATAAATATTATTTATATTAGGTATTACGTGTTTTATAGTAGTTGATGTTATATTTTTAGGTATGAAAAGAGAAAGCGCAATAGCATCTTGAAAGAAAAAGAAGAAATTATTGCTTGAAGAAGAAGATACCTACGTCAAATTATTCAATTTCGTATAGAAGGAAGGCCTATATATTATTTAGATGAAACATGGGTGAATGCTGAGCATACTGTAAGCAAAGTATGGACTGATAAATCTGTTCTGACTGCAAGGCAAGCATTCATAGAAGGGTTGTCTACAGGCCTTAAAAACCCCTCCGGAAAAGGAAAACGACTTATTATTGGCCATATAGGATCAGACGAAGGATTTGTAAATAACGGATTACTACTCTTTGAATCAAGAAGGACTGGCGATTATCACGAGGATATGAATGCGGCAAAATTTGAAGAGTGGTTGCAACAAATACTCCCTAATTCAAGAGAAGAATCAGTAATCGTTTTAGACAATGCTCCCTACCATAGTCGGAAACTAAACAAACGACCTACAGGTAGTACTAAAAAAAAGGAAATACAAGATTGGCTCAAGAAAAACAATATCCCATATGAGGAAGATATGGTTAAAGCAGAATTTTAGTACTAGTTAAAGAAAAATCAACTGGAGCTGAAAGATATGCTGTGGCTGAGTTAATACTCAATAGCAACAGAAAGGTTCTCAGACTTCCACCATATCACTGTGAAATGAATCCTATTGAGTTAATATGGGCACAAGTAAAGGGATATGTCACTAGAAACAATACGACATTTAAGTTATTAGATGTGAAAAGCTTATTCCAACAGGCTATCGATAATACTTCACCAGAAAATTGGAAAAATGCAGTGAAGCCATGTCCTTGGAGTAGAAAAAGAAATGTGGGAACTTGATAATATAATCGATAAGCATATAGAAGCCATAATAATCACTGGAAGTGATGATTCATCGACATCGTCAGATGAAGACGAATCTACCTAATTTTACTGATATTATTATTATATTTATACTTATAAAATGTAAAAGTTCTCATCAATAATAAAAATATTTCATTTATTTAATGTACTTGAATTTGTTTTATGATTATAGCCACTTTGAGTGTTCATATGTTTTTATCGTTTTTAAACAACAGAAAAATTATTTAAAATAACAGTTTTTTCATCTGCAAAATAGTTTATTCGTTCATATTGGGGATTACTACGTGTTAATTTATAGAGATAATACAATTGTGTAAAAGTTCTCATCAATAATAAAAATATTTCATTTATTTAACGTACTTGAATTTGTTTTATGATTATAGCCACTTTGAGTGTTCATATGTTTTTATCGTTTTTAAACAACTGAGAAAAATTATTTAAAATAACACAGTTTTTTCATCTGCAAAATAGTTTATTCGTTCATATTTGGGATTACTACGTGTTAATTTAAAGAGACAATACAATTGTAAAACGTTTTGATAGAAAACATTTGAATATGCACAATTTCTTATGTCAAATACTACGGCGATAACTATTTTACCGACATTGATCCTTGAATGATTCCATGTGCCTGTGTGCATACGGTTTTGGCGTTATCACGTGAACCCAACGTGATTACTGAATCTGGTCAGCGATTTGAGTATAGGACTTGCAAAACGTTCCGTGAATTTTATTAACATGTGACAGATTAAATTATAACGAGCCATCGAAAAAAATCATAATTGGAGTAGACTGTGAAATTGGGTTGGTATAGCAAGCGCCAATTAAGTTGGCGCGAGGTGGGGGTGCGCAGAAGCCGCTTTTAAAAACGTACACCCCCACTACTCAAGTAATTGTCAGAATACATTTGTCATTGACGTTTGACGGAACATAATGTCCTTGCTAGGGAATCATACTCAGAGGTTAGAATTATCAGACATTTGATGTAAAACCAAATACAAATACACTACTTGTAATCCTGCGCGAACTTACCCCTCCTCGCGCCAACTTAATTGGCGTTTGCTATACTTTAGCCACTTCCACATAATGACACATTACTTGATGCTTGACAGTTTCATTGTAAAAAAAAGGTTATGGCATTGAAATGATACTACAAGAAAAAAGAAAACAAATAATTTATTTAATATCGAAATCATAATCAAAATTTACATATAGCTACAGAAGTTGTTGAAAATGTTGTCCATTTGCATCTAAACACAAACCAACTCTTCTTCGCAATCCACTACTGAAATGTATGTTATTGGATTTTCATCAATAATATGCCGAAGGGCTTCAATATTATCAGCTGTACGTTTAGATGGCCGTCCACTTCCAGTTTTTCGACCGACGCTATCAGTCTCTCTGAATAACTTTACACAATTTGTCAAAACATTGTAAAAATCATTGTAGTCAAACACTAATTCAGGATGTTCTTCACTAAAATCAGCCATGCATTCTGTAATTGAATACTGCCACTCGCCATTTACTTTCACACCTGTACGGAAGTAACATTCGATAATTTTTGCTTTTTGTTCTATGTTGAATACCATTTTTTAAATAAATTTAATTTTCTTAATAAAAGTTTTGAAAAATTTGACACAAACTTATAACGAGCCATCGAAAAAATTCATAATTGGAGTAGACTGTGAAATTGGTTTGGTACTTTAACCACTTCCACAGAGATGTGATGACACATTACTTGATGCTTGCCAGTTTCATTTGGATTCATTGTAAAAAAAAAGGTTATGGCATTGAAATGATACTACAACAAAAAAGAAAACAAATAATTTATTTAATATCCAAATCATAATAAAAATTTACATATAGCTATAGAAGTTGTTGAAAATGTTGTCCATTTACATCTAAACACAAACAATTTTCTTAATAAGAGTTTTGAAAAATTTGACACAAACTTATAGTTTCAATGTCAAATAATAAATGTCATTATGTGGAAGTGGTTAAAGTATCAACCCAATTTCACAATCTACTCCAATTATGAATTTTTTCGATGGCTCGTTAGTTTCAATGTCAAATAATAAATGTCATTATGTGGAAGTGGCTAAAGTACCAACCCAATTTCACAATCTACTCCAATTATGAATTTCTTCGATGGCTCGTTACTATTATTGCCATTACCACCGTTTCATAATACAGCAACTTACATTTTGTCATGATTTTGTCAAAGAATGACGACCAAAATTTATTGCTTGCACCTGTACATAAATATCAAATAATAGAATATACAAACACTAGAAAAGCTATTTTAAGTTCTGAAGTTTTGATTATTTGAATACCTAATTCGACATTGTAAGTATAATTTTTTTAATAAAACATTTCCATTTTCAAGTTACGCATTTTAGAAAAATATTAAAAATGCTTATATTTTCATTTAAATACCTAATACCTAACACAAATATCGCTTCATACGTGTTGCTAGGCGACACATGTATATATACAAAACTCCAAAAGTTTGTAATTGTTAAATTATAATGAATTAAATAATTATTTGATTATTTCCAAAGAAAATGAGGTCCATACCAAAATGGGTGGATAAAATCCAAGACAGTGATAAACAGGAACAATGGTAAATGTACATAGTTATATATGTAAGCACAATTTAAAATAAAAAATAAAACATTGTTTTAGCATATATGATTTATGCTTTAATCCTGATGGTTCGCAGTTAATTGTAGCCAGTGGCAGTAGAGTCTTAGTTTATGATACATCAGATGGAACATTAATTCAGCCTTTGAAAGGTCATAAAGATACAGTTTATGCTGTAAGTTATGCACGAAATGGACAAAAATTTGCAAGTGGAAGTGCTGATAAAACTGTCATTGTATGGTCAAATAAACTTGAAGGATTATTGAAATATAGTCATAGTGATGCAATACAATGTCTGGCATACAATCCTTTAACACATCAACTTGCTTCCTGTGCTTTAACTGACTTTGCATTTTGGAGTGTAGAACAGAAGGCTGTACAGAAACATAAAGTGAATACAAGAATAAATTCATGTTCTTGGACTAATGATGGTCAGTATTTGGCATTAGGACTTGGAAATGGAACAATATCTATTAGGAACAAGGTACATTCAAAATTCCGATTATACTTTGATATACTATGATGTGTTTTGTATTTTCATAGTTGGGTGAAGAAAAGGGACGTATTGATCGGCCTGAAGCTGCCGCCATTTGGGCATTGGCATGGAGTACTTCTAAAGAAGATGTTGATACTCTTTGTGTTACTGATTTTAACAAAACATTATCATTCTATACATTGGGTGGAAAATTGGTTGGTAAAGAGAGAAATATCAATTTCGATGCATTAAGAGTTAAATATTTTCCAAAAGGAGAATATATTTTAGTCTGTGGCACCAATAAGGCTTGTACTTTATATACTAAAGATGGAATACGTTTAGGTATGATTGGTGATCAACAAGAATGCTGGGTATGGTGTACAGCTGTACATCCAAATATGAATTATGTGGTATGTAAAGTAGAATATATATACGAGCTATATGTTCCTTTGAGAATTGAGCTATACGCTTTGAGAATTGAGCTATACGAGCTATATGTTCCTTTGAGAATTGAAACTCTTCGGCACTAAACAGATCTCTTTTGTGTCAGCTCAGACCCCATTATGTAAAATAGAATATTTTATATATATTTATATATATATATTGATGTATCTTTCAAATATAAAAATGCTTTTTTTTTTAATATTTGATATTTTAGGTAATGGGATGCCAAGATGGAACACTAGCTTACTATCAGTTGATGTTCAATACAATACATGGTTTATATAAAGATCGATATGCTTTCAGAGAGAATATGACTGATGTAATAATTCAACACTTATTAACTGAACAGAAAGTTAGAATAAAATGTAGGGATTTAATTAAAAAAATTGCGATATTTAAACACAGATTAGCAGTAAGTCTACATTGCTTTTATGCAAGATTTGTTCTTGAGAATCTTTTTTGATTACTATTAAAGACATCAATTAAGTTTCAGTTGATATTAAAAATAGTCATTTTGAAGTCTAATGCCACTTGTTTCAACATATGTACAGCTTTCCAGTTCTTTGCGCAATTTTGTTCTCAAAATAGCTATTTACTATCATCTCTTTATTTAATCGAAATTGTTAATCAAGCATGATATATTAAAATTCAGTTAATACCTACATAATGGTTACTGCAACAAAAAACTTTAATGCATTTAGATAGAATATACTTGTGGGATATCTCGTAGATACAATTGACACTTTAAGAACTCCTATTATATTGACAAGTTTCAAGTTTAAGGTGTAGAAAGTACATTCCATCATATGTGCATATAGTTTAATTCTTATACAGGGAAAATAAAATTGACTAAATCAAATCTCTTCATATTAAAGTGAATACTTGATAATAAAAAACGTTTATTTCAGTAAACATGATATTCCATTTTTTTTTTCTTCCAACTTATGCTTGTCTTATTTTTAGGATACCTTTGGAAAAGTACTTATATTTCTTTTTATATGTGCAGGTTCAATTACCTGAAAGGGTTGTCATCTATGAATTATACTCTAATGATATTAATGACATGCACTACAGAGTTAAAGAGAAAATCACCCAAAAACTCGATTGCAGTTTACTAGTAATATGCTCAGAGCACCTTGTTGTTTGTCAAGAGAAAACTTTGCAAAGTATGTCATTTCAAGGTGTCAAAGACAAGGAATGGATTTTTGAGAGTCCAATAAGATACATTAAAATAGTTGGGGGTCCACCTAGACAGGAGGGTTTAATTTTAGGTTTAAAAAATGGACAGGTAAGTATTGCATACCCTGGTAGTTAGAAAACTGATATGGTGTTGAAAATAATAGTTAATAATCTTAAAACTCAATACTTTCCTCAATAATTTCTCCAGTTTGTGAATTCCTTTTTGGAAGATATTTTCAAAAGATGCTCGATTTCGGTTAACAATTAGAAAAAGTTTTTAACTCGAAAAATTTAATGTTTCTAAACTGATACATTATTATAATTAATTATAATTATTAACATATTTTTGTTCCATTATCATCATCTTTTATAACCCCTTACCACAATTATTAATCGTATCCTAAATACGTATTTCGACAACTAAGTTGTCATCATCAGTAGGTAAAAACCACTAATTAAAAAGTCGCACATGGGGCACAGGAAAGCGAGAGAACCGCTTAACGCAATAACTACTTTACACCGCGTCCACGTATAGACTAATTTTAAACATGCAATTCTAAACTACGGGAGGTCGAAAAAACACTTATTCCTAAAGAAAAGGTCTACACATGTGTTAAGTCTCCGAGTGGAAGTATGTCGAACCGACAGACGGCCAACATTCCTATCAAGGGAAACGGCCATAAATATGTCCCAATAACTGCAATTTTAAAAACGACGATGACACAGTTAGGGTAATAAAAATGCAAAGAGACAGCTGAAAGGGATCGGTGACCTGTCGCTATTCATTGATTTATATTTATTTTTCGCGATATGTATACTTTCATAAGAATCAAGTTCGTGGGGTTTATTAATTCCTTTTACTAACTTCAACCCTGTAATCGATACATTGTGCAGTGTGCTCAAAGCGTGGTATGCGACATTCGATTTATCCGGTCTATTGTATTTAATATGTGATATGTGTTCTTTAAAACGGGTTATTATTGGTCGTTTAGTTTGGCTTATATATTTCAAATTACAATCCTTGCAACTAATTTCGTATATACCTGATTTCGTATTGAAATTAACTCTATCTTTAGTATTCCCTAGGAGACTTTTGATAGTGTTTTCGGACCGAAAAGCTACCTGGAGACCTCTTTCTTTCACAACTTTATTAATGTTTTTCGTGACGGGGTGGTATGGTAAACACATGTACTTTTTCTCCTGGTTACTTTGAGATATCAAACTTGTGGATTCGCGGATTGTATTTTTTATTTTTGTTTTTCTAATTAATTTATTGATTATTTCTATGTCAAAGCCATTGTATGTCACAATATTTTTAATGAAATCTAGTTCTATTTCATATCTCTCTTTTGTTAACGGAAAATTCAGTAACCGATTTACTAAGAAATTAAAGGAAGCTGTCTTATGTTGATAACTATGGTTTGAATCCGCGGTGATGAATCTATTAACATTGGTTTCTTTCCGGAAAATATCTATTTCTATTTTATGTTTATTTCTAATCAGTACGGTATCCAAAAATGGTATCTTGCCATTGTGTTCCTTTTCCATTGTGAATTTAATCGTCGGAAATTTCAAATTTAATTGATTAACGAACATGTCTAATTCACATTTCCGTGTATCAAAAATCGCGAGAATGTCATCTTTGACAGAAATAATCAATAAATTAATTAGAAAAACAAAAATAAAAAATACAATCCGCGAATCCACAAGTTTGATATCTCAAAGTAACCAGGAGAAAAAGTACATGTGTTTACCATACCACCCCGTCACGAAAAACATTAATAAAGTTGTGAAAGAAAGAGGTCTCCAGGTAGCTTTTCGGTCCGAAAACACTATCAAAAGTCTCCTAGGGAATACTAAAGATAGAGTTAATTTCAATTCGAAATCAGGTATATACGAAATTAGTTGCAAGGATTGTAATTTGAAATATATAGGCCAAACGAAACGACCAATAATAACCCGTTTTAAAGAACACATATCACATATTAAATACAATAGACCGGATAAATCGAATGTCGCATACCACGCTTTGAGCACACTGCACAATGTATCGACTACAGGGTTGAAGTTAGTAAAAGGAATTAATAAACCCCACGAACTTGATGCTTATGAAAGTATACATATCGCTTAGTTGTCGAAATACGTATTTAGGATACGATTAATAATTGTGGTAAGGGGTTATATACCTTTTTTTAAGTTTTTTACTTAACCACAGTCTCCAAAGAAAGAATTATCATCATCTTTGATTTCTAAAACTCTTAGTCTCTTTTATATAAAGATGTTATCCCATTTCAGAAAAGCAATGTTAGGAAGTGACTTCCTTTGCAGTAAAATGTAGTAATTTTACTGCGTTCATTTTCTTATTTCAGTTAAGTCAAAAGACACTAAATTACAAAGTAATTCGTTCGCCTGTTGAGATATCGACTTGATAAACTTGGTCATGGATCGATAATTTTTAGTTTGTTAGATGTTTTTAAGTTAACTTGCAATCGTACAATGTCAGATTTCATTATTTTTTTTGTATTTTATTTAAAACTTTTACGTTTAAAAATAATTTATAGTTGCATATTTCAGTCAATATTTCCTCAAAATGCTTAATGAACAATTTCCTTTTTTGTAAAACAATAAGATAAGTATACTGGAAGCGCCAATTATAATGTCAGATGAATTCTTTGCCACTTCTACTATTTCTTTCAATTTATTAACCATTAATTATTCTTCATCAGTAGTTGCTACTGAAACTAAATATGACTTGACTGTTTTTGGGTTCAAAGAAAACACGTTTTATCAGTGCACGTTAGACACATCATTTTACGATTATAAGAAGCAAACCGGTGACTTGATTTTTCAAATTTTGTTGAACTTTTTCAGTCGTTCTAGAACCTTGTTAATCTACCGCTGATTTTATTCCAAGAAATGTCTGCTATATAGTGTGCAGAATTATGTTAAGTACTCTTTTATTCAAAAAAATCGCATACACTATTTAAATCAAGTAAACATTTTTTATTAGTTTTTTTATCTTTTATAAACGGGCTTTCTGTCATTTAGACAAAAACTATTATAAAGGTTATGTGTTTTTAGAATGTTCCTGTTCCCATCTTCACTTAATTCTTAAAATTGTGCTCTTATTGTAATGCAAATGAAGTGCAACATCTCCAATTGACCAACCTTCTTCATCTTTTGCTATAATAAAATACTTTTCTTGTTCGGAAACTTTTGGTATTTGCATTTTTGATTAACTTAATTGTCACGGCATGACGCAAAAATACAAAATTAAACGGGAAAAAATAGATGTACGCGATTTTTTTGAATACAAGAGTACAATTTGTGTACACATAATGTATACTGTAACGTCGTATGTTTACATATGATAATTTGATGTGAAGTGGAGACTCTAATGAAACAAATGAATTAGGACATTAAGTTTTTTTAGTACTTTTACTATTCCACTTCAAACTTCAACGCACTTGGCCCAAAGATTCTGAAGTGTTACCATGCCATCTTTCCTTTCTCATTCATGTTAAATGTTTCTGGAAAGATTGCTATTAAACCGACTTACCTCATTGATATTGAAGCATGTTCCTGTTGAACAGGCTGGGTTCAGACCCAACCTTAGTTGTACTGATCAGGTGCTCAGCTTAACAACGCACATTGAGGCAGGGTTTCAAAAACGGTTAAAGACAACTGTGGTGTATGTCGCCCTGACTACGGCATATGATACGGTTTGGAGAGAAATTCCTCAACGTAGTACCATGCAGCCAAATTAAACAACCTGCTTCGTGACAGGCCCTTTCAAATAATAATAGGAGAGAGCAGGAGTAAAATGAGATATCTTTACAATGAATTGCCTCAAGGATCGGTACTTGCACCTATTCTGTTTAATCTGTATATTTCTGACATGCTCCACACAAAGTCAAAAAAGTTGGGATATGTCGAAGACCTGGCTCTTGCATGCCGAAGTAAAACCATAGAGGAAACTAATAATATACTTTTAGAAGATCTGTTGCGCTGGGCAAAAACTGTGTCGACTGGAAATTAATCCTGAATATGAATAAAACAGAAGTGTAGTGTTTTCACCTCAATAATAAACAAGCAAATCTAGAGCCGCAAGTGTACTTCAATAACAACTTGCTACGTTACCCAAAATATCTGGGAGTAACAATGGATCGAACACTCTCATATAAAAAACATCTAGAGAATATCGGAGCTAAAATAAACACTAGAAATAACATAATCTACAAGCTCTGCGGCACTGCTTGGAGTGAGAACGTATCCACCTTTAAAACGTCATCTCTTAGCTTTGTTTACTCGGTAGCTGAATACCGCGCTCCAGTCTGGCTAAACAGTTGCCAAGTAAAGAAGATCGACATCAAACTCAATGACACCATGTGAGTAATTAGCGGTTGTTTAAAAAGTACACTTCTACCCATATTGCAACTCCCATCGCCCAGAGACAGGAAACCCTGATTTATTATATCCAGAAAATATAATAAAATAATATCGAATTCTCACTTTCCAGTACACTGTGACCTGTCTGATACCGGCTTGTCGATCCTGAAGTCTAGATATAGCAGAAGATTTCAACCCAGATGATGGAGAGAGTATTGGGAGGCCTTGAAACCCGCTCAAGTGACCCATATCATCGATCTTACCCTTACCAGGAATGGAGCTGCCGCCATGAATGGAAGACACTCAATAAGAACGTTTCACGGAATTTGTCAATACTTATTCTATAAATAGAGACTGACTGGGACAACAACTTGACAATGTGGAGAACCTCGCCTTCCCTACTCTATTCGTCAGATTTTATTTCCTAAACTCAATGTTTTCATTAATAGAAAGAATCTTTTGTCATATAAACAACTTATTGTAGGAACAGGGCAATTCTAATCTTGAGAAAGAAGATTATTATTTTATTTAGCATATGGCTAACATGGATTGAAAATACTTAAATTTTAAAATCAAGGCCAGTGATCCAGTCCAACACAGAGTCAGTGGCTTCAAAGAAGTCAGTCATCTCACCTCCATATGCTATATATTACAGCTGAGTGCGCTCTTATAGCATATGGAGGTGAGATGACTGACTTTTTTGAAGCCACTGACTCTGTGTTGGACTGGATCACTGGCCTTAATTTTAAAATTTAAGTATTTTCAATCCATGTTAGCCATATGCTAAATAAAATAATAATCTTCTTTCTCAATATCCTAAGAATATTGCCCTGTTCCTACAATAAGTTGTTTTTATGACAAAAGATTCTTTCTATCAATGAAAACATTGAGTTTAGGAAATAAAATATGACGAATAGAGTAGGGAAGGCACAACCTGAAAACTTGATGTGCGAAGACGTGCTCTATTCCATTAGTTTTTCAGAAATTGCTTTCTTCAATTTGGCATAATATGGGCAGCTATCGGAGTTCTACCCTTAGCAAGATAGTATATGAAAACCATCCCTTTTCAAATCTAAGAAATTGTAGCAATTTTGTTACCACTCAATGGAACTCTCCTGGCTTTCTTTGGAATAGAGCTATGAGGAGGTGTCCACTGTTAAAATTGCCATTTGGATTCAGGAATATAGTGGTGAAGCCAGGTTCCATTAACCATAACAAATCAAGTTTTTGATCACGATTCAATATTCGTGGCACCCATCTTCCTGGCAACTTGGACATGCTTAAGTCTACGTCTAAAATATGATCGACGCGTTTAACCAATATATTCATGATACTAGCCATCTCCTTGATACCAATTCTTCGATTGTTCAAAACATCGTCATTAATTTTATTGATAATTTGCAGAGTTGTGTTACAGTTTTTGACGGTCCTGGTCTTACACCATTTTAGATACTCATATCCCCGCGTTTAAATTACATAACCTAACAAAGCAGGACATTTTAGATGTATATACATATTAGATCGCTCCACGAATTGCAAGTACATATATGCATTATAAGATTTTCCATTTAAGTTATTCACACTGCTGTGTACAGATGTTAGCAGAATTAGAATATAATGCTAAGTGTCTCCAAAAGATGGTGTTAGTAGTTGAGTCTCACTTCGCGCTAAATTATTTCCATATATAACAATTTAAAGTATTGGAAATTGGCCAGATATTACTCTAACTTCTAATTTCTCAGATCAATATGATGCCTTTATCAACATAGTTATTACAATTTCAAACTAGCTTTTCCTATTTTTAGCAATACATTAAATTCTAATAAAATAACTAGTAATCAATGTGTCACACTAGGCATTCACCTTCCATTTCAGAAGCTAAACTATCTATTTTATTTAACTACTAATGGCGGTGAAGACAAAAACAAATTATAGAATATATAAAACAATTTATAGAAAAGTAATTACAAACGCAAAGTTTATAGGTGTAAGTTTATTATTATTATTATGGCGTAGAGTTATCTCGTACTTCCTCAGTCGATAGCTAGGAAGCATTT
Organism: Melolontha melolontha; assembly: GCA_935421215.2. NCBI lineage: Eukaryota > Metazoa > Arthropoda > Insecta > Coleoptera > Scarabaeidae > Melolontha > Melolontha melolontha. The sequence continues at coordinate 181,206,354 of OW285235.1, forward strand.
TACTTAACCCACATATCTATGGGTAGGCGCTCGGTGATACGCGGCTGATATTGCAGTGGGTTATACTCCATGAAATGATAGCTTACTACAAGTATCATGGTGTGTTACATATTTTTATGAAGGTGCATTTTGATTAATTCTTGGTAATTTTAGATTGTTTTTGATATGTTCATGACTTTTCAGATTATGTTGCAAGTTCCTAATAATGTTGCTTTCTGCAAGTCTAGATATATAATATTTTTGGAAGTTGTAATTTTTCCAATGAATTGTGCGGGCTAAAACTTTGTCAAGAGTCAACAATTCCTTGATTTCAAAGGCTAGTGAATTATGTTTTTCAATTTTTTGCTTATGTTTGGATTGAAAATTTGCAATGATAATATCGATTATATATCCTGTTTTTGTTTGGTTTTCTACGAACAATATGTCGGGTCTATTGTGTGGTGTGTGGCGATCAGTTATTTATTACCATACGATTCCAATATACTATTAAAATATATAACGATTTATAAAAAAATAAAACTGCTTGAGTCAATTTTAATCTTCTTACTTTTAATTTTTAAATTTATGTATTAATAACTTATTATTTTGTTTGAAATTATATGCAATTTTGGTATTATATTAACCAAATAGTTATACAATCTTCTTCTACATAAGTTAAATTTGTTGTATGTCATTATAGTAAACATATAATTATAAATGCCTTGCACAGAATTGAGTACAAAGCTATTCATAAATATAGACCTAACTGTAAATTATTTGCATAGGGTCTTTGTTTAAAGCACGTGATCTACAGATTGTACAGCATATGTATGTTTTATTGAGTATGCCAGTACCACATAAAACATTTTTTTGCAAATTATTGAGCAGACATTTCTTCTACACAACAGCATATTTAGGTGTTCAAAGTGATGTTTGATAAAATTAATTATTATTCAGGTTTGGCAAGTACATTTAGACAATTCTTTTCCTTTATTGAAAGTATCAATAAATTCTTCTGTAAGATGTCTAGATTTAAGTCAAAAGAAGAAAAGGATTGCCGTTGTAGATGAAAGTGGGTTATGCCAAGTATTCAATACAATCTCTGGAGAACTATTATTTCAAGTAAATAATTTATTTTTAAGTATTCAAAATCAAATATATAATTATATCTCTTTTAGGAACCAAATATAAACAGTGTTGCATGGAATACTCAATATGACGAAATGCTAGCTTTCAGTGGCAATGAAACCTTGGCCGTAAAAGTGCTTGATTTTCCTTCACATCAACAAAAACTACATGGTTTTGTTGTGGGATTATCTGGTTCAAAAGTATTCTGTTTAAATGGATCTAATATGAACACATTCGATATGGCTCTGAGCGCGCCTATGTATCAATATATTGAAAAGAAATTGTTTCAAGAAGCTCATAAAATAGCATGCTTAGGTATTTTTCTTTCTTCACAAATTTTTTTTTTAACATTTAGATTTATCAGGTGTAACAGATGGAGATTGGGAAGAATTAAGTTTCGCTGCATTAGAAAATTTAGAATTTGACGTTGCGAGATTGGCATTTATAAAACTTCAAGATTATAATTATTTAGAGCTAATACGGGATTTACAGGTAATGTAATTTCAATTTTTCTTGGTTTTGAAATTAAAAAAACCTTTTTTGCCAATGTTGTGTGTATACATAAACATACTGATACGTGTAAATATAAGAAAAAATAAAAATCAGTTGGCGACAAGCTGGAATCGAGAGGAAGAAATTTGTACAAAATAAGATGAATGTCATATCTATGAGGACAATTTATTTGCTATAAAACTTTGATATCATTAGGTTTGTCCAACTCGTTAGAAAAACCATACAGTGAGAGTACCTGACATGCGCATTGTAGAAAATGCGTTCCAATTTCATTTCGGGCCGTGCTTAGAACGATACCAAAATACCAATAGTATTTCCTGCTAAATTTTGATTGTACACAAACCAGTTACTGGACGGTTAAAACAGTTCACAGACTGAAGCAGGTACCGTTTGTATTGGCATGCGCATTACATACTTCATCTTGTAAAAACTATAGTTGGCAATAGCAATATCACACAACATCAAGAACAGAAGAACAAAGTTGCTCACTGCTTAAATTCGCGGAAAATTGTGAAATAAAAGAAATTACGCTATGTAAATTGCTTTACTGTTTCTCAAAGTACTCCCCTTTAAGACGTATACACTTATGCATCCTATAAAACCAATCTTCAAAACACTTTTTCCATTCTGAGCGAGGTATCTCCAAAACCAGTGATTTGAATTCTTCAACAGCCTCTACAGGCGATGAAAACCGCTTTCCACGCATTTTATTTTTGATGTTTCGGAATAAGAAGAAGTCATTGGGCGCTAAATCGTGCGAATATGGGCAATGAGTCATTAATTCCATGTTCCTGTTTTTCACAAAGTCGACAGTTTCTCGTGTTGTGTGAGCGCTTGCATTGTCATGATGAACAGTGATTCGTCGGTTTGTGTTTTTTTTTCTGACTTCATGGATAACTTCCGGCAAACAAATTGACGTATACCTCTAATGCAACAGTTGCAACATGATTCGTTTTTCCGAAGAAATAAGCAATCATTCTTTTCGAAACGCTTCGTGACCGCACCACTTTGATTGGTTTAGGTTCATTTTGAAACACCCATACAGTCGATGGTGTTTAGTTTGAGGCTCATATGAATATATCCAGGATTCGTCATCTGTTACAATGTTATATACAGAATTTGAACGACCACAATAAAATTTTTTTAACATTTCCTTGCACCACTTGACACGTGCCTGTTTTGGCTCGTCTTTTAAATTTTGAGGGATCAAACGACTGGAAAGCTTCCTGACATGTAAATGATCGTGCAAAATCGTATGGATTTGTTTCGTCGCAATGCCTAGGGACGCCTCTACTTACTGTATGTCATGTCGATCTGATAATATCATTTCACGCACAGCGTCGATATTTTTCACAACAACAGAGGTGCTTGAATGCTCTTCACGAAGATCGTCACTAAACGTTGGTCTTCTACGCTTGAATTCTATGAACCATTTGTAAACCATAGTTTTGGATGGTGCTTCATTCCAAAATACCGAACTAAGCATTTCCACACATTGCTTTGGTGTCACACCGTGTCGAAAATCACAAAAAATTATCACTCGAAAATCACTATTCAAAATTTCCATTTTTGACACAACTATTACTTTGTTAAATTCTGTTGAGACAAAACTGTTCGGTTTTAAATCGAACTGTCAACCGAATTATAGATTATAGTCAAATTTTACGAATATGATAATTGTGGAATGCTGGCAATTCAAAGAGTACTTGATTCCGCGAATTTTAGGAATATCACTCATACAGTTATCACTACAGATCAGTAATAATATAGATTTGTAACTTAATGGTAAAATAGATCGCTATGTATAGCTGGTGAACCTTGATCCATGCGGGGAAAGGGAATAATTGTGTCTGCAACCAACATAGCTGTAGTTTACTATTGGGGATATTCAAATTTTACGTATGAAGGAAAAATAATATTTCATTCAATTAACTTCTGTATTGCAATCAATATATGTAATTTAGAACTCATTACATAAACTTCTTAATCATATTCAATGCAGAATTTAATCGAACGAAACATTCTTTTACTCCATACTCATTTAATTCTCTTCCAGCTTCTTGAATATCTTCAAAATATATCATAAAATGTAAATCCAAATGAAAATTACAAACAAACGTAATTCGTATAAAAATATACTTAGAATCTATACCAACACTTACGCTAGATTAATTTAAATAAGTACAATAGTATTTTCAAAAATTGTCTAGTTTGAAGTTTCAGAATATAACACTATCCAGTTAATATTAATCTAAAAAATCTACAACTAATAATATCACAAAAATGGTAATACTATATACTATTATCGATAGTTCTAAATGCTACTTACACAAACACACAATAAATCCAACGAAAGTTTATAACATATACGTGCACGAGATCACAAAATTTAAATACGGCGAATACTAATCGACCAAGATAGCCAACATTAAATTTTAACATATGAAATTCCTACCTCAGAAGATCTTCTAAATGCAACACCCTTGTGATATTTAAGTTGCATAACTAATTTCCTTCCCCTCACCTTGTTTGGATGCCTTACCCCGCAAAATTATACACGGATAGCCTATCAAGCTACACATCTATATATATATATATATATATATATATATATATATATATATATATATATATATATATGTGATTTGAGGCTATCACTGTTATACTACTATAAAGTAGATTGATAACCAAACAAGCAGAAATTTGTTCCAAGTTGCAACTATAATTTATCAGTAGTCTACAAATAGTGTAAAACTAACGCATATGCACAAAATGATCATCAAATAGTAAGCGGGCCATTACTAAACCGGTAGTTGAAACAAACCTATTATATCATATAATTTCACAAAGCAGACAATATTGAAGAAAATATTTCTTAAATTTTTGCTTGAGAAAAATTGTTTTAGTATTAAATTAACTTAAAATGATTTATTTTTTTTTATTAATTAGGAAAGGCAAAGGAAAGGGGATAATAACAAAGAAGAAATGATTGCTGACATTTACGCATATAAAGGGAAATTTAAAGAAGCTGCACGTTTGTACCAAAAAGCCAGTTGTGAACACAAAGCTTTAACTATGTACACAGATCTCAGGATGTTTGATTTAGCACAGGTAATTTTTAATAAAATATTTTTTTATGTCGAAGAAGCACAACCGTGTTTAATTACAGGACTTTCTCGGATCAGGTGATAATTCCAATCTCATCAGACAAAAAGCTGATTGGGCCAGAAATATTAACGAACACAAAGCTGCTGTTGATATGTATTTATCAATTGGTGATACACAATCTGCAATTGATATTATGGGAGACCGTGGCTGGGTTGAGCAGTAAGTAGAATAATTGCCTTGATCGAAGAAGTTTTCTTATTCTCTTATAGAATATATAATTTATTATGAAAGAATACGAGATAATTCTTTAGTATGATAGGTTGAACTTTCAGCACATGTACAATTCTGGTATTGTTTTGTGAATCAATCCAATTAATGTCTGAACGATGTAATGAGACGCGTCAGACATTTACATTGATATTATAATTAATTAATTAACAGTTCTTCCTTATGGCAAGGAGTATCAGTGTATCAGAGGCATGGAATGGTCTACTTATATAAAATATAAAGTTTTAAAGCTAGCTTAGATAAGTGTTTAATGTAGAAACTTTGTTCAATCACTCACTACTATAAATACACATTGTTTTTATAGCTGCATAAATATATGTACTAACCATATATTTATTTCTCGAATAGCATTTTTCAGTTTTACATTGTACAGAGGGCTTAGATCGTGATTGCGTCACTAACTAAGAAATGTATAAAAATTTAGAAATTCTAATATGATTTCGTAGTACTCCTTTTCACCTTGTATCTTGCATCTTGATCAATTTTGAAATCAAATTTCTCAGTGTGTTTATTATAAAGTTTTTAAACTAACTAATGCCAATTCCAAATAAGAATGGACCAGACGGCGCTGCAATCTGAGTATAATTTACACGGGAACTTCAAAAAATTAGATCATATGGTTGGTTTCATATGTGAGGTTATACCGATAGGTCCAACCCGCTACGGGACATACGCAACAATATACGTATGGAACGTAATGCGATGTGGCAACGTATGTACGATGCCACTCCGCGTGCGCATACATAAGTCCGATGATCGAGAGCAATAGATTGCCCGTCATTCGTATCTAGCTGTGCAAATGTAAAGGTTGCAACAGTTGCAAGTTCAACTGTTTAGAATTTTCGAGACAATAACCCCTAGAAATCTCGAGGGAGTGAGGCGGGAGTTTTACAATAGGCTCGGCTATTGTTTGGGGAGAGAGGGCGGTATTTTCGAATCCTATATTTAGTGACTTTCTTAGAATTAAAATTTATTTTGCAGAATTATTGATTTTTTTACTTTTATCTTTTAGAAAACGTTATTGTTTTTTTATTACTTAAAATTACTTTTCCGTAGCAGCTAAGAATACAATAATAATAACTTGGAGATATAACGACCTTATTATATCTGAAACAAATGGGCAAATTACGTATACAGAACGAATATGCAAACGACTATATCCTTGCGCGGTTTAAGTCTTACTAAATTCATAACTCTGCAATGTATGGTAATGTAAGCTACCGCGCGTAGAGGGGATATTCGCTGTTGCCACTTATTGCCGGGTATGGCCCGTTGAGAGCTGGTCTTATGTGTATACCTACTAACCTATATAAAATATTATTTTTGTACGTTTGTTTATTAACATACTTATTATTAAGAAAGCTTAGACTTTAATAATTTTATTCAAGCAAGAAGCGGCAAATATATACCAATGCAAGGTATTAGACTTATGTAAAATATGTCAATCAATATGTTATAATTTGTTATTTATTATTTGAAGGCGTTGTATCTACAATAAATTTATGCGTAAATACAGTTAGAATGTGTTAAAATTCCCACAGGAGAAATATTTACATCTTACTTTGATTTTACTAGAGAACAAAACTATTGTGTAGATGTAAAACTAATAAATTTAAAGGATTGATGGTGACAATGTATTATAATTATTATAATATTTGTTTAACATTAGTGCTTGCTTAATAAATATAGCATTTTACAAAATACTGCTATTTTAATAGTATCTATAATGAGAGAGCAAGAAGGAAATTCATTTAACTGCACATCATTTCACATAATTTGGATAAACATTTTTATATATCTAAAAAAGGTATTTATTTAAAAATATTTTCATTTTACAACAATAAGTACATATTATAAAGGGTAAAACAGCAGTTTGGCGCCCAAAGATGGGTAAAATGTAAGCATTTTTCCAGTTTCAGTATTTGGTTAAACGTGTGTGCATTCCTTTATTACAAGTTATGGCTGATTAATACTTACTTTTGTGCTTATGTATGCTGCTATCGTACAATGATTTTTTTTGCTATCAGAAATTAGGTTTGATTAAGGTTTTAAGTTTAACGACGTCTCCATAAGATAATATAATTTCGTTAAATTAATATTTTATTTCGTGTGCGTTTTTCCCACTTGAATCCTAGTTTCTTTAGGTTTCTCCAAAGTGATGTTCGTTTTAAAGGAGGTAAACTGGCATCCCCTTCAATAGCTTCACATATTTTTGTGCATGTCGGTAACTCATTTTTACAGAAAAATGAATGCACGTGCTTTCTAATCGTACATTTCAATTTCTTTAATAATGTCAAACATAGTATTCCTACTTATCCCTACTTACCTTGAAGTTTGAAGAGCAGCAGCTGCTTTGAACATATTAGCTTTGTTCTTAAAATACACATTATAAGCCATCTGCTCTGTCCACTTTTTACATATTTTTCTTTACGATTTTTTATGGACCTGGTAAAGCTACGTTTGCGGTTATATAAATTGAAGAAATTAATGAAAGTGATTAAATATTTTTAGAAAATTAGTTTTTCACTTTATAATCTCTATAACGAATTATTTCTAATGAATATTAATAATAATAAATAGCAAATAGCAATAAACAACTACTAAAACACGAAATTGACTAGCACTGACAGAAATACTGATCAGTATTGACGGCAAAAAGAACATTTGACAGAACAAAATAAATTTGATTTTGACTGCATAAAAGTGGCCTCTATTTTAGCCAATCACAAACTTTTATATTAAGCCCTATCTTTCCAAACGGAATTTGGAATGCCACTTAGCTTAGGTTTAGCTTAGGTATACCGAAGTATTCATTGCAAGGTATGAACTCCAAGCAAGGAGTCCAAAGCATCGATACTAAGATAGTATATCGGTTAAACTTCTACAAGCCTCTTACCTATATACCCTCTCTTATATTGGTATTTGTAGCAATTTCCATTTCTATATTTAATAGGGTATTTTTATTTATTGCATTTATTTGTGTTAAAAGTTTATTTTGTGATTCATACAAATGAAGATTAATAAGGTAAAAAAAGTGGCGTCGAGAATTCTTATAAAGGTATTGTAGGTATCAAACGTGCTTGGTTAGTTTCTATTTTGAATAGAATATTGTAGGCTTTCTGTATAACTTGGTAATAGCACGAATATCTGTATATATTATCTTACCTTTGTGCATTCTTTTAAATGTATATAAAGGGTGCAATAACTTTTTAAGTAAAGAATTTTTAAGTATAGCAAACGCCAATTAAGTTGGCGCGAGGAGGGGTAAATTAGCGCAGGATTAAAAGAAGTGGGGAGATTTGTACTTGGTTTTACATCAAATGTCAGATAATTCTAGCCTCTGAGCGTGTGTCACTTTATGATCCCCTAGCAAAGACATTATGTTCCGTCAAACGTCAATGACAAATGTATTCTGACAATTACTTGAGTAGTGGGGGTGGACGTTTTTAAAGACGGCTTCCGCGCACCCCCTCCTCGCGCCAACTTAATTGGCGCTTGCTATATGTATACATTATATATATTATATAATATATATTTAAAAGGGTGTTGTTGAATTTTACATTATGCGTAGAAAATATCCATATTATGACATAATAACTATAATTATTATATAAAAAAAAGAAAAAAAGATCACAATATTGTTAATTTCATACCGTAGATATGGCAGACAGTGACGCGCCGTCCATATGGGCAAGGTCGTGCAGCGCACAACGGCGCCAAGGCCTTAAAGGCGCCTACGGCCACTTGTGATAAGTTAAATTTTAAAAATTGACTGACTTTTTAAAGCAGCTGAATATCGAAAATCTTATTAATGAATTTGCCAAAAGTAAAGCTAGAAAAGTCCAATTTCTATAAGACATTTCCGTTGGTTTCCTTCACGTTTATCTATTTAAAAACACGGGCACTCTAAAAATATTTTATTTGACCTTTTGTTTTTTAATAATTTGGAATACTGTTTTTTATTTTGTTACTGTTGTTTCAGTGTGCAATAAAAATTTTAATAATATTTTTTTGTATGTGAACCTATTGTTTGCCTCAAATAAAAAATACCTACCAGTACTAACAAGTCTAAAGAGTTCGTCATAAATTTCAATGTTGAACTGTGGGAGAGTGGCTGGTAATTTTGGCTCAATACATATAGGGTAAAGGCGCCTATCAGTATTTCGCACGACGGCGCCGAAGATACTTGGCGCGTTACTGATGGCAGAATCGGTAAATTAATTTTATATCTCTTGAAACCGATATCAAACAATCGATATCTAGAAAACGAGTTATGAATACTGATACGTAAGTATCGAATCAAGATATCGATTCCAAATCATCAATACCTATCGATACTTTACCGAATCCAGTACTCAAGAATCGATACCGTGCATAGATCCGATACATCGCTAAGTATCGATACCTCGATACCCGATACCGAAAACGTCGGCATCGCCCAGCCCTATTGAAGACTAAAATTTTTACAATATTATCTTCAAAAACTCTAATCATTTGCTATATGAATATTTGTGCCTAACATGTATAGTCTGTCACAACGTGTTATTTTGGGAGCAAGAGGATTTTTCCAATTTTTCCTTTTAATATTACATTTCCCAAATGGAACATTTTTTCATGCCCCGGAACTTATTTTTACTTCATTTATTCATTACAGCTCTTAATTAATTATTCGCAAATCATGTTTTCAGTCTTTTTTTTATTCTATTCTGGATGGTGGAATTCCGTGGCCATAATAAAGAAAGAAATTTATCTGTTGTTACTTTTTACTCAATGCAATAAACAATTTTTCTATTATGTCATTTTAGATAATTAATTCAGTAAAAATATCGACATTGTGATTCAAAATATTCAAATTTTTGTAATTTATAGCCAGTTATATGAACTATTCTTGCCTAGTTCACATATACTTATCACTTATGTTTATTTTAGATTAATTGAATTGGGAAGAAGATTGGAGAAGACAGATCGTCAATCCCTTTTATCGATTGCAGAATATTTGAAAAGATTGCGCCAATCTGGAGCCGCTGCAGAACTATACAGAAGATTAGGTGATTCCGCTGCCGTCCTGACATTACACGTGGAAGCTAAAGAATGGCCACAAGCCTTTAATTTAGTTCAAACTCAACCGCAATATAAAGCCCTTGTTTACGTGCCGTACGCACATTGGCTTGCGGAAAATGACAAATTCGTACAAGCCCAAAAAGGTACTGTATTAATAATTTCTATAAAATTTAGTCAAAAAAAGTAAATCGGTTTTAGCATTTCATAGGGCTGGAAAACCAGAAGAAGCATTTCGCGTTTTGCAACAACTAACTGAAAATGCAGTTTCCGAACATAGGTTCCAAGATGCTGGTTACTATTATTGGATTCTGTCAAGACAATGTTTAGAGTTAGCTCAAGAAAAGTAAATATATACCTCGTTTTAATATAAGACAATGTAAATTAAACCTATTTTCAGCCAAGAAAATTTAGATGAATTACTAAAAAAATATAATAAAAACGAACGATTAGCAAGCATATATTATGCTTATCATTCTGTACATAGATACCTTGAAGAACCATTTACATCTTTTATGCCAGAAGCTTTATTCAATATAGCCAGATATTTAATGACAGAAACTACTGTCAATAGACCAAAAGGAGTATCTTTATTGTATCCTTAAATATACACGATTGGTCGAAAAATCGTTATATATAAATTAAATTTGTTACAGTAGTAGAACTGAATTATTTAGTTTTTGCATTTCGTAATTTTCTTAATTGTAATCAGTGCCATTCTCTATTGCCTCGCTAAACAAGCAAAGAAACTTGGAGCAAACAAATTAGCGAAGCAATTGTTCGATCGCATTCAAAGTTTACGAGTTCCACAGAAATTTCAAGAACAAGTTGAAGTATCGACGATAACGTCCCGGGCGAGACCTTTTAGTGATCCTGAAGAACTTTTACCAATGTGTTATCGATGTTCTACTTATAATCCTTTGTTAACGATGTCCAACAAGTGTATTCATTGCGGCCAGAATTTCGTGCATTCATATGTTAGTTTTGGTAAGTAATCAACAAATCTGTACTTTAGTCTATAACTACTGCTTATTATGTATTGTCATAATCAACAAAAACGAAATTAGAGCACAAATTATTAAAGCAGTTTTTAAAAGCAGTTTGAAAAAATTCTAGATTGCCGTTTGAATTAAAAATGGGAGGGCATTCCAGAGATATGGAGTAAGAGATCACACTTGGTTGATTACGCATCTATAATAAATGGAGGGTATTTTGAAGTAGTTTTAGTAAATTTTCTGGTAACAAAGACTTATTTTTGTTGAATTTCCGAGGGAATAATATTAATGAACAAACTTAAATAAATTAAAAACAAAATTATAATATTTCGTAAAAATGGTGCTTAATTATACTTTCAAAAATTTCTTTTCATTGCTCCATATTTACTTAAATTTAACGCCGAAAGTATCCTTCAAAATGTCGGCGTCTACAAAGTTCCACATTTCAGTTTACTGCGCAATTTTATTACTCCAGTGAATGATTCCTTCTTCACCATAATACACTTGTTACTTAGTTTCTAATTCAAAAATCCGTGGCGGTAATCCATCCACTTTTTAATTCAGAAGTAAGAAAAAAATACTTGAAAAGCAAGATTTATTATACTAAAATAAAGGCAATATATTGTCATTTTACATAAATAAACAAAAAGTGAATTTTTGAAAATAACATCCGATAAATGGTGGCTATTTCGTCTCACACATTCTTGCAGTTGCGCTGCGAAGTTTCGCATCACTCTTTGCAAGAAATCGTTGTCCATCGCGGCAATTTCTCTGCGAATTAAATTTTTAAATTCCACTACTGTGCGAGGCTGAGTAAGGTACACTTTTCCCTTTAGATATACCCACAGAAATAAATCGCAAACGTTGGGGTCTGGAGATCGCGGCGGCCAAGCAACATCTCCAAAGCGAGATATAACGTGTTGAGGTAACATTCGATGAACCATTTCCATTGTCGCAGCTGCTGTATGAGGTGGCGCTCCACCCTGTTGGAATCACATACGCCGTATGTTGATTCGCTTACAGCGAAGTTCAGGTCGCAATAAATCATTCAACATGATGATGTAGCACTCGGCATTGATTGTACTCGTGTGCCCCTCCACTTCAAAAAATAAAGTCCGGTAACACCTCTTTCGCACACTCTACACCAAACGGTCACTTTAAGATTATGAAGCGGACGTTCGTGGATTTCTTTACAGCCCAGTTGCACAAATTTTGCCGATTAACGATGCCGTTCAGGTAAAAATGGGCTTCGTCACTCAATGCATTTAATATTCTACGCAAAACGGTTACACCTATTTAATACCTGGTTTTGGATATATCGACGTCTCTTTAACAAGAACCAACGAGTCTAATGTTGTGTTGTCTCAAACATATTTTTATTTTAATGAGCAAATTGTAGTTATTCCAAAATATTTAACGCCTAATCCGTAAAAATTATATTCAATGATCTGAAACTTCTTTACAAAAGTTTCCAGTGCCATATTTAATATCGCTCTGACGTCCATTTGCATATACGCTTATATTCTATAGTTTTTATCAATACTTACTTTATACTGATTTTAGTTGACTATTCCATACATAACTTTTTGACATTTGGTTACAATTTAACAAAATTATGAAATGTCTCACTTTGTTTTTGACTATTATCTTAAAAAGCATTAAAAAATGTATTAGCAGAAGTACGTGTTAAATAATAATGATATGTATAAAGCAAAGAATAGAATTTGCAAATTTCGTTTTCTTTTTAATTGTAAAGACTGCTTCTACTTCTTTTTATTCAAGAAAAATTTGGTGTTCGAGTTCATGGAGCTTTTTTAAATCACCAGACACTGTATTACTTTGTAAACACTTTTATCAAGTTCATATTATATTATGCCGCGGTGGTAAGAGAGGGGCAATGTAGAATTAGAATTAACAACTTCCCTAAAAACTTTTTTAATAGAATTATTTTTAAGGAGTTTAGAAAAATATTTTTGAGACTTGCTGCTACAGCATTTGGGGACGAGTTTTGGTGCAGGAATCAGACACTCCATTCTTATTAATGACAAAATCTTCATTAAACTCCGCTTTTCTTTTGGGAGAGGAAGTACGTTTTTTATTAACTATCTTTGAGAAAGTAATATGTTTTTTTGTCAAAACTGGTAGCATTAATAATCTTTCTACCATCAGAAGGCACAAAGGATATACCCTTTGACGGCAAAAGAGGGAAGTCGTCATGGGAGACAACCAATTTATTTCTACTCTCTGGAACAACACTACTATTAACTTTTCTACATCTAGATCAGGCGTCAAAGAAAGAACAGTTAAAATGGCCCATATATACTTTTGTTTTTCAAAATGAAATTTCTTACATAATCTCTTAGAAAGCCCAACGTTTTCCTCCACTGAGAGATGCTTATTTTTGCAGAAAATACAAACTGGATTTTCTTTAGAGGGACACAGGGCATCTCTGATTTGATCTGCATTGATTAGATATATGACCGTAGCGGCAGCACTTTCTACGTTGGATAACTGATATAATGTAGACTTCTCGAGTTCTGATATTAAAAAAGGATACTGAGAGAGAATCCTATCTCTGAAAGTATAGGTCTTTCACGATAACAGACGAGTCACGTGATAAATAGTTACAAAACAGGGTTGACAAATCTACATGGCTTAGAATCAGCTGTAGATAGGAAATAATCTATGTTTACGTTGTCATTTTAAAATATATTAACTACTATTAATTTGCTTTAATTTATTTTATTATATATACAAAAAAAAATATGTACAAACAAAATCAAAACACATATGTTAATTTATTTATTTTAGACTACATATACAAAAATAATACACAAAGAATCTATACACATATTAAGAGATTAAAGGGCTTTAACACTGTAATGGACATATGATATAAATAAAGAGAAAACCATATTAATATGCATACTAGTTTTAGTCGTCATTTACACTGTCTTCTGAGTTATTTTCGTTGATGAATGGTAATATGTCTTGTCTTTCGAAACCCACTTCCCTATCCTATCATTTGGATATCAGGGGTTACTTGGGTTAATGGCTCTGTCCATAATCCTACACGTTCCTCTTCTTTTCTACCATATTTTCCTATATTACTGTTATAATGTTTTTATTATACCTGATATGAGTTTTATAGGGTTAAATATACAATAGTAGGGTGGAAGTCAAAGAACCATATGCTCATATTATTCTGTTTATTTATCAAGTTCCAATATAGTTGGTGGTTTATACCTCCATGCAAAGACATAAATAAAATTACTGAAAAAAAAATTATTAAATATATTTGTATTAACCATTCAACTAAATTCAATAATTGTATTTTTAAGGCAGTTATGTCCCAATCAATATTATTATTGATCAGCCATGTTTAAATATCATTTTTATTAGAAGATGTTGGACTTTCATTTTTAATAGCACTTGCTACTCTCTGTAATAAACAAATATTAGTGTTAAAACGTTTATGATATAAATAATTTAAAATATTACTTGTCAAATAGCAGAAAGCGGGAGTAATGGTCCATTATTATCGCGTTCTTTTTCGAAATACCCGATAGAATAATTTCTTTTGCTTGTTTACCTAACGGTTTCTGCATGATTTACTTGTGAAAACAATTGATCTTATATATAATATCAATGTATAAATACAATGAAATCGTAACTTACAAACAACTAATTTGAGTCACGGCAGTGTTGATTAAGATCAGTTTATCATCAATGATTTTTTTTCCGTTTGATAGGCTGTGCCTTTAATACAGGGGAATTATTATTAGTTTTTAAATTATCAAAAATAGAAAACACATCTAGATTACTAAAGTTCCCAAAATTCCTTTGCACGAAATTAGACTAAACGGTATAAATGTTTTAAAATGATTTTTTAGCAGCAAAATTTCTGTCTAAGATTTTATTGATATTTTTTATAAACAAAAATTCGATTCCTATCTGATTTCTTCCCTTTTTTTCAACTTTACTTACGCCATTAACTTTTTGTACATGTAATTTACCAATTTGTAAATCTCTAATTTGACCAATATTATAGTCAATGGATTCCATATAAACAAACGGTCCCATATCTGAAGAAATAAAACGAGAAAGTTAATCACTATTCTTCCAGTATCTCGAAGCGTTTTTTAAAGATTATCTGTTATTTTAACAGTTATTGGAACGCATTTCAGATCGTTTGGTATCAATCTATTTTGTAGTATTACCAACAGTAATAATTGTAATAATAAACTTTGTTCTGTCCTGTAATATTCGACATTCTCACTGCGATATCTGCTCTCGCAACATCGCAGTTGAGTGCATCTACGACGATAAAACGTCAATACGAACCCGGAAGAAATGGCCGGAAGATATATCACAAAAACCATAACGAATCTAACTCTGAAGAATAACTTCAAAAGAATATGTACGCCGCAGCAACGCCAAGACGCAGAAATTATCATTAGCCAAACAACCGAAGAAGAAGATATCCAAAAACTTCTACAAAGGCAACCGCAGATATTCATCGTCGATCCCGACCAGCCAACGTGTAAAATAGAATTATTAGTATCGCCCGAAGAAAATGAAGAAGAAGAAGATACAAGCCCGGCAAAGCCGCCCGACAACAACTCGGATCACATAATCAACGTCCAACTCCAAAACGTTTTTAAAATGGCGAAGAAAACGGCAAAAAAACAAAAAACAGATCACGCAAATACACCTATCGAAACAAAAAACGCATACAGTGTCCTCGAAAAAACAATCACCGAGGAAAAAATGGAAGAAGAAACCGAAATCACTCCACAACCGTCAACTTCATACAACAGCACTCCCAGGGTAAGTGATAAGACATACACTACACAAAACACAAAAACTGAACCAAAAAAAACACACAAAATCGCACCAATTATCATAACCGAAAAAGACAAATGGTCACACATACGAAACATACTCAAAACACACGGCATTAACACAGTACAAAGCAAAATCGTAAAACCAGGAATACATATCGAACCGACAACTGACGAAGACTACCGAAAACTTAAACACATACTTGACAACGAACAAATTCAATTTTACACGTTTCAATTGAGAAGCGAAAAGACATTAAAGGTAGTTATGCGTGGCATTCCTACCTTTATCACCGAAACTGACATTACAGACGACTTGACGGACAAAGGCTACCCGACAATCAAAATTAAAAGGATGAACGGCAAACAAGGCATACGGGCACCACTAGTATTAATCGAACTAACGAGAGACTACAAATCTATACACAACATACACGTCTGCTGCGGACTCGCAATAAAAATCGAACAACTAAACAAACGGACAGACATTATACAATGCCACAAGTGCCAGACTTTCGGACATCACCAAAGAAACTGCAACGTTAACTACAAATGCATGAAATGCGGAGACGGACATTCGACACACTTATGTACCAAGACAAAAACAACCCCACCAAAGTGTGCAAACTGCGGTGGCCCACACTTATCCACATTCATCAACTGTCCAAACAATCCAAACAACCCAACAAACAAAACCACATCCAAACCTAAGTACATACCAGCACCACCCCCAACAACTAATTCCTGGACTCAAAGACAAAACAAAACAACACCTAACACAGTTGACGAATTAGCACTTGCCTTAGGCAATATGCTAATAACATTACACTCGACAAACGCAACAAACGAACAAATACAATACTTTGTAAAACAAACACAGACAATAATAACACTTTACAATAAAACACATTAAACACACACACAACTGAAACGCAAAAAAATGTGATGATGACCAACAAACAAACACACATGACTTAAACGCAAAAACGCGACTGACGCACAGACTGCACATACAAAACACATGACCGCACAAAAAACACAACAACGCACGATTACTAATCAGACTCAAACACATCACAACCCTGGGAGATACGAAACAATGGAGTGGAAATGGAGGCAATCTTCGACCACAAAATAAAATTCAACGACCCATACACCTATAATATTTTGTGATATTGCAATTGCCAACTGTAGTGCTAACACGATGAAGTATGTAATACGCATGTCATTACAAACTGTACATGCTTCAGTCTGTGAACTGTTTTGATCGTCTCGTGACTGGTTTGTGTAGGATTAAAATTTAGTTGGAACACTTTTGGTATCGTTCAATGTCCGGTCAAAAATGAAGTTGGAGTGCTTTTTTTTGCAGTGCGCATGTACCGGACCGTCACTACGTTTTTCGTAGCGAGTTGGAACAAACCTATATTCTTAACTTTCGGACTTAGGAACAGATGTGTCGCACTTCTTTTTTGTAGGAGAATAAGAACCTTCTTCAATCGTTTTTTTAATGTCAGGCAGTAACTGAATTGGAATATCAATTTCAAATAATAGAGCCGAATCTGATTTAGAGTCAATATTTGAGTCCAAATATTGTAAAGGAACTGTATCGGTAAAGGAATTTTTTTATTCATATATTATGGGTATCCATCCAAGCAACGAAATCCGAAGAGGAAGCCAAGCTTCCCCTGCATTTGCAGTCATAAGTCACAATAAATTCGAGAATTAGTGTATATAAATCTATTAAACTAATTTAAAAAATATGAAAGGAAAAAAAGGATCGTTTTTTGAATGTCAGGCAATAACTAAATTGGAATATCAATTTCAGATAATAGAGCCAAATCTGATTTAGAGTCAATATTTGAGTCCAAATATTGTAATAAAGGAACTGTATCGGTAAAGGAATTTTTTTAATTCATATATTATGGGTATCCATCGAAGCAACGAAATCCCCTAAGCTTCCCCTAAACTTGCACTCATGTCACAATAAATTCGAGAATTAGTGTATATAAATCTATTAAAATAATTTAAAAAATATGAAAGGAAAAAAAGGATAGGTATAACTCATCGCAGACTAGAAAAATAGTACAAGACACTATAACTCTACGTCCTAATCGCACTAAATCTCCCGACGTAATGTATTGTCAAAACTCAAAACGATACTTCGAACTTATTTTTAGATTATTATTAGCCGAACCATGTGTAGCTTCTCTATCAGCAAAGAATTTTCGAAATTCTACATTTGATTGTTTGCGAATAATAGTATAAAAATGAACTACCATGATTAAATGAATACATAGATAAGACGCGAGTTCGACTAACACACGTGACAATTTACGCAGAAAGCAATTTTTTTTAATGTTGCAACATTGAATCAATTTGTCTCCATTGTAAACTAATATTTTCTGGAAGAAAATCAGGTTATTAATGACGTTTTACTTTCAGAAATTTTGCCATTAGTGGAATTTATTTTGGAAGAAGGTATTGATGATACAGAAGCCATAAGACTAATTGACACACCGCCGCATAGTAGTTCACCTTATGAAGGTTGGTCACAAGAAATAACCGAAAATCAACAAACATTAAAACTTGATGATAGTAATCAAGATCCTTTTACACAAAGACTAATCGCTTTTGAAGTAAGTACATGTAAAATTTAATATAGCTTATATATTTGAAAATGTTCTGCTTAGGCTGGTGATACAAACTTTTTACCTGTGATATTAAACAGAAATGCTTTACTTTCTTTGGATAGTGCTAGTGTCTTAATTTGCAAATGGAACCTACCACTAAAATATCAATATTTTAGGAACCTTCTACCTGATTTACAGATCACAATGTGTCATTCATGTTATAAGGTATTGTATATTTCATTATTTTCAACATAGTTTTTAATAATTTTTATTTATAGGCGTTCCATGTAGATGATTTTGAATTGCAAGTGCTGCAAAAAGGCTGTTGTCCTTTTTGCAGATCACCCCCTGAAAATAGTGCAAATGTAGATTCAACAGATGATCTACTGGGTTTTTAAAAGTATTTATTTTAACAATTTTAAACAAATCCGTCCAGCGTTAAGGCTATTAAACATATAATATAAAGTTTTAATATGTTCTGTATTTTATCTTAATAAAAATTTTATACGTAAAAATACTAGTTTTTATAGTCTACGAAGAAAATTCCAGTACCACATGTAACTTGTAATTCCACATAAACTATACCAAGTAAGAATGTATGATAAATGCTCATTTCTCAAGGATATTCTAGTTTGTCCTCCAACTGGTCCTCCTTTAATGTCAAAGTCAGTCGTTGCATCTAGAAAAATCTGTGACGAACCAGTAACTTCACTCATTTGCTGTAAGTCTCTAAAATGATCACACAAATTAATATAGAAAATTTTGTAAAGGGCTGACGCATAAACAAGTTCTGTTTTATTTAATAAATCAAAATAAATTAAAGAAATATCTGGTGTGTTATTTCCATTTGACAACTCAATCGATTATTTATTAGTAATCTCGTCAAATGTTTAATATTATTTTGCGGCTATGTAATATACATATGTACTTTTAGCATCAGGCTAAGGTTGTTTACTCAGACAAGATTATAGAATTCTATCATAAATTTCTTTTTAAAAAAAATTCAATTTTTCTTTTTGAGTCAGGTAATTCATGAAAACACAAGATTATCTCTTAGTTTTTTTGGTTGTCAAGTATCTGCATCTTCTAATTAATGTGTTGTTTAGCGTAAATTTTATGTTATTAACGTTTTGAAATGTCTTTGGCAATTTCCAAAGGAGATTTCAATCATTCTTCACTTTATAAGCTCACATATCCAGAAAATTACTTCAAAAGTTTAGACTATTAGAGACCACAAATCGAAAGTAGTTTTTGAGAAATAATGGCTCGGTAATTATAACAGAATTTTTTTGATGAATTAATCCAATATGTTCTGAATGTTAGTAATTATAAAAGAACTTTTTTATGAATTAACCCAATCTGTTCTGAATGTTTTTCCTATTTTGTAAGAATTTGGCATTGAAAGTATTTAGCTAGGTAATGTTGCACTTTAGGTTCCGTTTTTTAGGCAAAAATCTATGCATGAATTTGTAACCAATGAAACGCGACTAAAATTTTTTTAGTTCAAAAATCGGTGTACTAAAATTCAACTATGTATTTATTTAGAAAAATATATTTTGTAATAGTACATACCTACATATCACAGTTATTTTATAGCAACAATGATTTGACAATTATGAATATGTATTAAAATAATATAGTTATATCACTGTTAGACCATAACCGCACGATCGTGCTGGGGATGGATATATTCAAAGTAGCTGGTCGACTGTAATTGAGAGGTGTCACCATCCTTGCAAATGTCAGCAAATTCAGTAACTGTCATTGCACTGTCAATACGTTACTCGTGATATGTGTTAATTCCAATTCGTGTGTTCATTTAAATAATTTCAGATATAGATTAAAATGAACTATTATACTCCTGAAGAAAAACTATTTATAGTTAAGCAGTTTTATGGCGGTAATTTTGCAGAAGTGACCAAGAATTTATTTGCAGTAAATATTCCTAGCGTAAGTACTATTCGTAACACGGTTCACCGTTTTGAGAAAACATTTACTTTTGATAAATGATAAAAATAAAGAAGCTTCTGTTGAAAATTTTAATGAGCTAGACGTTCAAGTATGTGCTGCTATAGAAGGAGGTCTATTTACACATTTAATTAATAATTAGTTATAGAATTCAACTATGATATTTAGTACGAAACTTTTGTTGTTAATTTATCTTGTTATCTTTTAAAATTCCTTATAGTTACCTGCTTCTACAAAATTTTAAGAATTATGTGATATAAGATCCTTTATGTTTATAAATAAATAAAATTCACCACATGTATTAGATCAGAGCCTTTTTTTATTCCTGAATACGACATAATAATTGACTACCTTTACGTAATACTTTCGAAATGAATAACCTTCAACCAACATTTTAAATCTGACATATCTAGGTGTACTTGACGTAAATGACGTTTGCAAATCTCGGGTGACTTAAACACTGCGAGCTGTCGATAGGATTTTCCATGTATTATTTCTACGTTATCTCTTTGGTTAAAATGATATAATAAGCTATTTTATTGGTTAACTTGCATGCGTACAAGCGACCAGAAAAACAGTATTAATATTCCTTTCCTGTGTTAATATTCGCAAGTCTTATGAATGTCGCTGCCTTACTAATGGTACTACTTTGGACTTTCTTATGGAACATGTCAGAAAATTGTAAAGAAAAACTTACACATGCATCCGTATAAGATGCAATCACATCAGGCTATTTTGCCGGTAGACTACCCTAGACGTCGTGCATACTGCCAGTGGTTTGCAAATAACTTAATAGAAGATGATGACCTGCTAAATTTGTCATTTTTCTCTGATGAAGCATGGTTTCATCTTTCGGGGTATGTCAATTCCCAAAATACTCGAATGTGGAGTAGTGAAAATCCTCATATTTTTATTGAATCGTTTCTGCATAATGCGAAACTTGGTGTTTGGCTAGCAGTTTCTCGCCGCAGAGTTGTTGGCCATATTTTTTTTAATTTCACAATTAATGCTGAGAGGTATAGAAACATTCTGAATGAATTTATTGAACAGTTGCATGATGATGAATTGCAATATGGATACTTTCAACAAGATGGTGCAACGGCACACACAACACGAGAAAATATTGCTTTTCTTCGTGAGTTTTTTGACAAAAGTTTACATACGGAAGTTGAGTTTCCACTACGATCACCTTGTTTGACAATTATGGCCTTTTTCGTGTTTCCTCACCTAAAGAATAGAATATTTAAAACTCCTGTTACTAATTTGCAAGATATGCAACAAAGAATTATTGACGAATGTGCATTAATAACGCCCGCAATGCTGCAAAAAACAGCATGAAAAGGCGCGTCACATTGGGAATTGAAAATAACGGACAACAATTTCAACATTTGCTTTAATTTCGCCTTTTTTTATTAATAAAATTTTGAATACAAGCTGAGCTTGTTGTTTTATTGTATCTTTATTAAATCAAATGACATATTTATTGATGTCACGATGACACTATCAAAATAATTTTCAAAAATTAAGGTTAAGTTACCAGTATGATAATATGGATAAAGTTCAGACATATATTTTCTATTTCAATGCCATCTTGGACCCAGAAACTTTATGATATCGCGGTATGATATATAACTGTTTACCGGGTTTTTCTTTTGTAATTACACATAGGTATAATGCATTGATTTATTTTCATTTACCCTTATACATAGGCTTAAATGTATGGTGGTGACATAGGCAACCAGTTACACATCAGTAACATTTTTCAAATATTTGTGTCATTCATACTAAAATCTTAAATTAAATATATTTTATTGAAAGATACATAATTTATTTAAAACAGTAAATTATCCCAACAGGCGTATGCCTTGTACGAAGACAATTTTAAATATTTTTAACAAATTCAAAGAAGATGGATAGTATTTCTTTAAGGTTGAAATATATCTAAGATAGTAAAATTAGTGTATCAAAAAAGATAGAAAATATAACAAAAAAGTACAAATAGATTTTACCATTTTATGAAATTGTTGAACGGCCTCACATTACTTCTAATGAATTACAGAATGTAACCCACGTATTGGGGGCATTTCAGTAACACGATATAAACAAATAACACCTCGTGGTATCTTACGATTAAGTGGCTTTATAAACTGGAGAAATTTATCTTAAAAAGCAGAAGTGAGAAATTCTTGAAGGTAATAAATATGTTACTATTTCTGTAATAATCCCAATAACTTTTGGACTGTACAATTATCAGACAGAATCACTACTGGAATTAAAGATTGAGGAAGGGAAGACACTATGCAACAAACTTTTGAAATCTGTTAAAGCAAAGCATATGAAGGACGATCAGTTACTAGAGTAGCAACTGTGGGAGACCGTTGATTTACTGAAAATACTACTGGGGCTATTTCTTTTCTAGAACAAGAAATGTTTAATATTATGAAGAAAATAGACCCTGAAAATAAAGAACAAATGCCTGTAATCGAAACAGGCATTATTAGTTCACAGTCCAAAGTTACTTCCATTATTTCGATTTTTGCAAGAAAGAATTAGAGAAAGTAAAATCAATTACAGCTGATGTAATAATAACTAAAAGGCAATACCTCGAAAGTACAAATCCAAATCAGGACGTAGATCCTCTTTTATTTTGGACGGTAAGTTTAAAAAAGAAGGGTAATTCCATTTTTTATTTGGATATTCTTTTAGGTAACAGGAATGGAGCTGAAATCCTTAGATTAATGTGTTAGGAAATGCTTCTGTAGTTCAGCAGAAAGTGAAAGAGTGTTTAGTACAGCTAGCTTAACAATAGAACAATAGCTTAATAATAGAACAAAGGCGTACAAGACAAACTGAAAAATGTTAAAAAAAATTATAAGTAATCTAAGTAGGTAATTATTATTAAAATTACATCCAACCTTTTCCTATTAGCTAAAGGACCCAATGGGTTTCATCTTACTATGCTTTCTAACAATTAAAGAGATGAATGCTTAAACATTCAAAGGAAAATTAATTAGATTGCCATACAGAATATACATGACACTCTTTAAATCTATTATGGAACTGTTTGCTTTATAAGTAGAAATTATTTTATTTAGAATTTCGTTTTCATTTAACAAATTTTACATTATATCACAAAAATAAGTTCGTTTTACTTTATCTTCCTCAAAAATATATTGATGGTTTGATATCTTTTATCGCTTATATTTTAACTCTTTCCACGTTTTGAACACCGAACTGTACGATACTCCAAAATGGCCTGGCTACATCTAAAAGTGATCCTATAAACCGTTCTTCTACATAACACAAGATGTGTACTGTTAACAAGTGATTGGTTTTCATTTATTTTTTTGTAGTAATTTAGAAAACAACCATCTTCTTTGAATTTGTTAAAAATATTTCAAATTGTCTTCGCACAAGGTATACGCCTGTTGGGATAATTAA
Organism: Melolontha melolontha; assembly: GCA_935421215.2. Taxonomy (NCBI): domain Eukaryota; kingdom Metazoa; phylum Arthropoda; class Insecta; order Coleoptera; family Scarabaeidae; genus Melolontha; species Melolontha melolontha. The sequence continues at coordinate 181,230,306 of OW285235.1, forward strand.
CTGTTTTAAACAAATTATGTATTTTTCAATAAATTGTATATTTAAGATTTAACTATAAATGAAGCACACAGAAATATTTGACAATTTGAAAAATGTTACTGGTGTATAACTGGTTGCCTACTGTGCCACCACCATACATGAAAATAAGTCAATGCATTATAACGTGTGTTCATTTGAAAAGTTAATCTAGGTTACTTTGAAATTTTGATAGAATAAGACGCAAATATATTAGTATGTGTTTGTTGTTCCGTAAACGTAAATCCAAATGACATTTGATAATGTCAATCACAAATATCAGTTAGTGCATAAAATAATCGTGCGTCGATTCTGGTTTAAATAAATTGCTTCTCAGTTTTAAAATAGCTTTTACTTTAGAACATAAAATTTTTTTAGTACAGGCTTATTTTCGAAGTGGTAATAAAATTGATGGTTTATGGGTTTATTCAGTTCAAGATTGCATGGTAAAATTTCAAGTTGAATTTCCACATTTTGTAGTAGATTATATACAATTTAAGAATACTTTGGATAGAACTTTAAAACTTTTTTCTGAAACTGGAAGTCTCTTAAGAAAATCAGGCAGCGGAGCAGTTAAGAAACGTACACCTCAAGTTGTCAATCGTGTTGAAGAAATAATGGAAAATGAACCACAAACATCTGTTCGACATTTGAGTCAACAAATAAACCTTTCTGTTGGTACAACTCGCAAATTATTAAAAAAAGATATGCAACTTTATCCATACCGTGTCACAGCAGTACAAGAATTGTTAGAAATTGATTACCCACATAGACTACAATTTTGTAATTGGTTTGTAAATATGAGCAATAATGGAGAACTTTCGCAAAGAGTCATCTTTACTGATGAAGCATGGTTTTATAAAACGGGATACCTAAATTCACAAAATACAAGAATTTGGAAATACAAGAATTTGGGAATTTAGTGAAAATCCACATGTAATTAATGAAGAATCGCTACATCCAGAGAAAATTGGTGTTTGGGCAGCGATAAGCCAAAGGCGAATCATTGGACCAATATTTTTTTCAGGGAACGTTAACTGCTCAAAGTACCGTACGGAAATTTTACAACCATTTGTCAATCAGTTGCATGATGATGAACTTCAAAATGCATATTTCCAACAAGACGGAGCACCTTGTCACTGTACTGCAGAATCTTTGGATTATTTAAGAGAATTTTTTGATGAGCGTATAATTAATCGAAATACTGAAATTGCCTGGCCTGCACGTTCATGCGATTTAACACCTTGCGACTTCTTTTTGTGGCCTTACCTAAAAAATAACATATTTCGAACACCTATAATGAATTTGAATGATATGCTACAGAGAATCGAACAGAAATTCATGGAAATTAATAATAATCCAGTAATGTTGCAGTGTTTGTTTTATTTACTCATTCCAATATTGCTAATTAATTTATACCTATATAAAAGAATATATTTAAAAGAAACTTAAAGAGAGATTAGTTCAAATTTAACTTATATAAAATAGATAAATACATTTTTGTGTACAAGTGTACTTGCGCTCAACTCATATTTTAGACACGTCTTTCCTAAGTGGAACCCGAGAAGTTAGAGGTCTCAGATTTGAAAATTCACCGGCCGAGTAAACCTAGTTGGAAAAAACTAGTTGTGGATGGTGGTGTGCTAAATTATCAACACACTATTCATAGCAATATGTATATTAACTTATTAAACAATTATAATTCCCCGTTACATTGACAATTTAATATATTGGAAAGTTTTGTTTTAATTGGCTCCTTTTTCTTACTGTGTATTCTTTTCTTTTGTAGTTTTTATACTTGGTGTTAAAAATACAATGCATATAAAAATGCATAAATTAAATACATTTGAATGTGTTTTCATCTTTTTGTAGCAAGTTTTTGCGAGATACATCTAGTGAGATGTGTTTCGACTACCTTATTTGTTTTGGTGTCCATTGGCCCTAATATTCTGTTGTTAACTTAAAAATTTTCAATATGCACAAAACAAATTCATACAATTTGGTGAAGACAATAAATAAAATAAATATTGTTTGTATATATGTTTCTTATAATAAACCTATAACTTATTGCAAGTAAAATTTGTTGTTTGCTTTAATTTAATTTTTGAAAGTTCAATTACTAAACTTTTTTTCCTGGCTCCATTTCATGTTCCTTTTTCAAAATTTTTTTCTGTAATCGTACAAGTTCTAATTTAAATAATTTTGAACCAAAAAAAAAACATTTCACAACAAATAAGTTTATAACGAGCCATCGAAAAAATTCATAATTGGAGTAGACTGTGAAATTGGGTTGATACTTTAACCACTTCCACATAATGAGTCTTGATGCTTGACAATTTTTCATTTGGTTTCATTGTAAAAAAAAGGTTATGGCATTGAAATGATACTACAACAAAAAAGAAAACAAATAATTTATTTAATATCGAAATCATAATCAAAATTTACATATAGCTATAGAAGTTGTTGAAAATATCCATTTACATCTAACCACAAACAATTTTCTTAATAAGAGTTTTGAAAAATTTGACACAAACTTATAGTTTCAATGTCAAATAATAAATGTCATTATGTGGAAGTGGTTAAAGTACCAACCCAATTTCACAGTCTACTCCAATTATTAATTTTTTCGATGGCTCGTTATTAATATGTTGTGTTTACAATGCATACTGTGATTTCAAATAACGAGCCATCGAAAAAATTCATAATTGGAGTAGACTGTGAAATTGGGTTGGTACCTACTTTAGCCACTTCCACATAATGACATTTATTATTTGACATTGAAACTATAAGTTTGTGTCAAATTTTTCAAAACTCTTATTAAGAAAATTAAATTTGTTTAAATGTAAATGGACAACATTTTCAACAACTTCTGTAGCTATATGTAAATTATGATTTGATTATGATTTCGATATTAAATAATTAGTTTTCTTTTTTCTTGTAGTACCATTTCAATGCCATAACCTTTTTTTACAATGAAACCAAATGAAACTGTCAAGCATCAAGTAATGTGTCATTAATGTCATTATGTGAAAGTGGCTAAAGTGCCAACACAGTTTCACAGTCTACTCCAATTATGAATTTTTTCGATGGCTCGTTATTTATACCAACCTTTGTGTAAAACTCAACTTATCTATTATTGCAGTATTAAGTTATACTGTAATATATTCCAAATTTTATTTAAAATTAGCCACTGTAGAACGTTTAACTAGAGATTAACTAAACTTTATCTCATTCGGGTTATTTTTCGGGTTATAATATACGAGTATATATAATGGATGGGTTCAAGTATATTGCAGAATTGTCCCTTAAAAACATAAAATTGTCACCAAATATTTCATGTAACTAAATTATTTATTTTTTAAAAATAAATATACATTTTTTATAAGATGCTTATAAAACAGTAATAACAGTGAATATGTAATTACAGTTATACAAAATAGATACTCTGGTCTATTGTATGGTTTCAATTCCAGTAATAATGCTTTTACAACTAACTTGAAGCTGTTTGGTTTTGCCATTCATTAATTCACTATGATAAATGATTAAAGAATTACATAATCTTATATGTATGTTGAACTAAATGTAAATTCTTGAAAGTTCATTTTATTTTTCATGTGGTGTTATATTGCTGTTTACGCAGCTTTGTTTAATTTATAGTAATTTTAAAAATCCGACCGATTGCCAACAAACTTATTTGGCCCGGAAACGAAGTCAGTTTCCATATTCATTGTGCAATTTACAGTATTTAATATGACGCTGAAGTACTGATTTGAATCATATGTTATATTGATGACGCAGGACGCAGTGATCATCTTTCCTGACGAGAAGTATAGCAAGCGCCAATTAAGTTGGCGCGAGGAGGGGTAAGTTCGCGCAGGATTAGAAGTAGTGGGGAGATTTGTATTTAGATCGCAAGATACCGTAGGCGGCAATGTCAGATAATTCTAACCTCTACGAAAAAAAACCATAATTGAACAGATTAAAAAAACATAAAACACAAAATTTGATATAAATAATGAGATTGTAATATGTTTAAGAATATTTTTATAAGCATGGTTTGAGCGTGTATCACTTTATGATCCCCTAGCAAAGAATGTTCCGTCAAACGTCAATGACAAATGTATTTTGACAATTACTTGAGTAGTGGGGGTAAACGTTTTCTGCGCACCCCCTCCTCGCGCCAACTTAATTGGCGTTTGCTAATGTGTAATGACAAAAGAAAAACGCGGTATTACTCTGTTAAATTTTGAATAATGTTTGCATGGTTATGAAATAAATTCTTTGATATGATTGGTTACAAATCCATGCATAGATTTTGCTTAAAAAGGGACTGTAAAGTGCAATATTACCTTTAGCTGAATAAGTTTACCGATTTGGTATTATGTAATAATTCTATTGATTTCTTAAGTATTTGAATATGAATGAACTCTTATGAAAATTAAAAAAATAGAAATATGAAATGTATCTCACCTGTAATACCATATATTTGAACCTTCTCTGTGTTTTGGCATAAAATTTGGTCTATTTTCATGTAATCTTACAACACCAATCACATCAACTATTCCTTCAATTTGACCCTGTGGTCTAGTTCTAGGATCCTTTTTTTTTGTTGGAACCCATCCTCTATTTATTAGAATAGTTTCACTATAATAATAATTTATATACTACTGAATTAATACGCAGCAATCTCATACTTTCTGTCAGACAATTTAAATGGTGTTATCACTAAATAACCCTGAGATGTATTTTGGCTTTTAGATATTAAAGAGCTGTTAGTACTAGCATCTCCATCAACAAGTAATGAACGTGGACCCACATAAATTTCTTTATCATGTAAAAATTGACCTCTTACATGTACAGAGTAATATTCTAACTTTTCTATTTCTTCAAAAGTCATTGGTAACAAAGTAGGTGTTGCATTTTTCCTTTCTTGAAGATCTTTTATGAGATTCTCTTTCCACTTCTTACGTTGAACCTGCCAAGTACCAAGTGCAAATGTTGCAGCTGGTATACTCTAAAATGATAACATTGATTCTAAATTAAAACGTAAAACAGATAACTAACCAATAGAAACCAACCAAAAGGTCCAATTTCTTTCCTTTCCTGGTATAATCTCAAATTCGGTTTATATTTTGTTTCCGCCTGTGCTCGCAAAGTATTTGCAGTATTGAAACGTCTTGTAGTATTAATACATTTACATATGTTATCACATCTTACAGTTTTGGATAAATTAAACATGTTTGAAAATTTAAATATTGAACTTTAATTTAAACCTAACCTGTACAACAATATTTTAACTCCATCTATGGACAAAAAATGTAATTATTAATTAGGTCCATGAACTTTACTTTTCAACTTTCAATTCATTTTGAGGTACCCATTTTGATTTTTTCTAGCCGTTTTATTAATTTTGTAGAAATATTCGAATAATTTTCATAAAGCGTATCAACAAACTACTTTTTCAATTAACTAAACAGTTGCTGACAATAATGAGTATTATAATAAATCCTATACAATTAATTTTATGCGGTAATTATATAAAATGAAGAAGAAATGTTTGTATATATATATAATATTAAATTATTGTGATTCAATGGTTTAAAAAGTTAAGCGATTTATACAAATATTATATATGTATATTCGATTATGATTTTAGAAGGTGCATGTAATAAATTAGTAGGTACTTTATAAACATAAAATTAGTTAAATCACCAAATTTTCAAATACATTCGCCTATACTCCATTATATATTATTTTTAGATCATTTATTTTGTTTTAGTTCTATTTACAGTGTATATTGCGTGCACTTTGATCTTGAGACCTATTTGGTTGTTTAAATGTATATCGTGTTCCAAATAAGAATAAACCGTTGGGAAAGATAGGGCTTAAAATAAGAGCTTGTGATTGGCTATAATAGAGGCCGCCTTTATACAGGCAAAATTATGTTTATTTAGTTCTGTCAAATTAGCGTTTTGCTGTCAGTACTGACCGGTATTTCTGTCAGTTCTAAATTTCATGTTTTACTAGTTGTTTATTGTGCTATTTATTATTAATATTCGTTAAAGATAGTTCTTTATAGAGACTATAAAGTGAAAACATCATTTTCTAAAAATATTTTATCACTCATTAATTTATTTATTTCATTTATTTAATCGCAATCGTTTTAGAGCATGAATGACGCCGCTTTACCAGGCCCATCAAAAAATCGTAAAGGAAAATATATAAAAAGTGGACAGAGGCATCTGCCTCTGTCCGGCTTACAATGTGTATTTTAAGAACAAAGCTAATATGTCCAAAACAGCTGCTGTTCGTCAAACTTCAAGGCAAGTAGGGATTGGTAGGAATACTATGTTTGACATTATTAAGGAAATTGAAATGTCTGGAGTTACACAGTCTCCATTAAGAAAACGAAGTTGCCGAGATGGTTACAATAAATTAGATGAAGTATCAAAAAGTACGATTAGAAGGCACGTGCATTCATTTTTCTTTAAAAATGAGTTACCAACTTGCACAAAAATATGTGAAGCTATTAAAGGCGATGCCATTTTACCTCCTTTAAAACGAACATCACTTTGGAGAATCATAAAGAAACTGGGATTCAAGTGGGAAAAACGCACACGAAATAACATATTAATTGAACAAAATGATATTATCTTATGGAGACGTCGTTATTTGACAAGTATAAGAAAGTTTCGTGCAGAAGGGAGAAAAATCTATTATTTAGATGAAACATGGGTGAATGCAGGTTACACAAAAGCAAAAATATGGAAAGATACAACGGTACTTAATCCAAGGCAAGCATTTGTTGAAGGTCTTTCTACTGGTTTAAAAGATCCATCTGGCAAAGGAAAGCGACTAATTGTGCTTCACATTGGCAGCGAAACTGGTTTTACGAATGGTGGTTTGTTATTATTTGAATCCAATAAAACTGCAGATTACCATGAAGATATGAATAGTGAGGTGTTCATCACATGGATGCAAAATATATTACCTTCTCTTGAGCCCAATAGTGTTATAGTAATGGATAATGCACCTTATTATTCTACTAAACAGAAAAGTCACCTACTTTATCATGGAAAAAGGAGGCACTCATTGAATGGCTTTTAACCAAAGGAATTTTAGATGATTCTATGCTAAAGATTGAATTGTTTGAGTTTGTAAAAAATTACACATCCTGTCATCCAGTTTCATACGTGGTCGATGAAATAGCTGGAGAAAGTGGCCGTACAGTTTTACGTTTACCTCCATATCACTGTAATCTTAACCCCATTGAACTTATATGGGCTCAAGTCAAGCATCATGTTGCGGCCAATAATAAGACATTTAAATTGGACGAAGTAAGAAATTTATTATTAGAAGAATTAGACATGGTTGATGCTGACGCATGGAAAAATAGCATTCGTCACGTTATAACAGAAGAAAACAAAATGTATGATTTAGATAATATTGTTGAAAATGTATTAGAAAATTTGACTTTTACTGTAAATACTGGGTCATCCTCAGAATTTTCATTAGATTCAGGTTCTGATCTTGAAGATGAGTAGTTTTCAATATATATATATTCATGAACAATAGGCAACATAATGAACTGTCGTTTGTTAAATCTAGTTATATGTGTGTGATGTTCTTGATTTAGATTCGTGTGTGTATGTGATGTGTTAGATATATTTTTTTTATACTTATAAATTGTATAGTTTGGTAAATATAGTGAATAAAATGTAAACCAAATATAATTATATAATAATGTTTACCATATACATTCATGAGATTGTAAGTTGTTTCAGGTCCTCAGAAATTGTTCGACGTCCTGGGTCTCAAGTAACTACCAGATATTGTGATAATCGCGGAATATTAATGAAATTTCTAAGTAGGAAATTATTATATAATTTTTTTAATGTAATTATGTAAGTGTAGGTAAAAGATTTAATGTATATTTTATGCTAATAAAAGAGGGTTTTACACTCGATTGTGTTCAGACATTTATGAAAAAAATTGTTTTTACTGAACACACGGAGTTTCCCATGAAAGCAATTTCTCTTTTTATTTATTCTTATTTACATTGAAATCTGAAACTGTAGTCAAACCATATTTCTGCTAAAAGCAAAAAAATCATTGTACGATAGTAACAATTTATCCCATACATAAGCAAAAATGTAAGTATTAATCAGAAATAACTTGAAATAAGGAAATGAACACATGTTTAACCAAATACTGAAACTGGAAAAATTCTTACGTTTTACCTATCTTTTGGTGCAAAATTGCTGTTTTATCCTTTTTAATATGTACTTACTTTTGTAAAATGAAAATATTTTTAAATACCTTTTTTAGATGTATAAAAATTTTTATCCAAATTATGTGAAATGATGTGCAAGTAAATGAATTTCCTTATGGCTCTCTCATTATAGATACTATTAAAATAACTGTATTTTGTAAAATGCTATATTTTTTAAGCTAAACGATACACAAATATTATGATAATTATAACACACTGTCACCATCAATCCTTTAAATTTATTAGTTTCACATTTACACAAAAGTTTTGTTCTCTAATAAAATAAGAAAGATGTAAATATTTCTCCTGTCGTAATTTTAACATATTCTCACTGTATTTACGCACAAATTTATTGTAGATGCAACACCTTCAAACAATAAATAACATTATAAGATATTGATTGAAATATTTTATATAAGTCTAATACCTTGCATTGGTATATATATGCCGCTTCTTGCTTGAATAAAACTTTTAAAGTATAAGCTTTCTTAATAATAAATATGTTAATAAACAAACGTCAAAAATAATCTTTTGTATAAGTTAGTAGGTACATAACCTCACATACAAATTATCTATTTTTTTGAAATTCCTGTGTAAATTATACTCAGATTGCCGCGCCATCTGGTCCTTTCTTAAATGGAATGCATTATAGTAAAGCTAATATTTAAAATTTCGAAAATTATATGGGAAACAATGCATTATATTACTATTGCATACTTATCTATTAAGTTCACATAAATAATTTTCTTGTGTGTACGTATATTTACACAAATTATTTATATATTGTATCTTCTTTTCAATAATTGCTTTTGATTCATCAAATAAAATGCAAGGTCAAATATTATCGATGATTAATCATCAAAACGGATCCCCTCCATAATAATATTACTCATATTTTGAATTCAAAACCATTTCAAAACAGTTGTGTTTTATCTCTCGGAAATATTGTTTGTCCGCTGCTAGAAAATTTATGTGAGAAAGAGAATATGCATCATGTTTAGTTTAAGAAGGATAGATATTTGATGATGTGCGCATGTACTAATATATGTCAACGAACACATTAACCAGTTAGGTGTAAACAATGAAGAAAGAAGCGCTTTTGTGATAAAAATGTAGAAAGATAGCAAGTGATAAAGACTGATAACTGATAATGACTTAGATCTTTTCAGTAAAGTGATAATTATATTTCATGCAATGTAGTTCAATTGTGGAGAGGATTCCCCAATCAAGTCAATTTGTTTATAATATTTTTCCAATTTAATATCTTAAAATGAGTACACCGGTACCCGCTCCGAGGAAATTTCATAACCTTGAGAAGAAACCTGTACCTGCACCCAGGGAATTAATTCCAATCAGACCAGGACGTGTTCGAGACAATCAAAGCGATGAAGTCGATAAAGTGGAGGTTAAATCGACGGATAGTAAAAGTGAAGGAAATACTAACACATTTACAAAAAAAGTGAAAACATTAGGAAGTGCTTCCAAACAAATTGCTGGAGATATCGGTGGTAGAGTTCAGGAAGGTAAAAAGGCTGTTATTGAAAGTACTCGGTCAAGTGTCAGAAAATTTACTAAAAGATTTCATTCAGTTAGTAGTGATTTAGGGGAGGAACACAAAGAGGAAGAGGTTAAAAATGATTCAGATATACCAGTTGATATCTTTAATGCTATCAAGTTTAATTCTCCTATTAATACAGAACCAACATATTTAAATGTAAACACAGAAAATAATGAAGATGATGATGATTATAATAGACCTCCACCAGCATATCCACCACCACCTTTAAGAGAAGAAAGTTTGTATGACGAACCACAGTCAGTTATGTCTGGCAGTTCAAATAGTTCAAGTAGTGGACAAACAAAAAACAATTGTGTTTATGAAAGTGTCTTCCCATTACATGTTTCCAATAGTGATTCTGAAAGTTGTGTAGATTCAGTAAATGGTACTGTTGAACATAAAGTAACATTAAATAGATGTGATTCATGGAAGTTTTATGATCAAGTCCCAAAAGTTGAGCAAATTTATAATAATGTTGATAACACACCAGTGTTATTTCCTCACAATACTGAGCCTATGAATATAAGAGCAGAATCAGTTAGTAGTCATATTACAGAAAATACTCTATATGAAAATCAGACTACTGATTTGAGATTGGACATACCAATAAATAGGAAGCCTACAGCAAGTGTGATTATGCAGTTTGATCCATTAAAAAGTAATGATTCTTTTCCAGATGTTAATTCTAACATACATAATAAGGAATTAGATAATTTACAGCAGCTATTATTAGGAGATCTTTATTCTAATACAAATTTTTCTACAATTGATAACTGGAGTATATCAAATGAATCTGAAACAGAAGATTATGTAAGTCCACCTCCACCTCCCCCACAGCGGTTTGATTCATTACCTGAAGACCAGTCACCAGTTCTACCCAGAAAAGAATCCAGAACAAGTTGGTATACAAATACAGAAAGTGACAATAATAATATGCCACCAAAAAGTACTAGCATTGGAATGAACTTGATCAAACAAGTAAATGGTGTTCTTAAGAAAGCACCTCAATTGGTTAAAGGTGGTAAAGCGAAAGATACATATCTATTAAGGCCAGCAATTTTTTCTAAAGGCACCAATCATCATAAAGGTTTGCTATATAAAGTGACAAATGGACCAGTGGAGGACTTGTTTGGTGAATTTAATTCGCGGTGGTGTACTTTAGAAGGACAGTTGTTTTTGTGTCATTTTGACAGTTCTTGCAATAACATTAAGGAGAATTTTCCTTTGGATTCGATATTGAGTATACAAATACTACAGGATCAAAAATATAAATACAGGTATGTCTTATTTTCTTACTATGCTTAGAAATGCAATAGAAATACATTATTTTTAAATAAAAAGTAGTAATAAATAAATTACTTCTTAGTATCTTTAATATTAATATTAATTTGTTTAGAGAACAATAATTAATAAAAACATGGAAGTAATAAGTATATTACTTCCAAAGGTAGAATTAATATGTATGATATACAATTATTAGTAGGTATATGTATATATTTTATTCAAAGATTAACATATAATTTTTTTAATTTTAAATATAGTGAAACAATTTTTTAACAATATCATTCCAGTACTTAATTAATTAACGAGCTTCCCGGATATACATTTCTTATCTCTTGTAATTGCAGAAATTATATAGAAAAACTGACTTAGGTTAAAAATGTTCTCTACAACGTCAAAATTATTTGTGTTGTATTAGATGTTTTCAGAAATAGTATAAAAATATGTATTTTCCGTTTTTAGAAATTTTAAGCGCAGAAAATCCTATTACTATTTTTTTGTATAAAATGTATTTCTTGTTATACAGGGTTAGCGCTGAATAGCGCCAAAGCTATGCGAATCTGAAGAATACATATAAATATATAACTGAAACTCAAAAAAGAAATTTATTTGTAATTTATCACAAATTTCCAAATTTGTAGGGCCAAAATGTAGTTAAAGTCGGTCCATATCTTTGTTTATTTTATATTTACCAAAATACAGTTATAATTCAAGTTCATTGACCGACAGAGAAAATCAATTAAATTCCTAAACATTGGTTAGACGATACGTTTAATAATATAAGTTCCTATTCATAAAATAGTAAATGTTAATATTTTCATATTAAAACATTTATGCCCACACATGGCGCTTTTATTACGATGTTTTTTTTTGTGTATATCTATAATAGCCTTTACGTCGAATATGTCGACAAACCTATGCTGCATTAATTCAAATGTGATCAAAATTATATAGCTTGAATGTTAAACTTTTAAAAGAAAATAATTATGATTATAATAAAACAAAAATAGTCATAAAACAAAAAGCTTTATGCAGCGTGTCCAATGGGATAGATACCTGGTTTTTAATTATTTGTATGGAATTATTTCCATATAATATTTTGTCTTTAAATTTGTGTGTGGTACTGCACATACTAATTTAACAATATAATTCGTCGGTGAAGAGAATTACTGATGAATTAGAGGTGGAGGCCCGTATTGCCGCCCGTATATTTAACTGTAACAAGGCCGGACTCGAATAAAGAAAAATAATTTTCTTGTTACTACATGAATATTGGACCGCGATTTTTTTGTATGAAGGCATTACTCATATATACCTTTCACTCTTTCACCCCTTTTTTCTTTGGTGCTATACCCAACTAGCATTGTATATTTAGAAATAAATTCAAATCTGAGACCACGATTTTTTAGAACTTTAAAAAAGGTTGTATTTCCTCAAAAAATAAATTTGAAAATGTCGAATATTTTCGATGTTTGCAAATGCGCGACTTTTTTGGTGACATCAATTTTGTAATACGGTCTCACATTCAAGCAATTGCCATTTCAAATTTCTTCTCATGTATTTAATATGAAGGATAAAGATTAGCTACGTTATTTTTAGATAGAACAAAACCACGAATTTAAATTAAGTAATTTTAAGTTTGGAAGATAAATCTTTATTCTTTATTCAAAATACCCAAGTTTACTAAAGAACATGTTTGTGTTGCAAGTACTGCTTGTCCTAATATTTTGAATTTTATTCTATTCTTTAAAATACGAGGGATGTCTTTTTAGTGTTGCATACAGCCTCAGCCAGTAATAAAACGTCAGGTGCCAAAATTAGTCCTAATCTTTCGTCAACCTAACTCTAACATTTCATCAAGATACGGCAAGTGATTTAGTCATAGTGAATTTTTAAAGTTTATAAGTTGGCTGAAAAATGGAATTAACTCGAGAAAATTTTCGCGCAATAATTTTTTATAACGTTTGGAGAAGATTAACTCAATAACAATGTCTTGCTGAGTTGGTTTCTGTTTTTGAAGATAAAGTAGTGGAGCTTCAAGTGAAATTGTCGATTGATGTGAATCAATCGACAATTTCACTTTCAGTTTCTTAATAAGTGCGAAAAATTTCAAAGAACGATTACTTGAGTCACTTTGAGTAATAATGTTGCTATACACATGTCAGATCTTGTACTGATTTTTAGTATACGGTGATTTTGACATTACAACCCATAGGTGTCATCACTGTTAGTTCATTTAATTACTAACATTGTTAGCTATTGCCATCATAAATGACTACATAAATCATGAGTTGGTCGGTCGATATGCATTTTGTATATGATCGAGCCATTTGAAATTTATTATGAAGAAATATATCCTGACCGCGTAATAATCTATCACACTATGTGCGATGTTAAAAAAAAAGACTCGCGTTTGTGGATATTTCCACTACCTTCGAACTATAGCTCTCGATGAAGAAGTCCTTCAACATATTGATGAAAGTACGAGAAAAATTGAATATTAGTCAGGTAATAATTTGGACAATTTTGAAGCAGAAACTTGTTGTATTACGTGTTCATTAGCTTTTATTATGAGATTTCCCACCATGAATACATTTTTATCAATAGCTTCTTAATGTTATTGGAAAAAATCCTCTATTTTTGTTTCGTGTGCGCTTACTGATAAAGTTAACTTTCCTCTCAATTATAAATTTTCAGGACAATAATGTGTAGGCTGACGAAAATTTTCAGTCTCTAAGAGGGATTCATTAACAATACTTTTTGATACACATGTGGGTTGGTATCATTGGTGGTTATTTAATATTACCTTTCTTTCTGTCTATGAGACTCAATGGAGAATCATATCGTCGAATGCTTGAAAAAATTGCTGCACATGCCTTCGAGAATGACTAGGTGCGTAGTTTATGCGCGATGGTGTCTCAGAGCATTTCCGCCAAAGTATTCGTGAGTACCTGGACGCAGCGCTGGGTATTCCAATAGGAATAAGATAGGATAGGATGATGAGGATCTCAATCTTAACCGCGAATGTCTCCGAATTTAAATCCCCTGTATATCTTTCTTGGATTATTTGAAATAGATTACGAAAGCCCAATAGAGAACAATGACGATTGTAGAATGACTCGAAACAATTAGAAATAGTGTTTTTGAAAACAAGTACAAAATTAACTGAGGAGGAGATTGGTTTTTTAATTTTAATTGGGAGAGGCCATTTCCAATATTTATTATAAGTTAATTTCTTGTTCTGTAAAATTTGTTTTGTCAAATCTTTTAAAAAATTGCTGTTAATAAATTAAAAAAATACATTGTTGTAGTTAAAATAAATCACTTACTATTTTTTATTTAATGTTTAAACACTATGACTTTTTGTAATGAAAAATCTTCACAAGATTGGAAAGCTTTGTATGGGAACATTTATGAGAGTGACTCAAGGAATTGTGTCCTGAAATTTTTCGCACTTATTTAGAAATAGGCTGTATATAATCTATAAAGCTTTATTGTATATCTAGAGTAGGGCTGGGCGATACCGACGTTTTCGGTATCGGGTACCGATACCAATCGAGGTATCGATACTTACCGATGTATCGGGTCTGTGCATGGTATCGATTCTGAGTACCGGAATCGATACCTTAATTCGATACCTAGAAATCAATATTCATAACCCGTTTTCTAGGTGTTGATTATTTGATATCGGTTTCAAGAGATATGAAATTCATTTACCGATTCTACCATAACTACGGTATGAAATTTGCTATATTGTGAATTTTTTTTTTGTAATAATTATAGTTATGTCATAATAAGGATATTTGCTACACACAATAATAACATCCTTTTAAATATATATTATAACGAGCCATCGAAAAAATTCATAATTGGAGTAGACAGTGAAATTGGGTTGGTACTTTAACCACTTCCACATAATGACACATTACTTGATGCTTGACAGTTTCATTTGGTTTCATTGTAAAAAAAGGTTATGGCATTGAAATGATACTACAACAAAAAAGAAAACAAATAATTTATTTAATATCGAAATCATAATCAAAATTTACATATAGTTACAGAAGTTGTTGAAAATGTTGTCCATTTACATCTAAACACAAACAATTTTCTTAATAAGAGTTTTGAAAAATTTGACACAAACTTATAGTTTCAATGTCAAATAATAAATGTCATTATGTGGAAGTGGTTAAAGTACCAACCCAATTTCACAGTCTACTCCAATTATGAATTTTTTCGATGGCTCGTTATAATATATATAATGCATGTATATGTACTTAAAAATTCTTTACTTAAAAAGTTATTGCATCCTTTATGAACATTTAAAAAAATGCACGAAGGGAAGCTATCCGATACATGGCTACCCGATACATCGCTACCCGATACATCGCTAACCCGATACATCGATACTTAGCGAGTACTGGAATCGGTAAGTTATCGATAGGTATCGATGCTTTGGAATCGATACCTCGCTACCCGATACATCGCTACCCGATGCATCGATACTTAGCGTGTACTGGAATCGGTAAAGTATCGATAGGTATCGATGCTTTGGAATCGATACTTTGGAATCGATACCTTGAATCGATACCTTGGAATAGATACTTTGGAATTAATACCTTGGAGTCGATACCTTGGTTCGATACCTAGGAATCAGTATTCATAACCCGTGTTCTAGGTATCATTTGTTTGATATCGGTTTCAAGAGATATAAAATTAATTTATCGATTCTACCATATCTACGGTATGAAATTTGCAATATTGTGATATTTTTTTTGTAATAATTATAGTTATTATGTTTATGGTTATAATATGGATATTTGCTACGCATAATATAAAATTCAACAACATCCTTTGAAATATATACTATATAATATATACACTATGTCTCACTAAGTTGGAACCATATGGAAAACTTTTTTATTATTAATTTTAGGAAAAAAAGTTATTCTTCATAAAAAGTTCTGCATGTTCTAAAATCTAAAATGCAATCATCAGATATTAAATTTTTTCAGTCGTATACACGGTTTGTCAAAAAATATGAATTTTACTCAAGAGTAAAGTACCTTTATGTTTGACAATATCGAAAATTGTTATAAAGAAAAGTTAATCAGAACTAAAATCTATGTTTAAATATTCACATCTATTTACGTTGAAAAATTTGGTTTTGTTATTTTTTTACCAATCTTTTCATTTTCAACGAACATTTATTTCTTGTGATTATGAAACACATGATAACTTTTTCGTTTCTAAATGTTTTCTAACAATTTTGCAATTTAAAAACGTAATTAATGCATGTGCATTTATTTTGCAAATAAGAAAATACATACAAATACTAAGTTGTGTTTAATACTAGAAATAAAGAGAAATTTATTTTTCACTCATTCCACTATGCCTCGACATATCCACCCTCTCGTTCAATACATTTAATCATTCTATTAGTAAATTCACGTAATACATTCCTTATCATTTGTGGAGAAATTTCCTGGCATGTTTCTAAAATTATCCTCTCCAAATGGTTAACATCTTGTAACGGCCCTTTCTGGTAAACTTTTTGCTTCAAGTAACCCCATAAGAAGTAATAAAGGGGGGTTAAGTCAGGGGACCTAGCAGGCAAAAAAAAACTTTTCCATGGAACATATGTTCAAGATATTCCCTAACATTCAATGTACTATGGCATGTGGCACCGTCTTGTTGGAACCAAATACATTGACGTTCTTGAATGGGTAGTTCGTCTATGTAGTCATTGATGTGAGTTTGTAAAAACTGTAAATAACGTTTGGCATTCATAGATTGTCGAAAAAAAAGGTCGTATTACTCTGTTCTTATAAATGCCACACCACACGTTCGTCTTAAATGAATATTGGTCATGAGCCTTTATTGTAAAATTTGGATTATTGTCAGACCACCAGCGACAATGTTGTGACGAGACAGTTCCATTTGAGGAAAACGTTGCTTCATCGGAAAAAATTATATGCCTCGTAAAAAAAGGGTCCTCTTCTAACTCTCCTTGGATGAGACAGCAAAAATCAAAGCGCCTATCATAATCCCTTTCTTTCAATGTGTGAATGATTTTTGGTTTGAATGGTTTGTATTTATTTAATTTTAAAATTCTTGCCACTGTATCTTTACTTACATTTTGTTGCATCAACGATTTCCATTTGCGCAATGACAGTTTTGGATTTTCTACCACAGACAGCATGACTTCAACAAACTGCGTATTCTCATCGGCAACCAGCTTTTGGCGTTTTCCATTAAAATTATTTTTAATACTTCCAGTACTCTTAAATTTATTTACTATATTCGTAACAGTTGAATTATTAATATTTTTATTGGGATGTCTACTATTAAAAATAATAGCTGCTTCTCTATGTGTTTTATAATTTTCTCCCACAATCAAAACAATTTCTATTTTCTCTTCACAAGTTAACGCTACCATTTTTATGTGTCATAAATTCTAACGCGTTTTGAAACTCACTGTCAAACATTTATTGCTATCAACAAATCATTTGTATGTCAATGCATCCTAGATTACATGTAACAACAGTTAAATTTGCATTGATATTGTAGACAAAAAAGAAAAAATAATTTTTCCAATGTAAATGGATGTAATTGCATATTTGAACCCGATACATGGCTACCCGGTACATGGCTACCCGATACATCGCTACCCGATACATCGATACTTAGCGAGTACTGGAATCGGTAAAGTATCGATAGGTATCGATGCTTTGGAGTCGATACCTCGCTATCCGATACATTGATACTTAGCGGGTACTGGAATCGGTAAAGTATCGATAGGTATCGATGCTTTGGAATCGATACCTTAGAATCGATACCTTCGTTATATGAGGTATCGGGTACCCGATACCAGTTATGGTATCGGGTATTGGACGATGTATCGATACTTCGCCCAGCCCTAATCTAGAGTGTCACGGTGTCCCTAAATTGCGACGCGTGTACAAATCTTGCTTAGACCTTTCTGTTTCCTGCCATTATTTTGTTCTAGTCCACTCGTCTTTCTTTTAAACATTACTACGCATTTTTTCCATATTTTCTTCGATGATTATTTCAATTATTCGGGTCTGAACGTTTATCATCATTCACAGATTCTCTGCAGTACAAAATCATCGATACCATTACAAAATTTGTATTTTTACAGTAATTCATGCCTAAGCTTTCCCTAACAGTTTAACGCTAATTACCAGGAGTTACTATAACGTCCGCATCTGTTGAACGTCTTAAACAAGAAGAAAACCCACAGAAAACCTGGAACAGCAAGAGACCACTGGTGTGATAAGTCGGCGTGTTACCACTACGGTATCGACCGGCAGCATCTTTATAAGCGTTTTTAAGCATTTGGAGGGTTTTCGTAGCACTACCGTTGTTAACACACTTAATATTGATTCTTTACTCTTTGTTAATTTTTCTACAGATGTATACAAACTACTGTCGTGTAATACAAAGGTATTTTTAATAATATAAAATATTATTAAAAATCTGGTGTGAAGAACACAAATGCAGGTTCACTATTAATATTTTCTGTGAACGTGTCCGAATATATCCTATCCCCAGAGACGTAGATACGTATTTCACCTTTCTCAGACACATTCACAGAAAAGAACCACATCGCCCTATCACCGTAATTATCCAGACCGAGCGCAGAAGTAAATTCGGCGCTGCCTGTTGTCAGACAGCCGAAGTACCTCGCATACCGTACACATAATTAATGTGAAGTAACGACGCCCTTCCAAAGGTTGGCACAGCCAATCAATCTAGAAAACTGCATTTTGTTTGTGCCTTCACTCATACTACACTCACATTAATTATGTGGACGGTATGCGAGGTACTTCGGCTGTCTGACAACAGGCAGCGCCGAATTTACTTCTGCGCTCGGTCTGGATAATTACGGTGATAGGGCGATGTGGTTCTTTTCTGTGAATGTGTCTGGGAATATCCTTTCTCCAGCAGGGGCGTACCGATGAGCCTGTAGAAAGGTGAAATACGTGTCTACGTCTCTGGGGATAGGATATATTCGGACACGTTCACAGAAAATATTAATAGTGAACCTGCATTTGTGTTCTTCACACCAGATTTTTAATAATATTTTATATTATTAAAAATACCTTTGTATTATACAAAACTGGTGGGGTTTACCTACTCATGTATGTTTCAATTATTCTGATACTGTCGTGTATTTTGGCTTCTATTGAGTGAAATGTAATACAATTTTTACAGATTCTTTAAGAAGCTTGGCACTTCATATATAAATTTCCCACAATAGATAACGCCACTAGTTTCTTTAAAATGGGACCATTCTGTTTTTTCCGGCATAGAATGTTGAAATATCGTTTCAAATCGCTTGTTATTTTGTCTTTGCTTATTTTATAAATTATTATCTCGTTACAAATTTTCAAACATGTTTGACTTGAAATCTTTAACTCGTCAGCGGATCCATGATGATTTATGTAATATATTTATATAATTTTTTTTTATCAACGAACTAAGGTGTATTTATATGTACGTTCTGGTTTGACTATTTCTAGACTATCTCAAGCAGTATAATCTTTTTATAAATACCTTTCTCTTATTTAATGATAAAGGTTATGGTGTAAATGTGATACCGTTATATTCAGTTAGAACAGAAATTTCCTTAAGCCTTATAAAGTACAGTAGCTTAGTTGATCTTTTGGATATTTTAGATTATTATTTCTATTAGATGTAGAGCATGCATGTAGAAGTGTATGTATTTTTTAACCGACTTCCAAAAAAAGTGGAGGTTATCAATTCATTATGTATATATATTTTTTGTTTATTCGTGCAAAACTACACGACGGGTTGATCGATTTTAATGGTTTGATAGAGTAATTGATATCATCGTGAACTAGTAGCGGGCTAGTACAAACAAAAGACCACTTTTTACCTATTGGTAGGACACATTAACTATTTTCTCTAATATAAACATCTTTTGTGTTCTAATAATTATTTTTAAATTATATGTGCGTATCCTATTATAACTTTGTGTCAATGTCGATATGATGCTGGACAATTGGAAGACGCTCATCTACTAAACTGAGCCTCAGTTGGCAGTTTCATTTGAAAGACGCTTATGTATTAAACTGAGCCAATGAGGGCGTTGCTTGGTAACCTCACTTCGAAAGACGCTTATACATATATTAAATGAAACGACACTTCCTTTCACGTATAGTTTTAAGATTTAACCTAGAATTTATATGCTCGCGCTTTCTGTTCGGATTTACTTTCTGCACTACGTTTGATTTCTTATCTTCTCTTAGCTTTTTTGAACAGTACCTTTTTCACATGTTGCGTTTCTTTTAAAGGATTTTTTTTCGTACGGGCAATACATTTTGTGGGCCTTCACATTATAAATAAACATATACTCGTAATAATGCAAACACAACAATAAAATGTATTGTAAATTATTTGTCTCTCTCTGGGTTCTTTTAAATAAAACTAACGGTAATTTAAACACACTATATTAACAAAAAAACGCACTAAATATCAATTTAAACACTAATAACTAATAATAAGAATATTTATTTCACAATAAGTATTTATTTACATTTATATAATATCACACGACGGTAATTACTCGGTGAATGAATGGTCTCCTGAGTCCTTGAATTTTGAATCGTGGTCGAAGATTGCCTCCATTTCCACTCCGTTGTTATGTATCTCCCAGGGTTGTGATGTGTTTGTGTCTGATTAATATCGTGCGTTGTTTTGTTTGTTTTTGTGCGGTCATGTGTTTTGTGTGTGCAGTCTGTGTGTCAGTCGCTTTTTTGCGTTTAAGTCGTGTGTGTTTGTTTGTTGGTCATCACATTTTTTTTTTTTGCGTTTCAGTTGTGTGTGTTTAATGTGTTTTGTTGTATAGTGTTATTATTGTCTGTGTCTGTGTAACGAAGTGTTGTATTTGTTCGTTTGTTGCGTTAGTCGAGTGTAGTGTTATTAGCATATTGCCTAAGGCAAGTGCTAATTCGTCAACTGTGTTAAGTTTTGTCTTGTTTTGTCTTTGTGTCCATGGATTACTTGTTGGGGTGGTGCTGGTACGTATTTAGGTTGAGGTGTGGTTTTATTTGTAGGATTGTTTGGGTTATTGGGACAGTTTATGAAAGTGGATAGATGAGGACCACCGCAGTTTGCACACTTTGGTGGGGTTGTTTTTGTCTTAGTACATAGATGTGTCGAATGTCCGTCTCCGCATTTCATACATTTGTAGTTCACGTTGCAATTCCGTTGGTGATGTCCGAAAGTCTGGCACTTGTGGCATTGTATAATGTCAGTCCGTTTGTTTAGTTGTTCTATTTTGATTGCAAGTCCGCAGCAGTCGCGTAAGTTGTAGATTGACTTGTATTGTCTCGTCAGTTCGATTAGTACAAGTGGTGCTGGTATTCCGTGTTTGCCGTTCATTCGTTTAATTTTTAAAGTCGGGTATCCTTGGTCCGTCAAGTCGTCTGTGATGTCAGTGTCTGTTATAAAGGTGGGAATGCCACGCATCACCACCTTTAGTGTCTTTTCACTTCTTAATTGGAAAGTGTAATATTGTAATTGTTCGTTGTCTAGTGTGTGTTCGAGTTTTCTGTAGTCTTCGTCAGTTGTCGGTTCGATGTGTATTCCTGGTTTCACCATTTTGTTTTCTACCGTGTTGATGTTATTTGTTTTAAGTAATTGTCGTATGTATGTCCATTTGTCTTTTTCCGTGATAATTATTGGTGCGATTTTGTGTGTTTTACGTGTTTCTGTTTTTGTGTTATGTGTGATGTTGGTTTTGTCACTTACCCTGGGAGTGCTGTTGTTTGAGGTTGACGGTTGTGGAGTGTCTTCTTCCATTTTTTCATCGGCGATGGTTTTTTCAAGTGCGCTGTACGAATTTTTTATTTTGATCGGTGAACTTGCGTGTTCTGTTTTTTGTTTCTTCGCTGTTTTCTTCGGGCTTGTGAATGCGTCGGTGATTATTGTTTCGGTTGCCGGTTTTATTGGGTTTGTTTCTTCTCTGTGTTCTGTATTGAATGTAATTGTTGCTGTCGGGCTGTCGCGATCAACCATAAATATTTGCGATTGATCGCGCAAAAGACGTATTTTTTCTTCGTCGATGGTATCTTCAATTACGGTTTTTGCGTCTATTAATTGCTGCTCGGTACATCTTCGTTGGAAGCTCGGTCTCAGCGCCATATTCGTGATGAGAATAGTATTTTTTTCTATTTCACCGGCCATTTCTTCCGGGTTCGTATGACGTTTTATAGTCGTAGATGATCTCAGCTGCGATGTTGCGAGAGCAGAACTGAATGGTCTCCCTTCCGAACGGTATACATATATATATGTCCTGCTTACGCCTTCTCGATTTTTCTCTTTTCTAGCAGGTCCGGGAGACTTGATAACGTATTCGGCGCGTGATACCGTTTGCATGACTATCAAGAAAAGGTCGCAAACAGAAAATCAGCAAACAATTTGCTCCAAAAAGGAAAAAAACCTGTTTTTTTAAAAATTTTATTTCATTATTTCTTACAAAGACCGGATCAAACTAACTTTTGGAAGTCCTCGCCAAATTTAAAGAAACAAAATCAATATGAACTGAACTAATACACTAAGTACTTAAACACCACAAATGTTTTTTCTTTGTTCTTTCATGACATCCGCTAATTGTGACGGGCCCCATCTGGGCATGCTAAGATGAGATACTCGAAATTACCGCTCGCAGGTTAGAACTTGTTTCTATCCCCACTACTCACACAATGGGGTTGTTGGAAACCTTATACAAGGTTACCTGTGAATCTGAAGAATACGTCTAAATGTTTAACTAGAAATCAAAAAAGAAAGTTATTTGTAATTCATCAAAAATGTCCAAATTTTTGGGGCCTAAATATGGTTAAAGTCGGTCCATATCTTTGTTTATTCCATATTTACCAAAATACAGCTGAAATTCAAGTTCACTGACTGCAAAAAAATCGATAAAATTTCAGACTATACTTTTAGCAATAAGTTCGTATTCATAAGATGGTGAATGCTGTTTTCTTACCAAAACATACTCGACCGCACATATGGCTGTTTTTTTTTTGTGGATATCAACGTCGAATATGTCGACAAACCTATGCCGCATTTTAATTTACCTAATTATGGTTAAAGAGTTTGAACGTTCAAAATTTCTTTTAAAATAAAATTATTATGTTTATAATAAAACAAAAATCGTTATAAAACGAAAAGCTTTATGTAGTGTGTCCAATGGGATAAATAAAATGGTTTTTAATTATTTGTATAGAATTATTTACACATATTTTTTTTCTTTAAATTTGTGGTGGCACTGACAAATACCGATAGAACAATATAATTCGTAGGGAAAGAGAATTACTGATGAATTAAAGGTGGAAGCCTGTATTGCCGCCCGTATATTTAACTGACAGGGCCGGACTCGAATAAAGAAAATCGTTTTCTCGTTATTACGTGAATATTGGACCGCGATATTTTGTATGAAGGCATTACTCATATACGAGGAAATATCAGAAAATAGCGAGGCTGGTGGTCAAAATGAAACAGTTATTTAGAATACTTCAACTATCCTTCAAAGTACTCTCCATTCTGTGCAATACACTTGTCCTATCGTTTGGTTTACTTGTCATAAACATTTGATCATTTTTCGAGAGTCTATTTAGTATATCAATCACTTCATTTTTTTTTTTGACTTCAGGAAACAAATGGAAGTCACATGGAGCAAGGTCAGGTGAGTAGGGAGAGTGAACCATAATTTCCACCCTCAATTCTTCAAGTGTTGACAAATCGCTGATCTGTGGGCCGGAGCATTGTCGTGATGTAGGATCCAACCGATGTCTTGATAAAGCGGTCGTTTTTTCTTTAATTTTGCCTTTAGGGTTCCTCGAAGTACATTAGAATAGTACTCGCTAGTTACTGTATGCTCTATAGGTACAATGTGATCATAAATAACACCCCATTTATCAAAAAATGAAGTGCATTACTTTACCGGCGCTTTTCACAGTTTTCGCCTTCTGCAGTCTTGAACTGCCTTTGTGCATCCATTGCATTCTTTGAAACTTCAATTCAGGATCGTAACGATGAAACTAACTTTCGTCACATGTAGCCACATTGTTTAAAAACTTTGGATTATGTTGCCTTTTCCACTGCCGACAAATTGTCACTCGATTGACTTTTTGTTCATCGGTCATCACTTTTGGAATCCATTTTGCCGCGACCTTTCGGTACTCTAAATCTTCATGAATATTTTTTTTGAGTGAAACCATAAGACAAATTAATAATGTCAGAAATTCGATATATGCTAGTCCGACGATTATTTTGAAGCAAGTCGTTAATTTCTGTAATTTTTGAGTCAGTTGGTGGTCGCCCGCGTCTTGGTTCATCTTCCACTGATTCACAACCGCCTTTGAATTTCTTATGCTACTCAAACACTCTACATCGTAATAAACTATCATCTGGCTACGCAGTTTTAATCATTTCAAAAGTTTCAGTTGGAGTTTTACCCAATCGAACACAAAATTTTGTCACATATCTTTGCTCTACTCTCATATTTTCGATGGGTACGTCAAACACTGATAATTCACTAATTAATTTGTAATAAACGTCAAAAGTTAAATCAAAGCCTACTTGAGGATAAGTACATTAGATATGGGGCTTCATGTTTTATTCTTTATGTTATAAAATTCTGGTTGTGAAAGAAGTTAGCACCAGTCTCGTTATATTTTGATCTCGAACTCTAGTATATATCTTTCACCCCTTTTTTTCTTTGTCTCTATACACAACTAATATTGTACCTATATCAATCCGCCTTCGTATATCTTCATTTGACTTCGTGTTTATAGAAATCGTGATGTTTGAAGCTGCCATCGATTACTTTAATTATAAGAACGACGTTAGAAGAGAACATAATTACACGATCATGTAATTGTTACAAATGAACATGTAGAACAAATATAGTGAAGTCATTACTATTTTTTTAAATACATAGTTGAATTTACCGTTAAGATAATTAACTGTATTATTGTGTACGTACACGAACAATTTATGGTTCAGTTTCACGATGAATTTACTAATTGTTAGTCGAAATTTTTTGAAGCGACGAAAAAGTAATTATTATTATACACGTACGTTTTTCGAACATGGTTACGTGATTAGCAGCTGTTATAAAGGTCAAAATCATTTTGACTGCACACTTACATATTCGTGGTAAATTGTTTCGTTAAACAAACTATAGAGCATTAGTTTGTTGACATCAAACTTTCCGAGGCGCTGTTATTTGATTAGCAATTTGAAAAATTAATTTTCAAGTTATACCTTTTCATTTTACCGGAGCTATAGTATAAATTTGAAATTCTATTGTGTTTGCAGCATTATAGAAACAAGTACTTGGTTCAATTGTTCTGTTGAAATGTTTTTGTCTTGTCACTTCTAAAGCCCACGTTCATTCACCCATTACACTATTACTAATCCGGGCATAATTTTTTTGTTTATTGTCGGCGCTCTGTAAATCGTTCCTGTCTCAATAAGTTCCGGAACCTTGTTGGCGTTTAATTATCATTTATTGCAAGTACTTGTTTTGTTCAAATTTAGGAATGTTTATGAAACACATTGGATGCACTTAAAAAGTGTAAAATGAAATGTCATTGTTATGTTTCGTTTTGTATAGATAATTAACGATTTTCAAAAAATAATCGGAATAGCTTAAAAAACAAAAATATATAAGAAATCTTAACAAACATCATTTTATTTATACGAAATATTCTTCGTCAAAACAAATACGAGAGGAAATTTTTATATTATTTGTATAGCTATGAATAAAAGGCGTTATAAGTAGAGAGGTTCATTCGAGTAACATCGCATGGGCGCGCGTATACAGGCTGTCTCTGAAATAAAGAGACAACGTATAAAAAATGGAAAGATGTAATTATGTAGAATATAAATCCAAAATATTGTGAATCAATTACGACCCCCTAAATCAATTAACACCCCCTGAAAATTGTATTATGTGCCTCCTATGAATTGAAAATATTCAGAATGTGTATAAATAATAAATACCTCTATTGAAGTCACACACACACGCTACAGCGTATGTAACAGCTGTCGATGTTATAAAAACTATAACATCGTTGTATGCTAAAGTCAATAACCTCAATATACTTACGTACAAAATCAGCTGTTTATAAACTTTAGAACTTTGTGTGTATTACGTGAATGTTTTTTTTGTTACGACAAATATAAATGAATGAGATCGTGTTAGTCTGCAATCTTTGTAATTTGGTAACAATTTACCTAATTTGAAAAATACTTGAGTAGGTAAAACTTCATCATATTTTGTGTAAAAGAAAAACAGTTTTAATAATCTAAAAATATTAAAAATCGGGTGTGGAGAACATAATCTAAGTTCATATTTGTACGAACTTGTATTGTGTTCTCCACACCCGATTTTGAATAATATTTTTAGATTATTAAAAATGTTTTTGTTTTTTACCTGTTTCCCACGTTAATAAGAACATGTAAATGTAAAACATATCACGTATAGCAAACGCCAATTAAGTTGACGCGAGGATGGGTAAGTTCGCGCAGGATTAAAAGTAGTGGGGAGATTTGTACTTGGTTTTACATCAAATTTCAGATAATTCTCACCTCTGAGCGTGTATCACGTTATGATTCCCTAGCAAAGACATTATGTTCCGTCAACCGTCAATGACAAATATATTCTGACAATTACTTGAGTAGTGGGGGTGGACGTTTTTAAAAACGGCTTCTGCGCACCCCCTCCTCGCGCCAACTTAATTGGCGCTTGCTATACTTCTCATGTAATTGTAGAGCCTTTCTTCATGTATTCAATTAATAAGATTCCTTATGTGCCCCCAAACACAGTCGCCATCATTTTTCCAGATGAATTTTGCGTCCTTGCCTTTTTTGTGGTTGGAATCCCTGACTGCATGGATTCTTGTTTTGTCGGTAGGTCCCTGAGATTCACCCACATCTCATCATCTGTTATAATTTTTGAAAAGTGGTTTTTACCGTCAGCTAAAAGTTTTAAGTTTTCCTCACAAATTTGTTGCCGATACAATTTTTGTTTGGGAGTAAGCAATCTGAGAATCCATCGTACTGACGCTTTGTTCATTTTTAATTCATGTAAATTTTTTTAATACAGTGGCTTCTGATATCTCCATTTCAATAGTAGCAATTGGCACATTCTTTCTTCGATCTGCTAAGACAACCATGTGGAACAAACTTTGAATTAGCTTCCACGATTTTCCGTTAAAATGCAATTTTTGGGCATTCCGAGTTCCATTTCTATGAATTTTATTCGAGATTTTTTGAAATTTTGGACTAAACCATGCACTTTTTTTACGTTTTCTTCCGTAATCATTTCAATTGGTTGGCCTGAACGTTTATTGTCATTCCTTCCTCATTTCGTTCATTTATATCTTCTCTGTCCTTTTTTGTGATAAATATTACATATCTCCATAAGCGATTTTAAGCATGAAGCGTTTCTGTAGCACTTAAATGCGTCGTGTTGACTTCTATAGAACGAAATATCATTAATTTTTTTACAGGTTATTTACTTCATCAATCAATCTTCAACACACAGACTAATTTTGTTAAAATACAGTTGTTCCTCTTATTGTTTCGAGCAGAGGGTGCGTGGTGAAAGTATTGTTTTTTAATATTTGATCTAGTTTGATTAATTGCTTTATTGAAATGTTTTTAATTGTAAAGTAGTACGCAAATTTGGAACTAAATATACAAGTGTGGTTCTGCAAGAAGTAATAGAACGAAAGCTTTAATGCATAAAATTTAATTTTGCGTTAATGTAATCTATTTGCGAGATATTTTTCTAATTTCTAAAATTCACAGTCAGCTTCTTTTCGTATCTAGTGTCCATCTAGCTGAGCCGTTGTTGATCTCGATAATTCACCGAATTACAATTCCCAATGTTTGAATGATTTTTAGATTGAAGAACGGTTATGTATGCAAAGCAGCCATCTTTATTGTTTTACATTTAAAATGAAGGTACAATTTTGGAGTTCGTCTCCAGATTCTCGAGAACTTTCTTTTTTATTTTGAGTGTTTTCACACAAATTTTTAATAAATCTACATATATTGGTGTAATGGCTTTTTAGACAGTTTTACTTACCGAAGTAACGTTGTTATTTCGATTAGTAAATTTACACCAGCTTTCTGACCCGCCAGAACAATCTATACTGCGAATTTTTATTTATTGAGAATTTATGACAAAATGTAGCTCGTGCAATATTGTACATTACCTCTACAAAGCCTGGATGTCTTCGTGTGGCTACACTATAATATAGTTATCAATTTTTTTCTTTTCGATCTTGGAGAATGTCCGTCGGTATCTTCTTCAGACTTCTTATCCTTTTTTTTATTACATAAATATTACATAGGAATAAAAAGAAAAAAAGCCCTGCTGTCTAAACTATGTAGAATCAACCCAGACACCAAATATAAACACGGATAACGTTGGTATTTGTAAATATAGATAGTATGCCTACTGCATAGCAAATGCTGGTAGTATCTGTTGTTGTATACATATATCGAGTTCTAATTTGCACGAAACTATTCTTAAAAGGTCAGACTCTCCAAGTAATGCAAAAAGAAAAAATATTTGGTAGTTTCTTCCACTGCTGGATATTATTTTTCAATGATAATTAATAGTATGCTTTTAATAACTTTCCAACAGATATAATTGTACTTTGTTCTTCTTACAATTTCATGTACATAATTGTTTTTTTCTTTTAGTGTTACTTACATATTTTACGCTTTACTTCTCAACACATTTGTTTAAGTTTTGTTATATTATTTAACATGTCGTTACACCCCTATGTTTAAAATTAAATTAAATTATATTCATTTTTTACACAACCGTATTCTAGAAATTTCTTGCAGCACACAAGAAGTAATGTAAGGCCTCATTCAAAGTAAATATTTTTTATCTACTGTTAAAGTATTAAGATAAGGGATTATCCCTCATTATTATTATCAATAGCAGTTGTGGGGGTCTCTTCTTCGTTGTTCAATGAGGTATTAATGAGGTATAGACGCTTCTTGTTTACAATTTGCCGTATAACACCGTGGCATGTGAATAATCCTAAAAATATAAAATTTATGTATTATACGAGTATACACGTACATATATAACTATTACCTTACTACTTAATAATATTCACATGAGCTACGCATTAAGTAAAATAAAATAAATAATAATAGTTCGGTTACCTTGAAGTAGGTTCAAATTTTTTCATGGTCGACCAAGTTTTCACGTTATCTACGAAGTTAACTTTTATGTTGACTCTTGCATGTATGAGGTGCTACCCAGAAATTTCCGGAATTTTGAATGTGGTGCGCGAAGGAATGGTAGCACAGCTCTATACCGCTAGATGGTGTGAGCTACGTCTATACTAAGTCAGTCTTTCAAACGGTACTTTGCTAGGTGATGACAAACAGTTTTTGTGTTTATATTTGTTGAGTTGTGTTTGAGTTATTTTGCGACACTACAATGTCTGATGTGAAAGAGTATCTAATTCTGTTTCAAACTTGGTAAAATGGCGGCGGAAACTTTGAGAATGCTTTAGGCCAGATGCAAACTTGAGTGGTAGAACCTTTTAAAAAGTGAACGCGTGTCGATTGATGATGATGAGCGTTCCGGTCATCCACCGACGGAAGACACCACAAAATGTGGCAAAAGTGCGTGATGCTCTCCTGCAAGACAAGAGGAGAACTCAATAAGATGTGTATTGCTGTGGAGTTTGTGGCAAGATAACTCAGCATTGAACAAAAACGGCACCGTGTTCATGTGTGCACAGAGCTGAAAGAAACCGCCGAAAGGGATGGAACTTCAATACCAGAATCATTACTGGCGACGAATCATGGGTGTACAGATATGGTCCAGAAACAAAACAGTAGTCATCGCAGTGAAAGACACTATCGTCAGCACGATCGAAGAAAGCACGGCAAATTCGAAGTAACGTCAAGTCGATGTTGATTTACTGCCTTGACGCTGATGGCATCGTGCACAAAGAATTTCTCCCACCAGGTAAAACAGTTAATGGACGATTTTATTGCGATGTTCTTCGGCGACTAAGAGAAAAAACGCCACACAAGAGGCTTTGGCAAGTGGCGCAACAATTCGTGGAACCTACACGGCGACAATGCACCAAACCGCATCTCATTTGTGTGTCAGTTTCTAGCCTCAACGAAGACGGCAGTATTACCCCACCCTCCCTACTCCCTAGATCTTGCCCCTTGTGACTTCTTCCTGTTTCGGAAGTTAAAACTGAAGTTTAAGGAGCGCCGTATAATGTAAAACTAAAAGACTCGGTGTTGTTCAAGACAGTTAATTTACGGCAAGAGTATCTGTATGTAGTGCCATCTTGAATCCCCGGGTAGACATTAAAACACTTTCTCAATATTTTCCATTTAACATTATACGTTATATCACAGTTCAGAACATTTATATATGTAACCGTTAGTTATAGTAGGTGAACCTTATCCATTATAACCCGTCAAACCCGCTACATTTATTAGAAGCTTGCGAATGTGTGTCTAAAGCAATGATCTCTTCATGAAAAATTATTTCCAAAATCAAGAAATTTTGTGCAAAACCTTTCTTATAACAATCTTTTTTGATCGAAGACATACATTTTTAAAAAGTTTTTAATACATGTAATCCAAGATTATGTGATTATGTGATTATGAACTGCAGCAGTAATACTTTTTGAATTGTTCTTTATTTTTCGCTGTCCTTTTTGTTTAATTTATAGCTTATAGCATAAGGTAAGGGAATTATTTATGTATGTACATACATAGACATACGTAAATTTCTCCGAATGGTTTGTCTAGAAACCAGAACAATGAATAAGCTGCATAACCTTGTCATTTGCGTGTGCAATTATTTGTTCACTTCTCCCATTTCATCTAAGGTATACATCAACATCACAAAGAACAGTAAATTTCTTATTATAAAATACTGGTTCCATGTTCTCTATGATACCGAGTCGAGGTCATTAAATAATGCATAAAACACCTACGCCTTCTCAAGTTGCATTCAGGCACCATGATGTTTATTTAGTCTGTCTGGATGTTGTGGGTATATCGCGATAAGGGAATGATTAAACTAGTAATGTAATTAAACTTTGCAATTTTAGAAAAGATTTTAACGTAAATAGATTTCTTTTAGAATAATTAAATTAATTAAGAATTCAAGAAAGATTTATTGTGATTTATGAAGTTATTGAAAAAGGCAATCAGTTTTTTACACGTTTAACAAAACTTTACGGTTTTAGTTATTTTAATTTTCTATTTTTTATTTCTTTCTTTTTGTTTTTATCAAATCATGTTTCAGTACCAATGACATGTTATTTACATTTTATTTGTATGTTTCTACATAGTCAGTAAGTAAGTGCCTTTGTTTTTCAGATTATCAAGTTACCTATAACCATCGGCGATTTAAAGTCTGTTTTACTTTAATATGTATATATTTAAACTAATTCAACTCTTACATGTTTCGGAAATTACTGCCTTTTTAAAAGAATTTTAAATTATATATACCAGCGTCCCTGGTTTTGTGTTTCCATTGTCCTGACGTCTTGGTGAAATCTCTCTTTGATCGTCACTTACTGCATCTAAATTGATTGGAAAAAATCCAAATGCGAGGGCAAAGTTTAGTGCAATTTTAAGGATATGCGACATCCTAGTAGTTCATAGGCTTTTAAGAGTTCATCTATGAGGGTTTTATAGTTCTCATCTTTCTTGTTACTCAGAAATCTCTCCACTACACTTACAAAACAATTCAAAGCTGCCTATTCCTTGTCATTTAATTTTTCTTAAAAAAGGAAATCACTTAAGTTTCCTTATTTGAAAATCACGTCGATCTGTGTAATCTTTGTCATTTTTCGTTTTATTATTAAATATTTCTGTATCGCATTCAAGTAAAGCTTCAAAAAATAATTTTCAAGATCTATTAACTTTTATGGGTTTCTGAAATACTTAAAATACTACTTATAAAATCTCTTCTTCAATCTCAGTTTCAATTTGATCACTTCTTTCATCAATACAATCAATAATAGAGATATTTGGATTTTTGGTTATTAAACTATCATCAATTAATGTGCATGTATGTTCTTAAATCTAAATTAGTGACATTAAAATTTGAAAGTATAAATGCTAATGGTATATCATCTTATTTATCGCACTCACTTGTATAATTTTCACATACATAATCCATATTAATGCATTGCCTATTCTAATGCTTTTCTTTACCATTTCCAGTGACTTTTCGATGTCCATTAGTGCCAAAAGTCTTTAATAAGCATAATTCTATGAATGACTTTCAAGTTTTGAATAATGCCCAAGTCCATAGGTTGGCAATGCGATATAGCTTTTGGAAGAAGGAAAATCAGTTTCACATTTTCTAATGAAATATTCGAAAGAGAATTTGCGGTATCAAAAAATAAGGCTATATTTCTCTTTCTTTCATCATCTTGCTGTCAAAGGTTTTTAACCATATCGACATAATATCCATAGGTCATCCATACTTTTTTATTGGAGATTCGGTCTCTATATAACCCGATTTATTTATATTTCATTAAAACATCTGCTTCTTACTTTTACCCATAAGTAACGGTTTTCCTTATCTCATTTCATATTTGAGGACAATTTTGTTAATTGTGAGTCTTTACAACTATTTTTGTAAGAAATGCACGGAAAGAAGACTTGTTTCATCGACATTATAAAAATAACTTAGCTTTCCAGTGTCAACGTTTTGCAAGTTTATGTAAGTAGATTCAGCACACCCGATCGAAGGAAATTTTATGCATGCGCCAAATTTTTCCAATCAACCATTCGAAGCTTTGAACGAAGCTGCAAACGTTGAAATGGTTTCAATGTCTTTTTCTTGAATATAATTCCAAGTATGGGAATATCGTTTCGTAGCTTGTGTTTCCTGGAATTAAAATTTATTATGATAACCGCCTGGTTAGGAAAAACCAGGGTACGCTAAACTATATATAGCAAGCGCCAGATAAGTTGACGAGCGGAGGGGTAAGTTCGCGCAGGATTAGAAGTATTGGGGAGATTTGTATTTAGTTTTACATAAATTTGGAAGATACCATAGGTGCCGTAAACTACACATCTATCACATAATAAATTAATAATTTATTAGAGTAAAATATATATCGTGGACGTTTATAAAAACGGCTTCTGCGCACCTCTTCCTCTCGCCATCTTATTTGGCGCTTGCTATACGTACATATAAAAAAGTAATGTACTATCGTGAGCAATTGAAAGTAAACGCACTATTATAGCTGCGTAAATTTTACCAAATTGTCAAGCTAATGTCATTTATGTTATGATTAAATGCTGACACTGACACTTCAAAAGTACTGTATACATTAGATAAATTTTGAAATTTCGACATGCCAACATAATAAAGTGTTAACTTTCAATTGCTCACGATAGTACATAGAGATACTATGTGAGTCAAAAAAGACTGAAATAGTTAGTATCACTTTTCTAGTGTTTTTCATTTTAAGATTTAATTCAGGTTGGAATGACAAACACCTAACATTGACTTGACGGTTAATTATTGACAAATTGTCAGAGGCGTTCCATTAATTTTCTGTATCTTCGGTATTATTTTAGGGTTTTTAATTTTGTTAATTTTTAATTGTCATTCCCGCTGTGTTAGTTTTAGTTCTGTTTGTTTTCTTGTCATTGTTTCGTTTTTGTTCAGATTTAGTTTTACATACTTAAAATGCATTTCACATTGGAAGAAAACACATTTATTGTGGTGGCATATTTTAGAAGTGGTGTACAAAATGTTGATGGTTCTTGGAATTATTCCATATCAATTCATTGCCACTAATCCAGAACATGAAATTGCAATGCATGTGTTTGCTCAACACCAGGATCGCCTCATAAATCGCTTTCTTCAAAGCGGAAGTGTTTGTAAAAGCAAATCTCCCAGCAGGCCTAAAATTAGAACCTCAGAAGTTGTAGATATTCAAGAACGTATCAATCGAAACTCTCAGAAACCCCTTCGTCAATTATCTCAACAAGCACTTAATTTGATATTGATCACAAACAATAATTTTGCACAGGTGTCTTATGCAGTAATTGCTTCAGAGTTATGCATCCATAAAAAGTCACTGTAGCTCAAGAGCTATTTCCACGAGACTTCAATACTTCAATATAGTATTGTCATTGGTTCCCAGAGCACTTAAACGATATGCTATATTGGATAAAACTTTTTTTACGGATGAAGGTTAGTTTCATCTGACTGGTTATGTGAACAGCCAGAATTATCGTACTTGAAGTAGCAATAACCCTCATGAGTCAGTGCAAACTGGGTTACATCCAGTGAAAACTGGAGTTTGGGTTGCAATATCCAGAGCTAAAATTATTGGACCAATATTTTTCTGGGAAACAATAAATGCAGAGTGTTACAGAACATTAATCTTGGATCAATTTATAAATCAATTGGATGACGTTGAGCTGGCAACTGACTATTTTCAGCAGGATGGAGCAACATCACATATAGCACAAGGAACACTGGAATACTTGAGCAATTCTTTCCAGGGAGAATAATTAGTCATGATCTATGGCCGTCAAGATCTCCTGACCTTACCAGCTAGGATGCCTTTTTATTTGGTTATTTAAAGAATAAAATATACCGCAATCGTCTGCACACCTCAGAAGAATTAGAAAAAGAATTTGAAAATGAAATTAACTTTTTAAACAACAATGTTCATATCTTACACAATGTGACAGAGAATATGAAACGAAGAATCCATCTTTGCATAGAATATAACGGGCAACAATTTGAACCTTTCATGTAATTTATTTATAAAATAAGTAAATACATTTAATACTTAATTTGTGTATTTTTATTAATTTGACGTTTGAAACGTTGTATTTAATGTGATCGCCAATGCGCATTGTTTATAAATGTCACGAATGTCACAGTGAAGTAGTTGTCAGATCACCACCAACTTTAACACTAAAATCAATGGTACTAACTATTTCAATCTTTTTGGCTCACATAGTATATTTTTCACACTCTCACAAAGAATAGAGTTTAGTTGTGCAAATGATATACCTACAGATATATTTAAATGTCAAATTATAATAAATATTTAAAAATCTTTCATGGTTATTGTGACAACTACACAGTTTATTATTACTTAAAGACCTTTTATTAAAACAAATTTTTCTTTGAGTTTTTCCGATACATTTTTAATTAGAAGAATTTTTGATTGTATTTCTTTGATACCGGAATCATCATATAACAATAACAGTAAACACATTTATCGTTCGTCAGTTACTATAATGTTTGATATCAATTTGTAATTTTTGTTTGTACTTCTACGAAGTTTTTACGTAGGATGTTCGCTAAGTGTTTGGCGAGATCGTAGGTCGGTGATTCTCTACTGCTCACAATGGGACGTGACAGCACTCCTTCCTTCTGAATCTTCCATAGTTCATATAATCTTGACGGCTGACTAGCTCCTGGTGTTATTCTTTTGTTATCTTACTTTGGAAGTGTCGATTTATTCAAAAAGCTTTTTTTTCTGTTTTCAGTAAGCTCGTTGTTTGTACATATTAATATTGCTTCCGAATAATATACTGTTGCAATTAATTCCCTTTGCTTTATATTTGATATTATAATACTACTGCATTAACATCCTAATGCAATAGTCAAAGATTTTCTATTTCAAGCAGCATTATGTTCCTCATTACTTAACGTAATTTCTCACGAATATTAAAAAGTATAGTTATTGGATATCTTTACAATTTGTATAAAATTGTTTTTTCTTCGAAGAACTTAATTAGATTACAAATTATACACTGATGGAAAAAAGTGACGAGCACACCCTGATATTCCCGCTATTAATGCATCCCTTCCCAGTAGGGCTGCGCCGCTCTCCAGTAGAGAGAGTAAGTTATGTTACGTTAGTACTACTTCATACCAATTTCATTGCGTTAGAACGACTTCTTCAGATTATACAGAGTGTGCTCGTCACTTTTTTTCAGCAGTGTAAAAAGCTATAGATGAAAGTGAGATATTACACATTGCCGATAAAGGCCGAAAATTAAACCGTTTAAAGTCACTAGAAATTTTCGGAAGAAAAAAAATCCCAACGAGACCTTAATAATCTCTTCCACCGTTGTATATAGCCATTAGATATGTATATACTTATTATGTAAAATTAACAATTAACAAAATATTCGATCTTCTATTTATATAAAGTTAATGAAAATACGAAAACCACAGATATTCAAGATTTTTCTTCAGAATGAATTTCCAAATTCTGTTTTTCTCATTGATAATCTAAACACGCTGATAATAAAAATAAAATAAAAACAAATCGTTTAAGTCGAGATTTGATTGTAATATTCTGGCCGAGATACAACAACCAGAAGCATGGCCCAAGAATATAAAAATTAACAGGCACCGGTTTTTTCGAAGATCAGTGCGTAGGAATTTAGCGGATATCACTAATGAACATAAATATACAGAGTCTCTGAACCAATGCCCAACACACTAGATGTCTTGTCAACTATTGGGAATTAACATTACCGATGTGGCGCCACGATCGTTGCCGAAATGGCGTCGAATGGACGCCATCAATGTATATAGCGTATCGTGTTTACCATGTTTACAAGTGTTTTCGAAGTTGGTTCGGGGTTTTATTTTATGTTGATTTTAATTTCTTCATCAAGAAACATCTACGTACACAAACATGTAAGAATATTGTACTAATAATATAGCTTTTTGACAACCAGTTATTTACTCGATGTAAGTGCGAAATTCAAATGTTTTGAATTTGAAAAATTCTTTAGCACAAATCGCTAACAAATATATATACTGTTTCATGCTATTGCATATTATTTAATGATCTCCGAGACATAATGAGCAATTTTAAAATTGAAACGTACTTAAAAATTTTTTTTAATCTTTATTTTTACATATTACATGCACTATTTTATTTACATACCTGTTTACTCGAAAGGCACTGTAATATTGATGTAACTCGAGTCATATCAAGCAAATATAAAGAAGTCGCACTCGTTTAATTTGGTCATTCCTAACTGAATTTGCGCATAGTATGAATGATTTTTCTTTAGCACTGTGTTATTTTCTTCCGATATCAAATAATTACATGAATCGATCCAATTTAAAGCACTTTTATCTTTTCCACTGTATGGACATTTTATTTCTAATAATTTCTTCGGTGTGTTATTTTCGAAGATAATACCATTTGAAGAATATACGAACCATGCGTGATGTTTAGAAAGACAAATTTGTCGTAAAACAGTAGCTAAAATATAAAATAGTAAGGAAAAGATGAAAACACAATACAGTTTTACATACGATAGAACCCAATAAACACCGATGCTTACACACACTATTAGAAATATAAAGAAAAATACAAACGTTCAGTAGACATTGAAAATAGAGACGGATACCTAAATAGAATACGTCAATCAGATAATAAACAGACAAATTGGAAAATAATTAATGAGCACCCCAATATAAAGAAGAAAAATAAACCTTCTTCTCAATTAAATGCCGCTGACCTGAACAATGTATTTAAGGGGCATGGAGTGCACTATATGAGCAGGAATAATGGTCAAATATTTAAACCCCCTACCTGACGAAAATTAATATACAAAGCGACAGATCGTGCTATCTTACACGGGTGAATGAAAATGATCTGTACAACATATTCTGTAAAATTAAAGCAAAACTGACACAAGACCGCTACGAAGTAACAACTAAATTACTGAAGAATATCTCTGACAGTATATGCTGCCACTAACAGTCATAATTAATAAATGCTTGTTGGAAGGTGGATTTCCTGCGGAGTTAAAAATTTCTGGAGTAATTTCTATTCATAAAAAGGGTGACGTAAATTGTCCAGAAAACTATAGAGCTATATTTATTCTGCTGCGATATCAAAAATATTTGAATATGTGATAGCTGCAAGACTTTTAAGAATATTTTGAAAAAAACAATCTTTTATACGAAGTCCAACATGACCTCAGGAAAAATAGAAGTACGAATACAGGAATAACAGAGATTTTGAAGTCTCTGTTAGAAGCTATAGATAGCCACCAGTATGGGGAGATCACATCCTTTGTCTTGACACGAGCATTCGACACAGTCGATCATTTCATTTTATTGGAGAAACTATATTATCATGGAATTCGTGGGGTTGCTTATGATCTGATGTCTTCCTATCTGAGTGCCCGAAGGCAATATGTTGAATATGCGGGTGAGAGGTCAGATGTGGTGGATGTACGGCAGAGTGTGCCACTTTTCTCGACCTCTTTTTACTTATCATATATATCAATGACCTTCCAATTAATATATCATCGGGACAAATGTGTTTGTATGCGGATGACACATCAATTTTGGTAATGGGCGGTACAGAAGAAGGAAGAAATCACAAAGCTCATGTAGTCGAACAACAAGCAACTGAATGGTTCCAAGCAAATAATCTCACACTAAATTCCACAAAAACACAAAAGCTCGTATTTACAACTAAAAAGCAAATGAAGGTATAGAAGTTATAAAGTTCCTAGATTACATTTAAACAACAAGTTTGGATGGTCCAAACACTTAAATGAACTTGCCGGAAAATTGACTACAGCGTTGTATACAATTAGGAGAATTAGAACTAGCCAATTACCATACTGCACGTATGACGTACTTTGCAAATTTCCACAGTAGCTACATATAGCATTCAGTTTTGAGGCATGTCAACAGAGGCAGGACGCGTGTTTCTATTTCGGAAGCGCCGAATTCGTTTATTGTGTAGTCTGAAATCGGACCAAACGTGTAGACAGTCTTTTGTTTCTGAGGGAATACTTACCATACCGTCGGTGTATATCTTAAGCGTGGCAGGATACGTGCACGAAAATGTGAAAAAGTTCTCGCGATGTGATGATGAGCACGAGTATCAGATTCGAAACAAAGATGTTTTAAAAATACTATACCATCGCTTAAGGCCAACCCAAAGATATGCGGGCTACTGGGGTCCCAAAATACAGTGAGATCAAATAACATTGACCGTTCCGCTCCATACGAATAGTGAAAGAATCGCTGGTGTCATATTCTGAATTGCATTTCATTCGTGCGACATCTATGGTTTAATATTCAAACTACTTCTATAAAATTTTACGGGACGATAAATGATAATTATTAAACATATTTCAAATAATTTATGACACAATAATTTGTGTTTTAATGAATTAATAAGCATACTCTCCAGTTTACAATATTTTTATTGGATATAGTTTTAAATAGACAACCATATTACAATTTATTCAGAATTTATTGTCACTAATAAATAAAATTTGTAATTTACACCACAAACAGTGTAGAAATTATAGCATATGTTCGAAATGATGTCCTTCATTTTCCAAACATGTATTAACACGAGCTTTTAGGGAATAAAAACATTCACAATCGTTTCTTCTGTAACACTATTGACAGCTTCTGTAATTGCAATTTGCAATTCAGGTAACGTGTGTAACCGGTTTCTATATATTGTGTTCTTCAAGTACCCAAAGAGAAAAAAGTCTAAAGGCGTCAAGTCAGGTGAGCGAGGGGGGCATCTATTTTTGCTTATCAATCGATCATGAAACGTTCCTTCCAGAAATTCTATCGTATTATTCGCAGTGTGAGCAGTAGCACCATCCTGTTGAAAGTATCCAAATTGTATTTCATTATCATTGAGTTGTGCAAGAAATGGTTCCAAAATAAGAGTTTGATATCGCTGGGCATTAATTGTGTCGTGGAAGAAAATTGGACCTATTATTCTTGTGCGTGACATTGCACACCAAACACCCACTTTAATCGGATGCATATTCGTTTCAACATAAACATGAGGGTTTACAGATGACCAGTGTCGATAATTTTGTGAATTGACATAACCACTAAGATGAAACCAGGCCTCATCTGAGAAGAACGTATTGTCCAACAAATTATCATCAGCTAGATTATTGTTAAACCACGTACAAAATTCTCTCCGTTTTCCAAAGTCTGCTGGCAATAATTCCTGTACTACAGACACTTTATATGGGTGCAAATGTAGCTTCTTAGTAGCATTATGGCATGTTCCATAAGATAGTCCTATTTGAATACAAAATAACAATAAAAAATCTTTTATGCATTAAGCAAAATATATAGTTTTACCTGTTTGTGCTGATAGTTGCCTCAAAGATTTTTTAGGGCTTACATTAAACCTTTCTTGAATATCTCCTAGTACTTCCTCTGTTAACAAACTAGGTTTACCAGCAGGTCGTTTCTTTGATACACTACCAGTTTCTCGAAAACGAGTTATAAGGCGATTAACGTATCTAGCAAAAACATCATATTGGAATTCCATTTCTGGAAATCGATCATGACATTGATGCCTACATGAGTCAGTGGAATATTTCCACTCTCCATTCGGCAACAGTTCTCCGCTACGAAAATAAGCTTCCAAAAGAAACTTATCTTGTTCTCCAGTAAATGGCATTGTTGATATCAACGTAACCCTAAAATAAAGTGAAAATGTAAGTGATATTTGTGTATAATTAAATATAACAAATTTAACTTACAGTAACGATGTTAAGTAATTATTATTATTGTCTTGAGAAAGATAGTTTGTTAATATGTAATTAAAAATACAAGAAAACGAAGGCAAGAGAGAACGATAATAAGATATAAAACGATAATACTAATTGACAAATGACAATGAATATTTTGACAACCTTTCTAGCAAAATAATTCAAACTACTACAATAAGGTGTGGCAAAATCATAGTAAGGGCGGCATATCAGTGACGCGGCACGGTCAATGTTATTTGATCTCATGGTATATAACAAACTATGTGCATGTGATGTTAATTTAAAAACTATGTGAATCAGAAAATTTACACGTTACTGTAAAAAAATTTCTTATAGAAAATGCCTTTTATTCGGCTGACGAGTTTCTAAGTAAATGACTTCTACCGATAGGACCAGCTCTCAACGGGCCATACCGAGCAATAAGTGGCAACAGCTAATCCCCTCTACGCGCAATAGCTTACATTACCATACATTGCAGAGTTATGAATTTAGTAAGACTTAAACCGCGCAAGGATATAGTCGTTTGCATATTCGTTCTGTATACGTAATTTGCCTATTTGTTTCAGATATAAAAAGGTCGTTATATCTCGCAAGTTATTATTATTGTATTCTTAGCTGCTACGGAAAAGTAATTTTAAGTAATAAAAAAACAATAACGTTTTCTAAAAGATAAAAGTAAAAAAATCAATAATTCTGCAGAATAAATTTTAATTCTAAGAAAGTCACTAAATATAGGATTCGAAAATACCGCCCTCTCTCCCCAAACAATAGCCGAGCCTATTGTAAAACTCCCGCCTCACTTCCTCGAGATTTCTAGGGGTTATTGTCTCGAAAATTCTAAACAGTTGAACGTGCAACTGTTGCAACCTTTACATTTGCACAGCTAGATACGAATGACGGGCAATCTATTGCTCTCGATCATCGGACTTATGTATGCGCATGCGGAGTGGCGTCGTACATACGTTGCCACATCGCATTACGTTCCATACGTATATTGTTCTGTATGGCCCGTTGCGGGCTGGACCTATCGGTATGCGATATGAGTGCAAAGTTTGTCTTACATGTTTTTACAGTGTCCTTTGTAATACATATATGTACTATATTTTAGTAATATTTATTATATGTATCTATTTTGAATATTATAACATTGTTTTTGTATTCCAAATATTAATGGTTTTTATTAGTAATGAAACGATTCCGATTACAATTAATCGTAATCGACGATTATTAATATTTAGCGATTAATCGTAATCGTCGATTATCATTGCGATTATTTGCCGATTATCTGCCAAAAATATTTTCAAATAAATTTTGTTTAAATTCTCGTTTAACAACCTTTATAAACGCGTTTTATATATTACATGTTTATGTGATGTATCTGAACGCAAATTTTTGAGAATTCCCCTTTGACGGCTTGCGGAGTTCCCAGCCGCGGTCGTAAGTGAATACAGGAGACAGATAGTAACAGAATTGAATACCGCCGGTGCAAACCTGTTTTGTGAGAAAATTGGTAATTGTTTAGTTTTTGTTTAGTGTTTTAGCTTATTAGTACTTCTGTCATCAAAACGCAAGTTGATTAGTGATAGTTGGCAGCATTTTGAAAAGACATCTGAAACCCTCCAAAAATCTAAATGTAAGTACTGCAATGCTAAAATTTCTTGTGTGGGGAAAAATTCCACAAATATGTGGAACCATGCCAAGAAATTTCATTCTATCGAGATTCAAAAACATCCAGATGTAGTTCCTAGTATCCCTAGTACATCTACCGAGCCTCCGGGAAAAAACAAGCTACAGTAGTTGAATTTTTTCAGAAAAACATTCAATT
Source organism: Melolontha melolontha (assembly GCA_935421215.2). NCBI lineage: Eukaryota > Metazoa > Arthropoda > Insecta > Coleoptera > Scarabaeidae > Melolontha > Melolontha melolontha. Next base: position 181,272,906 of record OW285235.1, read on the forward strand.
TGAGATAAACGACCCTCGAGCGGTTGTTATTACAAAATTTATATCAGAAATGATATGCGGCCATTGAACTTGGTGAATCATGTGGGATTCAGTAGATTGCTGAAAGAAATCTGCCCTAAATATAAAATAACGTCTAGAACTCATTTTGCGCAAAAAATGATACTTGGTATGTACGAACAAGTAAAAAATCATCTTATGCATGAACCCTTACCTTTCATTTGCTTAGTAGCGGATGTGTGGACAAGTGATTCGTCATCGAATGTAAGAAATTATTTGATGAGTTTCACAGCTCACGCTGTGTCAGATGACTGAAACAAAATCTATGTGCCTAGAAGTAATGCCCTTTTAGGGAATAACTCATTGTACTGGAAATATATACACACAATATCCACTTAGCTATATTGAAGTGGGAAATTTCAGACAAAATTCAGGCCATTGTACTGAAAATGCCAGAAACATTTCAAATGCAGCCAAAGATTTAGAACAAGAAGTTCCTGGTATTCAACAAATTCCCTGTGCAATACATACAGTACAATTGATGTTGAACGGTGGCTTATTTCAAAACCAGTTGATAAAACAGATCATAGATAAATAAAGAAAAATTGTAGCTCACCTTCGCCACTCTACCAAGGCGGAAAAATTACTAGAACCGAGCCAAAAGAAGCACAAGCCTCAAAATGTCTTAATACAAGATGTAACCACAAGGTGGAATTCTGCATATTATATGCTCAACCGTTTATATGAACAGCGAGTTGCATTACAAGCAGTATTGTTAAAACCTAATTGTAACTACGACATAAGTACTCAGGAATGGAAAATAATCATGGAAATCACAAAATTACTATCAGTTTTTGAAGGCAACACAAACGAACTAAGCAAAGATAGTGCGATATTGTCTGAAGTTACTCCAGGAGTTACTGGTATGTTTCGACTTCTGCAAAAAGGTCAGAATGAAGAAGCAATAGTTTTTATTGTAATTGTGATTGTAGTAAATACATCACTATCACTATAAAAGCCCTCATACATCTCGTTCTTCAACGAGGAACGGACGGATATTAGTAACAAAGGGTGTATGAGAGAAAATCTGGGTACAAAAACTTAATTTTCATCCGTCTTCGTGCCACCTGTTCGGGTGAATATGTCTATGGGCTAAATCCGCCATGTTTTCGCAGTATCATCGTGTCGTCAGTGCTGTTGCAGGATGAATTTTTGTAAAAATCATTGTAAATGATTTCTACAAAAAAATTCCTTCAGGAAAGGAATATTAGAATTTATACAGTTATTGAGGTGCTTACCTACTGTATATAAAATCAAATCACCGGAATATATCGATCATTTGAAAACGAAATAAGCTTATGAACAACTACTACTGAAGCTGAAGGAGGTAGATGCAAATGCTGCTATAGAGATGGTGATGAAAAAAATACTCTTTGGTTCATAATTATAGGAAAGAGCTGAAGAAAGTATATAATCTAAATAATTCTGGCGTGAGAGCCAAGGAAAAGTACAAACCGCGTACCTATAGTATTTTGACCACTTCCTCTCCTTGACAGATCGGGAAATTTCAAGACAAGGAAGTGATAACATAAAAGATGACGCTGCCAATGAAAATCTTATCGTTATATTACACAATTAAAGTATCAAACGTTCAAAAGCTAACTTGTTAGCATATACGAGGGAGCTCTGAAATGTTCTCGGCTTCGCCCATAGATGTCAGAGTTACTCGTATGATTTTTTCCCCTCATGTTGGTGCAATTGTTAATTGACGCTATGTGAAATTGCAACCAGAAGTTGGCTGTAGGCAGTCGTTTTAATCAATTGCGGCGCGTGTGTTGTTAGAAATGGAAAAAATCGAGTGTGACGTGGTTGCAAACTTCTTCATAAAAGAAGTTTTAACGCCGACCAAAATACAGCCGTAAATCGTAAACCTGTATGGTGACTATTTTCCTTCAATTTCCACCGGGAAAAAGTGGATGGTCAAGTTAAATCGATGATGATCTACGTGAAGGACGTTCGAAAAGTGCAACCATACCCGAAATTGCTAATATTGTAGATATATCAAAAGAACGCCTCGGTTATATTTTGCACGAGGATGAAAAGCTTTGTGCAAGATGGGACATTCGCACGACACTTTCTGAATAATGCTTGGAGCGTTTTACGATCAGTAATATTCTGCGTCGATATGTGACAATAAATGAAACATAGATTTACTATTACACATCAGAATCTATCAAACAATCCATGCAGTCTGCAGAAGACGCTTGTTCAGCTCTGAAGAACGCGAAAACGGTGCCATCGGTGGGAAAAGTAATGGCGTTAGTGTTTTGGGATGCCAAAGGGATTCTGTTGATAGACTATATTGAAAAAGGTAATAAAATAATAATATTGATGGTGATATTAATTAAATGTGTATAAATTTAAAATAAAAAGTTTTACAGTATCAGTCTCTTTGTTTTATAGCCACGCCTCGTATTGTATCTTTTGAATCGCAATGTGAGTTATCACAGAGAAACGGCTTTCAGCATTAATTTGTTAAAAAAAACTGCTAACGATCTATTCGTATAAACTAGCTGGTTTAAGTAATTTTTATCATGAACGCACAGATGCATACATATGTATGTTGATTGTTGTAACATAACGTGATTAATGTGATTAAACTGATTAAATTAATATGATTATATGAAATCTAGACATACGTATATATAATTTACCGTAAACATTGCAATGGTGTAATCTAACATTTGTTAGCACAAACATTTTCTATACATCCAGATAGTGTGGATATACAGTTACAGTCGTGTTCGCGCATAAGTATATTTAGACGAACAAAATCATAATGTAATAACTAATAACTAATAAGTGTAATAACAATTTTTTAACCTAACCATTACAACGAGAATATTTTCTAAATTTAATTGTATAACTTAATTAGACTTACTGAATAAATAAAATAGGGGAATTTTATACTAGAATGTACCCAATCAATGAAATTTTCATTCAGAGTAGCCTATGATTTAAATATAACTTTGGGAACACTGTGGAACAGTAAGGTTTTTCGAAACTCAAATTTTGACAAATGTCATCTGACAGATTACGTTACAGCTTAATCTTATTTCTTGTGAAATGTTTTAAATAATAGTTATTTATTGTACAAGTGTGTTATGTTACAAATAAGTCACGCGAGAAAATGTTTAGCTCACGAGTCCGCTAGGACGAGTGAGCTACTTTTCTCAAGTGACTTATTTGTAATTAACACACGTGTGCAATACAAAACTTTATCCAACACCTCTTAAGATCCGTTCAAAATGGCTTTTAATGTTTTATAAATTTGACGTTCCATGTCAAATTTAAATTATAAATTTGACGTTCCATGTCAAATTTAAATTATAAACGACTAATGCAAAAAATTCATTTACAGTAATGCAGTTACTATGGAGAATAAATAATGCAAATCAACAAGCAAACAAAATTAGTGATTGATTAATAATACTGCAGTTAAAAGTTGATGGTAATGGAAGAGTTGCAAGAGGCTGTTTTCATTCCGCTAGAAGTTAAGAAAGAAGCTCAAGCGGCATGTTATAAATTACTGCCAAAAAAATCGAAGGATAATTACGACAAAGAATTTCGTCATTTTGAAGAATGGAGAAAACAGCAAAGTATCACTGGAATTAACGAAGAAGTTATGCTGGCGTATTTCCATATTTATAGAAGGAAAATAGCACCTTCATTGTGGACGAAGTATTCCATGTTAAGAAGTACTTTGAAAGTGTATATGAATAGTGACATATCGAAATACGGAAAACTGATTTCCTATTTGAAGAGTGGGGCAAGAACCCACAAGTCCAAAAAGGCGAAAATCTTGGAGAGGCTACATATAGAGAAGTTTCTGAATGAGGCTCCTAACAATAAATATTTGATGATGAAGGTATTATTTATTTTCTTATATTTAATTCAAAATATTTATTCATTATTCGTTCGTGTATTCTATGCAGGTTGCCTTAATAATGGGTATATCAGGTGCGTGTCGTTGTGATGAAATAACTAAGCTGAAAGTTGACGATATAGAAGATAAAGGAGGATACTTGCATGTTTCGATACCTGACACAAAGACAAACGTATCTAGAAGTTTCACTGTTATGGCAGAAGGATTTACAACAGATATTCTTGACCTCTACAGAAAATATGTCTGTATGAGACCAAAAGGTATTCCACATGGCAGATTCTTCCTAAATTACAAGAAAGAAAAATGCACTATCCAGCCAGTTGGAATTAATACCATTTCTAAGATACCTCAGAAAGTTGCATCTTTCCTGAACCTACCAGAAGCTCAATTATATACAGGACATAGTCTGAGACGTTCGTCGGCATCTCTTCTGGCAAACGCAGAAGCTGATATTACAACAGTTAAACGACATGGTGGGTGGAAATCGTCCACTGTGGCAGAAGGTTATATACAAGATTCAGTATCCAACAAGATTGATATAGCCAGAAAGATACAAGGTCCAGACAGTCTAACGTCCTCGACTTCTGGTCATCAAATTTCTGTTCAGGATACTTCAAATACGTCTTCTAGTATAACTCTAAATTCGAATAACCTGAATGCAGAGTCAGATACAAAGAGGATTTCCTTCAACTTTAATATTAATGTAAATGCTAATTAGTTGCTATTGTTTACCCTTTAGAATTAATATAAATGTGTTAATACTGTAGCAGTTTGAATGTCTCTATGCAATCTAAATTTCACCTTGTTTTATCTCACAAGTGAGATAAATTATGTTTTTAACTCACTAGTGAGTTATAAGCTACATAATTGATTTAAAATCGCTATAGTTATAGGTCTATTATTAGGAGGTGTTGGATAAAAGACATTTATTTACAGGAATGCGTTTATTGTAAAAATACTACATTAAAGAAGACGCTCGAAATATTGTCCTCTTGTCTCGATGCATACACGAACTCTGCGTTTCATGTTTTCAAATGCGTTTAACAAATGAGGGATTATATTATCAAACTTCTCTAATACTATTGCAAAGTTCTTCAATTGTATGTTGTGGCGTTCTAAAAATCGTGATCTGGAGACCTTGGAGGAATATTCACTATTCGATTATCAAAGAACTCTTCCAAACGAGTACGTGTTTGTTGAGACGTATGTGGTGGAGCTTTTCTTGTTGGAAAAATCCTTTATTAATCAGTTACATGATGATGAAATCATCATCATGTAACTGATTAATAAAGGGTTCTAATAAGTCATTTCGGTATCTTTCAGCATTTATTGTTACATTAAAAAAATATTGGTCCAATGATTCGCCCCCTTGACGCCGCCAGCCAGACACCAATTTTATGCGTCTGTGTTTTCACAAATTCATGAGGATTTTCTGCCGACCAAATTCTCATATTTTGTTTGTTTAAATATCCCGAAAGATAAAACCAGGCCTCATCAGTAAAGAAACATGTATTAAGAACATCTTTATTATTCAAGTTATTCAAGAACCATTGGCAGTTCTCGGTTCTTCTATCGTAATCAAACCGAGTTCATGAACAGCTTGAATTTTATATGGATATAATTTTAAATTGTTTTTAAGAATAGTGTGTCATGTTCCAACTGATAACTGAACTTCTTGCGACAGTTTCGCAATGGATTTCTTTGGTGGGTTTTCCATTCGTTCTTTTTAGATGCTCCGCTCCCGGATTTACGAAATACTGTCTCCGTTTCACGAAATCTGTCAATACAACCATGAATTTGACCAGCCAATTGTTCATACGTGATTGCAAGATTGCAACTTTTTGAATGTTTCTAAGATTCCCAGCAGACGCTGGACAGCAAGTTCGACACGCGTTCACGACCATCCTGGAAGGATTTATACCACTCGAAGACTGTTCTGAGTGATAAACACGCTTCTCCAAACTGTTTATGAAATTTCTGATGAACATCAGTAGTTTTTATGTCTTCATTGAAAAGAAATTTCAAAATTATATGTTGTACAACAGAATCTGGCGCATTGTTAATACAACAGTACGATAGTAGTGACACAATCAAGTTGCAGTAACATATTGCGTTAGCTAGATGTCTGCTTCGTTGAATACAAAACCGCTTCAATTATGTCCAGAAAAAAATAAAATGCAGGTCATATTTAAATTGCTTTTGTATTATATGGTTTTAATTTAATTAGGAAATTGCAAATTCTTGATTTGAATAATGAGAAAAAATTATGTAATATCTTTATCAGATTTAGGCAAATGATTCAAAAATTGAAGAGAAGAGTAGGAAGAGTAGCTCTCTCTCTTAAGCATAAAAGTAAAAGTAAATAATAATAATATCGTTTATTGCCCAACAGGCGAACCCAATTACAGAGCAAAAATATATAATACATAGCACATACAAAAGTAGTCTTCAAGAATTAATTATAAATATTAATCAACAAACTTAACTGTAAGTAATAAAGATATTGTTAACAATAAAATTAAATAATTAACAAAATATTTATTATGTTGAAAAAAAATAAAATAAGTAAAAATAAATAAAAATAATTTAAATGAAAGCAGTAATTAAGAATTATAAATTAACAATCATAAAGTGATCCAACCTATAAAATTATCATCATAAATGCTGTACAAATAAATATACAAGTAAGCGATTTCAAACATCGGGGGTTTACCAAAGTGTTTATTCATATCATTACGTTATAAGAAATTTAATTATTAATATTATTAATATTGTAAATAATTATTATTAAAAATATTATTACTAAATACGATCGCAGCCACATAAAAAAAATTGTTTTATTACAGAATCGTAATTTCCATTCAAAATAACGATTTTAAAATATCCTCCTCTCGTCTCTACATTGCTGAAAATTTCCCACATCAAGGGAAAAAATCCCTACGTTCGGCATCACTTGTTATAAGCCTTTTTCTAAATGATTGAATATATTGCGATTGCTAGTACTGGTAATATTCGGCCATTGCTTCTACACTAATTTTAATAATATGAATAGGAGAAATATCTTCGTAAGAGACCCCACTATATCTTTACTGAGGCCGACAACTCTTGCAGACAGGAGCATTGTCGTGCAGGAGCAGGACACCTTTCGTCAATTTTTCCCGTATTTTTTCCTTAATGACTTCTTTCAATTGCTCCAAGATTGAAGCGTAGTATTCTTCAGTTATTTAAACGCCTTTATCTTTGCAATCTATTAACAGGATTCCTTCACCACCAAAAAAGTGATCAACTTTTTGGATGATAGTGTGCCTTTTTCATGCAACTACATGGGGTCTTGCTTGCACATAGTGATGAACCCAACTTTCATCCTCAGTAACAATTTGACTCAATATACCATCCTGATCTTGATTGGAGGGATCCAAAGAAACACGGAAACATTCCACGTGCCGGCGACGTAAGCATTCTCAGCATCCATCTTGCGCTGACCTTAGTCGTGCTAAGATAATCATGGAGAATTTTTAAAATAGCTGTATAGGATACTCCCTTATATCCTGAAAGTTGTGTCTTCTTTACCCGAGCATTTGTCATTATTAAATTTTCGACTTTTCGATCAGGTACTGAAGTGGTCACTTCAATACCCAATACTCCAGTCGTGACTTCCTACCTTGCTTAAAGAGACTGTGCCACTTATAAACTATAGTCTTTCCTGGGCAAGAATCCCCGTATACCGATGACATCTCTTTCAATATGGTTTGAAGAGACTTTTCTTGGTCTGTAAGGGACTCTATACCGGGCGGTACTCTATTTTCTCCATATTTCACACTTTCTTGTGGATTGAGTTGCTTGGTTGACGATAATTCAGATAGTACTGACCTAATTATGATAAAACTTTATATTTATATTAATAATAAGTCATTAAATACGTGACGACATGAAAGAGTTCTTCATTTACTTAAAAACGCTTCCTTGTATACACAAAGAATCAGCGTCTGTTATAGTCATCAAATCACAAGTGAGAATTCTAGATTAACTAAGAATCATTTCTACAGTAATTTTTTTTTCCAGTGATATCAACAATAACTTATATTCTGTTATAAAATGTTGCTGCTTTGAGTTTTCTCAGAATACTTATAGCTTTGCTTAGGAGGTTTATAGTGCCATAATCTTTATTATTATAAAAATGCTTATTTAGTTCCATGTCGTATAAGTGTTGTGTTCCTCTTAGATTTATATCTATGACTTTTTTCGGTTCGCGTTACTAAACATTTTCTCTAGGTCGCCCAATCAATGCAACCTAGTTGTTTCCACCTATGCACATATCTCTTGTCTTTCCTTTTTCACTTCTTGGTGTGTTTCACTCGACGAAATTTCCTCATAAATAAGCTTAAAATGTCAAATTAATGCGCTAGCTGAGTAAATAACAGTATGTACGATGAATTACGCACATCCAAGTTTTCTAAACATATTTTAAATTTATTTTACAATATTTGGCATAAATATTTATTTACATATTCCAAAGATCTTTTGTGTATCATTTTCTACTTCGTCTTTAAATAAAACTGCGTCGGATTATTTCTCAATGATACATATTTACTTCTATGTTGGTAAAACTCATTACTTGAATATTTTCATTAGATACGTTTAACTTCTCTTTGGAGCTTTTCAGTTGATAAAAGCAGATTAAGTTTTTAGGATGTTGCCTTATATTTGTGTAAGAACTGAAATCTTTTTCATCTTCTGCTATTAAAAACCGCTTCATTCAATATTTCTTAATAACTATTACCTATTTGCATTCGGCATTAATTTCACTTACGTTAATAATTATCAGCTTTTGGTCCACCATCGAGTTTCAACTGCACTATTGCTTGATGCTTATAGCTATTTGAACTCATTAAGGCAACTTCTTTAAGAATAGAAATAAAAACTACGGTTTTTAATCTTCACTTTTAAATTAAAAGTGAAGATTAAAAACCGTAGTTTTATTTCTATTCTTAATTATGGATCTTCATCAAGTAAATGCCGAATCAATTCAACTTCTTTTTTCTGGTTACATTGTTGTTATTCTCAACAATTATGTGTCAATATATTTCCGTTTCAAGAGATTAACTACATCCTTCAGACATACTTTATCTATGCTATTGTTAAGTCCAGAAGCAAATAGTCTAGTCCAGTTTGGGTAATATAAAAGTTGCGTTCTCTGTGCATGGATTTTCTTGAAATCCTTGATATTTTGCATATAAAGTTATTTTCTAAAGGTCTGTGTATATTATACCTATTACCTCGTGTACTTCTTTGCCCTTTTGCGTATCGCTACCGTTATGATTATATTCAATGATGTAATTGGAATGGTCATGTGTCTAAATTTTCTTCCAATTTTCGACCAGCATATTTATTTTTATATGAACTTTTGAAAAAATATATATTGATTAAGTTTTTCTGTTAGTAACAACATATTCCAGACGCACCACGGTTCTTATTGGAATTAAATTCTATACAGATAACGTTATTAATACTAATGATTATGAATTATATAATATATATAATGAATATATATTTAAAAATTCTTTACTTAAAAAGTTATTGTTCACTTAAAAAAATGGTAAGCTGCCCGATTCGCGTATCGGGTCTGTGCACGGTATAGATTCTGAGTACTGGAAACGGTAAAGTATCGATAGGTATCGATGCTTTGGAATCGATACTTTGGAATCGATGCCTTGAATCGAAAGCTTGTAATTGATACCTTGATTCGATACCTATGAATGAGTATTCATAACCTGTTTTCTAGGTATCGATTGTCTGATATCGGTTTCAAGAGATATAAAATTAATTTACCGGTATTACCATAATAACACATACAAACGTGTCTTTTGGAAACGTTAGTGTAGTATTAAAAATTTTGTATATGTATACTAGAGTTGACTGTTTTTGGGAAGCTAAATATTCTAAAAATAAATTACCTTAAAATTTCTGGTGCCAAGAGGTTTAATTTATGAAACTCATTGGAATATGTCCAACATATGTGCATATGTCGTTTTTCCAATAATTTAATAATTTTTTTTCTATATTTATATATGTACGTGCTACATATGCATTTTAGGTTTATTTTTTAAGCTGGCCGAACGCCAGATGGAAATAAAATATGAATTTTATAGAGGTAGATTGAGTGCAAAAAAAGTAGACGAATCTTACGTTTTTTTCTTTAGTGTAAAGTATACATGTTACATTACAAACATTTTTGGTTAGGTGACTGTTGATACTACTATTACCTAGTTAGCTGCCAAGTACGTATAAGAAGTGATTGCAATTTTAATTTGACACTATATACCGACGGAAAAAGTAAACAATATAACAATGCAAGAACAGTTTAATCTAGAAAAGTAAATCCATGCACTTTTTTGCACACAGTAACACCACAGATAAGTTCCTTACAGATAGCTGATGCCGTACGAAAACGTAAAGCACGCAGGTTCTATGCATGCTAGGCGTTTTATTACAAATTTTAAGACAAGAGCTCTGTGGGAATAAGTGGAGAAAGGGAGCACATTATTATGCCACATGATTGGCGGGCACACTCTGTGCGCGTCGTAGGGTTCCATCAGGGTTCTACTTCGATTAAAATGCCGTGCCAAGTTTTGTATTCTCTTTAGCTATCTGTTACAACTAGAGTCCGGATTATATGCAAAATAAGTTTTTTTAATTACCTTATTTAATTAAAGAAACTTTAAATAAACCCAGAGAACTCGTAACTTCGTTAATATACCTTTTAACAACAAAATAATGAGTTTTCTGGGTTTATTTAATGTTTTTTGAATCAAATAAGGCAATTACAAAAAGCATATTTTGCATATAATTCGAACTCTTTTAGCTTTTTTACTTATCTCAGGGGTTAATTATGGTTCTTAGCGTACACAGTGTAAATGTTTAAGAGAGATGATACAATAAATTTTGGTAATTGGTTAAAATTTATTTATTGGTAAAGAAATTATTAACTTAAAAATTAAAAACACTCGTACATCAACCGTACGCGGGATGACAGCTATCTCCACACTGTATATTTATCTATTAATTGACGTTCCTGGTTTGAATTTAGAAAATTAAATTGTAATTATGACAATTTTCTGGGATACATTTCTGGACGCTGTATACACCAGATATCTTTCATAAATAGTTGTATAACATATTGAATTTATCTTTAATAATTTCAAAACTAATCGCCCATATAAATGTTCAAGAATTATGATTAAATTTTACAGATTTCAAATTAATGTATGTTTATAATTTCAACTGAACTATGTTTTTCATAAATATTTTCAAATTCCATTTAGTACATCGTGCCTTAATGTAGATTTGACTTTCATGAAATTTAAAATTAATTTTATTTTCAATAAAATAAAAATAATTATCTTCTTCTATTATGTACCGTATTTTGAATTTAAAATAGAATTTCAATTGAATATTTTTAACGCTTGATATTGATATCAAAATCAAGCGTTAAATTTATTCAATTTTATGAAATTATATGAATGTAAAAGTTCCATGTGTCAAAACGTTTAGTTATACTAATAAAGTTTTCGCGTCTAAACTTTTCGAATCGTTGGATGGAAGTATTATTATTACTATTATTATTAGAGAACGGACATTCTTACCACATGACTCGGCGTAATTCAATGAAGTATTTGTTAGTCTTACGCGGCCATCTGGTCTGTTGCGATTACAATGGACAACACAGCGATTGTATTCGGAGGATATATTCCATTAAACGCAATCCGCAATTGGAAATGTTTATAAACTTCGCTCAGTACATCCCGGCGTAATACAATGAAGTATTTGTGTTTGATTTTCTCGGACACCTGATTTTCGCAGCGTTAACAATGGACAACGGCTATTGATTCGGAGAACTTAGTCATGTGGTAAGAATGTCCGTTCTCTAATTATTATTATTACCTTTATTTAAAATTTTATATGTAGCTTCTTTAGAGTTATAAAAAGAAGGCAGACTATGTGCCCCAGCAGTAGCGTTGCGTGGAGAGTTTAGCAGAATAACAGTGCGCTTACTTAAAAATAAATATATCGAATCCCTATACAAAACGTTAAGAAAAAACATAAATAACTTACCCAACATGTTTACATTGTTGCAAAAAAATGCGGATGTGCGCGATGAAAAAACTGCACCATAATATATGTTTCTGTATTAGTCTCGGAAAGGTTCGTACGTAGCGACGTATATATATGTTTATATACAGAGAAGGATTGTTCGACGTTGAGAGATGTTATATTTGCATAGTTAAAGCGCTCTTTGTATCTGTACAACAATGTAAACATGTTGGGTAAGTTATTTATGTTTTTTCTTAACGTTTTGTATAGGGATTCGATATATTTATTTTTAAGTAAGCGCACTGTTATTCTGCTAAACTCTCCACGCAACGCTACTGCTGGGGCACATAGTCTGCCTTCTTTAGTTATAAAACAGTTGATGATTCTATCCTAGTGCCATCTATCGAAAAGTCACGTTACTAACAATTGGACTTCGTATGTATGTTTAGTCAATCAGATTAATGTCATCCATAAAACTAAATGCGTTTAACAAAAAAATCGACAATTGGGATTAAGAACATAAGCAAATTATATAAATTTCTGAATGTGTCATGAAATTCGTATAATTTGGTAACGTTCAATTCCATTCTAGTGTATATGCTTATCTTCAACGTTTCTGCGAATACGACATGTGCAATGTTAGACAGACAGCAAAGATGTCATTTTTTTAAACTTCGCTGAGTAAGGCATCACCTAATCAAAATACTGAGAGTACTTAAGAGGAAATTAATGATTAAAAAAATAGGAAAGGTAAAAACAGATCTTTTCCATTACCTGTTTAAATGAGGAGCTTAGTGATGAAAGGGTCAGAAGTTAATCATAATTGTAAATATAGTAATATTTATATATATTTAGTAGTATATATATACAGTATTATCTAAAAAAAGGAGAAACAAAGACAATTTGAAACATACTCGAGTGGGTAAAACCCCACCATTTGTATAAAGCAAAAACATTTTTAATATATTTTCAAAAATAATAAAAATCTGGCGCGGAGAACGCAATATAAGTTCACATTTTCTGAAAATTGATATCTAGACATGTAGACACGGGTTTCGTCCTGCTATGCATGATGCTGGAATGGGCAAAATTCACAACAACTCCATTACAGCATGGAAGAAAACGCAGCGCTGCTCATTGGCTAATGTGATAACGTCAACATCACAGACGCCAAACCAACCAGCGCCAACCTCATGACAAGTATAAGACTTACCAAGTGGTTTCCATCGGATGATTTTAGTCGGAAAAACATCACAGATGTGAAACTCTATTAAAATAAGCATCATGTACTGACGAGTCTATAGTAGGACGAAACACATGTTCGCATAACATTTTTCACACAAATATGAACTTGTATTGTGTTCTCCACATCCGACTTTTAATAACAATATATTTGTTAATAATTTTTTTTGTTTTATAATACGGGTTTTTTTTTATAGCAACAGAACTTTTTCAAATGCCATCTTAGTTTATTGTAGCAAAATATATCAGATAATTTTTTTCTGAAAATATTTGTAATAATCTAAAGTGTTTGAATTAAGTTTTAAAGTCTATGTATGTATATTAAAAGGAAGTTTCGCAGATGCGCCTGATATTTTTTTAAAATATGCCAAGTGTAGAATTGTTGTTTACTGTGGTCGCGACTTGCATAAAGGCATATCATTACAGTGCGCTATCCACACAATGGCGCTTTTCATCGTTCATTAACGTTTAGTAAATACTTGAATAACTATCTCAAATACGATTGATTGTTTTTAATTGAGTTAACTGATAAAATTTATACGTTCTGAAAGTTCAACGTACAATTGTATAATTCAAAACTGTCAATAGTAGTAAGCACTATACATTGATAGTGTTTACTCTTTTACTTTATGGAATTAAAAGTAGTGTTATTAAACTTATGTGAAAGTAATTGTCTATAATTATGTGTAATAAATTGATACAAATTAGTTTGTTGACAAACTTTTAATTGTACGGCTTTTTTGTCGTTAGTTACCACTATGTTCTTCAGATTTTATCAATTTATAATGCATACGTAGATACACCACTGTGCAAAAGTTTATGTATATCTACAGTTGCTGGCCAAAATATTAGGAAGACGATTGAATTTTATTATTGAAAATATGTAAACAATGAATGAATGCATTTATATGAGAATTTTATTTAATTCTTGTTAGCATTAATACATAGAAGCATTATAAAGACATTAATCATAACGAAATAAAACAAAACACTTTTTTCACAAAAATAGTTTTAATAAACTAAATGTACATTTCGTGTGCTCTGCACACATCATTAGTAGTCACTACTGATGATGTGTGCAGATAATATAAATAAATAAATAAATATATATATATATATATATATATATATATATATATATATAAATAAACTAAATGTACATTTCGTGCGCTCCACACATCATCAGTAGTCACTATTGATGATGTGTGCAGAGCACACGAAATGTACATTTAGTTTATTAAAACTATTTTTGTGAAAAAAGTGTTTTGTTTTATTTCGTTATTTCAGTATTTCACAAGTGCTCAACATATAATACATTTAATTATATTTGGTAATTCCACTCTTCGCCTTATCACTTCTGCCATTCTTGATTTCATGCTGATCGTACAAGATTTAATAATTTCTTTAATTTGTTCACTATTCCTTTACGCTTATTCAATGTTTTTTATGAATTCGGTTCTATTAGTATTTAGTATCAAATAAACTATTCTTTTTAATTAATTCCATATATTTTCTATTGAATTTAAGCCCGGAGAATTTACGGACCAAGGAAAAACGTGTAAATCCATCGAACTTAATTTTTTTATTGTTTTCGCCCTATTACAGGGTACACCATCGTGCATATATACATTATGTCGATTGAATTACCAAAGTTTTATAATTACTAATAATCGAGATTTTGATCGATTATTTCGTAAGTAAAATAAAAACATAGTAACAATTTTTATAGACAAAAGTGAAGACTACCTATACTGTTCTTTCTTATATTTGAACTCTTTTTTTGTCCAAATTTGATTTTTATTACTTTGCTTGAAAGTCTACGATTAGTCGTTGCTATTTTAATAATTATGGTTTCATTCCTAGGCCTGGTAATTTTTTTTCTACCGCCGTATTCCACTATTGGTAGTAGTAATATTCTCTTTGATTATATTTGCGATTTTATGCCCAGTTTCAGGAGAAACAGTTTCTATTCGCGAAATTTCTCTGTGCGAATACAGTCCCTCAATATAATGCAGAAGCTGTGGCATTTTTTTATCTTTTTGTTTTGTCCATTTCGAGAAAGTAAATAACAAAAAACAAATGAATGTGATGATTGAATAATAACGTCCGTAACACAGATGCAAGAGAAGTTGAGATACAAAGCAGGTAAAGGATTTAGGTAAATAAGGTCCAATCTAATAGGTACTCAATACTATGTATGTATAAATACGTATAATTGTAAATTGTCGTTTATATAATCAATTTCCTTAATAGTTAGTAAGCTTTATTCTCAGCGCTTTATATCTCAAATTTTAATCGTGTTTCTAATATTTGATTAGGAACTGTAGTCGACTTATTTTTATGTAGCAACACAACTTCTTTAACTTCATCTATTATATTAGGTAATTATAAATAGGTATACTTTATTTTATTTTCAGTTTGTATTTGTTTTATTATATAGGTCATTTTTAAATTATGTTTGTGACATGATCTAAGAACTTAATATATTTGTTATTATATTAAAGTGTCATTTAAATTTCAAATTACCTATGTACAGGACGCAATACCTAATAATAAATTTAATCAAGAATGCGATTCACTTTATCTTGATAACACTAATCTTGTTTCCAGTTTTGTACCGTTATTTGATGAGTTTGTATATGACGAGAGGACGTGTGCACAAAATTATATGGAACAGAATCGCTTTAAATAGACTCTGTCACAATTTATTGGGACATGTGTGTACGCAATTGTGAATCATCCGCCAACTTTTTTATCATTATTATAGTATTAATAAACAAGCATGCGGAGAACAACATTGTGTTTACTTTCAATTCATTCATATTTATTGTCTTATTTGTGCTATTTTAGTTTTGTACATTTTCTGTTCGTTATTAATTACTCTAATTAGAATTTCGTACGGAATTTTTTTTTTTTGTGTTAATCATAATATGTGACCTTCTCCGAGAAAATGGACCTAGTGTGTCAAAAAACGGGTTTAGACTTAAGAGTGGATTCTGGTACCTAAAAGGGTGTAGAATAAGATGAAATGAGTTAGATTTCTGATAAAAATTTATTTACCCCATAAAAACTTGAGGAAATCGATAAAAATGAGAAAAACATTAAAATTTTATTTTTTTTGATTTTGCTTCTTTTGTATCTGAATCAGATTCTTCCAAAACTCGTCGTAGCATCAAGGTATTTTGTTGACAGACGTCACAAAGATCAGTTTTCGATTTCATAGGCGAGATGTAAGGGCAGTACTTCATCCAAATTTTGTAAAAAGTTTTAATTGCGATTTTATCTTCAGTAAGACAAATTTTCTCAAAACGACGATAACAGCACTTTTTGTTTCACTGGATGGTAGCAGCATTACTTTACAGTCTTTGTAGTTTGGCATTCTACCAGGAAGAGGTATTGCGAATTTTTCAGCAAAATTTTGAATAAATTGAACGATACGAGTAAGTGATTCCGGTGATAACACACGCGATTGCCGTTTTGAAGACTTGCCACTTAGTTCATGTTTTCGTTCAGATAAGCCAACATTATCACTATGTCGAATCAAATTTTTATAACGTTTTAAACCAACATCGTAAATAAAACAAAACATCTTTCTACAAATATGAACTTTTGAGATATTGATAACACTCGTTATACAGTTGGCACAAGACTGAAGCGTCACTTTATTCTTTTCCTTTCTTATAGTTATTTTTATAATGTTCTTCGTATTAGTATACGCACATCAACCCTTTGCTGAGAGCAAACAGAGAGCGGCGTTGTTGCGTCGGTTACTGGTTGCTGCTTAAGAATCAAGTATCAAGATCATAACAAACAGAGCAGCAACAATAGCAAAATTATTATCACACTAAAAGCTAAAAAAAATACGTCACCACATAGGCATGACGTCACCAAGGTCGGCACCCAATCATAACTAACCATACCAAATCGCATCTCCCAACTGAAGGTGTGTTCACAGTGATAATACGTTATGAAACTTTAAATGCGTTTTTCTCAAAACTTCATTTTCACACACTAGGTCCCTTTTCTCGGAGAAGGTCACATATACTGTATTGATGTAACATTTAAAGTCTATATTTATTACATTAGACTTTAACATACTACATAGAGGTGAGAAGTATGTCTACAATCAAGTTATTTTCATATAAATATAATGCAGTAAAACCTGTCTATAACGGAACATGTATATAGTGGAATACTGTGTCCAATGGAAGAATCATTCGGTCCCGACTGAGCCTTTCCACGTTTACGCGTAAAAGAAACCTGTATATACTGGAACTTGTCTAACATGGAAATGGAAAATATAATAAAAAAATTGTTTCTAACGGACTTTTTTGTAGAAGTTATTTTAAATGAAATAATTCCCAGTATTTAGTATGGCAAGATTTAGTCAACAGTTAAACGGCTTTTGATTTATTTAGTGTATGGCTAACATGGATTATACATCTAAAAGTTAAATTTTAAAATCGAGGCCATAGATCCAGTCCAACGCGAAGTCAGTTGCTTCAAAGAAGTCGCTCATCTCACCTTCATATGCTGTAAGGGGGCACTCAGCTGTAATATGGTGAATAGTCTGGCGAGGTTCTCTGCATTTGCAAGTTGGTGTATCAGTCAGTCTCCATTTATAGAATAAGTCACGACAAATTCCGTGGGACGTTCTATTCTATTGAGTTTTTTTCACTCATGGCGAGGCAGCTCCATTCCTGCTGTTACACCTTCGTGTATATATAAGATGTTAATTTAATTTTAAATAATATTTCTTCTACAAATATCTCGCATTTAAAATAAAAATTCGACTGTATATTTCGTGGTCAAAGAGAAAGCCTTTCTATTGTTATCGTACTACGATAGACCCTCGACTTCTACCTGTCTTGATCGGTCAACCGAGCATCTTAACGGTCGTTTGGAATTTCTTTATACATTTCGTTTTTAAACTTAAATTATTAATTTAATTACGTACGTCTTCCTTTATATATTGTGTCGCATATCGTTTGAAAGCTTGTCTCATAAGGGATATTTCAATGGTATCTAAGTCATCGACATCACGATCTCTTAGCTCGTGCTTTTGATTTATTCATTATTCAAGACATCGACAACTTCGACCCCTTTCTCCAGCTCATGGGGTAATAAAACCTTTTCCGACAAACCAGTGTTACTTCGACACAAACGCTGTCTTCTCTTTAGATCCTTCGTAAGTTAAACATCTTACTCGCCGTACTGTTCAAGTACCGGCCATGATTCATGTGCCTCTGCATCTTCGTTTCTAAGGTAATCTGTATTGTTCTATATATATTATTCTTTTAATCTAATCCACATTAATTTGATTGATTTAACTAATTAATTTCTTCGTCCGCCTGCCAAGCATCGCTCTCCATACTTGTCCAAGTATATGATGCACCTCGGGGCCGACCATCTTCGCAACTCAAATGTAACTCTGTATTGTTCGATACAGAGGGTATTTTATATTAATCACAATTCATTCACACTTAATTTACTGCCTAATTTAACGTTCTTTTCAGTATCTTTTTGTCTTAATTTTTAATTACTTATAAATATACCAACGCCCAATTTCTTTCTTGTAAATAATAAATACAAACAATAAGGGCAACGATGTTGTGTTTTATTTAGTTAGTAAGTTGTAATATATTTAATTTAAGTATTATTACACACGTCCTGGATCTTTGATAATACTTCACCAGCTCCACCAATTATTTATTTCAAATAATTCCCATTATTGTTAGCAACCACAGCCGAACCAGAGCGCTTTTTAGTAATACTGGCAAGGGTAAGGTAGGATCAATGATATGGGTCGCTTAAGCGGGTTTTAAGGCTTCCAAATACTCTCTCCAACTATCATTTGGGTTGAAATCTTCTGCTATAAGTTGTTTTGCTAGCAGTAGTTGAGACTTTCGAATACGTTATTTACCAAATTTCGCCTGAGAATCCATAAAATATTTTCAGACAAAATTCGGGGAAGTACATATTCGAAAACCGACAGAGATGTAGTACCACCGCGGGGCAGAATGTGTTAGGTGCAGGTAGTCGACCATACCTTCTTCTTAATTCTCGATAAGATTGGCAGTTGAAATTTAAAAATTTCGAAACAAAAATGCTCTTCTTAGAAATAAAAATTTTCAATTATAAATTTAATTGAAAGAAAAGATCCATAATGTCGTTTGGAATAGTGCACGTGGAGAGTTAAGTCATGTGGATATAAACACTGTAAATAACTATCAGCAGAGAATTAGTCAAATGATTAGAAATTATCAACCACAAGACATTTATAATGGAGACGAAATTGGGCTCTTTTTAGAGCTATTCCTTCTAGAGTCTATATTTGAAAGGAAACGTCTGCAAGGGAAGAAAGAAAATGGTGAAAAGAAAGGCTAACGTTATTTGTTTGTGCCAACTTACATGGCGAATTTGAAAAATTACTTACAGGAAAATCAGCAAAACCCAGATGTTTTCAAAATTTACCACTTTCAAATTTGCCAGTTATCTGGAGATATAATTCTAAAGCCTGGAAAATAGCTTCAATTATGGAAGAGCGGCTGCAATATTTCAATCAAAAGATGAATAATGAAAACAGAAAAGAATTTTATTTTTGGATAATGCAACATGTATCAGAATAATTGAAATATACATGAGTAGGTAAAACCCCACCAGTTTTGTATAATACAAAGGTATTTTTAATAATATAAAATATTATTAAAAATCTGGTGTGAAGAACACAAATACAGGTTCACTATTAATATTTTTATGAACGTGTCCGAACATATCCCTCCCCAGAGACGTAGATACGTATTTCGCCTTTCTACAGGCTCGTCGGTACGCCCCTGCTGGAGAAAGGATATCTTCAGACACATTCACAAAAAAGAACCACATCGCCACATCACAGAAATTATCCAGACCGAGCGTAGAAGTAAATTCAGCGCTGCTTGGAAGGGCGTCGTTACTACGCATTGGTTATGTGGACGGGGCGAGGTACTTCGGCTGTCTGACAACAGGCAGCGCTGAATTTACTTTTACGCTCGGTCTGGATCATTTCTGTGATGTGGCGATGTGGTTCTTTTTTGTGAATGTGTCTGAAGATATCCTTTCACCAGCAGGGGCGTACCGATGAGCCTGTAGAAAGGTGAAATACGTATCTACGTCTCTGGGGAGGGATATGTTCGGACACGTTCACAAAAATATTAATAGTGAACCTGTATTTGTCTTCTTCACACCAGATTTTTAATAATATTTTATATTATTAAAAATACCTTTGTATAATGCAACATGTCATTAAAAATTGCAACTTAGTAATGTTGAGCTAGTCTGTTTCCTGCAACTACAAACAGGATAATCCAATCAATGGAGCAAAGCGTAATTTACTGCTTAAAATCTTATTACAGAAAACTATTAATGCAGTCGACAAATTGAGCTGCAACGTAAAATCAATTTCTGAACTAGAGTGCGTTAAATTGGATTACTGTGGCATTCCAAAAGATGGAAAAAGAAACAGTTATGAAATGTTTTCGAAAAGCAGGGTTTTTGTTTCACGATTAAGAAATTAGCAGCACAGAAATAGATTTATGATAAGAAGAAGATTAATTAAACACAACACTCTACTTTCGAGATGAAACCTTTATTTATTGTAGTCGATGATAATTTACTTACCTGTCACGACTTAGACGTGACTGCTGAAAACGATCAACACGTAACAGAAACAAATCAACAAGAAGAAGAACCTATAGATCAAGAAGTTGAGGAAAATTTCATTACATCATACAGGGACGCCGTAAAACATTCAATGTTTTTGGAAAATTTTTCTTTAAATTAAGGTGACCCAAATTTTCCAGAAATAATAAATTGTTTTATTTACCAAAATGAAACAAACAACTTTTACCGAATTTTTATGCGTTTAATTTAGTTATGTTGTATTTTACTATCTAAAGCTTTATCATTTATTATAAATAAAATTAGATTATGTCTACTTTTAGCTATATAAAATAGAAATAAAACTACGGTTCTAATCTTCACTTTTAAAGTTAAAAGTGAAGATTAGAACCGTAGTTTTATTTCTATTTTAAATTATGGATCTTCATCAAGTAAATGCCGAATCAATTCAATTTTAGCTATATACGAGGTGCATTCAAGTTCTAAGGTCTCCGATTTTTTTTCTAACTAACTACTCACCCGATAACTATGAAACTGGTGATACTTCTCGATGTAATCTCCCTGCAGACGTACACATTTTTCACAACGTCGACGCCATGATTCCATGGCCGCGGCGAAGGCTTCTTTAGGAGTCTGTTTCGACCACTGGAAAATCGCTGAAGCAATAGCAGCACGGCTGCTATTGTGAATGTGCGGCCACGGACAGTGTCTTTCATTGTTGGAAACAGCCAAAAGTCACTAGGAGCTAGGTCAGGTGAGTAGGGAGCATGAGAAATCACTTCAAAGTTGTTTTCACGAAGAAACTGTTGCGTAACGTTAGCCCGATGTGCGGGTGCGTTGTCTTGTTGAAAAGCACACGCGCAGCCTTTCCCGGACGTTTTTGTTGCAGTGCAGGAAGGAACTTGTTCTTCAAAACATTTTCGTAGGATGCACCTGTCACCGTAGTGCCCTTTGGAACACAATGGGTAAGGATTATGCCCTCACTGTCCCAGAACATCGAGACCATCATTTTTTCAGCACTGGCGGTTACCCGAAATTTTTTTGGTGGCGGTGAATCTGTGTGCTTCCATTGAGCTGACTGGCGCTTTGTTTCTGGATTGAAAAATGGCATCCACGTCTCATCCATTGTGACAATCAACGAAAAGAAAGTTCCATTCATGCCTTGGTTGCGCGTCAACATTGCTTGGCAACAGGCCACACGAGCAGCCTTGTGGTCGTCCGTCAGCATTCGTGGCACCCACCTGGAGGATACTTTTCGCATTTTCAGGTCGTCATGCAGGATTGTGTGCACAGAACCCACGGAAATGCTAACACTGGAGGCGATCTGTTCAATTGTCATTCGGCGATCCCCCAAAACAAGTTTCTCCACTTTCTGGATCATGTCGTCAAACCGGCTTGTGCGAGCCCGAGGTTGTTTCGGTTTGTTGTCACACGATGTTCTGCCTTCATTAAACTGTCGCACCCACGAACGCACTTTCGACACATCCATAACTCCATTACCACATGTCTCCTTCAACTGTCGATGAATTTCAATTGGTGTCACACCACGCAAATTCAGAAAACGAATGATTGCACGCTGTTCAAGTAAGGAAAACGTAGCCATTTTAAGTATCTAAAACAGTTCTCATTCTCGACGCTGCCGCTACAATTCCATCTGCCGTACAGTGCTGCCATCTCTGTGACGCATGTACAACGAACGCACGCTCATTTTAAAACAATGCACATGCTTCTATCTCTTTCCAGTCTGGAGAAAAAAAATCGGAGGCCTTAGAACTTGAATGCACCTCGTATTATGATCGCCCAACCTGCGTACAACATAAATTTCAAAAAATTTGTGATATATTCCGCTATATAAGCTCGAACCTGCCTATAATGGAAACCTGCGCAAAATGGAAAAAGAATTTAGACAGGTTTCGCTATGTATGATTCCATCAAATAGATAAGTTTGGCCCCAAGTTGACTTAGGTATAAAACTGAAAGTATATTCATAATTGATTGCTAAACTTTCTGAACATATAATGCACTTTTTAACATACGTGTCCACATAATAAGAGAGGGAGACTAACAGGTCAACTCCATATTAAGACACTTAAGAGAGCTGAAGGCTAGGTGTTCATACAACGTAATTAGAAGCAACAGAAAAGAAATTAATCCCATAACAGGCTTGATAACCTGTCATTGTCTTATCAGGAAGCGTCTATACAGCATGGACTTGACTAGCGAGCCTTGGCGTAGAAGTAAAAGATGTGACAAACGAAGGGAAACTAGCCTTCGTGTAATATGTATGTACTTGAGAAGAACTGAAGGGACCCAGACAGAAACATATCGGTAAAGATCTATTGGATCTTACGAGGATACTAAGTTTGCCCTGACGCGGATAGTGGCTTTTATCGAGGACTCAAGACTAACAGAGTGGAATTGAGAGATCTATTGGGGGTGGTACAAAAAGCTTTTTGCACAAGTGCCTGGACTTATTGGTATCCAATCTAAAGGCGTAGAAGAAGAGTGTATGTCTGCGATGAAAAGATAATATTAAGAATGATTCTACTTTTGTGATTATAATTGGAGACTTGCAGAAGAGAAGAACATTATTTCAAATAATATCCAATGTTTTTCGAAATTGGCAAAGTGAATAATTTACAATAAAGAAACGAAAACTATCCACTTTTGACTTGTAATGCAGTAATGTCTATATGTATCAGAATTTCTATTAATTGTTTCTATCTTTGGTTTTGTTTTATGCGCCAACCCTCTTTTGCTTTTAGCATTAATATGTTGTTTAATACTTTTTAAAAACACCAAGCTTAATCCTTATAAACTCCTTAATACATTCATTGCAATTGAAGCACTATTCTAGTGTTCATTAAACTTCTTTCTTTTAGTGCATTTCTGTTCATAGTGAAAGATGATAATTCTATGATTCTCGTCAGTATTTAGGAAACTTGCATATAAAACTTACATAACTTAAACATACATGAATTCGCGCGTTTTTTTCTGTAAATCAGTCTTAACATAACTGATACATTGTTGGGATGAAAATATTAGAGATACAAATTATTAGTTTTTATCTACTCACCATAAGACAAATCAATCGTTATATATTGGGCAATAAACTTTCCCGGCTGGAGATGCATGGATTTTTTGATGCATCGGAAAAGGCATACGGAGGATGTATTTTTATAAAGGCACTGCATTTACAACTCATATCAGACTTAACAAAGGATGCTTTCATTTTGGCGTTCAAAAGATTCGTGTCACGACGCGGAAAACCATCTAAAATTTATTCCGATAATGGTTCGAATTTTGTTTCTAAAAAAAAATGAACTTAAAATTATAAGTCGCTTTCTAATTAATAGAAAGATTATTGCACGCGCGAGAACATCCTTTGGAAATTTATTCCTCCTTATTCTCATCACTTTGGTGGATTATGGGAGGCAGGCGTCAAATCGGCTAAAAGACATTTGAAACGGGTCTTGGGCCAATGCTCATCTTACGTTCAAGGAATAAAATATTGTGTTGGTCCAGGTAGAAGTAGTACTAAGCTCTCGACCTTTGTTTCCCCTGTCTTCCGACCCTGATGGCCTGACTCTTATTACTCACTGGCTCACCTTTTAATTGGAAGAACGCTAACGTCCATTCCAGAATATGACCTAGGAAATGTTCCACTGGCTCAATTATCAAGATACCAACTTGTCCAACAATGTCAACAACATTTTTGGGTCCGTTGGCAAAAGGAATATATAGCCGACCTTCAGCAAAGAAGTGGTACAAGACACAAGGCGAACTTGATATTGGTTCAATGCTTCTATTAAAAGATGACAACGCTCAACCCTTGCGATGGAGTATTGGGAAGGTATTGCAGATACATCCAGGAAGGGATGGAGTAGGAAGAGTGGCGACTGTATGTACAACGAGCGGCAACGTTAAAAGATCCTATGCGAAGTTGTGTCCCCTTCCGGAACCAGAAAACTGATTTTGAAGAAATCCCGTCAGATTCTTCAAGGCGGGGAATATGTTAAGGACTGTAATTTTGAGCATAAGTGTGTGTGTATATATATATATATGTATATATATGTATATATATGTATATATATGTATATATATATATGTATATATATGTATATATATGTATATATATGTATATATATATGTATATATATATGTATATATATATGTATATGTGTGTATCTTTCCTGTATATATTTATCTTTTTCTAAAATAAACGAACTGAGGGGTGACAAGGGCACTACAAAAAAATTTTAGAGCGACAGAACGATAAAGAGCACCAAGCAAAGCGTGTGACAGTTGTCGCTTCTCAAATTGTAAATAAATTAGAGTTATTATTTCAATAATAACAATGAAGTATTAGAACAAAAGTAAATTATATGAAACACAGTTATTGATTTTTTCTATTTTTATTTTAATATATAAAACTGCAATTTTCTGTTTTATACGTTATGCGGTCATTAAAATTTACTAGAAATTGGGAATTCCAATATTATTAAATTATATCATCTATAATTAAGGTGAATGCTTTATCACACCAAAGTATATTATATTCTAAACTTTGTTCTGTAAAGTGAGTTCTTTTATTGGACAGTATGTCTTTAAATATAGAAAAACTTCGCTCAACATCAGAGCTAGTGAGTGGCGCATAGAAATAATAATCTTTAAATTGAATATATCCACCGATTTTCGCATTTTGAACATTACTACAAAAGCCTTTCAGGACATTAAAATCAGGGCTACCAGCTAATATTGCATCTTATTATAAGGCGAAACCAACTCTGCCTCTGCGCCTGCATGACTCATTACTCATTAGAGTATAGCACTGTGGTATAGCGTCTGTCTACATAAATTTAACATATTTGTAAAGGAGTATGGTAAATTTGTATGTTGATATGTTTTGTATATAGTAACAAAAAATAGCATTCTAATGTGTAAATACTTTAATTAGGTACCTTGCGGTGAGGGTCTAGAGAAATGCAAACTGGTTATAATATCGGTGGAAAGTGGAAACTAAAGAAGTGTTATCAATTTTTATTCTGTAGGACTAATAATAAGCATTCCTCACATTTATTTTGATAATATGGAAACTGCGTAGAGTTTATTTGTAGAGTTTATTTTAACGTAAGGGATTATACTAAGAATGGTACGCAATGTGTACCCATATAAATATGTTTATTATATAATCAAATAATAATAATAATATAAAAATAATGGTAATTTAAAACCAATAGGAAGTATATCGTTTTATTGTTTGGATATCAAAACGGAAATAATAAAATATAAAGATATACATATGTATATGCATTAACCAATTCAATTACAGCCGATTTATTTAGACAAACCGAGTCAGTACATCCGCACCAGATGAAATAAATGTAAAATAATAGAAGGTAAAGCATGCTTTATGTCTATTAGAATAGTTAATAGTATATTTATCAATTACATTTTTTTTCGTTCAAAATAAAAATGAATTCGATAGTTATCTTCTGCATGTATAAAACGAAATATAACATACTATACAGGCCATTTCAATTGAAACGAGCCACCTCAAGCCACCTCAGCCACGAGGCTGCTGCGCCCGCAGGAATGATTTTAAATCGTCAGGCTCGACATTAAAAGTTGTCCCCCTTAATATGAAAATTGGCAGGTTTTATAATTTTAAATAAATCATAGCAGGTAAAGAATTATTTAAGGAGGTGGTTCGTTTCAATTGAAACAAATATCATAGAAAAATAAATAGAAAACGCAATGGAATTGCACCTAACCTTCTTGGAGATCATCAGTTTTTGATACCGTCAACAGAGAATCCATATGGAAATGTTTGGGCAATCTAAATGTGCCCAAAAAAATGATACATGTAATAAAGAAGATATACAACAGTCACACACGAATATATACAAACGATTCATTTTAAAACTTTCGGCATGAAAACATGGACTCCCTTTAAAGGGAGATAGATTAAGTACATTACTATCCATCATAATAATGGAAAAAATTCTGAAAAATACTGGAGATAAAACGAAACGGTATCAAATGGTAGTTGGATATAATAGATTAACAGCAATAAAGTTTGATATTCTTATGTACGTGGACGACATAGTACTGATATCGGAAACACGATTAAATATCCAAATTAGTAGGTAGATATAATGGGCAGAAGAAAAGGACAAGTGCGAATGCAACTAAATATATAAAAAATTATAATCAATAAACTAACGAACGGAAAACACTAAAAAATAAGCGAGGAAGTCGCGGTAATTCATATCGGAAGCATCATCTCAATGGAAAATAGACACAGGCTAAGCAGAAGTATGAAAATATAATATGCCTTAAATACAACAGTACTTAGCAAAAAGGAAATTAGTACGAAAACAATGTCGAGAACATACATCACAGTAGTACTCCCAACTTTAACATATGCATGCGAACCCTGGACACTACAAATGAAGCACGAAGAACGATTGACGACAACGGAAATGAAATTCCTAAGGAAAATTGTGGGTAAAACTAAGTAGGATGCAAAACTAAACGAAAGAATTAGTAAATTAGCCAAGTAAGAAGTAATTACCAAAAAAAGTGCACAAGTGGCAGCTGAAACGGTACGGGCATGTGATCAGAATGCAAGACAACAGGTTGATTAGGAGAGTGATAGAGACGGGGAGAATAAAAGAAGGAGAACGAGACCTAGGAAATTATGGATGGAAAGGGCAGAACAATTAGGAAAAAATAGGGAGATAACTATAGTAGGAATTAAAACTTTGGCTAAAGATCGAAAGGTTCGGAATAAATGAATCGACGGAACACATGTAGATAAGAATATCCGACTTGGAGGTATTAGGATCACCGAAGATATAAAGAAAGAAAGAAAAGAAAGAAAGGAATTATAAAAAAAACTATGGACTTTTTAAATAAAATAATTTTGTTTTTTTAAATAAACCCTTTAGTGTTCATTCTTTGGAACCACCTCTCGAAACTGGTAGAAAACTCGGTAACCGCTAATATTGGCGCCAATACCTCCTAATAAATTTTTAATCAATGGCAATATATGGAAGTTGTTGAGGGCAAGATCTGGACTGTGAGTGGCCGACCAGCTGGACTCGGGAATCGTCTAAAAAATTTATTGCTTTTGCGGAGTTGCGCTGTCATGGTGTAACAAAGGCGCAAATGTTTGTATAACTGCGGATTGTTCAGGTCTTAACCTCATTCTTTAATGTACACCTTCCATCTATAAATTCACGAAACCAGTAACTAAATCAACTAATAACTAATTAATGAAGGATTTTTGTCACTAAAAGCCGACACTAGATTTTGATTATTTTTGCTATGCGTGTGTAGATTTTTGTGCGATGGGTTTTGTCACTTCTTTTCTAAAGTCTATTTTTTAAATTATATTATATTAAAAACACTTTGTAATTTTTTGTTTAATTTATTTACATAAACTAGTATATACAGATTGGCGTAGTTAAAAGTAGATATTTAGCTTCAAATTGACACATATATACGTATATGTATAATAATTTTCAAGCATACTGGTAAGGATGGCTTTCACTCATGTAGTGGGGCATGCAGAGAGTGGGGATGCCATTCGTTGTTTGCATCTCGAAGTGTGCCATATTGTGTCTGAGCAAACTCTCACGAAAAACTAAAATAAAATACCTTTCATTGTCGAAGAAAAAATACAAATTGTATTATGGTATGCGAGGCGTAATTCATATAAAGACGTGCAAAATTTATTTGTAGCAACATACGAAAACCACCCGCCTTCCTCTGTGTCAGCTGTCCATAAGATTGTAAATAAATTTTGTACAGAAGATTCGTTTTTTTATAGGAATTTTATTTAATTTTCATTAATAATTTTATTTTAGTTACAATTTGTTGTTTCTGTTCAATGTTAACGCATACATACATCAATTACAAAAGTAGATAATGAAACCGTATGTACTAATAGCAGCTGCAATCCTTAAAGCAAACCTGTACATCCACACTTTCATTCTGTCGTACTAAACACATTAAATATGTACCAAAACTGGCAAATGTATCCCCACTATTATAACTAAACTACGCCTATGATCATTAGAGTCACATGTACGTGTAAATATGTGTGCGCTAGTGTGTGTAATACGCTTCGCAATTTCCACCGTTACATCAGTCAATCTGTATAGAAACAATGTGTATGTAAGAGCTGTTTTCTCGTTGGAAGTGAACGCAGAACTGCTGTTCTTACAAAGAAATGGTTTAAGGTTTACACGGCGTTTTCAAAGAGACCGCAAGGGGATGAACGGTAATAAAATTAAAATTAATAAAAATGACGAAACACGCATTACGGGGTCAAACCGGAAAACCCTACGCCTCATTTGGTTAGCAACTAGCTATAAACATATGACAATGAGATACCTATACAATTGAAATTATTAACTAAATGCATGTATAAATAAATAAATGAATAAATTATTTGCAAATGAATAGCTGTTATCGGGAGCACAAGACAAAAAAAAGAATGAATAAGAAAAGTATAATTAATAAATGAATTACAAAATTACGTACCAGTTATATTAGTAGCACCTCTAGCATTTGGTTGTGTTTCTTCTCGAAACACATGTTTCGAGATGAGTTCGAAACATGTGTTTGTACGTAAAAGTCTCACCAATGCGCAATAAATATGCGCTGTGTATATCCATGGTACGTATACAATTATATTTTTAAATATTTTTCTATTATTGTATTTTACACTTGATGTTAGCTAAACATCGATATGCTATCTTTTACGTAGTAAATTACACTTATGTTTTGTGTTTTGATCGTTTTGTCCATTTATTACTTTTATTGAATTGATTTGAACTTTTTATTGAACATGCTTACCTTAACAATAATGAAATATCTCAAATAGTTGTTCTAAAAAGAACAGTTTTTGATATAAAACAGAACCAATAATAAAGACAAAAACGAAGAAGTGACAGGACAACAAGAGAACTAAATAATACAATTAAGAGGGTGAACCTGGAATTTTATATTAACATTTGCATACAATATGAAACAGACATGTAAAAAATTTACATATCTGTAACTGTACACATGGACAATACATCTCGTATTTTCAGCATTTACTTCTGCTTAATACATATGTTTCTGCCATCTAGGCGTCATCAGTCAAGCTAGTAAAGCAATGTGATACAAATGAAACAAATCTTTATGAATAGATTTGTATCTGTATATACATTTCATTGAAATCGCCTAAAAGATAAAGCAAATTTCATCCTATAAGGTGGCACTTATTTCATAAGTGACATCTTACGGACGAAAGAGACTTTGCCGAAAAAGGCGACCTTTCGCTTGAATAGCTAAGCTATTACATAAGCGAAACAATACGTATAGGTGTAGTCCATTAACACGTGCCAGATGGCGGTAAATATACAAAAAAGGTTGTGTTTATGTATAACAACAGGTCGCCTTTTTCGGCAAAGTCTCTTTCGTCCGTAAGATGTCACTTATGAAATAAGTGCCACCTTATGGATGAAATTTGCTTTATCTTTTAGGCGATTTCAATGAAATGTATATACAGATACAAATCTATTCATAAAGATTTGTTTCATTTGTATCACACTGCTTCACTAGCTTGACTGATGACGCCTAGATGGCAGAAACATATGTATTAAGCAGAAGTAAATGCTGAAAGTACGAGATGTATTGTCCATGTGTACAGTTACAGATATGTAAATTTTTTACATGTCTGTTTCATATTGTAACAAATGCTTTATACGTGCATAACGTATTGAAACACAACCGTTTTGTAACATTTGCATGTTAAAACTGACAGAAACCTTTAAAATATGAAATGCACTAAAACACGCGGCGGGAATTTTGAAATACCGTATAACACTGTACATAATACGTATTGTATGTCTTTATAATGAGTAATATTATCGTTTTATTTTTACGTTTCTTTGTAGTTATATAGCTGTAGATGATAGTCTATATTATTGGCTGTCTTATGGTCATGTGAAAATGTTTGATGTTAAATATTTTGAAAAGATAATATCGATGTTAATGTTAAATATAAATCATCAGTCACGTATTTAAATAATTGTTTATTTGTATAAATATTGATCCAATCTAGCAAATGCATTACCGAACTGATATAAAAATATTAACAGAAATTAGTCGGTCATACAAAGTGCGTCATATAATATGATAAACGATAATTAAGGGTCTTTTGTGTATAATGTTTAATTTTATCTAAGATAAACAATAATATAAAAATTAAAATATGTATTTTGAAACTTATTAACTATATATTGCGAATATTATTGCATTAAACATTAATAATTACTAGTCAACAAATTTTCATATTTTTTATTTTTCGAAACTGCGAGAGTGGGTCAATAAGTCCCTGAAAATTGAGATAAGGAACACTCTATTCGGCAAAAAAACGTTTTACTTTTCAACATAATCTCCTTTCAGTTCGATACACTTGATCCAACGTTTCCCCAACTTTTTGATGCCCTCCAAATAATACGATTTCTCGAGGCCCTCAAAATAGGCGTTTGTTTCATCGATGACCTCTTCATTCGACCCAAATTTCTTACCGCCGAGACATTTCTTCATATTTGGAAACAGGAAATAGTCGCAGGGGACTAAACTGGGAAATATGTTGGATGAGGGAGCAATTCGTAACTTAATTTATGCAATTTTGCCATTGCGACTGCGGACATGTGCGCCGGTGTATTATCCTGGTGGAAGAGAACCTTTTTGATCACCAAATGCGGTCGTTTTTGCTTCAAATTGGCGTCGATTCGATCCAACAGCTCTGCTAATATGCGCCGGTGATCGTTCTCCGCCTTTCAAGGTAATCGATGTGAATGACACTGCCCAAAAAACTGTCGCATGACCTTGTTGCCCGACGGACCCACCTTGGCTTTCTTTGGCTTCGATTCACCACGGGAAGTCCACTGTCTCGACTGTTCCTTGGTCTCTGTTGTGTTATGATGAATCCATGTTTCGTCCACGGTTACGAAACGGAGCAAAAGCTCGTACAAGTTGCGATTGAATATCGCCAAACACTCCTTTGAAGTTGTCAAACTATTGCGTTTGTTGTGAATTGTAAGTAAACGCGCCGCTCATCTTGGGGATAGCTTTTTCGTATCTAAATATTTATGCAAAATTGAAATCATTGATCTATGTCAGGGGTACCCAAACGGTCGATCACGAGAGCTTTTGGAGTCGATTGCGAAAAAATAAAAAAATAATCACTCCACAAATTCGAGTTCTCTTGAACGTCAACTCTATATAGGATGTCTCTGTCTCTCATTGGAATTTGCGAGACTCCCGATGCAATGCAACTCGCAACGTTGTTTTGTGGTAGATCGCAATCCGCAAAAGTCTGAGCACCCCTGATCTATGTGATATCCTTGGAGCCTCTTCAAGTTCACGCACCTTCACTCGTCGATCGTCCATAAATCTGGTATGGTGACCTCAATTAGACAACCAGAACGTTCGCCATCACTTGTGTTAGTACGGCCGCACCGAAACTTCCAATCGATGGTGAAGAGTCCCAATAATACTTTTCAAGCTTTTTTTTGCGCAAAAAAATAGTATTTAATGAGCATACGAAAGAAACTTTTTTCCATTTTTATGAAAATGCTCGTAGACGTCTGCTCAAATCGCTGTCACAACAAAACAGACAGATTAGACTGAAAATTAGGGTGCATTCAGGGCCATCTGTTCTAATTTTCAGGTACTTCTTGTTTGTACAATTTTCCTTTCTTTTTTGGTTCTAACAATAGTAATAACAAATTTATTCTGGCCCGTCAGGCTTTAAAAAAAAATGTAAAGTAAATGAAATAATATTAATTAGGCTGTTTCTTCCTTCTGGTTTGAAGGAAGTCGGTATGTGTAGACCGAAGTATGTGTTGAAATAATACAATATTTTTTGTATAACACTAATATATTTACAAGTTTAATCTTGGAGTTCCGTTAAATAAATGCAGTATCTGGTCTTAATACTAAAGACCGAGAAAAACTGGCTAATAAATAATATTGCTCCTATTTAGATCACTGAGATCTTAGTAGGAACTGTTTGTTAGATCACTGAGACCTAAGCTTTAACTCGAAGAGATCGTACTTGTAACTGTAGTGAGCTCTAAGAGATCTTGTTTGGAACTCTGTTTCTTCATTCCCTTATTTTTCGGCAAGAAAGTTTTGTCCCCGCCAGTCAAAGAGAGGGAGAAAACAATGAATAGAGTATACGGAAATTTCCATAACATTATTTTTACCTTTCTTCCAAGAAAAGTATATGCTGTAGTTTCCAACGTCATAAATGTATTAAAATAAACAATATACGCCGGAAACCCTTAATTATAGAAAATAAAATACCTCTTAAAGTAATAAATATACAATGCACAGAGATAACAATATACTTCGCAGAATCGTCTCGAACCAAATTATTCAACCTATTATAATAATATATAACAGGAAATATGTACAATAAAACTTATTCTATTATATTTATGCTTATTCAAATACATTATTTACATAATGGATGGATTAACCAGAGGGTTGTGCCTGTAATAAAATAAATAGTTTTTATGACTGTAGAAAATAAGACAATGAAGAAATGTAATACCTGACAGTCCTAAAGTAATTAACAATATTAAATATATCTGAACTCCAAGACCTTTTCTATATACAATATATAATATTTACAATTTAAAACTAGGATTGAATATATTAACATAAATATACCTACATCTAAATAAAACTAAAAATACAAAATTAAATCTATTTTGCCCGAACATAGGCATTTAAAACCTTTTTCTTTTATGCTGTTCTTCGGCACTTTCTGTAAACCCGAAAGTTTTCGCGTAGCAAAAGTAGCAATCAGTCGAATAGTCCGTTTGATCATGCCAAATCATAGGCCTTGTAAATGGCATAGCGCTTTTCTTACCGTTTGACCAGCCCCTCAGAGTAACAGCCCAGCGTGCGCAGCAAATGCTAGGAGCCTACCTTGTTTTGTTCAATGGTTAAACCAAAATAGTGAAAATATAATTTTTCTATTAAAGGTGTAATATTCAGCTTATGCTACTGGGTAGTGAATTATCCACATACATAACAGAAACTGTTTGGATTATTTATACACGTACGCGACATTAAGAAATAGAAAGACGCTCAGGTATTAGAAACCGACTTACATTGAATCGAAAGAGTCGTGTATAGGTCTTCATATACCCACATAGTCAAATATCTACCAATTTTTAATTTGATTGGTTCCAGAGCAAAAATTGGCGTGGTTTAAGTACGCTGACGGAGGAAACATGCAAGGACATGTCCACTCAATATTCGACAGAACAATATTTTCTGTGGTATCTTTCTTATATAAAAGTAACTTTGAAATTTTGTAATATTTAATGGTTTTTTTTTTGTAAAAACTATTTAAAAAAATATCTCAAAATCCTGGCGTGATGGAGCAAATTTTTAAATCAGATTCAGAATCAGCATGGCAAAAGACAAAAACTACACGTTTTGAAAAGTTTGTTTTAATGTTTCTTCAAAAGTTGTACCTTAATCAAAGACGCTACATTTAACACTATTTTCTTTTCAGATTATTCTACTGAATGGCAACTTAGTTGCCGAAATACGTATTTATAATTTATTGATTTATATTGTGGTTAGGGATTTTTCTTGTTTCTATTTGTTAGATAATCATACTTAATTCTGATTTTTGAAATAATTTATCTATTTGGGCTAAAGACAACGTATGAATTTGAAATACAGAAATTATATTATATAAGACTGATGCTAGCTACACTGTGCGATTGTGAAATATGAGTTCTACATAAGAATGAGAAAAAATATATAAGTAGGGAGAGGAAAATAATCAGACGAATAGTAGGAGGAAAACAATTAATGGCATATATACAGGGTGTTTGTTCATTCGTTGAAATAATATAAACAGTATGTATATGTACGTCAAGCATTTCATTATCCGCAAAAAAAAAATTAACTGTGTTGATTGACAGTACACATTGTGTTGAGGTAGGTTAGTGCTAAAGTAGAAGAAGCCGCTGTTTATTTACACGCAGTCCAGTGACCTTTACAATAAATAAAACGTAGTAAATAAATATCCCTTCGTTTGCTTTGTAATATCAGACTGGTCATTCATAAAATTATTTCTATTTACACGCCAACAGATGAGTGAAAACAAACATTTGGTTTAAAGGTCGATGCATGGTCGCTTTATGTAAACACATTCGTCTACGATAAAAAAAACAAATCACATACTTCTTAAGATATCCGATTACAGCACAATAAATTAAATTGTTTTTCTTTTGTAAGAGACTTAACGTTTTCTAGTTCGTACCACGCTAACAAAATGTACAGGCGACCTGTCATGCTGACACCACATCGACATGCGAATATTCACAAAGGAATATACTCTAGTAATCCTGGTAGAATATTCTGTAAAAAGTCCAAATAAACTTGTCCGTTCAAACGCGGCGGTAAGAAAAACCGCCCAACAATATACTTTTTTTACTGTATTTATAATACCGATCCATACATTTCAAGAAAATCGGTGTTAATGGTTAGCTAATTTAATCGCCCGAGGGTTTTGCATTTGCCAATCATGAGCATTGCTAAAATTAAATACACCATTTCTTGTGAAACACGCTCCATCAGAAAATAAGATATTACCCAGGAATTATGCATTATGTAAATGTTGCTCTTGTAACCACTCACAAAACTGCACTCGCCCAGGTGCGAATACGAACATTAAAGTTTCATTGGCAAATATCTAAATATGACACTGTAAGCAGAATAACGCCTTGATTTCGACGAGTGGCTCTATTGTTCACGGGTTAGCATTTTTCCTTTCAATAACACTCGATGGCAAAAACTTACATAGATGGCACACACACACACACACACACATACACTATGTATACAGACCGTCTAAAAAACATCTTTCTATATTTTCTTTTTTTTCCGCGCTTGAAAACTTTTTCTATGCGATTTTTTGGTAAAACATTATAAACTTTGGGAACTTTCTACCCTCCAAATTAAGAAAGCCAGTGATCAAACACCCTCTATATACCGTGTGTCCCAATTTCGATGCTCACCATTGGTATCTCGGTTATTAGAAGATATAGAACAACGGTTAAATGGGGAATGTTTTGCAGAATTCAATACTCGCGGCAAATCTCATTTCAAATTTGACCTAACTTTTTAAATTTTTAAAATATTTTGAAAAATCAAAAATTTGCCGATTTCGTTATTCCTCAATAACTCGATAACGCTTAGTCTGACCTCTTTTAAAGTTTTACATTGTTGAGACACTTTTTTAAAACAAATTATTTGATACAAACAGAAACCCCCGATTGTCATTTGTTTTTAAGTTATTACCACTATCTTTTGTTTTTCATTTGGCGGCCATATTGGATTTTGGGTTTGTTAGGTAGTCCTCAAAATGTGCTTTTCAACGATGTATAACATGCCTGAAAAATTTTTATTTATAAGGAAAATATTAATAAAAACGTAAATTAATCTTTAATATGAAATTAGTAGGCTGAAAAATTAAACGCCAATGTCAAATGAAAGTGAAAAGATATTCTAAGTAATACTGTAAACAAACGAAACGATAAAAAAATTATAGAAATAAAAAGTAAAGATACAGAACTTAAAGTTCACATTCACTTAAAGAAATTGTTCAATATGACGACCATTCTGTTCCACACAATTTTGACACCTTGTTCGAGTAGAGTTACAAACTCTACGTAGCGTGTTTCCGTTTACTGATCGTAGCACATCTAGTACTCTTTGTTCTAAAATTTCCGGAGTTTCTGGCGGTTCAAAATCAAATACTTCGTTTTTAGTGGTACCCCATAAATAAAAGTCAAGCGGGGTAAGGTCGGGTGATCTCGCAGGCCATTGCACGGGTCCATTATTTGAAATCACTCTCTCATTAAAGTTTTCTCTCAAAAAATGTTGCACGTTACGAGTGTTATGGGCCGGGCAACCATCTTGCTGGAACCAGATGTTTTGCATGTTCTCGGGATTAATAATTTGCCTCAAAGCAGGCATTATCTCGTTTGTTAGTAGCTCCAAATATCTGTTACCAGTTAAATTGTAATCAAAGATGAAAGGACCTATTAACTGATTATCTAAAACGAAAAAAAGAGTTTAAAAAACAAAAAAATGTAAACAAAATGTCATACCAATTAAACCGCACCAGACATTAAAACCAAATCGAACTTGAAATCTTCTTTGATTTACCAAATGTGGATTTTCAGTAGACCAATGATGATAGTTATTCCTATTGAACATTCCACAATTGGTAAATCGTGTTTGATCTGTCCATAGTATTTTCCTAGGAAAATTAGCGTCATATTCACATTTTTGAAGGTACCACCTGCTAAACTGTAATCGTCGGAGATTGTCATTATCACTTAAACCTTGTACAATTGTTGGTTTGTAAGGGTGATACTTGTTTTTCGTCAAGGTTCTGTGAACAGTAGATTTTGAAATCCCTGTTTCTCGTGTCACACGACGAACTGATGTGCTGGGATTGTTCCTAACGTTCTACAAAATATTATTTAGACGTGTATCAGCATCATTAACTTCATAGTTAGCTCGTCTTTGTTCGAAGCTTCCAAAGTTTTTTAATTTGCTAACTAGTCTTCTAAAAATTGTCCTGTGTGGCTGTTGTCTTTCTGGAAAACGCTCTGCATAACTCGTGCACGCATTTTTAGTGTTTCTATTAGCTTTGAAATAGACTTCCAACATATCAACTTTTTCTTCGTTTGAATATGTATGTGCCATTATCAATACTTATAAATCTTAATACTTGACAATAATTACTTATCACTAACTACAAGTAGTTTTAATTAACTTATCTCTGCAGCACTAATTGTACTTTGACAGGTTATCGTTTTGTTTCATTGTCAGAATACATTTGTCATTGACTTTTGACGGAACATAATGTCTTTGCTAGTGATACACGCTCAGAGGTTAGAATTATCTGACATTTGATGTAAAACCAAATACAAATCTCCCCACTACTTTTAATCCTGCGCGAACTTACCCCTCCTCGCGCCAACTTAATTGGCGTTTGCTATACTTAGAATATCTTTTCACTTTCATTTGACATTGGTGTTTAATTTTTCAGCCTACTAATTTCATATTAAAGATTAATTTACATTTTTATTAATATTTTCCTTATAAATAAAAATTTTTCAGGCATGTTATACATCGTTGAAAAGCACATTTTGAGAACAAACCCAAAATCCAATATGGCCGCCATATGAAAAACAAAAGATAGTGGTAATAACTTAAAAACAAATGACAATCGGGGGTTTCTGTTTGTATCAAATAATTTGTTTTAAAAAAGCGTCTGAACAATGTAAAACTTTAAAAGAGGTCAGACTAAGCGTTATCGAGTTATTGAGGAATAACGAAATCGGCAAATTTTTGATTTTTCAAAATATTTAAAAAATTTAAAAAGTTAGGTCAAATTTGAAATGAGATTTGCCGCGAGTATTGAATTCTGCAAAACATTCCCCATTTAACCGTTGTTCTATATCTTCTAATAACCGAGACACCAATGGTGAGCATCGAAATTGGGACACACGGTATAAGAACAAAGCAAATGAAGAACTTTACATATTTTACAAAAACAAAAAAAATACGATGACCTCACAAAGACTATAGTGGTTAAAATACATAGAGAGAATGGCAGAAGGCCTGTAATATATATTGCTGGGATGTTATCGGCAGGAAATTCGTATTTTAAGTTAGATCGCGTGAGAGAAAACACTCGAAGAACCGGCACCAATTCCTGGTTCTGTTCTATTTTATTTGTAGGAGTACAATTTCACATTCTTCCACTTATATTGTTGTTCTCTACTTCTGTTTTGTTTGCAAAGCTATAATTTGTTTTGCTTTTTTCACATTATAATCCAATGTTTTCGGATTTTTATATTTCAATTCGCTTGTTGCTTTTACCTGCCCTTGATGGGTGGGCTAGGTGTTCATGGACATGCTGGTGGGTATCCCTGAAGATGACGTTGATCTTTCCTATATTAGGTGGCCCTTGTTATGTGGGTTAATGAATGGTTACGTCGGCATATGTATAGTGGTTAGGTAATGCAGCGAGACTGTTAACAGTGCCCAGTTTACTAAGCCGGGCACTGGCTGTTCGAGCGTGGGAATCTTTAGCTTAAGCACGGATTTCCTGAACGGCTGTATCATATCTAACATACTCTATACCAGGTATTAGGAGGTACCTCGGTCTAAATCGACTGCCCTTAATAATAGGCAATTATTAACGCGCGCATTTCTACAGATAATTCCTTGCCCTTTGAAATTTTAGAAAAATAGACACGTTGTTTTTACTCTCACTGATTGCTTTCTAGCAAAGGTAAATAATTAAAAACAAAGTTTAGCTTTTTTATATTTCGTAAACTAAGAAATTGATGGGGATGAAAGTATTTTATTAATTTTCAAATTTTCAAAAGGAATTGTTTGTTAGTACATACTGCGTTTTATATTAATTATATGCACGTATGTAACGTGCTTTAAAAACTTTCCTCATTAGAGACGGCCGCGCTTGTTTTTAATGGTTGGTGACAGTGCACGTAATCTGTCACAAACGTATAATTTTGATAGTTTTGTTATGTCATGTCATAAATGTGTGTAATAATTAGTTATTTAGTTTATGAAATATTTATTACAATAGTCAAAATTAAAAGAAAATAATACTAAAGCAGATATTGGAAATGTTGATCATTATTTTGAAGACTAATTTGAACTCTACGCTTCATGATTTCAAAGCCATTTATTAGGATTTCTTGGGTTATGTCAGCACAAGAATTCTTTAAATATGGAAAGATAAAATAGTCTAAAATTGTCAAATCTGGAGATCTTGGAGGAAAATTAATAATTCTTGTCTCGAAAAATTGTTGTAAAAAGGCTATTGTTTCTCGAGATTTGTGCGCTGCTCTTGCTGGAAATATCCTTCCATAAGTTTATCATCATGAAGTACATTAACAAACGGCTGTAATAATTCATTTCGATATCTTTCAACAGTTATGGTTTGATTAAGAAATATAGGCCCAATAATTCGTCTTCTTGAAACTGCTAGCAAGATGCCTATTTTTTTGTGGATGTAGCGTAGTTTCCACAAATTCATGAGGGTTTTCTACAGATCAAATTCTCATATTTTGCTTGTTTAAATATACTGAAAGATGGAACCAAGCCTCATCCGAAAAAATCATTTGTCGAGAATGTCATTATTATTTATGTTATTTAAAAAACATACTGTGTTCTCGTAACAAAATCTACCTGTTTAAGTTTCGAAACCACTTGAATTTTAGATGGAAACAACTTTAAGTTCTTTTTTTTTAATAGTATGACATGTTCCAACTGATAAATGCTCCACCGCCAGGTTTACTAGATATTGCCTGTTTCACAAAATTTAATAACTCTAGCTTGAATATGTTTTTTGCAGTAGTGCGTAAGTAACTGGCAGATTAGGATACTGTTGCCGGAAA
Organism: Melolontha melolontha; assembly: GCA_935421215.2. Classification (NCBI taxonomy): domain Eukaryota; kingdom Metazoa; phylum Arthropoda; class Insecta; order Coleoptera; family Scarabaeidae; genus Melolontha; species Melolontha melolontha. Next base: position 181,313,385 of record OW285235.1, read on the forward strand.
TCCTGTAAGCACTGATTAGTGGAATAAACCCAATATCCATTTTCTAATTTTTGGCCAGTTCTATAGTAACTTTGAATAATAAATATTTTATATTGTAACTCTAACATTATAATAAAATAATTTATCCACAATTACATTATAATAGTAGTTTTATCCACACTTATGAAGCATATAAAGTGACCTATTATCCACTATTGAAATAATGAAAAAATATAGCTTACCATAGCAAAGTATGACACAGTCTGCCACATTTCATTTTATGAATAGTATAATAATATTTTTTAATTAAATTTCGAATAATTCCATTCTATTTATGTGATGATTGTGGATAAAACGTTGTATTGCATGCATGCATTTTATCCATTTGAGAAAATTAAACGTTTCGAACTGGCGTTCTCGCGTTTAAACATTCTTACATTAAAATACTATCTAAAACACTTATACAATAAATAATTCATAAAAAATATGTGTTTATAATTTGAATTTATGTATAGCAACTGTCAGAATTTGAATTTTTTAAAGCTTCGCATGTGCACCTATCTTTGATTACATAATTACTTCAAAATCAGCGTATTATAATGAGGAATGTTTTTGAAGGCACGTTATATACACGCTATACGGCACGGAATATTGTGGCCAAAATACTTGACTTTCAAAAAATTTCACTTTTGGAATATATGGGGGTCTATTATGGTTACTTTTTAAAATTATTTTCATATTTTACAGGCTATTCCAAAAGCCCTAAAAGTATAAAAGTTTTGTTTTTTTAAATTGAACCGGCCTGTATATTATTACATTTTTGGGTTTTCCGATCAAAATAAGTGTCTGTTTTAACGAGGTTTATAATACCTAAACCTTAAGAAGGTTTTTTAAATAATTTGAACTTTGTCAAAATCTAACCTAATTTTCATGTTTCAAATAATTAGTATTTAAGTTTTGTAAGTGAAATTTAGAGTGAAGTGTAATAATCGATCATATTTTGTATCCAAATTATAATAAACTTGCCATCCTATACAGGCTGTACAAAAATTAAAACTAATCAAATAATCAATAAGTGGCTATAACTTGATTAATTTAAATAGAACGCCATATTTTTTAAAATTACAAGCAAATACACTTTTTAATTACCTATCCGAACGGTATTCATAGCTCAAGTTTTAAGTCTTCGCGTTTTCGTTTTGTGCATCATTTGTTTTTTAAATAAAAATTCTAATGTATCTAGTTGCCTATTGTATTTAGAAATGGCAGATAATTTACAATTATTATTAACATAAAACAGAAGAAAGATATTTAGAACGAAATATCGACCGTTCATTTTCAGACACTATCACATATTCTATTTAGAAAACCGTGTCTTATGCGTATTTTCATATAGTGTGGTATTGTCGGAAGCGTACTTAAAATATAAATACTTCTTAATTATTTGAAATATTAAAATTAGGTTAGATTTTGACAAAATTAAAATTATTTAAAAAACCTTAAGGTTTAGGTATTATAAACCTCATTAAAACACACACTTATTTTGATCGGAGAATCCAAAAATCCAATAATATACAGGAAGTTCCATTTAAAAAAACACAACTTTCATACTTTTAGGGTTTTTTGAAATATAATATTAAAATAATTTTAAATACAGTCGAACTTCGATAACTCGAACTATGTCTTGCCACAAAAGAAGTTCGAATTATCGAGACTTCGAGTTGTCAAATAAATTACATATGTATATAAATAAAAGATATTTTGTATGTATATATGAATTTATTTCAGAAAAAATGCGTTACATATATGTATCACGTAGTTTTTATTTTTGTGAAAAAAAGTCGGTTATTTGTGACTAGCGAGAGGATCTTTTATTTTGATTTTCAAAAAAAGCTTAATGTTATTTAGACCATTGTACAAAGAATCGACTGTATGTTCACTGGCTTTTAAATACGAACGCAAAACGCTCAACGAATTTGCAACCAACTCGCTTGAAGGTGGTTGCTGCAAATCGTTCACGAAATCATCCTCTATTGTGTCACTGTCGCTGTCATCTTTATTACCGAGCTGTACAGATTTGAATTCAGATCTGTAGAGGTCGACAATATCTTCATCTGTGGGAAATTCCGAAGTAACAATATCGTCATCGATATGCATAAAATTAAAGGTGACACCTGGTACATTTTTGACATTCTCCCAACCTTCATATTCCATTTGTAGTTGAATTTCTTTCTCACATCTTTCATCCAAGCGTTCCCTTACGAAAATCAAAGAAATTTCATCCTCTTTTTCCCATTCAGAATACTGACCAAAACCGGCTTTCTTAAAAAAAATTAGAAATGGTCTCCGGCTTAACATCGATATTCCATGCATATTTCATCAACACAGTCCATTAATGTAATGTTGATTTTTTTGTTTTCTTCAAAACATTTTAATTTTTTTTTCAAAATTCTGCGGCGATAATGAGTTTTCACATTTTGTATGACTCCTTGATCAAGTGGTTGTAACTTTGATGTCATGTTCGGGGGAAAAAAACCTTGATAAATTTTAATCTTTGTTGGATGTCTTTAGGATGGGCTGGGCAGTTGTCAATAAAAAGAATAATTTTTCTTCCGAGGTTTTCAAATTGTTTGTCTAATTTTAACAGCCATTCTTCAAAAAGTACTCCTGTCATCCACGCCTTTGAATTTGATTTATATTCGAGGGGCAACCATCTAGCACCACGAAAGCTGCGAGGTTGATTACTTTTACCTATCAAGAGCAATTTCAATTTTTCTGATCCATCCATATTTGCGCCAATCATCAGTGTAACTCTCTGTTTACTGTGCTTTCCGCCATGGCACTTCTAGTTTTTAAAAGTTAAGGTGTTGTCTGGGAGGCATTTAAAAAACAAGCCGGTCTCATCTGCATTAAATACGTCCCGTGCTTGATAGTCTTCTAATAAATGGGGTAAAACATCATGTTTCCATTTAACGCAGTCCTCGTCACTTACATCGGCACTCTCTCTCCACAAACCTTTCTATGACATATACCCCATCTTATATGTAACAAAAAAAAAGAAACATAAAATCCTAATTTATACATTTTTTCTTTATATGTATGTATGTATGTATGCACACATATGTACATGCATATGTATGTACAGTTCATAAAGTATAAGTTTTCAGTTCGTACTGCCCAAGTGTGAACCGCAAATTGTACTTTATATCTTTCTAACACACATGAACACGCGCTGTAATACTACAGACGTTTGTCATTTTGAGTTAAGACGTACGTCTTTGAAATATTATATTAAATAAAAAGGATAGGTTGTCTAGGAGATAGTCTTATGATATTCGACTTGTCAAATTATTTCAATATTGTTGTTTATTGACTTTGTTTCCGGTATTCTGACTTCTAGGTTAAGCATTCTTCCAATTTGAATATTTAGTTTATCAAAAATTACAAAATCTGGTTTTTTGAGAACAATACTGATAATAAATAGTAATATCAATTAGTGGCAATAAGTACGAAATTGTTTGATTATTACTTTGACATTTCTAACCTATTTATTTTACAGAATATTTCTTAGATGCCAAGTAAACCTCTTGGTTCTCAAGCGAAACAGCTTGTATTAAATCTTACAGCCTATGAACAGGTAAAGGAGAATGGTGGACCATTTATGTCCATCGACCGCGTTCATGAGGTAATTCACATAATCAGTTAGATAAGGCGGTATTATGAAATAAGTTTTATTTTAGAGGGTAGCAGAAGCCCTTAATATTTCTAGTAGAACGGTCTACACTATTAAACATCGTAACATTCAGAATCCAGTCTTATCGTCTCCTAGCAAAAAAAGGTCTTGTAAGAAGCCAAAAACTAAGGACTTAGCAGTAGCAACTAAAATGGAAGTTCGAAATACTGTTTATGACATGTATAAAGAAAGTATGTTTTTAATATATTGTAAATATTTATTACATGTTAAAATTTTTCAGAAAAACATCTTACCTTAAAAAATTTAAGCAATGTTTTGGCTATGAAAGAATTTGTTCATACATGTACAACTACTTTAACAATATTGCTTAAAGATATTGGTTTTAAATATAAGAAAGAGTGTTAACAGGAGAGCGCTCACAGAGAAATTAAATATAGTCTGAATGAGAAATGTATTTTTAAGGGAATATATGAATAACTTAAATTCAACTTTATGTCAGTTTATGTTCCTTGATGAAATTTGAATCTTTTCGAAAGAGAATAGAATGAAATCCTGGCAAAATGATAATATAAAAAGTGTTAGGAAACCCAAAGACTATGATGGTAAACGGTTTATTATTATACATATTGGCACAGAAAATGGCTTCATTAAAGGAGTTAGTCTGATTTTTCCATCAAAAACAATCACTGGTGATTACCATGGAGAAATGAATGGTGACTCCTTTAAGCAATGAGTAAATGATCAGCTTATACCAAATCTTGAGTACCATCACTTATAATAATAGATAATGCTCCTTATCATAGCGCTAGTCAAAATAAACAACCAAATACCTCCTCAAAAAAACAGAAATTATGGAATGGTTGAGAAAAAAAGGTAGAAGCTATTCACCTGCAATGACTAAGAATGAATTAATTCAATTAGTAAAATATCATAAAGAAGAGAAGATATTTATTATAAGTGAAATAATGTGAGTGGACATGAAGTTTTAAGATTACCTCTGTACCATTGTGACTTGAACGCAATTGAAATGATTTGGACTAAGGTTAAAAACTATTATAATTCAAATATTGGAAGAAATGGTTATTCAGATGAAAGAGTTAAAGAAATGTGGAATGAAGCTTTGCAACAGTGTGATGAAATTACTTGGTATAATTGTGCTAGGCATACGGAAAATTTAATTAAAAAATGGCATGAGCAGGAGCAATTTCTTGGTAGGGCAGAGATTGCTCCAATAATAATGTAAATGACTCAAGTTTTGAGTCAGAATCAAAAACTGACTAGTTTTCATTCATTTTTGTAATATATACTCCATTTACATTAAAAATAACATACCTATTGCAAATAATACAAGTAATATTTTTGAGGTTTTATTTGGATGAAACAGGGAAGTTTACTTCTATAAAAGTTCACTAAACATTAATAAGCAGGTAACTATCTTATTTTGACAAAATATTTTTGTATTTATATTTTGTAGAAGTTTAATATGGTTACATTAATACTGCCATAAAATCCATCAATGTGTATCATTTGCATGCACATAATATAAAGCAGCGAAGAAATTACTGCCACTGGTTCAACGAAACATTACATGATAAAGATCTCGTGGCAAAGTTTTATATGAATGAAGTTTGTTTTTTTCTTATTGGTAGTGTACTAACCTGCAAAATTATCAAATGTAGTTATCAGAAAATCCTCATGTGTTTGTTAAATATTATCTTCATCTAATAAAGAATAATATGGATTTGGATTGTATTATTATACCATTATTTTCTTAAGAAACAATAAAATATTAAATGTAGACTATATAAATGTTTCTTTTATGTATAATTTTATAAATGTAATTTGACAACATATATTTACAACTTTCAAAAAGTTTTAATTCTTTTTCAAAGAGTTACGAACATAACTTTTACGTTCTTTTCCAATATATTTAAATTTATTTAAAATATAAACAATATATAAGTTAAGTAGAAATCTAAATTATTCATCAAATTAATACATTCCCAATCTTCTTAACCCAGATATAGTGCAAGAAAATGATTTTGGTAGGTATGTCATTCTTAATAATGCAAACATTTTGAACACTAAAGATCTTTTCAATACCTCATTTCACTATTGATATGACTTGAAATATTTCTTTTTAAATAAATTTTTGATCGAATATTTTCGTGAATTTATAATTATAAATAACATTTAAAATAATTTGTTCAAATATTAAAGTAATAATTTCGGCATAGTTTTCTTGGATAGAATATATTTATACAGAACTAGAAAACTAGAAAAGAAACAATACTTTTGAACTATTAATGTTCCCACTTTACTCATTATTATTATTTTGACATGTAGGTTATGTATATGCTTTCTTTGGTTATATTGCAAGTAACATACTAAAATTTTGCCAATATTGAAACATGACGTTTATATTTTATGATGACAAACGGTTGTTTCCGCGATTGAATACTGACTTCATTTGACTCTGCAGTACTGATTTGAATCATATGCTTCGAATTTGACCTTGAACTGAAAACTTATACTTTATGAACTATATGTACCTTCGTTTCCAATTATCCAACCAGCCCGTGCTTGCCTTGAAATTTGGTTGTCCCAATTTTTGACCAAATTCCAATGCTTTTTCCTTAATTAAGCCTCATGATATAGGTAAGTTCTGTCTCCTTGCCGATTTAAACCATTCTAAAACTGCTCTGTCCACATTGGCGAACGTTGGATTTTTTAGCCTCTTGGAACTCCAACTTGCACCACTTTCGATCGCAGTGATAATTGTTTGCTTATTTTTTAAAATAGTAGACACTGTACTTGCCGGAACACCATACTTCACAGCTATATCTTTCTTTCTTGAATCAGTTTCCACTTCTTTTATAAGTCTAAATTTTTCATCAATAGATAATGTTTTTAATGTACGTTTTAATGACATATCAAGAGCAATAAAAAAAAAGTAACGTGATAAAACGAACAGGCACAGTATTCTGTCCTTTTATTAACAACTAATAGTGCACGCATATGAACTTAAGTAGTACATCGTTATGTTATAAATGCTAGTATAAAACGAGCGGTTAAAACGGTTAAAAACACACGTAGTTAGAGGATTCCCCTAGAAAATTCGACTTATCAAAGGTGGCGCCAGATATTCTGTTCGAGTTGTCAAGATATTCGAATAATAAAAGTTCGAGTTATCAAGTAAAAATTACACATATTTTTCACTCTGGACGCTAACTCCAACCAAATTGATTCGAGTTATCAAAAATTCGAGTTATCGAAGTTCGACTTATCGAAGTTCGACTGTAGTAACCATAATAGACCCTCATATATCCTAAAAGTGAAACTTTTTGAAAGTCAAGTATTTTGGCCACAATATTCCGTGCCATATAGCGTGAATAACCCTGTATATCATAAAATATATATGGTAATATTTTATGAAAAATTGTAAAATCATACTGTTTATAAAAACGTGTCTATATCTCCAAAGAAAGTTGCTTATTTAAGACAAAAAAAAACTCGAATAAATGTAAGAGAGGCATTATAAAATGCACAAACTTTTCAAATATTTCTTGGGAGAATATAGTATTGAATGGCGGTGAAAATATTTTAGAGAAAAATGACGTTGACTGTGAAAAGTATAATTATTTTTGCTGAGATATTAGTGAAAGCGACCAAAGACACATAAAGTATGGTGAATGCTAAACAGGCCCATAAACGTATCATGATTTTGAGCGGTCTCTATTCACTTCGATTATCTTTATCTGTTGAGAAAAAAATTCTTTGATAATAGCTATAATTTTAATATTTACGTTGTTTAGTTCAAAATCCAATTGGGCTGTACATTACAAAAATGTATTCGATCGTCTTCGATTCCTAATTGTGTGTTGATAATTTCTTTTTAAGTTAATGTAAATCGAAATAGTTATCACAAATAGTTGTTGTTTAAAATCATGTAGTTTTGAATTATCAGGAAACATACAAGGTTGCTGACTTCGCAATGACGGAAAGAATAGCTTTATAATGTACCGGTTTTATTTTCATGAAAGGATAATAAGCGCGAAGCGAAGCAGTCAAGGTCAGTTAGGTTCGTTATTTTGTACATATATACCTATGCTGGTTGTACAATAAAAATTTATATTTCTTCTAGTATTGTTTGAAAATACATATATAGGTACAATTACACTGTGTACATATTGGTTAGTTTCAAATGAAAATATTTTAGATGATGAAGAAAATAATATGTTCATGATATCTATAATTCGTTATACATAGTACATACTTTAATCTGGTTTTCCAGGGAATGTATGTACGAGGTAAGCGCCATATGTTGTCGACTTGACAGAGAAATAAAATTATTTTATTAATTTTTATAATTTAATTTTCAGCAATTTCAATGGATTTATTGCAACGATTAATTAACAATTCTATACCCCCATAAAAATAATCTGATGGTCGTTATGAAAATGACATCACCTAAGATTCCTTTTTTAAATAGGAAAATAAATAATGAATGGACTTCAAAATCGGTTTTCGGTCGTCTTCACACATGTTTAAAAACGAGGGTGCATATTGAACACGACGTTGATATTGACGACCAAAAAGAAGTTGTGGTAACTAGGGCTGGGCGAAGTATCGATACATCGTCGAATACCCGATACCATAACTGGTATCGGGTACCCGATACCTCATATAACGAAGGTATCGATTCTTAGGTATCGATTCCAAAGCATCGATTCCAAGGTATCGATTCCAGGGTATCGATTCCAAGGTATCGATTCCAAGGTATCGATTCCAAGGTATCGATTCCAAAGCATCGATACCTATCGATACTTTACCGATTCCAGTACTCGCTAAGTATCGATGTATCGGGTAGCGATGTATCGGGTAGCGAGGTATCGATTCCAAAGCATCGATACCTATTCCGATTCCGGTACTTGCTAAGTATCGATGTATCGGGTAGCGAGGTATCGGGTAGCGATGTATCGGGTAGCGAGGTATCGATTCCAAAGCATCGATACCTATCGATACTTTAGCGATTCCAGTACTCGCTAAGTATCGATGTATCGGGTAGCGATGTATCGGGTAGCCATGTATCGGGTAGCTTCCCTTTGTGCATTTTTTTAAATGAGTATGCGTACATCATAGGTATATAAGTTCTTGTTTTATGCAAAATGACAATTTAGAATTTTCTTATTTTTCATGCAAGGATTAAAAAAGAACTACATACATAAGTCTGCAGCTAGTATAATTATAATTTTACCTTTCGGAGGCCAATATTTCAACGTCAGTAACTTCACTATCACCGTCTCTTTTGTCTTTCTTTTCAATAATATTAAAATATGTAAAAGGATGAACACATTTTATATGCTTTAGCATATTTGTAGTATTACCAGTATACTTATATTCTTTTTTACATACATTACAACTCACGCCCTGGTCGTTAATTTTATCAAAGTATTTCCAAACTACACTATTTTTTTCGACATTTTGGTACGTACGTATCCACTTATTACACCAAGTTATAAGAACAAAGTGATGAAGCTTAAAATGATATGAAATATAAGTGCTTATATTAAACTTTAGACGACGAATAAAGGTAGGAATTATAATAAATCAAAACTAGGGAACAGCAAAAATTTGTTGACACATAATTTGTATAAAGCAGTGTTGAGAGAAATATAGGTGATATTCATATTCATATAAATATAAAACACTTTCCTGTTCTATAGAATGCACAATACACGACTGTAAATTGGAACTAAAATAAACAAAATATAATATAAATATGTAGTATTAATTAATATAATAAGGTAAAAAAAGTTGGGTCAAGAATTCTTATCAAACTATTGAAGGTATAAAACGTGATTGGTTTGTTTCTATTTTGAAATGAATATTTTAGGCTTTTTGTATAATTTTGTAATAGCACGCATATTTGCCTATATTATTTTATCTTTCTGCGTTTTTTAAATGTATATAAAAATAACTTTTTAAGTAAAGAATATTTAAGTATGTATGCATAATATATATTTTAAAGACGTTGCTTATTATGCGTAGCAAATTCCATATTATGACATAACTTTAATTATTACAAACAAAAAACAAAATATCACAATATTGCAAATTTCATACCATAGTTATGGTAGAATCGGTAAATTAATTTTACATCTCTTGAAACCGATATCAAACAATCGACACCTAGAAAACGGGTTATGAATACTGATTCCTAGGTATCGAATCAAGGTATCGATTCCAAGGTATCGATTCAAGGTATCGATTCCAAGGTATCGATTCCAAGGTATCGATTCCAAGGTATCGATTCCAAGGTATCGATTCCAAGGTATCGATTCCAAGGTATCGATTCCAAGGTATCGATTCCAAGGTATCGATTCCAAGGTATCGATTCCAAGGTATCGATTCCAAGGTATCGATTCCAAGGTATCGATACTTTACCGATTCCAGTACTCAGAATCGATACCGTGCACAGACCCGATACATCGCTAAGTATCGATACCTCGATTGGTATCGGTACCCGATATCGAAAACGCCGGTATCGCCCAGCCCTAGTGGTAACCATCTTGCACTTAATCATACTCATATGATCGTGCCGAAGTCGGCGAACACTTACTTCAGAAATGTTAGACTTGCTGATATTCCTTCATTTTCAAACAGCGGTCTTCTAATATCGGTTTTTAAATAAGTTAAATCTTTTGTGGCGTTATCACTTCAATTGGCCTGATCATAAACGCCGTCTAAACATTGATAATTAGCCATATTTCTCTTTTTTGTTAATTGCGTTAATAATTAAGGTAGCCGATTTAGACCGATCCGTGGCATAAAGTTAGACGAATTCCTCCATACGAGGGTTTATATGCCTCAGCTACGAGGGATGTCTTTTTAGTGTTGCATGTAGCCATAAAATCAAACAGTGGATCGACTCAAAGTGCTTTATTGCCTTTCAAAAAATATTTTCCATAAAAATTTATACACTTCTGCATTCGTTCAAACCAATTGTTGAGGTAGTTATTCCAGTCTTCAGTTGGGGCAGTTAAGTTGACCACGATGGAATGCGGATCTTTGATCTTCTTAATCTTTGGGAACGTAAAAAAATCGTTGGGATTTTAGTCGGGACTATACGGAGGATGATCAGCTAATAATTCCATATTTTGCTGCTTCAAAAACTCAATTGTCTTTCGAACTGTGTGCGAACTCGTATTGTCATGATGCCGAATGATTCGCCGTTGTGAGTTGGTTTGTCGGAGCACGGCGATTATTTCTGTCAACAAACGGTTGCGTATCAATCCGCATTAACCGTTCTTCGATCTTGCAAATACATGACCTGATTTTGAGACAAACGTTGCGACCATCTTTTTCGACACACTTCGCGAATAGAAAACATTTTGTCGGATTCTCTTCGTCTTGAAACATCCAAACAGCGGACTGACGTTTATTTTCGGGTTCATAGGAATCAATTCATGATTCGTCGTCACTCACGGTGCTATAGACGTTTTTTGAGTTTCCGTTATTGAACCGGCTTAAAGTTATTCGGCATCAATTAACGCGAGTCGACATTTACTCTTCGGTTAAAAGATGAGGAATCCAATGGAAAACTAACTTTCTCTCACCCAGGTCATCATGTAGGATCGTTTGGATTGAGGTTTTTGAAATGTCTCATTTCACGATATGTCACATGTCTACCTTCCTTAATCAGGCGGCGCACGGCATCGATGTTTTTCTAAGTGACTGCTGTTCTTAGCGGACCTGCCGTAGGATCGTCGCTGATACTGGCACGTTCACGTTAGAATTTACAATGCCAACGTGAAATTGTCGATTGATGTGGTGCTTTATCTTCACAAGCAGAGACCATCTCAGCTAGATATTGTTGTTGAGTTAATTCTCTCCGAAAATTGTAAAAAATTACTGCGCCAAAATTTTACCGACTCAATTCCATTTTTCGGTCAACTTATAAACTTTAAAAATTCACTGTGACTAAATTACTTGCCGTATCTGGTTGAAACTTTAGATTTATGTTAACGAAATATTGAGATTAAGTTTGACACCCGACGTTTTATTACTGGCGCCCTCTATGAGCTATATACAACACCAAAAAGACATCCCTCGTGTTAACAATGGAGTCTATTCAGGTGCCATGTGGATTGCTGCAAAACGGGTAGCGGCTGAATGAGCTCTACCTCATGTCTATGACACCAAACGGCTCATTGACCCAAGTATAGCAAACGCCAATTAAGTTGGCGCGAGGAGGGGTAAGTTCGCGCAGTATTAAAAGTAGTGGGGAGATTTGTATTTGGTTTTACATCAAATGTCAGATAATTCTAACCTCTGAGCGTGTATCACTTTATGATCCCCTAGCAAAGACATTATGTTCCGTCAAACGTCAATGACAAACGTATTCTGACAATTACTTGAGTAGTGGTGGTGGACGTTTTTGAAAACGGCTTCTGCGCACCCCCTCCTCGCGCCAACTTAATTGGCGCTTGCTATACCTTCCTATAGCTGGTATAGAGGCCCCTACTTCGTATGCACATAATGCAGCCAAATACTGAATTAATTTATTAAAACAGAATTATTATGGAATTTCTTTAAGGCTCCATTTGTTAAATGAGTTTGACTGTATAGGTACCTGAAATTTGTATCTTTTTTAAATCTAAAAATCTATTTTGCACTATAATTATATATATATATATATATATATATATATATATATATATATATATGTATTATAATAATCTTTAGCAGCCCTACGTTGGACCGCCAAAATATAACAATCTTTAAGTCAGTCAAACGTTTACTAAAAAGTGTTTTTAAAGACAAAATATTAAACTTTAAAGCAGAAGATGAATTTAAAATTCTAATTTTTACCCCCGCATTTTGATACACTTCTGCGCAGGTCCAATGAATATAAACGTTTGTTGTTAATAATCATAACATGTACAACCAAATAGTGTTTTGGTCTTAAAGAAAGTTTGAAATTTAATATAATTTGGAAAAAAAAAAACGAACATGAGTTCTATAATATCTCCAGGGTCGTGAAGATTCTGTCTGACAAAGAAATTAAAAGGTATGTTAGCTCAGTACTAATGATAAACTAATTGAATTCAAACGACTTGTCTTGGTTCTTAAATTCCGTTTATTAAAAGGAACATCTTATCTTGATAAGTGAATATGTATTTAATTAGGTACATTTAACAAAACATTCGGAATAAACATTAGATTAACAATTTATTTTATTGAAAATTAAATTATAAAATTTAATGGTTATGTGGAATTTCTTATAGGTTAAAAATAGAATCTACGGAAAGGAGACAAATACTAGGCTACGTAAACAAATAAATCAAATTGTTGAATAAATGAATTTGTATATAACCTCCCTACTTACAATGTTTTAAACAAAATGGTCATTAAAGGGATCTTTATCTACCTTCGGTAAGTAAATGTATCTGTTTACTTAAAAAAAAAAAATACAAATAATAAAAAAAACTTAGCTCAATATTCTATCACAATTATCCGTCTAGTCACTGGTATTAAGTCTTGCCTCCCTGACGTACGGCTGGTATATTTTAACTTCAGGAACAACGGTCACAATTCTGGCAGATCTCGTAGGTTAGGATCCCCCGATTATTCAAAGGTAAACAAACTTTTCTAAATTCTGCTTTTCTAATTTACGGTCACAATCCTGGTAATATAAGGCCTTGTAATGTTTCCCAATATTTATTTAAAGCTGGTACACATCTTTTGTGGCTCATTAAATGATAGCGGAGTATAAGATGAAAATAATTCAAATCTTGGTAATATAAATTATGCTTATTTATTTATATTTTTCAAAAAAATTCGTTTTATCTAAAAACACATTCCCTTAATTCAAGTGCAAAAATTATTCTCTCCAATTGTTTCAATAACTCACTATGGCAACCCAACAGCTTTTTCTGTTCTTCAAGCTCATTGGTCGCTTTAGTTATATAGAATTTTCCAGAATATTTGACATTTATACAATAATTTTGATTCTTAATTAATATTATGAACTTATTGGTTTACAATTAAATGTTCCTTCACACATAACCTTTGATATTACCAAACATTAACAATAGTATACAAAATTAACTAGATTTACATAGTTCTATAATTTTAGTAAATGTACGAAAGTCATACTTTTGAAATTTAATTATAGATTTGACACTCTAAATTAAAAAAAAACAATACAAATATAATAGACTTCCAACCTTCTAAGAAATCCCAATAACAGAAATGTAACGAATTAAAGCTAGTGTCTTCAATAAATATTCAATTAATATTTTTATTATAATATATATGTGTTCTTAAAATTAAGTTTTGACATTTTTAACGTCCATGCGGTAGAAATCTGTTCAAATACGTTTTGGTTTTAGCAACTTAATATCAGAATTTATTGTTTTGCTCACATTTTGGTATAGAAATAACGACTAAATCTAGTCAAGAATGCGATTGTAATTTTGCTGGAAACCTAAGCCTTTTTCATTGATGTAAAAGTTTTTTAATTGCAAACTAAATTGTAAGTGGTAATTTAGAAAGAATAATGATTTAAATAATACCTTCTTTACACTGAGAAAAATGTAGTTGTATAGAGAACAAAATATTTGTAACGAATGTATTGTAGAAATATACACTGCAACTGTAGTTCAGTAAACAAAAACGAGTATTAAATCCAACTAGAGTAAAAGTACCAGAAACTATTTTTTTGTAGTGTGGCGTTATGGTAGATTTTAACAAACGTTTGATATGTAAATAAAACTATACTTTCGAAGTTAACATGTTGTGGTAATATCTAACACACTTAGTAGTCAAATAGAGAAATGTGAATATCAAATTTGACCATCCTAAAAGTAACAAATGATTAAAATCGGAACAATTAGTATTGTTCGTTATAAGTACCTAATACGGTGTTGTTAATTATTCGTTTTTAATTATTGCGTACTATTTTCTACTCGTAACAATTCCCACGCGGATGGGTAAATCAAGGATAATATATGTGTAACATTATAATACAATCAACAGCAAACAATACGGCAGTCTACTCTCAAGGTAACAGTATTACAATTGGCATAGTGAAACAGGCAGGCACTACCGTAGTCAGTTGGTGAATGGGTAACCAGTAAAATAAAAATGATACTACAGTCCGGTGCGTTCACTATAATCAACACCAAAAGGTAAAAGAGGCACAACAGAAAGAAGAAAGAAAGATTATTATACACAGTACTATTTTTGTACATCAAATCTAACAATTTTTACGCTGCACAGTGGAACCGAATCGGAAAATCTTGACTAAAAGTCGAAAAATCGAATTTCCATATAACGACTTTTGATGATCAAAATAGTTGTAGTGGCATCTCTGCCATTGTTTTTCACCCACATGGTAAAGCGCAGGTATTTGCATCTGCCACGGCAGCTTATTTCGAAACAGAACGTCAATTGCATAATCGCAGACGTTACTGATATTTTAGTTTAACCGTGCTTGAACCGAATGAAAAAGAAAAGCTAACTAGAGCTGCCCATTCTCCCCATTTCAGTAGCCTCGCTTCAAGAATATTAAGCATTACCGCGAGTATGTATCGGGTATTGTATTATTTGCGGTCACCGTTGACTCAATGTATTTCATTGTACTATATTAATTATAAATTGTAACTTTTAATTTTACTTTTGATATTATTGTGGTAATAAATTGATGGATAAGATTTTTTTTCTATAAAACAGTGGCACAAATTGAGAATTTGATTATATTTATCTCGCAAATTTGAACACAAAGCGCTTGAGAAAGGCCAAATGTTTATCTCATGAGCTTGAATTTTACTTCAAGCCGATTGAAAAATAAAAGATTTATTACTATCTTCATGCTATTTATATGATTAGATTTAGTTAATTCATTAGATTGTAATCTAATGAATTAACTAAAGCGGACATACCGATAATTATCGGTATGTCCGCTTTAGGCCTTTAAGATTTTTGTAGATTATCTCTAATTGTACGGGTATTTATAAAATAAATTGGCGCAAATTTTAAATATTTATGGTAAAGCTAGTAATAATTAATTTGGTCAAGCCATTTATCTCGCAAATTTAAAACGACAGATAAACGTAGTTAGTGAGAACAAGATTATTATACAATATATTGAAACTTGCGATAATTGAATGCTGCAATGGTCGAAATATCAAATTTTGGAGATTAATTCTGAATAGGTGTAGAATGAAAAGCGAAAGTGGACGAAATAAATCAACAGGTGCAAATAAGAGTGCTTATGTTTCCAAATTGAATATATATTGGAACATTCATATTTTTATAGAACTTTTTAATTGTGAATGTAAATATATCCTGGTGTCATGTTTCTAAAAATCTGAAAACGAAAGCAGTAGTTTAAAATATCCCCTATCCCATACTACGAGGGGAGGTTTTTATATTATTTACCTAGCTACAAATGAAAACTTTAGGGTGGATGTTCCAGCTTTATAAAACCACAGTCATTGGCGAATCTTGTGAATTCTGCAATTGTCACGGAGCAGCATAGCATTTTGAGCACAGCTTTTGGGTCTTTTTTGCTGTACGGCAGTTTTCAAATTTCGGATTATTAGCTTATGTACTTCTGTAATTGTAGAGCTTTTCTTTATGTATTCAATTAACAAAGCTCCTTGTACAACCCAAAACATCATCGCCGTCAGTTTTCCAGATGAATTTTACGTTCATGCCTTTTTTGGTGGTGAGGATCCCTTGTGGACCCATGGATTCTTGCTTTTTCGGCGGCTCCCAGTGCTACACCCACGTCTTATCACCTATTACAATTTTCGAAAAAAAATTATCATCATCTGAAATCCTCAAGCTTTCCTCACAAATTTGTTGCCGACACAGGAAGGAGTTTGTAAATCCATCGTGCCGACACTCTGTTCATTCTTATATCATTATGTAAAATTTTTAATACTGTGACTTCTGATATCTCCACTTAACAGCAATAATTGACACCTTTATTCTTCGGTCTGCTAAGACTGTTCCTCGACTTTCATGACTTTCACATCTTGAATCGCCTTGAATTGATTGCTTACGCCATCGAAATTGCTTCGACCAAAATTTTCTATGAAATATAACGGCACATTTTCCTTAAACGTCATCTTCTGATGAATATTTTTGAGTCCATTTGGGTCTTTCTTTCATGAAGAATTTAAGCACGCTTTTATATTCTAACTGAATTTCACTCATTTTTTTGGTTAAATAAAGCTGTGTAAAAATAGCAAAACGCTCTCGATTTGGACTAAACTTGCTCAGTATAAATCTAAATTTGACAGCAAAAGCTTGTTTGTCACTTAATTTTTCTATGGCCGGGTAGATAATATAAAAATGTTCACCCGTACTAGAAGAAAATATGGGTTGGAATATCGAAAGTAGTATTTAAATTGTAAAACACTTCTTTAGAAGTATTTTTTATTACTTGTAAGTTTTTTGCTTTTATCATATTCTGTATATAACATTGTTTGTACATTAATAAAATAACATACGACGTAAAAGAAAGCAAGCCAGTGGTCAATTTTGCTCCCGACTTTATCTCAGTACACAAATGATTCATTTTAGTTATTATTAAAATACTAAGAAGCATGTGAAATTATCGTGATTCAGTATTTTAAAAAGCGTATCCGTTGTTTTGTCAAAAGCAGAGATGATTAAATTCGTCAGCATATTATAAAGAGTGGAACTACAATATTTATTTACATGTACTAAGTATGTAAAAAAAATGGACTGACAAAAATGTCTTGTTGTTAATAAATCATCTTGCTTTGGTTATTTTTAAATTATGCTTGCTAAAATTTTTATGTCGCTGTCTTTGTTACTTTCGGAAGCAAACAAATTTTCTCTTTTAATCTTAAATTTGAGAGTAATATTTATATTTTACCCATACAAAATAGAACGTCATTTAAATAAGGCAAGCTTTGACGAGGTTGGTTTTTGATGCGAAGAAAATTGAAAAATAGTAATGAAATTAACAATTTTTAGAAAATCTTCGAATTTTACAAATCAATAATTCAGTATTTAAAAGTATTGTAAAATATTGTAAATTAATATTGTAATATTAAACACACACTATATTAACAACAAAACGCACTAAATAACAATTAAACTAATAACTAATAATAAGAGCATTTATTTCACAATGTATTTATATATGAATATTTATCTACATTTATATAATATCACAAGACGGCGATTACTCGTTGAATGAATCATTATCCCTTCCGAGCGGTTCTTATATAATGTATAGCCCTATTCGAGGGCCTTCCAAAAGCTCTTTTCTAGGAGGTCCGGGAGACCTGATGACGTACTCGGCGCGTGATACCTCTCGCCTGAAGTATCGTCGGGTGACTCACATCACAGTATGTTTATATATTTTTATCATCGTCTCGGTTTGTTCTCGGTCTTCAATTTTTCGTTATCATTACTAAATATTTAGGGTACGGACTTAAGCCTGGTCATCACACACGCACTTTTTTTATCGTTCCTTATCTGTTTCAGATGTTAGAAATTAATATAGCGGTTTTGTTTTTCTCGTTAACTTTTCTGAAATGAGTTTATGGAAGTTTGGTCAATCCTTTTAAATTGGGGGTAATCTTTAATTATCGCTTTTCCTGTCGCAATCCAAGATCATTTTCCATTTTTTTTTTTAATTATTCGATTTAGCTACAGAGAGAAAAATTAAGTATAGCAAACGCCAATTAAGTTGGCGCGAGGAGGGGTAAGTTCGCGCAGGATTAGAAGTAGTGGGGAGATTTATATTTGGTTTTACATCAAAAGTCAGATAATTCTAACCTCTGAGCGTGTATCACTTTATGATCCCCTAGCAAAGACATTATGTTCCGTCAAACGTCAATGGCAAATATATTCTGACAATTACTTTAGTAGTGGGGGTGGACGTTTTTAAGAACGGCTTCTGCGCACCCCCTCCTAGCGCCAACTTAATTGGCGCTTGCTATACTTTCCTTGTACTTTTACCATCACAATCTTACAGTTGAGTAGATCGAAACATGCAATATACGAGTACGTCCTTGTGGAAATAATTCTTCGTTAAGCTAGGTTCCATGCAGGCACAGCTGATGCACTATATCAGGGATACGTGCATATACAGACTGTCCTTGAAATAAAGAGACAACGTATGA
Source organism: Melolontha melolontha (assembly GCA_935421215.2). Classification (NCBI taxonomy): domain Eukaryota; kingdom Metazoa; phylum Arthropoda; class Insecta; order Coleoptera; family Scarabaeidae; genus Melolontha; species Melolontha melolontha. The sequence continues at coordinate 181,332,234 of OW285235.1, forward strand.
AAAATGGAAAGATGCAATTATATAGAATATAAGTCCAAAAAATTGTGAGTGAATTACGACGCGAACTCCGAAATTAAAAACCCCCTGAAAATAATGTCTCGGGTCAGAATGTCTAAGAAAAGCTTTGATTACATACGCTGCAATGTTTATGATTTTAAAAACTAAAAGATTACATTGTTTAAACTGCTGCCTATCTTATAAAAAATTACAATGGAGCAGCTTTGTTTACTTAGGGTTTAGTAACCTCAACACGATTACGTACCAACATATCAGCTGTGAATTATTTGTGGAAGAAAATTTTTAGAACTGACCTGACCTAAATAGGCTTCATTTCTTGTATATTACGTGAATGTCTTTTTTGTTACGAGAAGTAACAAATATAAAATCTTAATTAACTGTAGAAGATAACATTGTTCAGACAGCTTTCTATGTTAAGGGCTTGATAACCTGGTACGAAAAGTCAGCTGTTAAAAATTTATATCTGCATGTGAATTTTTAAAGAAGGTGTATTAAAAGAAGATTTAAAATGTGTGCTCTACGGGCATTTTACGTCCAATTTGATAACAATCTACCTTTAATCGAAGACGTAAATGTAAATCATATCGAAAGTACACATGTACAGTCGTGAGCAATAAATTCTGGTCGTCAAAGTCATGCTTTGACACAATGGCAAATGCTCCATTGTATAATCGTCGTGAATGTCATAACTTATAATCATATAGCATGACAATAATTGTCATTTTTTCTTTATCAAATTTCATTCATGTTGACAATTCATTGACATAGACATTGTCAATTTACAATTTGTGCCAATCTAATGAAAATATGAACTAACATTGACGACCGGAATTTATTGCTCGCGACAGTACACATGTAACAATCGACAATTGACAAACTCTGACTCTTCATAATATAATCTCAATATTTTTAACTTTTTAAGATCTAAATTCTATTCATTCTTTGATCGTCAATTTAATTATGTGCGCGAATCTTAAAATTCATTATAGGTTTATGCAGATAGTTTTAAAAGCGTAATTTCAAATTTGCTTTTAAGTTTATATAACTGCTTCTCACAAAAAAAAAAATTTATAAAATCAAATATACACCGTGGAAGCGAGGTAACTAGACTACGACCAAGTAAATCTGACCCCCGGAAAATATGCGAACTAATTTACCTACGTCTTGCTCCGCACACCCTCTAACCCACACTTTACACGTTCGACAGCTGTGTACAGTCCCGTTCATGCTCCGTCATTTACAGTGCTCGTTTACTTGTTTATTAAATCGTTGTTTTCATATTCTCTTGCGTTCTTACTCGTTTCTATTATTTTTTGCTTCTTTTTGAATATCCGAACAGTTTTTCTTAAAAGTATTTCATTTTCTGTTGTTAGCTAAAGGTAAGTAATAATATAACCTCAATTATTTTTACGCGTTTACTTATGTTACAAATATGTTGTAGATTATCCATCATCTTCATTATGGCTAAACGAAAATCGGAGAAAGATGACGCTTTGACTATACTGGAGACAGTTATCGAGTTTTGTGAGGAAGAGAAACGAACAGGCCACTATGCTTTTCCTGTAGAGCAAGTCATTAGAAGAGTAGCTGCAATGACAAGAAAATCAGAAAAAAGTATTAAGCGTATCAAAACCAATTTACGCAAGAGTTTGGAGGACCAACCTTCATCTTCTACTATCCATATACAGCCAAGAAAGGAGAAAAAGTCCAAAATTATATTAGATGATGCGGACAAGTAATATATCAATATAAATATTTAACGTACTTTATATTTATTTCAATTTAAATCTTAGATCTGTATTGCGGAACAAGATCACATCTATGTACACTGTCAGTAAGACTGTACCTACTTTACAAAGTTTACATTCATATATGAAATCTGAAACAAAATTCCCCGGCAGCAAAGAAACTTTACGGAAAATTATTATTGGTATGGGTTACAAGTACAAAAAATGTGAATCGAACAGAAAAGTATTAATGGAACGACAAGATATTGTGGCCTGGCGAGCACGATATTTACGATTTAAAATGTATAACGATAGTCTTGGTGAAAACAAGAGACCCCTGGTATATCTTGATGAGAGTTACGTGCATAAAAATTATACTGTCTCAAAGTGCTGGCAAAGTTCAGAAGAAAAAGGAGTGCTCTAAGAAAGCAGATATTATGTCTTGGCTTTTGTTGAAGAATATACAATATCACCCTGAGATGTTAAAGTGTGAATTGCTGAATTAGTGAGACGTAATAAACCAGAACCTGAATATGAAATAGACAATTATGCAGCAACATTAGGTCATTCGGTGTTAAGATTACCGCCATATCACTGCGATCTTAACCCAATCGAAATGATTTGGAGCATGGTGAAAATGAAGGTGGCCTCTAGAAATATTGATGGTAGTTGCGATGTTGAGGGTTTAATTTTGCAGGCTTTTAGTGAAATTACTCCAAATTTATGGCAAGCAGAATGCAGACATGTTCACAAAATAGAAAAAGAATATATCGAAAGGGATCAATTAATGGATATACACGAAGAATTTATTATTAGATTATGCGAATCAGATTCAGAAACGGATTGGTTACAATCGGATTATGAATAAGAATTTTGTAGTGTATTTATAATGCTATATTAATTATTTCTTGTATTACTTTACTATTTTTGAATAAATCATATATATTCTTGTTGTTTTCTCCAAAATGTTTTAAAAATGTGTATTCATATTAATATTATAACATTCTACCTTTTTTTAACTGCAATCTTTACATTAACATTTGACATTAACGATACGACTGATTCAAATACTGGCGCGTTCAGTTTTTTTTCTGGGAATGTACACAACAAACCGACAGTGCTGCTTGAAGGGTCACGCTTCGTTGGTCGTACTCTAAGTGCCGGTACAGTTCCCTATCACCGTGTATACCCCTACTTTATACTTTTTATTGGATAGTGGACGTACTACATACCATAAATACATTAAGAAACAACCAGACATAAAGTTAAGAAATGATAGCAGATATGTAATAAAATTAAAATAACATTTTAATTTTATTCACCAATCATTGACCAACGCTCTGTTTACAAAAGGAGAATAAACTGAAATAGGTGGGGTATCAGCATCAATTTGCTTGCTTCCAGAGTGTACGAATTTCATATAACCAAAAATTATGTTCGAGAAAATACGTTCTGCCAACCACAGTATTACGAGCGATGCCTTATGTTTTGCATACTGGTATATAGAGGGTGCCACTAATCAAATGTCAGTCCTAAAAATTAACATCTTTAGTTAGCCTAAATCAAAAGTTTCAGTGCGATACGTGTAGTATTGTATACTCTGTTTTTTAATTCGGAGGAGTAAATTGCAAAGACGATTTTACACCATGTAATTTGTAGTTGCTTATTTTGACAGTAGAATTGAAATATGGGTTAATGATGTGGGCACACGTAATTTGCACGCTATTGAATCCGCTTGAGCTTTACTTATAAATCCGGCGTCCTAATCCCACATGTAAAATGCACTCTTGCACTCTAATCATTTGCATACTCATTATCCGTAAGCGGAGAGATACAGAGACATACCTTCTTAAAACTTATATCTTACCATAGTGCTCCCAAAGGATAACTACATGATCATTTCTATGTATCATAGTATTTCACACATCTATTGTATGTATTTTGTAATAAACTATATTCCTTTTTTTTCTGTAAAATTTAGTGACTATATTTTTATATATGTATTTTTATGTTGGATTTTTAACTATATGTATAGGAATAAAATATGATAGAAAATTTATTCATGTTTAGAGTGCAATTTACCGGTCAGATTAATGGGCAATGAAGAAACCGGAGTGCAAAATACCTGTAGGATTACATTGACCTGGGGGTTTGGCGTGCAATTTACGTATACCCAATGATGTTTATTAAAATATAATATTGTTATTAAAATTACTATTTACTTTATTTTAAAATCTACAATAATCAAAAGTGAGTTTTGATTTTATTTTTTGATTGTTTTATGAAATTATAAACACTAAACAGATTTTTGCATTACTACGTAATTCTTTTCTGATCGATATTAGAGAAATTAATACATTATGCAGCTATTATTTAATTTTATTGCTTTATTTATAAACAGAATACATTATAGTTCAAAGTATTTATTTATAAAATAATATAAATGACAAGCAGAACTTTATTCTGTATCACTGGACGAAAGATTTTCATTTTCGCTGCTATCATTACCAACGGATATAATAAAAGGTTCAATTTCGATTAGACCATCCAATTCACTCATTCTTACTTCTTCCTTTACAACATGTTCTACACACTTTTTCCATTTGTCTGCGGTAATATTTTGAATGGCTTGCAATAAAGGTTTTTTTACATGCCCCAGTTTAAACGTGGTATTTTTTACTGCAACCTCGTTTTTTATTTGAGCCCACACTAACTCAATAGGGTTTAGTTCGCAGTGATAAGAAGGTAACCTTAACACAGTTTTATTTTGACTTTTAGCCATCTCACCTGTGACATATGCATTATATTTATCTTTGTTAATACGGATCAAGTTAAGTAATTCAGATCGAACCATTGTTGGATCATAATGAATATTTTTGTATGTCAGCCAAGCTTGCATATCTTGTTTCTTTGATGTTGTTGTAGGGATTTTCTCAATTTTACGGCTGTGATATGTAGCATTATCCATGGTTATAACAGCATTGTCTGGTAGTACTGTTAATATTTGACTAAACCACTCTTCAAACACATTAGCATTCATTTCTTCATGGTAATCTGCAGTTTTTTTTCCTTCAAAAAGTAAAAGACCATTCTCTACAAATCCAGCTTCAGAACCTATGTGTAAAATTATAAGTCGTCTTCCTTTTCCTACAGGATTCCGCAGTCCTGTAGTTAAGCCTTCATTAAATGCTTGTCGTAGGTTCTGTCTAGTATTATCTATCCAAACTTTTTGCTTCGTATGTCCTTCGTTTAACCATGTTTCATCCAAGTAATAGATTGGACGATTTTGACATCTGTAGTTTTGTATGGTTATTAAATACCTGCGTCTCCATCTAACTATATCATCACGTTCTATAAGAACACTTTTTGCATCTCTGGTCATATATCTGCAGCAATACATAATATTATATCACTTACTCGTATATTGTAATATGCATTTGCATGTAACAACATGAACAAGTAAAACTGTCTATATAATAATTAAAATACCCACTGACCTGAAATTTATGTGTTTCATGAATTTATACAGAGTTGAACGGCTTATCTGTGGCAAATCATCGCGTTGTATTATTTCATTTAGCACTTTATTAAGCGTAGGAAGTTCATTTTTATAAAAAAAGCTAACGAGCCATCGAAAAAATTCATAATTGGAGTAGACTGTGAAATTGGGTTGATACTTTAACCACTTCCACATAATGACACATTACTTGATGCTTGACAGTTTCATTTGGTTTCATTGTAAAAAAAGGTTATGGCATTGAAATGATACTACAACAAAAAAGAAAACAAATAATTTATTTAATATTGAAATCATAATCAAAATTTACATATAGCTACAGAAGTTGTTGAAAATGTTGTCCATTTACACAAACAATTTTCTTAATAAGAGTTTTGAAAAATTTGACATAAACTTATAGTTTCAATGTCAAATAATAAATGTCATTATGTGGAAGTGGTTAAAGTATCAACCCAATTTCACAGTCTACTCCAATTATGAATTTTTTCGATGGCTCGTTATTTGCCGTACGGATTTCTTGACACCTTCGTCGTACTCGTCAATTAAAGAATGCCTTCCTGAACTTTGTTTTGGTGGAATAATTTGACCATTCTGTTCATAATCTTTGATTGTACGATAAATTGTCGATTTTGCCACTCCTGAAAGTAAGTTAGCATATAGTACCTACATACGTACGAATACAGATTATTTACTAACCTAAAACGCATGCTATTTTTGCTACGATGACAGTCATCTTCATTTGAGGTTTATCGTTTCGAAGTTTCTTAAATATATTTAATATATTTTGTTTCTCAAACACAGACAAGTGCCCCAAGCCTAAATAATTTCGTTTTCGTATCGGTGATATTTGCGTTCCAGAAGTGCTTTGTACTTGATCCATATCGAAAAATAACGTACGAAAAAAGTGTAACGTATGTAAAATATTAAGTTAGCTCTAAAAAGAACCTATTTTGGAAAATTTAATGAAGGAAAACAAACAGTAACGATAATTATACAAAATGTAAGTTTTGATCAGCTGATTCAACCTGTCAACCGTCAATACTCTAAATTTTAGTGTCATTGTGGCCGATAATTGGCCAATAACGAGACTTCTTTTTACCGCGAGATTTTTAAAACGCTCCTCCGAATTAAAAAACAGTATAGCTAAATCGAACTGTCAAAGTTGACAAGTTAGTCGAAAAATGGAATTAAACCGTAAAAATTTTCGCGCGATAATTTTTTATAATTTTCGAAGACAATTATCCCAACAAGAATGCCTCGCCGAGTTAGTTTCCGTTTTCGGTAATGAAGCACCACATCAATCAACAATTTCTCGTTGGTATGGAGAATTCAAACGTGGACGGATTAGTCTTAGCGACGATCCAAGAGCAGGTGCTCATCAACGAAGATCGACATGTGACATATCGCAAAATTGAGAATTTCAAAGACCTCAATTCAAAAAATTTTACGTGAAGAATTGTGTGTAAAAAAAATTATTTTCTGTTGGAACCCGCATCTGTTGACCGAAGGACAGAAAACAGTTAGGGTGAATTGATGTCAAAAAACTATTCCGTTTCAACGCAGGAAATTCTAAAAACGTGTACAACATCGTGAGTGGTGATGAATCTTGGATTTACTTATACGAGCCAAAAAATAAACGCCAGTCGTTTGTATGGGTGTTCCAAGGTGAAGAAAAGTCAACAAAAGTCATCCGTTCTCGAAGTGTCTCCAAAAAAGATGGTCGCAACATTTGTCTCGAAAGCAGGTCATGTAGCAACATTTTCTCTACAAGATCAAAGAACTGTTACTGTCGATTGGTATACAACCATTTTTTTGGTGCAAGTCATCGCTGAGCTCCGAGAAACTAAACCCACAACGACGAATCATCCTCCACCAAGACAATGCAAGTTCGCACACAGCTCGCAAGACAATTGAATTTGTAATGCAACAAAACGTCGAATTGTTAGACCATCCTCCAAGCAGTCCCGACCTAAGTCCCAAAGATTTCTGCGACTGCGTGATCAAAGGTTCCAGTCGTCAGAAGGAGCAGTCGATGCCTTCAAACACGCAATTTTGACTGTACCAATAAACGAGTCGAATAACTGCTTCCAGCGTTGATTCGAGGGCATGCAAAAGTGCATGTGCAGTGGAGAATGCTTCGAAAAACAATAAAGTCTTTAAAAGCTATCTACTGCTTTATTCTAGCTCTATATGCAAAATATAAAAGACAACCGTCGTATAAAAGAGAGTACAACAGCGGAAATATGTATATTACGCGTTTGAACCTTATCAATACTTTAAAACTCCTCGTTAAACAATTATATATGCTGTATATATCGCTATCGGTCGGCCGATAACGATATACGACATACAACGGTGTGATAATGGACAGGATTATCGTACCATGGCTTCCGGGACAAAGTCCGGGGCTTGCCCGATAATGTTTTCCTGGTTTCTCTTAGTCAAGCCCACAGCAGCGGGCGTAAAAACAACTCACAGTCTGCCAATGCTTTCTGTAATTGGCGCTAAGCTGTTGTGGGATGCGGAGATATGAATTATTATTACAGTATAACCCCCAAATAACGGACATTCTCGGGGAATCCTAAAATGTTCGGTATATAGAGGTGTCCCAAATCTTAAAGTTTTGAAAAAGAAATGAAGTTTATTCTTTTTTTAAACTAATTACATATTTTAAATGAACTGTTTTAATATGCAATGTAAGAAATATATATACGACGGCGGTTTGACGAGAGAGTGATTTTTTAATGAAATACTTATTTTAGGGTAAAAAACATATTTTATTTTTTGACATAATCCCCTTACAAACCTACACACTTATTGTTAGCCTAACGAGTTTCCAATTTTTTCAAACCATCCAAAAAGTAATCTTTCGGAAGCTCTGCAAAATATGATTTTTCTCGAATATCATCTCTTATTTGAAATATTTTTACTGAGCTGTTCTTTTTTATTTTGGAAATAAAAAGAAATCACTGGGAGCTAGATTTGACGAATATGGCGAATGAGGCAGCAATTCGTAAAGCAATTCGACAAATTTTGTTGTAGCAACAGCACAACACTCTTTTCTTCAAGAAATGCAGTAGCTTTTTCGTCAGTTTTGCGTCAAAACGTGTCAGCAAATCAGCATAATATTGGCCAATTATCGTTATCTTTTAAATAAGCTCTTTATTGCTTATTATTAACACTTTTGGAATCTCAATAAAAAACCCTATAGACCGAAAAAACGAGTTTTGCTTCCTTGGGGGCATGTTCTCCGGGAATATTTTTTAAATTTTAAATTATGATTTTCCTAATTAAAATATCCAAATTATTTTTTGTGATTAAATCATATGTACATAAAAACATTACAAACGTACCATTTTAAACACTTAATTTTCCATTTCCAAGTTTATCTTCTTCATAAACGCATGAATTTTCTCATATACAATTAATATGTTCATGTTCTCATCTTGCAAGAACATATTCAGTTCATTTAGTTTCTCGAATATGCCTGACAAATAACACAAACCTAAGTTTCATTTAGAAAAATCGCACGTTTTCTGATAAAAATATCATTATCCTACCTATTATGTTATGTTGCAAATAAAATATTTTTATTGTTTTTATTATTTAAATGTGCAATTTATAGAAGTCAAAATTATTTTATATATTTTTTATTTCTAATATTTCTAAACATGAATCCATAGTAAATTTATAAAATATTTGAAAAATAAATTCATCTGTAATCAATTTTTCTGCTACCCCCCCAAATACTTTTCGTGAAAACACCATTGTAAAGTTCCATGAAAGCAAAATTGTCATTTGGAGGTGTCCGCTATTCAGAAGTGTCCGTAAATAGAAGTTTCACTGTATTATTATTTTATTTATCAGTGCTTGTACTTAAAAGAATAATTTCTTTCAAATAAAATTCTATTATCTTTAAAAAATTAAATTATCCATTGCAAAATGTATGTGTAATAGTAATATTTAATGTAATGCACCATAAATTACATGAAAATTGGGTAATTTTATGATGTACTACTAAATTATTGTCTGATTATTATTACACGTTCTATATATTGCAACACAATTTCGTGTCAAATGTGCATAACGAGACGCGTACATTATTTGAAAATTTTGTTGATATTACTATACAGCTGTTATATAAACCACACATTGTTATCATTTAGCTTTATTTTATCAGTCAATACATTTAGCAAAAAATGTTAAATAAGCGTTTTTGTCTTGCACTAATTACACAGGCCTGCATACAATTTGTGATGACGTGTTTTTGTTTGTTAAACTCAGTTTTTATATAGCAATAACTTATTAAAATACAGTTGGTCTCTAACACCCACAGATTTTTTTTTGCACAAAAGAAAAAGAAAAAAAATATAAAAAAAATCTTATAATAGGCGTTTTAATACATTTTAAAATTAATGTACTACTTCAAATTCTAGGTATTAACCCAAAAATGATTTTCTGTTGTGGTTTTAAAGAAATTTGTTAAATAGGCTCTCATTACCTGATGTCAATCTTTTATTACATGTATTAATTTTGGACAAGATTTTCGGGAATTTTTACCTGCTAAATCCTATTTATTATGCTTTCACTTTATTAGTACTGCGAAGAAGGATTTCAAGTTTATCACTCCAAACAAAATGTATATTTTAATGTCATTTACTTCATTATAGCTCTGAGTTTCGATCAGTCTTTAGTGTTGTGCGTGGTATTTGATAAATAAACATTGCTTAAAAATATGTCTAGCCGGTGTTGCAAAAACAAACCAGATGATTTCTGTTATATTTGTGGATGTTTCGTCTGAAAAAGTTTAAGAGACCAATTGGTGAATTTGTGAAAAATGCATATTATGCTTATTTCAAAATCAAATTAGGAGATCAAGATGAAGATTGGGCACCGCACGTTGTTTGTAAGGTATGTGAAGAAGGTTTAAGACATTGGACCAAAGGGAATAAAAAAAGCCTTCCTTTTGGAATACCGATGGTTTGGAGAGAACCGAAAAATCATCATGAAGATTGCTACTTTTGTCTTTGTGACATTAAGGGGCATAATAGAAAAACTTTGAAACATATTTTGTACCCAAACAATATTAAATCAGCTATCAGACCAGTTCCTCACAGTGATCATGTACCTATACTTATACCCCCCAAAGTACTACAAGAAGATATTGAAACCTCTTCAACTTCCGGCTCCGTACAGATGGATAGTGATTTTGAACCATCAACCTCAGGTCAAAACCAACCTCAGCTATTTTCACAAGCCGAACTGAATGATTCAGTAAGAGATTTTGGACTTTCAAAAGATCTTTCTGAAGTACTGGGGTCTAGGTTGAAACAAAAAAATTTGCTTGCCCCAGAAACTACCTTCTCTTGGTATAAAAATCGTGAGGCTGGATTTGTAAAATATTTTGCACAAAACGGACCACTCGTGTACTGCCAAGCAATTGCTGATCTACTTACTTTCCTCGGAGCTCCTGAGTACACACCTTCTGACTGGAGACTTTTCATCGACTCTTCAAAAAGGAGCCTTAAAGCTGTTCTTTTACATAATGGCAATGTTTTTGCTTCTGTTCCGGTCGGCCATTCTGTTCATTTAAAGTAAAACTATGAAAATTTACGGGAATTACTTTTATGAATACAATATGAAAATCACAACTGGGAAGTCTGTGGAGATTTAAAAATTTTAGGATTCTCTTGGGTCAGCAGTCTGGATATACTAAATTTCCATGTTTCCTGTGCGAGTGGGATAGCAGAAATCGAGAACAGCATTGGATAAAAAGAGACTGGCCACAAAGGGTGACTTTAATACCTGGAACCAAAAATGTAATTCGCGAAAGTCTTATTGACCCTCAAAAAGTGTTACTTCCACCGCTTCACATAAAACTTGAACTTATGAAACAATTTGTTAAGGCATTAAACAAAGAAGGAAATTGTTTTAAATATTTGTGTAAAACATTTCCGACTCTGTCAGAGGCAAAATTAAAGGAGGGAATCTTTGTAGGCCCGCAGATTAGGAGCTTGGTGAAAGATCAAGAATTTGAAAATGTGATCGAAGATAAGGAAAAACATGCATGGCATGCTTTTAACGAAGTTGTACATAAATTTTTAGGGAATTATAAAGACACAAACTATGTTGAGATCGTTGAAAATATGCTGGAAAAATTCAGGATTCTTGGTTGCAATATGAGCATAAAAATTCACTTTTTACATTCCCATTTGGACTATTTCCCAGAAAACCTAAGGGACGCGAGTGAAGAGCAAGGAGAAAGATTTCAGGATATTAAAGAGATGGAAAAAAGATACCAAGGGCGTTGGGACACAAAAATGATGGCCGATTACTGTTGGACATTGAGAAGAGATCTTCCTTTAGCTGAATATGACAGAAAAACAACCAAACGAAGCTTTTCTGAAAAACGAAAACGTTTTTTTAAGAAGCATAAAGAATAAATAACTATTTGTAATAGTTTCTATGTGTATATTTTTGTATTTGTTTTAATATAATATAAAACTAGCTTATAAATGAAATAAATCGTGTTTTTTCTATATTTTTTGATTTTACTGGTTTGAAAAATAACCTTACGTGATAAAAAAAAAAAAAAGCAGATTTGAAATCAGCGCTACCCAATTACTAGAAAACAGTTAAAATTTTTAAATCAACTTTCAAAGTGTTGAAAAATGCAGGCCTGTGTTATTAATTATTAATGCAAACTCATAGATCAAGTACTTATATCTAAATCCGTTTATAATTAAATAATTTAGTACGCGATCTGATCACACGCAGACGATATATTATGCTGTATGTGCGATTTAAATATAATTACTAATTAGTATTAGTAGTCGAGAGAAAAGTATTTTGACATACTGCGCGACTATAATGTTTTTAAATGTTATTAAAATTCAAATGGCATTGTAAGACAATGCATAATAATAGTAATATAATGGTAAATCTTTTGTAGGTAATATTTTATATTTGACTTTTAATGAGAGCAGACATAGTCGATAGTAAGATCACGTTTCGTGATTAGATAATACTTTCAAATCCTACCCGCCTACTTAATGAAATAAAAAGATTATTGAGTTTCCTGATATCTATTTTTTGTATATTTATTACTTAAAGAAACTTAATTCCTATTTCTATTACATGATCTTTTTGTCATGGTAAATGTAGTTAATATTGTTACAGTTATTCACGAAAGTAGGCCTGTAATACTTAATGTAATAATTAATGTGGATCATCTCGTGATCAATTCATTTCGACTTTCGGTGATGGAGGACCATCTAAAACCACGTCCGCTCATGAGTGGATTCAAAAGAAGGTCGTCCAAAATCAGTTCTTGTGCCAGAGAAGATCGACGCTGTGCGCGAACTGATAATGCAAGATTGTTATGTGACATACCGTGAGATTGTGACATCTCTGGGTGTTAGTATGATTAGAGCCGGGAATTGCGCCACGTGCCAGAGGCGGACGCTTAAAAGTTGACACATAAAATAAATTGTAAGAAGTAAATTATAAAATGTGCTCAAACACTTACATTTACTCTAAAAATATCACAGTTACGTACTTCGCGAAAACGACCAATATCAGACGCAGTTAAAAACTTTATTGCAGATATGCTGGATTTAATTTATGATGGCGCAAAAAATTCAATGTGTAATTTGTACTTTGCCTCTCATGTGTTGGTACAAAAGGGATTGTCAATGTTACGACACTAACGCACAACATTCTTATAAACAAAAATGCTGGAAGTTCCAATGAAATATTTTAATTTCATTTATGTGTTATCTTTATTGTATGTAATCTACCGTTTACTTTACTGGACAATGAAGCATTTGTCTCCTTGTGGAATAAACCAGCGTACAGTAAAATACCAAGTGGAAAACGTTACGAAATTAAAAGAATTAAATCTAAATTGAAAGATCAAAAACTGTGGTTATGTGTGAGCGAAACATAGATCGAAAAAAAAAACATTCCGTGGTTAATGTAGTGGCCCGTACAATGAAGCCACATCAACTGTTATCTTCTATCTTACTTCCTTCCAAAAGAGTTGAAAATTGTACTGCCAGTTTTAGTGGTGGTGTTGAACTTATTAAACAAATTTGAATTTTCAACAAAGCAACTTTTGTTGTTTACGAGTGAAGGTGACGTAAACATGCTTTCCTTAGGCCGATCTCTTAAAGAACACAGTGGTAACTTCTTATATGTAACGTGTGAAATCCATGGTTTAAGTCGTGTGGCAGAAACTATTCGTAGATGTTATCCACGAGTAAATGCATTAATTACCTGTACAAAGGCAGTGTTTCTAAAGTCTCTGAAACGTACTCGAAAATTTCATAGACTGTGTCCCCAAATACCTGATCCACCACAGTCTATTGTTACACAACAAATATTTTGATAATGTGAAGAAGGTACTTTTAAATTCGATCCGAATTAAGCTACAGCTATCAAGAAAAACCAGGCGAACTTTCAAGATGGTTAGGTTAAAGCAGATTTATAAACTATTCAGAACAATTACTTCGGAATTGTGGAGGGAATATAAAAATGATAAAATGATTCGATATCCCTAGTGGATTTTATTGGAATTGTAAAAGTCAATGTGTAAAAATTTGAAAATGTTTTAAAGATTCCGATTTTTTCATATTAAGACAAATTTGTGAAGGTGCGTTTAAAGATCCATTATGTTGTTTCAAGGATTATTTTAAATATGCAAATATAACATTACTAAATGCAGAACGGTCGTCTTCGACTTTAAAAATAGTATATTAAAACACAAGTTTCATAAAGCACCATTTTGTGGCATGAGTATGTGGTCCAGTGAAAATCCTCATTTCTACAGAGAAGTTCCTCTACATCCAGAAAAAATAGGCGTATGGGTAGGTATGAGTCGTCACCGATTAATAGGACCAATATTCTTTGAGGGCACGATAAGATCGGAGAAATATCGTAACGAAATTCTCAGTGTTTTTACTAATCAATTGACTAATGATGAACTCCAGGTCGGATATTTTCAACAGGATGGGGGCTACATCTCACGTTACACTTGAAAATATTAAGTTTTTGCAACAATTTTATGGCGATAGGATAATAAGTAGAAATACAGCGATTCCATATCCACCACGATCGTGTGATTTAACAGTCATGGATTTTTTTGTGTGGCCATATATAAAGAATATTATTTATGAAACACCAATTAATAATCTACAGTATTTGGATATCTCTCTTCAAATTCCGCAAGGCAATTTTCTATTGAATGCTGCCAAATACCATCAATTTTTTGAGATGTCAGGAAGTAACATTCTACCATAAACGCTTTATGTTTAGAAATCGAGCGAGTTTTCTAAAGAACGAGTGCGATAAAAGATCTGATGAAACGAGTTTTTTATACCATTTTTTCTATTTTGAATTTTTTACATTAATAAATTGAAATTATTTAATTCAGAGATTCAGAAAGGTTAGAGTTTTATTTTTATACAAAATATGCAGTTGGTCACATTGATACTTGACATTTTCAAATTAAAATATTGCTAACCGCGAAATATTATTTATTAATTTTCGTTAACATTACTTGATATTTTATTTAAAAATAACGAGCGATCATTAAAATTTTCACTCGTAGCTGGCCGTGTATATAAAAATTATGTCGTAGCTTTAGTCATTAGGATGTTATTTCAAACATCTGTCAATGTCAAATATATATTTTAAAGTTTCATCAAAAGAAAAAGTAATGGCCTTTAATGATATGCATAAAGCGTTTATGGTAGAATGTTACTTCCTGACATCTCAAAAAATTGATGGTATTTGGCAGCATTCAATAGAAAATTGCCTTGCGGAATTTGAAGAGAGATATCCAAATACTGTTCCTAGCTATAAAACTTTCCGTGATACGCTAATGCATTGTGTAAATCTTTTTCGTCAAACAGGCAGTATTTTAAAGAAAAAGGAAGCGGTCCTCCTCTCAAGAGAAGTCGCGGCGTAATTAAAAATGTCAGACAAATTATTAACGAATCTCCTCAAACATCTATTCGCAGAGTTTCGCAACAAGTAGGGCTTTCGTATGGAACATGTCAAAAAATTTTAAAAAAGGACTTGCACATGTATCCATATAAATTAACTTCTGTACAAAATCTATTACCTACGGATTATGAAAAAAGAACACAATTTTGCCAATGGTTTATTCAAACAATGACAGACAATATTTTAAATCATACTTTTTCACCGTTGAAGCTTGGTTTTATTTGAAAGGTTATGTTAATTCGCAAAATATGCGTATGTGGTCCAGTGAAAATCCTCATTTCTACAGAGAAGTTCCTCTACATCCAGAAAAAATAGGCGTATGGGTAGGTATGAGTCGTCACCGATTAATAGGACCAATATTCTTTGAGGGCACGATAAGATCGGAGAAATATCGTAACGAAATTCTCAGTGTTTTTACTAATCAATTGACTAATGATGAACTCCAGGTCGGATATTTTCAACAGGATGGGGGCTACATCTCACGTTACACTTGAAAATATTAAGTTTTTGCAACAATTTTATGGCGATAGGATAATAAGTAGAAATACAGCGATTCCATATCCACCACGATCGTGTGATTTAACAGTCATGGATTTTTTTGTGTGGCCATATATAAAGAATATTATTTATGAAACACCAATTAATAATCTACAAGAGTTAAGACATAAAATCATAGAAAAATGTGAACACATCAATAACTCACCGCAAATACTGATCAATGTTTTCAATGCTCTACGAAATAGAGTGCGATTATGCTTGGTGGAGAATGGTCAACATTTTACACATTTTTTATAATATTCTATTACTTTGTATAAAAATTATAAATATATTTAATATAAAAGTCAGCATTTCAAATTGTTTTTTAACAATCATGACGTTTGAAATTATAATGACAGATCTCCTCTAATAACTTAAGTTAGGACATACTTTTTGTGTACATGGCTTACTTGAGCGAAAATTTTAATGATCACTCGTTATAAATATGAGTGACATAGAAACTAATACAATTTGTACTTTACCCTAGTTACGTGTCGAATATATTTAAATTCTTAAAATTAAACGACAGAAATTTCGTGTGTTCGAACAACGCCAACATTTAAAAATGAAAAAAAGCGCATCGAAATGAAGCCCATTTCAATACTGTTTTGGGTGTCATAATGTGTTTATTACGAACGCAAACATTTATTCCGCACGTTGTACTAGCATGGCTTAAACAACTGTGGAAACATATCTAATAATAGTAATAATTAACGGATGTTATCCCGTTTAAGGCTCTTGAAATGGTGAGTGTTTGAGCGTTTTATAATTGACTTTTTAACAATAATAGTCCCCGTAACTAGCCTTGCAAGTCCTTGTGGTGTAACATGCTACGCATCGATTGCCTATTATTACCCCAGAGTTTTACCTCCAGGTACTCATTTTAGTAGGCTTGAGTCGAGCTGGGACCGAAAAAAGAGACGCCATCGATATTATTGTCTGGAATAGGGTGTGAACCCGGTTCATTAGATTCATAGTCTAGTGACCTATCCCATTAGACCACCACGATCCGTAATTTAGTTTTTACTATTTATTTTATGTGTCAACTTTCATGCGTCAACCTCTGGCGCGTGGCGCAATTTCCCTGGTTTAAGTATAATCATACATAAGATATTGCATGGACATTTAGCCTTCAATAAGATTTGTTCGTGTTGGATTCCGCATTGGTACAAAGAAATGCGTAAAAAATACAATCGTGGTGGGTGGAAAGCCATGTGTAACATCTACACAGGTGCTGAATCTTGAGTCTATTCGTGTGAGCTCGAAAGCTAACAGCAGGCGACGGTGTTTCAAGATGCACCAAACCCAATGAAAGTTGTTCGCGAAAAAAGCACTTCAAAGCAAATGGCCAGCAATTTTTTTTTGAAAAATTGACATGTAACTACAGTCCCACTAGGGGATCGTAAAACGGTCAATTCTGGATTGTATATATAACCATTTGTTTGTCAAAAGTCTTTGGAGAAATTACAAAAGACAATCAGCGACGCAGGATCGGTCTTCATGACAATGTGGGCTCGCATACATCGGAAGAAACAACTCAATATTCGACCGGCCAACACATCGAATTAATAGGCCATCCGCCGTACAGCCCTAACTGGGCAATTACTTTCTTTTTGTTCGCGTACGTGAAGAATAAACTACGTGGTCAACGATTTTCGAAGTCAAATGAAGCAGTTGATTTGATTCCAATTAAGATATCTATCTTAATTGGAATGGAAGAGAAAATTTGTTCAAACGTATACGAAAGTGTGTTGATTACCACCGAGAGCACCTTGAAAAACAAGAAAACCATTTTTAGTGAGAAATTTTTGATTTTGTTTGTTTTTCCGCATACATAAATTTCGAACAGTGCCAAAGGGTATCCGCTCTCGTGTTGGCATATAAATTACAAATAGGGAGATTACGACGTGTATGATCGAAGATTCTTTCTGCTAAAAAATTTAAGAGTAATAGCTAAATATTTTAGTAATATTACTATGAGTCTGATCGCATCGAAAGACATCTTTTAAGAAAGATAGTTTTCGATTTTCCATGTTTAAGTTCGGGCATGTCTTTTAACGCCCCTAAACGAGTGTACCAACTAGCATCTATTTTTTAATGAATATCATGATAAAATTAATTAAGTAATTACAAGATTTTCTAAAATAAAACGTTTTATTTAATTTCAGATACGATAATGAAGACGTTCATTGTTTTGAACTTAATACTTCAGGGAGAAGTCGTGGTGGTCATGTCTACGGTAGCAAGAGTCAATCGGAACGACGGGTTTGGATGCAAAAGTTAGCTGAAGGTTTAACGTGTCGATTTGGAACTACGACAACCTCAGATTACCAAAGAATGGGCTGGACGTACGTCCGAGAAGGTTTTTATTTCATAGTTTAAACCTTATTTGGTTAACTTTAATATTGCATTATGTAGGCGTCAGTGGCCAATGGTTGGGCGCATGGTTAATATTATCGAATAGAACTTTATATTACGTGATCGATAATTGTCCCGTACAACAAATCGATCTGCGGAAAGCTAGATGTATAGTTTTGCATTCGTACAGGGAAGCTGATGGTTCTCCGAAAACTACAGATAAAGGGCCAAATATGTTGGTGGATTGTCAAAGTGGATCTGTTTACTTTCGTATGTGGACAAGCAGAGAAACCAAGGTATTACTTATTCATCATTAGTATTACAGTATATAAATAAAACTTTTCTGATAAAGGGGTGTTCTATGCTTAGTTGGTAATATACACAGTCTAGCCATAAATACTGTCAATATTGTACAATTGTACGAACTTATTCAGTAGCCGCTCAGTGAATGCCATTTATACTATACCGGGTGTTCCATGACATGACTGCTACCGCTTGAGGATGTGTTACAACAGGCTCTTTCATAACTGAGCTACAAGCATTTGATCTTTTAGATAACCCTATTAATGTACCGCTGAAAAAAAATTCTCGTTGAAAATCATTTAAAAAGAAGTCGTTTTATTGGATTAGTTGTTCAAAATGTGCACCTAATTGCTATAAACATAGTCTAGTATCAAACCATTCGATGTTTTGACTTACGCCATTAATTTTCATCTATATTAAACAAATCAACACTTCTGTTTCATTATTTATAAAATAGAATTGTATTTAAAAGTAAACTGCTTTAAGATTATGTGTATATCCTAAATTTTATAATGAAATTTTTTATTCATTAACTAAAATTAGCTATATTTATTAAAATTAATTTTAATAAAATTTCAAGAATGGTTATGAATGAAATTTTCCGTGATGTCAAAATCATTCATCTCATGACATGTAAGTTACGTATTTATTAAAAAAACCAAAATATTCAACAACAAATCATGCCAGTCTGAATATAGAACACATAAAATGTATTTATTTACTATAAAAGCTTATTTTATATAGAAGAACCATGGCAAATTTAAAATGATCAAGTCTCCTTCAAATAATATTTTAAGATGCACTAATAGGAGACCGGAATAAAATTCAGCTTGCATATAGTAAAAATTAGCACAACCTATGATGTTATCTTACTCATGTTTTATGACAGTGTTTTAACATTATTTTTTTAGGATTATATTTAAATGCTGTGTAAAATTTTTATAATTTTATCTGCTTTTATTTACTTTCAATAAATGCTTTTTTTCTATGTCTGAGTTCTTGAGAAACTATATCTAATGCAAGACCTTTTGTAAGTAAGCAATACACTAAAATTTTTCCAGTGTGTTTTGATAAAAAAATAACATGAAATTTTTAATTAATATATTTCAAAACAATAACAAACAATTCAATATAAAGCTTTCAAGAAGAAGAAATGCAAAAACTGAATTTATACCTTGAATTTTATGAAGCAATAATTATGAATTTGATGATTTAAAAGTTACAGAAAGAAATAACACTAAAATAATTTATTTTAATATGACAAACACTTCAGTCAGAGTCTAAATCTGAATTTGAACTAGATGCTTTATTAGGATTTATAATAATTGGCTGAATATCCACGTCTACCAGGTGTCTGTCGGTCATACCATTTACTAATCAAATTATTTGTATGTCGAACACACTTTTCCCAGGTATTTGCAGTGCAATGCTCTAATGCTTCGTTCCACATGTTCAATACTTTGTTCTCTCGATAACCATCCCCATCAATATTTTTAATCATAATAGCCCTTTGACGCAGCCCAAATTAGTTCAATGGCATTAAATTCACAGTGGTATGGAGGTAATTTTAATACTTCATGTCCATTATCCCTTAAAATTTCATCAATTAAGTATCGTTTCTCAGGTTTGCTTCTCCTAACTAAATCCAATAATTCATATTTTGTCAATTCACCCAAGAAACTTATATTATTGGATAACCAGTTTATTATTTCCTGTTTTCTCGATGGAGTATTAGGAATTTTATTTAATACTACACTATGATATGGTGCATTGTCCATCATTACAAGCGAATTGTTTGGTAAATGTGGCTTAAATTGTGTTCTAGTCCATTCCTTAAACTTGTCACTGTTCATTTCAGCATGTTAATCCTTTGCCTTGGTTTTTAATGCAAATATTAAACTTACACCTTCAATAAAACCTGATTCCACCCCCAGCATGTAAAATAATAAACCTTTTACCATCATAACCTTCTGGTTTTCGAACACTTTTCGTAGATGCATCTTGCCAAGATTTTCTCCTATTACCGTTTGAATATATCCATGTTTCATCCAGGAATATCACTGGTTTTGGAGAATTTGACTTTAAATTATCTACATATTTCCGCAAAAAAAATGTTTCGGTAAGGCTATTTTTGAATTTCAAACCGATATCTTTTAACAAAATGGATAAGGAAGATTTCCCAATATCAATTATGGCTTTGGTATTTAATTCCTGTTTTAACGTCAACAGAGTAACATGTTTCTCTTAAATAATTTCAAATATATTAAAATTGTGAATCATTAATGAAATAATAACATACTCTCTTTATACATGTTATAAATAGTGTTTCGTACTTCCATCTTTGAAGATTCTCGCAAATCTGCAGTTTTGGGTTTGGCACGTGATCTTTTCTTACTAGGTGAAAAAGTATTGAGTTTACGTTCTCTAATATTTCTGACAGTTTTTTTTTTTAAATCTGAAGAGCAGCTGCAGCTCTGCAAAATTCAAACCTTCATTATGATTTCAAAATACATTAATATTATAAATAGGTACTTCAAAAGTTGCATTTATATTTATCAGAGGTGCTTGATTTAGTTTCTCTCTTTCAAAAAAGTCCAAGACATTCAATACAAGTTGCTGGGATTGTGAATTCAGAGGTTTTCCAGGCATATCTGCAATAAATGTAAATTCTTAATCTATAACCAATAAATAACTTAGTGATAAGAATACTACTGAAAATGTATTAAAAACAGTTCTTTGAATTTATGAAGGAATACACACAATGTACAATTCATAACGACAGAAATAATAACATCTGCTCGACGAATGCAATCGAGCAAGCAAATAGTCGAGCTGTTATAACATGCGTATACCTGATACCATCACGTTTTATCGGGGCAATTGGTTATTCAATCGCTTCAGTCCGTTCTCTGATTATAAGTATTAGAAGAAACAAAACAAAACACTTTACAATAATTTTTCAAATTGCCCGCCACCTTGTTCAACACATACCGCACATCTCCTAATTTACATTTAAAAGACAAACGGCAGGTACTTCTTGACAAGTGTTTATAATTCTTTGTCTTAAAATGTCAACATTTTCTGGATTTGTAAAATAAACTGGATCTTGTAGATAAACCCTCCACCAAAAATCAAGGGGCGTAAGATCCGGTGAACCCGCAGGCCACTCGACAGGATCGGATGTTCCTATCCACCTATTTCCAAATTGAATGTTCAACCAATCAGTATTTAGTCTGGCGTTATGCGCGGGAGCCCTATCTTGTTGATAAAATATTCTATTTAAATCTACCAAAGGTAATTCATCTAAACAGTTTTGGAGATTTTCGTTTAATAAAGTGTGATATTTTTCTTGATTTAGGCAACCATCTATGAATAATGGCACAATTATTCATCGCCCAAAATGCCACACCAAACATTTACTCGGATTGTCTTGGCTCCATTGTCGATGTATGTTTCTATTAAAAATACAATTGTTGCTAAAAGTGCATTCATGAAACTAAATTATCATTCTGTAAAAATTCGAGTCTTGTTCTATGCATGAACTTTTCGAGCTACATACGGTCTAAGTTTGTGCTTTCTTAAAATATGTACCATAGATTCTAGTTTTTGATACCCTAATATTATGTGCAATTTCGCGAATCGAAGTTCGTGAATTTTCTTGTATCGTAAGAAGAACATCTAATTCCGTATCTTCGGAGAATTTACGTTATGTTTCAGGTTTGTTAAATGATCTATAATTTCTTATATAAGTTTCAATTCTCTGAAATATTTTCGAATCTGGAACTTCTCTGTCCGGAAAACGAACACTGTAACGACGAACCGCTTGAAGACGATTTTTATTAGATTCAAAGAACCCTTGTAACATGTCTGTTAACTGATTGTTATTCCTTTTTACAAAAATAGGTTTTTTTGTCGTGGCAAAATGTTCAAACAGGACAATAAAGAAGATATCAGAATAATTGAAACATACATGAGTAGGTAAACCCCACCAGTTTTGTATAATACAAAAGTATTTTTAATAATATAAAATATTATTAAAAATCTGGTGTGAAGAACACAAATACAGGTTCACTATTAATATTTTTGTGAACGTGTCCGAACATATCCCTCCCCAGAGACGTAGATACGTATTTCGCCTTTCTACAGGCTCATCGGTACGCCCCTGCTGGAGAAAGGATATCATCAGACACATTCACAAAAAAGAAGCGTAGATGTAAATTCAGCGCTGCCTGTTGTCAGACAGCCGAAGTACTGCATTTTGAATGTGGCTTCACTCATACTACGGTCTAACCGCATGTGTAATGTATCAGAATAATTGAAACATACGAGGGAAGATCAGTAAGTACCCATGTTTGAAGACAGGTGGCGCTGCTGAGGGAAGTTGGCATTACCGTCGTGTACTACCATCTGTCAGACAACACCATAATAAATTTCAGACTGATTCATAGGTTAGTTTTTATTTGGCAGCCAGTTGTATCACACGTGTTTCGTGTTTCTCGATAAAATGGAAAAAGAGCAATATCGATCCGTAATTCGCTTTTTATTTTTGGATGGAAAAACATGCGAAGAAATAAAAGCGAAGTTGGATGCTGTCTATGGGGACCCTTCAACATCTATGACAACCGTAAGATATTGGTTCAACGAATTTAAACGTGGTCGTACATCTGTTTTTGATGAGGAGCGCCCAGGCCGCCCGGCAGACGTGGTTACCGAGGAAATCGTTGAAAAGGTCCACGACATGATTCTCGCTGATCGCCGAACGAAAGTGCGCGAAGTAGCAGAGGCCGTAGGCGTGTCGTACGGAACGGCAATTAATATTTTACATGATAAGTTATCGGTGAGAAAGGTGTCGGCCCGATGGGTGCCTCGATTGCTTACGGTGGACAACAAGCGGATACGGTTGTCAATGTCGAAGCAGTGTTTGGACCTCTTTAAGAGAAATTCGCAGGAGTTTTTGCGTCGAGTCGTCACCGTTGATGAAACCTGGATCCATTATTATACGCCAGAGTCCAAGCGACAGTCAAAACAATGGATTTTTCGGGGTGAATCTGCTCCGAAGAAGGCAAAGACGGTCCCATCGGCCGGAAAGGTCGTGGCCACGATTTTTTGGGATTCCAACAGAATAATCCTCATGGACTTTTTGCAGAAAGGAAGAACGGTCACGGGGCAGTACTACAGTGAATTATTGGACCGATTCGATATAAAATTGAAGGAGACACGGCCCCATTTGGCTAAGAAAAAAGTGCTGTTTCACCACGATAATGCACCAGCACATTCATCCAGAATTGTCGCGGCAAAGTTGCATGAACTGCACTACGAATTGCTGCCGCACCCACCGTACTCGCCTGACTTGGCTCCCTGCGACTTCTTTCTGTTCCCCAACATGAAAACGTGGCTCGGAGGATAAAGATTCAGCTTAAACGAGGAGGTTATCGTCGAGACAGAAGCGTATTTTGCAGAGTTTGACAAATCGTATTTTTTGGAGGGGTTAAAGAAATGGCAGAAACGTTGGGAAAAGTGTATTGTACTAAAAGGTGATTACGTTGAAAAATAAATAAAAAATTTGTGAAAAACTTGCGTCTTCTTTCCTAACACGGGTATTTATTGATCCACCCTCGTACATGAGACGCTCGGTCTGGATAATTTCTGTGATGTGGCGATGTGGTTCTTTTTTGTGAATGTATCTGATGATATCCTTTCTCCAGCAGGGGCGTACCGATGAGCCTGTAGAAAGGCGAAATACGTAGGTACCTACGTCTCTGGGGAGCGATATGTTCGGACACATTCACAAAAATATTAATAGTGAACCTGTATTTGTGTTCTTCACACCAGATTTTTAATAATATTTTATATTATTAAAAATAAAGAAGATTTAATAAACTCGCACTGACACTTATTGACGTTTATCGCATTTTTGTTATTTCATGGCACACTCGAAAATTTATAAATAATGGAAGACGAGATGAAATTTATTGTATTTAATTCATTTTTTTAAATAAACGTTTATCAAAAATAGACATGTTATACATCGTTGATTTCAGAAAAAAAAATCTAATCCGAATCTGGCCAAAATATATATGTTTCCTTTTAAAATAAAAAGTTGACTATCGTTTGACATTAATGAAAACAAATAAAACACAGCTATTTTGTAGATTAAATTTACTTTTTGTTTCATTAAAATCGGACAATAAATAACGGAATTATGATTGTTGGCGTTTTTTACGGAACAGTCTGTATGCACGAAGCTTTCCAGAGACCTAGAAAATCGTGAGACCAATTGAATGTGATCACCATCTGACCTCGGCAATGATTTCATGGGTTGGTGAAAAGTCTCCAACAGACTCGTTTATGGGGTAGAAATGAGTGTGTGATAGGATTCGATACTCGCTCACAAAGCCAAAACGATCCAAATATAAACTCCCTAGATTATCTATTATGGAACGTTCTTGAAGCTATAGCTTGTAAGAAAACTCATTAAAATTTGGTGTCTCTGAAAAAAAGTATTCTTGAAGTTACAGCATGAATATCGGTAGAAACAGTGCGTAATTCAATAGATTAATGGGTCGTTTGTAACTCCGTGTAGACACAGAAGGCGAAATTTTAGGAGTGTAAAGTAGACTTCATTTCAAGTAACAAAAACGCAAAACTTGTATATCCATTTTTATTTGCTTCAAAGTTACAGATCTATGAATGTGATTGTCAGATCATGAAAAAAAAATGTAATCCTAAAGTCAATAAAAACTTATTTTATTTAAAAAAGTTCAATTAATAATATTTTCGAAATGTCCACCTCCTTGTTGAGTGCAGGCTTGTGCCCGTAAACCAACAGAAGAAGAAACTTATCCGAATTTCATACTTGTTTTGTCGGATTTGCTCGGCAGGCAGGTGAATACGATCCAACAACTCTTCTCTTGTGTTCGAGACTTGCGCGTAGACTAAATTTTTCATGTACCCCCATAAATAAAAGTCAAGGGGATTAAGATCGGGTGATCTGGGTGGCCATGCAACAGGACCATCTCGACCAATCCATCTTGGATAATTGACGTTAACCTAATTTCGGACAACAATTCCGAAATGTGGTGGTGCCCCATCCATGTGAAACCACATGTCTCGTTGAACATTCAGTGGAACATCCTCTAAAAGACCTGGCAGTTCGTCAGTAAGAAATTGTAGGTAATTGTCTGCATTTAACCTCCCAGGAAGAACGACAGAACCAATCAACAAGTCATCGATTAGGGCCGCCCAAACGTTAATAGAAAATTGATGTTGAAATTTAGATGGGCGTATAGTTTTGGGATTTTCTGATGACCACCTGTCCAGGTTTCTCAGATTTGTAACACCACTTCTCGTGAACGTAGATTCATCTGTCCAGAGGACTGTTCTGCAGAAATTAAAATGAAGCCGCGACTGTCTTAATATCCAGGTAGAATAGTGGTCTGTCTCAAGCAAACCGTGTCCTCTGCGATAGTGATATGGGTATCCTCCCGGTTGTTTAGCGATTCGACGTACACTGAGAGTTGGATTCCTTGTAACAATAGCTACTGCTTCTTCCTCTAAGTCTGCTGGCAAATTTACTCCTCGGTCGAAAAGATAATCACGCAGTCCGCATTCCCGAAATTGTCTGTGTACTTCCAGAAACGTTCTGTAATGAGGAATGCGCCAATCGGGAAACCGATGTCGGTATTCAATAACTGCTTGATGTGCACTGCCGTTCAGTAGCCATACACAAAATGCATGTCCGCATACTCTTGCGAAGAAAATCGGTAAGGCATTTTGAATAAAGAAAACGTGTCCACTCACTAATAAGCTGTTGTATGAACTGAAACGTAATGTAATCCTTTATTAAAAAATGCAACGTTAACAGTCATCTGAACAGTCATATTGTATGATATTCATGGTTCAGCACTTACGAAATAAGTAAGAACCTTCTTTATCATAAATCAATTTCCAGTATTCTTTTTTGTAGATCTCCAAGAAATAGCTGTAGGCGCTACGACATGTGCTTATTTATTTTAGGATAACATTTTATGCGACGTTAACAATCACAGGCCTGTTATTGAATCGTTTAACTTTTTTTAAATAAAATCAGTTTGTATTGACTTTAGGATTACATTTTTTCATGATCTGACAATCACATTCATAGATCTGTCACTTTGAAACAAATAAAAATGGATATACAAGTTTTGCGTTTTTGTTACTTGAAATGAAGTATACTTTACACTCCTAAAATTTGAACATACGGGACACTTGTATATCGTTTGAAAGCTTGCTTTTCTGTACTTTTCATATATGTATTTTAGTTTTGTACTATGAGATATTCTTTTTTTATACGCCATTAAAATACTGATCACATTTTTGGCTAGACTGTGTACAATATCTTTCGTTTTTTATAACAGCAAAGCTGCATGTATAAAAATAACACAACACTTCAAGTATGTACAGTTCATAAAACGATAAAATTTTATTATTTTCGAAAACATGTGTACATGAGCCCTACCTTTTAATGATAATTCTGATCGCTCTCTTTTGCAGTATTTGCATGCATATCCGATGAGTGTCGCTGTTTGTACGTCATTGAATAACACCATAATGCATGCGGGATTAATAATCTAAGAAATAGAAACGTGTAATTTAATATTTGTGGGTTATATGAGTATCACATTAAAGGATCTAGCAAATTTAGAGCAAACATGATCTACTTGGTTTGGCTGTTTCATATTTTTATTTATATTAATTCCAAGAAGTCTGTAGCTTTTTACAAGTATTAGTATTATATAAGACAAAGTCAGAGATATTGTTTTCATTTATTACATAACAAAATGAATTGCGTTTTGTCGATATTTATTAATATCAACAAAAATAATATGTTATCTGAGCTGTCCGATTTATAGTAGAGACGCGTTAATTCTTTTTCCGTCGGTTGCGACTGCGATCGTCTGATGGAAACCGCTTGCCAACTCGTACACCTGTGGTGAGCATGGCGTTTGTGATGTTGATATTAGTCAATGAACGGCGGTGAATGTTTGCATTTTCTTCTATGCTGCCTTTTGTGACTTGATTGTAGTAAGGAAGTTATTTTTGTGCATTTTTTTTTATCCCAGCGCCATGTACTAACGAGTCTACAGCAATACGAAGTTGTATTGTGTTCTCGACACCCGATTTTTAATAATAATTTAATATTATTAAAAGTGGAGAGGTTATACCCACTCAAGTATGTATCAAATTATGTTGAGTAGTTTTACTTTAATCTGTTATCGATATTGATGTAAATGCTGCCGAAATTTAAATACACGCTCTTCATTGTTTTATGGAAGCCATCTATAACGTGAATGCATGCAAAAAAAACTACCTATTAAAACTGTAGCAAGTCGTTGCATAAAGTTTGTTTTTCTATTTTGCGTTCGAAATGAACTCATTATGAAACCCAAAACAGTATCGAAATGAGCTTCATTTCGATACGCTTTTTTTCATTTTTCAATGTTGGCGTTGTTCGAATACAGACATAAATATCATTGCTGTCATTTGATTTTAAGAATTTATGTACATTTGACATATATGATATATGTCCGTATTTTACACAAACAACGTATGTTGTATACAATTGACAACAACATATATATGTTTCTATGTCACTCATGTTTATATTTTTAAATGAAGTATCAAGTAATGTTAACGAAAATTAGTAAATTATATGTAATATAATATACTTCGCCGATAGCAAGATTTAAATCTGAAAATGTCAAGTATCAATGTGACCAACTGCATGCTTTATATAAAAATTAAACTCTGAACTTTCAAATTAAATAATTCCAATTTGAGCAATTTATTAATGTAAAAAACGCAAAATAGAAAAAATAGTATAAAAAACTCGTTTCATAAGGCCTTTTGCCGCACTCGCTCTTTAGAAAACTCGCCGCTGTCGCGGCTCGTTTTCTAAACTGATCTCGTGCGGCAAAACGGTGCCTTATGAAACTTGTTTTTTAATATACTATTTTCTATTTCGGTGCTATAAAGTGCACTTTTCGACACCCATTTGGGTTGCATAAAGTATTACTTTTTCGCACGCAAAATTTTGTTTTTAGAGGTTGGTCATTGCATAAATCAATCTAAATTTTAACCTTAAAATGACATATAACACCGCCGATTTTCAAATATTTAAAATGCTCTAGTTAAACATCAATGCTACCAACTTCAAAAAAGAAAATTTCTACAATTTTCGTACAAAACATGCCTCTTATTTTAAGTCTTTTTGAATTTTTAATGTCCGAAATAGAAAAAATAGTATAAAATACACGTTTCATAAGACCTTTTTGCGCACTCGTTCATTAGAAAACTCGCCTACGGCTCGTTTTCTAAACCTTGAACTCGTGCGCAAAAATCATGTCTTATGCAACTTGTACTTTAATATACTATTTTAGTGTAATTAATGAATACATAATTTCCTTACGTTTAGTTTATCGTTGCAGGTGTGGTGTCATATAGTACGCTTGGCGGCCCATAACAATGGATTGCGTTTAGAGCAGCAACAGTTAACTAAGAATAACATTCCTGTTATTGTTGAAAAATGTATTAACTTCGTTTATGTATATGGTAAGTGTGTGCGCATAAATTATGTAAAATCATTTATAAAGTATAATTAAAACAATTATTTTTGTTTTCTTTCCCGGAAATGAATGCAACATCATTTATGCATAATTTGCAATAAATATAGTGTTTTCAGTATTATTCGACGTCTGATATATTCTTAGTCTATTGTAGAAACCTTCAAAGTTAAAATCCTTTAGTATTTAGTACACTTATATTATTTTACATTTATATAGTTCCAAAAACTTTTTACTCTTTAGATATCCACAAATTTATTATTTCTTTGTTAAAAAACTATTTTACCTTTTAAACGCATTTTCATTGAAGAGGGATGGTAGTAGGAGAAGTCAAGTTTGAATGAAAGGTGCGTGTCTAAGTAAGTCAAATTCTAAATCATTATTATACTATCGATTTATTATTTATTTATTTAGCGTATGGCATCTAAGCACATCTGCACATACCAAAAATATACACAAAAATCAAAAGTATACAACACAAAAAAATAATTTACAAACAAACATCTAAGAATTTAATATTGCACTTTCCGTCGCATTCAAGCATTCCATATACTTTCTTCCAAATCGCCTAAGTGGATAATTCTCGACAATATGGCGTATGGTTTGACGCGGAGCTTCGCATGTTAGCAATTTTGTATCACCTATGCAAGCTGTTCATATACCTTCCACTGTTTCATCTGATTCTGTTTAAGGTTGTCCTGGGTTAACAATGCTTTACGAGATAAAACCGATCTCTTGGTTTCGTGTCAATACAAGTAATTTTGATGATGTGCTTATAGCCAGGAAATACAGGTAATTCCGGATTATCTGGCAGCATTTTGTACTAGTTCATTTAGCGTTATCCATATACTACTAACTGGAAGAGTAAGAAGTTTTTAGAAATGTATAAATACTGTACTAAATACTAAAAGATTTGAAAATAATAAATAAAACAATCACTTTGTTTTACCACTTTATTCACATATAATTGTGACCGCGGTTTCGACATACAATGTCATTATCAAACTGCAAAAGTTACAGGCCTACATAGAACTTATAAATGACACAAAAAATATATGGGGGTGGTTTATGATGTTATTTACAAATTACGACTATATACTTAACTATTATATACAACATTGGAAAAGAGGTGTATATATAAGATCCAACTGGTCATTTAAAACGATATCTATTGTGCCGTTCCGGCTTTTGAAAACCTCTAGGGCCTCTAAAATATTTAATTTACGACCTTTCTCGGCCAAATGCAATATTTTACGGTGACCAAATGTATGTCTTTCTGTAATAAGATGGTTTGCGAATGTTGAATCTGTCTTCTTTAGTTTGTATGACCTCAAGTGTTCTTTTTCCCGTATAATAAAACTTCGACCAGTCTGACCTATATATACACTTTTACAATCATTACAATACAACTTATACACTCCTGATTTGTTATTGATATCTGTTTTAGGTTTTGCGTTAAAAATGAAATTACTTGTTTTTACATATGGTTTGTAAGCTATACTAACATTACTATTAGTTTTTGAAATTATATTTCCAATTTGCTCGCTTATTTTACCGAAGTAAGTTAACGAGACAAATTGTTTCAAATTAGCACTATCTTTAGGATATACTAAACTAAGGGCCACTTGTAACTGTTTTTTCTTTAGTATACTGTCAATTACGCTACTTTTATAACTATTGTTTACCGCTATTTGTTTTATAGTATTGATTTCACGAACAAAAGATTCATTAGACAAAGGAATATTTAATGCTCTATGTATCATAGAATTCAAAAATGAATGTTTGTGTGTCTTAGGGTGTAGTGAATCTTTGGGAATAATGCAATCAGTGAAAGTAGGTTTACGATATATATCAAATTTTAAGCTCTGATCTAATTTGTTTAATTTTAAATCCAGGAAGTTAATACTGTTATTCTCTTCTATTTCTACTGTAAAATTAATATTAGAATGGATTGAATTTATGTAGTTCAGAAATGTTTGTAGTTGTCTATGAGTACCCTTAAAGCAAGCTAGGATGTCGTCTACATACCGATACCAAAATTTAATATGTTTTTTACCTAGTTGTGATGATTTTCAAAATGAATTACCACAAAGTTACGGCTACCAGTATTAATTTTCTTAAACTAAAAGATTTTAACGATAATTATAACGTGCCTTCAAAAACTTTCCTCATTATAGTAGGCTGTTTTTTAAGTAATTAAATAATCAAAGATTTGTGCACATGCGAAGCGTTAGAAAACTTCAAATTCTAACAGTTGTCATATATAAATTCAAATTATAAACTCTTATGTTTTTTAAATTATTTTATTATAATGTTAGAGTTACAACATAAAATATTTGTTATTCAAAGTTAATATAGAACTGGCCAAAAATTAGAAAATGGAGATTGGGTTTATTCCACTAATCAGTGCTTACAGGATTGCCGGCAACAGTATCCTAAGCTGTCAGTTATTTACGCACAACTGCAAAAAGATATTTAAGTTGTGTTATTAAATTTGCTGAAACAGGGGCAATAATTCATAACCCTGGCGGCGGAGCACCTAGAAAACGAACAGCAAATTGCATAGAAGATATTCGACGTCGAATGGACAAACTCAGCTAAAAAATCAATCCAAGTTCATTTGTCAGTGGGAACGTCATACTATTTTTAAGAAAGGACTTAAAGTTGTTTTCATATAAAATTCAAGTAGTTTCGGAACTCAAACAGGTAGATTTTGTTACGAGAACACAGTATTGTCTATGGTTTTAAAATAACATAAATAACAATGACATTCTCGATAAATGCTTCTTTTCGGATGAAATGAATTATTAGAGCCATTTATTAATGAACTTCATGATAATGAACTTACGAAAGGTATTTCCAGCAAGAGAATATACCAGCGCACATATTTCGAGAAACAATAGCGTTTTTGCAACAACTTTTCGATACAAGAATTATAATTATTAATTTTCCTCTAAGATCTCCAGATTTGATAATTTTAGACTATATTATTTTTCCATATTTAAAGAATACCATTTTCAAGGCCATACATTACACAATCGAAGAGCTTCCTAATGCTATTGTGAATTCTTGTGCTGATATAATCCAAGAAATCCTAATAAATGGCTTTGAAAGCATGAGTAGATTTCAACTTTGTGTTCAAAATAATGGTCAACATTTTCAACATCTGCTTTAGTATTATTTTCTTTTAATTTTGACTATTGTAATAAAAATTTTTTGAGAAACTAAATTACTAATTGTTACACACATTTATACGACATAACCATACCGTTTGTGATTACGTGCACTGTTACCAACCATTAAAATAAACATAGCCGTCTCTAATGAGGAAACTTTTGAAGGGATAAAGTCTGATATATGTGCCAGTGTACTTCCTGCATTATAAGGAAAAATCTTATCTACTAAAGATTAAATTACTTGATTACTTAGCCGTAAAGCTTATTCCACTGCAACCTTTCTAGATCTAGTGTGGTGCTCATGTCTTCGAGTGTCGAGATTCCTAAACTTCTAGAGCGGTTCTTTTAAACGTAATTCCATTTTTGGATTTTTTTATTGATCTTCCATTTGTAGGAACCGCGTTCTTGTCGATCTTTCGCATTGACATAGTACATGAATCGCGGTTTCCTCTTCCTCTTGACAGAATCTACTTCTATCAAGTCCATATTATTCAGATGTTTGATAAGCTCACAATTCTCCGTTAATATTCCTACTACCATCTTAACAGACTTTCTGTCTCTATTCAGTAGGTCGGTTGTAAAGTTAGGCGAATATTTCCTAAAGATCTGTTTTGCCTGTCTTTGACCGGGGGAGTTCTTCCACCTGTATCTACCAAAAGTAACATAATACTGATATTTAGATCTAATACTCCTTCGAGATTTCGTAACGGTTTCAGTGAGAATATGATATATGTGTATTAATGAGAGCTGTTTATTTAACAAGATATGAAGTGGTATGCATATAGGGTTGCCCCAAACGACTTAAAAGTGTATTTAATCAAGGTGAAATGTGTACGTATATACATAATCGTTATAGCCTCTTAAATTGTGGCAAATAAACAGGACTGGATAGAACAAATGTGAGTTTCTTAAAAGACAATACACTTTACGCTTGAGCACATTCGAGTGAGAAAGAAACCTACTATTATTAGAAATCGCTTACCTTGACCACTGTTAAGAAACACGTATTTCAACAAATAACACCTTTGATAGATACGGGTCTGTTACGTTGAAATATTAGGCTTCTTGTGCATCGTCGTTGAGTAACAGTGTCATTTATTCCGAATTTGGTTTCTGAGATGTATACCAAGCAACGATCCGAGATAGAATTTTTAACGTTGGAAAGTTGCGCGGAGAATATCGTCGCCCTGATTGTCCATGTGTACAAAATTCATGCTCACAATTTTCTGCAAGGGAAGTCATACCAAATATCTGCCGAAGGGATCAATGTTTAATTCAATAAGATACTGCAAAACTTCATCACTAAAGAATCGTATTAGAAGAGTATGTTCGGAAAAACGAATTTTTTCTTGCACCACGACAACGCCAGACCGCATTGCAGCAACGAAACGATCAATACAATAACAAATCTGAAATTCACGGTTGTTTCGCGCACTCTTTACAGTCATGATTTGATACCTTCGGATTTTTAGTTGTTCCCAAACTTGAAGGAGGTATTGAAAGGTTAATGTTTTTCAGCAGACACTGAAGTTCGGGTTGCTGCTCGAAATTGGTTTAATAGTAAACAAGAAGTATTTTTTAATGGACTGAAGAAAGAAATGGCTTCAGCGTCTGAAGAAATGCGTTGCACTTAATGGTGATTATGTGGAAAAATAATTATGTACATTGATAATACACTAAATTTACCTAATTTTGAGACTGATTTCATTGCTTTCTCCGAGGGGAATTTTTTATGTTATCTACCTAGCTAAGGAAAAAAAAAAACGAGTTAAAACCAAACAAAATTTTATTTTTGAACGCAAGGACTATTAACACTAACACACTTATTCCAACGTTTCTTAATAACCCTATGCCTTTGAAAAAAAATTCATAAAATGATTATTCACATTTATAATATGTAAATTATTAAGGATTTTGGAGAGTTGGCAATTAAGATAATAA
This sequence comes from Melolontha melolontha, assembly GCA_935421215.2. Classification (NCBI taxonomy): domain Eukaryota; kingdom Metazoa; phylum Arthropoda; class Insecta; order Coleoptera; family Scarabaeidae; genus Melolontha; species Melolontha melolontha. The sequence goes on from OW285235.1 coordinate 181,366,420, forward strand.
TTTGCCAAACCTGTATAAACATTATGTGCAAAAATGACAAGCATTCATATAATTTCGATTTCATTTATTTGGTACAATCTGATATGCTTTCTATGAATATTAATATATAGTATGAACAGGATCTCTATGGTCAGGAGGAGATACTAGGAAATGTCCGCAAGAAAAAAAGTAAGGTGCTTTCTGACTATACATAATGCATTACTCGACAAAATAGGTTGTTGTATCGTAGATGAATATTACGAGGGCTATTTTTTTTTCAAGGTCCGATCGGTCGTGAAATTAAAACCACAGTGACAATCAGATGACGCTTTGCGCAGATGTATTGCGAAGTGTCTCTAGTATAACAGCAGATCGCGTCACGTTGTACATGTCAGTTACAAGCGCGCAGTGTACACGTAAACATGCCGAGAACAATAGCGTCACCCGCCAAATGTGAATTGCGTGCAGTAATTCGATTTCTTCATGCGGAGGGGTGCAACGCAGCTACAATTTACCGACGAATGTGTAATGTGTATGGTGAAACATTCATGAGTGATAATAAAGTGCGGCAATGGTGTAGGAACTTTGAAGCACGGCGTACAGACGTTCATGATGCAGGCGGTCAGAGAAGGAAGCGAATGTCAACCCATGAAGATCTCGTTCAGCGAGTGGATCAGGCGATTAGAGAAAATCGTCGGTTCACAATTTCTGAGTTGCATGAGTCGTTTCCCGAAATGTCAAGGTCAGCTTTGTACACCATCGTGGGTGGGACACTTCAGTACCGCAAATTTTGTGCGAGATGGGTTCCCAAGATGCTGTCCGACCATCACAAAACACAGCGAATCGGTGCCGCCTTAACGTTTCTCCAGCGCTACCATGATGAAGGAGAAGATTTTTTGAGCAAAATTGTCACAGGCGACGAGACATGGGTTCTTTACGAAACGGAAGAAACAAAAGAGCAATCCAAACAGCGGATGCATTCTTCTTCCCCATCAAAACCAAAGAAATTTAAGCGAACATTTTCCAACAGAAAGTGTATGTACAATATGAAACAAACACGTAAGTAATTTACATATCTGTAACTATGCACATGGACAATACACCTCGTATTCTCAGCATTTACTTCTGCTTAATACATATGTTTCTGCCATATAGGCGTCCTCAGTTAAGCTAGTGAAGCAATGTATACAAATTAATACAAACCTGTTATAAACAACTGGTTTGTATCTGTATTTAAATTTACTGAAATAGCCCGCATAGATCAAGCAAGTTCCGTCCTATAAGAAGACAACTATTTAATAATTGACATCTTACGGGCGAAAGATACTTTGTCTGGAGGGCTACCTATCGTTCGAACAGCTAAGCTGCTACGGGAAACGATCAAATACGTATGTAGATGTAGTCCATTAACAACCAGCCAGATGGCGGTAAATATACAAAAAGATTTTGTTTAAGTATGACAATACGTTAAGCACGTATAAAGCGTTTGTACAATATGAAACAAACACGTAAGCCTAGATGGCAGAAACATATGTATTAAGCAGCAAATGCAACAAAGAACCTCCTGCAGCGTTTTAGATGGGCAGTATTCGATCACCCTCCATACAGCCCGGACTTAGCTCCTTCCGATTTCCATCTCTTTCCTCGTATGAAAAAGAGCTTAGGAGGACACCATTTTGCTACAGACAATGAGCTGCAGACCAGCGTACAAACTTGGCTGAAAGCACAGGCGGCTACCTTCTATGAAGAGGGGATTGAAAAGTTGATACCGCGCTACGAAAAATGCCTAAATCGGAACGGCGACTATGTAGAGAAGTAGATGGGAAGTGTACCTAAATGTTACAAATAAAACATATTTGAATTTCACTGTTGTTTTAATTTCACGACCGATCGGACCTTGAAAAAAAAATAGCCCTCGTATTTGCCTACTAGTCTCGCAACGAATATTTCCGACAAACTGTAGAGACGCTGAATATGTATAACTTACTTGTTTCAATATTTATTATTAATTTAGTTTTTTTTTACAGGTAGCATGTCGAAAGGTATTTATAGAATTAGCGGCACATCGAGTTACGTGAACGAGATTTTGTCACAATTTAGGACTGATGCCTGGTCAACTCAACTAACTCAGGGCAAATATACTGAGCACGACGTTGCAACGGCTTTAAAAAGATTTTTCAGAGACTTACCCGAACCACTTATTCCTAGAAGTGAACAAGAATATTTCCATCAAGTGTCACGTATGTTTTAGTTTCTTTCATGTATAAGTTTTAAAAACGATATTTTTTGTTATATATTGTAGTCGTGAAAGATAGACAAGAAAGAATACGTATGTACAAGGCAGCCTTTGATCAATGTCCCGTAATTCATTATAACACAGTCAGAAAATTACTAGGTCATTTGAATTTTATTGTGACCCAGAGTGAAAAGAATCAAATGAATGTGGACAACGTAGCTGCACTGTGGGGTGTTACTTTGATGAATACAGAAGCTCAAAGTGTAAGTTTAACAGTGTATTTGTAGGTACTTTATAGTTAATTTTTTATTTATTGCAGAGCGAAGCATTCAGTCATAGAGATCATGTTCTGATAGCTGATTTGATAAGACTTTATACAGATATCTTTCCAGAAAACCCGAAAGAAATGGAACAGGAAAAAGTCATGTTACAAGTACTGAAAAAATATTCAAATCAACCCCATGGAAATTTGAATAATGTGAAAGTTTCCGGAGATTTTAGGGTTTGGATTTATTTACATAACAAAAAGGGAGAAACTTATAATATTGCGGTAAGAGTTTCAATCTAAAAGATTAATAAGTATGTTCATTAGCTTGTCGTCTTATACAGGGTAATATAAAATGTATGTAATAATTCGTACATTTTTTATCAAATAAAGTATTTAAGGGTATTATGTACAAAATATTAATTTAATTAACTCTTTCCGCCGAGTTTCTTTCGCAGGCTATAATATTTTGTTATAAATTTTGTTTGACATTTTAACCTAGTTACTTAAAAGTTTAACAGTTGAAAAATATACTTAAGAATTGTTAAATAAAGTAATGATTTGCACAAGAAGTCATGGACCAAAGCATTATCGAGCTGTAATTTTTTACAATTTTACGTGGTTTGTCATACAGAATACATATTTGGAGGAAATCAGTTTGGTATTTGGTGTAAAAATTCATGTTCCTTAGCTAGAGTAAAGCGGTGGTACAATGAGTTTCAACGTGGTCGACTTTCCTTAAATGATATGTTTCGAGTTACTAAGCCAAAAACGACTGTTTCCGAAAGGGATATTGGATTTGTTCGGAACATAAGCTGTAACAAATATTCAAGCGACCCTAAGGATATGTGTAAAGGCAATCAACAGCATCAGCATACAAATATTTGAAGGTATATAAAGTATTCCCTACTATTTGACCCCACTTCCAAAAAAAGGAGCGTATGAGATGGTTCAGATCTAGACTAGATCATTTTACCAATGGATAGTCTCATCTAGTGTATAACATTATTATATAGATGATAGAGCTGGATAATACATGAAATTATATATGAAAATGCGTTGTTCGAGAAAAAAGGCGAAACAAAGAAGTGGCCGCCACATTTTTTGGAGGATCGTTTTATTATTAATGCAGAACGTTACACTACAGTTTGTTTGCCTTAAATTCTCTAAAATGTCCAAGAAAATAGTCGAAGAGGAATGATCATCTTGCATCATGATAACGCTCTGTCTCACACTACTACCCAAACGATTGAATGCTCAAAACTTTGAAATATGTGTAATAATTAGAGAACGGACACGCTTACCACATGACGCAAAGCCCAGTGCAGTACTGGCGAAAGGCTATTTCTAAAATATTTAATTTTATTTATGTAATTGGAAAACGAACGGTTGGTGATCTATAAAATTACGAAATACATATTTATTTGTTGAAAAGTTGTATTTTTAAAGTTTTTAATTTTATTTACATTTTTATTTGTTCATTTTGTCGTTCAAGTTGAGTAAAGGAGTATTAATATTGACTAGCAATAGTTTCTCAAGGTTTTCTTCTGCCAATTTTGTTCTCTTTGAATTAAGTACATCCTTATAAAATAGAAAACGTCCTTTCTACATCGAAACTGGTTATAGGTGCATACTGGAAATATTCTTTTATTTCTTCATATTTAGCCGTTAGATTTTGTGGAATTGTCTCCATACATAATTGCTGCAATGTAATTAAATCTGGATTTCTATTAAGAATTGCTTCAAACTTTTGCCGAAGGCCACATCCGAAGTCACTTGGAATACTTTCCAAATTATTAACAGCCACATCTAATGTGGTTAATCCGTCATTTAATTTGAGATTTCGATTTTCAAAATAAGTGATTAGTTTTGGCAATTTTCCAAAGTGTTCGTGAAGAAAGTACAACTGATTTTTTAAATTTGGGATTTGTGTGAGCTCCTTGCACTCACCAATACTTCTAGCATCCTCCTTTAGCAGTGTTACGAAATGTTTTAGACTATCGAAATTTTCAGCATAATTACTGGTAGCTTCCAGCCATGTTCCCCATCTAGTTATTACTGGAGTGGGAGGCAGTGACAGAGATGGAAATTTTTCCCTGAAAAGAGCTATTCTCAATGATGCTTTTCTGAAAACTTTTTTAAAAGCTGATACAAGTCTATCAACTTCCGGAAAAGTGTCTCTGATATATTCACAGATTCTGTGAAGAGCATGTGCTACACAAGTAATATGCAGCATATTAGGATATGTTTTCTTCAATAGTCTGCCTGTTTTTAACATATACGCAGCACTATCACTGACAAATAAAAGTATTTTTTGCATATTCTCCTTAATGGTTTCAGCAACTGTTTCCGCATCAACTCTATTTATAACACTTGTTGCTATTACATATGAGTTATAGGGAAGAGTTGGGTGTAGTACACCAGCTACAACATTTACCACACAGCGTCCTAACATATCCACCGTTTCGTCGGCGCTTATCCATATGTATTGATTTAAAAGATGGCTTCTAATGCGTTCTACTGTTCTCGTATAGCACCTAGAAACATAATATTTGCGTAAAGTTGATTCATCAGGAACATTTCGACCAGTATATTTTTTCAGAAATGTCTTCAAAATTGGATTGTTCAATTTAAATAATGGAATATTAGCTGCCATAAAAGTTTCACAGAGTTCTTCGTTAAAATTGTAAGATTCCAACGGGTTCAATTTTTTTTTCGTGCTTTAACGATCCTACGTGACGTTTTACGGTTGATTTATTGCAATTTTTCAATAACGTTTCACACACTTCACAATAAATTTCGAAATCACTGGCAATGTACATACAATCAGTATGGCCCTCAATCCAACTCGCCATTGTTTCACGATGCCATTCTCGACGCTCTTCCATTGTCTGAAAAAGTAAGAATATTCTAGATCCAAATAAACGAATATATCGAAATAACGAAATTTTATGCACACTTATGTGAAAATAATTGGAAGATGTTGCTTAAATGAAAAGAAAAGGAATGTACGTGCTATTTCTCTTACGAAATACGATAAATTTATTTATTTTATCTACGTACACGACACCACTGAAAACACTATATTCTCCGAATACAATAGTTGGGTTGTCCATTGTTATCGCTGCGAGACCAGGTGGCCGAGTAAGTTAAACACATACTTCATTGAATTACGCCGGGATGTACTGAGCGACGTTATACACAATTCCAATTGCCGATTGCGTTTTATGGAAATTGCATCCGTCTAGTAATAACGGACAATTCGTGGACTGACGACTAGTCAGTAGTTACAAAATGATTGAATGGGCTAGGAATGACAGACGGTTGTTTGGGCCCTCGTGAATTGTCAGAGAAACTTGTTGGAGTGGATAATGATATCTACATCTCTGCGTAAATGGAATCTACTGAAGTCAATTATGAACGGGTAATTAAACGGAAACGACTGTTTGTGTACTCCCTATAGATTGTCGAAATTAGTTGCCCAAACAGATCTGCACCTGAGAGTAATTGGTGGGATTAGATTAGATGTAATGTTAAGAGATACTCTCGAGTGGTAAAATTATTATGAGAACATCATCTGATCATCTGAACACACAGAAACAGGAAACTCCGCGAAATTAGCTGAAATTGTCAAACAGAAAATGTGGTCTATCACCAAGATATCCCTGAATTGTATTCTGCTTTGATAACTCAAAGCAGAAGAAAACTTGACAAGCTTTGAGAGTTAGTTATGCAACCCATATTATTCGTGAAATTGGTTTCAGTCGCTCTAAGATCATTTGGATGATTCGATTCAAAAGAAAGCATTAAAAAATACTCGAACAAGTAATCGAATAAAATGGACTATGTATTGTCCATTATATTAAATGTTTCATTTCAGTCGAAGGAAATGCCAATTCCGAATTATATTTGGCAGTTAGACTTAAAGTGAATATCTTTACTTCAAGGCACTTTCCTTTTATCACATATCCGGTGATATATACAGAGAGATCCAATTCCATAATTACCAAAAAATTTCTCAGCGACGAATATCAATATTTTATTCTATCAGAATCTATTTCAACAATCGTGCATTTTGCATATTTGATGTATGCAACCAAATATACGGTTTCTTATTTATATTGCATATGTAATAATGACTAATAACTCTAGAGCAGACCAATTTCCGTGCGCGCCATGAGCGCCGGTACGGGAGTGTAATTCGTAAATATATTAGGATATGCGATAGAATAGGGACGCAACATGAGCTTGTTACCGATATAAGTATAGAAGTAGAGACATTTATTCTATCAGAAATAATTAAATATACATTTGGTTTTCTGCTATTAAAGTAATATGCATAAACACACGAAAAATAAGAATAGTACATATTATAGCAGCGTTGTATGTATGCGTTTTTATTTTTCAGTTCGGCTTTGATTTTATTTTCAACCTGTTTACGCACCGATGGTAAATTCCTTCGTAACGTTGTCGTGCTTCGTTAATGTTTGATTCGCGTATTTATTCCAAAATGAAATAAATGAATCATTACTTAACAAGGTAAACGGCAGTGTACACACAATCATAGTTACACATAGTTCATGTATAAACGGTTGTCAATTTAATTTTGTTATTATTGTACTTAGAACTGCTTACGTGTTCTTTACAATGTGTTTTTGACCAACACATTAGATATGTATTGCACACTAAACATTTAATTTTTGAGCCATCGTATATTAAGTCCGGGAAATCCATAATAAACTTATTCACTTCGTCTGACAACGGTCGTTTTCTCGATTTATGTGTCGACGACATTTTGTTACGTAAGCTTACACTTACATGCAGTCTAAGCAAGTACCAAACACATACTGAATGCTTTTTGTTAGTTCTGATGAAATACAATCATCCACACATCGGCGCACATGGCGCGCACGGAAATTGGCCTGCTCTACTAATAACCCGAACAATTTTAATATTCTCTAAGAAACACTACCGCACGCGAAAGACGTGGAAAGTAATGATTGCCCTCTGTATATGCTTTTGGACGCATTATTATCGTTTTTAGAATATGAATTCAATAAATTGGAAAAAGTAAATTAACACCTACATGTTAGTAATCTGTCATATCGTACTTCTAAGAAAGAAAAGCTTGTAAAAGCAGGTTAAGTATGAATTGATGCTGATGTAAGTAGATATATTTGATGAAAGGGGGACGATATAGTACGGCTTACATAATGGCCCTGATTAGTATATTGTAACTGAATACATTTATAGCACTAACTCACAGTTAGTGTTACCCCAAATTGATAAAAGTTGTTATACAGAGAGATCCATCTCAAGTGAAGTGTGGTGGTATCATAAAATTCCCTAGATTAGAGCATTTTTACATTTGTCAGATACCGATCATGGCTATTTACAGTTTTTTTGGTAGTACTATCATTTATTTGTATGTATGTTAGTTGTATAGTATAGTTGTAGTATAGTAAAGGCGTCCAGCGGAAAAGTTTAAAAGTAAATTAAAAAACAATGTATTAATGTAATTGATTCTTTTATTTGTGCAAATCGTAAGTAGGAACTATGGATTTTGTTTTTTAAAAACAATGTGACTAAATGACGCCCATTTTTTTCAAGGCACTCTTTCAGCCGGCCCTTTTTATTCTCAAATATTCGGAAGGAAAGCATTAGTGTAATAGCGACAATTTCATTACGTATATTTTCTCGTAGGACCTAAATTGTTCAAGGACTTTTGTTGTAAATCTTTAACTTGAGGTAGCCCCACAAAAAAAGTCGCATGGTGTGAGGCCCTGCGAGCGAGATAGCCAGGGTATGTGCCCGTACTTGCTGATTAATTTACGCCGAAAAATTGGTCTGAGCTTTTCCATTGAGATTCTAGCTGTCCGTGGAGTGGCACCGTCTTGCTGGAACTGTGTTCTGTTATTGTACCCAGGAAACTGCAGCCAGTAGTGGCAATCGTCGATCTTACGGCAACACACCTCAGCTGTGATAGTCTCGCTGATTGAAAAAATATGGTCCAATTATTCCTCCGGCAGGAATTACACACCACACAGTCGCTTTTGGGTATTGTCAGCGTTTTTGGTGGTGTTCTCTATGGTTGTTGAGCTTCAATAATAATGTTCTGTTTATTAACGTAGCCGTCAATATGGAAACGTTTTTGTCGCTGAACAATATATTTCCAAGCATTCGTGTTCAAAAACGTTTAAGCATTGCTCTCGCGAAGTTTTTTCACAATGCATAGTTATCGTCATTGAGACCCTGCACAGTTTTGATTTTCTATGGATGAAGCTTTAGTTTTTCCTTTAAAATAACGTGCACTGTTGATTTCTTAATTCCGGTCGAGGCCGCTATCTTCAGTATCGATTTACGCGGTTTCCGTATAACTTCGTGGCGAACTTGAACCACATGTTCTGGATCGCTGCTGAGGTCAAAGGTCCCGGAGAAGTCCAGTTGACTACTGTCCCATGCTTGAACCTTTTCACCCACGAGCAGATAAATTGTGTGTCCCGATCAGTGACTCATGGTGACAAATTTGTAAATCATGGGCGTTGATCGATACCCCTCCTGCTAGTTTTCGACCAATTACAATATAATCTTGAAGAAATTTTCGCTGGACACCGTTATTATTAGTGACTTTGAAAATTAATCTACATCTTGTACATTAACTTATTAACAATGTTATTTAACTTGCAGAAGGATAGAAAGGTATAATTTCAAGAACCTGTATAATTTGCATATTTTAAATTCGGTTCTTTTATTTTTTTTATGTAATCTATAGCAGAACATATTTAATATTCTATATTGCTTACAGATTGGACCACAAAAAACAGCTTATGAAATTTGTATAGAACTTTCATCTAAGATCAAATTGCCAGTTCATCAATTAGTATTAGAAGAACTCGTTTTGAATGGCAGTCTTGTACGTCCTATACATTACACAGAGAAGGTACTTATCCTAAAAATTTATTGGAAAATGACTTTACTAGTGTTTTTTTATACCCGTAGGTATTAGATATTGTTTTAAAGTGGGGTTACTGGGATGATGCCGACAGAAAGGATAACTGTCTTATTTTATCGCAGCTCGAAAAATATAATTCATATATTAAGGAAGTTTTGAAACCTATAGAAGGAGAACTAAAATATGCAGATAATAAAACGAGACATTTTAGAGCTTTCATGTTTGCAGTTAGTCATGGAAACTTAAGTTGTTATAAAGATAAATTGGTAAGGACGTGTTGATTGTCTAGCCTGTTAGAATATACAGTACTGTTAAATGAAATCTGAACACTAACAACTTTACCAAGTATACAAAAAGGTTTTAAATATATCTATACGTTAAATGCACGTATAAGGCTTTTGTTTCATTATGAAACAGACATGTAAATAATTTACATATCTGTAACTGTATACTTGGACAATACCTCGTATTTTCAGCATTTACTTCTGCTTAAGACATATGTTTCTGCCATCTATAGGCGTCGTCAGTTAAGCTAATGAAGCAATGTATACAAATGATACAAATCATTATAAATAGATCTGTATCTGTATATGACATTAAGCCGAAACCGCCTATTAGATAAAGCAAGTTTCATCCTATACGGTGGCACTTATTAATAAGTGACATCTGACGGATGAAAGAGACTTTGCCAAGAAAAGCGGTCTTTCATTTGACCAGCTATGCTGGTACTAAACGAAACAATACGGGTAGTCCTTCAAAAACTAGCCAGATGGCGGTAAATATACAAAAGGGTTTTAAATATATCTATACGTTAAATGCACGTATAAGGCTTTTGTTTCATTATGAAACAGACATGTAAATAATTTACATATCTGTAACTGTATATAACTGTATACAGTTACAGATATGTAAATTATTTCCATTGCTGTTTCATAATGAAACAAAAGCCTTATACGTGCATTTAACGTATAGATATATTTAAAACTTTTTTGTATATTTACCGCCATCTGGCTCGTTTTTGAAGGACTACCCGTATTGTTTCGTTTAGTACCAGCATAGCTGGTCAAATGAAAGACCGCTTTTCTTGGCAAAGTCTCGTTCGTCTGTCAGATGTCACTTATTAATAAGTGCCACCTTATAGGATGAAAGTTGCTTTATCTAATAGGCGGTTTCGGCTTAATGTCATATACAGATACAGATCTATTTATAAAGATTTGTATCATTTGTATACATTGCTTCATTAGCTTTACTGACGACGCTTATAGATGGCAGAAACATATGTCTTAAGCAGAAGTAAATGCTGAAAATACGAGGTATTGTCCAAGTATACAGTTACAGATATGTAAATTATTTACATGTCTGTTTCATAATGAAACTTTACCAAGATTTGCCACAATACAATTTTTTGGTAAAAATAATTCCTTTCAAATATCAGATAGCAATAAAACAGATAATTTTCTAATTTTACTTTTTAAAAATATATTCCATCCTTAAATAAAGGAAGTAACGGATTATTTTACATAAGAAGAAAAAATATTTCGTACAATAAAATGAAAAATTAATATGCACAAATGTGCATATTAATAGATCGTTAATATTTGATTGATAGACCTTTTGCCCTAATTTGAGTAGATTGAATTTTTTAGTTTCGACTTATATGGTCGCACCACATAGTCTAAGATATGTTTCGACTCCTCGTTTCACTAATTTTGTCGACGTTTTTTTTGTCTATTATTTGTCAACAATAAAGGAATATTTCGAATATCCATATTGAATAAAATTCTTTATTTGGAGAATTAAAGCGTATCACTAGAATCTTGACAGTACTTATTACACAAGTTTTTCAATAAAACTTTAATTTTCATAACCTTTTTCAAAGTAATTTCTACCACATCTAAAGTATATGTTAAATCTTCGAAATCGGTTATAAAACCAACTTTTCCACATTTTCTTCCCAAAACCTGTACACACTTATCATTCCAGGCCCTGGAAAAATCGTTATCGTTGGAAAACTGACTCCCTTTTAGTCTCTTCTCCATATGGGAAGCAGTGCAAGGTTGCATGGAGCGGGATCTGGACTCTATGTTCTTGCTAAATACTCTGTACAGACGCTGGAGTGATGGACCGGATCGTTGTGGATAAACCAGTTGGCATTTTAGAGCGCAGACTAATATTCTTGAGTAAACTATTCTAGGTAGACACTCCTCGATGTCTTTCGTGTTGACAGCACTATGCGCTCCACAATTCCTCTCACGAAAAGGAAGACGGATCGAAATTTCCGTGCAGACACGGGCATTATTTTCAAAGAGCCAGATTTTGTTATGTGGTTTAGTTAACACCTCATAGTAGTAAAACTCTAAAAAAATATCTCGAGCATCTCACGGTACCATAAAACGTCTTGTGCCATCTGTTCGCCGGAACATACTTTCTTTCCTCGAAGGTGTTTGTACAGCATTTTCGGTGCATAAATGTCCTGGAATTCTTCTATCTAACTCGAGCATTTTCCTAACAGTATGACTGTTCTCTTCGGTAACGGACAGGGTGGGGCTTCCTGATTGCAGAGCATTTTTCAAGTTGAAATCTCTCCTTTAAAACGCATACCACCAGAATACGGTCGTGCGATGTGGACAATTATTTTCTAGCACTGGAGCCATTTTCTCTAAATACAAATCAGTGGTCAATCCACGGCCAAATTTGTAACTTAAAATTGCTCTGAACTTCGTTTTTCCAAGATGACATTGATGTTTACACTGCCATAGTTCGGGAGCAACTAAGAAAGATCGGATCACTGCCTACAGTTTACACAATTTACAGTGAACTTGTCACAACGTGCGCCAATCGGTTGCGCAGTATTGTGAAACTTTTGTAGTGCTTTTTGTATTTCAAATAAATTATCCGCCAGAGTATAAATCTATCTCGGTCGTATCAATAAAATATTCTTAAGCTTTATCATGGTGGTCGGCATTCCTACTGCAGAATAAAGACTTACTAGGGCTTCACGCGTATGCAAGTTAATCTTATTTAAAGTTGATGTTGATGTCTTCAACACTACATAAAGTCCTATACCCTAAATTTTTAAACATCATCAAGGAGTTAACTGCAGTAAGCTATACAATATGTTCAAAAGATATAATTGAGGGCACAACATAGGCAGTAGCTGCATACAATGTCAAAGGTGTGAATCTAACCTGAAGAGTGATGGTATATCACTATAATTTATTTCGTTCATAGTTCTTTTTCCATCTTCTCTGCTCTCCAGCTTATGTTTTTCTTCTAAAGTGCTTTACTTTTTACTTACTCAACTTTTCCATGACCTACTTGGTTTACATCTTTTGCGCGCTCGCTTGTCGCCCTATATCTGCTTAACTTCTCTACACTCGTCCATTCGCATCATGTAACCGAACCAATCTAATTATATTTTTATTGTGTTTAATACAGATTCTGTGCTGCACTACTATCGCACAATATTATTTTCAATTAGGTTTCTTCTTGTTTTTCCAGGTCTGAGAAAACGCATTTCACATTTACACTGTTGAATATTCTAATCTTTGTATCCCTATTGATTGCTCTTTTCTGAATAAAAGCTCTGCTCAAAGCGTAGTAAACTTTCTTAGCACTTGAAATTCTACTGTCTGACTCCGGCTCAAGTTTTCTACGCGCATTCAGAATCGATCTAAAATTATCAGTTCGTTGTAGTTTCTTGTTATTTATACTAACATCAACTGTTGTCTCATTTCTTGATATGATTAGTATTTTATATTAATATATTAATGTTCAATCAAAATTCTGAAAAACCATTCCATGCTTTGATACTAGGTATTTTGCAGGTTCTTTTCTGATCTCGCCAATATCACCAGATCGTCAGCATTATATCATTTTTGTCACCAACTGACCCGTACACTGAAATTTGTGCAGTTCCTTGTACAATTCTTAGCAATTACGTCCTAACTATTATGAAATTGGAGGGGACACAACTCTACCCTGTCTTACATCCATTGTGGCGGCAAACTCCTTGTATACTTGGCTGGTTCTTATTTTATTTTGTGTTACATTATACAAGCTGACCACGAGGAACAGGGCTTGGGAGTATACTCGACAGTGGGAGGTGAGGGTAGGGGTGACGGGGTTAATGGACTTGAGCTCGTGAAGGTATGCTAGTTCAGTCATAATGGCGCAGTGGACGTTACAACACCGCATGTTTGCGAATAACAGTTTCGTGAAAACAGGCGAGTCAATGACAGCAACCCAACATCTTTTCCGGCGTCATTTCAATATTGAGCGACACGGTGCCATCCCCAACCGAAAAACGATTTTGAGATGGGTCGACAATTTGAGAACTACAAGATCGTTTATGAAATAAAAATTTCGTACGACAAGACTCCAGAAAATGTGGAGACAGTAAGGGCAGCGCTGTTACAGAGTCCAGGTCGATCTGCTCGGTGGTACTCGATTGCTTTGCGTATGGGGCGACAATCGACCAGGAACATTTTAAAAACAGATAGCTGCACGAACGCCCGTTGCACTCACAAGGAGTCACAGTAGGGTGTGCGATGTCGCGCCACTGTGCCATCGGTCCCTATTTTTTTTAGATGGTGGGCGGCTTGGTACACTGTAATGATCCTAATGATTTTTTCCTAAGAGAGTTGCGTAGGAGGAGACTAACTAAACACGAACGAATTTTGGTTCCAACAAGATCGAGCTGCAGCCAATTCTGCAAGAATTACCATGGCGTTGCTTCAGCGTATCTTATTCACTCGCATAATTTCCTGGTTTCGAGATGCGCCTTGGTCTCCGCGTTCTCCAGACTTCATCAATGCGATTTCTTCCTCTGGGGTCACTTAAAATCTCGCGTTTATGTGGATGAACCCCGTACATTAGAGGAACTTAACTGATTGATCAGTAAATATTGAAAATAGTGTGGAAGAACTTTAAAGGCAGAGTGGCACAGTGCATCGACAAAGATGGTCATCATCTCTCAGACATTATTTTTCAAACTTAACATCAATGGCATACATTTCACTACATTTTTATGTCAATAAATAATTTTTCATTTAAAAATTAACTGAGTACCATTATTAAAAAAAAAAAAAACGGTATTCCTCGGCATATAGATACTTTTATAATGTTTTGAATTAACTTCCATTCTCATCCTACTCAGTACTTCTCAGATTTTTTTGTCTTTGTACAATATCGAATACTTTTTCTAAATCCACAAAACACAGATGCCATGATCTGCTATACAAGATGTGTATAAATTGTCGCAAAAGCTACACGTAGCGACATTCTTCGTTCGGTTTTGAATAAAAAATCTTAATGTTAAAATGTCGTATCATGCTTTGTAAATTCGTAAATGTCAAAATTTGACAGTAATGATTTTGATTGAACTCACTTTGAAATACAAGCTTATTGTTCTACAACGTTGCCAAATGTGTTTTTCGTGGAAGTACGTTAATGAATAAATGTTTAAAACAAGCTTTTAAATCAAAAAGAAAACGTTTACGAAATAATACTAGTAAAAATTTTTTCTTTAAACTAAATTGCATCTATCTCTATTAACAGATATCGAAGAGCAAAGGTTAGTTACGCACTAAAAGTCTGAACTTCAAGAACCCCGTGAAAACAAACGAAGCATGATACGACATTTTAACATTAAGATTTTTTATTCAGAACCGAACGAAGAACGTCGCTGCGTGTAGCTTTTGCGACAATTTATACACATGTTATACCGATAGGTCCAACTCGCAACGGGCCATAGGCAACAATATACGTATGGAACGTAATGCGATGTGGCAACGTGTGTACGATGCCTATATTGAGTGACTTTCTTAAAATTTAAATTTATTTTGCAGAATTATTGATTTTTTTACTTTTATCTTTTAGAAAACGTTATTGTTTTTTTATTACTTAAAATTACTTTTCCGTAGCAGCTAAGAATACAATAATACAACAAATGGGCAAATTACGTATACAGAACGAATATGCAAACGACTATGTCCTTACGCGGTTTAAGTTTTACTAAATTCTTAACGGCAATGCAATATGCAATGTGCTGCAATCGAAGGAGCTGCGCATGGAGGGGATTCGATTCGCTGTTGCCACACACTGCTATATGGCCCGTTGCGAACTGGACCTACCGGTATAATGCATGTGATAGCATACAATGAAAAATAATAATTTTTAAATCATGCTGAACATTAAGTGCACATCAACTTGCTGTGAAATAAGTAATATATGCAAGTATTGGTTATTGAGAGAAAAATATACAATTGCATTTCTTTACCTCATTTTGTTAGAAATAGTTTAGGAGCCTCATCAAAAATTATTTCAAAATGTTTGCATTTTGCTAATATCATATTTTCTTTAAGGAATTTTTTAACATTTGTGTAATTATTGAATACTAAAAATTGTATTTACAGTGTAAACAACTTTTTACCAGTTGGAAGATCGAAGACATTGTTTGGTATTTGGGTAATGAAACGAAACGAAATCCGCCCTCTAAACACACTCTCACATTTATTTCAAAAGACGAGAAACCGAAAAGAGCCAAGTCAACTCCGTGGTTTGGTAATGTTTTAGCTTTCGCCGACGAAGCCTTTAAAGAGTTATGGGTTGGCACGATGTGGAAAACGGCCTATCCTAGGGAATTTTTGCCGCCAGGGATGCACGTAAACATAATGAACACTTAAAATGAAGCCGAAAGAATGAAATAAGGAATAGATAAGACTGATTCTCGCATAATAACCACTTACTTATTGAACAATTGCATGAACTTCTTTTACCACGTCAAAAGGAAATATTCTCTCTGCATTAAAGACTTAAGTAATTGAAAACTGTACTACAAAAGTAATTCAATTATTAATACTAATTAATATTTGTAGTTAGTATTTTTTAATTTTTATTTTTTAAGAAAACACCTTAATATGTAAAATCTATAGATTCCTAAAATATGAGTGTTCTAGAAGATATAATGGTGTATGGATATAAATGTACGACGGGAGATTTTTATATTATCTACCTAGTTATGAATGAAAGGTGTTATAAAAAGAACATATTTATTTTTCAACATATGATCCACTAACGGTTATATGCTTATTCCAGCGTTTTCTAATAAGGTTATATCTTTAAAAAAATAAAAACATCCACGCTGATGCTTTTTTAACATAGGAAAGAGATAATAATCACGGTACCAAGTCCAGGATGTAAGGTGAATGTTACATCTCTACACTTGTCAGGAAAGATGATCCCTGCGTCATCAATATAACATTGTATGATTCAAATCAGTACATCGGCGTCATATTAAATACTGTAAATTGCAGAATGAATATGGAAACTATGACTTCGTTTCCGGGCCAAATAAGTTTGTTGACAGTCGGTCGAATTTGTAGGTTATGTGAACATATATAATCGAATTACATCTTAGTTATATTACTTTAAAGTTACTATAAATTGAACAAAGCTGTGTAAACTATAACACCACATGAAAAATAAACTGTCAAGAATTTACAACTTTGATGTCAACATATAAGATTATGTAATTCTTAAACCAAAGAGCTTCAAGTTGGTTGTAAAAGCATTGTTATTGGAATTGAAACCATACAATAGACCAGAGTGTCTACTTTGTATAACGATAATTACATATTCACTGTTTTGACAGTTTCATTAACATTATTTTATAAAAAATGTATAATTTTTTTTAAAAAAAAACATATAATATGTCAAATGATTAATTATCTACCTTTTGTACACATGTTTTAAAAAGATAAAATAAAATAAGTATGTATTTATAAAAAGAAAATAAATTACAATTCGATCAAATAACGAAAATGTACTGTCAAAAGTCAACAAGTGACGACTACTAAGCGGAAATGTGTGTATTTATCACGGAGTAGGTAATAATCCCGTCTTTGTCTTACTCAAGTAAATTGCATGAGCCGTGTCTGGGCTAGGCGAAGTTTCGAAATACATACTTTCGTTCAAGCTATCCTTGTCGTACAAGTAGGTACTGTTTGTTATTTAGATGTGGAGATTATTCTTTGAATGTCGTTGATAGAATTATACGTAAGTGACGCAGGGATCATTTTTGGTGATTTTAAGTGTATAAAGCTACAGTCGTTAATTATTTCTCAAACTTGGCGAGCCTTGTGAACTCTGCAACTGTTATGGAGCGCAGTTTGGCGCGTTATGGCAGTTTTCAAATTTCGGATTGTTTCCTTATATATAGCAAGCGCCAGATAAGTTGGCAAGCGGAGGAGTAAATTCGCGCAGGATTAGAAGTATTGGGAAGATTTGTATTTAGTTTTACATCAATTTTCAAGATACCATAGGTGGCGTAAACTACACATATCACTTAATAAATTAATAATTTATTAGAGTAAAATATATAACGTGGACGTTTATAAAAACGGCTTCTGCGCACTCCCTCCTCTCGCCATCTTATTTGACGCTTTCTATACTTCTAATGTAATTGTAGTCTTTCTTCATGTTTTCAATTAACAAGATTCCTTCTGTATGCCAAAAAAATTTTGCGTTCTTGTTTTTTTTTTGTGGCGGGGCTATTTTGCGGACTCACTGTATGGAGTATTTATTGTTTTGTCAGTGAATCCCAGTAATATACTCATGTTTCATCACCTGTTATAATTTTCTAAAAAAAGTTGTTATCGTCAGCTAAAATTATCATGAAATTTGTTGCCGACCCAATTCTTATTTGGGAGTAAGCAATCTGACCCTTTATCCATTCCTAAATCTTGTAAAATTTTTAATGCTTCTGAAATCTCCTCTTCAACAGCGCTAATTAACACCTTGATCTTCAAAGACCTGTTCCCCACCTTTCGTGATATTTGAATTGATTCCTTACCCCATTCAAATTGCTTAGACCAAAATTTTACTATAAAATATGACGACTCATCATCTTCCTTTTGCAGGTTAGTCATCCTCTTGATGAATATTTTCGTGTCTATTTCTTTCTTTCGCCAAGAATTTTATCACGCTTCTATGTTGTAACAATTTCACACATTTTTGATTAAATAAAGCTCCGTAAAGACAACAAAACCGTCTGAATTTGGATTAAACTTGGTCAGTTAAATGCGAATGTGACAACTATTTGGCAGCAAAAGATTGCTATTGCCATTTAGTTTACCATGACAAGGTATATAATCTAAAAATCTCCCCTCGTATTAAGTTTAAATTATTGGATAATGTTTTGTGCATAAAACGTTTTAAATTAACCCAAAAGATAATTTGAAATTATTCTTAATTATATTTTCAAACTCTTTACATATTTTTATTCTAAAATAAGTTAATTATTGCATTTGCTTCGCAGTGTATGGTATTAATTTTTATCTGTAATTAAGTATGACGGGTGTTCATTTGAAAAGTCAATCTAGTAGCATGTGATTTACTGAGAACATTTTGAAGTATGTCGTAAATTAAAATTTACTACTTAACCTACGAAGTCGTATATTTTGACAGTTTCATACATACAAATAAATAACAAATGTGATTGACATTATCAAATGTTATTTGGATTTACGTTTACGGAACAACAAACATATACTAATATATATGCGTCTTATTCTATCAAAATTTCAAAGTAATCTAGATTGACTTTTCAAATGAACACACGTTATAAGCTATATAGAAATTACTACTTTTAGAACCGGTGGATTTTAATAATGTTTTAGCAACACCTCAGTGTGTTAAGTAGATCAGGTGATTAAATTTTGGAAGTAAAATCTAAATTTCTTAGCTTTTCATTTATAATTTTTTTTTTCAATAAAAATAAAAAACATTAACAAACTTTTAAGTAAACATCTTCGTTTCGTAGGCAATATTAGGGAAAGATATTTATTTAGAAAGAGGAATATATAAAGAGAAGTTACAGTAGGTTAGATTTATTTACTCACTCAGGAAATATAAAGATCACTGTGTTATTTTTAAGACCAGTAATGAAAGAAGTTAGCTGAGTTAACTAATTTAGTCAACTCAGTTTGTTAAAATAATATCAAGACATATGGCTATTTTGTTAAATTAAACTTTATTCAGTTTATTATATTCATTTATGTAGATTAAGTTCGTAACAAATTGTGATATTTCAATTTTGTTTGTGAAAATCTCTTGAGTGCTAAAAACAATTCAAAATAAATGTTTAGTATGTAATCCCTACTATATAAATAATAAGTAGCATAAGAAGAAATAACATAATCAGCTATAGATACCATCCTTTTCTTTTTAATAATTACTTGATTGTATGATTTTTTCTTTCTATAATCTTAACAGGCCGTTCAAGCACTTATACTAAATTTAATAAGAAAACAGCAAACGAAGGTCATAAAAACTTTTATTATTTTGGCATAAACTAAGCTTTACAAGAGCTGATTGTGAGGAATTGACTACGCTTTACATGGTTTTTTGAACAAAAATCCAGAATACTATGAAAATTATATCTGCTATATTCTCTATGTTAAATAAATTTTCACTACTCTAGGCAAAATTGAATACTTCTGAAACATTAAACTATATAACAAGAAAGAGACAAAGTGAATAGAAAATGTGTATAGAAAAATACTGAGTAGTAACTTTTAGTAACAGAAACTAGGACTGTTATCTTGTTAATGGATGGATGTTGCAATCGGTTGTTGGTGAAACATTGTATTTATATACCAGGGTACGTAAATCAATTTCTTGATATTGCAAAGTTATGTATGGAAGAAGCCAATATACTCTTTAATTTCTTTATACACATGTATTGGTTCAATTGATAAGAGGGGTTAAGAGAGCTATTCAATGCATAAATAATATAGACAGATGTGCAGTTGCACTACATGTATCCCTACTTGGGTCTAAATTCATTTTCACGATTCTCAAAGATGGATATTACAGAAACAATATTGTCAGAACCATAAATTAAAATAGCGAAACTTATCAAGTATAGTAGTAGAAGAACCAATTAGTCCCTTTTGGGACATATGGAAGAAATCGTTTGTCTCCATTCTTGTCTATTTCCAGCTATAGATCCCAATCTTGCCACTGACATATTAGTCTCTTCTTGCAATGTTCTTCTCCATGTTATCTTCGGGCGTCCTACCTTCCTCCTTCCTTGGGGCTGCCATTCCAATGCTCTTCTACAAATTTCCATTCTCGGTTTTCTTAAAGTATGACTAAGCCATCCAAACTTTCTCCTTTTAATTTGTACTTCGATCCTTTCTTGTCCTGCACAAACCCCTAATTCCCCATTTGTAATTCGGACAGGCCACCATATTTTCAGTATACATATTCCGAATACATCTAAGTTTTTGCTTGTTTGCATTAGTTAGTGTCCATGACTCAGAACTGGACAATAATATGGGTTTAACTGTGCAAAATATTACATGAAGGCAGAGTGTTGGATGAGTTTTAGTTGAAGATAGGGGTTAAACAAGGTTGTATTCTCTCACCATTGCTGTTTTTAATAGTGTTGGATGAAATTACGAACATAGTAATTGAATAAGGAAACAGAGGTATAAAATGGAATCTGACGGAATACCTAGAAGACCTGGATTTCGCTGACGACATTTGTTTGCTTTCTCATAGTGCAACGCATATGCAGGAGAAAATTGATGTCTTAGTAAAAGAATCTAGTAAAGTAGGTTTAAAGATTAACAAAAAGAAAACGAAAATGATAAGCATCAATAACCAAAATAGAAAAGATATAGAATTGATGGGAGAAAAAATAGAGCAGCGAGTAGATCAATTTTTATACCTGGAGAGTGTGATGGCCGAATACGACGGTGTAACGAAGGACATCAATTCAAGGATATCGAAGGCTCGTGGTGCATTTATAGGGATGATGAATGTTTGGAAATCGGGTAACATCACTAACAGGATCAAAATTAAAGTTTTTAATGCTACAGTATCATGTATAGGAATACAAATTGTACGATCTTAGATTTGCAAAATTTAATCACCTATTGTCAGTTGTAATATGGTTTGTAAAGGTTTGATAAAAATATAAGCTCACATGTATTTTTAAATATACACATTTAAAGCCCGTTTTACATCTGTCAAGATATTGATCAATTTCTAGATCTTGAAATAGATCAAGTTCTAGTTCTTAACTTGAAACTTGTTGTCGTATTACAGTTGTCAATCAATTTGTCTTACATTTCAAGATCTAGTTCTTGAACAAGTTCTAGTTCTAAAATAAGAACTTATTCCTGCTTTACATCTAACAATAAATTGCTGGGGAAAGTTGAAATGAAAGTGAATTTATTTTTGCAACGTTTTCGTACTAGGGAAATTTGGTGACATATATGGAAATTAAACACAAACATACACTCTACATATAATAAACTAAATTCCCCAATAAATTACTAGAAAATTGAGGGAAAATAGAACATGTTCGTCTTGGTCAATTTCTAGAACTTGACCAAGTTCTAGAAATTGATCAGTTTATTGATAAATGTAAAGTAGTGAGCTTGAAGCTGACAATTGAAGACAACTAGAAATTGAACTTAAAATTGAACTAGAAATTGATAGATGTAAAATCCCAACTTGACAATCAAGAGCCCAAGTTCTAGAAATTGATCAATAAATTGACAGATGTAAAACGGGCTTAAGATAATTAATTTTGTAAAATTTGCATGATTGATCTATTTCAGTAACTTGTTCAGAGCCTAAAAACAGAGGCGTTCATAACTGTTTTTGTCCTGTAACTCTATAACCAATTTGAATTTTAGCATTTCAAGATTGCGAATTACTCTATAATCACGAATTAGTGTGGTTGCGTAAATATGGTAAAGCAATCGAGCCATTCAAAAATTTTTCAATTTTTTTTCTAAAAATTATATTCAATTAATAGTATATTAAAGAATGTCATAAGACAGTGCGCGAGATTGCGATCAGATACCCCTAGTCATCTATAAAATATTAGTGGGGTATAAACAAACTATTGTTAGATCATATATTAAATTTAGAAGTACAGATTTTTGAAACGATCACACTCATGTTTAAATTAAATTCTGACAATTTTTCGATTCGTCATGGATGGAATAATAATAATAATACATGGATTCGAACCTATATTATATAACGAGTGATTATTAAAATTCTTACTCGAGTAAGCTATGTATGCAAAAAGCTTGTTGTAACTTAAGTTACTAGAGATCAGTCAAGATGTTTTCAAACGTCAAGATACAGATCGATTATAACGAGTGATAAATGAAAATATTGGATTGTATATTAAATATATTTATAATTTTTATAAAAGATGTGAGGAAATAACATTCTACCATAAAAGCTTTAAGTATATCGTTAGAAGCCATTATTTTTTCAAACTATATGATATATTAGCTTTGTTCGCGGAGCGCTTTTCGAATATATTCGGGATATATGTGAGATATGTTCAGGATATTTTTATTGCGCATGCGGGCCTCTGAATATGTGAAGGGATTTCTTCCTCTGCGAACGCTAATCGAGCACAATTTTGAATTGCTCTTATATTCACCAGATGGCGTTGGCATAAGTAATGATAGCTTGTGAATTTAGCATAGTTAGCTTTGCTCCTTGATATTTGTTCTTTTCGATTTGGGTTTTGCGGTTAGAATTTTATCTATAAAAAATAATCATAAAATTTTATTCCATTAACCCTTTATCAGTTTTGGTTACCATATGGTAACATACTTTTTTTACCCCTTATCGGTCAAGGCTATAAATTTCTCTTTAAAATTACTATATTAATACGTTGTGAATAAAATATATTCCTGATACTATTTTTAGTAAATTTATATTCATAGTTGCATAAAAAAACAAATTTAGAAGTCGTTACGGTATGGTCACACGGGCAATTAAAACCACCCCAACTTCGAATAAGAATTTATATTTATTTTCAAAATTTATAAGAAATACATATCTCTTGATTATTTATGAAAAGCTTTAAAACAGTTTTTGGAATCGGTAAGGCAAAGTCTGCAGTTACATTTCCCGCACTTCAGGCGACTCGTACCTGTTGCACAGTACCTGCGCCTTCCTTTATTGGTATGTACTGGCCAATGGCCATAACAGTCAGTTCTTGATGACAAATCTGGCCGCTCAACAATGGGACGCTGAATGGTTGGTGTTTCGATGTTATTAGAACTAGGACGCCCCTTTCTGGTTTCTTTACAGCATCTAGCCAAACCTGCTACTATTTTCAATCTAAAGTTCTTCAGAGGCATATATTTAGTTTTCTTGGCGTTACAATCCATTCGGTATAACAGCCAAGCATTTACAACGGATATATCCAAAAGATAACTAAATATTGCAAAATACCATCTTTTTGATTTATGTGGAGTCTTATAATATCCCATCAACCCATTAGCAGTATCAACACCACCCATATGTTTATTGTATTGCTTTATTATAGCTGGACATGGAACATCAACTTTTGCCTTTCCAGCCTTATTGTATCTTTTGACATTGTCCGCAGGTTCTATTCCAAAGAGGGTACTACCCAAGAGCACAACTTTATTGTCCACCCATTTGACAATTATAACACCTTTTTTTGTATCCGATTTATAATCAAAAGTTCCTCTCCCTTGTTTTTGTAGAACCTCATCAGTTTCGATGGGACAACCGGCAATTCTATTACTGCGCATGGTTCCAAGACTATATATACCTAACTTCTCCTTGAGATATATGAAAAGTGGGAGTCCCGAAAAATAATTATCAAAAAATAGTGTTGCCTTATTAGGTTCGTGAAGAGATTTTGATAATGCTATGACAATCCCGGCACCAAAACCCATGTCAATTTCTTCTTGGCTGAGTTCATTTATACTGCCTTGAAGCGTTTCGAATGTAGTTGCCCCTTGGTATGGCACAAAATCCAAAATATAGCCAGATACACCAGCGATGACAAAAAATTTGTACCCCCATTTGTGGGGCTTATTTTTGATATATTGCCGAAGACTTCCTGCACGCGTACCTTTGTAAGCGACCATGGTTTCGTCGGCAGAATAATCATTTTCAGTATGATATTTTCGGAAATTTTGTTTTAGACTGTCAATCAAGGGTCGAATCTTGAAATACCTGTCTTTGGTGTCTTCGGTTACGTTCTCATTATTATTGAAATGAATATTACGCCTCAACGCTTTGAATCGTTTCACAGTCATAAGAGAGGCTATCTGTTCAATCCGAATTCCACTGGCCCAATAATCTTCGTACGAAGGAAGATTTATTATACCCATCAATAGCATAATAGATATAAAATCCGTAATTTCTTTGGCATTAGTGGCTATGCAAGTACCGGTTTGTTGGGTACTTTATAAATTTGTTTGCTCAATTATGGTCGTCATTATTTCAAAGGAAAACAAATTGGTGAAATATTGCAAGGGCGTAAGAACTTCTTCATTGTGGTTAGGATAAAAGTGTTCGTTTCTATTGGGCTTACTGATATCATCTTTGGTCCAACTAAATTGAATATCTGGAAGAATTTTCTTTTTCTTTGTAGGAGGTTCATCCCTTGGCATATCCTTTGAAACTAGAAAAGAGTTATAATTATAATAATAAATTATGAAAAACATACTCTATTAGTTTTTTACCTGAAGGTTGAACTGTCGTAAGTAATAATTTATCCTGCAATCTTTTCAGCGGCATATTATATTCATCGTCTCAGTCATCCGATTCGTCGTTCTCTGAAAGTACATGGTTTTTGTAAAGTTTGTTTTACTTGAGATTTTTCGAAATTGTACCATAAGTGTGGGTTCTAGATTTCCTTTGAGGCAATGCCAAATTTTCCTCATCGTCGGAATAGTCTGATCCATCCGAGACCTGAGGAGGAGGTGGCAGTCTATCTTTCTTCTTGCCGTAAAATAAATTAGGAGATATTGTATCAAACAGTCCCGATTCGTCCATATTTGTAGTGAGAAATAGTATACTGCAATGGGCAATGTAACCATATAGTTACACACAATCAAAGTCAAAAATAATGGTATATGGATACACATTCACTTAGAACAGAAACAAACTATCTTACCCTATATATCCAAGAAACCAATATCAAAATTTCTAGCACAATCACACAAATCCACAATATAAACTGTCAATAATGGTACCGGTACTCCTCACAAACCTAATAATAACACGCACGTGGCCTAAACAGTAACCATAAAAATGAACTGCTGCGCTGCACTTTCGACTAGATCCGCATTTCCCCCACCTAGGCATATTTGTAACCATATGGTATTGCCACCCAAGGATCGTCAACATATAGAGTATCTGAGAAAAAGACTTTAGAATACTTTGTAACCATATGGTTACATGGTTCATAAATTGACACATAGTTTGATATAGTGCGAACTGATAAAGGGTTAAGGGCCGGTATTATAAACGATAAAATCTGCAGATTTTATTTAGTATGCAAGTAAATTTAATTTACTCTATAGATTGGGTATTATAAATAGCGAATAAAGAAAACTAAGCAAGTAAATCTACTTAATTAATTTACACCCTACAAAATCATGGTATTAAATGTTATTCATTGGTTCAATGCGAACAGCTGTTTGCTCCACTGTATAAAAATAAACATAACCTTATTTTTAAAAGATTATATTTTGTGTGTTTGATAACTTGAATTTTGATAATGCCAGATTTATCGGCTTGGATTTTACAAATATAAAAAAAAAGGAAATAGTAAAGAATTAGGATTTTTTTGTGGCTCTATCGTTTAGCGAAACGCTAAACTGCAAAATACATAGCTATTCAGAGTTATTATACAATTACTTATTTTACTTGCATGCATTTTTGATAATACCAGATTTCAATTAATTCGTTGAATAAATTTATTTGCTGTTGATAATACCGGCCCTAAATTTATTATTATTTATATTATATATATTTTTTTGCAAAATGAATGTAACACAAAAAGAAGGCAAGTGTTTTTAATAAAACATTAATTCACAAGAAAAACAAGTCGAAGTTTATTTATTGGAACTTCTCAGATTTAAGTGATTTAAGTTTTTGAAACTTCTAATATCTGAAGCAGTTCTTCCAACTCTTCATCACTTGATATGAAATTGTCAGACATCTAAAATTTCGATCTTATAAGTACATATATATAGCAAACGCCAATTAAGTTGGCGCGAGGAGGGGTAAGTTCGCGCAGGATAAAAGTAGTGGGGAGATTTGTTTTTGGTTTTACATCAAATGTCAGATAATTCTAACCTCTGAGCGTGTATCCCTTTATGATACCCTAGCAAAGACATTATGTTCCGTCAAACGTCAATGACAAATGTATTCTGACAATTACTTGTGTAGTGGGGGTGGACGTTTTTAAAAACGGCTTCTGCGCACCCCCTCCTCGCGCCAACTTAATTGGCGCTTGCTATACTTATCTTAACAATATATATATATATATACAGGGTGTTCCCTGAGATAACCGACAAACTTACACAATGCGTTCTAGAGGTGATTTTGAACACAAAAGTTCATATTCACTTTAGCTTAATTTCTTTTTGTTCTTTAGATTTCAACAAAAGAAGAAACTGTTTCAGTAATGTATTTAATCATCAAATTAATAAATAAATATTATAACAGTTGCTCGAAATGTTCGCCTCTTCTTTCTAAACATGTTGCTAGTCTTTGGGCCACATTCTGTTTCCAGTTAGTATCTGTAAGTTCATTTCGCAAGGAATCTACACATTTTTTCGATCAATTTCTCGAGTGTTTCGCTTACTGTTATTCTAAACACGATTTTTTAGACAACTCCAAAAGAAAAAGTCCAAGAGCGAAAGGTCAGGAGAACGCGCAGGCCATAATAGAAGACCTCCTCTGCCTATCTACTGTCCAGGAAAATTTTAACATATGCTTTTTCGGTTAAAATATTGCTTTAAAATTCAAGATTTAGTTATAAAAATATTTATAAAAGTTCTTGTAATCATGGATACTTTGATACATGTAACGTATAGTCATGGCTAGATAAATATAGTATAACCTCAAATTTCATATATGTAAAAAAATTGAAATTTTTTTGTTGTAAAACGAACTTCAGCTTAAGTAAGGGCTGGTAACATGTTTAGAGAGAGGCGAACATTTCGAGCCATTGCTATAATATTAGTTTATTAGTTTGTTATGTAATTTCATGATTAAATACATTACTGAAACAGTTTTCTTCTTTTGTTGAAATAAGAACAAAAAAAAATAAGCTAAAGTGTATATGAACTTTTTTGTTGTATATAAACAAAATAAAAACCTATCTTTAAATTGTATCTTTAATTTGCTGTAATAAAAAAATAAAACTATAAACGACTATAACGATTCCAACCGATTCTTTAATTTCAACAATTACTTATCTCAGAATTCAGAGCGCATGCTTAGGATATATAAGTCTTACCCTTTATTCGGGATCTAAAGAACGTGTAACGAACTTATTTGTATTTTGAGAAAAGGATTGCGCGAACAGGGAATATTTTGTACGGGGCAGAAAATTGTGTTACCGCGAACGATGAAATTTTCATTGCGCAGGTCTTTCATACCCGAACACGTTCAAGATACGATAAGATATTGGTAGACGTTTGAATCAACATTTTAAGTTACGACATACTTTTTATATACACGGCCTGTTCCTAGTGAGAATTTTAATGATCACTCGTTATTATCAATCTGTCTTCGGTAATTTTGCGCTGAGATCATTTTTATGTGAAAAACTTTTAAATATAAAACACAGTTTAGAATATTCATAATTTGTGATTATTTGATATGAAATTTCAATTAACCACTCTTGAAAAACTAAATTTCATCCGACTAAAACAGTACGTTTATAGATTATAAATGTATTAGAAAAATGTATAATAATAATACATGATAATCTCGCATTGAAAATGTAATTAAGCTTGAATACGCTTCTGAAATGCCCCTCACAAATTATGAAACACCCCCACTAAATTTTTAGGAAAATATTTTATTAAATTAAAAAGTCATTATACCTACGATAATTATTGGAATTTTATTATATTAATGAAGTTTCATTTATACTAATAATATAGATAAGACATTTTAGTTGATGTATTAATATTAGCAGTATTTGAAATTTTATTAAATATCTGTCAAAATATGAATGTCGTTGATCTCAATAATATTAATAATTATATATATTTTTGAGTAGTTAAAAAGGTATAATTACTTATACATATAATGATTTAGTATATAATAAAATTTAAATATTGGATTAAATATATTGACTGATACTGAGAAAATGACAAAAAATAAATTTCCAACGATAGAAAATGTTGATTTTGGGATTGATTATTTTCTATAGAGAAAGTCGCGTACTCTTATACAATAGAATTAATTTTAAACCACATATATCATAGTTTTGATTAATGCACAATAAAAAAACGTATACATAATACTATTGACCACGGAGCTGTAATACAATCTGTGGAACTAGTTAGTACACATGTTAATGTATACAAATTTAGTCTGATTAATACACATTTAGTAATGTTGTGGCGAGGACAGAATATATATACAATATAGTCACTAATTAGTTTATAGGGGAGGAGATGAAATAGCATTGTTTAGTAATAACTCATTTTTTTGGAATTTATTAAATTGCATCAATAAGAAATGGAAGACAAAATTTTTTATATATGTATAGATTTCATATCAATACATCAAGTGAACAACGCGGACAAATTATCGTCGTTTGTCCCACCACCTACCATCAGTACCGTAGTGTATGTTGTTGATCAGATCGATTTGTATAATTTATATATTTATATATTTTATTAATTTTTATATTAGTATTGCCATTTTATACTAACAGATTGATTATTATTGAACTAATATTTAATATTTCTTGTAGAAAAAAAACTGTATTAAGACTAAATATTTTTTATTTTAAGTATTTTTAATTGTGTAAATATATTAACATATTTTTTATACCTAGACTTATATAAATATATTTTTTAGATAATATTTTTATAGACCTGTGATTATGAGGTGCACATCTAGAGATGTTTTAGTATTAGAATATTATGCAATCAAATATATATATAAGATTTATAAAATAATATACACGTAATTCATTTTATATTAATTGTATTTTTGATACAATTTCAAAGTATTTTATATTATTTAAGTTGAAATAAGTTTATTAAAATGTTAAATGAAATCATTATATTATTATAAATAATTATGCAACTGTTTTCTTAGCCAATGTATAATAAATAATTTTTGTACAAGTCCGACATGATTCCAAAGTTTTATTAATAAAGCTTTTTACAGATTTTTCTCTTTGATTTACGAATCTTTATATAATAAACAATTTGAAATATTCTTGAGTGGGTAAAGCCTCATCATGGATTGTATAACACAAAAACATTTTTAATAATAAAAAAAAATTGTTACAAGTTTTTAGCGTTTTATTGGTCGGCCCTTGTATATTCCGCTTTAATATAACGTATTGGCTACGTCATCGCCTTTTTGGGGAAGAATTTATAGAGGAGATGCGCATGGTGTTTTTTTGGGGAGATCTGTTGAATATCCTTGCGAGACTAGATGTGTTACTGGTGTGTGTACCGCTAGAATTTAGTAGTTTGAAATGTTACACTGAAAATAGGTAGCTAATTATCGGCTTCTTTACCGCAATTCTTTATGTTGGATCGTCGTGTTTGACTAGAATGTATTTTAATTGTAACCTTCGACCGTCTGAAGGTGAGTAAATTAACTAAACTCTTTTTAGAACCTTCCGTGTCTCCATTTTCATATTTCGTCTTTATTACCGCTTAATTTTCATCTACAGTTTTTTTTTTGTTCCGAGTTTTATCTCTGGATGTCTGTTGCGTTTCAATGCTGAGCCGTTGTAACGTCAGAAAGGTAGAGATTGTTTGGAAACTATTACAAACAACATGTACCAGATCTAACTCTATTTTGCCGAAGGATCTCTTTGCGCAGCAAGAAAGCAACATCAGTCAGCGATGATTAAGAGTAGCTAAGTAAAATTGCATCTTAATTACATCGAAACGTCGGTTTGGTTAATCCTCTAACAATAAAAACTTGGATCGGGCCATAAGGAGATAAAGGAAAAAAACGTTAGCTACATAGAATATTAAAATTTGACAAGACATCTCGTCTTTTTCTTACTTTTTTTGTTTTGTCGGCTGTAATTTTTATGTTCGAATATTTTTATTAAATTCGTTCACTTTATATTTAAATTATCCTATTAATTTATCATAAATACTATTAAGGTCTTTTAAAGTAATCCGAAATTTGTAAAATTCTTTTTTTTAAAGTTTGGGCATAAGAAGGCATATCCTTTGTTTTTGCTATAATTTAATTGCGTTATCAAGTATGTATTCTTAAGTATATGTAATTAAGCGGAAAAATTATTTTGTGAACATTTTGCATAAGATCTTGTGTACACGTATGCCGCTCCTTGCAGGCGCGGCTCGTGATGAAGTATTTGGGAGTGCAAGTACAATGATGCGAGTGCCTCGTGTGTTTTTGGTGTTTACTAAGAAAACGTTACAGTTAGTACACGAGAATACACGAAGCACTCGCATCATTGTACTTGCACTCCCAAATACGTCATCACGAGCCGCGCCTGGTTCCTTGTAATTCTTTAGTACCTTTTTTAAATTTTTAATGCTTATATCAAAAATCTGTATATACACTATCATACAAGAAATTTGCACTTGATTTCTTTTGTAATTAAAAATGATGAGCCCGAGTAAAAATTCATTTAAATTTAGTTTTAATTTTAATAATTATATACAGGGCCTCACCCATTATTAATTTTGTTTGTCATCCATTCCATTTGCATTATTGTTTGTACAGCTTTCGATGAGATAGTTTCACAATGTTTCTAATAAACTTGTCTCTTTTTCATTAATATGGAACATTTTCTTTTATTTGTTATTACCTGTTGTTTTCTTTTTCTCTTCGCAATTACTTTAGCTCTTTTGTGGTGGTTTCATTAGCACAAATACGAACTCCGCGTGTCGTCTAATCTCTATGACAAGCAGCCATGTTGCGTTAAGAACCGCACGGTCATTTCATTGAGCTTTAAGGCCTAAACAGACCGGGTACGTTGAGATGCGTTAAGTCGGCGCACGTTGGCTGGCTGCTTTGTCAATTTAAGTTCAACCCACTCACGCAAGGTAAGTCCAAGGAGGGTGTTTGTATTGAGCAACTTTTTAACAAGCCAGTTTTCGTGGACTTTTAGTGCTTTCACCTTCTGTAGGTAGCATATTATTAAAAATCAGGAGTAGAGAACACAATACTAGTTCATATTTGTGTGAAAATTGCTATCCAAACAGGACAAACTTTTGTTATATACGCTGTTGGAGCTGTCTGAATTACAGTGGTAACACGTAAATAGAGTTTCCGTTGGTTGCGGCTGACATTAGTCGACGAGCGGCGATGAATGTTCTTCTATGCTGTCTTTTATGACTTGACTGTATGTGGCAACATGCAACAGATGTCTGGATGTCTATATAACGGGTGTTCAAAAAAATTCGAAGACAAGTAGGTTTTAAAATCGTATGTCCTTACTTAAGTCTGATTTGTATTAAATATTAAATGTCAACTGTTGTCTGTCAATAATTGTCAGAATCTAATATCAGACAGTAATTTATATTTTCGAATTTTGCAATGGTATTTATTAACGTACACAAAGCATTCATGATTGAATCTTATTTTCGAAATGGTCAAAAGATCGATGGACAGTGGAAGAATTCAATTCAAGCTTGTTTAGAAGAATTTCGAGATGAATTTATTATTTATTATGGTCATTATTGTTGCTAATTTACATCTACAATTTATGATATTTATTTTAAGGTTATAATGTAAGGATTCTACGAACAATTTGTCCCAAAATTATTTTAAGCCATTTTTTAAAATAATTTGTTGGGCGTACTGCAAATGAGAATTAATGACTATTAAATATCATTTCCCCATGCAAATATCGCCTAATGTGTTGCGTTAATTATTACAATTTGACAAACTAAGTTTGTCAAATTAGTATGTAGTATGCAGAACGCAACACGACGCGACGTCAATCTTCCTGGTCGTTAAGATAATTAAAAATTCGCAAAAAGCCACAACTTTCCTGGAACGTGTGAATGCATTTGGCTCTTGGAGCTCATCAACACACGGTATCCTGGAGACAGACACGACTTTTCACTTCTATACTTTGTGTATGTATAGTTAACATTTTGAACTTACTGCAAATGAGAATTGAGCGTTAATTAACGCAAGTAAGTTCAAAATATGAACTATATATACGAATATAGAAGTTTGTCTCCAGGCTCTCTCTGCTGACGAGGTCTAATAAGAGCGAAATGCATCCTCACGGGATGGATGTGACTTTTTAAGAATTTTTACTTAATTTACTTAATTTGTTGAATTATAATTTAAGATGAATAAAACCTTTACTTGTAAAATTATTTTCTTAATTCTGTACTTTCTTTTGAAGTATTACCACAGAGTAAAGTCTATTGTATACGCTTAAATTTCCTGCTCCTAATTTTTAACTCCATGAGTTTGTTTAACAGTCCCGTCACTTGTTGTCGACATAACCCTTAAACATACATTCAAGTTTGCGAATTATTGAAACATGCTGCTGCCAACTGTATAATGATGCAAACTATTTTTTCTCCTACCAACCTCCTTCGCTTGAGATGGCTCACTCTGTTAATTAAATGTTATGACACTTATGACTTATGAAAGTTATGAAGTAATACGATCAGTGCTGCCAGGTGTAAAAATGAAAAAGCGGTAATTTTGATATAAAACGGTAGATTTATTTTAAATCTTTCTTAGATATAAAATATCTTTATAAGGGTTTTGTACAATAGAGAAAACATAAAAAATATTTATTTAAGGAGAGTTTTATACAGAAGAATAAACAATATTTGTTCTATAAGAGTACTGTCGTGAGAAAAAAAATCGGGACAATGTCAAATTTGTTATGTCAATTTCCTTTATTTTTTAGCGTTGTAATTCTGACGATATTTGATATCAAACTGTACGTCAAATTATCTTATCATAGTTGTTAATTCAAAATTGAAAATGCCGCATTTTTCGAAAACTGATAAAGCCAGACTTGTTACTAGTTTGGAAAATGAGAAATCATTAAGAACTGTATCGGTTCAATTTAATATTGGTAAAAGTTCAACCGCAAGAATATATAAAAAAGGGAGGAGGATTATCTAAATCGGAAAATAGGTTTCGGACGTAACTAAATTTCGAATTCGCAGGAAAACGAAACATTAGTTACTGAGATTAGATACAGCCCTTTCAAACCATTAAAAGAAGCTATAAAAACAACACAATTTCTTGTCTCATCTTGTAACACAATGGTTACAAGAAAATGAAATTTAAACTTGAGATTTTCCGCCCTACAGTCCTTATCTATATCCCATTGAAAATGTATAGGGTTAATGAGATAGAGCTGCTACCCAGGAAGAATTTTGGGAGAGTGTTCAAATTCTTATCCATGTTGTATAAAATATTGTCGCTTCAATGTCTACAAGATTAGATGCAATTATAAATAATAACGGTGGAATGAAGAAATATTAATTATTTTAATTATATTCTTTCTCTATCGTTTTTAGTAATTCTTATTTATATATATTTTTAAAATGTTTAATAAATGTCAATAAAACATACATTTTTGACAATTCCTGACTTACTATTATGAGTAAAGATAGCCACTTAAGTAGTCACAATTTAAAAACCCACGCAGAAACAGTCATAGAAACAGTGTCCCGTTTTTTTTTTGCTCGCGAGAGTATAGCAAACGCTGATTAAGTTGACGCGAGGAGGGGTAAGTTCGAGTCGGATTAGAAGTAGTGGGGAGATTTGTATTTGGTTTTACATCAAATTTCAGATAATTCTAACCTCTGAGGCTGTATCACTTTATGATCCCCTAGCAAAGACATTATGTTCCGTCAAACGTCAATGACAAATGTATTCTGACAATTACTTGAGTAGTGGGGGTGGACGTTTTTAAAAACGGCTTCTGCACACCCCCTCCTCGCGCCAGCTTAATTGGCGCTTGTTATACTATACTTGAAAGGGATATTTTTATGGGTGATAAAACATCTTTATAGAAAGTGTTGCAGAACATTGGGTTCCATTATAAAAAGAATGGACCAAGAAGAGCGCAGTGGTATTACCACATATTGCTCTAAAACAAGTAACTTATTTTTAAGTTGTTGCTTTATAATACCTGGTACCTTTTATTTTCTTTCTACATATATACTGATATAACAGAAATGTCTTTTTAGTATTCTATTTATTATTAAATACGTATAAAGTTTTTACCTGTTTTTATTGTTTGATTACTCGGTAAGAAAATTAATAAATTCGGCTATTTATAAATTATAACCTAAATATGGCAAGTTTGACAAAAGCGTTGATTACCCTAACCTAAAATGTAAATATATCGATTTTGCAAATGATTTCTCAACATTGTTTTGACATCATGCTCTCGACTATATATATTCCCATTTCCAGAATCGATGAGGTTAGGGATCTGGGTGTGTTATTTGATTCTGCATTACGATTCAATAATCATATTCACGATATGTGTACCGCAGCTATTAAATTTTTGGAATTCATTATAAGATCTTGTAGGCAGTTTCGTAATCCTTTAACATTAAAATCTCTGTATTATGCCTATGTTAGAAGTAGATTGGAATACGGCTCTCTTATATGGTATCGTCATTACCTGCATTTGCATTTGCGTCTGGCTGTGGAGAGTGTTCAAGGACGATTTTTGAAGTATCTGTCTTTCAAGTGTGACGGTTTGTATCCGGAAAGAGGCATGGATTATACGTCTCTCCTGGAACGCCATTCCTTGAATTCCTTGAGTGATAGACGAGAACATCTTAGTGCCAAATTTCTCCTTAATTTACTAAATGGAAGGATTGATTGCCCGTCTCTTCTGTCACAATTGAATTTTTTGGTTCCAGGACATTTAACTAAATCGTCGGACACTTTCACCGTTCCCATCGCCAAATCCAATGTGTTGCTTAAAGCACCTTTGCTGCATAAGGTACACAACCTTCACAAATTCTACCCTGATCCCTTCAATCGGTGATTTGAGATAATTTTAACTACTTTAAATTGTCATTTGGTAATTGTTTTGTACTTGAATTGTATTTTTTATTTTTATTATTTACTATTATTTTTTAACAGTGCCTCATACATGTAACTATTTTATGGTACACTGTATGTATTTACTTAGGATATGTTTTGCCCTGTAATTGGAATATTTCTGTTGGACAATAAAGAATATTATTGTCCAACAGAAATGTTATGAACCCAGTTGCATGTGGTGCTTTTTATTTTTGGATCTCTTAAGGATCGAATAATGGAAGACGTCGAGGTGTTATCGATAGCTCCCTCTATGTCTAAGAAGACTGCAAGTGCCATTTCCTTGTAGTGTAGGCTCCTTTCGAGCCCTCTCACCAGTCTATGCAGGGCACCCTCGTCTAATTTTTCCATCTGGTATGCCCATTGCAGTGGGTGTAGAGGAGATCTATCCAGAGCCCCTTCTTTAATATTTAAATATATCATTTTTTCCATAGTCTTCAATATGAAGGAGGTAAGACTAATTGGTCTAAATGATTTAGGGTGGGTATATGTTCCTTTTCCGGACTACGGAATAAACACTACCCTAGTTTCTCTCCTTGCCCTAGGGATATAACCCATAGCATGGCTAGACCTGAATATTTCCAATAGAGGACCCATAATTTCCCCAATTCCCTCTTGAAGGAGCTTGGGAAACACTCCGTCTGGTCCTGCGGATTTATATGGTTCAAATGATCCTATCGCCTATCTAATTAAATGGGGCTTGAAGATCTCGTTTGATATCTCCCAATCATTCCTAGTCGCTCTCCAAGAGGTGATAACTTTTGGTATCACAATTATCCATACGCTACCAACCTGGAAAGTGTACCTCCAGAAGATACTCTAAAGTCTCTTCCACGGTACTGGTATTGATTCGCCATTCGAATTAATTACTGTCCCTAACCTTCTAGGTACAGAATCAATGAGACTTCTTAAAAAATTAGGTTTTTCAACAATGTTTTCCCAGGTATTTTCAATAGATTTCCATAATTGTTCCCTATTAGTAAATCTTATACGAAATATATGAATTTGCTTTGTCATTTTTTGGTTTTTTCTCAGATATTTAAACAAATTGTGATCTATATCAGTTGATATTCTTTTCCTCGTTTGCAACATATACTGCCTTCATTTTCCCATCTTTTTTTTAACTTGTAGTACTGTAGATTTGTTCAAATGAAATTCTTCTGCGACTTGTTTAATAGTGCAACTTTCCAAATTTAACCCTAGAATACGGATCATTCGTAAATTTTACGACACTCTTAAGACTTAGTACTTTTTCGCTTTCTTACGGTTAATGCATCTGAGTACCTTCAAGTCTAGTATTTAGCTAGATTGTGTGGTGTGCGGTCATTCTGGTTTCCGACCCTAAAGCGATTTTTCGGCGATGGGTTTCCGTGTTTACGTCATTTAATAAATTAAACTGGTTCTTATTTTCGTACCGATTTTGAGTGTTTTAGAAATAGAAATTTGAGGAAAGATATTTCTTCATGATTATTATTTAGATACATTATAATAAACATAGTGATTTTTTTATTAAGATGTCAAATCGAAAGTTTTTGACCGAAAAACAACTGGAGGAGGAAACGACGTCTCATGAATGGAGAAAAGAGTGATCCAGAAGCATTTGACGATAGGTTTTGGTATTCCGAGGAGGCTGTCCTTTTGGGATGTACTTTCCTAACAAAACCGCGAAGAATTGGATAAAAATTGTTATCGTATGCGATTCCGCCACTAAGTATATGTCAGATGCAAATTCTTAGTTGTGAAAAAAAACAGAGAGCGATGGTTTGCCTCTAGCCGAATTTTATGTAAAAGAGTTAACGAAATAAATTATTGGTACAAATCGCAACGTTACCGGGGACAATTGGTTCATCTCGGTTTCCTGTGCTGACCAGTTGCTACAAAATCCTTACAAATTAACTATGATAGGAACTATACGTATAAATAGAAAAAGGGATACCCAAGAGCTTTTAGACGGAAAAAGTCGAAACGCAAATACGTCAATGTTTTGCTTTGATCAACAAAAGACGTTATTATCTTACATGCCAAAGAAAAACAAATTAGTTCTACTACTTTCAACTATGCATGAGAAGGCAGAGATCGTAGAAGAAACAGTTGTGGACACCTTCGACCAAATGTGTTCAAATATGAGTTCGAGCAGAAGAACACGGAGATGGCCATTATGTGTGTTCTATGGGATGATAAATATGGCCAGTATAAACTCTTATGCTATTTACACTTTTAATACGTTAGAAAAGGCCGAAAAACCTATTTCAAGAAACCAATATCTGATTGATTTATGTCTTTGCCTTGCCAAACCATGGATGCAATATAGATATAACAGCAAAACTTTATGTCGATATCTTCGGCAAGACATAGCTGAAATCCTCGGTATATCAAAAGAAAACATTGTGAACACACCCCAAGACAAGAAGAAGAAGACTTGTTTCTACTGCCCAAGCAAAAAAAGGAGTACGATCAGTAATTATTAGATGGAGTGCAAAAATCCAATTTGCTGAGAACACCGAGGAGATATTTGCACCGTATGTTGTGAAAAATAATAAAAAAATGTTGATTTTATTTTAAACGTTTGTTCTGATAATGTACGTTATCCTTTTTTTTGTATTTTTTAAAATAAAGTTTGATAAAGCAATTTGTTTTTTTTTTATTGAGTAGTAAAATTTACGATAGTCCCGTAATTACGTTTGTCAAACACAGTCCCGTATTCTAGGGTTAACGCAATTTGTACTTTGTCTGCCGGAGTCAGTTTTCTTGCCATTTTGACAAGAATGGTTAATTGACGAAGGAGATACTTGTTGAAACTTCATTATAACGATAAGAAATAAGTATTAAGCTTCTAGTTTAAAAAATTCTTTTATTGTAAATTCACTACAATATTGTTTCGCCATACAATGGCTTCATCAGGTGGATGAAATACTGAATATTTAAAATACAAGTTTGAATATTTATGTATGTTCAAATTATGATTCTTTGTCTATTAGACAAAGAATCAAACTCTGGTGTATATAAATTAAAATGTGAAGATTGTAATAAGGTGTACATAGGACAAACGGGAAGGACATTCAAAATTGGGATGAAAGAACACGAGAGAAGTCATAAAGGAAAGAAAACACATTCAACTTTTGCAAATCATTGTATAGATATCAATCATAGATTTAATATAGATTTCAAAATTTTACACATTCAAGATAAAAGTAAAAAACTTAATTTGTTAGAAAACTTAGAAATTAATAGATACAATAGTTTAGGATTAGCTTTAAATGACCAACTAGATTAAACAACTCCCCTTCACTAAATTTAAGATTGCAAAAAATTTTTTCTACCACCATTTTTCTCAATAATTTGTACATACATAAATATTCAAACTTGTATTGTAAATATTCAGTATTTCATCCACCTGATGAAGCCATTGTATGGCGAAACAATATTGTAGTGAGTTTACAATAAAAGAATTTTTGAAACTAGAAGTTTAATACTTATTTATTATCGTTACAAGAATGAATAACTTTTAAAAATTACAAAACACTTCGGATTCATATCCTGTTCATCAAATTCGATTTTGCTTAGGTAGGAATAAAAATTTACCATTAATAATTTCTATATTAAATGGCTAAGCTAACATAAGCCAGAAGTAATATAGATAGCTGTTGTTGTTTGAAAAGAGTACCAACCTTATTAAGCTTAAACTTGTCTCTCTTTGCCGAGTCTACAAATAAGTGTAACTATACTTTGTAGTTTATAATATTAATTGTATAATAAACTTTGACATAGTCTTTTTTCCTTTCTTTTCTTTTGCTCTTGTCGGTGCGATTCCATTTTCAAAATCATATAGATTTTTAAGGAAAATTGCAGTTTCCGAAAGTAAACATGTGTCTGTATCTGTGTATAACATTTGGTCAGTAGTGATTAATAAGAAAATAAACATTTTCTATTATAATACAGTTCTGTTCAAATAAATCTGGGACAACTCTTGTAACGTAACTCTTAATTCCACTTGTTTTAAATAAATCTGGGACAACTTTTTGGGTGTGTTGTATTTGTGGCTTTCAACATGTTAGTTTTAACCAGATTTCATTAAATTTTTTGGCTATAGTTAACAAAAGGTAAAATTGATTATAATTTTACAGAATCATGATTTAACGAAACAATTCAAACACTTAGTCTGATTTAATAATTAATTAATAATAAGATAATTAATAAAGAAATAAATTAAAAATAAAGAAATTAATATTTTGTTTGGCCACCATTTTCTTTGCATGAAGGTAATTAGAGAACGCCCTAAATTTCGTTATTTGTCAGTTCTTCCCATGCTGCTTCAATCCATTGTCACAGTTCTTCCACGCGTTGTGGTTGAGAATTTCGTTTGTCGATAATCTTAACCAAAAGCACCCAAACATTCTCGATCGGATTTAAGTCCGGATAGTTGGAAGGCCATTGCAAGACCTCGGTGTTATTAATTATAAACTAGTTATTTACAATTCTAGCAGTATGAACCGGGCAATTATCTTGCTGGAATATAAAGCTGGATTCGTATGCTGGGCAGTTGGAAGCATGACATATTCTAGAATATCTCTGTTAAACCTCTCTTCAATCCGGTAGCATATTCCTAAACTTTGAGCGCTGATCCTAGTCCAAACATTAATTCGGAATTCCCTAGAAGTTCCTCTGACAAAAATATATTCCTCATTGAACGGAGTTCTCCGTGGTCTATAGACTCTGATTTTCCCGTTGAAAGTCGACTGAAAAGTTTTCTCATCACTAAAAATAATCCGGTTCCAATAGTCCAAATCACTATTGATATGATTTAAACCAAATAACAATTCCGATTTTCATTCGTTAAGTACGGTTTCCTTACAGCAACACGACACTTTAAATCAGATTTTAATATTCTTCTGCAAGCCGTAACTCTGGAGGCGGGAAAATTTGTGTTTATCACAGATCTCTCATATAATCTAAAATTCAATATCTTCTTCAACAGTTGAGTTTTTGTTGAACAGTCCTATACCAATCTTCCTTTTTAAAGTCACTTCGTTTTCTCATCGC
Organism: Melolontha melolontha; assembly: GCA_935421215.2. Classification (NCBI taxonomy): domain Eukaryota; kingdom Metazoa; phylum Arthropoda; class Insecta; order Coleoptera; family Scarabaeidae; genus Melolontha; species Melolontha melolontha. Next base: position 181,407,004 of record OW285235.1, read on the forward strand.
TTCTTAGTTGCAAACACTGTATTTTTATTCACTTTAAAACGGCGCGAAATCATTCTTATCGACCAACCGTCTTCAATTTTTTCAACAATTCGTGCTTTTTCAATGATCGTTTTTGAGGCATTTTTCAATCTAAAAATGTCTTTGGAAAATATAATTAGACTTTGGCACTTTGACAATTGTATTAAATAAACTCTGTCATTTTTGGCGATAGTATGAAAACCATGGAAATATTGTTCAATTTATAAACCAAAATGATATTAGAAAATTAAAATTGTCACAGATTTATTTGAACGGTACTGTACATACATTTTTGGCTTCACGGAAATCGCCACTTTGAGTTATTTATATTTATCTTTCGAGATATTAGTAAAACTGCGATGTCGAATTATGACAGCATGCTCGTAATCTTACACATACTTATAATTTTATCGTCCACTTTTCTTTAATAATACGATTAGGCGATAATAAATAAGATTATATAAATTTATTATTTTTATTTTTGGATAAAAACAAATATATCGTACATTAGTTAAGTATTAACTTCAAATTTAAGCGATATTTCGTCAAAATTATAATCTGTGTACATATACGAGGTGTGACAATTAGACAATTAAACAACGAGAATTTTTCTCTGTTAATTTTATTAATTAAAATTACATGGGTTGAAATATTTATCCCTTCATAATAGTCTCATCCGGTTTCCCCGCTGCTGAAAGCATCGTCGAAAATCATCTGAAGTTAACCCCTTTGGGACCTCCGTCTGCGTCTTTGGATATCTTGAATCGAGCGGCGTTTTCAGAATCTTACAAAAGGAGAAGCTGTAGAGTAAATTTGGTGGAGGCGCAAAAAGATCAAATTTGTTACAAGCTACAATATAATCGTACCTTACTTAAAATTAAATGCCATAATATGTATTTTCTTTTGCAAATTCATCTACGACTTTATCATAAAAACATTTTTTGCGAGAATATTCTTGCACTAATTCCTCTTCAATTGATATTAATCCCAAAGCAGAAAGTCTTTCTTGTCCTGTAGAATTCCTAACAACATTTTTTATTCGTTTAAGACATACTTGCGGCAGGGATAGTGAGTGTTAATTCACAAACTTTAAGAATTTCAAGGTAAGCACGATCCATTCCGCAGTCTTTAAGAGATTTCCATAAGTCACTAGCACTCGTTTTATTTAAGCCTTCTGAGGTGTTGTAAATCACTGTGAGTTCGAAACGTAATGCAGGAAAGTCAAAATATTGTGGATAGTTTTGTTTAAGCTATTCAAAGGCCCCTTCAGAAACTGCGGGTTTATCGAAAAAATTAACAAATTCTAGAAATTTAAGGGTGCTAAAGGTCTTAAATCTGGTGTCTATGTAGGCAGAAATATAGTCAATTATTTCAAAGAACCACTTACGGGATCGCAATTTTTCATCTGTTCTGTGTTCTTTGGCAATATCGGTGCGTATTCTGTTTCTTTGTGGTTGAATATTTAAACGCTCAAATTTATTCCACAACTAATCAAATTGTTCTCTTTTAGAAAAAACGATGGATTTGAATTCCTGAAGACTAAAAATAGTTTCTAACATTAAAATATCCTCTAGAGTAAACTCGCGTCTCATTATCTCATTCAAGGTTGTCCATAATATTTTGAAAAAAAATAATAAGTGGTTGTCGATATTCAAATACAGTTTGTACTAACCTAGCGTTGTAATTCCATTGAGTGGGGGCTACTTTTGGTAATCTTATATGAACCTCCAGATCTAAAGCACTGGTTCTTTTTAAGGATTTGGAAAAAAAATGCTGCCAAACCGCTCAAAGTTTGAAAAAAATCTTGGTTTCCTTTATTATATTAAGAGACTGTTGTAAAACCAAATTTAAGCGATGTGCCATACAATGGACAAAAAGTGCTGTTGGATACATTTCTTTTACTTTAACCTGCAACCTCCCTAATTCACCTGTTGTTACTGCTCCTCCACCATTATATTTGAGCTACTGATTTTGAACCACAATTATAATCATTCACTATAGTGTAAACAATACAAATCAGAAGCTGTTCTTTGCGTGGAAACATTTAAAAATCCTATGAAGCGTTCCTTAATTTCGCCCTTTTTTGTTATATAATGTAAGATTTTTGATAACTGACTAATATTTGTCACGTTTGTAGTTTCCTTCTGAATTATGGCAACGAAAGAGGCTTCTTCTACTTCCAATTTTATTTTTCTCAATATTACTTTTTCTATGCATAAAATAAGCTCGTTTTTTTTAAATTAAAGTACGAGTTCTTTTAAATCCTATAGTATTATCCAAATGAGATTGTAAAATTTGCCAATAAATTTACTAAATCTACGTAGTTTCCTTTGTTTGAAGATTGTTCAATTTCAGTATGATCGCGAAATGCAAGATTATGTTCTCCCAGGAAACAAATCACCGACCTTTTAAGTATTTCACGTTTTTTTACTTTTTGATTATATTTTTCTGTATTCATTCCTAACTCATTGTCTAATGCAGTGGTGCCCAACTAATATTGGTACGAGGGCGATTTTGAAAATCCCGATACGCCACGCGGGCACTGCCAAGTTAATAAAAAAAAACATAAGTGATATACTTTAAGGAAACTACATTATACTACTACACTACTTTTTATTTATTACGTTAATTTAGCAGTTACTATGACACACTTACAACACTTCAAGTCTAATAGACCGGAACAGCTAATGCGATACTTGGCTGTTCACATTTTCAGAAAGCTTCTTAAAGTCTGGTTGATAATTTTCTGTGCAACCCAAAATCATACAATTTTTGATGTGTTCGTTAGTTAACATGCTTCTGTATTTGGTTTTAATTACTTTTAGTTGAGAAAAAGCACGTTCAGATAGATATGTTGAACCGAAAAATGCTTTAACGATGAGAGCACAGTTACGTACGTTTCTGTATTTAACAGGGTTCATGAGCTTGAAAACATCGTCGCTTTTATTATCTGTGCTTTTCAGGATGATATCACTGCGAAGTGTAATAATTTCTAATTCAACTTCCGCTTTATTAACAAAGCAATGGGTTTCCATCAACGAAGCTAGTTGTGAAACATCACTATCGATAAATGGATTTTGGACAAAAATAAACAAAGGTTCCATACAGAAAATGTTGTCAAAACGCCTTTCGAATTCCGATTTTAACTGGTGAAGCAGCTCCACATGTTTAGTTGGGTTATACTCCGCAAAATATTCAGCCTTCAAAAGAAGAGTAAAAGCAGGAAAATGTTGAACATTTTTCTCCTCTAACTGCTTCTTCCATAGATCGATTTTTTTTACGAAAGCTGAAATTGCGCTCATCATGTCTGATATGTGTTTTTCTTTTCCTTGTAGTGTTTCGTTGAGTTTATTAAGTTTTGCAGTTACATCAGTCAGAAATGCCAAGTCGGCCAGCCATACTTCATCGTCGAGTTTTTCTTCATAGCTATCTTTAGACTGCAAAAATATTTTGATTTCTGTCATCAAACCAACAAATCTTGTCAGCACTTTACCACGGCTAAGCCACCTTACTTCAGCGAAGTAGATCAAATCACCGTGCTCACTGTCCAATTCATCAAGCAAATCTTTGAAAAGACGATGGTTCAACGCTCGTCCACGAATGAAATTCACAATTCGTACAACTACGCTCATAACATGGCCAAGGTTAAGATTTTTGGCAATCAAATTTTCCTGGTGTATAACACAGTGATAGGAATTAAAATTAGGAAAATCTTTATCCTTTTCACACAGACCAATAAATCCAACATTTCTGCCGATCATAGCAGGCGCTCCGTCGGTTGTCATGGCTACCAGTTTCTGTATTGGTATGTTCTGTTCAGTAACCATCTTTTTGATTGCGTCAAAAATGTCTTGTCCTCGTGTATAAGTTACCAACGTCAAATTGGCGAGCAATGCTTCTTTAACAGAAAAGTCAGAAAATACCATTCTGATGAACACCAAAAGCTGTGGTGAGTCAGTAATATCCGTCGACTCGTCCATTTGCCATGAAAAAAACTCGCATTTTGCCAAGTCATTTTTCATCTGGTCAACAACGTCATTTGCTATTTCATCAACTCGTCGTGTTACCGTGTTCCTCGATAACGGCACTTGTTTTATTTGTGAAATTATGTCATTTTTGTTTTTAAAATCATGAAACAAAGATTCTGCCATGCCCAACATAGCTTCTTTTATTAAAACTCCGTCAGAGTAGGGTTTTTTGTGAGAAGCCAGGATATAACTTACTTTCAAGGATGCTTCTGTGTGAGCCTTTGATTTATTTTTAGCAGTAAAAAAGGTATTTTGTTGAGCGCGTAGAGCAGCTTGCGAAGTTTGAACTTTATTCTTTCGTAATGCAGACTGCGGTGGATATTTATCTGAAATAATAAAAAAAAAACACATGTTATGTAGATAAGTACCCACACTTTTTTTAATATTATTTACTTACATAACAAAGTAAGGATGATGATAACATGTATTATTGTGTCGAAATTCAAATAAAAATTCATAAAAGCTGGTTATATTACTTGCACATTAACATGCTTACCTTTGAAATCCGCATGAAGACTTTTATGATGACGTTCGACGTTCGATCGCTTTGGTACCGCTACAGAAGCATTGCAGAGTAAGCAAATAGCTTTCTCGCCAACACTCGTAAATAAAAACTCTTCTTCCCATTCCCTATTGAAGTGATATATTTTCTTTTTCTTTGATGGCCCAGGTGCATCACTCATTTTACGGCAAGGAGATGACGTATGTATGATGTGAATCGAAACCTAGTTAAGTATTTAATATAGAATGAAATGAGAACACGTGCATGCCACAGGGCGAATAACGATGTATGCCAGCGTAACTGATTTAACTGACCGCTCGCCGCGCAGCCGAGTCCGACCGAATATTTTCTCGGCGATAGAACAGGACGCCGCGACGACGCAACCTCTCGCTCGTATTCACGCTGTAGCCTACCTAAACCTACGCATGCGTAGGTAATGCAGACACACTTTCAGAAGTACATACACGTCACAATGCGCAAAGCGAGAATTTGTGTCGGGCGATTCGATGTTAGCGCGCCAAGCTCGTTTTAGGGGTGGCCGCTTCAACAGTAACATTGTACCGCATCGTATCATTCATTCAATTTATTACAACGCACGCGGCTGCCAATTTTAGCTCGCGCACATTTTGACAAACCAATATGTACTTCTGAAAGTGTGTTCACTATACCTACTTACGACTCATACGGCGTGTTGCTCTGTTATTGTTTATTTAATTTATTTTACCTAATTTAATTTTTGAAAATTTGTATTCCTTATCCAATTTTGTTCGCGGGCGCCTAGAAAACAGGCCGCGGGCTACCAGGTGCCCGCGAGCTACTGGTTGGGCACTACTGGTCTAATGTGTGTTCAATTCTGATTTCCTCAAAAGTTTTCTTCTTAGTTATCGCATGTAAGTGTGGTGGACTCAACCCATGTCTTTTTATTAATTTGTGTAAATTATTTAGATCAGAGATTTAGGTTTGAACACGCAAAGTTTGTTTTTAAAAAGCAATCATTTTATTACAATTCGAAACAAGGGTTACAATACGACAATTAATAGTATGAAAACATTTTACAAATAATTTTACAAACGAATGCTCTCTGTTCGCCTATCTCTTCATTGAGATAAGGCACGCTCGTTATTCTTGGTACAGAGTCGTATGAAGTCAATATTACTTCAGCAAACCCATTTTTATTCCACAATTTTTTTACGATTGAAAATAAAATACATGGCCATCAAAACAAAAGAGACTTATTATCACAACCAATCAACCATTCGCACTTTTTGTAATTTTCTTTTTGAAAATGTCATACAATTTATTTTGTTTTGTTAACCCTTTGCTTCCTAGTGGTTGCAGATCACAACCACATTTTTAAGTTTTTTTTTCCTATCTTCCTTGTGGTGTTATACACTAGCCACAGTAGGTGGAGTCTAAAACATACTCCCACCCATCGACTCCTGCTTTCGCGTTTGAATCAGTGCATCATTGCAACGGTTATATCTTATTTTTTACCACGTGGAGCATGCAGATGTGACAGTAATTGTTTATAAAATAGATTATGGGCTTATTTATGAAGATGGCTGGTAAGTAAATGTTAAATATTAATAAAAATGTATGCATACAAAAAGCTTATGTATGACAATACGTTATGCACGTATAAAGCATTGTTACAATATGAAACAGACATGTAAATAATTTACATATCTGTAACTGTACACATGGACAATACACCTCGTATTTTCAGCATTTACTTCTGCTTAAAACATATGTTTCTGCCATCTAGGCGTCATCAGTCAAGCTAGTGAAGCAATGTATACAAATTGATACAAATCAATTAAACAAATGATTTGTATCTGTATTTACATTTTACTGAAATCACCCAACAAAGATAAAGCAAGTTTCGTCCTATAAGGTGACACTATTTAATAAGTGACATCTTACGGAACGAAAGAGACTATGTCTGAAGGCTACCTTTCGTTCGAATAGCTATGCTATTACAGGAACAAAAAAATACGTATGTCGGTGTAGTCCATTAACAACGTGCCAGATGGCGGTAAATATACAAAAAGCTTGTGTTTATGTATGACAATACGTTATGCACGTATAAAGCATTGCTACAATATGAAACAGACATGTAAATAATTTACATATCTGTAACTGTAGTGTCACCTTATAGGACGAAACTTGCTTTATCTTTGTTGGGTGGTTTCAGTAAAATGTAAATACAGATACAAATAATTTGTTTAATTGGATTTGTATAAATTTGTATACATTGCTTCACAAGCTTGAATGATGACGCCTAGATGGCAGAAACATATGTTTTAAGCAGAAGTAAATGCTGAAAATACGAGGTGTATTGTCCATGTGTACAGTTACAGATATGTAAATTATTTACATGTCTGTTTCATATTGTAACAATGCTTTATACGTGCATAACGTATTGTCATACATAAACACAAGCTTTTGGTATATTTACCGCCATCTGGCACGTTGTTAATGAACTACACCGACATACGTATTTTTTTGTTCCTGTAATAGCATAGCTATTCGAACGAAAGATAGCCTTCTGACATAGTCTCTTTCGTTCCGTAAGATGTCACTTATTAAATAGTGTCACCTTATAGGACGAAACTTGCTTTATCTTTGTTGGGTGATTTCAGTAAAATGTAAATACAGATACAAATCATTTGTTTAATTGATTTGTATCAATTTGTATACCTTGTTTCACTAGCTTGACTGATGACGCCTAGATGGCAGAAACATATGTTTTAAGCAGAAGTAAATGCTGAAAATACGAGGTGTATTGTCCATGTGTACAGTTACAGATATGTAAATTATTTACATGTCTGTTTCATATTGTAACAATGCTTTATACGTGCATAACGTATTGTCATACATAAACACAAGCTTTTTGTATATTTACCGCCATCTGGCACGTTGTTAATGAACTACACCGACATACGTATTTTTTTGTTCATGTAATAGCATAGCTATTCGAACGAAAGGTCGCCTTCCGACATAGTCTCTTTCGTTCCGTAAGATGTCACTTATTAAATAGTGTCACCTTAAAGGACGAAACTTGCTTTATCCTTGTTGGGTGATTTCAGTAAAATGTAAATACAGATACAAATCATTTGTTTAATTGATTTGTATCAATTTGTATACATTGCTTCACTAGCTTGACTGATGACGCCTAGATGGCAGAAACATATGTTTTAAGCAGAAGTAAATGCTGAAAATACGAGGTGTATTGTCCATGTGTACAGTTACAGATATGTAAATTATTTACATGTCTGTTTCATATTGTAAAAATGTATGCCTTGCACTTATAGCAAGTGAGAATATTTGTTTACCTTAGTAGATGAGGTTATGTTTCATACACAAATGTGGTGGTCGCGGCACAAAACCACAAGGAAGATATTCATATTTTTTATAATAATATTTTTTTCAGCTAAAAACTCTATATATTCTATTCAAGAATTGGAAGCGCTTGGCCAGGACGAATTGTATACATTGGTAGAAGATATCCCTTCTGGAGATGAGTCGGACATCAATGATGAAAGCGAGAATGAAGATGAAGGTGTCGTGGGTAGAAGATATCCCTTCTGGAGATGAGTCGGACATCAATGATGAAAGCGAGAATGAAGATGAAGGTGTCGTGGATCAGCCATTTGATATCAATGCAATGGATATCATATTTGCTGGTGAAAATTATCGTTTTGCAGAAGATGATGGGTGGGATAGCGAAGATGAAATTCCATTGATCAACATTCAAGCTGATCTGATACGAGAAAACCAAAGGAAAAATACTATATGTACTCATGACCCACATCATACACAGAATATTCCCAGACGTACTTTCACTAGTGACAGTGGGTGTAGTGTACCTGAAGAAGTGGAAACACCAACAGATATTTTTTTACATTTATTTCCAAACACTTTGATAGAACACATTGCATTCCAGACAAATCTTTATGTTTTACAGAAGAACGGTGGTAATCATAATTTCCAGAGAACAAATTCTGACGAAATAAAAAAGTTTATTGCTATAAACCTTTTTATGGGGATCAAACGCCTGCCAAGCTATCGAGACTATTGGTCGTCAAGGTTGGAACTACGAGATAATTTTGTATCTTCGATAATGTCAAGAGATAGATTTGACTGGTTACTGGCGAACATTCATTTGAACGATAATGCACTACAACCACAGCGACAAACTGTAGGATACGATAAACTTTACAAAGTTCGGCCACTGCTAGACAAGCTTTCAGATACATTTCTTCTTTCATATCAACCCTCAAAAAATCAAGCAATTGACGAGTCTATGATCAAATTTAAAGGTAGAAGTAGTTTTCGCCAATATATGCCGTTGAAACCGATAAAACGCGGATATAAAGTGTGGATTAAAGTAGATGAAAGCGGCTATGTGCACCAATTCCAGATTTATGTGGGCAAATCCAGCAATGAAGTTGAGAAAAATTTAGGTGCTCGAGTGGTAAAAGATCTAACTCGAAGTTTAGTTGGAAAAGGACATTATTTATATTTTGATAACTTTTTCAACTCAGTCGAACTAGAAAAAGACTTGCACGATGATATGATTTACGCCTGTGGAACATTTAGAAAAGGTAGAAAAGACATGCCAAAAGACTTGAAAGAAGACAAAGCCATGCAAAGGGGAGATTCTGACTGGAGAGTTTCAACTTGTGGATTAACATTCTTGAAATGGAAGGATCGAAAATCAGTGTTCTTCTTGAGTAATTTTCATGATCCGTCTGTTGTTGAAAAAATATCAAGAAAAAATAAAGATGGTTCACGAGAAGAAATAGCTTGTCCCATATTAGTGAAGGACTACAATAGCTGTATGGGATATGTGGACAAAATGGATATGCTCAAAAGTTGCTATGACATTGATAGAAAGTCCAAGAAATGGTGGCATCGCATAATGTTTTATTTTATTGATGTGGCGTTAGTAAATGCATTTACAATTTATAAAAATCGATGCAGTGAGAAAGTTGAAACTTTGAAACTATTTAGGTTGTCGGTTATAATAGGTCTAATTGGTGCCGATCAAAATGAACAAAAGAAAGGTAGACGAAGCGCTGCACAACCTCCAAACAATTTTAAAATTACAGTACCATACGAAATTAGGTATGACAAATGTGCACATCTTCCAGTTCATGGAAAATCAAGATGTGCACTATGTAGTACACGTGCGAAACCCCACAGAACCGTTTGGAGCTGTTTTGCCTGCCAAGTAGGCTTATGTCTAAGCGAAAGCAATTGTTTTACACAATTTCATACCAAGTAATTTTTAAAATAAATTAGTTTTATTGAGATTTTGTGCCTCATTTTCCTTGTGGTTACACCCCGAGACCACGGCCTATAAAAAAAATCAAAATTTTGATAATTAGTCTTGTTGCATTTTCCCCCATAAATAAAGCCCAGAAACTATATTTTTCAAAAAACAAGACTTTATTGGCATTTTTAAAAATGTTGGCCTCAAAGGGTTAAATAAGTCAAAGTTGGCCCTACCTTTGGAAATAATCTGTTTTTTTTCTTCGAAATTATAACGTGAAAATCCTTTTGTCACTGTATTACCTACAACACATTCACAATCAGGCAAATTTCCGCACGAATTTGGTTCCGAAACTACCGAACGTTCGATCTCCATACTTATAATATAATCTACACGAAAACAGCTTACACAATTGACAATTTCAATTCGATTTTCAAACGAAATAATTAATAAAAACAAAAGATTTTTGCCTTAACACAGTATTTGTATTCTTTATAAATATTGTAAATTAAAACTAATTTTATGTGCATAATTCCACAATAAAACTTAATCAAAGGATATTTATTTTATTTGCTAATATTCCTAGACGCATCCATTCATACGCGATGCTTAAGAAATCTCCTATGTAAGTCGTGCACTGTAGATATATAACGTATCGACATGGGCGCGCTTTAATTAGTAATATTAGGTAATAATTTAATATATAATATTAAAGTTTAATATTAAACTTTTTTCTTTATACACTGTATTTTACTTGATTCATATAGGAAAAGCTGTGCTTCCCTAGCTTCTACAGTATATACATGCTACTACTTCAATCGAATCAAAATTATGGTCTTTCAGCGGAGTTTTCATATTGGGAAACATGAAAAAGTTTGCAGGAGCCAGATTCGGGCTATAGGGTGGGGAACACTGGAATATTTTTTTTCCCTAAACCATTAGTGAATCGCAACCTTTAGATTAAAGCATTATCAAAAATTGCATTATTATCGTTGGTTTTTGGAAAAAAGATGGCTATTGTGCATGGACGATTGTGAATCAGCGACGGACTTAGAAAACAAATATTTAACTTGTTAATGCATGGACCACGGCAGCATGGAATAAAGTGACCGCAAAAACAATTAGAAATTTTTTTCTGAAATCAGGATTTTGTCAAAGAGTGCAGGAAGTAGGAGAAGATGATGAAGACGTACCGCTTATGCGGTTAACTAGAGATAAAACATTAATTAACGAAAATGCTTTCGAAAAAAATTGTTGACGCCTTGTTAACTGAAAACGATGCTGAAGCATTAGTGATTGCGTCACTGAAATTTTTCCAACCAACGAAGAAGGCAAGAGAGAAGAAGAGGAAGATGCATAAGTACAATTAAAAATTATAAAGAAGCAATCACTAGATTAAAAGACTTGGAGAACTTTTTTACCACAAAAGAGGAATAATCGAGTTGAGACTAAATTATTAAACAATAAATTTGCTTCGAAACAAAGTAAAATTACAGATTATTTATAAGACAAATATTTTTATGTATGTATAGTATAAATTGTGTAATTTATGAATAAATTCTTTACTTGAATTTCATAGTTTTATTACACCGAATTCTTTATTCTTATTTACGTTCAATACATACTTAATTAGTACTTAAATACATAAATTATATAAGTAGTACTGCTATGTACCACCCACAAAATTAATTTAATATCGTAAATGATTTAAATTCCATTTTCGATTTGCCTTTTGTGTGTTTAGGGGAGACAGGCCTGTAATGGCATACTTTTTTTTTGCTGTACGAGGGCCACTGCTAAAATTCGCGGAAAATTTTGAAATAAAACAAATTACGCTATGTAAATCGCTTTACTGGTTCTCAAAATACTTCCCTTTAAGTATACACTTTTGAATCCTATAAAACCAATCTTCAAAACACTTTCCATTCTGAGCGAAGTATCTCCAAAACCAATGATTTAAATTCTTCAACAACTTCTTCAGGCGCTGAAAATCGCTTTCCACGCATTTTATTTTTGATGTTTCGGAATAAGAAGAAGTCATTTGGCGCTAAATTGGGCGAATATGGGCAATGAGTCATTAATTCGATGTTTCTGTTGCTCAAAAACTCGACAGTTTGTCGTGCTGTGTGAGTGCCTGCATTGTCATGATGAACGATGATTCATCGGTTTATGTTGTTTTTTCCGACTTCATCGATATCTTCCGGCCATCAAATTCACGTATACCAGTCAGCATTAACTGTTCGTCGATCCTCTAATGCAACAGTTGCAACATGACCAGTTTTTCCGAAGAAATAAGCAATCATTTTTTTCGAAACGCTTCGTGCACTACTTTTATTGGTTTAAGTTCATTTTGAAACACCTATACAGTCGATTGCTGTTTAGTTTGAGGCTCATATGAATATATCCAGCATTCGTCACCTGTTACAATGTTATATACAGAATTTGAACGACCACAGTAAATTTTTTAACATTTCCTTGCACCACTTGACACGTGCCTGTTTTTGCTCGTCTTTTAAATTTTGAGGGATCCAACGACTGGAAAGCTTCCTGACATGTAAATCATCTTGCAAAATCGTATGTATTTGTTTCGCCGCAATGCCTAAGGACGCCTCTATCTCACTGTATGTTACATGTCGATCTGATAAAATCATTTCACGCACAGCATCGATATTTTTCGCAAAAACAGAGGTGCATGGACGCCCTTTACGAAGATTGTCACCAAACGTTGGTCTTCCACGCTTGAATTCTGCGAACCATTTGTAAACCATAGTTTTGGATGGTGCTTTATTCTCAAATACCGAACTAAGCTTTTCCACACATTGCTTTGGTGTCAAACCGTATCGAAAATCGTAAAAAATCATCACTCGAAAATTACGATTCAATTCAAACGAATTATAGGTTAAAAATGTCAAATTTTACGAATATGATAATTGTGGAATGCTGGCAATTCAAGAAGTACTTGATTCCGCGAATTTTAGCAGTATCCCTCGTATTATAATGCACAAAATTGTTTTATTATTACTGGCATAGTATTTTAAATTCTATATTAAAAAATTACATGGACTAATTTTAATAACAAAATTAGAAAATTTCATTTTAACGAAATAAAAATAAACAATGAAATAGGGATACATTTAAGAGAATTGTTCAAAATATTAGATAATGTTTACAAACTTTTTATCATTCACTTTAATACAAGCATTAAATCGGGACTTCGTGCAGGTCAAGGTACAGGTCCTCCTGTGCCAATCTATCTTCCTGTATAGGTATTATTTAAATACCTTCGAACCTCATGTCCAAAATGTGGAGGCGCTCCGTCATGCTGCAGCCACACTCTTTGTCTGACACCATACGGCACATCTTCCAAAAGTATAGGAAGTTCTTGTTGGAGAAATTCCAAATAATTTTCAGAAGTTAAGCGGCGTAGCAAGAAATATGGTCCAATCAAATAATCGCCTATAATTCCAGCCCAAACAATTAGAGAAAATGTATTTTGATAATGCTGGATGAATGTTGCGTGAGGATTTTCGTCTGCCCAAATATGTAAATTCTTATTGTTGAAAGAGCCTTCGCGATGGAAACAGCATTCATCCGTAAATAACACCATACTTTGAAAATTATCTTCATTTGTCGCACGTTGTAGATACCATTGTGAAAAACATAACCTTCGGAACAAAATCCCTTAGATTTAATGCATGTACTTTTATTAAATGATAGGAGTGCAACTGTTGTTCTTTTGATGTCCTTAGAATATTACTTCTCCTACAATCCATAATTGTAGTGAAAGCCTTGGAACTTTTTGAGGGATCTTCTTCGATCGCGTCCAAAACACGCTCGTCAAAATCAGCAGTTCGTAAAGAACGTAAGCGACCTGCATTTGGTTTCCTAACCTACAGAAAGATTAGTATTAGTGGAGAAGTTGTTTTCAAATAAGAACTTTACCTGAAAAGAACTAATTTCTCTAACACGTCGATTAATAGCACTTACTGTTGCACTTACTATATGTGTTACACGTGTGTTGTTCACAAAATAATATTTGTACAAAATTTTCATTAATAAATTATGTTCTAAGTTAAGAATGAAATATTTTAAGTTGAAACAAAATGAAATGTGAACATCCAAACAGACAATAAAAGAATTATTAACCAGTTATCTCTTGTTCTATTATTTATTTACATTTACTTTGGACGATAGGCCTTCCTATATTAAGAAGAACCCAGAAAGATCGCGCTGAGATACCCAAAAGTTATACAGAGTCTAAATGAAAATATGCTTGAGTAACTGCCCACTTATTTTATATTAAATCCAATTAAAAGCAAAACTCACAGCAATATATATTATATGTATATAGTATAAATCTACGGGTACAAGATATCATACTCATTTATTATCTCAATAGCAGTGACAGCTCTGCGACTCCTCAAATAGTAAATGTAAATAAAATTAATATTTTGTGACCCCCTCCCTACCCAAATGAATAAAAACGGTAAGCTTTACTATTACTAATTTAATTTTGACTGTAATTATAAATGTAAAAAATTATTTAATATTATATAATCACATTGCTCGTTTGAACATGCGTATGGACGCATTTGAACAAGTCGTGCTGTAAACAGTATTTGTACAATTTCAGTTAAGTTTCGAATGCGAAGCATGCGCCTGGTGCGCATGGTGCCATATTGATAAAAGTGTACTTGAAGCATCTTATCTGGTAGCATTAAGAGTAGTTAAGATATCCAAACCTCATGCAATCGCTGAAAACCTTATATTGCCTGCTACAATTGATATGGTCAGTGTTTTAATAGTCGTGGAAGAAGCAAAAAAAAATGAAAAAATTCCGCTTTCTACCTACACAATATCAAGGCGAATCGATGACATGGCTGCAGATGTTCGCGATCAGATAATTTGGGGTTCAAGTGAATTTTTTAGTATTCAATTTGACGAATCAACAGATATAGCAAACGTTCTTAGCAAACTTATGTTTTGTGAGGTATGAATGTGATAGGGATATATAAATCACAGAAAATATGTTGGTTTGCAAAACAGTGAAACTAGAAACTATACTAAGATAGATTGGACAAAATGTAATATTATAAGATCGCCTTATACCAAGGGCGAAATGGATGCACTGCTTCCTTCACAAGCATGCTCTTGACGCAAAAAAACAAGCCGGAAAATCAAATTCTTTGCGAAGCTTTAAAAATGGTTAATTTTATTAAAAGTCAGCCGTTACAGAACAGGCTGTTTCCTAAACTATGCAATGAAATGGGCGAAAATAAAAAATCTCTTCTTTTCCATACAGAAATTAGATGGTTATCGCGAGGGAAAGTGTTAACCTGGGTATTGGAATTGGGAGATGCATTAATAATATTTTTCCAGGATAAACAAACGCTATTCTCATTGTTTTTACAGAATAATGAGTGTATGTTGTTGTTGGGTTGCTTAGCTAATGTATTTTAGCATTTACATGACTTGAGTGTGGACGTGATAAAAACATTATATTAATGACAGACAAAGTTCATGCTTTCATTAAGAAGCTTGATATCTGGATTACTCACCTTCAAAGCAAAAATTTGGATATGTTCCCACTCACTTCGGATTATATTGAGAAAAATTTTAATGAACAAGACACTATTATTCACCACAGTTTGGACTGCATGAAGACGCATTTGCGTGAGTTAAAAACTCAGTTGCCGCAGTATTTCCCGGAAGGTAAAAAATATTTCTTGAAGAGATAGGTACTGAATCCGTATAGTGAAAACGTTGTTGCCGCTGCATGTTACCAGTTGAGATTCACGACCAGCTCATCGAAATGTCTGGAGATAAAACGCTACAATTGCAACTTACAACTGAAGATTTAAATACGTCTTGGCTTGCTCGTCGAAATTAATATGAAAATTTATTCACAGAAGCATTGAAAATATTAATCCCTTTCGAAAAACCGTTATTTCTGTGAAAAGGGTTTTTAGTCTATGGTTGCGCTAAAAACTAAATACAGGAATCGTCCCTTATCACTCGAAAAGAATCTGCTTTTGTGTGTTTCTAACGTAGATAGAAATTTTTGAATGAAAAACAAATGCAACCATCACATTAATTTCTTTTCTTTGCATGTGTACTTATCGTAAGTAAAATGTTTAAATAAATGATTTTTTTCTCATAAAATGATTTTTTTTATTGTTTGCGCTATTTCGCCACCCTCCTTTAATATCACCGCAACCCCCTTGGGGGTTGCGACCTCCAGGTTGAGAAACAATGCTCTATAGCATACTTTTTAAATATAGACAAGTTAAATATAAATAAAGAATTTTAAAATCCAATTTACTTGGGTAATTATAAAGTTCATATTTACAGAATACGCAGCACATTTAATTTATTATAAGTAATTAAATTTCAAATAAGCTGATCATGTTTACCAGTAACTATTTTTAAATTAATTACATATTTGCAAATAAATGCATAACTCAAAACATAGCTAGACGATGCACAATTGGGATTTAAAATATAATTTGATTTGATAGGATCAGGAGTCTCGATTAGAAATTTGGTTGGGGAAATTTTGAAATAATCTTTTAACTGCCTATTTTGCCATTCAATTCGTGTGCTTTGTCAAGGTAAAGTAACGGTAATTAAGTTGGACTTACTTAATACAACATATTATATAATTACTATACAATAAAAATTTACTTACAAATTGAACTAATGTGAGGAAAGGTTTTACGACAGCATACCTATAATAAGTAAAGTGCCAACAAATACAATGATGTTGAAAAGGTAAAACATGTTTTTCTATCCGCCAATATCATTTTATTAGTTTACACGTCACCTGTTCTTACATGCTGCCACAAAATGTTTAGATGTAATGTATTAAAATTTTATTATTTTCTTGTTTGCCTATATTGTTTAATATTTCATTAGTAATGAAATATTCAAAGTAACCTAGATTGACTTTTCAAATGAACACCCGTTATTATATCAGTAATCGGTATTATTTGCCTAGCAGAATTACTAATGGTATATGTAGCTGCTTTTCACTGAATTTGCGGAAATATTTAAACAAACAGTACATTTTTTTTATTAAAGTGTATCAAGCGAGCCACAAAATTTGTATTCCTAGGTAGGCCTTGAACGATTGAGATAGACATATAAGTCACGTCTGAGCTTAGAGAATTGAGGAAGTGTCATTTGTAAATAATCGTAAGTCAAATTGATAAGTTATGATTTAACCTATTACTAATAGTACGAAATATAGGTTAGATCACTTAATTAATCTAAGACATAACTGATTTAATCCATGGCATACTCTGAAAACTTTTTTTGTGGCTCACTCATTATAATATATTTATTGTAATATGATGCGTAATGATTCATTACGCATCATATTACAATAAATATTACAATAAATATATTATAATGAGTGAGACACAAAAAAAGTTTTCAGAGTATGCCATGGATTAAATCAGTTATGTCTTAGATTGATTAAGTGATCTAACCTATATTTCGTAC
This sequence comes from Melolontha melolontha, assembly GCA_935421215.2. Classification (NCBI taxonomy): domain Eukaryota; kingdom Metazoa; phylum Arthropoda; class Insecta; order Coleoptera; family Scarabaeidae; genus Melolontha; species Melolontha melolontha. Next base: position 181,424,333 of record OW285235.1, read on the forward strand.
TATTAGTAATAGGTTAAATCATAACTTATCAATTTGACTTATGATTATTTACAAATGACACTTCCTCAATTCTCTAAGCTCAGACGTGACTTATATGTCTATCTCAGTCGTTCAAGGCCTACCTAGGAATACAAATTTTGTGGCTCGCTTGATACACTTTAATAAAAACAATGTACTGTTTGTTTAAATATTTCCGCAAATTCAGTGAAAAGCAGCTACATATACCATTAGTAATTCTGCTAGGCACATAATACCGATTACTGATATAATAACGGGTGTTCATTTGAAAAGTCAATCTAGATTACTTTGAAATTTTGATAGAATAAGTCGCAAATATATTAGTATGTGTTTGATGTTCCGTAAACGTAAATCCAAATGACATTTGATAATGTCAATCACAAATATCAGTTAGTGCATAAAATAATCGTGCGTCGATTTGGGTTTAAATAAAGAAATTTTGAACGGAGGATTTTAAAGTGCATTGATCTTGAAGGACAACATTTTCAACATTTGTTATAGTTTTCAATAAATACCTATTATTTGTTATTTCTCCTCGTAGGTTAAGTAGTAAATTTTAATTTACGACATACTTCAAAATTTTCTCAGTAAATCACATGCTACTAGATTGACTTTTCAAATGAACACTTGTTATGGCCAATGAGATGAATGCAGGCACCGAACGTTAAACTCATACTGTAAAATGAAGATGTATATGGAACAAAGTATCAGAGTAACCAAGGTAATCAAAATAATCAAACTAATCAAAATAATCAAAGTAATCAAAGTTAACTTAGGTAAATTTATACATACATACATAATCAAAGACCTCTCATACCCGAAGGTGTCGAGGTGTAAAGTTCTCTTAATTTTGTTCTACAAATTCACGCCCCTCTTTTTTGTTTCTGGCTAGGTCCTTCGCCTCGTTCCATGTTTTTCCTCTTTTTTTCAGAAGTTCATCCATACTGCTGTTCCACGTTTTTCTGGGTCGTCCTCTCCGATTTTTCCCGATTTTCCTTGCCTGCCATACCCGCTTCACCTGTCTAGCTTTATTTATTCTGATCAAGTGTCCCCACCATTTCAGTGTCTTTTCTTCTACTTTACTACTGCAAAGGGTAAATTTATAATTATAATCAAAGTAACGATTACTCAAGGTTTGAGAATTCCCCTGTCATATTTTGCCGTGGACAGTTTGTGATTCTTTTTAAATGGTATCGATATTTTCCATTGTTTCTAGATTTAGTTTCTTACGAAACCAAATGATATACCACTTATAAGCATATTTGTGTAGAATAAATCGATAAATACACTATTTCATAGAACTTTAAACAATTTTTACGAATATTTGCCTTATGCAAATCAAGATTGTACAAATTTTACATTTCAAGATTTCATGTATTTTCCTGTCAATCACTGCTTTTAGGTAAGTGTGAATAAACTTTAGAATAATAGTATATGTACATAGACATATAGGATTATATTTAATAGAATTGGATAAAAAATGAAAAAAAATTACAATATTAAAGCAGACAATAAATAAGGACTCGAGTAATAAGTAATAAGAATGAACAGTTTATTAATAGGTGTATAATGATAAGTTTACGTTCTGCATATATTACGATAAATCTTTTCATTGATCTATTTTGTAAATTAACGATATGATAAGAAGATTAAATATTTATGATAGAGATTCATAAAAAAGAACTAATTAATAATTATCAGAGTCATAACTTGACAGATAGACTCTAGTTAATGTCCGTGAGTGATACAAATTATTTCTAATCAAGTAAATATAAAATAGAATTTGAGAATGGAACGTACTCCCATACCTCCACCAAGACCTTCAAAGCGTTTAGTAGATGACGAAGCATTATCTCGATCAACAAATGAATCCTCGAATTACAATGAAAATAAAAGGGATTTTAAAATTGATTTAAAAGAATTTGATAGACATGTTGCACAGGAAGATTTAGTTAAAAGGTATCGTAATATTGCCCTAGAATTAACCAGACACAACACTTATAGAAACCAAAATACTGACGTATATACGGACACAATTACTGATGGAGAAGGTGCTGCCTTTTATGTGGGAAGTGATATTGATGATACGGCAAATGTAAATGAACTGGATGAATATGTATACGACCATTCTCAAATAGACGGTGAGATAATGAAAATTGATGATATGAAGCTACAAGACAGTAGTATGAGATCTAAATCCACACCTGACTTAAGAAATCGTGGATTTTCTAACACTTTACATAGACCTAGGACAATTTTTGACACATCACTTGAAAGTGATACCATTAAAACAAACTCCAAACGCAAGAAGAGCGTTCTAGGAAAAGTTATGAAAAGGAGCACGCTTAAAAAGAAATCAATGGAACATACACAGTCTGAACCCAACTATACAACTGTAGATACGAAAAGACCAACTTTGTGTCCTCGAAATGGAGATGCTTACAAAGGTGTCCTCTTTAAAATTATGAACGATCAATTTGCAGCAAGATGGTGCCTGTTAAGAAATGATTTTTTCCTTTTGTATTTTGACAGAGAATATAAAGATGTTGAAGAATTTCTATTACTGGAAACAATTATAAGTGTGAAGTTAATTGAGACATCGAAACTTGATTTCAAGTAAGTATTGTAGATATAAGTATTGTCTAAAATTTACTATGCTATTGGTTAAATTCGTTTTGGACTAATAACATTAGTCAATACAGTTTGCTTTTTTATACACCAATACGTGTAGTTTATGTCTTTTGTAATCCTGATTTTGTATTTGATTTAAAATTTGCTCCGTCACGCCAAGATTTCGAACTATTTTGTTAAATAGTTTTTTTGAAAACACGCATTAAATTTTACAAAATTTAAAAGTTACTTTTAAATAAGAAATATGCTACTAAAAACTTTGTTTTGTCGAACATTGAGTGGACATATCTGAACATGTCCTTGCATGTTTCCGACATCAGGGCCCTTAAACAACACCCATTTTTGCTCTGGAACCAATAAAATTAAGAATTGGTAGATATTTAACTAAATGTCGCGTACGTGTATAAATAATCCAAATCGTTTCTGTAATGTGTGTGGAAAATTAACTACCCGCCAGCATAAGCGGAATATTACACCTTTAATAGAAAAGTTATATTTTCACTATTTTGGCTTAACCACTGAACATCAAGACAAGCCATGGACTCCTAGCATTTGCTGCGTATGCTCTGCTGTTACTCTGAGGTGCTGGTCAAACGGTAAGAAAGGCTCTATGCCATTTGCAAGACCTATGATTTGGCGTGAACAAACGTATCTTTCGACTGATTGATACTTTTGCTATACGAAAACTTTCAGATTTCCAACAACAATAAAAAAAACATTAGTTATGCTAGTCCGTCCTCTGCTACTCATCCAGTATCTCATTCGAAAACCTTGCCAGTACTAAAACCCATAGGTGTTTCGAGTGAAAAATATCATAATATAGAACCAGAAGAAGCAAGTGTCAAGTTATTGACCAGCGATGATGAATATTTGCCACCTGTAGAGGGCGGACCACACCTAATAAATTAGTTAGAATTAAACGATCTCATTCGAGACCTGAATTTGTCAAAAACTAACGCGGAAATACTAGGATGGAAACTGTTGGCTCCAGGCGAAAATATTTCTGTGTATCGTAATCATAAGAAAGAACTACATATTACAGTATTTTTCAACCGACGAGGATCTGCAATAATGTCGACGATTTGATGTTGGCATTAGGTCACCAACACCATCCCGAAGAATGGCTTCTTTTTATCGATGTTTCGCAATTGAGTTTGTAAGCTGTCCTTCTTCGCATAAGAAATGTTTATCCACCGATTCACGTTGGGAAACGTATGAAAATATAGCTTTTCTTCTAGACAGAATTAATTACAAAATGTACAAATGGTATATCAGCGCAGACCTCAAAGTTGTAGCAGTTCTACTCGGTTGACAACTAGGGTATACAAAAAATTGCTGTTTCCTTTGCGATTGGGACAGTCGATCAAGAAATTCCCACTACATTGCTAAAGACTGGCCAATCAGGGTTGAGCATATTTATGGACAAAAGAATATACTAGTTGAACCTGATAAAATACTTCTATCATTACACATAAAATTAGGTTTGATAAGAAGTTTCGTGAAAGCAATGTATAAAGATGGCCGTGGATTTCAATCCCTTAAACAAAAGGTCCCTAAAATCTCAGATGCAAAAGTTGAAGAGGGAATTTTTGTAGGACCCCAAATTAAACTTCTTCGACAAGATAAAAATTTCAAGAAACCTTAAGAGTGTGTTGTTTAGAATGCTTTTATAAATGTGATCCACAATTTTCTAGGAAGCAGAAAATCCGACAAATATATAACACTTGTTAATGAATTTCTTAGAAGTTACCATAGATTGAGCTGTAACATGAATCTTAAAATACATTTTTTGCACTCGCATCCGGATTTCTTTCCCCCGAACCTCGGCTACGTGAGTGACGAACACGGCGGAAGGTTTCATCAAGACATTTCTGTTATTGAAAAACGTTATCAGGGCAAGTGGAACAGTGAAATGCTTGCTGATTATTATTGGACATTCATATCAGAAAGTGTCGAACAACAGTATAAAAAAAAGTAAGTTAATATTATTTAATTTACTTTTCAATAATTTATGTTCCAAAACCCGACGAGTCAGAATGAATTTGTTGTTTTTACTAATGTTAGAACCATAAAAGAAACGAAAATTGTATATAGTTTCTAATGAAAAATCTGAAAAATGAAAATTTGTTGACCAGTGTAATTCACCTAATTTCAAAATATTAGGTTTTTATAGATAAGTAGTACCTGGCAAATGAATTAGTGCCACTCCTAATTTACAATTTAATTTCCTATAATAATAAAGGTATAAGAGGCTGCATTCTAAAGTTCGCATCTTCTATCAACCGCTAAATATACGAAGGAACGTTTTTATCTTCCCGGACTGGCATGAAAAAAAAGACTATAGCATCAATAAAAATAGTTTCCTTGCTTTTAAATACCGATACTACACCATTTGAATAATATTTTCAATCCATCATAAAAGTATACCTTTTTGTTTTTCTGCGAAATGGTTCTCTATAGTTGCTATAAGTTCGTCACCGTCCCTAAATTTAGTCGCCCTAAATGTTTTTTTTTTTGAGATACGGAAACAGAAAGTAGTCACCGGATGCTAAATATGCACTATAAGGTGGTAGAGTGGTATTTCACAATCTTTGTATTTTATTGTAGCAACAGAGTAAACTAAATACTGAAATCTTCTTATTAATTTCTGTGCTTCGTTGTAGAACGGTCTCTTTATAGCTATCGACAATATTAATTTATTATTTTTGACTTTACACGAAATAATAATACTGTATCATGGCCGCCTTGAGACTGGATATATCGGAAACATACGTACAATTGCGGCATTAAAAAACACATACAACTCTTTAGGCTACATTTCGCAATATTTTAATAATGTAAATCAGTCTATGTCAATTTTGACTTTTTTAAAACGTTAAACGAAAATTCATATAAATTATCATAATCTATATTTCTAATAAAAGTGCTTCTCCTATTAAAGTAATTATTTGGTTTTTTTGGACAACACTTAATTTTGGCATGTTAATATGACTTTTATATCGCGACTAAATTGCAATATAAAACACGGTCGGCTCTTGAAAAAAAAATTACAATTACACAGAAAAATTTCAAGTGTGTGCGTTTTTTAATGCCGCAATTGTAATGCTACATACGGCGCGTAGGCGTAGCGATGGCGTCTGAAGATGGTCAAAATCAAGACGAAATCCGTAGTCGTGTAGCACAATAGTATGAGAGCTTCTATTTATGGTGTATGCCCTTAGTCAATGGGAACGGATGTGGGTGACTAAAATAAAAGATGATAGGTAGCGCCATTCGGTTTTACTTATGGAAGCTCAAATTTGAAAACGGAGAAAAGGGATTGCGCGATTTTAGGCGCATGCGCATACAGTCTACAAAAATACAATCGCTAAATATAAAGACGAAACGGCAAAATGTTGCACAGAATATCTGCGACCTGAAAATATACGCTCAAACTCCAACTTGCTAAAGAGAAAAAAAACAAAGGTAAAGAAAAGGCTCGACAACAGTTAAGTCGTGTATTAACAATTTTAATTTAGTTCTTAATAAAAGAATATAATTCTGTTAAAAATAAATTAATAAAACATACACCCTATACACTCCTGTTTATGTGTTACCCTGTATATATTTACAAATATGATATTCTGAACATATATAAAAAAATAAAAGAGGTGTTTATATAAATGGAATGTAACTAAACTTACAGTATAATAAATACAAAAAAAATAATAAGATAAATTTACAAGAGAATATGAATTATTTCACGAACAAAAAAAGTCTAGATTACAGATTAATTAAATTAATATTTTCTATGGTACCAATGAGAAAACTTTACAGTATAGTAATTAAGCAATTATACACATAATAAAAATTATTTGACGTGTATTTCAAAGATTTATAAATCAAATAATCTATGTTATAATAAGTGCATATGCACGACTTGCAGACAGGTTTTTTGTTTATACCGGCGGCGGCCGAGTACAGATGTTCACACAAAAAACCTAGTTACAGAAAAAAAATTCTCACGTTAAAAATAAATTTAAAATATTTTTGAAAAAATAAGAATAAGAAGAAGAATATAAAGGCGGTAAATGAATAGAAAATATTACGTTAAAAATTACTATATATCTCACCGAAGCAAATAAAGTTGAATTCAAATTGAAAATAGATTACATTCAAGTAACTACAAATATAATATATACAGAGAATTTCATGTAACTTGCAATATATGAATGTAGTAACCATAGATTCGAAAATACTATGCACTTGAACTGTCCCACATAAAATGCAATATGTAATAGTTATGATTAGAGCTGAGGATGTTTGCGGTATAACCATGGTTATATCATGTAACCATAGTAAATTACTATGGTTATATGATATAACCATGGTTATACCGCAAACATCCTCAGCTCTAGTTATGATCGATATGATATCTTTCATGGTTGTTTTGTCAAATTATTGACAGTAAAGCCTATTTAATTCAATGTAGTGTTTTAGGATTAAAACTACATTTCCGATAAATATCGTTTATTGAATTGAATCCCGAAAGATACCATGTCACTAACTGAGTTCTCTCTTCCTTTGTGTATATCATTTAAGATTGATACTAAGCTAATATCGAAATAGAAATACTTTTGACTTAACTAATGTCAAATTATATTGATATGATACATTTTACGCGGGACAATGTAAGAATGTATTACCTAGTTTCTATGGAAATAAAAAAACCTATACATGTTTGTATATTGCATCTTAAGTGAAATTCTCTGTATAAGCAAATGTAATATTAATTTACGATGCCACTTAAAATTTTAAATTGTACAGATTATTAATCGAAACTCAAAAGTTAGAAAATTTACGATTATAACACTACAAAACGGTAATTCAAAGCAAGAGAGTCAAAATATTATACCATTACAAATCATACGAGTTGTCCTTCGGACACGGAGACTGTCAGGGGATGTCGGTTTCTGCAATCAACAGCCGGTATCGGGATATACGATGGATTCTCCTCAGTTCGAGATTCGACAAATTGTCGTGGTTGTAGGAATAAAAAAGAAAACGTCGGTGCCTAGATTACAACTTCCAGGGTATACGGTTGTTCCGCCGGTTCCGCCCAGAAATGCCGTTCAAAAACTTATGCAAAAGGAAGGTTCTCTTTTTAAACTTCCAAATCTTACACGGAACGATATCGGCAATTTCTAATTCGGATTACGTTCTACGTTCTTAGCCGCAATACGACATTTTTCAAAATACGTAGAATTACGTAAAACTTAATACCCTCAAAATGTAACATGCACTTAGAACCACCAACTGATCTTACTTACGGCTCGCGAACGAATTCCTTATATTGAGACGCCAATCAAGGCGATAGGGAGGGGCGACATACGTGCACGTAGGATAAAAATTAAAGCAACTCGTGACGAAAACAGTATACCGGGAGATAAAACGTTAAATATATGACGAAATTCAAAGCGTAATCACTATATAAATATATAGGATGGCATTTAAAGCGTAACAACTATATAATGTATAGAATGAACATTTAAGCGTAACAGTACATATAAAATATAATACGTGCAGTGCAACCGAATCTCCACCCACTGCGACACTGCGTTTGCTCTTAAATAGGCATCCTTAGTGATTATCATTCAACGATTCTCGATCATGTTTAAACAATTTTGACCATTCACAAATAGTTGACTTGGACAGACAATCATTCCCATATACAGCAAGTATTTCTTCAAGAATAATTTTTGAAGCTTTTTCTTGCTTTGTAAGAAACTTTATAACACTCTATATTCGATTTTGTTTATTTTAATACAAAATCAATACACGACAACATAAACTGACACGAAAAGGTTTTGTTTAAGTATAACAATACGTTAAGCACGTATAAAGCGTTTGTACAATATGAAACAAACATGTAAATAATTTACATATCTGTAACTATGTACATGGACAATACACCTCGTATTTTCAGCAATTACTTCTGCTTAATACATATGTTTCTGCCAATATAGGCGTCCTCAGCTAAGCTAGTGAAGCAATTTATACAAATTAATACAAACCTGTTATAAACAACTGGTTTGTATCTGTATTTAAATTTACTGAAATAGCCCGCAAAGATCAAGCAAGTTCCGTCCTATAAGAAGACAACTATTTAATAATTGACATCTTACGGGCGAAAGATACATTGTCCGGAGGGCTACCTATCGTTCGAACAGCTATGCTGCTACGGGAAACGATAAAATACGTATGTAGATGTAGTCCATTAACAACCTGCCAGATGGCGGTATATACGAAAAGGTTTTGTTTAAGTATAACAATACGTTAAGCACGTATAAAGCGTTTGTACAATATGAAACAAACATGTAAATAATTTACATATCTGTAACTATGTACATGGACAATACACCTCGTATTTTCAGCAATTACTTCTGCTTAATACATATGTTTCTGCCAATATAGGCGTCCTCAGCTAAGCTAGTGAAGCAATTTATACAAATTAATACAAACCTGTTATAAACAACTGGTTTGTATCTGTATTTAAATTTACTGAAATAGCCCGCAAAGATCAAGCAAGTTCCGTCCTATAAGAAGACAACTATTTAATAATTGACATCTTACGGGCGAAAGATACATTGTCCGGAGGGCTACCTATCGTTCGAACAGCTATGCTGCTACGGGAAACGATAAAATACGTATGTAGATGTAGTCCATTAACAACCTGCCAGATGGCGGTATATACGAAAAGGTTTTGTTTAAGTATAACAATACGTTAAGCACGTATAAAGCGTTTGTACAATATGAAACAAACATGTAAATAATTTACATATCTGTAACTATGTACATGGACAATACACCTCGTATTTTCAGCAATTACTTCTGCTTAATACATATGTTTCTGCCAGCTGTTTCTGTTTAGCTGAGGACGCCTATATTGGCAGAAACATATGTATTAAGCAGAAGTAATTGCTGAAAATACGAGGTGTATTGTCCATGTACATAGTTACAGATATGTAAATTATTTACATGTTTGTTTCATATTGTACAAACCAGGCGCGGTTCGTGATGACGTATTTTGGTTTGCAGTACAATGATCCGAGTGCTTCGTGTATTCTCGTGTACTAACTGTAACGTTTGCTTAGTAAACACCGAAAACACACGAGGCACTCGTATCTTTGTACTGCAAACCAAAGTTCGTCGTCACGAGCCGCGCCTGGTACAAACGCTTTATACGTGCTTAACGTATTGTTATACTTAAACAAAACCTTTTCGTATATACCGCCATCTGGCAGGTTGTTAATGGACTACATCTACATACGTATTTTATCGTTTCCCGTAGCAGCATAGCTGTTCGAACGATAGGTAGCCCTCCGGACAATGTATCTTTCGCCCGTAAGATGTCAATTATTAAATAGTTGTCTTCTTATAGGATGGAACTTGCTTGATCTTTGCGGGCTATTTCAGTAAATTTAAATACAGATACAAACCAGTTGTTTATAACAGGTTTGTATTAATTTGTATAAATTGCTTCACTAGCTTAGCTGAGGACGCCTATATTGGCAGAAACATATGTATTAAGCAGAAGTAATTGCTGAAAATACGAGGTGTATTGTCCATGTACATAGTTACAGATATGTAAATTATTTACATGTTTGTTTCATATTGTATAAACTGACAGATAATAAAATTAGTAATGTTACAAATTATTTTATAAATTGGCACACAATATACCAAGGCATATATAATTTTAAAAAAAGCATAATGGGAAATTCCATTAAAATTTAAAGCTACATTTGTATAGTTAAAAACTGTGCGATTTGAGAGAATGGAACGATTATATACTCTAACAACTCATACATACCGTGTGCACAACGTCGTGCGATCGATGGATATATAAGTAATGACTGGCCAACTGCAAGTATATTCGCCTTGCTTGAACACAATGAGCGACTGATAGGACTATTCAATGTGTTAGAGAGAGATTATTTGATTCGTACTTAGATCGTATGTAGAATGTGTTGAATAAAGAAATGGAACGCCCGTACAGTTAGACAGTAGAACAGATTGAATATACTCTCTCAACCTTAACCACATAAACTCGCTATTCGTCTTCGTCTTACTACATTGTGGTAGATCAATCACTCCCCGGCGTTCATACGGTATAGTGGAAATTCACTACAAGTATGGCGGAGACAGTTCGCAGAGTTTGTGGTATATTAGATCGCACAGCAATTGTGAAGCTAATCACTAAATTCGAACAACGTGGTCAAGTGACTGATGTTATACCAGTCCGCTGTGGTAACGCCAGATCAGACCAAAACATCGCTCTGGCTGAAAGATTTACAGCCAATCCAAGTTTGTCAATTCCAAGACGTTCACAACAATTGGGCATCTCAACAACTAGCCCGCATTGTACTTTGTGCAAAGGTCTTGCCTGCATACATACGATTTACGCAAGAACTACAGGCAGAAGATGATGTACAACGTTGTACGTTCGCTAATAGATTATTGGAGATGCAGGCGGAATCACCTGCTTTTTTTTCAAGAAAATTATTCTAAGCAGTGAGGTCTATTTCAATCTTCGTGGTTTCGTTAATAAACAGAAACGTTGTATCTGGGATTCTGAAAACCCTAGAACAATTATTGAGAAACCAATTTATCCACAACGAATGACAATGTTGTGTGGTTTGTGGGTTGGCGGTGTGATCGGTCCGTATTTTTTGGAGACAAATGAAACTGTTACGATTACAGTCAATGCACAACGCTACTGTACGATGCTAACTGACTTTTTGTGACCTATATTGAACTTCATTGATGTAAATAATATTTACTTTCAGCAGAATGGCGTTACGAATCACACAAGCAGTCAAACAGCATTATTACGTAAGAAACGTGTTAGAATTGTAATTTCGCAAAATGGACATATCAATTGAGCGCCTAGATTGTGCAATCTCACACCGATAGACATTTTCTTTTGGGACTACGTGAAGGACAAAGTCTACGCTAATGATCCACAAACAATTCCAGCAATGAAAGACAATATTCGCACGAAAAGGTGATGCATTCTTATTATTATGCGCAATGCAAGCCGATGTATTATTATGTGCAATACAATATCATTTACATGGTATTGTATTTCACACGCAATCGGAGAGTTTATACTTTAAATTGGAACAAAAATATTGAAAATTCTTTAATAATAAAGAAATTTCATTTGTAATTCAAAATGACACCTCTTAATGGAAAACCCTTTATTTATAATATTTGAATTATTCCTAGGTTACCTATTCGTAGAAATAAAATGCATTATAATTACCTAAAAGTCTCTTATCGTTATAAAGAGCATTCGAGCAAGAAGTATTTGCGCCTCCTTGCTATTGCCGTGGTAAATGATGTAAGGGTTTTGAATATATAGTTTAAATTTGTATATTGGTGCGTTAGGATGTGTTTAAATATTATGTAGTTATTAGTAGGAATCGGTAGTCAGGTTTACGTTCTAGGAGCGGACTTAAAGGAATCATGTAATTCGAAATTGGACACACTAATAACACTAATACAATAATATGTAACAAGCTGTACATTATATATGTAATGTTGTAATGTACATATTATACGAATATATACGAACCGAGGATAAATGTGCCGTCACTAAAACACTTTAGGTTCTTTAAATATGCCCTTATTTCATCGGTAGATGTTGTCGAATTCAATGTATAAATGAATTTACGGTGACAGACAATTTTTAACTCATGAGTATATGGAACATTTATTAGTGACTTCCTATTAGAGCAGGGAAATTGCGCCAACCGCCAGAGGCGGGCGTTTAAAAGTTGACACATAAAATAAATACTAACAAGTAAAATATAAAACGTGGTCAACGGGGGCTCTAGCTCTATCGGTGTTCGAGAAAACGCAGGCACTCGGGGATGAGTCATCGTCGGATTTATTACCGTATTAATTCGATTTTAAAAATGCATTCAAATCTAATGATTGAAATATTAAACAGATGTTACTCCGTTTGTGACTTCACAGAAGACAGTGTTTGAGGACGTTTTATAATTTACTTCTTATTATTTATGGTTGGCGAAATTTCCCTACTCAATTTACTACTTTCACTTGTTTTTCTATGTGTATTTTGATTCGCGTGTGTTATGTTAAACTGGGATTCATGATGTCCTCACTTCGTCTCTGGCACTGACGTGATGTAGCTCTAAGTGCCGATCCCTAAATATTAGTTTGTATGTAGTATATTTGAAAATTAGTGAATTACGTTATTTAATGACCTGTTCTGTACAGAAAAAATATATTAAAAAAAAATACAGGAATTAAAAAATATATAATAGAAACAATATTAAGGCAAGATTATACACTTACCAAAATAGTTTAAACTATTCACGGTCATATTTAAAAAGTTTTGTTCCTAATACATAAGCCTGACGGAGGATTTTGCAATTAGTTCGACATTAAAGTTTGACAGCATTTGTGTTGTTATTAATTATGATTTATTTAGTACATATCAGAATATTAATATATAAAATATTAACAACAACATTACTAAACATATCGACTGATTATATCGGTAGTCTCGTCAGCGCTTATCTATGTATACAGGGTCCTTAAAATAAAAAGAAAACGTATGAAAAATGGAAAGATGTAATTATATAGAATATAAATTCAAGACATTGTGAGTCAATTGCGACACGAACCACAAAATTAAAAACTAGCAGGGTAGGTTATGCTATGCGTATTTTGGGATGCTCAAGGCGTAATTTTAGTAGATTTCCTGCGGAAGGGGGCCGAAATTACAGGTGCTTATTATGCCAATTTAATTCACAAATTACGTGACTTGATAAAAGAAAAATGTCGGGGGAAGTTGCGCAAAGGTGTTCTCTTGCATTAGGACACACCCAGTCACAGGTCTGCTATTGCAGCAGCTGCAATAGTTCAAGTAGGCTTCGAATTAGTTGAGCATTATATTCGCCAGATTTGGCCCCCAGCGATTACCGACTGTTCCCAAAACTTAAAGAACAGTTGCGCGTTAAACGATTTCCGTCAGATAATGATGTGATATGTGCGGTAAATCAGTGTTTTGCAGAGGTTGATTGTTCAACCTCTGAAAACCACTGTCCTAGTGTTGCACTCTATACACGCGTTTGGATCTTGGTGACGAGCACTTTAATTCGCCGCAAATCTCGAGGCGATGAGACATAAGGGAGTTATAACGTTTTGAAGATTTCGCGATTTCTCAACCTCAGGCGATGAAATTTGAAAATCACAAAAATGACTTTGTCGATTTTCCTTGTTTTGACACCAATTCTTTATGTAATCGGACCCACTGATTTCGATAAACCAAACCGGAGCTCACTATCTCTTTTGGTTCTCGAGAGACGAAAAAGTGTCGACAGGTCAAAAGTACTAAAAACCAAATTGCGAATTTTTAGCGGAAAATCATTCAGACAGTCTTCTTTAGCGCCCTCGAAAACCTTAGGGTGGACTTTTAGTAGAAATTCGATATTGAAAATTTTTTAAAATCGCGAAAATTTCGCCGAAATATGACATTCAATTTTGGCCCATCTCTGTATCTTGAAAACTAGCTGTCTCTAGACGACCTATCCGACAGTACCGGACGCGATTTGACACGCTGATTTTTTTTCGAAAAGCATTGGAAATGCTAGAACATCCATGGGAAAAATGTGTTAGCCTTAATAGGAGACTATGTTCAAAGATAAAAGTAAGATATTTGCCAATTTTTTATTGTGAGTGGGTCAAGGGTATATCAAAGGAATCCATTCACGTACTTGTTCTAGGGTGAAATATACTTTTTATTTTTTAACATAATTCCAATCCAATTCTATACACTTGGCCTAGCGTCTTTCCAAATTTTAAATCGTCTAAAAGTAATCCTTTGGAATCATGTTAAAATAGATATTCGCCACGGCTATCGCTTCCTCATTTGTCCCGAATTTCTTTCCAACAAGCCATTTCTTCAAATTTTGGAACAAGAAAAAAATTAATCGGAGTTAGATCTGGTGAATATAGAGGATGGGGCAGCAATTCGTATTCTAATTCGACAAATTTAACGGATGCCATAGCCGATTAATGATGCGTTATCCTGATGAAATAAAACTTTTTCTAAATAAATGAAAAATTTTTTCTTTAGTTAGGCATCGAAATGGATCAGTACATCAGAATAAGTCAGTTATTGTTCTTGATTGGTTATTTAAATTTCCTCGTGTAAATAATTAATAAAGATTACGCCTTTGGAATTCCAAAAAATTGTGGCCAAAAAATCTGTTTTTGACTTCTTCGGAGCACGTTTATCACAAGAAATTAATTGTTCTGGAATGTTCTCTAGAGTATTGTAGTATCTAGGTATCATGTACAATGACATATTGACGAAAAAATTCTCTTTGTTTGGACCTGTATTTGACATTTGAAATTGTAACACGAGTTCGCATTTGCTCAACAGTAAGCAAATATGACACCTATCTTGCGTTTGGCTTTTTCATATTGACTGAAGTCAGCAATATACTCGTATTATAATTACATGCACAATCTGTATTCATTTTTTGTCTTTCAATGGCGAAAGGTTAAACATATCAATGGATTCTTTTTCTTTAATTTTATTTCCCTGATTACCACTGTTTGACTATATCAATTACAATACCGTTACCTTAACTAGACTACCGTACTAATTATAAATAAAAATAAACATTGCAATAGGTTACTGGAGAGATTATTTTCTTATTTCAAAGACATGCTCTATAGTTAACAAAGAAATATGATAGATAACAATTAGAAAAGAAACGACGATTCAGGAAATACATTAACAATGAGTTTGGTATATGACTAGAATAGATAAAGAAAAAGTAGCAAACAATGTGTTCACTTGCAAAGTTAACATTAAGTGGCAGTATCGCAGGAGCGAAAAATCTGAGACAAGAAGATACACTAAATATTTAAACTGTTAAATTGTAGAAGCTGTTATCTCGCCATTGTACTGAGATAATATTGTTTCAATATTACTTTATTAAGACAAATGTAAATGGAATAACGGTCTAGAGATTGGGCAGCGTCGACAGATGTTAAAAACTAGTATGAACATCGAATGCGATCTGTTCTAGAGAATTTCATGAAAAGTAGCGATAAAAGCAGTTTTACAAATTCACCTGCATTGGATATTGTATTAAAAAATAAAATGAAGTAAAAATTCAAAGGTATTTTTAATAATATAAAATATTATTAAAGAATCTGGTGTAAAGAACACAAATACAGGTTCACTATTAATATGCTTTGTGAACCTGTCCGAACATATCTCTCCCCAGACGTATTTCCTTTCTACAGGCTCATCGGTACGCCCCTGCTGGAGTAAGGATATCTTCAGACACATTCACAAAAAAGAACCACATCGCCATATCACAGAAATTATCCAGACCGAGCGTAGAAGTAAATTCAGCGCTGCCTGTTGTCAGACAGCCGAAGTACCTCGCTCTGTCCACATAATCAATGCGAACCAACGACGCCCTTCCAAAGGTGGCACAGCCATCTCTCTAGAAACTGTATTTTGCTTGTGTCTTCATTCATACTACGGACTAACCGCATGTGTAATGTATCAGAATAATTGAAACATACATGAGTAGGTAAACTCCACCAGTTTTGTGTAATACAAAGGTATTTTTAATAATATAAAATATTATTAAAAATCTGGTGTAAAGAACACAAATACAGGTTCACTATTAATATGTTTTGTGAACCTGTCCGAACATATGCCTCCCCAGAGACGTAGATACGTATTTCGCCTTTCTACAGTCTACGTCTCTGGGGAGGGATATGTTCGGACAGGTTCACAAAACATATTAATAGTGAACCTGTATTTGTGTTCTTTACACCAGATTTTTAATAATATTTTATATTATTAAAAATACCTTTGTATTATACCAAACTGGTGGGGTTTACCTACTCATGTATGTTTCAATTATTCTGAAGTAAGAATTATTTAGTGGCATTTCAAGTGTTCAGTAAAGAATAACATATTTGTCAGATTTATCGTATTTTATACAAAGTGGGTAGGGGAAGGAGGGGGGAAGGGGGCAATGGATCGAATCGACAACGGCATGATTGTGAAACCACATGTCTCGTCGAACATTTAGTGGGACATCCCCTAAAAGACCTGGCAGTTCGTCAATAAGAAATTGAAAGTAATTGTCCGCATTTAACCTCCCAGGAAGAACAACAGGACCAATCAACATGTCATCGATTAGGGCCGCCCAAACGTTAATAGAAAAGTCATGTTGAAATTTAGGTGGGCGTATAGCTTTGGGATTTTCTGATGACCAGATTTTTCTCAGATTTGTAACACCATTTCTCGTGAACGTAAATTCATCTGTCCAGAGGACTGTTCTGCAGAAATTAAAATGAAGCTGCGACTGTCTTAATATCCAGGTAGAATAAACTAGACGAGTATAGTGGTCTACCTCAAGCAAACCGTGTCCTCTGCGATAGTGATATGGATATAAGCTTTCACGTTTTAAAATTCGCCAAACTGTCGTTCGTGGCACTCTTAGTTGTCTAGCGATTCGACGTACACTGAGAGTTGGATCCCTTGTAACAATAGCTACTGCTTCTTCCTCTAAGTCTGCTGGCAAATTTACTCCTCGATCGAAAAGATAATCACGCAGTCCGCATTCCCGAAATTGTCTGTATACTTCTAGAAACGTTCTGTAATGAGGAATGCGCCTTTTGGGAAACCGATGTCGGTATTCAATAACTGCTAAATGTGCACTGCCGTTACAGTAGCCATACACAAAATGCGTGTCCGCATACTCTTGAGAAGAAAATCGGCCAGGCATTTTTAATAAAGAAAACGTGTCCACTCACTAATAAGCTGTTGTATAAACTGAAACGTAATGTAATCCTTTATTAAAAAATGCAACGTTAACAGTCATCTGAACATTTGTTTATTGTATGATATTCATGGTTCAGCACTTACGAAATAAGTCAGAACCTTCTTTATCATAAATAAATTTCCAGTACTCTTTTTTGTAGATCTCCAAGAAATTACTGTATGCACTACGACACGTGTTTATTTGTTTTAGGATAACATTTTATTATGCCACGTTAACACTCACAGGTCACAGGCCTGTTATTGAATCGTATAACTTTTTTGAAATAAAATCAGTTTGTATTGACTTTAGGATTACATTTTTTTTCATGATCTGACAATCACATTCATAGATCTATAACTTTGAAACAAATAAAAATGGATATACAAGTTTCGCGTTTTTGTTACTTGAAATGAAGGTTATCTTACACTCCTAAAATTTGAACATAACGATACGAGACACCTTGTATATATATATATATATCTATATATATAAATAAATTCAAATATGTAAACACATTGCAATATCCGAGGTCCCGAAGGAAACAATGACGTTAGATCGAATGAAACTTTTTAGCTTCATTCACCCCGTCTTCCAGTTCCCAATCTTGTAATTGATTGAAGAAATTCTAAGGAATTTCCAACTGACAAACTTTCTGGTTTTATGGGTAAATTTTTAAATTCATTCACTAACCATTTAAAAATTAAGTAAGTCAGTGAGTTGACACCTGAAACAATAGGTCTCATCGAGTTACTGGGCTTATGTATCTTAGGCAAACAATACATTCTCGGAACCAACGGATCGGATTACTTACATTTAATTTATATTTTATATTTATTTATATTTTAAGGTAGAAGTTATTAAAATTGGATATTTCTTTAACATGTCTTTAGTGTCATTAATCATTTTAGGTAACGGATTCTTCCTAATTTCTACATACGGACTTTCGGCAATTAAATTCTGAACTCTTTGGAAATTGATTTTGAATTGATTTAGTCCATAATTACTAACTTGTCCCCTTTACCTGCTTTTAGGTAAAAACAGTCCTTAGATTTGAGAGTTTTAATGGTATTCTATTCTTTATTAACTGACTTCTGTTTGTGCTGCTGTAAATTCTTTACAATTTGGGTTTTACAAGCTTCTCGAATGAAGTTTCTTGGTCCTTGTTCAAAATGCTTAATCGAAGTTTCGATGCTTGCAATAATTTGCTCTATAGGAATCTGACGGCTTGGCAAACAGTATTTTAAACATTTGTGTTTAGCAACTCTATTTCTACACGACTAAAATTCTCAAATCATTGATTGATCATTAGTGTTTCTTTTATAAGAGTTTATTTTACATTTATTTTTCAATTTATGATCTCTAATTTTCATTATCTTCCTATAAAAATTATACCACTCTTTAAATTCATTATTGTTCATGCTTTTAGTTAACTTTAAATGTAAATTATATAATTCTAATTTACTATGTTTACTGTACAGGCATTTCATTTACTGTTATTTTTACAGTTTGCCGTTACATTTACGCTCATTAATTTAGGAAAAACATTGTTATTTTTACACTGTTTCAAGAAATTAATATCTGATTGATTGATAGGCGAGAATACTAGGATGATTTGACGCAAGGTAGTAAGCTTCCGTCAAATCATCCTAGTATTCTGCCGCTTTGCCATTTTTTATTGCTTCATTTGGTTCACTATTAGAAAAGCCAACAAAATTAAATTCTTTTCTTGGTGCCGAGAAACTGACAACTGATTTTGGATATATTTAATGTGGAATTTAATTGGAGTGAGAAATAGCGATTATTCAAATCTCCTCTCACATGCAATTGTCGCTAAACTTGTTGCGTTGATTCTACAATTTGACAAGATTACTCCTGCCGAAGAATGTAGACGCAAACACGTCGCGACGTCAGCTATCCAACTGTACGGATAATTAACATTTGTATGAAAAAACCACATCCGTCCAGAAACGTGCATATATCGATATTTCACTGTCGTTACAGATCATCAGTACACGTTGATTTAATGTGCTGATTACAAATATACCCGACTTTTTTTCGTAGCAGTTTTAGTTTTTGAGGTTCATTCCGTTTTAGTAACAGGCAAAAATAATGAAATAATGGTATCTTTACACAAAATATCCTTGTTTTTTTTTGCTTTCGGGGCAACAGAACTAAAGATCAGCACTGG
This sequence comes from Melolontha melolontha, assembly GCA_935421215.2. NCBI lineage: Eukaryota > Metazoa > Arthropoda > Insecta > Coleoptera > Scarabaeidae > Melolontha > Melolontha melolontha. Next base: position 181,444,046 of record OW285235.1, read on the forward strand.
GTTAACAAAAATTGACCTTTATGAAACGTCATGGTTTCAGAAAAAGAAAACGTAATCAACGAACCTTTCGTTGCGAGAGAGAAAATCATATTTCCATCGTTGCATGTCAAGTTGGGACTTATAAAGCAATTCGTGTAAGCCTTAAATCGATATGGACTTTGCTTTGGGTCCTTAATACAGCTTAGAAAAAATCATTTAACCACAGCAATGAACGAGATTGAATCTAATGCTTGATATTCATTCGTTCAAGGAGTACAAAATTTTCTTAGCAATCATAAAGCAGCGAATTACACAGAATCAGTGGAATATATACTTTCTTACCTCTTACCTCCACAACCACTTAGATCAATTCCCACAAAACCTAGGTGATTACAGTGAAGAACAGGGTGGAAGTTTTCAATAGGACCTTCAGACGATGGAAGAACGATATCAAAGAAGATGTGATTCCCTCATGATGGCCGCCTACTGTTGGAGTCGGCAGCTAGACTGTCCTACTGAACTCCATGCTAGAAAATCGTATACAAGATTCTTTTTAATAATAAGCCATAAATGCATATTTATATCTACTTTGTGAATTAAATACCTTACTTTTTATTATTTGTTTTTTTATGAGACTTTGTCGAAGATACTGGTACTTATAACCTGAAATGTACATGAATTAAAAGAGGTCAATGTCAAAAACTAGATCTGATGGACTAAATCTGACAGTTGTTTTGGATTCTACACCTAAAAATTACCTACAAACAGTTAAAAAAGGGCAGGCACCAAAATATGTGTTGGGCTGTGTTATTGTTTTAACGACCCTTCACCATTGTCAAGTATGAATGATTCATTATATAGAAAAACAATCCCGCAAACTGTGTATGTGGATTTAGATAATAATGTGAACGACTTATATCGAAACCAAATTTTAACTACATGATTTATGCGTAACTTTATTTCGTTCACTGTTAATGTTCTTTCACACTATTCGTACATTCCTTATCCCCACCTTATTTGTCAATTTTTATGTTGCTGTATTTATTAGGTATTTGTTATCAACACAAAAGAATTAAATTTTATTCCGGATTTATACTATGGTATTTGAATCACATTTTCCTAAATTAAAATATGATAAGATTAGTACGAGTTTATCAGATATAAAACACGAAATTAATTCTATTTCAATCAGTAAATAATAACAAGTTAGATTAAGTGTACGTAAGGGATGAGAGTGTACTGAAATTAGGAAATTATGGAGTAAAAATCTAAAATGGAACGTCCTCCAAAAATTCCGCCAAAGCCAGCTAGATTATCGGAGCAATTACAACGGCAAGCGGAAAGTGAAAGAAACAGTATTGCTGAAGAAAACTGTGAAAACGCAGATACAATTACGCATATTAATGTGAAAAAATTTAACAGAAGTTTTTCTGAAACAAAGTTCTCCAACTTATCTCGGGGACATCATAATGTAGAGTTTGGACTAGACTTAGATAACAAAAACAAACTAATTGTGGAGGAGTTTCGACAAAATCTGCGTACTAAGAAGAGTATCGATAAGAATCGTTCCAGTTTATTTCGCGATGTAATTGTAGATAATAGCGTTGAAGAAGAGGGTGGTGCTATTATGGACAATGAAATCTTAAAGGAATCGTCACCAACCAAAATACAGCCAACACATAGAGATTACCAGGTTAATTCTAACGAACCTAAGCGGCCTTACAGTAAATTAAAATTTTTATCTAGTCCCGATTTAACAGATTCTAATTTATACCTAACAATAGAAAGACAAAAAATTAGTTTCGATGATGAAATTGCTGCTGATTATGCACAATATCGGCATCGTAAGGAAAGTATGTTGAAAAGGGTAATCAGAGGTGGCACATTTAGAAAGAGGGATTCAAAACTACAACCGAGTGGCCCGAAGTATACTACTATTAACGTGAAGAAGCCGTGTTTAATTTCCGAAACTGGTGATGTGTTTCGAGGTGCGTTATTTAAGATAACAAATGATAAATTTGAAATGAGATGGTGTTTCTTAAGGAATGACTTTTTAATTTTTTATTCAGACAATAATTATAGAACTGTTGATGAAAATTTGCCTCTGGATACTATAGTAAGCGTTATGTTAATTGAAGACGAAACCTACAACTTCAAGTAAGTATTATAGATACATGTTACATATCTGTACGCAGCAGTATCTGTCTGGTTTTCAATTTTGAAAGCAGGAAACGATAAAATGTTAAGAATAAAATTATATTTACTGTTTAATCATGAAAAAAGACTATTCTAAATACAGGTTATTTTTTTATTATTTAACTGTAAATTCGTTGCCTGACTTATGCCGCACTCGGTATTTTGTATTTGCTTCTGATGATTGGAGTAGGTACCGGACACGAAAGGCCGATAATTTTTATTTTTAAAGAGTTTTTAATTTTATTTATATAATTGGAAAACTGACGGGTGGCGATCTATAAAATGCGAAATACATTTTTATTAGTTCATTTTGTAGTTCAAGTTGAGTATTAAGGAGTATTAATATTAACTAGCAATACTTTTTTAAGGTTCTCTTCTGTAAAATTTGTTCTATTTGAATGAAATACATCCTTGTAGATAGAAAACGTTCTTTCTATATCGCAACTGGTTATAGGTGCATACTGCAATATTCTTTATTTCAGCGTATTTAGCAGTTAGATTTTGAGGCATTGTCCCCATACACAATTGCCGCGATGTTATTAAATATGGATTTATATTAAAAACTGCGTCTAACTTTTGCCGAACGCCACATCCGAAGTCACTTAATTATTAATAGTCACATCTAATATGGTTATTCCATTATTTAATTTGAGATTTTGATTTTAAAAATAAGTGATTAGTTTTGGCAAATTTCCAAAGTGTTCTTGAAGAAATATACAAAAAGGTTTTAAGTATATCAATAAGTTATGCACGTATAACGCATTTGTTACAAATGAAACAGACATGCAATATATATATCAGTAACTGTACACATGGACAATACACCTCGTATTTTCAGCATTTACTTCTGCTTAAGACACGTGTTTCTGCCATCTATAGGCGTCATCAGTCAAGCTAGTGAAGCAATGTAATACAAATTAATACAAATCTTTTTAAAAAACAGATTTGTATCTGTATATACATTTACAGATGCTATATCTTGTAGGCAATCGCCTACAAGATATAGCAAATTTGGTCTTATAAGGTGGCACTATTTAATAAGTGACTTCTGACGGACGAAAGGTCGCCTTTTTCGGCATAGTCTCTTTCGTCCGTCAGATGTCACTTATTAAATAGTGCCACCTTATAGGACGAAATTTGCTATATCTTGTAGGCGATTTCAGCGTAAATGTATATGCAGATACAAATCTGTTTTTTAAAAAGATTTGTATTACATTGCTTCACTGGTTTGACTGACGCCTATAGATGGCAGAAACACGTGTCTAAAGCAGAAGTAAATGCTGAAAATACGAGGTGTATTGTCCATGTGTACAGTTACAGATATGTATATTGCATGTCTGTTTCATTTCTTGAAGATAGTACAACTGATTTTTTAAATTTGGAATTTGTCCTTGCACATAGAAATACTCCGAGCATCGTCATTTAAACATGCAACGAAATTTTGTAAACTATCGAAATTCTCTGCATAAAAACTAGTAGCTTTCAACCATCTTCCCGATTTAGTTATTACTAGAGAGGGAGGCAGTGGCAAAGATGCCAATTTTACCTTGTAAAGAGCTACTCTCATTGGTGCTTTCTGAAAACTTTTTTAAAAGCGAATACAAGTCTATCATCTTCTGGAAAGCTGTCTCTGATATATTCAGATTCTGTGGAGGGAATGTGCTATTCAAGTAATATTCAGTATATTCGGATATGTTTCCTTTAATAGTATGTCTATTTTTATCATATATGCAGCTCTGTCACTGACAAATAAAACTATTTTTTCTTTGTACCTGTCGTCCGAATGAAGCATTTGGTGCATATTCTCGTAAATGGTTTTAGCAATTGTTTCCGCATCAACTGTATTTATAACATTTGTTGCTATTACATATGCGTTATATGGAATAGTTGGATTATGTAATTAACAGTTACAACAATGAAAAAAGAAGCTAACTCACCGTACTTTATTTACCTTACGAAATCAAATACTGCAAGACAACACTGTCAATCATATTAGAACCTTTGATAAATCAGAGTCTCTAAACAGGTACATTTCCAGATATGCTAAAACACTCGAGTATAAAACTTATACACAAGAAAGGGGACAAGAAAGACAGAAAACTAAAAGTCCGTTTCCCTGCTACCGTTTATATCCAAAATATATGAAAAAATTATATATAGGAGATTATATGCATTCGTTACAAAGCATAATATTATTACTAACAGACAAAATGGTTATATTAAAGATAAATTCACTTCAAAAGAGTTATTTATGAAGTTATAGAAGACGTATTGAGCGGAATAAATGAGGGAGATGAGACTGCGGCGGTGTTCATGGATCTATCGAAGGCCTTCGATAGTGTCAATTACTGCAAGTTGTTCACCAAACTTGAACATATGGGTATCAGAGGCCTATCATTGGACCTAGTCAAGTCGTATCTGTCAGATCGAAAACAACGTGTGGTTGATGAGAGATTTGGAGCTGCAATGTATTCTGACTGGGGCACTCTTAAAAGGGGTGTGCCTCAGGGTTCGGTGCTGGGCCCTCTGCTTTTCCTTCTTTATACCAACGAAATACCGGCAATTACTAACCACCTAACAACTCTGTATCCGGATGACGCTGCTGTGGTTGTGAGATCTCGTGGTGATATCGGGGAGGAAATAATATGAACTACGACAGAATTTCAAGAATGGTTTTCCAAAAACGACCTCAAACTTAACGTAAATAAGACCAAGGTTATTCAATTTAACTATTACAAAGAAGTAAAACATCCCATGAACTATAAAGCAGAAGAACTTACCTTTTGTGATAACACTAAATTTCTGGGTGTATATTAGGGTGGAGTGAAAATGAACAAAAAATTTTTTTTTTAAATTTTGAAAACTCCTGTATTGTTAATTGATGACCCTATTAGAAAGCACTATTTATGCAAAATAACAAGACTCTGCGACTTATTTCGAGGTGGCGCATGAAGGCTGAAATTTGAAAAATAACCTAATTTACATAAAGGCAGAAAAGTACAATTTAAAAATCTTTTTTATCTACCATTAAATAAAACTGTTGGCAACACTTAAGTTTATTGCTCAAAAACAAAGTTAGGGGATTCCCATGTATAAAATAAAGTATCATTTTAAACAGTTTCTTTCAGTTTCTTCATAGTATTTAGAAGTGGAACGTGTTAAAAAAGTTTATAAAACTTAATCAAACGTAAAATTTTCGTTACCAAAAGTTAAAACGTGATTGCTGAGGAAAGATTTAAAATGCCTAAAACTAGGAAAGATTTATGTTGCTCTGTATTTGGAAAACCAATTACATTAAGTGCTAATGTGTTGCCTACGCATTGTGATATTATTAAATATTACCTGTGGCTAAAAAATGATAATGCTTGAATTGAACAACCGAAAAGATACTTCAATTAAGTGCATATGTGAAATAATTGCTACTGATATTGAACAAATATGGAAAAAGGCATCGATTCCTATAATAAGTCATCAACAAATCTTAGCAAGATTGATTTCCTATTACAACAAATACAAAAATATGAAGAAACTGCGCAGTGAAGTAAAAAAACAAAATTTCTTAAAGGAATCTCAAAAACAATTATTTGACATCGCAACCTGTAAGTGCGCGTCCAGAAACATATGTAAATGTGTAACAAAAATACCTCCAGCAGAGGAAAAGTTTTTAAAGGACCAACGAAATGAGCGTAGAATGTATATTGGCTGTGTGGATAGGTTGACAACAAAATCTATACGACGCAATGAAGTTAGAAAGAGAAAATATGATCAATTCGTTCAAAAAAACATGACTTCAAGTACTTCTTCGTCTATGTCAGAATTACATCGGTCATGCAGTAGCACTTCAAGTGAAACATCAGAATCAGAGCAAGATGATTTTTGCTTTAATGAAGGAAAAAGAAAAGTTCACAAAAGAGAAAATCAAAAGGGAAATAAGCAGATGAGACAAAAGTTGCAAACCCTTGCTACAGCTTGTGACAGGACTGGAGTTTCAGATCGATCTGCAGCATTTGTTGTAAACGCAGTAATTGTTGATTTAAACATTATAGATGCGGAAAACTCATCAAGCGTAATAGATCGTAGTAAAATACGTCGAAAAAGGAACAAAAATTCCAAAGCAGTTGAGCTCTATTAGCAATGAAAAACCTCTAACTTATATTTATTTTGATAGTCGTAAAGACAAAACTTTAAATATAACTTCAAAAGAAAATAAGTCACAGCGTAAGACTATTACCGAAGAACATATTTCAATGGTATCTGAGCCAAATTCTGAATATATTGGACATTTTACAATAGATTCAGGAAAAGCAGCTAATATTATGAGGAATATTGTCGCCTTATTAGATAAAAAGTATAAATGTAATTCATCTTTGGTGGCAATCGGATGTGATGGAACGCATGTCAACACAGGGTATAAAAATGGAGTCACTGCCTTATTGGAAACACATTTAAAAAGACCATTGCAATGGTTTGTGTGCTTATTACACGCAAATGAATTACCACTGCGCCATTTCTTTTAAAGTCTTGATGGAAACACAGCAGGTCCTAATAGCTTTTCTGGAGCTATAGGTAAAAACCTCCTCAAGTGCCTTGATTTTAAGTTACAAGTTTTTGAAGCGATTCCTGCAGAATTGCCGGATATTGATATAAAGTTGCTAAGCACTGATCAAAAATATCTTTACGAGATTTGTTCTTCCATTTCGTCTGGTTTAGTTTCATCAAGTTTAGCTGAAAGAGACCCTGGGAAATTAGCACACTCTCGCTGGCTAACTTACGCCAATAGGATTCTTCGCTTATACATTGGAATGGCTACACCACCAGAAAACTTTAAGCAACTAGCACTTTTCATTATGAAAGTATACGCGCCAACATTGTTTGACATAAAGTCAAAGCCATCTTGTAACCATGGTCCAGTTCATGTTTTCAACATGGTCAAGAGAAGTTTATATTTAAGAGATGACCTTAAGAGTATTGTTTTAAAAACTATAAACATAAATTCATTCTTCGCACACCCAGAAAATATGCTGTTGGCCATGCTGCAAGATGATACTTCAAAAATTAGAGAATTGGCTCTCCGAAGAGTATTAGAAGCAAGAAAAGAAAATGTGTGTATTAAAAGCAAGAAAGTTCGCGAGTTCCGCCTTCCACAAATTCAAGTAAATGCGATGAATTACTATGAGTTAATAAATTGGTCGAATGTGAGAATAACTGAACCACCAATGACTATGAAATATTCTAATACAGAAATTTCAAACCTGATTCGTTCGAGAAATAATTTCAGTCAATTTGGGATGTTTCCTTGTCATACCCAAGCAGTAGAGAGGTGTGTCAAGCTCGTCACTGAAGCTTCAATGTCTGTTTGTGGATCACAAGCAAGAGACGGTTTCATTCGCTCTAGAATTAAAGCAAGGCAAGACATACCACTGTTTGAGTCGAAATCTCAATTTTTTCAACAATGAGATCCTTTACAATTAGCTAACGAATGATTTTTGTTTTTGTATTAAATATGCTTTATGTGAGTAAATAGAAAGACTGTAACTGTTTGAATTTATTGAATAAAAACAAATTTAAACCACACTGTTTACTTTTTTATAAATGATAAAGTTCCACAAATTAAAGTTTTGTGCGCCACCTCAAGACGTTGACCTAGGAAGATAAGATTTTTTCTCTGCACTTTTAAGTACTTAGAGCATCGATGTTTAATACAGGAAAAACTAAATTAAAAAAAAAATTTTTCGCTCCACCCTAGTGTATATGTTGATAGCCAACTAAATTGGAAGGCACATATCGAATACTTAGCTTCCAGTTCGTCTGGATTTGCATATGCATTGCGTACTACAGCTTCCTCTGTAGATAGAGCCACTGCACTGGATGCTTAATATGCCTATGTTCAATCGCGTTTGCGATATGGCATAATCTTTTGGGGTACGTCTGTGGACGTCTCGAGAATTTTCATTCTGCAAAAGATGTGCATTAGGACTGTTTTTGGACTAAGACGAAGAGACACATGTAGACCGGTATTTATAAGGAACAGCATACTTACCTTGCCATGTCTTTATATACTTGAGTGGGCGTTATTTGTAAAAGCAAACTATGACCTATTTGCAAGCAAAGAACTCACTCATCAATATGACACAAGAGGTGTTAGTATCTTCATATAAAACCAACGCCTTTTGTTGTAGCACTTTGCCATCGATAGGAATATGTTTTCTTGTCATATCTTCCACCCATAAATTTAAGGCATTTTCTACCTTAAGTAACACTTTATTACGTATTGTGGTTGCAACTTTTGCAGTTTGGGGTGCACTAGAAAAACTAGCTCGAATCTTATCTTTGTTTTTTAATACTTCTCGTATCGAAGATTCGTTTTTATTGTATATTTTAGCAACAGTTGCAATAGATTTTTTTTCTATTTCAATCATATTAATGGTTTTTATTTTTTCACTAATAGTGAGCATTTCACGTTTTCTTTTTGGTTTAGAAGCCATTTTAAAATGATTTTCAAATTTACTTGCTTTATTTGAAAACTATTGCAAGCACTGTCTTATCCGACAATTCGAATAGTACTAAACTCATAGTTAACAGGAGCGTTTATATGTACAAGGAAAAGCGAGTGGAACCTTAAGCACGTTCAACTTGTTTAACTTATCATAAGAGCGCCGAATTCAGGGGATGACTCATATATACGACGATATATCGACAAATGCTCCTATAACTTTTATATTTATTGATATAACGCGTTTTCTGCTCATCATAGGTAAATCGCGGATGATTGAAACCGCGGATACGGAGTCAGCGGATAACGGGGTACTACTGTAGTGACATCTGAAGGACGAAAGAGACTATGCCGAAAATGGTTACCCTTCCCTTGACCGGCTATGCCGGTACAGAAGGGAAGAAAATACGGGATGTATTATCCATGTGTACAGATACATATATGTATATTGCATGTCTGTTTCATTTGTAACAAAAGCGTAATACGTGCTTAACGTATTGATATACTTAAACCTTTTTTGTATATTTACTGCCATCTGGCATCGTGTTAATGGACTTACGCCTATATACGTATTTTCTTCCCTTCTGTACCGGCATAGCCGGTCAAGGAAAGGGTTGCCATTTTCGGCATAGTCTCTTTCGTCCGTCAGATGTCACTATATTATATGGTACTACCTGATAGGACAAAATTTGCTATACCTTACAGGCGATTTAAGCTTTAATTACTTCACTAGCTTAACTGATGACGCCTAATAGTAAATGGCAGAAACACGTGTCTTAAGCAGAAGTAAATGCTGAAAATACGAGGTGTATTGTCCATGTGTACAGTTACAGATATGTATATTGCATGTCTGTTTCATTTGTATCTGTAAAAACATATATGTCAAAATATTTTTATAATAATGAAACAAATTTAGCAATAACCACGACAATTACAAATAAATATCTTAAAATTGAATAGTTATTAGTCCATAAAACCATCTCTATAACTTAATTAATTGAGAATTTAGTGCTAATTAATTTATTACTAATAAAATGTTCATAAATGGAATTTGATATTTTCTTTACATAAAATTTATGATAACGCAACTGCTATCTTTTCGTTTATGGAGTAAATTCAAATGTTTACGCTTTTCTAATATATTAGATAGTAAATATTAAATTACATTTTTTTGGAATTAATTGTTGTATCTCTATTTTTATTGTATACTTAGTTCAAAACATTATTACTTATTATATGTTTAAACAACCATCAATTTATCTCTATAATTTATATGGTACGAAATTAAGTGATTATTTTAAGGAGTATAGTAGATATAAATTATGGCGCTTTGAACAATAAAAGCATTAAATTATTTCATGTTGTTTCATAAATAGAGAGAGTCGTTTAAGTAACATCCCACGAGCGAAGTGCGCTCAATGTTGTCCGCCGGCGACTGGCAAAATATATATACGCGGGTTCGTGTGATGTTATTCGAATGAACCTCTCCATTCATAAATAAAGTAAGTTTATTCGAAGGTATTTACGTATAATATGTTCATATGTGTTACGTGTTATTTTCGGAGCTAGAGAATAATTTCTAATAATTTCTAATAATAATAACAAATTAATAATAATAACAATAAACATGCTGACATGCTGACTGGGGACATGTTCAAAATGATTGTAGTAAAGGGTCTACCAATTGGGACTTGAGAACTTGATTTTTTTCACAAAAAACTTAATGTGTAAGATGCTAATGCTAATTTCTGTATTTATTATAAGCTATTTTGAACATAAGTAAAATAGCAAAATAGGACATCATGTAAATGTTTACCTCTTCCTCGTGTGCAGGCACGCAATCGCTGAAACCAATTTTCAATTACTTTTCCCAATAAATCAGGCTAAATTTTCCGTTCGATGTTTGTTTTCAAGTCGTCAATCGTTTGAGGTGTGTTGGAGTAAACCAATGATTTCACATAACCCCAAAGGAAAAATACATATGAGTTAAATCACATGAACGAACTGGCCAATTGAAAGGTCCATTTCGTAAGATGATTGAAACACTCAACTTTTCTTCCAATAAGGCGATTATTTCATTTGCAGTGTGGGATGTGGCACCATCCTGTTGAAACCACAACTCCCCACACCCAGTTGTTCCAATTCCGGACACAAAAAGTTTCTTATCATTGCTCGATATCTTTCTCAATTCACTGAGACAGCATTTCCTCCCTCATTTTGAAAAAAATATGGTCCAATGATGCCTCGAGATCACAAGTCGCACCAAACAGTCACTTTCTGTGGATGAAGATATTTATCTTTAAAGACCTGTGGGTTTTCGGCTGCCCAATAACGCATATTTTGCTTATTAACGAATCCATCCATCCAAAAATGAACCTCGTGACTAAATATGATTTTCTTCTCTACATCGGTATCATTTTCCAGTTGCTCCAATACCCAATCTGAGAACACACGATGCATGCGACGGTCAGCCGGCTTCAATGTTTGTCTGAGAACAATTTTGTAAGGGTGTAGTCCTAAATTCTTCCGTAAAATCTACCACGTTGTCATTGCAGAAAGCCCCAATGCCCAGGAACGACGCAACACCGACAAATTCGAGTTTTCGGGTACACTGGCTTCCACAGCAGCGATATTTTCATTGGTACGGGGATTCTTACACGAACATGTGGCTTTTGATCGAGTAAAGTAAAGTTTGCATCGAAATGATTGATAAGAGTCGATTATGATGGCCAAAAATATGGCGTAATGATCTGTACGTAGCTCGAACTGATTCCGCATTTTTGTAATAAATTTTTACAATTTCCAAACGTTGCTGTGGCGTATACTTCGCCATGTTTAAAAGGTTAACTTTACTACCTAAAATTCACGATGACAGATGTCAATCACATTACAAAATGAAGGCAATCTACTTTGAAAGACCTCATGTTCCTATTGGTAGACCCCTTACTTATAATAAGCATACCCGAGCTCATATTCATAGATATGTTGGTAGAGTGAAATGTTTACCGACGATAGGCTGCGGAAGAGCGAAAAAATCGACGATAATAATAATATTTATCCAGATACATCCACTAACAGGATAAAATATAGGATGCAGGATATAACTAATATATTTATTCAAGCAACTTGCCCAACATTAATCCAAACAAAAAAGATACACCGTACAGCAGGGATATCGAAGTAAACAAAGGCGAAAATATTATTAAAATACAAATTATGGTTATGGTTTTTGATTGAATTTAAATTTAAGAAATCGTTCGATAAATAGTGCTTGGGAAAAGGAGTGAATTATCTATGTTACCCTCTAGGAGTTCCACAAGGATCTGTGATCGGCCCTGATTTGTTTTCTGTCTATATAAATTATTTCCCTGCCATTTTGGATGATCCTACTACGAAATCCTTTTATGTTGATTATTAACATCCTAAGCACTTCTGATAGTATCCAAAATCTTTCTCGAATTAAGTAATTTACTCATTAAAATAAATGAGTGGTTGTTAGTTAATGATTTAATAACAAATGATGAAAAAACGAAATGTATTTTATTTGGTAAGGATAACGAAGAACTGTCAAGTTTTTGTTTACAGATTCATATGTTGAATTAGTTCATAATTCTAAATTATTAGCTCTGTTTTTTCAGTAAACAAAAGACAATATGCTTTCTTAGAGAATTATTAATATCACTAATTTTTAATAATCCCCTAAGAAAGCATATTTTGTTTTGGCATAGATAATGTAGACGATATCGTATTTTGTTCTACCGGAACACAAAGACAATTAAAATTGCTATTAGAATTTGTCAATTCTATTCACAAAAATATTTAATATACCTTGGAACCTGCAGTAAACAATAACATTCATTTTTTGCATCTAACTATTAAAAAAATCAACAATAAATTAGAGTTACACATTTACCATAAAAATCGAATACGGATATAACTATATACAGGCTGAAATTTGTCTGGAGATCGTAGAGGCCACGGTTGTGGACCACCTCGCTCTATCCATCAATTTTGATACGCACCGTCCAAAAACTCACGAGCAACTAAACTAAAATGTGTTGGAGCATCATCGTGCATAAATACATTCGTAATCTTAATTGTAATGGGACTTTTTCTTCCAACAGTAGTTCAAGAAAACGGCATTAAACCTTATTGGCAAAAAATATGGACCTCTCAAGTGATCTCCAACAATTCTGGCCCACACATTAACAGAGAATTGATGTTGATGACAGGTTTACAATGTTTCGTGTGGGTTTTCTTCGGCCCATATGTGATTATTATAAGAATTAGTAAGAGCATGTCTGGAGAAATTAGCCTCGATGTAGAATACTTGAGCCAAAAATTGAAGATTTAGTGCGATTTTCTGTTGTATCCATTGACAAAAAACCCATCTTTGCGAGAAATCTGCTGGGCAAAAGTGCCTGTATTCTTGAACGCACTTACCAATCAACGGAGGATACAAGCTTGCATTGCAGTTGAAGGCGGTCATTTCCAACAATTTTTATAAGTTAATTTTCTTGTGAACATTTTATGGTATGCACATTTAATTTACTTTTAAATACCCTATAATTTTAAAATTAAACCGTTTAAGACATACATTCATATGAACATTAGGAATCAGCCCATAAAATTTGCCGCATATATCAGCCTATATAATTCGTCAATATATCGCATACTATACAAATTAGCAGGTTTCCATAGTTTCTTACATAGATTAATTAATTATCAACTATCTATTATGAAAAAGAAATAAATCTAATCAAACTAATGGCAATCAATAATGGCTACACAGATACTTTAATTGAAAATATATTAACAAACAAACTATTTAAAAAAATTATTTCTATGGTAAATCTTGTAACAAAGGCCAAGTAAAATTCAAAATTTAGATTACAAATATTCACTGGGAAATCTAATGAAGATATTTCAATGTACTTAAAATATAAACACGTTTTCAAAACAAATAATAATTTATCCAAACATATTAACAACAATAAAAATAGAACAGATAAAAGTAAGAAATTAGGAGTCTATAAGTTAACGTGTGGATGTGGTAAAATATATATGTTGGTTAAACAGGAAGATTGTTTGAAAAACGAATTGCTGAACAATGTTCTTCGTTTAAAAATAAGAAACAAGATTCCGTTCTCACCAATTATACACAGGTCTACAGTGATTTTGATGTTTGAAAGCTGCTTGCTAATTTGTATATGTTTGGGGGCTCTTATTCCAAAAAACGCCATATTTTTGCTCTATCACGTAAATTTTTTTTATAGCGCTCTATATCTTAAAAATGTTAATTTATTAATATACATACCTATGACAAGAATATGTTTGTTCCATGTTTGGCAAGATTTTTAAATGAATTGATTTTTATGAAATTAAATGTGATTTGGCAACACTGGTTAATATTAGATTTCTCAGCAAAGCAACAGAGTCGGCGCAGAAGCGTCAATACAACGTTGAAACCTGCTTTGTGGTGACTTTAAAGTGCTGTGCATGCTACTAGGACAACAAGGAGGTTATACAAAATTTCCATGCTTTATTTGTGAGTGGGATAGTCGAGCAAGGGATAGACATTGGACTCAAATAGAATAACCCTCTAGAACAAGCCTTACACCTGGTAGCAAAAATGTATTAAGAGATAGCTTGGTTGACCCCAAAAAAGTTTTACTGCCTCCTCTCCATATCTAACTTGGCTTGATGAAGCAGTTTGTTAAAGCCCTAGACAAAAATGGACAGTGTTTTAAATATTTGTGCGAGACATTTCCAGCCTTATCCGATGCCAAGTTAAAAGAAGGTATTTTTTGTTGGGCCGCAGATAAGAACATTATGCAAAGACAAGGATTTTCAAAACACAATGACCAATGTCGAAAAAAACGCCTGGGTTTCATTTAAAGAAGTAATTGATAAGTTTCTTGGGAACTCTAAGGACGAAAACTACGAAAATATTGTTCAAAATATGTTACAACACTTTCGTCGTCTAGGTTGTAATATGAGTTTGAAAGTGCATTTCCTGTTTTCACACTTGAACTATTTTCCGGAAAATCTTGGAGCAGTTAGCGAATAACAGGGAGAGAGGTTTCACCAAGACATTAAGGAAATGGAATGGCGATACCAAGGCAGATGGAGGGAGCATAACGATAATAATAAACGACAATAATGATTTTCAAATTCTACATTTAGAAAATAAAGGCACAAAATTTAATTTAGCGGAAAGTTTAGAAATTAATAAATTAAAATAATCACAAATTTTATTTAACTATCGTTTGGATTTAAATAATTCACCTATGTTAAATTTATTTATTTAAAGCAACCGTTTAGATGATAATAGATATACACTTTTACTTTATTAAAAATTTTTATTTGTAAACATGTTTAGTACCCAATAGTATAACAGTAAGGGCTGATCAGATGAGCTACACATTTTTACTACAATATTTGTATAAATTCTCACATTTTAAATAGATTGCAAAACAATGTTAACCTTTTTGTATTTATTTATACCGATGTTAGTTTGTAACGTGCTCTAGTAAGCATCACTGTGTTGGCGCAACAATTGTCGTTTTACGAACAAATATATTAATAAAGTGACGATTTTAACTATTAATTTTAGTTCTATTATAATCTTCAATCGCTTAAACTAGCCTTAAAATTATTTATTACTTATTCTTTCTTATTTTTTGTGAGTTGTTTCCTTCTTATCCGCTGTAATTTTGTTTTACTGTTTGTAATGTATTTGAAATAAAGAATATTAATATAATATAACTATTATGCCGATTTCTCTCACACTTCCTCAGCCGTCGTCAGGAAACATTTCACCGAACCAACATGTAGGTATGAGCGGGGCTAATTCGTTCTCGTGCTTTTAATATATATCATAGAACAGTATCTACTTTTATGCTGTTTTATGATGTTCTGGTTGACCATATATTTAGTTGTTCTAGTGATGTTAAACTTATTGTGCTGCAGGTTTCTAATAATAGTGTTATTTTATTATCTTATTATTATTACGAAAAAAAAAAAATAGAAAATAAATGAATTTAAATCACTTTAACTGCGAAAATCTTCTACTTATTTAAGATCTGGTTGATCTGTTAATTCCGAGTCTGCCTCTTTAAAATTTCCGGGATATGGATTGCCTGCTGTACTTCCATCTCTTTGGTGATCTACCACCTTCCACCTTATAATACGACGCGTGGTAGTCTGTGGTTTGTCATCCTTTTTACGTGGTTATACCACTCTCTTCTCTCTGACGTCAATATTTCTTAGAGTAAAATTATTTTCGGATGAGACTGAAGATATGCGAGCGATGACATTACAAAAATACTGAACACCTTAAAAACATTGAGCAGTCGCAGCAGTCGCCAGCGGGAGCAATGTACGTACAAGACCACTACGAAACACACAGATCAAATGCCTGGTATCGACTGACAAATAATCGATAAACGTTTGTGGCTCGTATAGTACACGGATTTATACTACTAGCTGTTTCTCTCATTTATGAGGTGGCTCTCTTTCTAATTACTAAAATGTGTTTCTGCGCCAGTCTCATCCGAAAGTAATTTTACTCTACGCGATCTCTTATTGTTTTTCCGACTGTCCTTTTTAGTACTGTCATTTCTGCGACGCGCTGTATACTCGTGGTTTTGCTGGTATCCTCTCTTACTTCTATTCCATACGTCATTATCGGCCTTACGCAGGTCTTGTTTATTTTAATCATAATCTCCCTTCGCCTGCATAATTTGACCATTATAGTTTCCCTTAGGCAGCCCGATATTATAGCTGATTTGTTAATTTGGCTTCTTGAGTCCTTTTCCCGGTCATGAGCACTAGAAAAGTTTATGCCGATTTATTTAAATTGCATAACTTACTCTAACGGTTTATTTTCGATTACTAGCTTGCATCTCAGTGGTTCCCTTGTAGTGGTCATGCTTTTCGTTTTTACGATGAATATGTCCATAGTGAGTTGTTGGCTGATTTGGTGGAATCTAAATAGCTGTCTCTGCAGGTCGTTCTCAATTTCTGCAAGTGTCACTGCATCGTCGGCATAATATACCATGCTGATTGCCTTATTATAAGGTTGAAGAGAAATAGGCTAAGGCTATCCCCTTGTCTAATTCCTCCTGGTGTTGGGATGCTACCTGTAGTGTTGTCTCCATCTTTGATCTGTGTTCTGTTGGCCGTATTAAGGTCGCAAATCGCTGTTACTATGCTAGCAGAGACCTCCTTTTCTTTTAGAATTCCGATGACATCTGTTAGGCGGATTCTGTCGAATGCTTTAGTAAGGTCAACAAAACAGACGAATGCCGGCGTATTGAACTTTATAGCCTTTTCTAAATTAGTTTGATAATGAATATGGCGTCAGTTGTCTAACGATTTTTTTTGAACCCTAATTGTGCCTCTCTGTTTGTTATTTACTCCTCTAATTTGTTCTTGAGCAGACTTGTAAACAGTTTCGTTGTTGAACACAGTAGTGTTATTCCCATGTAGTTTTCTGGGTGTTTTCTTTCCCACTTATTGTGAATGGGAATTGTTACACTGTTATGTAAGTCCTTTGGTGTTTCCGTTGTGGTCAGTATTTTGTTTAACATTACTGTCAGTTTTGCTGCAAATTCTGAGCTTCCGTATTTTAGAAGTTCGTTTGGTATCGCGTCTTTTTTATTCTTTAAGCTTTTTAGTTTTGCTACTGTTTCCATTGCTGAACCTGTCACGTTAGATGCTGCTTGATATTCTCCGATTCCTGTGTTTTTCAGAATCGTACAATTTTCTGAAGTATTCCTCCCACACTTCCATAGTGAGACCTTTAATCTGTATATACTCGTTTACGGGCCTTTTTATATTTTTAAGCATCTTCCAAACCTTTCTTTGGGCTCCGTGGAGGTCATGGTCCATGTCGCTTGTAAACTTAGCGCAATGGTCTCTCTTTATCACCTTGATTCTTGAGTTGACTCTGTTTCTGATTTGTATGTATTCGGTGTATTTTTCCTGGGTTGGGGAGCTCTTGAATGTTGGATAGCTTTGCAAGATCTTTCACTTTTTGGCAAAACCATGGCTTGCTGGAGTTTATTGCGTTTCCGTTGATTTTCCTTTTTCCAATCTCTTCAGCCGCCTGGTGTAAACAGTTTCTTATTTTGTTCCAGGATGTTTCAACATTATGTTCGATGAAGTCGATCCTGCTTATTTTCTTCGCTAAACTGTTCTCATATAATTTGCTTGTGCTTTCTGTTTGTAATGGTACGAGGTTGCTGCATTAAAAGCTTGAATAGCAAGAGATTGTTATCTATCCCAGAGTTGTCTGAGGTTAGGGCCCTTACATCTAATATATGTGTGGGTGTGATTGCTCTGTTAGCGATAATAATATGAATTATAGATCTTTGGTCTCTGGAATTATTGAATGTGTACTTGTGTTTATCTTTATGTGGGAAATATGTGTTCTAAATTCTCAACTCGTTTCTTGCCCAGAAATCGAGTAAAAGCTCTCCGTTTTTGTTAATGGTATGCTAGTCGTATTTTTGTGTTACACCTGGTAATACGGCATTGCCTATCCGGGCAATTAGATCTCCAATTATTACTATCTTATGGAAGTTATTGATTTTGTCCACGGAGGTGTGTAGGTTCTGGTAGAATTTCTCTGAATCTTCCACAGGCTTAGATATATTTGGAGCATAAGTACTTATCACGTGTACTGTAGTCTGGTTTAGTTTCAGGGAACTTCTTAATATTCTGTCGTTGACATATTCTATATCTTGGATGCTATGCGCGTATTTCTCATGTAGTAGCATGCCAACTCTCGATTGCGCTCTTTCATGTTTAGCTTTCCCGCTATAGATGAACATGTACTTGCCAATCTTAGATTTTCCTTTTCCGTTTCGTGTCTGAAATCCCACAGATGTATATTTTGTGATTTTTTATCTCGACTAGGACTTCTTGATCTCTTACATTCCACGATTTTATATTCCGGCAGGTCAGTCTCGTAATGTTATGTTTGGGGTTCCAAATTCGTTTTTCCCTTGTCTTACGTGGATCGTTGCTGTAATGATCCGTCTTTCCGAGGCAGTATCATTGATTCTATGAGCTGAGTGTTTTTTTTTGCATCGGTAGGTAGCAGGCTTTACAGAATTAATTCTTAGGTCAATAAAAATCAAATCTTAAAAATTCTTTATTTCAGGTATTAAAATTATGTAAGTGCTTCACACCGGGCATAAGTTATTTGAGGGAATGGAAATGTTACATTGTCTTTGAAAATAATTACATTGTCTGCAATATTGGAGGTATTAAAATGTTCAATGTTGTAGCCATAAGGTAGATGGACGAATTTTGTAAGATAAATAGTGTTATTTTATTGTGCAAGAAAATTTTAACATTTTTTTAAGCCAAGGAAAGCCAGGAAGTTCACAATGATACGAGTGGTGCATTACGCGATTCTATCCTTTTGTATTCAATTCAAAATTCGTCTCGGGATTTTATATTTACAAAAGAGTTGCGAACATTCAACAAGTGTAAAACCTCTGAAAGCAGTTGTGCAAAATATTTATTTGTCCATGATATAGTGCTTAATGCTCAAATGATATTTATAACAGAATAATGTGGCTTTTAAGTAGACAATGTTGAAGAAATTTTACATACTCATGAGTAAAGATGTCCATTTAGGAGCAAATGCAGTGTCGCAGTGGAAGGGGATTCGGCTGCACGCATATCTATTGTATGTACATATTTCCGATAGCGGTGCTAACGGCCCAAAGCGATTAAGATTATCACTCTAAAATACCGATGCGCACTGATACGGGTACTTATAAACGAATAATAGGAAATAATAAATAAAGTTATAAATTTATAAAACGTGCTGGAATACTTACCAATTTAAACGTCTATATATAACTCGAACACAAATACGTCACCATTTTTTTCCGTATATGCTTTAAACTATTCACATGCCTTTGGTAGTTATATTTTGTTGGCTACGAGAGCGGTATTTCAGAAACTTTGCATTTTATTGTATCACCAGAGTAAACTGAAATCCGGAAATATACTTATTAATGTATGTGCTTCGTGGTAGAACAGTCTCTTTATAGCTTTCGACACTATTGATTTATTATTCATTACTTTACAAGAAATAACTGTACTATATCGCAGCTGCCGTGAGATTGGACACATCGGAAACATATTGCTGTGATTCTTTCTAAACGCGACAAATTGAAAATAAGCTGAAACAGTAGTTGAAAAATTCGAAACGGGTCAATTTTAAATGTACCCTGTATGAGCATCAACATAACAAATCTCATGTTTGTTTACATGTAGAGTTTCTCGTTATTTTCTGTAATAGGTTTCAAAATGCAACAAAATAGATCGTGTTAGAAAAACACATCTGTGTATACTTAGTAAATTTATATTGAATCTTCAATGCCTTATAGATTATTATATCGTTTCGTTTTAGTTTATAAATATTAAAAACTTAGAATTTAGGATCATGCAACACCTACCAAAATATAAAAGAATATTTTAAGTATTATAGTAGTAGTCAATTTCATAATCAACATTTAAATCTTACAGATTTCTTAAATACATAAACGTTGCTTGTTGTCACACACAATCATGGAGTACGTAAAATTTTAGAGAAAGATATCCATTGAAGTCTTAGAATATCAGGTATATAATACTACGTAACATATACACGACAAATTAGAATAACCTAAAAAGACAATAACAACTTCGTAATAAAATGATGTAATATGTGTTTTAAAATTGACATTTTGATAAGAATAGTACAGCATTTGTTTAAAAATATGTATGATTAACCGAAAGAAGGATCGATGCCAATGATAATAACTCAAAAGATTCTACCGCCTAATTCTGAGCAAACGCAACGATGCGAATGTATGAATATTTCTCCCGCTCCAAATAGAATTCCCCTGAATGCTGTAGGCGTGTCAACATCGATGTCATATGTCATACATATAGCAAACGCCAATTAAGTTGGCGCGAGGAGGAGTAAGTTCGCGCAGCATTAGAAGTAGTGGGGAGATTTGTATTTGGTTTTACATCAAATGTCAGATAATTCTAACCTCTAAGCGTGTATAATTTTATGATCCCCTAGCAAAGACATTATGTTCCGTCAAACGTCAATGACAAATGTATTCTGACAATTACTTGAGTAGTGGGGGTGGACGTTTTTAAAAACGGCTTCTGCGCACCCCCTCCTCGCGCCAACTTAATTGGCGATTGCTATACTTACATATTATGGAGCCGCGTAAGAAAAATTATCTGATTACCAAATTACTATTAAAGGACTATAAATTGTTTAGTCCTGTGTTATTGTAATGATTTTATAATAAATAAATTGCAATATGTTATACTGACGATAGTCACACAAAGCGTAATAAAATTATTAATAAGCGGTTAAGAAAATTGCAAATAAGGCATCTAGAGATTTAATAAATTAAATTTTAATAATAAGGGTAACAAAAACTACTCACAGTAAACTAAATAAACATCAGAAATAAATTAAAACTAAATTAAATTCTAGTAATGTAAAGAAAAATTTACTCTTACAGATAATAAAATAAATTGTTCATAATGAGAAATTAATTATATAATAACGGAAATTCATCCGTTTAAACTCATCACCGTAAAATAATTGATGATGTTTGGAATATTTATAATTACGAAAACCATTTAATTTTAGTATGCGGTTAACGGAAGAGCAGCATATGCCTAAATCGTTGGAAATATCGCTATGTGTCAAATTTGAATTTAGTTCTATTGCAGCGCATACTAAAATGAACGTATCATTAGGAACTCCGGCAAATAAGTCACATATTCTTTGATAAGAATTATCAGCGTGGTACCATTTCATCATTTCGGCTTTCTCTTCTAGTGTATAACGCGGCATTATCACTATTCAAAAGCTTAAGAGACTCCGTATAGGGTGACAGTGGTGACACTAATTTCTGACATTAATTGTCAAATCGTTGCGCGACAGACTGTTTTGTGATTGGCTAAACGCGTTCAGGGGATTTGTATTCGAAGCGGGAGAAATATTCATACATTCGCATCGTTGCGTTTGCTCAGAATTAGGCGGTATAATATTTAAATTAGAGTTTAATATGGTATCTGTTATCCATTAAAGATAGATATATATTTGTTTGTACATAATAAACAATGCAGCTGTCAACTAGGTTTTAAATTTGAGGTTATACTGGAAATTGCGGTATATGATAACTAGAGAACGGACATTCTTACCACATGACTAAGTTCTCAGAATACAATAGCCGTTGTCCATTGTTAACGCTGGTGGCCGAGAAAGTCAAACACAAATACTTCATTGTATTACGGCGGGATGTACTCGGCGAAGCTTATAAACATTTCGAGATGCCGATTGCGTTTAATGGATATTTATCCTCCAAATACAATGGTTGTGTTGTCATTGTAATCGCAGCGGACCAGATGGTCGGGAAAGACTAACAAATACTTCATTGAATTACGCCGAGTCATGTGGTATGAATGTCCGTTCTCTAAATAACACATCGGACGGAAGATAGAAAAGGATAGTCAATTAGTTAGTAAGAGAAGAAAGATACGGCACGTGAACGTAGAACATTTAAAAAAAATAAAGAAGACATAGAGCTGGACGCAAGAGAAGGATAGAATGAGTAAAAATACATCTTAACGGATTTTTATATGGTTCTGAAAAACATAAAAAATAAATAAGAACAAGTTTTAAAATATAAAACACTATTTAAAAGAAATATTAAGAAACGGAATATAATAACAAGAGTTTTTAAATATAAAATATAATTTATAAGACAGAATTTTTACATTTGAAAAAGGATTGACGTCACCAGTCATATATACCAGTCATCTATATATATATATATATATATATAAAATTATTTCAAAGAGGAGGTACTTTTCTAAAATCATGTAAAAGCGGTGGTCACAAATAAAATTTGTATTGAGAAACGACATTGTAGATTATATTGAGTTTAATCCATTATTAGATGCTTACATGTTTTAAAGAGAATTATTATTTTACTTTGTTTCAATTAATTAATATATATCATTTATTTTAAAAAGAATGGATCTGTATCATGCAGAAATTGATAATCTCTATAATAATGAGCTCGACAGGTCAGTGTAATGTATTAAAGGTATTCAAGACTTTGAACTTTATTAAATAAAAATTCGAAGATACTTGTTTTATATAGATATTTGATTGATCGTGAATTAATTCTAATTTCTGTTTTAAAAACAAAGGAAATAACACAGACATCTTTTAAATTGTAAGTAGAGTAAGGTGCGACGAGCATTTAAGGATATCTGCGTTTTTAGTCTCGTAATTAAAAATCTTCATTAAATAATTGAGCTTTCAAAACAAATTGTGTGATATTTAGTATTTCATGTGGTAGGATAAATTCTCATCACATGAATATGAAGTAACACATTTCTCTTTTAAAATATTATTATATTATACGAGGCGCATTCAAGTTCTAAGGCCTCCGATTTTTTTTCTCCAGACTGGAAAGAGATAGAAGCATGTGCATTGTTTTAAAATGAGCGTGCGTTCGTTGTCAATACGTCACAGAGATGGCAGCACTGTACGGCAGATGGAATTGTAGCGGCACCGTCGAGAATGAGAACTGTTTTAGATACTTAAAATGGCTACGTTTTCCTTACTTGAACAGCGTGCAATCATTCGTTTTCTGAATTTGTGTGGTGTGACACCAATTGAAATTCATCGACAGTTGAAGGAGACATGTGGTGATGGAGTTATGGATGTGTTCCATGAATGCGTTCGTGGGTGCGACAGTTTAATGAAGGCAGAACATTGTGTGACAACAAACCGAAACAACCTCGGGCTCGCACAAGCCGGTCTGACGACATGATCGAGAAAGTGGAGAGAGAGACTTGTTTTGGGGGATCGCCGAATGACAGTTGAACAGATCGCCTCCAGTGTTAGCATTTCCGTGGGTTCTGTGCACACAATCCTGCATGACTAACCTGAAAATGCGAAAAGTGTCCTCCAGGTGGGTGCCACGAATGCTGACGGACGACCACAAGGCTGCTCGTGTGGCATGTTGCCAAGCAATGTTGACGCGCAACCAAAGCATTAATGGGACTTTCTTTTCGTCGATTGTGACAATGGATGAGACGTGGATGCCATTTTTCAATCCAGAAACAAAGCGCCAGTCAGCTCAATGGAAGCACACAGATTCACCGCCACCAAAAAAAATTCGGGTAGCCGCCAGTGCTGAAAAAATGATGGTGTCCATGTTCTGGGACAGTGAGGGCGTAATCCTTACCCATTGTGTTCCAAAGGGCACTACGGTGACAGGTGCATCCTACGAAAATGTTTTGAAGAACAAGTTCACCAAGACAACGCACCCGCACATCGGGCTAACGTTACGCAACAGTTTCTTCGTGAAAACAACTTTGAAGTGATTTCTCATGCTCCCTACTCACCTGACCTGGCTCCTAGTGACTTTTGGCTGTTTCCAACAATGAAAGACACTGTCCGTGGCCGCACATTCACCAGCCGTGCCGCTATTGCTTCAGCGATTTTCCAGTGGTCGAAGCAGACTCCTAATGAAGCCATCGCCGCGGCCATATGAACCATGGCGTCGACGTTGTGAAAAATGTGTACGTCTGCAGGGAGATTACGTCGAGAAGTAACACCAGTTTCATAGTTTTCGGGTGAGTAGTTAGTAAAACTATAAAATCCATAAGCTTCGCTAGTTATTAAATTAAATTGGAAACACTGTATCATACTTTGGTATTTTGTAGAGTATTACACTCACTGGTTTAAGGTGATACATAGGTGTATTTAGAAGATTTATTAAAATCAAACAAAGACCTTTAATGTCACATTCTTAGAAATTTAGATATGTGTATATTTTGATTAGACAAAGATTTACATTATATGTTTCATATTAAAAATAAATTATAATTGGTAATATATATTACATTAAAATTAATTTATATTTTTGCAAATTGTGAGCAATAAATGCTTTAAATTTAACATGTTATCCTATTATTTCTCTCCTTATTACATTGAATGCTAGGTCTAGTTGCAAAGAATCCCTTTTGAAAACAAAAACCCTGAGAATATTTTTAAGAGTCTAAACTATAAATATGTGTGTGTGTGTGACGATTCATGTTTGATAATTGGAACCCATTTTAGAAATCAAAGTACACAGCAATATGTGCATACAAAATATAATACATGCGTGTGCATCCTTACTCATGAGGTAAATTTAGTGATAATTAACATAAATTTGGAAATATTTTTGAAAGATTTGTGACAGTGGATGAAACTTGGGGTCATCACTTGATTCAATGTCAGCAGCACAAAGAATAGAATGACGACGTTAGGGCTTACCGCCTACACGAAAATTTCGGGCACTTCCTTCGTCGACAAGATCATGGCGTGGATATTTTTGAAATTCAGAAGAAATAAAAGAAAAAAAAGATGGATGAAAATTGCGCAGAAGAGTTATTCCTTATCAGCACAAAATGCCAAAAAATAGCTTACGGGAACTCGTTTTTCTAACGAAGATGTAATGGCTGGCTGGACATGAAAAGAAATTTGTTGCCAAAGTTTTTAGTCATTTGTTTATAAATTGTGTTAAATTTGTATGAGATAATGTTTAAAAATAAATTTATTTTGAACGTCCTAGTTGTTCTTTTTGCATACCTGTAAATATATTTGAATTTCGATTTAAAAATTATCTCCAAACTAAATTATTTTTTTTTCTTCTTAGGGTTGGCGACTCTAAATTATTCTACTTTGGAATTACTACCACCAACAATCAGTATGTGCTTGGAACTACAAATAAAGACATCAGAAGTTGTTGGCTGCAGAAAATTGGGGAATCATTAAATTGTAAATTAATTAATGAATCATACGAGTATGAGAAAATTGGATGGGCGTATATAAGAGAAGGTATGACATTATTCTAAGAAAGTGACGTTTATATACCGGGTGTTTCTAAATGAATATCGGGGTTTTAACGCTTTATAGTATTTATTACGTAAAACTTTAAATTATAATTAATACCTGAAATGAAAGAGCAACTCAAACAGTTATACGCACAAGCTTACAAGTGTTCAATGTAAACCTTGACAAAGTATTGCTAGTTAATATTAATACTGTTTTACTCAACTTGAACAACAAAATGAAAAAATAAAAATGTATTTCGTATTTTATAAATCACCACCCGTTTGTTTTCCAATTAGCAGTCAAAACAATGAAAAATAGAAACTAATTCACCATACTTTATTTATCTTACGAAATATAAACTAATAGATAACATAAATTATTAAAACTCCTTATCCTTCTATCTACTCTACGCCCCTGAAGAAAGGAATTTAACTATAATATTGAAGTAATTGCGTCACAATTCAACAACAAAAAACAGATGTGCGGTTAACCGAATGAATAGTGTTATTGAATAACTGCGTGTTGTAGACTGGTCCATCGTAATTTCGGCTTGATGCGTCCGGTCTCTACTAATAATAAAACAGTTGCCATTAAATACGAGCCGCCACTGAACACGAAGTAATAGGAACGTATGTGCAGTGTAGGCAACATTTCAACAATTTAGTCTGGCGGAAAATTTGAGCTACTGTCCATCAATTAAAATTACGCTGTATTTGTGTCGGGCATATACCCATATATGGAAACATCTGATGCGAAACATTGCCAATTTTATTACTTTTAAAAAGAACCATTTAATAATGTGGATCTTTCTATCGTAAACTTTGGTTAATGTTAAAAAACGTCGATATTTTTACTTCGCTTCCCACTTGACCCACTTGACTTAGGTTTCTATACCTAATTCTATTGGTTATTTTTATCAAATTAACCAATTTTTATGGCACTCATAATTTCATACACTTTATGTTTATGGAATCATACACCTACTTGTAATCTAGAAATAATATGATACTTGTTAAAATAAAGACACCTTATAACTTGCTTAGAACCCTTTTTATTATTGACTCTATTTCAATGCAGGAATTCGTAGAGAATGGCTGGGAGCATGGTTGCTGTTAGCAAATAGGACGTTATATTATTCAACAAATGATGAAAACATTAACGCATTCGATTTGCGAAAAGTTAGGACCATAAACCTACAAGAAATAAGAGACGATGACGTGTTACCTCACGTATTAGAGGAAGCACCTTATTTGTTGTTAGATTATCAGAGGGCTCGTTATTCCTTGCGAAGTTGGACATCTAGTGACACGGAAGTGAGTATAAATAAAGTACTAAATAAATATAATTATAACTGAAAAGTATTAAATGAATTACAGTGTTGGTACAAAAGAATTAAACAAGCTAATCGTAATGGTTCTGGACTGGAAGAGCAACAATTGAATAGTAACGACATTCCCGTTATAGTTGAAAAATGTACTAATTTCATATACTTATATGGTAAGTAAAAATAAATAGCGTTTGTTTTTATAAGAATTATGTATGAAACCGTTTTCGGTTGGGTTTGGATGGGTGAAATGCGACCTTGAAATTCAGCCTATTTATCGTTTCTTTTTTTGTAAATTACTCGAATACGGAGTAATTTAGTAATTTTCAAGAAATAAAATCAATCAATATAAATACACTCAATATCAAAAGTGTTGGACCCCCAAAAGATTATGATAATATTGTGTTGTTAAGAACAATACAAATATTATATTGAAAACATGTTTTTTTAAGATGAAAATTTGATAATGATAATTGTTGATCAACGTAGGCACTAATATAAGAAGTAAAAAGAAAAAAAAGAAAAAATTTAATAAACAAGAAAAAATATAGAAACAAAGGAATGAGTCAAATAAACAATATTCAATACTAAGTATGCCCTCCGCTGCTTCTTACTAACACATTGGCCTATACGTTGAAATAATAAATAAATTTATGATTTCTTGCGGAATATTGTTCCATTTCTCTATCACCACTACAGTTAATTCTTCTTTGGTGTGGGGTGGGTTAATCCGATTGCGAATGGCTCTAATAACAAAATCCCACATATATTCTATTGTGTTCAAATCGGGGGATTGTGCTGGCCAATCCAATCTGGTGATATGTCCTTCTTCAAGTGCCTCCCGAACCCTTATTACACGATGTAGTCTGATTATCATCCAAAAAGATGAATTTTTACCCAGTACATTGCGTAATAGATAATGGGCTAATAACGTTTTCAATTTAAACTGCATTTGACATGTTCTGTAGTATGGGAATTAGAGCGGTACGGCGGTTGAACATTATACCACCTCAAAACATAACTGTACCCCCTTCGTAAGGCGCAACTTAACACGGCAAAATTAATCGCTCTTAACGACCTCGTGCCCTCCCGACCTGTTGCCTACGATCATCACTCACCCATCCAATTCTGGTCTCATCGGTAAATAAGACCCATCACCACTGCCGTAAAAGTCAACCCCTGTCCTCGCGCGCCCAACGGAAACGGGCATTTCGGTGTCGTGCAAGTAGAGTGGGTACTCTTAAAGGTCTTTTAGAACGTAAATTCGCACTATGAAGTCTTCTTCGAATGGCTGAGGTTCAAATAACACGACTAAACTTACTTTGGAAGTGAGCTGTTAGGGCTGGAGCTGAAGCATTTCGATGCCTCCGGCTGTATTGAACCAAGTAACGATCCTTCCTTTCATTCGAGACTCAGGGACGCCTGAACGTGATCTTCTTTCCACAGAACCACTTTCTACATATCTATGTACTATGTGTACAACAGATACTCTAGGGATATTTAACAACGCGAATATCTGATGATTTGAATGTCCAGCATCATACAAGGCAATAATTCTTGTTGTATTGACAACGGAATTTTCACGGCCCGGCATTATAACATGATATAATGACGAAAATCGTTTGACTACAAATGCAAGAAAACTGACCACTTTCTTCAACCATTGGCAATAAATCACAGGTGATTCCTGTTTTTTCCCCATACGATGTGCATACATTGATAAATACCCAGAAATAACAATACATCATTCATTTCTTTTATATAGAGGGGGTCCAAGACTTTTGATGTTGTGCGTATATAACATTTTAATACTTTTTATATATGTATATAACCTTTTATTCTTGAAAAAATATCCGCATCACCACTACAATAGTACGGTTGCGGCTCTTGAAAACTCAGACATATACAAAAATATTTTAAGCGGTGTAAACTTTTTTTAAACGATACTTAAAGCAATCATTGGCGTGGAATGCAAAATGTATTGTAAAAATTGTAAATTAAAAAAAAAGATTAATAAAATTTCAGATACTTAAATTTTAAAAATATCATTTCGAATATCAGAAAACAAAACTTTACTTCAAATTAGTACTAAAAAAAAACTAAAAAAACTAGCTGTTAATAGAGACTATGGATATGTCAAATGTGACATTATTATCAAAATGACTGATGACAATTTGATTTACACATTACAAAATTTTAAATTTTTGACATTCACGTCAAAATCGAATGTCTAAGTTTTCAAAGGCCGCAAAGTGCCATGAGATCCAAAATGATTGTCGTGAAAAATATTGTTTTCTGCAAGCTACATATCAAAAGTGTGTTTCTATTTGAGGCATGAATATGGTAACATAGAAATATCGTTGATTTTAATTGATTTAGTGTCTAGTTTTTATCTCAAAATCACTTTTCATTATAATTCTATATACTAAAAGCCATTTTGAAGGTTATAAGAAAATCTATTTGCATTGTACAGTGTAAGTAAAGATGTAATATTTCTTAATGCTATATATCTCATCGAATTGCCCGGTTTAGATTATTTTTACAATGCCTTATACTATAGAACACCATAAATTCATTTTGAAGTCGTATTTTCGAAATGGACAGCAAAATGAAGAAGACACGTGGGTTTATTCTGTTGGCTTATGTCTTCAGGAATTTCATGTTAATTTTCCAAATGAGGAATTTTATGATGACACACGTATTAGATATTTTTATAGAATTGTTAAGAGGAACAGGAAGTGTTTGCAAGGGTAAAGCATTTGGTCGCAGAACCATTCTTACAGGAGAAACTGTAGGAGATGTACGCAATAATACCCTAGTCCTACTAAACCACTACGTTAATTAGCCCGACAAACAGGTAAAGAATTGGTCATATAATGTTAAAAATATATTTGATATTTTATAATTTTATAGGTTCATTATACAGTTCTGCCCAATGAGTAATTAAAAAAAATACATTTTCGTTCGTATAAAATTACGATTGTGCAACAATTATTGCCCATTGACTATGAGAAAAGATTAGATTACTGTCAATGGTTTAATAATAACATAGATGATAATATTTTGGATATATCGTTTTTCTCAGATGAAGCATAGTTTCATTTATCAGGATATGTGAATTCGCAAAATTATCAAATATAGTTTATTGAAAATCCACAGGTATTTCATGAAATAATTAAAGTTGGAGCATGACTAGCGCTGTCAAAACAATGGATAATAGGATAAATCTTTTTTGAAGAAACAGTAACGGGCCAGAGTTATAGAGAAATATTAGAATTGTTTATTGATGAATTGCAACAGAATTAAATACAGGAGGTTATTTTCAGAACGATAATGCCACTGGTAATACAGCGCAATAAACTCGTGAATATCTTCAGCAAATTTACGAAAAGGAGTTATGGGGTTCTCAGGATGGCCTCCGAGGTCACCTGGCCTTATTCCCTTGGATTTTTTTATGTTTGGTTATTAAAAAAACAAATTTATGTTAACCGAATCCATGATGTTGAAGAGTTAAGGAATACTGTACAAAGTATAACTCTAAACTAATTAAGAAATGTTTTGAAGGCATGAAGAGAAGGAATGTTGCTTGTATTAATGTGGTGGTGGACATTTTGAACATAATTTGTAACAAATTGTTAGTTTAAGTAGCCAATAATTTATAATTTGCAGTATTGTATTGTTTATTTAATTTTTATAGCAAACTTAATTTAAATAAAAATAATAATTACTATTTCTTTCTAATTGTAATAGATGTACTAAAGTCAAAAATAAGTATATATAGTACAAAATACGACATTTTCATCAATTTACGTACGCCTCTGAAGTTTGTACCGCCGTTGAAAAAGGCGGCACAAACGAGGGTGGATCCCTTTGCTCCATCTCTGGCCCATTCACAATACAAAATTGGCAAATATCTTACTTTTTATTTTTCAACATAGTCTCCATTAAGGTAAACACATTCTTTCCATCGTTGTTCTAGTATTTCTAATGCTTCTTGAAAAAATCTCAACCTTAACAAACCACTAATTTACCGCACATTTCACATCATTATCTGACGGAAATCGTTTACCACGCAAGTGTTCTTTAAGTTTTGGAAACAGTCGGTAATCCGCTGGGGACCAAATCTGGTGAATGTGTTGGATGCTTAACTAATTCGAAGCCTGCTTGAGCTACTGCAGCTGTTGCAATGGCGAACCTGTGACTGGGTGAGTTATCCTGGTGCAAGAGAACACCTTTGTGCAACTTCTCCCGTCGTTTTCTTTTATCAAGTCACCTAATTTGGGAAATAAATTGGCATAATAAGCACCAGAATTGTGCCCCTCTTCCGCGGGAAATCTACTAAAATTACGCCTTTGGCCTCCCAAAATACGGATAGCATGACCTTTCCTGCTGAAGGTTGTATCTTGAATTTTTTCGGCGGTGGTGAACTTCGATGTGTCCGCTCTTACTCTGTATTTTGGTCTCTATATCATAATGATGGATCCAGGACTTATCCATTGTCACTAAACCCAAGAAAATTTTCGTTGTCGTGTCTATACCGCGCTAAAAGACGGCTGTAAATGTCTTTTCGGGTTTGCTTGTGTACATCTATTAACATTCCTGGTACCCATCTTGCAGACAATTGTTTCAGGTTTAATTCGGCTGTAGTGATATTATATAGCACATGGTATGAGAGATAAGCGTCTTCAACTATTTGTCTAATAGTAACACGTGAATCTTGCAGCATGAGATCATGGACCTTTTTAGCAGATTCTTGGGTAGTAATGGTTGTGAACACTCCACCTGCATGTTCGTCTGTACACCACTGTCTACCACATTTAAACTCACGACACCACCTTTTAACTATGTCATATGATACTGTAGATTTCCCTAATATATCCACCAAATATTGATGATTTTGAGTTGGGGTCACTTCTTTTAAATGTAAGTCTTTAATTACCATTTGTTCCAGGACACGATCCGTTTTGATACTGATATGTGATTTTCTAGACCGTGGGCGTCGTAATTATTTTGGTTTATAAATGGATGAGGGGCGGAGCAAAGGGATCAGCTCTCGTACATATCACTTTTATTTCAAGCTGCATCACATGGTTTTTATCCTAATCGTATTTAGTTTATTTTATTCCTGGTTTAAATACCAAACTTAATTATATTTCTTTATATTTTAATAGTTAAAATTAAAATGATGTTTATTTTTTATGTGTTTGCATTGTTCACTAAATTGTCTTTAAAAGATGGTCAATTAAGATTATTACTATTATAGTATTGTGGATAATATTTATTTTGATATTTATGCTAATTACATGTATTACATTTTGAATATATGATTGACTGATTTAGTAAAATTTAAATAGGTAATTTATTATTTTTACAGGTAGTGTGTCTAAGGGTATCTACAGACATAATGGTAAAACAACTAAGGTTACTGAAATTCTCACTCAATTTAGAAACGATGCTTGGTCAATCCAGTTAACGGCGAACAAATATACCGAACACGATGTAGCCACAGCTTTGAAACGGTTCTTCAGGGATCTTCCTGAACCGCTTATTCCAAAAAAAGAACAAGAATTTTTGTGTCAAATACCATGTATGTAACTAAATTACAATGTACAGTATAAATTTGAAAGGAATGTTCGAGAATTATTAAATGCCTTGGTTGACCATTCAGTCGCAGTAGTAGTTTAGTTTCGTTTGTTCGATGTTATACAAAAAAAGGCTTTCTCTTGAAAATATGAATAATGTCCAATGAATTTTTTAACAATTTTAAATCTTTTCTGCGAATAATACAATTTGAAACAGGATTACAAATATTCTTAATATAGTGATTTTCAAAAAAAAATCGTTACATCCAGAGAGAATCGACCAATTGCAATGAAACCTTTTTATACAACTCAATTTTGTCAACGACAAGAAATGATAACAATATGGACAAAAAAATTTAGCAGGTGTACAATTTTTTTATTTTGTTTTATCAAAAAATTATGTTTTTAAATTTCCGTTTCCTTGATTGAAGCAATATTTCGTAGCGATTTGTTCTCAATTTATTAATTCATTAAGTCATTATGCCTAGGCGCCGTTTACGGAACAATTACAATCATTTAAGTGAATTCGAAAGGGTGCGCATAGTTGATACGCGGGAAGCTGGTTTTTCAATAAGACAAATTTCCGATCGCATGGGACGCAGTGTGTCAACAGTGTTATAATGTTGGTCCATGTGGTCTGAAGAAGGAATCCATAATTGTCGTCATGGATCCGGACGACCTCGAGCAACTACGGCACGGAAAGATCGTCATTTAGGGATTGGATTTACAAGACAGAGTTTCTACAACCCGGTCGATTGGAAATGCTTTGTTGGAAGTTTTACAATAAAGAGTCTTTATGGCAAGGATATATCGCAGAATACGCGTTTTTAGGCTTCATTCGTATAGATCATTTTTATGTCTCCTACTGAGACCTCGACATCGTGCTGCTCGGATTGAGTGGTGTAACGCCAGATCATCTTGGTATGGTGAATGGAATTGTATTTTCTGATGAGTCCCGATTCTGTCTGTGGGTTCATGATGGTCGCAGAAGAGTAAGACGATTTCGTGGAGAACGCAGAAATTTAGAATTTTCTGTAGAACAGCATACGGCCCTTACACCGGGGCTGTTGGTATGGGGTGCGATAACATACGGTAGCAAGGCACCTCTAGTTTTTATTAACAGAAATTTGAATGGTAATGATTATATACGAACGGACTGCAGCCAGTTGCATTGCCATATCTAGGAAAGTTAATTCAACCCATTTTCCAACAAGACAACGCACGCTCGCACACAGCAAGGGTTACTATTAGGTTCTTACAAGAAAATAACTGCTACCATGGCCGTCTCGCTTCCCAGACTTGTCACCAGTCGAACATGTATGGGATATGATTTGTACTCGACTGAGTAATTTACCCCAACCACCAAATAACCCACTTGACTTTCGTCACCGAGTTCAAGAAACCTGGAATGACATTCCTGAGGATACCATATATCATTTAATTTCAAGCATGCCTCGAAGAATTATCGAATGCATAAGAACCCACTCATGGACCCACTCATTATTAAATAACATTGTTGTTTTTTAATATTTTTGTTTGAAAATGTAATCATTTTATCAGTTTGAATAAACCAACTTTACGAATAAATTTTATTAAAATTGATCGACTCCTACTGGGTGTTTGGATTTTTTGAAAGTCAGTATACCGAGTGTCTCAGTTATGTTGTTCCAATGGCGTACCTCCGTTATCTAATAAAATACAAATTTGAAATCTGATGTGTGAAATCTGATGTTACACCTAATGTTCTTTAAATCGAGGCTAATATTAATATTCTTTCACTTCTGGTTTAACTGAAAACAACCCTAACTTTTTTATTTTAAATAGGAGCCTGTATGTTTTCTTCAAAATTTGAATTCTACGGAAAATTATTTTTCCTATGAAGTATTATACTTTGTATTTACGCTTCTAGACCGAGGTGAAATTGCATTATAAGTAGAGTGGACCAATCCGGAGCGATATTGGTAAATATTTCATATAAAAGCCGAAAAACTCCAATAATATTTATCAATTAATATATATATATATATATATATATATATATATATATATATATATATAAATTTATATATATATATATATATATATATATATATATACATAAATTGATAAATTATTGGAGTTTTTCGGCTTTTATATGAAATATTTACCAATATCGCTCCGGGTTGGTCCACTCTAATTATAAGTATTCAAAAATTGGGACTGTAGAAAATTATGAAAAGTATGTTCATTAATTCGTATTTGAATTTAAAGTAGCAAAAATACACTTTCAAAAAATGCATTTTCAAGATCTCTGTTAGACAGAATATTCATTTAGACAAGAGTGACTTACAAACATTTTATTAAAAGTAAAGTAACAGAAAAATAATGTTAAATAAATCACAAAAAATATTATATTTTTTAATTTTATTTATACAAGAACGGTATTTATAAATCTCTTAGTGGCACGAAACTTAAACCGTGGGCGCCTGAAAAGATGCTAAAGAAAATGTTCAAATTGTTGTCCATTTGCTTCAATGCAATATTCGGTTCGATGCAAAAGTTCGCCAGAGGTAACACTTCTTACTAACTTGGCATTAAGAGCTGCGCACTCATTCCTAATTCAATTTTTTAAATCTTTCAAATCTTCAGGAGGCGTGTGGTATACCCTATCCTTCAAATATTTCCATAGAAAATAATCTAACGGCGTCAGATCGGGCGATCTTTAAGGTCATATTATTGGCTCATGTGTGCCTATCTACTAAATAGGGAAAATCTGATTAACATAATTAGTCACAATTCTAGAATTGTGAGCGGGTGCTCCATCATGCTGAAAATACATGTTGGCACGTATATTCATCGGAACATTTTCAAGAAAACCTGGAAATTCGCCCTGAAGGAATTCTAAATATGCCTCACCAGTTAAGGTTCCTTTATAAAACTTTTGTCCAATAATGTACCCATCGATCATGCCGCACCATACATTAATTCCTTAAATTCTCTGAAAGTTGGTCCTCTCACCCATTAAGGATTTGCTACAAACCAATAATGGCAATTGTGTTGATTTACAGTTCCATTATTATGAAAGCAGTTCTCATTTGACCATAATATTGAACTAATAATGCCATCTTCACGGGCAGTCGCTAGCCACGCAAGAAACGCCAGTCTTCTGTCATAATCTCCTGGTTCTAATCCTTGATGCAGGTGAATTTTGAAAGGACTGAATTTGGCGAATTTTAGGATTAGTTGAATAGAAGAACGAGAGATATCACATTTTGCTTCAATTTCTCGAATTAAAATAAGCGAATTATTAAGCACACTTACCAAAACACCAACACTACCCTTCATCAGCAGCAGTATTTCTTTTAAAAACGATTTTTTTCTTTGAAAAGGCATCACATGTCTCCAAATTTGATGCCTGACGTGTAAAATACATAGCGGTTGGCATACGTTTGTCAGGATACCGCTATCAATACGGAAGGCATCACGCCTGTTTTTTCTACATTTTCCATAAATGAGGATCATATTCAATTTTTCCTCATTTGTAAAATCGTCGTTATTAATTTTAAATACAATTTTGTTCCAAGCAACTTTCAGACAAATTTTAATAACACTTATGAACTGTTAAAGTTAACAAACCAATAATGTCAAATTTTGATTTAGTTTCTATAGATCGCTTTGGCTTCTACGATCCCAATTTTTGAATATTTAAAACGTAATTTCACCTCTGTTTTGAAGTCTAAATACAAAGTGTAATTTTTCATGGGAAAGAGAATTTTCCGTGGAATTCAAATTTTGAGCAAAATGTACAGGCTACTATTTAAAATAAGGAAGTTATGATTATTTCCGGTTAAACCGGAAGTGAAAGACTATGAATATTAGGCTCAATTTAAAGGACATTAGGTGTATATCAGATGCCCCAAATTTCAAATTTTTATTTTGTTAGAAAACGGAGGTACGCCATTGGAACAACATAACTGAGACACGGATCTAAGATCAGTCACAATACCAAACCGTTTTTATCATTTTCATTTTTGCCGATTTTAACATTTTTTTCCAGGGAACATACTGATTTTAATCTTAAAGATTCGGTCCACCTCTCCCTCCCGACTTTCCGTTTCTGAACCCGGCTTTCCACTTAAATAAATATTTTCAAGTACTTCCTAGTTCCTTGTTTTGTCTTATTCTAGTTTTTAGTTATAGTTTTATATTCATTTATCCTATTAATTCTATTTATTATAAATTGATACGCTGATAGTTTGGTGAAACAATTGCAGCGAGTTAAAACAAAATTATTTGAAGCTTCTAACTAATGTTACGAAATACAAGGGCTGTTTTTTTCAACCTCCGATGGGCTATACCGAAAAAAGGCAAGTGTGTATATAAGAAAATGATTTTATTACTAAAAGTTATGTACACTTTTGGTTATTTTTCAACATAATCAACTTGGAGATTGAACCTGTGGAAAAGCTTTCCAAATACTCTCTTCATAAAATGTTGCAGCCATTGAATTAAACTGGGTTACAGCAGCAGTGTGAAGATGGGCGTTATCATGGATCAGAATAACTCCAGAAGTCAGTATGCCTCCTTTTTTGTTTTGAATGGCTTCCCGTAAATGTTGCAAAGTTCCGCAATAAACAGCTGTAGTAATCGTAGTTCTCGGCTGAATGAACTTCACAAGCAATACACCTTTTTGAACCCAAAATATGGTAGCAATAAGCTTTCGGCTGTTGAAGGTTTGTTTGAACTTTTTTTGGTTCGTTTGGTGAGTTTGTGTGCATCTATTGCTGTTACTATTGTTTTGCTTCGGGTGTGTCATATCGAACCCACGTCTCGTCTCTTGTCACAATTGATTTCAAAATATCTTCCCCCCTTCAACGTCATAACTAGCAAGGAACGTCAACACTGAAGCCATTCGGCGAGTTTTGAGATTATCGTTCAACATTTCTGGGCCATAGAGAGCGCAAAAGTTTTTTGTAGCCTATATGTTCCGTTACGATAGAGTACAGGGATGACCTCGAAACCTCTGGAAATTTCATAGACAAATCATTTATGGTGAGCCTCCGGTTTTTTCTAACCACTTCGTCAACTCCTTGAACAAGGCCGTCTGTAGCGACAGACTTGCGTTTTTGACCCCTTCATGTACAATAGTTCGGCCATCTTTAAAATTTCGATACTATTCGCAATTTGTACTTGGCGAGAGAATCAATTGAGGCAGCTATGTTTACATGTCTGCAGTTTAGATTAGAATGGCGTCAAGGATTCGAAAGTGACAGAGCGTGTAGTGGGAAAGATGCGCAGTCGCTAACTGTGTACACCAACCACCTGTCGCTCGTCTAACGTTTACGCTGTGAGATAGGTTGAAAGAAAACCGCCCTCGTAAGTAATAAATATATAGTTTAAAATATTTATTGTAAACCACTATAATATTGTTTCACCATAAAACGGCTTCATCAGGTGGATGAAAACTTAACAAAATATTTAATCTACATTTAAATGGAGATTCAACACGTATTCTTTTAAAAAAGTCCTTCTTTGGAAACTGTGGTTAAGTAAAAACTTAAAAAAGGTATAAAAGTCCGTAACCATGATCAATAATCGTATACTAAATTCGTATTTCGATAACTAAGTCGATATTTTTATAAATAAAAAAAAACATCGGTATAATAGTTTTGACATAGAAATAATTAATAAATTAATTAGAAAGACTAATTTAAAAAAGATCATTTGCGATTCCACCTTAACATAATGATGAGAAAAAGTATATGTGTTTACCATACTATCGGATTATGAAAAACCTAAATAAAGTTGCTAAAAAACGAGATTTCCAAGCTGCTTTTCGTTCCGAAAACACAATTAAAGCTCTTTTTGGTAATATCAAAGATAAAGTAGATTTGAACCAGAAATCGGGTATATATGAAAGTAATTGTCGCAACTGTAATTTTGAAATATATGTCAAACGAAACGCTCAATAATAACCCGTTATAAAGAACATATATCGCACATTAAATTTAATAGACCAGAAAAATTTAGTGTCGCACGTTGTAAAGATTTGCACTGGAGTTTTCACTTCTTTTGTGTTGTATAATAAAAATACACTTTTAACTATAATAATTCTTTATTGAATCCAACTTTTTATGCACTTAATTTTGTTTTTGTGTTTGAACTCTTGCTCGTTATTGATGTGTTTTGTTTCGAATGAATGTTTCTTACTTGCTATTAGGATGAGACTCTGGTTCTTACTGTTTTTTAAAATGCTACAGGCAGGCAAAATTTGCCATTACTCCCACAAACAATTACATAACTAATAATGCGAACCGTGTCGATTGTACTGCCGGCTGATTACATAATTCTAGGGAATTTTGAAGGTTTTGGCAGATGGTACCTGCTAGCAATAATACCCAGCAATATACTTTTAAGCTATCCTAATTAAATCCTAATCTTAAAGTTTAGATTAAATTCTATTCTTTTTAATAAAATTTATAGCTGATCATTTAAGAAACGTGAAATTATGAATACCTTGGGAGATTAAAAACATTGAATATGTTCCTAAATTAAATAATAAATCAAGGTAGAAATAGCCTAATGAAAAGGGAAATAAACTTGTAAATTAAAGGATGTCGATTCTTAGAATAGAGAGAAAGGTTTACAATTATAATATAATAATATAATAAATAAGATAATTAAAATTTCGATATACAGGGTGTCAATTTGAAACGAACATTATTTAATTCTAAAGAACTAAACTATACATATATTTAAGAAAAGTAAACAAAAACAAACAAAAATTATTGTTCTTGCGCTTAACACATGTCATGTATTAGAAGCCGATCATAACATCACAGTTAAACTTAGCAAAAATATAAACAATCGGAGGGAGCTCGATAAATACGAAAGTATTCATATTGTTAAAAACAAAAATAATACTTTTGACGCGGGTAAAGGTCCTGTCCTATCTAGTTCTCTCTTTTCATTCTTAGACAAGAGCTAGACAACGTAGGGCGTTAGAACAAACACATCTGTGCCATTTCTGAAGAGAGGTAAGAGGATGTAATTTTAATTTTCTAAACTTAGCGTGTACGTGGACGCCTAGTAAAGTGTTTCGCGATTCTTTGTGTTAGCTTTACTGTGCCTCATATTCAACACTATTATTAGTGATTTTAGCTACTCAGGATGACAACTTGTTGTCGAATTACGTATTTAGGATTAGATTATTAATTACACAGGCCTGCGTTTTTTAACTTTCTAAAAATTGTTTTAAATTTGTTAGCCGATTCTTATGTGTTTTTGGGCGCTGAATCCAAATATGAACTCTATTTTTCTTCATCACGTAAGGATTTTTCACAAAAAGGCTCCAAATTATATTTTTTAAAAATTAAAAATAATTTTTAGTTACATTTTGAATTTATTTACAAAGGATATAAAAAACAAAATTACTTACAAATATCATTAAATCTAATGAAAAGAAACAGTAAAATACTATTTATGTCTTTACAAGTCCTTATAATATCTTTTTCTTTGTCTTTCCATACTCCTTTTTGTGCTTTTTCTTCTGTAATCTCGTAGTGGACCATCCCTTTTTAACATCCAACAATAATCAGCTATCATGCTTATATTCCATCTTCCTTGGTATCTTCTCTCCATCTCATTTAGGTCTTGGTGGAACCTTTCCCCCTGCTCCTCACTTACTGCACCAAGATTTTCAGGGAAGTAGTCGAGATGCGAATCTAGAAATTGCACCTTCAAACTCATGTTACAGCCTAAGGTTTTAAATTTTTCTAATATATTTTGCACAATATTTTTATAATCTTCATGTTTTTTGTTGCCAAGAAAATTTGTAACCACATTTTTTAAGGCTATCCATGCTTGTTTTTCTGCTTCCTCCATTTTAGATTCAAAATTTTCATCTTTCATAAGCTTTCTTATATCCGGCCCAACAAAAACACCCCCCTTTATCTTTGCTTCTGACAAGCGAGGAAACCGGCTGCAAAGATACTTGAAGCACTCTCCATCTTTTTTTAATGTCTTCACAAATTGTTTCATTAACCCTAGTTTTATATGTAATGGAGGAAGCAAAACTTTGCTCGGGTCTACTAAACTTTTTCTTTCAATGTTTTTCATTCCAGGTTGTAAGGTTTGTCTTGGTGGCCACATCTTTTTACAATAGTGCTGATTTCTATCACGACTATCCCACTTACACAAAAAACAAGGATATTTAGTATAACCGCTTTGTTGTCCAAGTAACAAACAAAGAACTTTCAAATCACCACAAATTGTCCAGCCTTGATCCTTGTAACGAATTTTAATTAAAAGTAGCTCAAGATTTTCATAACACTCTTTTAAATGAACTGAATGTCCCACTGGTACAGAAGCATATTTACTTCCATTGTGTAGAAGAACGGCCTTAAGGCTCCTTTTTGAAGAGTCAATAAAGAGTCTCAGAAACATTATATTCTACGTGGAATTGTTCCATGAGCCCGGGTACATCATTACAGAAAACTAGTGCATCTTCTTCGGAATAATATCAAGCAAACTCTTTTTCTCTGTTCCTAAACCAGTAAAATGTTGTGCTAGGTGCTAACAAATTTTTTTCTTTCAACCTTCAGCCTAAAAGCTCAGCTGAGTCCTTAGGAAGGTTTAAGTCCCTCACCAAATCATTTAATTCAAATTGGTCAAACAGTTTTGGCTCATCACTTCCTGTATCATAGTAATCACTTCCCTCATCCAGTTCACTTGCGCATGTACGTGAAACCATTTCGTCATAAGATACATCATCTAATGTATCTGGTAGTGAAGGAACAGGTACTTCTGGTCCATGAGGTATAGGACGTGTTGCGGATCGAAGGTTTGGGTAAACGATGGCCTTTTTGTTTTTTAAATTGAACCCGTGTACTATACACGAACAAAAATAACAATCATCGCTATGATTGATCGGTTCTCTCCAAACCATAGGCACTCCAAAGCGAAAAGACTGTTTTTTTCCTTGTGACCACTGGCGAAGCTCTTCAACACACACTGAACAAACCTTATGAGGAGCCCAAGGTTTGTCTTGGTCTCCTAATTTCACACCAAAATATGAAAAATATACTTTTTTTACAAAATCTGTAATGTTTGTTTGTTGTTTTTTTACTGTAAACTTTCCACAAATATAGCAGAAGGAGTTGGGTACATTGACACAGCCTCTTGATGCCATTGGAATTTAAATTTAAAAAACTAAAAATAAAAAAAAAAATAAAAATTAAATTAACTCAGCAACTAATCACAAATGTCTACTAATTACACAAAGTGCCACCACAGTTGTAAAGAAGATATTGAATGAACTAACTGTTTTGTCTAGAATAGCAATATGTTTGTAGTGGAGGTTGGGAGGTAGACATGCAGTAACAGGAAGATGATGAGTCATGTCTTGCGACATGCTCAATTATTTCTATTTGTAATTTCTTTATCATAAATCTAGTGTATGTTTATACAGAATATCAACTTCTTGCATCATCATAAGTAAAAAAATTATAATAGATTATTTAAACAACGGTTTAACAAAATTGTCCTTTTCAAAAAGACTAATACATGCAGATAGGTCAAAAAACCCCAGATTGTAAAAAAAGCTGATGGAATTTTTTAAATAATTTTTCCATTTTCAGCACCAAAAAATCTATTGAAATCACTGCATAAAATCCAGACAATTTTACCATCGCAGGCCTGTGTTATCGTACGGTGTTTTATACCTTTTTTAACGTATTTTTTTCGTCAATAAATTATTTTTTGTTATATTTTCGTTATATCTTTCATCATTTTTGGGCAAAGTTTAAAATGTTTCATACTTGACAAAATTTGTAATTTGAAAATGAAAATTCCTAAAAATTGTATTTCAAATTGTACTCAAAAGTACCGTTTGAAATACCAAAAATGTCTTCCTCCGAGCTCAGCTGTGTGGTTGTGATTAATTGAAGATCTATTTATGATTCTAAAGAAGAACCGCCACATGTCGACTCTTGGAAAAAGTACAGTCTTACTGACAGTGGTTGATAAAATCTGTGTTAGGTCGTTACCAAAATTATAGTCGTATTATATGTTTGAAATATTGAGATTGTCATTGAAAAATATATTATCTTTATGTTATAGTTGTCGAAGACGAGAGAGAAAGAATTCAGAAGTATAAACGAGCCTTCTCTTCATGTCCCGTTATTCATTACAATACGATAAAAACAGTTTTCGATCATTTAAGTTTTATTGTTAGTCAAAGTCAGCATAATCAAATGACTATAGACAATATTTCCTCAATATGGGGTATAACTATTATGAAGACGCAAGTAGAAAGTGTAAATATTATAATTAAAAAAATTATTTAATACTATTTTTCGTAATACTGTTATTGTAGAATGAATCTCTCTTGGATGAAGATCAAATGTTGCATATTTTGATGTCCGATTTAATAAGATTATATGACAGAATTTTCCCGGAAAATCCGAAAGAAATTCAACAAAAGATAGCAATGAAAAAGGTTTTGGATAGTCACTTAGCTCAGCCGAATTTGAATAGTATCAAATATGCTGGTGATTTCCTAATTGGCGTTTATTTACTTAGTAAAAAAGGAGATAGTTGTAATGTTGCTGTAAGTATAGTATATGTATGTATGTCTCTAATTACAACAGATTCCATAAACCCTTATGGAGTCCGACCTGAACATCTACCCAGATGTTCAGGTTGGAAATATGGACCTTTTACCTCAAATTTATATTACAAATCTATAAATTTGACTAAGAGTCGCCAAGGATCAAATATAAATTATTACCTCTACAACAAAAGCCTATTGTTTAGTAATAATATTATTTAATAGTATTTATTCAGATTAAAAATATCGTACTGGATATATACAGTGTGTTTAAAAAAGATGCGGCAATATTAAAGGGGGTGATTGCCTAGGTCATTTTATACAAAAAGTTCCTATAAACATAGGTCCGCATACGCTTCGTTACCGATCTACAGCGTGTTGAAGTTTAATTTTAAGAAACAGTAAAAACTTGATTTTTCCAAAGCGGCTTGAGATATCATAATGAAATTTTAGGAGTGTTAATAGCTGTGGGAGACACATACTTTGCAATACAACACAATGTTTCAGTCGTACCTGTGGCGCGCGTATTGGCACGTCACAGGCTATTTTTCAAGAAAAAATAGGACGCCTCTGATTTCTCTAAAAATACAAATATGCTTTTATTTATTGTTCAATTATGAAGAAAAAAGCTCTCTTAACTTTTTATCGTACGACGTACCGTTTTTTATTAAAAAAACATTTTAGTGCATGTCCATTTATTACAGAAAAAAATATTAAAGAACAAGGTTTTATTCAACGGCAAAAACAAATATTTTACCAAACCAACAATTTTATCAACCAAAAATTACAAAAACTGTGTAAAGTGACCACCTCTAGCTCGGATGCAAGAATCCAATCTTCTCCTCATTGACTGGCGAACTCTCCGAAAAACACCAGGATCGGTTTTAATTGAGTTGCACCCATTCGGTTTCTTAAGTCTTCTACGTTTTCCAATGGAGTAGCGTGCACCAAGGACTTCAAATGGCCCTACATGAAAAAATCCAGGGGATTTAGGTCCGGGGATCGTGCAGGCCATGAGTGAGGTCCACCTCGGCCTAACCAGCGATTTCCGTATG
Source organism: Melolontha melolontha (assembly GCA_935421215.2). NCBI lineage: Eukaryota > Metazoa > Arthropoda > Insecta > Coleoptera > Scarabaeidae > Melolontha > Melolontha melolontha. The sequence continues at coordinate 181,488,202 of OW285235.1, forward strand.
CTAGTGTTAAGAAATCACGAGCTACTTGACTAAAGTGGGCTGGTGCGCCATCGTGCATATACCACATTGCATCTCTAATTGCTAATGGTACGTCCTCCAGAAATCCAGGGAGCGTGTTTTCCAAAAAGTTGCGATACACCTCTCCGGTAAGTCTCCTTGGTAAAAATACCGGTCCAATTATGCAGTCACCCACAATCCCAAGCCAAACGTTCAAAGAAAACTGATGTTGAAAACGATCTTCAACAATTTCATGTGGATTTGCGTCACACCATACATGGTTATTATGGAAATTCCGTATTGCATTTCTTGAAAAATTCGCTTCATCGGTGAACAGAATCAACATCAGGATGTGAGGGATTTGAACCATTTTGTGCAAAAGCCATTGACAGAATGCAATGCGAGGAGGAAAATCAGCAGGAAGAAGTGCTTGAACGCGTTGTATATGGAATGGATACAACAAATTTTCCTTCAGAATGTGCCAAATAGTCCCATTACTTACATCCAAAGCGTCGGCAATTTTTCGAGTAGAAGTACCTCGATCTTCTTCAATCATGTCTAGCACATCCTATTCCAGCTCTACCGTTCTTGCTGTCCTTGGCCTTCCTGCTCCTCCATTTCGTCTTAATGTGCCTGTTTCATAAAGACGCCGATGAATACTTTCGAAAGTTTTTCTATCAGGAACAATACCGCCAGGAAATCTTTCAGTATACAACCGCCTAGCTTCTAATGCATTGCCATCAACACGCCCATAAATGTAGTGCATGTCGGTCATCTCGGCATTCGTATAGCGATTCATGATAAGGAACTTCAACAAATTCGACACATACAAAATTATTAATCACGAGACTCGTTCAATATGTCATTCAATATGTCAGTGAATAAAACAGGACTGTGGTTTGGTAAAATATTTGTTTTTGCCCTTGAATAAAACCTTGTTTTTTTATTTTTTTTTCTGTAATAAATGGACATGCACTAAAATGTTTTTTTTACTAAAAAACGGTAAGTCGTACGATAAAAAGTTAAGAGAACTTTTTTCTTCATAATTGAACAATAAATAAAAGCATATTTGTATTTTTAGAGAAATCAGAGGCGTCCTATTTTTTCTTGAAAAATAGCCTGTGACGTGCCAATACGCGCGCCACAGGTACGACTGAAACATCGTGTTGTATTGCAAAGTATGTGTCTCCCACAGCTATTAACACGCCTAAAATTTCATTATGATATCTCAAGCCGCTTTGGAAAAATCAAGTTTTTACTGTTTTTTAAAATTAAACTTTAACACGCTGTAGATCGGTAACGAAGCGTATGCGGACCTATGTTTATAGGATCTTTTTGTATAAAATGACCTGGGCAATCACCCCCTTTAATATTGCCGCATCTTTTTTAAACACACTGTATATAGTCACGTTCTTCTTAATAACATAACCAAAAAACGCCTTAAAAATGTAATCCTGAAGTATAGCAAACGCCAATTAAGTTGGCGCGAGGAGGGGTAAGTTCGCGCAAGATTAGAAATAGTGGGGAGATTTGCATTTGGTTTTACTTCAAATGTCAGATAATTCTAACCTCTGAGCGTGTATCACCTACCAGACATTATTGTTCGTCAAACGTCAATGACAAATGTATTCTGACAATTACTTGAGTAGTGGGGGTGGACGTTTTTAAAAACGGCTTCTGCGCACCCCCTCCTCGCGCCAACTTAATTGGCGTTTGGTATAGCTTGTTAAAAGTTATACCAAAATAAGATAAAGATTTTTATTTAAACAATTAATATTTAATTAAATATGGTAAAAGAGAAGAAAGAACAAAAACTTAAAGATGTTCATATTGTACACCGTCTTTATTAATATACTGTAAAATATTTGTCTTTCTGGGTTCTTTTAAATAAAACTAACGGTAATTTAAACTCACAATATATTAACAAATAAACAAAATACACTATATACACTTACAAAACTAATAACTAACGATAAGCTCATTTATTTCACAATAAGTATTTATTTACATTTATATCACAATATTAGCCCGACGACGATTACTCGCTGATTGAATTAAATTCCTCTTGAGTGCTATTTATATCCAAGGGAAAACTCTCGTACGTTCGATTTTCTCGATCCATCTGCATGGACGTTTTTCTAGACGGTGCTGGGTCGTGTGATACTTCTTGTCTGAAGTGTTGTCGGATGACTCATATCACAATATTTTTTGATTCTCAGTGTGCTGTTCACTCGAAGACTACTGGAGTGTTACATATCGTTTTACATTAATCTTCTATTCTCTGAATAAGTTCAGTTTCAATCCTAATGTAGTAAATCAATGTTTTTAAATGACCCCACAAATAATAGTGAAAGGGATTCAAATCGGGCGAGCGTGCGGACCAAGAATGTGGATCACCACGACCAGGATATGTTGTGTCTAAAAACTATCTCGCAAAAAAAAAATAAAATAAGAATGGGCACCATTATGCATTAATCAATTAATTAAAATTTATAGAAAATCTTCTAACAGGATGAGAAGAGTATTTGTTAGAAAATTATGATATGTTTTTGCATTTGGTCTTCGTGGTACAACTAACGGACGAATTGGAAAATCTGAAATTATACCAAAAATTCATATTGATATCTAGTTATTATAATGGTATGCGGATTCTCGTACCATATGGATGTTATATAAGTTTAAATTTTCGTGTCTGTTGAATCTCGCTTCATCAATAAATAAAAACAGATAATAAAAATTGTGGCTTATTTGCAATCTATATATTTAACCTGTGCAGAATGCTAGGCGTGTACAGAGTCATTATCCTGTAATGCTTGAACCCATTGCTGGTGGCAAGGGCGCAGAAGAATAGTCCTCAAAACTCGCCAAATAGTGGCATTGCTCGAACTTTCCTCTGCAGCAATTGTTCTTATACTATTACCTACTAAAACGCCTATTTGGAAACTGTCTTTGTGCTTTGCTAGTGCCTTACCGCTTAAAAGCTGACACATAAAATAAATACCAAAAATTAATTATATAATGTAAAAAGTGAAACTAAGAGAGTTCTAGACCCCTATAAGATTTAACACAGGGGTCTGAAATAACTTTTAACCCCTCCATTATCTACCTCATGTGACGTTATCACGTGACCACGCCCATAACCCGCATGAAATTCAAGCGCCAAGCAATCGTAAGTCTTAATGGAGACTTTCAGCATGAGGGCTATTTACATGAGGATCTTAAGGTACGTCGTGATATGGGTGTTGGGTCGAGGGTGGATGACATCAAAACGACTGTATCTGGGGGGTAACGAAATACCGCAATGTGGTTCTCGAGAAAGCGTAAAACACCCACAAGTTACCTTATGAGACTTTTCGACCCAGAAACGTCAAATCCACTGCCAAAACGGTTTTAGGTCTATCGGCTTTCGAGAAAGCGTTGGCACCCGGGAATGAGTCATCACCGACGAACGCGTAGGATTATGTATAGATTTTCTACATCATTAATTTGATTTTAAAAATTCAATTACATTAAAGAAATACTAAATATGTTTCATTTACTATTAAATATGAAAAGTATATCCAAGTTGTATTGTTGTACTTTTTTGTGAAGGTGAGTCTAAAGATCCATTAAGTTGTTTTAAAGATTATTTTAAATATGTATAACGATCGTTTTCGGCATTAAAAAAACATTCATCCCGTACGCCGTACTAGTTTGGTTGAAAAGTTTGGCGGAAACATATCTAATGATTGAAATATTTATAACAGATGTTATCCACTTTGTGATTCAACGGAAGGCTCTTAATTCGACTTACTTGTCACCTTAGTTAAGTCAACTTACTTAAGTTAAGCTACTTAAGTCACCTTATATACTTATTTAAAGTCAACTTACCTAAATTACTTTACTTAAGTCGACTTACTTTAATCACCTAATTTAAGTCAACTTACTTAGTCAACTTAATTAAGTCCACTTTCTTAAGTCAATTTACTTAAGTCACCATACTTATGTCACTTTAGCTATGTCACCTTACTTCAGTCAATTTACTTAAGTCACCTTAATTAAATCACCTTACTTAAATCACCTTATTTAAGTCAGCTTACTTAAGTCGACTTACTTAAGTAACCATACTTAAGTCAACTTAAGTCAGTTTACTTAAGGCACCTTAAGTCACCTTACTTAAGTCACCTTACTTAAGTACCTTACTTAAGTTACCTTACTTAAGTCGACTTACTTAAGTCACCTTACTTAAGTCACCTTACTTATGTCACCTTACTTAAGTCACCTTACTTAAGTCACATTACTTAAGTCACCTTACTTAAGTCACCTTACTGAAGTCACCTTACTTAAGTCACCTTACTTAAGTCACTTTACTTAAGTCACCTTACTTAAGTCACCTTACTTAAGTCCCCCTACTTTTTTTTGTGTCAGGTGGAACGCTCATGCTCGCCTTAACTTGTTCTCAGCTTAAGGCAGTGTGGGACTCAAAACGAATTTTGCCTACCCACCAAAACCACCTTTTTTACTCCTCCGACATGCTGGAATCTACATGATCTGTTTTCCCTCAGACATGTCGGGTGTTTCTTTAAAGTTTTCCTCTTTCCCTTTCCTCCATCTCTTTGGTACGCAAAACCTCTCCTACATACTCGTTGATGTTATCGAAATATGTTTTACCACTTGTCATTATGTTGATAATACTTCCTGTACTCAATTTCTTCCCTATCCTTTCCTCAAGTTTGTTTCTCTGGGAGCTCCACCTTTCGCAGGTCATGACCGTGTGTTCTGGCGTGTCCCTAAGTCCACAGTAATCACATATGTCGGTTTGTGTTCATTTTTTTTGTGTAGGTTCTGAACTGCCCATGGCCCGTGAGAAATTGCGTCAGATAGTAGTTCGTTCGTCTATATTCACATTTCACCCACACTGAGATATTAGGGATGAGGGACTTTGTCCATTGTCCGGTATCCCGGTATTCGTCCCATATCTGTTGCCATTTTTTAAATGTGTGTTCTCTATATTCCTTTTCGGGCGTTCTCACAGATCGCCGTCCATCGACATATGCCTCAGTTCTCTCCTCCACCAGGAGCGAGATGGGCGGCACTCCAGCGACCACCTGTACAGCACGGGTGGAGATGGTGCGGTAGCCACTTACCACCCGGACCAACATCTTCCTTTGGGTAGATTCTAGTACATTCCGGTATTTCTTTATATTTAGAACGCTGTTCCATACCGGTGCTCCATAGAGTAAAATCGAGTTGACTACTCCGTTTAGTACCATCCGCTTTCTGGTACTTGGTCCTCCCACATTTGGCATAATTCTGGCCAGGGCGGACATGCGTTTTCCTGCCTTTTCAACGCTGTGTTTTACCTGTTCCCCAAAAGTGAGTTTATCACCTATAAATATTCCATGATATTTTAATGCTCTCTGGGGTTTTATTTCTTGGTCCAACAGCGTAAATCGCACAGCATTCCTCTTTCTCGGTCCTTTCAGTACTATGGCTTCCGATTTTTGTGGTGCCAGCGTCAAACTGTGTCTGCGCATCCACTTTGCAACAATTCTTGTTGCCTCGTCCCCCACGTCCATGAGTTCTTTCACATCCTCACCTTCCACAATAACGGCTAAGTCGTCCGCAAACGCGATACAGCTTGCACCCTCTCCCAAGTTCGTTCTTAACACGTGATCGTACAGCACATTCCACAGTAATGGGCCAAGGACGGAACCCTGTGGCACTCCCATAGTTACTTCAATTCTTTTGTTTCTGGTGATCAGTATGGATCGCTCCCGGAAGTACTGTTCCACGATGTTCACTAAGTACTGCGAAATGTTTCTCTGCTTTAGTTTCCTGACGATTTCTTTCCAGAACACTTTACTTTTTCTACGACTGCTAATACGGCATCTATGGCTAACTTCCCTTTGGTAAAACCGTATTGATTTGGAGAAAGACCGCCCCTCTCCACTATTTCCGCTTCTAGCCTCTCTTTTACCAGCTCCTTACTTAAGTCACCTTACTTAAGTCAACTTACTTAAGTCACCTTACTTAAGTCGACTTACTTAAGACAACATACTAAAGTTAACTTAAGTCAACTTAATTAAGTCAGCTTAATTAAGTCAACTTATTTAAGTCACCTTATTTAGTCACCTTAAGTCACCTTAGTTAAGCCACCTTACATAAGTTGCCTTATTTAAGTCACTTTACTTAAGTAACCTTACTTAAGTCACCTTACTTAAGTCATTTTACTTAAGTCACCTTACTAACGTCACCTTACTTAAGTCACCTTACTAGAGTCACCTTACTCATGTCACCTTATTTAAGTCACGTTACTTAAGTCACCATACTTAAGTAAACTTAAGTCAGCTTACTTAAGTCAACTTACTTAAGTCACCTTACTTAAGTCAACTTACTTAAGTCAACTTAGTTAAGTGACCTTACTTAAGTCACATTACTTAAGTCACCCTACTTAAATCACCTTACTTAAGCCAATTTACTTAAGTCACCTTACTTAAGTCAACTTACTTAAGTCAACTTAGTTAAGTTACCTTACTTAAGTCACATTACTTAAGTCAGTTTACTTAAGTCACCTTACTTAAGTCACTTTTCTTAAGTCAACTTACGTTAACTTACTTACGTTATTTTACTTAAGTCACCATACTTAAGTCACCTTACTTAAGTCACCTTAGATAAGTCACCTTACTTAAGTCACCTTACTTGAGTCACCTTACTTAAGTCACCTTACTTAAGTCACCTTACTTAAGTCACCTTACTGAAGTCACCTTACTTAAGTCACTTTACTTAAGTCACCTTACTTAAGTCACCTTACTTAAGTCCCCTTACTTAAGTCACCTTACTTAAGTCAACTTACTTAAGTCACCTTACTTAAGTCGACTTACTTAAGACAACATACTAAAGTTAACTTAAGTCAGCCTACTTAAATCAACTTACTTAAGTCAACTTACATAAGTCAACTTACGTTAGCTTACTTAAGTAACTTAAGTAACCATACTTAAGTCAACTTAAGTCAGCTTACTTAAGTCACCTTAAGTCACCTTACTTAAGTCACCTTACTTAAGTCACCTTACTTATGTCACCTTGCTTATGTCACCTTACTTAAGTCACCTTACTTAAGTCACATTACTTAAGTCACCTTACTTAACTCACCTTACTTAAGTCACCTTACTTAAGTCACTTTACTTAAGTCACCTTACTTAAGTTACCTTACTTAAGTCCCCTTATTTAAGTCACCTTACTTAAGTCAACTTACTTAAGTCACCTTACTCAAGTCGACTTATTTAAGACAACCTACTAAAGTTAACTTAAGTCAGCTTACTTAAGTCAACTTACTTAAGTCATGTTACTTAAGTCAACTTACAGAAGTCAACCTACGTTAGCTTACTTACGTTAGCTTACTTACGTTAGCTTACTTAAGTCAACTTACTTAAGTCACCTTATTTAGTCCCCTTAAGTCACCTTAGTTAAGCCACCTTACATAAGTCGCCTTACTTAAGTCACTTTACTTAAGTAACCTCACTTAAGTCACATTACTTAAGTCATCTTACTTAAGTCACCTTACTGAAGTCACCTTACTTAAGTCACTTTACTTAAGTCACCTTACTTAAGTCACCTTATTTAGTCACCTTAAGTCACCTTACTTAAGCCACCTTACATAAGTCGCCTTACTTAAGTCACTTTACTTAAGTAACCTTACTTAAGTCACCTTACTTAAGTCACCTTACTTAAGTCAACTTACTAAAAGTCAACTTAGTTAAGTGACCTTACTTAAGTCACATTACTTAAGTCACCTTACTTAAGTCACCTTACTTAAGTCAATTTACTTAAGTCACCTTGCTTAAGTCAACTTACTTAAGTCAACTTAGTTAAGTTACCTTACTTAAGTCACATTACTTAAGTCAGCTTACTTAGGTCACCTTACTTAAGTCAATTTACTTAAGTCGCCTTACTTAAGTCACTTTTCTTAAGTCAACTTACTTAGCTTACTTAAGTTATTTTACTTAAGTCACCATACTTAAGTCACTTTACTTAAGTCATTTTACTTGAGTCACCTTACTAACGTCACCTTACTTAAGTCACCTTACTAGAGTCACCTTACTCATGTCACCTTATTTAAGTCACGTTACTTAAGTCACCATACTTAAGTAAACTTAAGTCAGCTTACTTAAGTCAACTTACTTAAGTCACCTTACTTAAGTCAACTTACTTAAGTCAATTTAGTTAAGTGACCTTACTTAAGTCACATTACTTAAGTCACCCTACTTAAATCACCTTACTTAAGCCAATTTACTTAAGTCACCTTACTTAAGTCAACTTACTTAAGTCACCTTATTTAGTCACCTTAAGTCACCTTAGTTAAGCCACCTTACATAAGTTGCCTTATTTAAGTCACTTTACTTAAGTAACCTTACTTAAGTCACCTTACTTAAGTCATTTTACTTAAGTCACCTTACTAACTTCACCTTACTTAAGTCACCTTACTAGAGTCACCTTACTCATGTCACCTTATTTAAGTCACGTTACTTAAGTCACCATACTTAAGTAAACTTAAGTCAGCTTACTTAAGTCAACTTACTTAAGTCACCTTACTTAAGTCAACTTACTTAAGTCAACTTAGTTAAGTGACCTTACTTAAGTCACATTATATAAGTCACCCTACTTAAATCACCTTACTTAAGCCAATTTACTTAAGTCACCTTACTTAAGTCAACTTACTTAAGTCAACTTAGTTAAGTTACCTTACTTAAGTCACATTACTTAAGTCAGTTTACTTAAGTCACCTTACTTAGGTCACTTTTCTTAAGTCAACTTACGTTAACTTACTTACGTTATTTTACTTAAGTCACCATACTTAAGTCACCTTACTTAAGTCACCTTACATAAGTCACCTTACTTAAGTCACCTTACTTGAGTCACCTTACTTAAGTCACCTTACTTAAGTCACCTTACTTAAGTCACCTTACTGAAGTCACCTTACTTAAGTCACTTTACTTAAGTCACCTTACTTAAGTCACCTTACTTAAGTCCCCTTACTTAGGTCACCTTACTTAAGTCAACTTACTTAAGTCACCTTACTTAAGTCGACTTACTTAAGACAACATACTAAAGTTAACTTAAGTCAGCCTACTTAAGTCAACTTACTTAAGTCAACTTACATAAGTCAACTTACGTTAGCTTACTTAAGTAACTTAAGTAACCATACTTAAGTCAACTTAAGTCAGCTTACTTAAGTCACCTTAAGTCACCTTACTTAAGTCACCTTACTTAAGTCACCTTACTTATGTCACCTTACTTATGTCACCTTACTTAAGTCACCTTACTTAAGTCACATTACTTAAGTCACCTTACTTAACTCACCTTACTTAAGTCACCTTACTTAAGTCACTTTACTTAAGTCACCTTACTTAAGTTACCTTACTTAAGTCCCCTTATTTAAGTCACCTTACTTAAGTCAACTTACTTAAGTCACCTTACTCAAGTCGACTTATTTAAGACAACCTACTAAAGTTAACTTAAATCAGCTTACTTAAGTCAACTTACTTAAGTCATGTTACTTAAGTCAACTTACAGAAGTCAACCTACGTTAGCTTACTTACGTTAGCTTACTTACGTTAGCTTACTTAAGTCAACTTACTTAAGTCACCGTATTTAGTCCCCTTAAGTCACCTTAGTTAAGCCACCTTACATAAGTCGCCTTACTTAAGTCACTTTACTTAAGTAACCTCACTTAAGTCACATTACTTAAGTCATCTTACTTAAGTCACCTTACTGAAGTCACCTTACTTAAGTCACTTTACTTAAGTCACCTTACTTAAGTCACCTTATTTAGTCACCTTAAGTCACCTTACTTAAGCCACCTTACATAAGTCGCCTTACTTAAGTCACTTTACTTAAGTAACCTTACTTAAGTCACCTTACTTAAGTCACCTTACTTAAGTCAACTTACTAAAAGTCAACTTAGTTAAGTGACCTTACTTAAGTCACATTACTTAAGTCACCTTACTTAAGTCACCTTACTTAAGTCAATTTACTTAAGTCACCTTGCTTAAGTCAACTTACTTAAGTCAACTTAGTTAAGTTACCTTACTTAAGTCACATTACTTAAGTCAGCTTACTTAGGTCACCTTACTTAAGTCAACTTACTTAAGTCGCCTTACTTAAGTCACTTTTCTTAAGTCAACTTACTTAGCTTACTTAAGTTATTTTACTTAAGTCACCATACTTAAGTCACCTTACTTAAGTCACCTTATTTAAGTCACCTTACTCATGTCACCTTATTTAAGTCACGTTACTTAAGTCACCTTACTTAACTCAACTTAAGTCAGCTTACTTAAGTCACCTTACTTAAGTAAACTTACTTAAGTCAACTTAGTTAAATCACCTTACTTAAGTCACATTACTTAAATCACCTTACTTAAGTCAATTTACTTAAGACACCTTACTTAAGTCAACTTACTTAAGTCACCTTACTTAAGTCACCTTACTTAAGTCACATTACTTAAGTCAGCTTACTTAAGTCACCTTACTGAAGTCACCTTACTTAAGTCACCTTACTTAAGTCACTTTTCTTAAGTCAACTTACGTTAGCTTACTTAAGTTATTTTACTTAAGTCACCATACTTAAGTCACCTTACTTAAGTCACCTTACTTAAGTCACCTTACTTATGTCACCTTACTTAATTCACCTTACTTAAGTCACCTTACTGAAGTCACCTTACTGAAGTCACCTTACTTAAGTCACTTTACTTAAGTCACCTTACTTAAGTCACCTTATTTAGTCACCTTAAATCACCTTACTTAAGCCACCTTACATAAGTCGCCTTACTTAAGTCACTTTACTTAAGTAACCTTACTTAAGTCACCTTACTTAAGTCACTTTTTAAATCACCTTACTTAAGTCACTTTACTCATGTCACCTTATTTAAGTTACGTTACTTAAGTCACCATACTTAAGTCAACTTAAGTCAGCTTACTTAAGTCACCTTACTTAAGTCAGCTTACTTAAGTCAACTTAGTTAAGTGACCTTACTTAAGTCACATTACTTAACTCACCTTACTTAAGTCACCTTACTTAAGTCAATTTACTTAAGTCACCTTACTTAAGTCAAGTTACTTAAGTCAACTTAGTTAAGTTACCTTACTTAAGTCACATTACTTAAGTCAGCTTACTTAAGTCACCTTACTTAAGTCAATTTACTTAAGTCACCTTACTTAATTCACTTTTCTTAAGTCAACTTACGTTAGCTTATTTAAGTCATTTTACTTAAGTCACCATACTTAAGTCACCTTACTTAAGTCACCTTAATTAAGTCACCTTACTTAAGTCATCTTACTTAACTCACATTACTTAAGTCAGCTTACTTAAGTCACCTTACTTAAGTCAATTTACTTAAGTCAACTTACTTAAGTCACTTTTCCTAAGTCAACTTACGTTAGCTTACTTAAGTTATTTTACTTAAGTCAACATACTTAAGTCACCTTACTTAAGTCACCTTACTTAAGTCACCTTACTTATGTCACCTTACTTAGTCACCTTAAGTCACCTTACTTAAGCCACCTTACATTAGTCGCCTTTGCTTAAGTCACTTTACTTAAGTAACCTTACTTAAGTCACCTTACTTAAGTCACTTTACTTAAGTCACCTTACTTAAATCACCTTACTCATGTCACCTTATTTAAGTCACGTTACTTAAGTCACCATACTTAAGTCAACTTAAGCCAGCTTACTTAAGTCACCTTACTTAAGTCAATTTACTTATGTCAACTTAGTTAAGTGACATTACTTAAGTCACATTACTTAAGTCACCTTACTTAAGTCACCTTACTTAAGTCAATTTACTTAGGTCACCTTACTTAAGTCAACTTACTTAAGTCTACTTAGTTAAGTTACCTTACTTAAGTCAGCTTACTTAAGTCACCTTACTTAAGTCAATTTACTTAAGTCACCCTACTTAAGTCACTTTTCTTAAGTCAACTTACGTTAGCTTACTTAAGTTAATTTACCTAAGTCACCATCCTTAAGTCACCTTACTTAAGTCACCTTACATAAGTCACCTTACCTAAGTCACCTTACTTAAGTCAACTTACTTAAGTCAGTTTACTTAAGGCAGCTTACTTAAGTCAGCTTATTTAAGCCACCTTACGTAAGTCAACTTATTTAAGTTTATTTACTTAAGTCACCTTACTTAAATAAGGTGACTTATGTTGATTGAAGTCTGCTTACTTAAATCAACTTATTTTAGTCACATTCGACTTACTTGTCACCTTAGTTAAGTACTTACTTAAGTAACCATACTTAGGTCAACTTAAGTCAGCTTACTTAAGTCACCTTACTTATGTCACCTTACTTATGTCACTTTACTTAAGTCGACTTACTTAAGTCACCTTACTTAAGTCACCTTACTTATGTCACCTTACTTAAGTCACCTTACTTAAGTCACCTTACTTAAGTCACATTACTTAAGTCACCTTACTTAAGTCACTTTACTTAAGTCACCTTACTTAAGTTACCTTACTTAAGTCCCCTTACTTAAGTCACCTTACTTAAGTCAACTTACTTAAGTCACCTTACTTAAGTCGACTTACTTAAGACAACATACTAAAGTTAACTTAAGTCAGCTTACTTAAGTCAACTTACTTAAGTCACGTTACTTAAGTCAACTTACATAAGTCAACTTACGTTAGCTTACTTACGTTAGCTTACTTAAGTCAACTTACTTAAGTCACCTTATTTAGTCCCCTTAAGTCACCTTAGTTAAGCCACCTTACATAAGTCGCCTTACTTGAGTCACTTTACTTAAGTAACCTTACTTACGTCACCTTACTTAAATAAGGTGACTTATGTTGATTGAAGTCTGCTTACTTAATTCAACTTATTTTAGTCACATTGGCTGAAACAACTGGAGAAACATCTAATAAATGAAATATTTAACAGATGTTACCTTGTTTGTTATGGCACGCAATTTTCTTAAAAAGGCAAGTGTCGATCGTGTTTAAGAATTTAGTTCTTGCTATTTAGTTTAATGTGTCAACTTGGAAGCATCCACATCTGGCACATGGCGCAATTTCCATTCTCTAGCCACTTGGCTCTGGTGGATAATTTTAATTTACTGATTGTAAAAGCTTTAACGTGACATAACGTTTTAACAAACCATTTTAGAGCCATGTTTATAAAGAGCCTTATTGCTGTGTTGTTGAAAACACATGAAACATTCTGTATAAGATGTTTACGAAAAAAGTGAGAAAAACTTTACTTATTCTTATACAGAGGCGAGTAAATATTGTTTACCGCAATTGTTCAATATGACCTCCAGTTTAGTGGTTATACATCACATTATATAGTATTTCAGGTTGAGTTGCAGCAGTTTGCTCTCGAATATGTATTGTTATTCAATTTTTTTTCAAGAATTTGTGCGTATTTTAAACTAAATTTTTTAAATAATTCCAAAGTCAAAAGTCCGTTTGGTTAAGATCAGACGATCTTGGTGGTTATGAATTTTCAGCATGTCCGCTTATAACACAGTCTTGGGAAACAGTGGTTAACAAGTCTTTAACTGGTTGATAAATTTGTGGAAAACCTCCATTCGGTACTAAAATTAGCAGTCATTTTATATTTCTTCGAAAAAATGCGGATTGATGAAGAAATTAGTTGTGAAACCGCACCAAGCAGTAACTTTATTGTCATGAAGACCTGCTGCCTGGATGAGTGCCTGTGGACATTCTGTTGATCATATTCTAGAGTGTTGAATATGGACTCCACCATTAAGAGAAAAATGGGCCTTATCTGCGAGTTATCCATTAGAGTTCAATTACAATCTGAGCCATTATTCGCAACGAATTTTGCTGTTTATAACATGTTGCAGTTGATAAGGACATGTTTTTAGGATTTTGCGTAAATTTTACAAACTGTGGTATATGGCATTTGCAGTCGTTTCGATATTGCGTTGACACTACTGATTTTTGGCGGATTAGTGTTGAGTTTGCCTTGATTTTCCTGAAGAACTTCTGCAACTTGGTCATCAGTAATCCTTGTAATCTCGGAAAGTCAATTACAGTCTATGTTCTTTTAAATTTGTTAATCAAATTACGGTATGCCTTTATTTTTCAAGAGCCTATTTCAAACACATGCTCGTACAAAATCTTCAGAAATTAGCAGTGAAATTTCTACCACGTTCATAGTACTAAACTTGTTCTTGTTTAAAGAGTTCAACTCGATTTAATTTACGTTAAGATCAGTTCTATTTTGAGAATAAATCACTAAATTACAGTAGTTGTTTTGTAAAACTTTTGTTTTCCATAGTTACCCTAAAATCCCATTATTGTACCAACTAGGATTCAATTCCAATACAAATATAAAACATTCTATATCCGTACACATGGACATACACCACGTGTGGCTAGTGATCACTTCAACCACAGACATATGCGTTTTGATCGAAATGATCTCGTCAAAGGTTCACTTTCGCAAATAATAACAATTTTATCCTGTCAGGTGTCAAGAGATATCTCGTGACATCTGACAGATAAAAGAGACTCGCCGATAAAAACGGTTTCTTCTCGAATGGCTATGCCATTACAAGGGAGGAAAAAAACATGTTTAGTAGTGCAGTCCATTAACTCGTACCTAGATGGCTCAATATACCAAAAATATAGCATATCGATGTGAAAAACACATCAAGCGTATACAAAAATTAATACAAATATTTGATATTTGCAGGTGAATCCTCAAAAAACAGCGCATCAGGTTTGTTCAGATTTATCTTCAAGAATTAATTTACCAGTCCACCAAGTAATATTAGAAGAAGTAATTGTAGATGGTAATCTTGTTCGCCCTATACATTACACGGAAAGAGTAAATTCAAATGTTATTTTATGTCGGTATAATTTTCTTTACTATATTTGTAGGTGTTAGATATCACTTTAAAATGGAGTGAATGGGAGGATGACGATAAAAGGGATAACAGTATTATTTTGTCACCCATATCAGATTACAATGGTTATATTTCTGTTTATTTAAGACCTATAGAAGGCGAATTAAAATTCGCCGACAGCGGAATGAAGAAATTTAAAACTTTTTCGTTTAGCATTGCCAGTGGTGAATTGAATTGTTATAAAAATTTGATGGTAAAATGAATCTTTCACAATTTAAATTTGTTTACATTTAAAATTTGAAATTCGTAGCGTAAGCAGCTTGTATACAGTTGGAAAATTGAAGATATTGTTTGGTATTTGGGAAACGAATCCAGGAGGTCACCTCCGACTAAATATACAGTTACATTTATTAAGAGGAATGAAAAACCAATTCGAACGAAAACGAATCCGTATATTGGTTATGTGTTAGCCTTCGCTGATGAAGCTTCGAGAATTTTGTGGGTCGGTGCGTTAATGAAGAGTGCTTACCCTCAAGGGTATCTTCCACTTCCACGATATGTGAATATTATGGATATTTAGTTTTAATATGAATTAAAGATCTTAGATTAAAAAATAACCTTATATTTATACTTAACGAACAAAATTTGAATAATAGTTGAATATTGTGTACGTTGATTTTCGACCATGTCATATTAGCTCTTTATAAATTTTAGATATTAGATAACTATGTCATGTTGTTATTGAAATAAATCTATTATTATTATTTATTTATTTATCTTTGATATGTTCGTGTGTTTTAGTTAAAGCCGGTTGCATTGGGAAGGTAACCCTATTCACATTCTATTTAGTTTCACATTGACTCTGTCGTTGCGTGGAAGTGTATACCAACTTACGTTAGCTTACTTACGTTAGCTTACTTAAGTCAACTTTCTTAAGTCACCTTATTTAGTCACCTTACATAAGCCACCTTACATAAGTCGCCTTACTTAAGTCACTTTACTTAAGTAACCTTATTTAAGTCACCTTACTTAAGTCACTTTACTTAAGTCACCTTACTTAAGTCACCTTATTTAAGTCACCTTACTCATGTCACCTTATTTAAGTCACGTTACTTAAGTCACCATACTTAAGTCAACTTAAGTCAGCTTACTTAAGTCAACTTACTTAAGTCACGTTACTTAAGTCAACTTACTTAAGTCAACTTAGTTAAGTGACCTTACTTAAGTCACATTACTTAAGTCACCTTACTTAAGTCACCTTACTTAAGTCAATTTACTTAAGTCACCTTACTTAAGTCAACTTACTTAAGTCAACTTAGTTAAGTTACCTTACTTAAGTCACATTACTTAAGTCACCTTACTTAAGTCACCTTACTTAAGTCAATTTACTTAAGTCACCTTTCTTAAGTCACTTTTCTTAAGTCAACTTACGTTAGCTTACTTAAGTTAATTTACTTAAGTCACTATACTTAAGTCACCTTACTTAAGTCACCTTACATAATTATAATTATATAATATAACATAATTATTATATGTATCTTTGATATGTTCGTGGGTTTTAGTTAAAGCCGGTTGCATTGGGAAGGTAACCCTATTCACATTCTATTTAGTTTCACATTGACTCTGTCGTTGCATGGAAGTGTATAGTTAGCAAAAACCGATAAAATGAGTCAAATGGTTGATCCAGTAAATAAGCGTTTGAGGTGACCACGTTTCGAATGCAATATAAAGAAATGTATTTCCGACTTTTTCACGTACGACTACCGACTACTGGAGTAGCCAGGTTACATTAAAAATTTATGAAAATGATTTATTGGAATTACATATTAATATATAAATACAAAATATATTATACTTGTATAAGTTAAACATCTAATAAAATTGCTTCAGAAATTTTCTTTAGTGACTTCTTTCATTTAGAACTTAGATGTTGATGCATGGCATTGCATATCATCCACAAACTTATCGAAGGATGGTTCGTATTTACTGAGTGCCAACCGCAGGCATGCTGCAAGATGTTCGTCAGTTAGTCGATTGCGATAATTCGTTTTAACAATCTTCAGTTCTAAAAATGCAGTCTCGCACAAGTAATTTGATCCGAAGAATCCTGTTAACTGAAGAGCTATTTGTTTTAAACAAGGCTATCTTTTTTCGGATATAAAAGATCAAAGCTTGGCATCAGTTGCTCTGGCTTTGAGATGCGTACCTGAAATTATCTGCAATGCCTCATCTTGTATTGAAGTGATCTCGATATTGAACGATTGAACGTGTTTGATTTTTCAGTAGCAATTTTTTCTTCACCAGAAACTGGATAAGCCATGAAAGTTATAATATCCATCAGTGGCTTAAAATCAGAGAAGTGTCTCGTAGTTGTCTTAATTTGAGTGAGAACTTGCCTTTCTTTTCAAAGCTGGAAAATTTGTATAGCCCTTTTCGTTTAGCTGATTAATCAACAGTTTATTTATTTATAAAAATGTTTGTTGCGTTAACCATATCGATAATGGTTTTATTTTTTTCCTGTAGTTCGAAATTAATGTTAGTTAAATGATTTGTCACATCCGATGGGAAAGCTAAATTACGGAGCCATTTTTCATTTTTAAGTATCTCAGTGTCGTCGCCCCGTTCGTGAAAAAGAGAAATGATTACAGGTAATAGTTTTGAAAACTCTCTGAAAATAAGAAGTAAAAGTGGTAAAAGAAGTAAATCAGTGCGCTCGGCAGAGTCGCTTGCTTCCAATTGCACTCTGAAGAGGCGTCGTTGCAAGCTTCGCGCATGTATTGAATTCACGATCTTTGTGGCAATATTCACATCGTTCATAGTTAGTATTTTTGAACATAGAACTTGCTGATGAATGATGTAATGGAATGCGAATAATGATGTGAAGTCATCGTTAGTTCGACACAATGCAACTAAGCCAGTTTGATGGTATGTCATTGATGGTGCTCCATGAGTTGTAATGGACACGAGTTTGTAAATCGGTAGCTCATATTGTATTACAAAATTTGGGAAAACTTTGTAAATATCTTCCCCGAGAATTTTTTTCTTTCAGAGGCAGCAACGTTAACAATTTTTCTTTAGCCGACAGATCAGAAAATACCATCCGAATGAAAATACATAATTGAGCAGTATCAGTCATATCGGTGGACTCATAAAACTGCAAAGAAAAGTATGTACATTCCATAATATAATTTTTTAGTTTGGATTCCAAATTCAAGCGATACGCCTAGTAACAGTTTGGCGAGATAATTGAACATCCTCGATAGCAGATGTAATCTCTGTTTTATTTTTGAAGTCATCAAATAATACATTTGCCGCTTCAACAAATGATTCTTTTACTACCGCTTCATCTTCGAAATGTTTCTTGTGTTGCGCCAGTATGTAGGAAATTTTAAAAGACGCGATTATTGCAGCTACTGACTGTTCTGGTGGCCTAGTAAACATGAATTGCTTTCCGTTTAAACTATTTATCAAATCTTCCACCTTTCGTTTTCTTAGCGCACTAGTTTTTATTCATAGTTTTATAATGCCTTTCTAAGTTCCCGCGTTTGGGCAATGCCACTGACAATTGACAAACGTGACAAATACACTTATCTTTGACTATAATAAACAAAAATTATTCCTTCCTTAAAATGGTACATTTTACTTTTTTCGCCGCACTCATTTTGCCTTTCAAATACTACGTGTCGTTCAGATGAGAACTCGAATTTGTGGAGTGATTATTTTAAATTTTTTCGCGATCGACTCCAAAAGCTCTCGCGATCGGCCGTTTGGGCACCCCTAATGTTTTTAAAAACTTACACCTTTACATTTAGCTGAGTAAACTCTTTGATGGTGCTATAGTACATCGAAAAAATGGTAGATTCAATAAAATTTAATAAAACATGTCAAGTATTATATTATTAAGTTAAGTGTATAAATACAATGTTTCATCAAGAACCCTTTGCTACATCTGCAAACAAAAGCGATACTAACTGCATTGTTGACCAAGATCGAATACGGTCTTCGGTCTAATTCACTAAGCGACATTTATTTAAAAGAGTGGGATCACTCACACAGATATACTGGTGTAGTTTTTCGATCAAACGGGAACAGGCAATCAAGAACTTAGTAAACAGAGATAAACAGTCAATCAACAATGCTATTTAGAGATGTTGAAGAGATCATGAGATTATGTTAGAAGAGGAAGGCTTAAGTAAGTATTACTTCTATTTCTGTCCAAGAAAAAGCGATTACCTTATTAAACCTGATATTCGCCTTGCTAATTTCTGGTTATTTGCAAAATTAAAATATATTTTGAAGCACGAAAATTTGTCAGTATAACTGATGTTTAACAGAATTTGAGAGAGTTAATCAAAAATATTCTGAAAAATGAGTTCTACGTCTGCTTTCAGAAATAGTGCTACGCAAAATAGTAACTCTATTTAACAAAACGAAACTGGCTCTTGAATTTTACCAAGCGGAACTCGTAGAGTATATAAAAACCTACCAGGTGATATTAAATAATGACACGCAGAAAACAACTAATTAATTAAATTAAGACAAAATAAAAAGCCAAATGCTTATGTCATATTCTTTAAACAGAGATGATCATACAAAATAAGAAAAAGAAAATAAGTGTGTTATACAGCATCTACTAAAAGAAAATATCGGAAACTGTAGAGATCTCTCAATTTCGCCTTATAATTATCCGCTACAAAGCCATCAAAAATGAACATACGGTACAACATAGGTTAACTATGCCTTAAACAATTTTTAGATTATCACAGGGTATAGTACAGAATTAAATGTTAAGTTAAATCAAAATCAATTTGCTGTAATGTATAGTTTAAGAAAACGATACGTTATAAATGAAATTTAGAAATTCTGTTTTATTAAAGCATCTTTTCCGCTGGAAATATTTAAATCTTTATCGGAGCTGCGACATTTGAGATAATTTTTTCCTTTACGATCGTTTGTAACCTAGTCCTTAAATTCCGGCCTTTTCCATGATGTTTTATAAATTTGAGAGTGTTTTGAAATTTTCCTCTCCTTTGACAATGAGATGGAAGATTCTTGGTTATCACTTGAGTCATTAACACTAGATAAACCAATTGCAATTTCTAAAAACTAAATTCATTCGATTAATAGTTTTAAAGTTAAAAAATATGAGAATATTATTTTATGTATGATATAATAAACAAAAGAATTGTTCATACCTTTAAATGTATTATTTGTATAAATTTACATAGCACGAACAGACAAAAAAATAAATATACAAGATTTTGCCTTTGCCTCAGAAGAGATTAAATCATTCTAAATGAAACGTAACTCCTGCTTGAAAGTAATTTCCTTGTTATATAAATTCATGTCGGGGTACGAAAGGGTTTCACTGTCTTTGGAGGATTCACCCAGAGATTTTACATCAAAAACTTTTGGGAATTCCGGAGAGTAACGCTACGGATGAGGTATTGTTTATATTGCGGTGGATTTGTTTACGGGAAATGCTCTTATCTGGTATCGTGCGAATAGAGACAGTTTTGCAAGTTGGAGTGACATCGAGTTGGGATTGTGTTCGGAATTTCAGATTGTAGATTATGATGATAGGTTGTTTGCGGAAATTAAAGGACGTGCACAGGGAGCTAACGAGTCCATTGGAATGTATATGGCCATCATGAAGGCTTTATTTGCGCGTTAATCAATTAGGGGTGCAGAGGCCACTCAGATTAAGATCCTTTTAAAGAACATTTTACCTTTAGATCAGATGCAATTAGGATTGCATGACGTTAGATCTCTTGATCAGTTGCTACAACTTTCTCGATAGCTTGAGGCTCGTAAGGCGTAACTGGAAGCGTTCGCACCGCCTCCGAATAAATCGGAGGACCTGATTTGCCTTATCTCAGTGTTCAACCATCGACACCTGAAGTTTGTGAAGTTACGATACCATCACCTTGTTCCTAGGTTTGGAATTGTAGGAAAGAGGGACTTAAGTCCGCAGGAAAGACGAAAGCATTGTTTTCGTTGTGAAAGGCCTAACGTTACGGTTGCCTCTTGTCCTAGGTGTTCGGGAAACAGGCGTCGGAATCTTTAAACGAACGGTTAGAGACTCCGTCTTGCAATTCGGTCGATGTTGTACAATCCGCTAAGTTGGATTTTATTTTGTCTAACGGTAATGGGGATGAGTGTCTATATTTAAGTGTGACTCTGTTTGGCAAAAAGTTTTTAGGAATGTTGGATTTTGGAGCGACTGGGACAGTTGTTGGTGATGCAGGCTGGAGGATTTTAAAGGAGTTGAGAGTTTCGTTTAAACGTGTTGAAACTACATGTACCGTTGCTAATGGGAGTCAGGATGTCAGGTTTTGGGAGAGGTTGCTGTCGACTAGTATATTTTATTATACATACATCTGTTTTTGTCATTGAATTGTGACGCACTTACTTCAATATTACACTTAAATTCCGTTCTTCATGGGCGTAGATAGAAGCGTGAGGATTTTTTATAATTTATCTTATTTATTAGTTTATATTTCGTAAGATAAATAAAGTACGGTGAGTTAGTTTCATTCTTTTCATTGTTTTAACTGTTAATTTGAAAACACACGGGTAGTGATCTATAAAATACGAAATACATATTTATTTGTTCATTTTGTAAGGAGTATTAATATTAGTGAACAAATAAAAATGTATTTCGTATTTTATAGATCACCACCCGTTTGTTTTCCAAGTATATAAATAAAATTAAACACTCTTTAAAAATACAAATTTGCAATAGCACGCCCATTGAGCGATGAGTCATCGGCCTCTCGTCTCCGGTCCCTAGTTATTATTCAATATAGTATTTTTTGAAATGAAGTTTATGCTTTTTTATCCTAATTTATTGAAATTATATGTTCGTTTCTTAAAAATAAAAAATTGTCTTATCGTGTTTTATGATTTACTTATCAAGTTTCGCTAAACATACGTAGGCACATTCACTTTCGAAAACATGTTATTATCGCGACATTTTTGCTATTTTACATTCAGGCTTGCTATTTTAGCGATGTCTGACTAATTATTTGTGTACGAACAACGATGGTTTGATTGTTTGCGTCTACTTCGTAAATACAGTAGATAGACACCTCGATTCAAACCACGTTATCTCGTATGTACACATGAAAAGATAACGATAATGGATGGTAATCTAGATTTATTTATGATGTACAGAAGTCAGTTATTCTCCAACGTCGTAATCGGAAAATTATTAAGGTGTAGTGAGTGATGTAAATAAAGAAGATATGAGCCAAATTTTAAATGTGGAAAGTCTAAGGAAGGCTCCTCCAAAGCCACCCAGGTTATCTAAAAATATCGAATTATATTCCCAATTACAGATCGCAAATGAAGGCACAAATGTAGATTCAGAAGAATGCCTGAATAATAGAAATTCTGATTTGAATTTCAATACAATTTTTAACAACAATGACATCAAAGGAAATGGAATTTCTAATAATGTAGTAGAGAATATCGATAACTGTAAGGTAAAATATGTTTCCGAGGAGAACGATTTAAGAGAAAAAGATAAAGTATCTGATAATCCTCTTGAAGAGAATTGTGAAGTGAAACAAAATTCATCCGATATATTAAGCGATGAGAAGACTTCAGAAAAAAAACCTATTCCAAAATATCTTACGCTAAGATCTGTATCCACACCTGATGGAAGAGTTCAGGAAAAGCTTGAATTATCAGAAAGGCCAAAAACCTATTCTCCTAGATCACCTGCGAAACGTAAAGAAAGTTTTTTGAAGAATGTCGTAAATGTGTTTAAGAAAAGAAACGATACCCGATCAAATGAAACCAAATACAGAACCGTGAACGTAAATAGACCTTCTTTATTACCTGGAAATGTTGAATCTTTCAAGGGTGCTTTATATAAAGTGATAGATAGTGACTTTAAACTTAGATGGTGTTTTTTGAGAGTTGATTTTTTTCTTTCGCATTTAGACAGTGAGTTCAAGGATGTTGAAGAAAGTTTTTCATTGAATTCCATAGTAAGTGTGCAACTGATCGTCGAGCACAAATATAATTTTAAGTAAGTATTATTTCGTACAACAAGATTTACAATTTAATAACATAACATTTACGAAAGTAGTTAATTGAAAGACGTTTTATGAATATTTTTTTTTGTATGAATTACTAATTTAATAATAATAATAATAATAATACGGTAGATGTCTCTAAAATACCGGGGATAATATTATAATTATTTTATTTTACCAAAACAAATAAACTGGTGTTTATTTTCTGGCTCGTATGAATAAATTCAAGATTCATCACCACTCACGATGTTGTACACGTTTTTAGTTTCCTGAGGTTTCCTGCGTTGAAGCGGTATATAGTTTTTTGACACCAAGTCACCCTAGCTCCATTCTGTTCTTTGGTCAACAGATCAGTATTCAACGTGAAACTAATTTTTTACACACAATTCTTCATGTAAAATTTTTTGAATTGAGGTCTTCGAAATTCTCAATGATGCCTCAATTTCGCGATATGTTACATGTCGATCTTCGTTGATGAGATTGCTCACAGCATTGACGTTTTCTTGAGTGACTGTTGCTTTTGGTGGACCTGCTCTTGGATCGTCGCTACGACTAATTCGTCCACGTTTGAATTCTCCATACCAACGAAAAATTGTTGACCGATGCGGTGCTTCACTTTCGAAAACAGAAACCAACCAACTTGGCGAGGCATTCTTGTTGAGATAATTGTCTTCGCAAAATTATAAAAAATTATTGCGTGAAAATTTTCACAGTTTAATTCCATTTTTCGACTAACTTGTCAATTTTGACAGTTCCTTGTAGCTACAGCACTACACGTATCGTACTGAAACTTTAGGCTAATTAAAGATGAAGATTAATTTTTAGTACTGACATTTGATTAGAGGCGCCGTCTATGTCCCAGTATGCAAAACATAAAAGACATCCCTCGTATTTCAAGATAAATGATACAAGTATTTATTATCTGTTGAAAATTTATTAATTAAAAATATTATTGATTACAACTCGTACGTAAAAAAAACTATATTACTTTATTTTATTTATTTTTATCTACATTACACGTAATTTTTCAAATACATATTGTTCGACCGTTATCTTCAATAAATTTTTTTGTTTGTGCCATACTTCGACGAGCGGTATGTAGTCTTGTGTTATCCTCCAGTAATGGAAATTTTCAGGCCTATGCTGGATGAGTGCTTGTCGCAATAGCCAAGACAAAAGGTTTGAATAATATTAAGCATTGATTGTGGTTTCCTTTGATAGGCAGGCCACCAAAATTATCCTTTCGCAATCCCAAAACCCAGTAATTATTACCTTACCAACAGATGGAACTAAACATCCTTTAACATAGATTACGGCTCTCTTTAAATTGATTTTTGGATTAGAAGGGTATTTAATCTTTCATCAGATATTATTAATTGTTAAAATAAGTCCTCGTAGCGACTTACATGGACTTTCAAGCATTTCACGTTAAATTCCATCTATTGGTAAGGTAATAATTACTGCGTTTTGGGATTGCGATGATATAATTTTGGTGGACTATCTATCAAGGAAAACCATAATCGAGGCTTAATATTATTCAAACTAAGCATATTAAATAATAGAAATTTATTTTCCATCTTCTTCAATATTGTTTTAAATTCTTTCCTGGTATCATGAGTCATTTGGTTACAGGCATAATATTTTGCCTGTTATAAAATTTTGAATATTGTAAGTCGCATGGTCGAATTAATACGATTTATAACGCTAAGAAATAAGTAATTAAACTTCTAGTTTCAAAAATTCTTTTATTGTAAATACCACTACAATATTGTTTCGTCATACAATGGCTTCATCAGGTGGATGAAATACTGAATATATACAATACAAGTTTGAATATTTATGTGAAAATTATTGGGGAAATGTTGGTGGAAAAATTTTTACAATCTTAAATTTAGTAGAGAGGAGTTGTTTAAATCTAGTTGGTCATTTAAAGCTAATCCTAAACTATTGTATCTATTAATTTCTAAGTTTTCTAACAGGTTAAGTTTTTTACTTTTTTCTTGAATGTGTAAAATTTTGAAATCTATATTAAATTTATGATTGATATCTATACAATGATTTGCGAAAGTTGAATCTGTTTTCTTTTCTTTATGGCTTCTCTCGTGTTCTTTCATCCTAATTTTGAATGCCCCCCCCCCCGTTTGTCCTATGTATACCTTATTACAATCTTCGCATGTTAACTTATATACACCAGAGTTTGATTCTTTGTCTATTTTATCTTTCTTTCAATGGAGACTGTGGTTAAATAAAAATTTAAAAAAGGTGTATAACCCGTTACCACAATTATTAGTAGTATCCTAAATACGCATTTCGACAACTAAGTTGTCATCGTCAGTAGGTAAAAACTACTAATTAAAAGTCGCACATGGGGCACAGTAAAGTAAGAAAAACGCTTCCGCACAACTACTATACACTGCAACCCTGTAAAGACCTGTGTCTTACTTTACTGTGCCCCATGTGCGACTTTTAGTTAGTAGTTTTTACCTACTGACGATGACAACTTAGTTGTCGAAATACGTATTTAGGATACGACTAATAATTGTGGTAAGGGGTTATATACCTTTTTTAAATATTTTATCTTTGTTGTTTTTAATAATGTTCTGTATAGTATTGTCTGTTTTAAATGATATATGTTCGTTATTAAGTTTTTTAATGAAAGTACTAATGTTTTCCGAAATTTTTCCTAAGTAAGTGATTGAATTATATATATACTATATATATACTATAATTCAATAACTTAGGAAAAATTTCGGAAAAAATTGGTACTTTCATTAAAAAACTTAATAACGAACATATATCATTTAAAACAGACAATACTATACAGAACATTATTAAAAACAACAAAGATAAAATAGACAAAGAATCAAACTCTGGTGTATATAAGTTAACATGCGAAGATTGTAATAACATACAACATAAAACAACTCCCCTCTACTAAATTTAAGATTGTAAAAATTTTTCCACCACCATTTCCCCAATAATTTTCACATAAATATTCAAACTTGCATTGTATATATTCAGTATTTCATCCACCTGATGAAGCCATTGTATGGCGAAACAATATTGTAGTGGTATTTACAATAAAAGAATTTTTGAAACTAGAAGTTTAATTACTTATTTCTTAGCATTATAATGAAGTTTCAACAAGTATCTCCTTCGTCAATTAACTATTTAATACGATTTATCATTAATTTTATTACAATTAATTATATTTCAAATCGAATCATAAATAATCCATATGATGCAGATGTATCTGGGAATACTATATTACATATTACATCATATATATTACATTAAAGGATCTCGAAAATTTACAAATGTAAATAACAAACTGGCTGGTAGACTCCCGCGGTCGTTGTCAATGTCATCAATAACAATCGGTCGCAGGGAGTGGAGGTGGTTTGGAGATACAATATGAGAGGGAAACGGCGAATAGGCAGACCAAGAGATTCATTGAAGAAAATTACGTTGAAAGAGTGTAAAAGAGTGAATAAGAAATGGAACGATTTGAAAAGATTACCGTAATAAATAATAAAAGGGATTGAAAGAAATTTGTCGAATCAATTTGTAACGCAGAACCAAATTAAACTTAACTCAAAAAAGTAAAAATAAAAAAAAATTACCTGAACAAAAGCGTTAGATTAACGATCTAACTTCAATAAGAATTCAAGAAACATTGCTGTGTTACTTTAGTACATACACTCATGGACAAAATTATCGAATATTTTGTTATTATTACTAGAATATAATAATTTTAAATTATCGCCGTAAAGTTATATATGTGGTAATGTTATTGATCTAGTAGGTGAATACATTCAATTGCTTTAAAATATAATATAATAAAATCATTAAAATGAATTAAACGTCAAAATATTTTAAAGCAATTAGATATATTCATATGGTGTATATTGTCTATCGCGCGTTGCGTCATTTAAAAATTGCTCACGTAATTTAAGAATTAACGTGAATTAACTTATTTGTGGTAAAATTAAGTAAGTGATTTTCGTTTGTTGCTTCCTCTCAAAAACAAGCATTATGCCACCAGTTAGCTATTGCAGTGAAGCTGAAGCGGCACAAATTGTAACTCTGTATAACGAAGGATATAGACAAAAATATATCGCACGACGTCTCAGAAGTAGTCAATCTACAGTATCGAACTTGTGGAAGCCAATGGAAGTATAACTAGTGACTGGAATATCGAAAACATCCTCCAAGATCATGTTTTGTCATATGTGGGCCACAGATTCGTACTTATGCGCCGATTACGCCGACACGCAGCTGGCATAGTGACTAATTATCTTGATGCAGCTCAGATTCAAAGATTAGATTGGTCACCGTATGCCCAGACCTGAATCCCGTTGAACATGTTGGAATCAGCTAAAACGCCGCTTACGACAAAGAAATCCTGTTCCAAATACAATAGAAGAACTTCGATTTGCAACACAATATGAATGGAATGCAATTTCTCAAGAATATATTCAAACTCTAATTGGTAGTACGTTGAGAATGATGCAAGCAGTAATTAGAGGAGCTCCAGGTGGGAATGCTCGTTATTAACTATGCTCTTATTTCAATCAAAAGACTAGTATTTGCTTAACCGAGTTGCATTTAAGTTTAAAATAATTATCCTAATTTTCATAAAATTTATTGTTAATTTTTTTAATGAATTTAAAAATTAATATTCGTTAAGTAAAAAATGAAATATTTTTTCTTGTATGTTTTTCTTTCATTAAAATTTATATATACAAAAAAAATTTTAAATTTAAAATATTCGATAATTTTGTCCATAAGTGTATTATATGATCTAGAATCTAGTTAAAATGTACGTTCTTCCTTTCATGCATGTCACACGAGCATATACCTACCTAGACTCTTTAAATGTTTCGTTTATCTCAGTGGTAATTTTTGTTTCTCTATTAGGTCTAGCATCTAATTGTAATTGTTTCAAAATAAATGGTACAAGTATTTATCATCTATTAAAAAATTATTAATTAAAAATATTATTGATTACGACTCATTTGTATATATATTTAATTAATCTATATTATTTAATTCCACTAAACATAAATTGTGTTTTATTTTACTTTAGCGTATTTTACTTTATTCATTTACTTATAAAAGAAACCTTATATCCTTGAAGCCCTTTTTAATTTATTTATTGAATTATCTCTGACTGACGCATATGAATTTCTCACTTAATTTTAGGGGATGTTTACCCTCCAGAAACTGAGAGATTATTCAGATGGTTTGTACTAACTATCGTAAATAATTCCATATACAGTGCATTCGTAAAGTAGCGGATAAATTCGATAAAAATTAAAAGTTTTTCAAAAAAACCCTCGGACCCGTCGATTTTTATTTTTAATTTAGAGTTTTCATTCGTGAAATCATCTACCCCTTTTTGTCGAAGTGGTTCTTTCTTCATCTCTTTGTGAATCTAAATTTTTTTCTGCTAAGGCAATACCACAATCCTGGCGTGCTGTTTTTACAAATATTGGAAGTTTTCTATTTTAAGCCCGTTTTTCCATGTTTCCACAAGTTAATTTGTCTCCCAGTTGTAACAAGAACAACCTACGTCTGGCTTTATTTAGTTTTTTCCATTCGGGGTGTTTTTCATTGAATATTACAAATGTATTATTCATGGCACATATATCTAGAATATTCATGAATAGTCTATAAGGCCATCGTAGTGTTCTACGAGCGCATGAAAATTCTCGAATCAATTTATCTGCGTTGTCAACTGCACCTTTAGTTTCGTTGTAGTCTAGTATCATAATAGGCTTATTTTCGCTTTCAGGAGATACGTTATCGTCTTGATGTTGTGTAGACAAAAAATGAACCATTCTGCCCTTTTTTGGAATGTACGATACCATGCTTACATCCATTGTGAAAGCGAACATGGATGAATGAACTGGTCTTGAGATTACATTGAGTTGAGGTGGCGTGGCGTATCAGTTTTATTTTTTCGAACCGTTCGACGCCAAGCAATGTAAGTCCTTTGCTCAACAAATAATTCGCTAAAGGTACACTTGTAAAGAAATTATCTGTAGTTATGCCTCTCCAGCTACCGAAATATGGTTCAACCATATCTTTTACTACACGCATTCCTTGTTCCTTTTCCCTCACTCCACTTGGAAGACGACCACAGTAAACCTGAAGATTACATAAATAGGAAGTCTTTACGTCAGCAAGTGCCCAGACTTTTAAGTCGTAACGACCAGGCTTTGATTTTATGTATTGTCTAAAGGGACATCTGCCCCTAAAACATACTAGTTGTTCATCCACTGTAAGAGATTCGTAAGGTTCAAACATTATTTTGCAATTTCTTACAAGTAAGTCCCAAATCTCTCTAATAGCCGCCAGTTTATCTTCCTTCTTTCTGTCAATTCTTGTAGTCTTATCGTCAAATCTTAAGAATCTTGATATTTCTTCAAATCTGTTGACAGACATAGCTGCACAAAAAAAAATGGGCGGCGTATAGAGGAATCTCTTGTCCACATTTCACGCGTGGATTCTTTCCTGCATCTCAATCCACCTGCTTTTATAAGTACACCGAAGAAGCAATCTAGTTCACCCTTTTCTAAATCTATACAATTCATTGGTGAATTAGGTTTTTTTTTAATTCCATTCCGCATAATTCTTCTTTGCTTCTTCATTTGTATAACGACATATAATATCTTTTATTTCATTTGTAATGAATAAATTGAAAATATCTATAGAATCATTGGCTTCTTCGGTAAACGGCGTCGGCCCAGGACGTGCATTTACTAAATTTCGCAGTGGCGTTTTACTTCTGCGAAAAGGTAAACTATTCCACTTCAAACCTGACTTGGCAACGTACTGAGTACAATGAAATTCTTCAGTATTACTTTCATCTGGTAATTCATCGGAATCTTCTTCGCTCTGGCTTTCGAGGTTATCTTCCGACTTTCGAGGTTATCTTTCGAATTTCTTGAAAATCGACATCATATTCATCTTCTATATCCGACAAATCTTCGATATTTTCAGCAAGATGGGTCAACTCTGTGCTAGTCAATGGACGGCGACGATCTAAACGACTCATTCTTTTCAAAAACTAGAAAAAACAGGTGTATATTAAAATGTTATATTTAGTACGCAAAAGCACAGATGGGGTCCTTTACAGACCCCACTTACCTAATTTAACTTTAATTAGAACAGGGAAAAACTTATAGTCAAACTACCACTGCACAACATAACCTCAAACTGCAAATGACAAATAGATGGACGGCCAAATGCTTACTAATTCAGGGTAGGCAACTGTGAAGAAAAATGTGGTGCTGGGGTCGCCAAAGGACCCCGGCCATGCAGACAAGGGTTAACATAAACGCCCATTTTTTATTACAGAATTAAAAAGGGCAGATTTTTTTACATACGACAAGATAATTTTGGATAATGTTTACATAAGGAAATTTTGAGGTAATATTATCGTAAATATTAAAAATTAAAACATAATCATCTAAATTAAATGTTCGAATTGAGCACCGTTAACAATCCTGACAATAGCGAAGGCGATTAAGAAATTTTTTTTGAACGTTGTCGATGACATCTGCAGTAATGTTTCTAATTTCTTGTCGTATTCGTACTTTTAAATCTTCTAATGATGGAGCGCCACCACACTACGCTTTACCTGTTCGTGCTTATTTAGATGAAGTTTTTCCACATCATCGGGTAGGTAGGAGAGGGACAATAGAGTGGTCACCCAGATCGGCAGATTTGTCTCCTTTCGATTATTTCTTGTGGAGATATTTAAAAAGTAAAGTATACGTGACTCGACCAGCGAATTTAGAAGATTTAAAAGCATGAATACGCCAAGATTAGAAGCATTACAGCAGATGTTATCGACAACGTTCAAAAAGAATTTCTTAATCGCCTTGGTTAATGTCTGATTGTTAAGGGTGCTCAATTCGAACATTTAATTTAGATGATTATGTTTTCATTTTTAATGCTACGATAATATTACTTCAAAATTTCGTTATGTAAACATTATCCAAAATTATCTTGTCGTATGTAAGAAAATCTCCCCTTTCTAATTCTGTAATAAAAAATTGGTGTTTATATTTAAAAAGAAGATGACGTCATATCGTTTTTTTGGAGATACCCTGTATATTTCAGTTTCACGTAAGAAAACTTTAAGCTAAAAATAAAAATTGACGGATACAAGGGTTTTTTGAAATATTTTGTGAAAATTTCAGAAATTAATTATTAAACGTCTGCAAGGGGTGTTTAGTGAGTCTGCAGAATCTAAAAGTACTGTATATCGGTGGATCATTAGAAGACGATTCACGCAGTAGTACATCGGTAAATGAAAGAAACATTACTTCTCAAATTAGTGTACGCCTAGGAATAGGTACATGACAACTTCATGAGATCTTACAAGATTGTTTACGTCCAGGCAACTGAGTGTTAAGGCTGTTGGGACCGGAACAGAATAGGAACTCAATAGGTTTGACACTTGTCGCCAACTTCAAGAGCTGTTAACCCGTTACGGTGATGAATTTTGGCAACAGATAATAACCACTAACAAAACGTATTCTTTATTTTCGATTTTGATATTAAAAGTCAATCTAAAGAATGGCGAAAACCAGAAGAAGGGCCTCCACTTAAGGCGCGTGCAGTTCCATCTGTTGGAAAGGTAATGCTTATTATATTCTGGGATTGTGAAGGGATTATTTTTATGGATTATCTGGTAAAAGGTACTAAAATTAACGCATAATATTATTCAAACTTTTTATCCGGACCAGAAAACGGTCTGGCAAGTTGTATAAGCAACAGGATAATGCAAGACCGCACACCGCAAGAAAAACGAAGGATGTTTTAAACGATTTACAATGGGAATTTCTTCCGCATCTACCTTATTCACCGGATCTCGCACCGAGTGTTCGTTTTGAGAATTTAACCGACGTAAAACATACCATAAACAGGTGGATTGAGGAGACGCTGAAAAAGTTCTTTGAGGGCGGCTTAAAAAAATTAATTTATCGTTAGGATAAATGTATTCAATTAAATGGCGATTATGTAGAAAAACTATTTTGTAATATTGAGAAAGATGACAAAATAAAAAAATTATAGCTAAATTCCCAGGACTTTGTAGAATAACGTGAAACCATGGTGCCTTAAATTTATATTAACAGATATTCAACAGCTTCATTCTAACGACTGGGCGCAAACGTACCCATATACACTACAAATATTAAAAATGTATAATTAACTACAAATTATTACATCATAATTTGATTAATTTTGAAAAAGAATACCTTTTAAGTGAATGTTCGAATAGACATATCTATATACTACACCTGTATGTATGTAAGTACATATACACATATGTGATTGGCAAAAATGAAATTTCAATATAGTTTTGGGGACTTCCTTCATTTATTTTAGTTTTGTTTTGTAAAGTCATTTTTTTGCTAAATATAAATTGAAATATTATGTAAGATTATGGTTTATCTTGGGCAATAAATCTGATTAAAAAATTTTATAAATGCCGGTAATTCCCCTTATTATTATTATAGTTTACTCGTAAATTATGTAATTAAGTGGCTTGAAGTATTTTAATTTATACGGTATATGTGAGTAGTTAATGATAACCATATTATTATTAACAGTCTCTAAAGTGAATTTTGTTATAATCTACGACGGCTTTTTTTTTTATTTAAGTTCTGGCTATTGCATAAAATGTCAGAATTTCGGTAAATGAATAAATAATTTATAATAGAGTTTGTACAATTATATATGCGTATAATTTATATTTACTACCTTCAAATACGGAACAAAATCAAACTCAATTAATGTTTTGAACGACGGTTAAGAACGATGGTTTTCTCCCAAACGCCTCGTATTTTGTGTTTATTCTTTCCAGGAGTTTTATCTATCAGGCCCTTAAGACTAGAGCAGCACAGTTTTGTTTCCCAACTGTACTGCAATAATATTAATTTAATAATACACATAAGGTGTATTAGATAAAAATGTAGATTTTACAAAATTTTATGATTTTAAGTATTTGAAATGTGTTTTAAAACATACGAAAAGGTTGTAAAAGGGTATGAATCATACCCTTTTTTGTAAAATCTTCATTTTTATCTAATACCCTTATGTGTATTATTAAATTTAACAGTGTGGAGCACATAGTCTGCCGTCTTTTTAGAGATGAATTTAAGTTGAGTAAATAAGTCAGTCATTATAATAATGACTGACTTATTTACTCAACTTAAATCCATCTCTAAAAACACTAAAAAAAGCTTCCAAAGTTTTCGATATTATCTGTGTGAAATAAGTGTTGAAGATTTTAAATCATCGCAGTTTAGACCAGTAGAAAGAAATCTTGAGTTGCTGTTAACCCTTCGTGAGAATCTATAGATAAACGTAAACGAGTGTCACATTTTTAAATTAATAGTGCTATAAGTTTTAGTAATTTCAAATATGTGTCTTCCTTCATTCTAAGGTAATTATGTCAATCGCCTGGTTCTAATCTTATGTCATTCACGTCAAATTTGCATGACTGAGGGTACCGTGTTTCAGTAACCATTGTTACATTAATTTTGAGCAAATTTTTCTTTTCTGAATCTTCTGTTCGGCAGCCAAAGCCCCGGCCACTGCCAACAAATATATTAGCTTCGTTAAAATGATTCAAAATTAGAAGGAAGTGTATGGCATCATCTGAGTTCGTTCTACAGTTTTACTTGTCTGGTAAAACTGTTAAACAGAAAGGAGGTGCGTGCGGACCTTTAAAGAAAGTGTCTTAAACTAATATAAAGTGAGCGATAGAACTGATTATACGATTTAAAATTGGCGCTAGAAACGTATGCCGGTAGATGGCGTGGTATTTTTATCGTTGGCTTGTACAACAACACAAAGCATTAAGTTGCCATGAAGCGTTGATTTAGCGAGCATTGTTTGTTTGCTGTTAAGTATTTTTTTTAATGGTGATTTAGCTACTGAAACGTAACATGGGTGTAGGAGTCGTTTTAACGTAGGAAGAAATGGAAGAGTTCAAACACATCAAACAATTTTAAACTTGTTATGAAAGTTTAGATTGACTGCTTCTGCATTGCCAAGGAAGAATTCTGACTGTCCACAAGCAGTTGGCATCCAAAAAGATGTGCAGAAAGTCCCTCCTCCAGTGGCCCTATAGTAGAGTACATGACATACCATAGAACGACAAATGACGTCAGATAAGAGTGTAAGAGAGTCAGGTATAAGTGTGCGGACATTACGCATGGACTTGCATTTCCATGCATTTAAAATGTAAGTGGTTCAAGAATTACTGCTTCGAGATTTAAATCAACGAGTGGAATTTGTCATAAAGCTCTTAGAAGTGATCGAAGCACGATCACAACTTTCATCAAATTTAATTATATCAGATGGGAACCATTTGTAATGTCGATAAGTAAAATTTCAGATATTGGAACACATGAAAACCCGTATTTACTGCATCAAATCTCGTTTTCATAGCGAGAAGGTAGCAATTTGGTGTGGAGTGAGTTTAATTGGGATTTTCGGATCGTAGACGCCAATGGAAGGTCAGTGACGATAACGTGTTATATGACAATGCTGCATGATTTTATTTTACCAATGCTAAAGTAACAGAACGTTGACTTACGCTCTTTATGATTTCAACAAGATTACCTCTTATGGTGGTATTTGAAACATAAGTCTACGAGAATCGACCTCACAGCATAGATAATTTAAAAGAATCAGTCACTACTGCGTTTCAGATTCCTGAGGAAGAATACGTCTCTCTCATGCGACATGCTGAAACTTGTTTGCTAATCGATGAAGCCCATCTTAGTGATGTTATTTTTAAAACGTAGAATTCACATAAAATGTTTTTTTCTATTCCGGTGTCGTAAAGTACTAATTATGATACTCCTTTATTAGTAGTAATTATATATAATAAAAGGCGTTCGGCAGACTCTTGCTAAAGGAGTGTATCTATAAATTCGTTAACAAAGCTAGACGCTATAAATACTTCTATTGAGATTACTTATCATTGTGAATACTGCAATTGTTATATACTTTTACTGTAGCACTAGAAGATTCGTGGGCATTAATATAAATTCCAGGAAGATTCTGGGAACACACTATATTTTGTTTGAATCCCTGCTGATTCACATTAACTAATAAATCACTGTCCATTGAGTTAGAAGTTGATGGATTCTCTGTGATTTTAGTAGACGTATTAGGTGCAGTGTTAGATAGTATTTCAGCAATTTCGTCTAATTTTTTTCTTAATGGAATTATCAATGTAACCTTCAGCCACAGCGAAAGATTTCCATCCTCCATGGCGCTTAATTGTAATTAAATCTCCTCCACTATTAGCCAAATGTGTTACACTGGATCGTCTAAAGCAATGTCCAGAGAAGAGTTCAGGATTAGGTAATTTCAAGGAAGTAGTAATACTTCTTGGTACTTTTCCTATTGTATTAATAACGTGTGTTCATTTGAAAAGTCAATCTGGGTTACTTTGAAATTTTGATAGAATAAGACGCAAATATATTAGTATGTGTATGTTGTTCCGTAAACGTAAATCCAAATGACATTTGATAATGTCAATCACATTTGTTATTTATTTGTATGTATGAAACTGTCAAAATATACGACTTCGTAGGTTAAGTAGTAAATTTTAATTTACGACATACTTCAAAATGTTCTCAGTAAATCACATGCTAGATTGACTTTTCAAATGAACACGTGTTACCTATTGGAATATTTACACACAAGCCATTTCTATATTGCAGGAAAAACGCCTATGTGTAACATGACTGGGACGAAGATTATAATATTTTTTCACCAAATCAATCAATCTTTGAGTTATAAATTATAACTCAAAGGTTGCAACTTGAGGATTGTTAAATTGAACCTGGCTGAGCCGTATTGCAGCTGCTTCTTTGGCATCTAGTTGTAAAATCACTGATTTAATTTTTTCAAAATGTTTATAATAAACATTTTGAAAAAATTAGTTGCAGCAAATTTAAAAATTATTTACGACAGTTACGTTCCAATACTGGACGCAATAAAAAAATTACAGAACACTGCGCTGTCCTTATCGGACTCATTAGCAATTATTGACCACATAAAACTAGTGCTGCATATCCTTGAAGATGAAAAAAGTGATTGTGTCCGTGAAAAATTTAACAGTGTATTAGATAAAAATGTAAATTTTACAAAATTAGGGCAACTTTTTACCAATACTGAAGATCCGTTGTACAGATACAAAGAGCGCTTTAACTATGCAAATATAACATCTCTCAACGTCGAACAATCCTTCTCTGTATATAAACATATATATACGTCGCTACGTACGAACCTTTCCGAGACTAATACAGAAACATATATTATGGTGCAGTTTTTTCATCGCGCACATCCGCATTTTTTTGCAACAATGTAAACATGTTGGGTAGGTTATTTATGTTTTTTCTTAACGTTTTGTATAGGGATTCGATATATCTATTTTTAAGTAAGCGCACTGTTATTCTGCTAAAAACTCTCCACGCAACGCCACTGCTGGGGCACATAGTCTGCCGTCTTTAGTTATAATAAATTGTCTAGGAACATAAGTTTTATTTTTTAGCACGTCAACCATTATGACATCGTTTTTAAACTGTATATCATCTATAATCATGTTTGTTATTTCTTCACGACGGCAAGCTCCATTATAAGAATGACCTAACATAATTTTAATATGACTATTATAACAAAATAATGTACAAAATTAGTAAAATACTACTATAATTATGTTTTTATTACTTACTTTCATTGCTAAATATGTTTTATCATCGGCTTCTATTAACAATCGGTTAATGTGCTCTATTTCTAAAATCTTCAATTTCTTAGGCTCATAGCCTTCAGGCAATCTTTTTAAATATGCTATTAGTTTAGAAAATTTTGAGATATCGGTATTTTTATAAATATTCAAACAACATTTTAACATCGAATATTTGAACCACAAAGAAAATGCCTTTTTTATTTTACTTTCTTTGTCAAAATAGGCAATCATAAAGTTTTCTCTAATAGTCATGATGTTATTTTCTTTATATCAAATTGTAAATTGGTTATATTCCTTTTTATAAATGTGTCGAGATTTTTTTGGCAGAAGATTTTTCAAATTGTCTTCTGCAATTTTCCGAAGCTCTGGCGATGTGGAATTACTTATTTCGTCCATTTTGATGTTAGATAGTTACATAAATTAGTCAAAAGATTTAAATTTCAAAACACATAACAATATTTCAAATATTTGAAATGTTCAAATTATAAGTCAGTGTAACCAACGTCAAAAAAATAAAATATCTAAAATATTCGTATTGAACATGACTATTGTTTTAAACATTTTTTAATATTTTAAAGGCGGAATAGAAAAAATAGTATAAAATACACGTTTTTTTTTTAAAATACACTCGTTCATTAGAAAACTCGCCTACGGCTCGTTTTCTAAACCTTGAACTCGTGCGCAAAAATCATGTCTTATGAAACTTGTATCTTAATATACTATTATATGAACTTTTTAATCATGTACGCATTATTATTTACATCCAAAATAAATAATTTATTTCATGCTTTTAAATCGTCTAATCAATTCTGTCGTAGCCTGGTATCAGATATTGTGATTCGCGTTCGAAAAATAAATATTTTGTTAACCTTTTCGGGACTCAAGTAGAAATCATTCATTAAACCTAAGTATTTCTAAGCATAAATTTATGCCGCGCATTGTAATAAAATGTGATAATTATTCTAAAGCTTTGATCTACGAGTATAAGCAGAGGCTAATACTAGAGGTTATTTATAAGGATAACGCTTTATTTGTAGTTGTTTTTTTTTCATTCAAAAAAAGAAATTCAAGCGCAATGCTCTCGAAATTTCTATTTATTTATAATTTCAATTTATTATTTGTATGTTTATCTTTCACTCCATCATTTTTATTAATTAATGAAACAAATAAAAATATTTCGGAGAAACGATTCTAATATTTTTTTAAACAGTATTTGTTTAGATTTATTACTTAAGATAAAAATACTTAAGGATTTGCATCGCGTAAATCACATAATTAAAAATAGCTTTGGATTGAAGATAACTATACAGACTGGTTGGTTTGTCATTATACACTCAATATTTTCGTTTAGATTATCATATTTAAACGAAATAAAAACGTATTCGATACTATTTTTGCCCTCCTTCGCATCCTGTAAAATAGAGTGCTATTACTTGAAAAACAAAAGATGATCTAATGAATTTTTTTTTTATTGGACACCTTGTACATTATTGGCTATTTAGCTAGCTTATTACTAGAGTGGACCAATCCGGAGCGAAAGCAGAGGCGTGACTAACGAATTGGTTCCCGCGTGTCCCATCGTACATACGATTACTTAGTATGTTGTTCACGGTCATCGTGTGTACACGTATAATAGCAGCAGGAAAGTGTATTCTGTGTATTTAATAATGTTGAAGGAGCGTACAGTAAAAAAACCGCTATCATTAAAGTTAGTCAATAGGTTTATTGAGAACCATCCTAGTTTATCTTACAATGGGGTAAATGTAAAATGTTTAGTGTGCAATATATATATATATATATATATATATATATATATATATATATATATATATATATAAGGTAAACTTAATAAGTCGGCGATTAAAGGTCTGGTTTACTTCAGAGTATATATATTTAAAACAACTCTACATGTTTCGGCAATACGCCTTTGTCAAGAGAATACAAAATATAAATGACAGAATATAAATGTCAAATAATTAAGTTGCTATGGTTTAAATTATTCAAAGATACATTCCAATAATAATAATAAATCATGCCTTAGTATTCCAAAAAATAGATAGCAAGGTGTGAAAATATGTGTTGTTCGCTGCTAGAAGCTTGTGTCTCTTTCTGGGTATGAACCTGTGTGTTGGTTGCTGCTGGCAGCAGATTTTGTATTTGTGTGACCGCGTAAGTGTATGGTTTTGTATGTTAGTGCGCTCGTGTGTGTGTTTAGTGACCGGTCGCGTAAATTTAGAGAGATCGGATAACCAGCCGTTGCGTAGGGCCGCCAACCCTTTCCCGGCAACTTCTTTACTTTTCCGAGCAGTACTTCGACGGCCCGACCCCCGCCCCAACGAGGCAAGGCGCAGACCAGCGAAGCGCACCCTGCACGGGGTTGCTCATCGCCAATCGAGGGAACACTCTTAATGGCTACCTCAGTCGACGATGGTCACACTTTGTGCCATCTTAACGATTTCCGCAGAAGCGGGGGCAATGCACACACGTCGAACGTGTGTGTGCTGTTAACAGCAGCCTAGCCAGGTTGCCGCCCAGGACCGGTCCTAGTAGTGTGTGCATTGCGCGGCGCCGTGATTTGCGCCGCGTAGCATGGTTCCTCACTCCTGCTGGAAAGGCGGAATGGCACCTGACTGCCCAACGGGCAGACCCCCCTAGAGTTTGGTAGCGCATATGCTAGGCTACAACCCAGTAGAGAACCACATTAGCACAAAACAGAAAACAGGGAAAAGCAGGGAAAGGCAAGACATGAGTTATTATTACGTATGCGCCCGTGGAGCGACTTAAGATGCAAAGTTGTCGGCATTCGCTCAAAACGAGAAGGAAAACCACGAAAACCTGCTCGGACAACTAGACAGGAATCAAAATACGGAACAGTCAGCATGATAAGCAAAAGTATATGATATTTAAATGTAAATGATATTTAAATAACATAAGGTATAAAAGGTGTGTATTGCCCCCGCTTCTGCGGAAATCGTTAAGATGGCACAAAGTGTGACCATCGTCGACTGAGGTAGCCACTAAGAGTGTTCCCTCGATTGGCGATGAGCAACCCCGTGCAGGGTGCGCTTCGCTGGTCTGCGCCTTGCCTCGTTGGGGCGGGGGTCGGGCCGTCGAAGTACTGCTCGGAAAAGTAAAGAAGTTGCCGGAAAAGGGTTGGCGGCCCTACGCAACGGCTGGTTATCCGATCTCTCTAAATTTACGCGACCGGTCACTAAACACACACACGAGCGCACTAACATACAAAACCATACACTTACGCGGTCACACAAATACAAAATCTGCTGCCAGCAGCAACCAACACACAGGTTCATACCCAGAAAGAGACACAAGCTTCTAGCAGCGAACAACACATATTTTCACATCTTGCTATCTATTTTTTGGAATACTAAGGCATGATTTATTATTATTATTGGAATGTATCTTTGAATAATTTAAACCATAGCAACTTAATTATTTGACATTTATATTCTGTCATTTATATTTTGTATTCTCTTGACAAAGGCGTATTGCCGAAACATGTAGAGTTGTTTTAAATATATATACTCTGAAGTAAACCAGACCTTTAATCGCCGACTTATTAAGTTTACCTTATCATACCAAGGTCACGAAGATATTATATTTATATATATATATATATATATATATATATATATATATAAACCATTTAACAAAATCAAATTTGCAACGCCACGTGCATAGCGCAAGACATAAAGATAGAGACACTGGTGCCGATACAAAATACGAAGTGTTCTTATTTGATTTGTGTAGAATGATGGTTGTGTGTATCGTAATTTGCCGTTTACTTTGTTACGCAATGATTCGTTTATTTCATTTCTTGAGAAATATGGCAATGTAGAATTACCGAGCTGCACCCACTTACGACGTTATTTAAAATCTGTTCGTGTATATTTAGAAAATAAAATTAAGGCTGATCTGAAAAATAAAAAAGTGTGGTTGAGTGTGGATGAAACAACTGATAGCAAAAAAAGATCTGTACTTAATGTTATGGTGCGTAAAATGGAACCAAATCAATCGCCATCCTCAATTTTATTAGCTAGCAGACAAATAGAAGAATGTACTGCGCGGGTAATTTCAAAAGTGGTGTTAAGTACATTGGAAAAATTTGAAATTTCCAGAGATCAAATCCTAATGTTTGTGACAGATGGTGCCGCAACCGTGCTTTCTGTAGGTCGGTCTCTTAAGGAACAGTGTGGTAACTTTTTACATATTACATGTAAAATCCATGCCCTACATCTTGTAGCAGAACGGATCCGTAAATGTTACCCAAATGTAGATGCGTTAATATCGAGTAAAAAGGCAGTATTCCTGAAATCTCCAAAACGTATTCGGAAATTTCATGAATTGTGTCCCCATACCCCTGAGCC
The DNA here is from genome assembly GCA_935421215.2 of Melolontha melolontha. Taxonomy (NCBI): domain Eukaryota; kingdom Metazoa; phylum Arthropoda; class Insecta; order Coleoptera; family Scarabaeidae; genus Melolontha; species Melolontha melolontha. The sequence continues at coordinate 181,529,270 of OW285235.1, forward strand.
ACCACAGCCGATTCTGACACGATGGGGGACATGGATACGAGCGGCATTTTACTATCATAAATATTTTGAGGATGTAAAAAAAGTGGTTTTATTATTAAATCCGAAAGATAGTGCCGCTATCGAAGAAAGTCGGAAAAAAATTCAAAATAGTCAGGTTAAAAGTGATTTACAAACTATTCACAACAATTACTTCGGAATAGTGCAAGCATTAGAAAACCTACAAAATTCTTCGCTATCGTTACAGGAATCAGTGCTAGTTGTGAAAGATACACACGCACAGCTATGTTCGATAGAAGATGTAAGAAATGAGTGTATTTTAAGTAAGTTTGAAAGTGTTTTAGATAAAGATTTAGATTTTGCCAGACTTAGACAAATTTGTGAAGGTTCGTCTACAGATGTGTTAAGTTGTTTCAAAGATTATTTTAATTATGCAAACATCACATCACTAGATGTGGAGCGATCGTTTTCTTTATACAAGCACATATTTTCCTCCCGGCGGACACGTTTTCGAGAAATAACTTTGGAGACGCACCTTATGTTAACAATATTTCATCGCGCTTCTCCAGATTTTCAAGTCACGGAAAACGCATAAAAAACGCATAAGTTTTTTTTTAATAATCTAATTATATACATTTTAGATTTTATTTTTTATACGTATCATCGAGAACGTCTCATAATCTAGAAAAACCGTCTTACATTTTTTTTATATCTAACATAATAACAGCACCGTTCGTAATAGTATATCTCTAGATATTAATAATGTTTCGCATGCGGGAACCAATACGTTAGTCACGCCTCTGCTTTCGCTCCGAATTGGTCCACTCTACTTATTACATTCTGAATATAGTATAATTTATTTTTTTCTTTAGGCCATGGATGAAGACATAATAACAACAAAGAGAAATATACATATAGGATATACGAGGTGTGGCAATTAAGTTCCGGGAATTTGTCAATAAAACACAAGCAAATTAAGTTACGAGCAAAATTTTATGGTCGACCTTCACAATAGTCTCCTCCTAACTCAACACAACGATTTCAACGTAGCTCCTACGATTGGTAATGCTCCGAAGTAAACCCGTTTAGCACCGCGGATACAGCTTTTTTGACCTCCTGTACGCCGCCATGATGAGTTGCCTTGAGGTGCGACTTCATCTTGGGAAATAAGAAAAAGTCGCAGGGGGCGATATCGGGGCTATAGGGTGGGTGCGGTAACGTTGGATTGCCTTTTTTCGCCAAAAATCCTTGCGCAACGAACGAGTAAGCAGCACGTTGTCGTGCCGCAAGATCCAGCCGTTCGCGGCGGGTTCGGGCCGCACACGAAAAATGCGTACCCGCAGCCGCTCCGGGACGCCCACATAGAACTGTCCAGTCACTGTCTGGCCGGCAGGAACATATTCACGGTGAATGATGCCGCTGTTATCGAAAAAAGCGATCAACATTGCCTTCGGTGGCGTCTTGGGCACCTTCCGCTCCCCACACTTTGCCACCCACTGTTGACTCTGTTTACGGGTCTTGGGGTCATATTTAAATATCGAGGTTTCATCTCCAGTGACTACACGACTCATACAATCTATGCTGTTGCTCTGAATGCAGGACAACAAATCCTCGCATTTCGATTTCGCATGTGTTTCTGTTGATGGGTGAGAAGTTTTGGCACCATCTTTGCGCAAACCTTTCGCATGTTCAAATTCTCGTGTAACATCTTGCGAACGGTTTTTTGTTCATGTTTAACTCGCCAGACAACTCGTGAATGCTTACTCGGCAGTCAGACGTGATCAGCGCGAGCAGACCATCGGTACGAGAGGTGACGGGGCTCCTTCACGTGAATTGTCATTTACAGATTCACACATCGCCTTAAATCGCTTCGTACATTCATATACGCGCATTTCCGATATGCACTCGCCCCCGTACACTACCTTCAATTTTCGAATGATTTCCGAGGATTTTTCGCCAGATTTCACTAAAAATTGGATCAAAACACGTTGCTTGTAATGTGAGTCACTCATTTTCACGGCGACACTAAAAAAGTTACTTTCGAAAAATACACATAAAACATAAACCAAACGCGCTATCGACTTCAAACTTCGAGTGGAACTAAAGAAAGGTCCCATCTTTCAAGACATATGTTTACGAACGATGCAGTGTTGCCAGTTCCCGAGTTATAACTAAATTCCCGGAACTTAATTGCCACACCTCGTATGTATTGGTGAAAGAACAATAGAAAAACAATAACACGATAAAGCAAAAATCCTATTGCAAAAAGAAAATGTCCACCATTTTTGTTGATACACATATGAACTCAGGGTAATAAATTATGTTGGGATCTTCTTAACATATCCGATGTAATTTCCTGTGCGGCCAATTGTATTTTATTTTTGAGTTCTTCTAGGGTATTCAGCAAAGTGCAATAGACTTTATTTTTTATAAATCCTGAGACAAAAAAATCCAATATTGAAAGGTCACGGGATTTCGGAGACCACAAATGTGGTCCTTTATTCCCAATCCAGCTATTCTGAAATTCTAATTGTAGAAAATTTGTTTCTGAATGCGCGTTATGCGGTGGTATACCGCCTTGTTGGACCGACATTTGTCTCCGGATAGCTAAAGGCAGATGGTCTAAATATTCTTGACATTTAGTTTCAAGAAAATTTAAATATTGGTTTTGGTTAAGTGTGCCGTTATAAAAATAGGGTCCTAATAACTGATGCCCTATCACATCGATCCAGACATTTGTATTTGACATCGAGTTTACTGGATACTACGAAGCCTCATGTAATCACAAATGTGATTATTGTGTTATTAAACACATCATTCCTATGAAAATTTGCTTCATTCGTCCATCCAAATGTGTGACAAGTATTTTTATCCAATATTTAATGATCAATTGCAAAAATTCATCCGTTTTTGTAGATCGAGCGGTTGTAAATGCTGCACTAAACGAATTTTAAAAGGTTTCATTTTGTGTTTCTTAAGGAAGTTCATGATTTTATATCTCGTGATACCAAGCTTTTGTAGAGCAATTCGAGTTGAAGAAACGGGGTTTTCTCTAAAATACGGCAAAATATTTACTTCATCATTTTCTTCGGCATAGTTCATGTCTATTTCTTACTACCGTGCCTCAATAATGAAGTGTGTAAATTTAGAAATGTATTCTAGTGCGGTTGTCTTCGATTAGGGTATTGATTAACCCACATATTTTCAGCTTCGCAGCAGTTATTATTTAATAAATAAAAGCTCCATAATATATCTGCCTTCTCTGCATTAGTAAATTCCATTTTTAAATGCTTAATATGGTAAATAACCCGGGGAACTAACAATAATGATTCACTAATTGCTAAACTGTGTCACCTCGTCAACTGGTATACGAACTGACATTTAAATAATATTTTGTTTTACTCGGTCACATTTCCAAAGCACTTTTTCTTTTTTATTTTTTGTTATTATGACGTTATTCATTGCATAAGAAAAAAAATACTGTATTCGGAATTGAATAAGCAAGCTAAATATCCAATAATATAATTAATATAATTATAATAATAATACAGAGTGGCCAAGATAAAAGAGGGCCGGAGTCATACTATACGTGATATTTGAATCGAGCGCTCGAGAGATGTCACGGCCATTCCGTGTTGCCTGTATTGCGTTATCAGTTGTTAATGGTGGTTGTGAATAGGGTTCTCCATAATGCCGTTTTCAATCAAACAAAGAGTATTTATTGTTGAAAATTATTTGAAATGTAAATCGTTTGTAACATTAAATGAAAGGTTCATGATAAAATATCCACAAACGTCTGCTCCTTCTAAAGTGCTGTGCAGTAAATGATTACTAAATTTAGAGCTACAGGTTCAGTCGCTAACGTCAAACGTAACCGTGTAAAGACGGTTTGTTCACCGGAAAATATTCAACGTGTTCAAGAGACTATGCTAAGAAGTCCACGGAAATCAATTAGACGTCTACCCTCCCAATTAAACATCAAGTGAACGTTATGCCAGAACATGTTGAAGCAGTTGCATATGCGAGCGTACAAAGTGATGCAAACATTAAAACCTACGGACTATGCAAAACGACAACATTATTGCGAATGGTTACTCACTCATGTCGCTGATGGTTATCTGGAACCGAATCTATACTTTATCATATATGAAGCGTGGTTCCATCTTAGCGGGCACGTGAACTCTCAAAACACTCGTTATTGGTCAACGAACAATCCCAAGGAACGCTTTGATGCGCCTCTGCATGATGCGAAAATAAGCGTTTGGTGTGCAGTTTCAGCCGGATTGTAGGCCCCATTTTCTTTAATAATACCGTGACCTCTGAAGTGTAACAGAATTGTTGCAACCATTCATAGCACAGCTAGTGGAGGAAGAATGAGAGTATGCGTTTTTACAGCAAGATGGTGCCAAAGTACTATCACACATCACGGTTTTCAATGTCATACGTCCATGGAATTTTCGGAGAAGAACGTACAGTTTTCGCAGTTTTACGGCCTCCCAAATCGTCCGCTCTGTCTACCTAACATCACACCAAATGAACTGGCAAAAGTTTTTCAAAACATGTTGAGACTGGTCAACAAATTTTCATTTTTAAAATTTTTCTTTAGAAACTATGTATAATTTTCGTTCCTTTTATGGTTCTAATAATAGTAATGACAACAAATTCATTCTTTCGCGTCAGGTTTTGAAAAAAAATATTGAAAAGTAAATGAAATAATATTAATTAAGTATGTGCATTATATGGACCTGTATGGTCTCGTCCTGTTTAAAAAGTATTTCTTTTTACTTTTCCTTTATACTGTTCTTCGGCACTTTCTGATATCAATATCTAACAATAATCAGCAAGTATTTTACTGTTCCACTTGCCCTGATAACATTTTTCAATAACAGAAATGTCTTGATGAAACCTTTTGCCGTGTTCATCACTCACGTCGCCGAGGTTCGGGGGAAAGAAATCCTAGTGCAAGAAATGTATTTTGAGGCTTATGTTATAGCCCAATCTATGATAACTTCTAAGAAGTTCATTAACAAGTGCTATATAATTGTCGCATTTTCTGTTTCCTAGAAAGTTGTGGGTCACATTTATAAAAGCATTCCAAGCAACATGCTCCAAGTCAAATTTTTTATTTTGTTGTAGAAGTTTAATTTGGACTCATGCAAAAATTCCCACTTTAAGTTTTGCATCTGAGATTTAGAGAAATGTTTGTTTAAGGTATTGGAATCCACGGGCATCTTTATCCAGTGCATTGACGAAATTTTTCATCAAGCCTTATGTGTAATGGCGGTAAAAGTGTTTTAACAGGTTCAACTAATAACTTATGAAGTATATTTCTTTTTCCAGGAATATACTGAGCCCTGACTGGCCAGTCTTTAATACTGTAGTGGTAATTTCTTGATCGACTGTCCCACTTACAAAAAAAACACTATACCCTAATTTTATAGTAGAATTGTAGTAGAATTGCTACAACTTTGAGGTCTATGCTGATATACCATTTGTACATTTGTAATAAATTCTCTAGAAGAAAAGTCATATTTTCATACGTTTCATTTAAATGGATTATGTGACCAACGGAGATGGATGGATGAACGTTTCCTATGTGAAGGACAGCTTTCAAATTCAATTTCGAAGCATCGATAAAAAGGCGTCATTCTTTGGGATGGTGTTGGTGGCCCAATGCCAACATTAAATCGTTGACATTATTGCAATACGAAAGACCCAAAAACTGTGATAGTTCCTTTTGACGATTACGATACAATACAATACCTGTGCCTGGAGCTAACAGTTTCCATCCTTGGAGTCTAGATCCTACAGTTTCTGCTTTAGTTTTTGACAAATTCAGGTCTAATTGATCCTAATTGATTTATTAGGGGTGGTCCGTCGTCGGCAGATGGCAAATGTTTACCATCGCTAGTCGATAACTTGACACTTGCTTCTTCTGGTTCTGTAACACCATATTTTTCACTCGAAATACCTTAGCCTTGGTACTGGTAAGGCTTCCGAATGAGGTACTGGACGAGTAGCAGAGGGCAGACTAGCGTAACTAATATTTTTCTTGTTTTAGTTACTTGTTTCTCTGTATATATGAAAGCTTAAACGAAGCACATTGTACGTCATCAAGAACCGCCGCTGATTAAAGAATACAAAAAGTAACTCATTCTGTAATACACAATATTTAGTATGTCTGGTTAATAAACGTTGCCAATATTATCAGATAACGGATCAATAGTGAACGGTTATCTCTCATCGTGCCACATACGATAATCTTGATTGCACATTAATTTACCGAATTGGAAAATAGTCGCTTTATCTGAAGAGAATAAATCTGCGTTATGTGTAATTCTATAATAATTTAAAATGAACGCGAAAATCGGAGTATATCGTAGACTGTGTCAAAAATTTTTATGCGTATGTTATACTGGGCGTTCTTGAAAGAAAAAGACAGCGTATAAAAAATGGAAATATGTAATTATATAGAATATGAATCCAAAATATTTTCCCCAGCGTCCTCGCGTCTGCTAGGGACTAGCAGACGCGAGAAAGAAAAATGACATAGATATTTAAAAAAAAATTGTTATGTTACGTGCGATGGACTATATGATAAAAGACAATACCTTAAAGTTGAACGACCTTACAAAAAAATATTCTTGTTATTGTCCATCTCATCTCGGTATAAGTTTCGTTCAGTTGTCGTCCATAGAGCACACATTTTACATCTTCTTTAAAAAATTCATGGAATGGTAGCATACAAAATTGTCTACACGATTTTCTAGTTTTTATAAACATAAACATTGTATTCAATAGCGGCATTATTTATAGATATTGTAAATCCATTATATTTGTTACTTTCCCTAATAAAAAAAAGCAATTACGTAATACTCGTAATACATGCCACTGCATTTCAAGAAGTGCGAGCGACCATAAAGAGTAGGTGTAGCTTTAAGTAGTGAAATAGTTGTTCCTCTGGTTCAGTCAGTTTCAATTATCGCACGTGTACATTCGATATTTACATTTACGTCTTCTTATTAACGCGTTCTGAGCCAGGTAAACAGGTAGATTGTTATAAAATTACGAAGGTTGCGGACGTGAAATGTCCCGTAGAGTATACATCTTAATTTTTAGTATATAAAATAAAAGTATAAGTAAATATATTGAAGTTACTGAACCCTTAGCATCCAATAATAGTAGATGTATTATTTATAAACATTCTGAATTCATAGGCGGTATATAAGAGACCAATACTGATACTAGCTATCTAATGATTTTTAGGGATTTATAGGATAAAATAGTTGAGGAGGGTAATATCCTCAATTATTTTATCCTTTAAGACACTAAAAAATAGCATTCCTATTAGATAGTTAGTATTGGCCTCTTACACCAAACAATTTTCAGGCTCGCGTAGTAATTGACACATTTTTTTTGATTCATATTCTACATAATTACATCTTTCCATTTTTTCATACATTGCCTTTTTCTTTCAAGGGCACCCTGTAAATTAATTTAGTTAATAAATTTTATTACAAAATTATGCAAATACATTCTAGTTTTTGTACCGATTAATGCGTCTACAGAATTTAATGAAGGAGTGGATGAATGGTTTATTAAATAAAGTTAACGATTGAACGGCGCAAGTGGTAAGAGGTTCGGACGACGGGAGTGAGAGTGTCGTTGATCGAGGGTTCAAATCTCGAAACCGGCGTGTGAGTCGGTTAAATAAGCATAAAGACAAACAAACATTTGGAAAATGTAGCAAGTAGCAAGTACAGGGTGTTATTGAACAATGTTTAAAAATTTTAAGGGCATGTGGTACGATCGAAAATAAGGTTAAGTCTTATTGAAAAGTTTTTTCAATCTATTACGATAAACATGCGAGACAAAAATTTGGAATGACTCGTGTTTTATTTTTTGTTTGTTTGTGTAAAAACAAACAAACCTATTAATAAAAATGTAGCTAACCATTCAGCAGTTATTTCGAATTTGATGTCGTTTAACATTTGTGTTGTGCTCATAATTTTATTATCGTATTCTTCTACCTAGCCACAATTTTCGAACTTAATTATAATTAACATTTTATTGAAATTTACCTTACGTAAAAGGCCTTAATCATGAAATGCTGCTTGTAGTTTCATAGAAAATTATGTGTGGTAATCTTCATGGCCTTTCAGTTTTTCTGTAAGCAGTAAATTTCTGTTTGTCGATTATGTTGTGTGAATTGTGTAATGGCGTAGGATCATTCGTTTATGTATATGCAAATGAACGATATTTTCAAACATAAATAAAGTACTGAGGTTACCTTCAAATCGTTTTCATATTTTCGTTCTATAAGATCACTTATGAAATGAATTTAATTGCTAATGTAAGTACATTTTTATATTTTACTTTGTATGGCTAATCTTTAAATATTTTATTCTGTCTGATGAAGAAACAAATACAGTTTCGAAACGTTACGTAGCAATAAATCGTTTTATTTGATTATACATTGACCCAAATTCTGTTTTCATTTACAGTGAAATTATATACGTATTAGAGTTAATTTGATCTAGCATTTTACACACAAAGGAATTTTTATCTATATATATGGTAAATTCAATTTGTTGGCGATTTAAGGTCTGGTTTTACTTTAAAATATATATATTTACAACAACCCTACATGTTTCGGCAAATGATGTCATTTATATTTTATATTCCTTGATAAAGGCATCATTTGCCGAAACATGTAGGGTTGTTTTAAATATATATACTTTGAAGTAATGAACCAGACATTTAATCGCAGACTTATTAAGTTTACCTTATATATATATATATATATATATATTTAGTGTTTATAAGAATTTTATTTTTCTTATTTATTTTATTGGCCGTGTCTTAATATTAAAAATAATAGACTTTTTATTGGTTTAGCGACCTTTTATTGAATTATGATGTTTTATTCTACGACGTTTCGACTTTTATTATTTTTCAGTCTTTTTCAAGTATCTAGAAACAAGAATTAATACAATGAGAATATGAGAATTGTGTTTGCTTTTGTGAGATTGAATTAACAATTAAAATTAAATTAGATTAAAGACTGAATTACCAATTAGATTAACAATTAGAGTTAAAATTTAAAATTAGATTAATAATGAGTAAGGACAATTAAAGTGATTACATCTGTATAAATGAATAGAAAAATTTGAATTAAACTACAATACAGTAAGGTAAATAGAAACAAGAATTACTATACTGAAAACGTGAGAGTTGTGTTTGCTTTTGTGAGACTGAATTAACAATTACATTGACAATTAGAATTAAAATTAGATTAAAGACTGAATTACCGATTAAATTAACAATTAAAGTTACAATTTAAAATTAGGTTAATAATGAGTAAGGATAAATTACAGTGGTTAAATCTGTATAAATGAATGAGATGTTAAACTTTTGATGTTAAACTACATTACATGAACAATTAATGACAAAACTCACCGTTTCTTTTGGTTTTCAAAATCACGCATTCTGTGTAACATGTGTGTCGGGTACCCGAGACCTTTTTTTGTAACGAACCGATCGCACTGGTTGGAATATTGTAAGTGTTTGTGGCTTTGTTAAGAGAGGTTAATTTTTGTTCTGTTTTTGGAATTTAGCAAATTGATCAGGACCGTGTTTAGGGGTATGTAGTAAAAGTATTTACAAATGGGAACTGATAAAAAGTTTTTTTTTTTTTTTTTTTTGTTTTTTGGTTTGTGTTTGTGTGTGCGGGGGGGGGGGGGGGTTGATTTTATCTATTGTTTAATCAGTGGGTAATAGAGTTTAGACAGTCCATCAATTTCGTTCCTGTCGTTTATTGTTCTGCTGTTTTTGAAAATGTGGATCATTTCTAAGACCTCCCTAGCTTTTGTATTCTTTTTCTGTGTTATTACTTTGGTGTTATCAAAATCAAAATTATGTTTTAGTGTCAATTGGTGTTTTTTTAAAGCAGTTTGATTTTTTGCGTATTTGTGACCTTTCAATCTTTCTTGTAGTAACTGTTTTGTTTGGCCTATGTATACTTTGTCACAGTCTTTGCAGGGTATGTTGTATATTGTGTGTTGTATATTGTGTGTGATCACACACAATATACAACATACCCTGCAAAGACTGTGACAAAGTATACATAGGCCAAACAAAACAGTTACTACAAGAAAGATTGAAAGGTCACAAATACGCAAAAAATCAAACTGCTTTAAAAAAACACCAATTGACACTAAAACATAATTTTGATTTTGATAACACCAAAGTAATAACACAGAAAAAGAATACAAAGCTAGGGAGGTCTTAGAAATGATCCACATTTTCAAAAACAGCAGAACAATAAACGACAGGAACGAAATTGATGGACTGTCTAAACTCTATTACCCACTGATTAAACAATAGATAAAATCAACCCCCCCCCCCGCACACACAAACACAAACCAAAAAAAAAAAAAAAAAAAAAAAAACTTTTTATCAGTTCCCATTTGTAAATACTTTTACTACATACCCCTAAACACGGTCCTGATCAATTTGCTAAATTCCAAAAACAGAACAAAAATTAACCTCTCTTAACAAAGCCACAAACACTTACAATATTCCAACCAGTGCGATCGGTTCGTTACAAAAAAAGGTCTCGGGTACCCGACACACATGTTACACAGAATGCGTGATTTTGAAAACCAAAAGAAACGGTGAGTTTTGTCATTAATTGTTCATGTAATGTAGTTTAACATCAAAAGTTTAACATCTCATTCATTTATACAGATTTAACCACTGTAATTTATCCTTACTCATTATTAACCTAATTTTAAATTGTAACTTTAATTGTTAATTTAATCGGTAATTCAGTCTTTAATCTAATTTTAATTCTAATTGTCAATGTAATTGTTAATTCAGTCTCACAAAAGCAAACACAACTCTCACGTTTTCAGTATAGTAATTCTTGTTTCTATTTACCTTACTGTATTGTAGTTTAATTCAAATTTTTCTAATCATTTATACAGATGTAATCACTTTAATTGTCCTTACTCATTATTAATCTAATTTTAAATTTTAACTCTAATTGTTAATCTAATTGGTAATTCAGTCTTTAATCTAATTTAATTTTAATTGTTAATTTAATTGTTAATTCAATCTCACAAAAGCAAACACAATTCTCATATTCTCATTGTATTAATTCTTGTTTCTAGATACTTGAAAAAGACTGAAAAATAATAAAAGTCGAAACGTCGTAGAATAAAACATCATAATTCAATAAAAGGTCGCTAAACCAATAAAAAGTCTATTATTTTTAATATATATATATATATATATATATATGTTTTAACTGGATTCCGGGTTTTCTTCCGCGTTTCCACCGTTTGGTCTTCGTAAAGACCGGTGCTGGTTTCTGGACGACGTTTCGGCAAAATAACATTTGCAATCTTCAGGTCTGCGATAACTGTCTGCTTCTGCTTCTGGTTACTCGTAAACTGACGTAGTCGGGTTTAAGATGGTGGTTGTATACCCGATTAGCGTTCTGGTTGGTTACACTTGGTTGAGTGTGTGCGCGGCTCCGTATCGTTGGGCCTGTAGCTGGAGTGTACTGGCTGGTTTGCGGTGTAGGTGTTTTTGTTTGTTGTTTGTTGTTGATTACTTCTTTGCTTAATACTGGTTTCCATGCTGTTGGTAGCCCTAGAGCTTTGGTTACTGGTATATTGGTAAACAGTGGTACATTGGTAAACTAGGGACCATAAAAAGAAAATACCAACCTCCACCATACATAATGAACCTGGTGAAACACTGCCTGGCAAACACCTACTTTATCTACGGCGATCAACGGTACAAACAAATAGGCGCACCGATGGGCTCTCCATTGTCACCAGTAATAGCGAACCTCTTCATGGAAGACTTAGAGAAAACAGCATTAAGGACGGCCACCCATAAACCCAAACTTTGGCTACGATATGCTGACGACACGTTCGTGATTTGGACACATGGAGAAGATCACCTCAAGAGCTTCCTGGAACATCTGAATAGTATCCATCCAAAAATAAAATTCACAATGGAAGTAGAATCAAACAATCAGCTACCATTCCTCGACGTTTTGGTTAAGAAGAAAGAAAATGGAGAATTAAGCCATACAGTGTATCGGAAATCCTCACATACAGATCGGTACCTCAACGCACTGTCTCACCACCACCCAGCTCAGTTGCAAGCAGTAGTGAAGAGCCTAGTAACAAGATCAGAGATTAGCAGATGAAGACAACGTCATTCAAGAAATGGATAAACTCCACAATGCACTCCAGCAGAATGGCTTTAGCAAACGGGCAATCGACAAAGCATTAAAACCTAAACGAGCCACACCACAAGAGGAAAAAGAGGAATCAATAGCCAAACCCTACTTACCCTATGTCAAAGGTACCACCGACAGAATATCCAGGGTCCTACGAAGACACAACATTGTAACCACATTCAAGGCAGACAGAAAAATCAGGTCAGTCCTTCGGAATCCAAAAACAAGAATACCTTTAGAAAACCAGGGAGTTTATGAAATTCCATGCCTTCATTGTGAGAAGACGTACATCGGCCAAACAAGCAGAAGGGTAAACGTAAGAAGAGATGAACACCAAAACTTCGTAAGAAAAGACGAGAAAACTTCATCTTTGGCTCAGCATGCAAAGGAAACGTCCCACACGATAGACTTCAGCAATACCAAATTATTAGCGAACATAGAACATATGAAAACTAGAATAATCAGGGAAGCTATCGAAATTGAGAAACGTCCGGACAATTTGAATTCACGAGATGATACCCAGAGGCTACCAACAGCATGGAAACCAGTATTAAGCAAAGAAGTTGTCAACAACAAACAACAAACAAAAACATCTACACCGCAACCCAGCCAGTACACTCCAGCAACAGGCCCAACGACACGGAGCCGCGCACACACTCAACCAAGTGTAACCAACCAGAACGCTAATCGGGTATATAACCACCATCCTAAACCCGACTACGTCAGTTTACGAGTAAGCAGAAGTAGAAGCAGACAGTTATCGCAGACCTGAAGATGGCAAATGTGATTTTGCCGAAACGTCGTCCAGAAACCAGCACCGGTCTTTACGAAGACCAAACAGTGGAAACGCGGAAGAAAACCCGGAATACAGTTAAAACACATACTACTACGCGCGGAAACCTAAAAGAAAACATATATTATATGTACAAAGAATTCAAATAAATTTTACCTCAAAGTAGCCCTTGGAAATTATGATTATGTCTTAGCTTGTTACTAATTTTAATAGGAATTTTGTTGGTTATGAGATGAGATATTTGATTGAAGAGAATACTGCCATTGTTCGTCAATCTTACGTCCGTTTCGAAAATAAGATTCTAGCATGAATGATTTGTGTTGTATAGTAAAAACCATGTTAAATCAATTTTAAATTACAAAGCAATTTTTGTCAACTATGCATCTGTCTAATTGACAACTAATGCAAATTTAAATTATTAATAATCATACGGTTTTAAAGGAATGGCCTACTAGAGGCAAAGCTTATTTGAACGCTTTTTATATATATCGGGTTCTTCTATTATCATTACACATAGGTAAATGCATTGATTTTTCTATAATATACATAAGATAAATGTATGGTGGTATAGTAGGCAACCAGTTATATACCAGTGACATATTGGACTTATTTTCCAATTGTCAAATATTTCTTATTTTTCATTAATACTTAAATATGAAATTAAATAATACGTTTTCTTGAAAAATACATCATTTATTTAAAACAGTTAATTATCCAAACAAGAGTATACATTCTGCGAAGACAATTTTAAATATTTTAAAAAAATTCAAATAAAATAATAGTATTTCTTTAAGATTGAAATATATCTAAGATAGTAAAATTAGTGTATCAAAAAAGGTAGAAAATATAAGAAAAAGGTACCAATAGATTTTACCATTTTATAAAGTTGTAGAACGTTCTCGCATTACATCATACTTCTAATACCTACGTTCGGTACCCACGTATTGGGGGCATTTCAGTAACACGATAAAAACAAATAACACCTCGTGGTATCTTACGAATAATTGGTTTTATAAAATGGAGAAATTTATTTAAAAAAGCAGTAGTGGGAAATCCTTGTAGGTAATAAATATATTACTATTTCTTTAATAATTCCAATAAATTTTGGACTGTACAATTATCTGACGGCATCACTACTGGAATTAAAGATTGAGGAAAGGAAGACATTATGCAACAAACTTTTAGAATCTGTTAAAACAAGGCTATTTTCATATGAAGGAGAACCAGTTACTACAGGAGCAACTGTTTTTGACCCTCGATTTAAAAGAGAAGGTTTTCGTAGTACTTCATATGCTTCCTTCGAGAACAAGAAATGTTAATATTATGAAGAAAATAGATCTTGAAAAGAGAGAACAAATGCCTGTAATCGAAACAGACATTAGTCCACATCAAAAGTCACTTTCAATATTTAGATTTTTGCAAGAAAGAATAAGAGAAGATAAAATCAATTACAGCTGATGTAATAATAACTAACAGACAATACCTCGAATTCCAAATTCAAGTCAGGACGTAGATCCTCGGTTATTTTGGAAGAAAAGTTTAAAAGCAAAGGGTAATTGCATTTTTTATTTGTATTTTCTTAGGTAACATGAATGGAGCTAAAACTCTTAAAACAATGTGCTAAGAAATACTTCAATATTCCAGCGAGTTCAGCAGAAATTGTATAGTACAGCTAGTTTAATAATAGAACAAAGGTGTGCAAGACTAAAACCAAAAAATGTTAATATGATATTGTTCCTAAATAAAAATTTTATATTTATTTTATTAAAATTACACCCAAACTTTTCCTATTGGCTAAAGATATAACTCAATGAGTTTCATCTTACTATGCTTTCTAACTATTAAAGATATGAATGTTTAAGCATTCAAAAGGAAATTATTTAGATTGCCATACAGAAACATGAAACTCTTTAAATTTATTGCGGAACTGTTTGCTTTATCAGTAAAAGATTATTTTATTTAAAATTTCTTTGTTTTGATTTAACAAATTAAACATTATATCACAAAAATTAGTTCGTTTTACTTTATCTTCCTCGAAAAGTTCTTGATGAATTGATATCTTGTATGGCTTATATTTGACCTCTTTCAGGGTTTTGAACACCGAACTGTACGATACTTCAAAATGCCTGGCTATATCTAATAGTGATCCTACAGACCCGGTCTTCTACATAATACAGGATATTCTGCTTCATGTGTTTTGTTAACATGTGATTGGTTTTATTATTTTTTTTGTTGGAATTTAGAAAATAACCATCTTCTTTGAATCCGTTAAAAATATTTTAATAATTTATTTAATAGTTTATTTTGATAGTGACATTACTTTTTTAACGTTAATGGACATAAGGCAATAGAGCAGTCAGATCAATTTGGGAAGAATGTGGTAGTCAGTAGACATAAGGGAAGTTATCCAAATTTTTTAAACAATGTTATCAATTGTAATAATAGTACCATAACTATAAATATGAATTAATAATAATTAAAATTTTGAAGTTCGACATATTTTTAATTATTTTCATGACTCGAAATTGCTTATTTACCCAAGGGTAGTAAGTAAATCACCATCCGTCCTCAATAGCAACTAGGACTTTCGCTGTAAAATTAACTTACCTGCTTGAAAACAATTTAACAATAGTCTTCTTACCATAGTGGGAGCAGCTAAAAACTATTATAATTTAACTTAGTTTTCAAAAGTCCGGAAAAGTAGACGTACTGATGCTTACATTAAAAACTGCAGCGGGTGGTTCACTAAGTACTCGTGCGCAATCTCTAATAAAAAAATTTGAAGCTTGTCACGACCGGAGTGTTTTTAGCCTTTATTCGCATTAAGACAGACTTCGTCGGTCGAAACACCCGAAATATGAATAGTGTCAAATGAAAGAATATTCGTAGAAGTATCGTAAAAAACTAGATTATTCTTGAATTTTCTACATTTGGTTTCAGAGCCTACTAGATTGAATACTTTCATGCACAATTTTATTAATTACCAATGATTTGCTATTGCTAGGATTTGAGTATATATATAAGGTGATTCTAAATATATGCGACTAATTTTATGGGCTGATTCCTAGGGTTACTACGAACTTAAAAGTTCATATTAATGTATGTTTTAAACGGCTTAGTTTTAAAGTTACGGGATGTTTAATAGTAAATTAAAAGTTCATACAATAAAACGTTCTAATACAACAAACTTAACTTATAAAAAGTATTGGAAATAACCGCAATGCAAGCTTCTATCCTTCGTCGCATGCGTTCGGGCGAGTGCGTTCAAGAATATCGGGGCTGCTTCGAATTGTCCCAAATGCTGCAACAATACGATTCATTTGTTATAGTATAACTAACAAGATGTAATATCACATCTGTCTCTGCAAAATCATACGTTTTGAATGGAATATTTATTTATCATTTCAATATTATTGTGAAAGTTTTCTAAAATGAATTACACAATTGCTGAGTTGTGCGATATGTATTTTGTTTACGGTCTTACCAATGGTAATTTACGTGAAGTTAGTCGTCTTTATAAAGAAGTCCATATTTTTTGCAGATGAGTTTAAATGGAGAAATATACCGCCGCTTTCTTGAAGAGGAGCTACCACTACTGTTGGAAGAAGTCCTGCTGCAATTAAGATTACAAATGTATATTATGCACGATGGTGCTTCAGCACATTCAGTTTACTTGCTGGTGAGTATTTGGACGGGGCGTATTCAAATCGGTGGATAGGTCGAAGAGGTACACAAGCGTGGCATCCGCGATTTCCAGACATAAATTCTCTGGATTTTTTTCTCTGGGGGTTACCTTAATTCACTAGTTTATACGACTCTCATTGAAAACGTTGATGAAGTGAGAAATCGCTAACACCCTCGGTATTCTTGAACGCACTTCCCAATCAATGCAACGGAGAAGTTAATTTTGATGTATTAGTACGTTTTGTTGTATGAACTTTTAATTTACTTTTATACATCCCGTAACATTAAAACTAAGCCATTTAAGGCATACATTCATATGAACTTTTATGATCATAACAGCCCTAGGAATCAGCCCATAAAATTTGTCGCATATATTTAGAATCAGCCTGTATATATATATATAGATACATGTCCACGGATTTGGAAAAACTTTTTTGTTTTTTATTTTGTGAAAAAAAGTAATTCTGTATGAACCTTTTTGCTTGTCTTACATGCATATAAATGTTGAAAACGTGTTGTTTAATTTTAAAAATGTAACTAAGTTCAAATTATTGTTGATAATGGCATTGCCTTGAAAGGCTGTTGACATTTAATTATTTAGTTAATTGACGAAGGAGATACTTGTTGAAACTTCATTATAACGCTAAGAAATAAGTAATTAAACTTCTAGTTTCAAAAATTCTTTTATTGTATTCTCAACAGTATTTCATCCACCTGATGAAGCCATTGTATGGCGAAACAATATTGTAGTGGTATTTACAATAAAAGAATTTTTGAAACTAGAAGTTTAATTACTTATTTCTTAGCGATTTAATTATTTTTCAGTTTCAGATTTAAGTGACATGACATTTGCAATCACGAATGATCACAAATATGTTTACATTGCAACGACGAATTTATTTGATTAAGTGTTATGGAATTAGTGATATTTCATATCAAATAGCGATTAACAAATTTATTTATTTTAAACCGGGATTAGATAAAATTTTGTACTTAACACGTTTTGAAAAGTCTAATTTTATTTGACTATGTAATTTGCAAAACTCGCTCACTTCGTTCGCTCGTTTTGGCAAACATTACATTCATCAAATTAAGTTAGTCTTTTCATAACTGGTTACGTAAATATCTATCTATTGCGTTTTTGAAATGTACATACATTAATTAGGTTCGGAAAAGAATGTTATTAAGGCTTTCTGCAACATTTAATTCGACACAGCTTCAATTTCTTGATGACCGGAAACTTTCAGGTTATCGATTGTGGGGGCTTGTTCACGTACACTCTCGATTTCAGGTAACCCCACAAAAAGATGTTACAGATCAATAGACCGGGAGAGCGTGGGGGCCAAGAAAGATTCCGAAACGTGAAATGACATGTCCAGGAAACATTTGTTGAACCACTTCCATGGATGTTCTCGCCGCGTGAGCTGTGGCACCATCCTGTTGGAACCACATTTCTCTCATGCTCACTCGATGGCTAAGTATTCGACTGGGGGTAATTTACCCCAACCACCAAATAACCTACTTGCCTTTCGTCACCAAATTTAAAAAGCCTGGGATGACATTCTCCAAGATACCATAAATCATTTAATTTCAACATGCCTCGAAGAGTTAACGAACGCATAAGAAACCACGGCGTATCCACTTATTATTATATAACAATGTTATGTTTGAATATTTTAGTTTGAAAATGTAATCATTTGTTAAGTTTGATTAAACAAAATCTATGAATTAATTTTATTAAAATTGATTGAACTCCTACTGGGTGTTGACTTATTTTAAATAGGTGGCTATGGCTAGTAGTATATGTTAATTCTTGTCATTTAGTTGTCGAACTGTGGCGCAATATATGCAGTTTTATGTAAAATGGACAGATTTCCAATTAATCAAAGAGTTTTTGCAGTTAAGAGTTTTATTAAAAATCAATCAATTTTGCAAACTCTAACAATATTTCGGCGAGAATTCAAAGTAGCAATACACGGACAAATTCCTAGCAGAGAAATTATTTTGAGGTGGGTCAGGGATTTTGATGATGTAATAACTCGATATACGGTCATGTGTATGCGTAACACTTTGCAAGGCGACAGCCTCGCTTTTAATACAAAACATTAACGTGTTATCTAAACACGACCTTACTCCGTATTTGTTGCATACGCAAGACTATGCATCAGGGTTATACATTTGTTCTAGAAACAAATTATAAGTAAGACAAGGATCTTCTCTAGTATATATAGACGATAGTTTAAGTCATAGGGATGGTTACAACCAGTCAGTGGTGCGAACTGTGTTACATCTTAATAACCACGTTCTGCCCTGTCTGAGTTGAACCAAGTATAATATGTACATCTTGTAAATAATATTGTTATTCAGTTTGTAAGCATTGAGTTAATAATAGAATGTTACCCGAACTTCGAGTGTGTATCATTTAGTTCTTTATTCCGCCTCGAACCTGTAACACAATGTGGCCGCCCAAACGGCCCACATTACATGCCGATCCTCCAGGCACATAGGGCCTTACATGGACGATCCATCCTACCCACCTTACATGGCGATTCTGCATACCTAGGGCATAGGACCTTTACAATGAAAGAGGGAAATGTTTCATCGAAATATACTGGAAGAGTACGGACAATGAAGACACTGGCTAATATTCAAACACTTCAACGAAGTCCGTTGCGTTCTGCAAAAAAACATTTAATTGCTTTGCAAATTACTGAAACTGCTGAGAATTTTACATGATCCTTTACACTTTCACCCCTACAAAATCCAAATCTTTTATAAGTTGCAAGATGGTGACCGACATGCTCGAATGACTTTCTGCAAGAATATGTTGGAAATTTTGAATCAAGACCAAAATGCGATTAATTCTTTGCTTATATCCGATGACGCGCATTTTTATGTCAGTCGAAGTGTAAACAAATAAAACTGCCGTTATTGGGCGGATGAGAGCCCATAACAATTACACGAAAAACAGCTTCATGATGAAAAAGTCATTGTTTCATCATTTGGAATAGTAGGGCCGTAGTTACATTTTCATGTTATGGCATGAACTATGTAGAGTAAGAACGTAAGACGAAGAATTATTTTTTTCCAACAAGATGGTGCCACGCCACATATAGCAAGGCCAAGTTTGATTGCGTTGCGGCTAATGCTTCCGAACAGATTAATCTCAAGGTTTAGAGACTTACCATGGCCATCAAGATCACCCGACTTGAATGCGACAGATTACTTCCTTTGGGGGTATCTCAAGCAAAACGTCTTCGAGAGATGCCCGCGGACAATTCAAGATCTTAAAGGAAGCCATTCGAGAAGAAATATGTGCGATTAATCATCCAATGTTACCAAAAGTAATGCATAATTTCTGAAGCAGGCTTGAACAATGCATTGCAGCCAATGGAGGACATCTGAATGACGTTATTTTTAGGAACTAAAATTGCATATAATATAGTTCTCGTTTATCACAAATTTGTTTAATTTCGCCATTTTTTGATATTGCAGTGACTGTTTGAAAATAGGTCATAAATATTGTAAGGTCCTAATAATAGGTAAAGAATATATATATATATATATATATATATATATATATATATATATATATACAGGGTGGCCCAAAATGACCGAAGGGTTTTGAGTTCATTATAACTTCTTATTTAAGACATAATTATTAAATTTTTTTAATTTTAAATACAGTATATTAATGGAGAATATTTTTAATTTAATTATGAAAAATTATATCTCGCGGGTGGCCCAAAATGACCGAAGGGGTTTTAATTCCTTATAACTTTTTTATTATAATTTTTTTCTCTCTGGACTCTGAGGGTCCAACCCGCACATTAAAATAACGACGATATGCACGCTGAGTCAAAACAATGGATCGTTGATTTGAGAAATAAAGGTCAACAATTTTGACACGTTGTTCAATTGTGTACTGTTCCATTTTAAATTCCCCAGGTCTTCTTTACAAAATACTGAAAACAAAAAAAAAATTATAATAAAAAAGTTATAAGGAATTAAAACCCCTTCGGTCATTTTGGCCCACCCTGTATAAATACAATAGTGAATTCTAAATTGTTTCTTTTTATTTAGAGTAGATAACATTGCATTGAAGATAAGTTTTTTTTTATTGTAGCCAATTATAAACAATAAACAGTAATTACTTATAAAAAAAAATGATTAATAACAATTTCGAAACATTAAATAGGAGCAATTAAGATAATAAATCATAAATTATAACTCACTAAATCACATAATTTAACACTTCTCTCAAGAATATTCACATATTCAACAATTTATAATAAAATCGTCACTGAATTTACTAAAAGTACTTTGAATCTCTGCTACTTCGCCATGACGAGATTTGGACTAGAGATGGAGATGTCGGTGATGAAGGTGACGGTATACTACCATTATTCGATTTCTTCGTGGGACTTAAAGCCATTTTAACATTTAGGTAATTAGGAACTTCAGTTTTTTTCTTCTCCACATTTGTAGTTGTCGATTTCTCCGCAGGTTTGTCACACTTACGCGGAGGTCGAATTGGCAAGCATTGCTTGTTGATATTTTCGGGATTTCTAGGCGTAGGGATAGGAAGCGTCATTTTTGCAGTTTTAAACTCATACAGAGAGAGTTAAAGAAACATACCGTAATAATTGTTTTACTATTTGGTGAATTCACTCACGTAAATGTGTCAGATAACTGAAGCGGTTGAAACTCATTTTCATTATCAATATATTTGATTATCAATTTTCGATATTTCTGTTGCTGCTTTAATTATGATTACATATCATTTTTTAAGTATAATCTCTAAGGACGAGAGGGTATCGGTATAAAAAGGGTTTTTAATGAAATTGAATAATTGTAATATATAGTATATCCTACTGTGTACGATAAGTTTACAAGTGCATTATTATGTATTATGCTTGTGATTCCCTTGACTATTTAATTCATCTGTCATGTAATCATTAACCAATGAAAAAACTTAATTTTAGTCATTTGCATGGCTACAAAAAATTGCAGCGGTTATTGGACTAATGAAAATTGCATCGGTCATTGTACTAGCTATTGAAGTAAATATTTTAAACAAATGAAAATCTTTATTTAAACCTTATTTGCAGCGGCAATGAACACAAAAATATTATTTTCTTACAAAATGAAATGTACAATTTGAAAAACTGATATTGGAACAATTTTGTAACAATCCTGGTTCTTTTGTAATATTTTCAACCCCATCATGTTCAAATAAAACGATGGTACTGCTGTTGCTAGCAGTTACACTGGATCTCATCTTCTTCACTATTTGTTAATGATGTTCTTTGTCTAGTTGCAAAGAAGACATAATGGAATTACTGTCGTTGTACCCAGTTATTTTCATTCATTACTGTGTTCAATACCAGCTTTCGCTAGGACCGACACAGCACTATATCTGATCGAATGGTTTGATATTTTTTGTTCCTTTGTATCCTATTCATATTTTTCTGCTTCAAATTTCAAATTTCATAAATTACAACTGGAGAGTTGTACCAATTCACTCTCTGGATTCACTCTCATTCCAATATGGATTCGGCGTCAAAAAACATTTTGTCTGTTTTAATGTTAACGCTTTTCTTTGACTTAAGTTTATTGTACATTCTTAAAAAAACGCATTATTATATAAAGTTTGTCTTTTCGGGTTCTTAAATACAACTAACCGTAACGTAGACACACACTATATGAATAATAAAAACGAATAAGAATTTAAAAACTAACTACTAACAATAAGCACATTTATGTATATTTATATTTATGTTCACTCCGCGAGGCTATGGTATCGAATATCCTCAATCCCTTCCTCGGTGGCTTATATATGAATGTGCAATTCTCTTCTCAAGCGTTCTACATACATCGAGAAAGCGCCAGAGGTATGACGCGCGACGCATCGCTGGATGAGTCATCACAATTACCAAAAAATGTTGGCAGATACTTTCACACCTTACTGGGCATATATCTACATTTCTTTGATTAGCTATAAGCTATTTGCTGTCGGTTAGCTTTTGCGCACCCCCTTGTGTGGTCTTCGAAAAAATTGGGTTGTATTCGATGCGTCCAGTTTCACATTCCCGATAGTAGGGATTCTTGTTTAAAAAATTCATTTTGCATTGTGTCCCTTTCCCACCCCGCCAGGTCACTTCTTACAAAGCTAAAAAATAAAATTTCTTTTTAAGACCTTCCGGAGTGTTTTCATTCAGAAGTTCTATTATTTTTACAAATTCTTCTTAAGTCAGGGCCGCTGCAGTAATAGTATTTTTTTCTGGAAGAGCTTACAGTTTCTTTCTCATGGTATCCCTGGCTTCTCTTGCAGATTTGAAAACGATGTCATTAAAAGGATTAATTGAAATATTTCATGGGGTGAAGTATTTGTCCTGAATCATTTATACTGTTGAATTCGATATACGTTTTACGACTCCCTACTTGTAATCTGTGCAGTGTCAAATAACAGAGCAAGAAACATATTAGAAAGCATCCACATACAAAAAAAAATTCCATAGATGATAGAACAGACATAAATAACTTCTCATAACTTCTGAAAGATATATGTGAGTAATGCCTTCATACGAAAAATCGCGGTCCAATGTTCACGTAGTAACGAGACAATAGTTTTTCTTAATTTGAGTGCGCCTCCGTCGCAGGTAAATACAGGTTTCCATCACTAATTTATCAGTAATTCCTTTTACCGATTAATTATATTGTTTTATCGGTATTTGTGAATACCACCACAAATTTAAAGCCAAAAAAACTATATGTAAATATGTAATTCCATACATATAATTCAAAACCAGGTATCTCTCCCATTGGACGCGCTACATAAAGCTTTTTATTTTGCGACGATTTTTGTTTTATTATAAACATCATAATTTCAATTTTAAAAGAAGTTTAACTTTCAAACTATTTAGTTTTAATCACTTTTTAATTAATGCGAAATAAGTTTGTGGACATATTAGACGTAAAGGCTTGTTATTGATATCCACAAAAAAATCGCCATATGGGCGGCGGAAAATGTTTTGGTAGAAAACAATAACATTCGCTACCTATGAATAGTGAGAATTGATTGATGACTTTCTTTTTAATTAAAATATATTGTGTAATGGAACTTTACGTGACCGTATTGTTTGGTGTCTTGAGGTAATTGCAATCGTTCTTCGCTAAATACTATTGTATTGCACTCTTCTTTTTACTGTAATCGTCTTTTGCACCAGCGAAGTCGATGTTTGAAAGTGAGAAATAGTACCAAAGAAGAATAGTATGAGAAATGGGCCTCTTAGTGTCTGTGTTCGGCTTTTGTGAAGCTATCGTATATAGGCCCCTACTGACCTCGGCAGAAATTTCCCGAGAAGACAGTTTTGGTCACTAAGTTAAGAAAAAATTGCATTTCTGCTCACTGTTGAGATTGTAAACAATGAAAAGATACGTTTTAAATACACTATTCAGTAGTTATGTATTACGTCTACAAATTTTGTCTTGAAGTTTTTAATCTGTGATAATTTTTACAATTATGCAATTTTTTTATACTAATAAATAATTCGCATTCTTGATGACAATATTAGTTGCCTACGCAAACTTAAGTGTCGAAAGTATTACTTCTTGACGTATATTTCGGTTTACACTGTAATAAATACTTAAATACGAAAGTACTTTTGTTCTTTGTTAACGAAGAAAGTTTCAGGAATTAATTAATTGATTACATTTTAATTGCTAAATTCATTAAATATTATTAATTAAAATTATTTTATGTAGGGTAGATGGGTCAACTTTATTTTACTTCGAAATAAGAACGGAAACAGGTCGTTATGTTTTTGGAAGTAAAAGTGAAGAGGATAGGAAGTCTTGGATGACAAAATTGGCAGAATCTTTGAATCATAAACTAATTAGTCGTGCAGTAGAATATCAACGAATTGGCTGGATGTATATGAAAGAAGGTAATTCGAATATAGCTTTATTACTATATACTCTTTTTATTCAATGACTATTTTAAGAAATACTTGCTAAATTAATTAGAATATTATAAAAACAAGGAGAATTTTAGTACCGCCAGTTTGGCTCCTGAATTAAAAATTCGCCATTGTTTGTTGATTCTAGCTTTTGCTGTGAGTAGCAATACCTTGCAGCTAATATAAATGTAAAGCTTAATTTACAAAATTATTATTTTTAGTTGCAAACAAAAGTGTTTGATTTTTCCCTTTGTAAGTTAAATATTAAGAAGTTAATAATCTTGATCCATTGTGCAATATTTTGAACTCATGACAGCATTCTTAGCAGCTTAATTTGGGTTTGAAGTTGACATTTGCTACGGTCGCGCAGTCGGACCATTATGCGCTATCGGTAGCGTTAAAAATAATAAGTAGAAGAAAAAAAACAAGATTTCGGGCAACCAGGATTGCCCTATCTACCCACTCCAACGTCTAGCGGCTCACCCGGCTACTAAGAAGCCTCCGTTCAGGGGTGGGGAGACCCAAAGGTAGAAGAGAAGGTGGAATGGGGCGCCACCGAATTTGGCACCGCTAGATGCCGCAAATTCGGAAATCTCGAAAACACAAAAAACTAGGCAAGTCACGCGGTGGGTAGATGACGCAACCAAGTCGTCTGAAACGATAAAGATGAAGTAAGAAAAAAAAGTCCAGTCCAGACTAAGCTCCACTACACTTTATTTTGATTGGTAGGTATATATGAGAGAGTAAAAATAACAAAAATATCAAAATTGAACCAAGACCAAAGTGGTACAACGTAAGATAGGTCTAAATTAATTATACCCCAAAACTCAAAAAAAGGAAAGCGGAAACTTTCATGCATGTAATAACAAATACTGTATAAACTCTACCCAGAAAAAGAAACCCCGTCAAAATACGTATTTATCTTGATCTGTAACAGATCTCATCAAACGATCATCTATCCCCGGAGACATACAAAAATCTCTTATCCCAAAACACTCCAAGCCGCCGAGATTATATGGATTACCTAAAATTCACAAACTCAACGTGCCTCTTCGCCCTATTGTCAGCGCTATCGACAGCCCCACCTACAAGTTAGCCAAATATTTATCTAACACGCTCAAACAATACACAGGTGACAGTAACTCTGCGATTAAAAATTCTCAACATTTTGTAACTAGCTTACAGGATTTTTCCTTGGACTAGTGATTTACTAGTTAGTTTTGACGTTGAATCTCTTTTCACGAAAGTTCCGATCCCGGACACTGTGTCAATCATCTCCGACATTATAGCCGCCCACGGCAAACCGAATGATATATCCGAACTCGTAAATGTGTGCCTCACTTCCACGTACTTCCAATTTCGAAAAAAGTTCTATGAACAAGTGTCAGGAGCCGCTATGGGTTCCCCTTATCCCGGGTTGTCGCTAACATTTTTATGGAAGCGGTCTAACAACAGGTCTTAAGCTCCTTTCATTTAAAACCTAAGTGTTGGTTTAGATATGTAGACGATACGTTCGTCATCTGGCCGAATGGGCGGCAGTCTTTAAATGAATTCTTACTTTTTCTAAACTCCCAGCACCGTGACATTCGCTTTACCATGGAGGTGGAATCAGACGGAAGTCTCTCGTTTTTAGACGTCTTAGTGACCCGCAATATCAATGGCAAACTGGGACACACGGTTTACAGGAAACCAACTCATACGGACCGATATCTAAACGGGTTTTCCAATCATCACCCGGCACACAAACAAGCGGTCATCAATACTCTTGTACATCGTGCGTTTTCTATCTCAGAACCTAGGGCACTACCCTCCGAACTTAAGCATGTTTCTAACACACTACTCCAGTATAATTATAACGCCCATGACATATACCGTACTTTAGTGAGACATCGTAACCCCAAACCTCGAAGTGAACCCGATCCTAACATCAGCACCGCCTTCTTACCGTATATTCAAGGTATCACCGATCATATAGGAAAGGTTCTACATAGAAATAAAATCAAAACTGTCTTCAGACCCCATTCTAAAGTTTCGGACCTCTTACCCTCGGTTAAAGTCAAAATATCTCCGCTCCAAGCACAAGGAGTGTATTGCATTCCGTGTTCGTGTGGCAGTGTGTACATTGGCGAAACTAAGCAGCCAGTCGGCGTGCATGTGTCGAACATGAACGTTGTACTAGACTGTTACATATAGCCGGTTCAGCGCTGGCAGAGCACAAACTCAACTCCGGTCATCAAATTCTATTCAAAGATGTCAAGCTTCTGTCCCATGAATCGCATTATTTCCCTAGGAAAATCCGTGAATCTATTGAAATTTACACACATCCCCGCAATCTCAATAGAGATGATGGCTATACGTTACATCCGACGTGGCAAACTCTACTGAACTCTACTAAGAATCACCACGCCCATACGACGCATGGCATTGGCTCATTGTCCCCAGCCAATAGCAGGCCACCATTTGACCCGGTCCCCCCTATATAAGTTGTACCGGTCTCTGTCATAGCATTCTTCAAGCTACTGCGAAACCACGAACATCTACATACAGCCCTGAAGATGTCACTTGAAACAGTGGACGAAACGTTGGCAATTACGCCTAACTCAACACGGAAAACGAGATCTACATCTAGAGAACGACCGTGGAAACCTACACCTACACGTATTTATCTTGTTCACATATATAAATATAAAATTATAAGCCGGATTTATTTGGCAGTCCTGGTATATGTCTGGAGGATTTTATATTTTAAAATACATTAAGTTAAAATTTACAAAGTTGAATATTGTAATGAATTAAACAAAAGTTCGGTTTTATAATATTTAAAAATAAAAATGAATGAATGCTTATTTAATTAAAATAACAAATAATAGAGAATAGGTAAATCTTAATTTAAAATTATACTTTAGGAAAAAACTAGAAAATTAAATTTATTTTAACGTGTATATGTAACACATATCCTTGTACACGTTTTCGACTTTGCGCAAACAACCAAGAAAAACTCGACGAAGAGATCTTTATAGTTTATGCAAAAGTTGTTTTTTGTTAAAGAGTAACATGTGTGTAATTATGTTGTATTCTTGAAATAAATTTAAGCGTTTAAATATAGCAAACCAAATGAGAAAGAAATAATCAATGATGCTTTTAAATTAATTTAAAATTGATATAATGAATAGAATTACGTAGTAAAAAAAAGTAAGAAAAAGTGAATATGTATAGAGATAGACTAAATCTGAATATTTCAATAATGTATGAATAGATAGATCTGTAGTGATTAGCTAAATTATGAATTTTAACTTTTAAATTACGCACGTAGCGTTTACGACAAAAATATTAACTGAAATGATTTAGGTAAATAAGATAATAAATAAATTCAAAAGCACAAAATAGAAAACCCTTAGCTCGGTTATACGTCTCTATAGTGGGTAGCTTAGTCCTGATTGACGCTGTAGTTGTCCTTTGTTTCACGTAGATCAGGAATCTCCTACATCAAGCTGTGGAAAAAAGAACCATAGGTATTTAAACAAACTGCGAGACTTCAGACGCCCATAAAATAAAAACACCAGAATTGTTTTAATAGTTTTTATAAACATAACTTAGTCTTTAGTGGAAACGATCTCCTCTCGTCACCGTAAAAAAATCCCCGTACGGGTAATTGGTACATCCAATAAAAAGCGTGATGCTTAATAAATCCCTGTGGGTAGGAGGGCTACAATAGTGATACTCTACATTAAGAGGTAATTAAAGCCCTATAGTTAAACAACAACGTGATGAACGAGAGCGGGGTCACGACTGTTCGATATCGATGTCTAGCTTACATTTGCGCGAAATATATCTCGCACTCAGTAATCGAAGTGGAGAAGAAAGCAACGAAGAAACCTAATACGCAATCATACCTACAGATAAATGAACGTAAGCATATGAACTTACAGGTAGGTTCAAAATTAATAGAACAAAATAAAATTAAGAAAGACGCTAATTTGCGACAAAATAATACATGTGTACGAACACGTAACACATTATGTACCCGTTAAGCAATTTTAGTCTGTTAATACTTATTGATAATATCTAAGTACAAGTAGGCAATGTATAAGTAAGAGCATAGAGCAAAATGTAAGTTATGTGAAACAAAAAACGAATTTTTAGTTCAACAGTAAACACATTTCGAGGTCTTGCAATAAAACTTTGTTTGACACTTGGAGGTGTGCCTTACAAGTGTTCAATGCGATCATCGCTTACCTTGTAAAAGTTAATATAACTTTTCTACTAAGATGAAATGACACATCACTAAACACAAAACAATCAGGAAAGTTATTTTCATAGAAGAAGGTGCATGGACATAACTGACGTCATGCGTACAAATAAAACTGTCGTGTTTGCTCTTTGATTTTAAGCTTGTATCAATTACACTCAGTACCGGATTTAGACATGATGAAACCCTTAACTATTTGAGTTATGGCGCCCTTTATTCTATATCGGCGACAAATATTATTTGAGGATATCTATAGAGTTAAACTGAAATACAATTCAGAAGTAAAGAGCGATCAAGATAATTTGTAATCGAGTCAACCTTGAAACCGAAATTGTAATGTCGTAAATACATTCGTCCTCAGTTGTATAGTTTACATTAACTGTTGTTATTTTAGCTGTCAACTGACATTTTACTTGACGTTTGTAATGTAAGTGCAGTTCAAGTAAATACATACGATTTCGGATTCAAGGTTGACTCGATTACAAATTATCTTGATCGCTCGTTATATTGATGGTGAAATAATCAATCTTTAACTCAAAATCATTTACACACAAAAGCTTTTTATCTAATCTCTTGAAACATGTTATAAGGTTTAAGGAGTTCATGAAACTAAAAGTATGTTCTTTCTTGCCTTTGCCAGAGCAAAGTCATTGGGCAAGGGGACAAATAATGTTGTAGTACATTTAAGTATATATGACGCTTGCTCACTAGGACAATTTTGTGAGGCTTAGCTATTGCTTGTGCAGCTTATACGTAAATCCGACGCTGTGTACACCCGGTATTAACGTCAAAGGAATTTTTATATTGTTTTCACTTCTGTGCACTCCTGCGTATATGAAATTAGTGCTAAAGTCGTTTAATTGTAATTACGTAAAAGAAAAATGTATTAGGTATTTATTAATATAGAATAATCATGTCAATGTGGTTCAAAATAATATACTAAAACACAAGTTTCGTAAGTCACCCTTTTGTCACACAAGTTCATGTTTAGAAAACGAGCCGCGATAGCGACGGGTTTTCTAATAAACAAGTGCGACAAAAGGCTTTATGAAACGAATTTTTTATACAATTTTTTCTATTTTGAACTTTTTACATTAATAAATTGAAATTATTTAATTTGAAAGCTCGGAGTTTTATTTTATACAAAGTATGCAGTTGGTCACATTGATACTTAACATTTTAAAATTTAAATATTGCTATACGTGAAATATTATTTATTAATTAATAATAAAATATCAAATAATGTTAAATTTCTAGTTAAATTAATCAAATATGCCTCAAAGGTGCTATGTCTTATATAAAAGAATTTAGAACTTATTTTTTAACTCTTATTATTTGCGTTAGTCTTCATTTATAAAAAAAAGTTTTAATTTATTTCAATATTACATAGGAATTAATGGAACTTGGTTCGGAGCCTGGTCATTATTAATGAACAGATCATTATTTTACACAATTGATAATGATGTAATCCATATGCTTGATTTACGAAAAGCGAGGTGCGTAAATCTACAAGAAATCACAGAAGGAGATTGTATGCCTAAGGTTTTAGAAGAAGGACCGCAAATGCTAATTGATTGTCAAAAGGCTTGTTTCTACTTCCAAAATTTAAATTTGTATGAAACGGAGGTATTTATGAAAATTCAAAATATGATTATTTAATAAAATATTTGTCAATGATTAATTACAGGCTTGGTATAAGATAATTAAAAAAGCCAATACGAATGGTTCTTCTTTAGAAGAGCAACAGTTATATACTTACGACGTTCCTGTTATTGTCGAAAAATGTATTAATTTTATATACTTGCACGGTGAGTTAATAAATATAATTAGTAGCAATAATTTTTGGTTATATCAGGTTGCTGCATAAGTTTGAAGTGTTTTTTGGTTTCTACGATGAGAATGGTTTGAAAAATTTTTTAAACATATACCAAAGTTAGTTTAATGCCGTGTTTCTTATTTAATTGAATAATATTTGAATTTGTGAATTTAAGCAATTATCGTATTAGTTATTAGCTAAAGAAAATTGAACGTTAAGTAGAACAAAAAAACAGCGTTTCCGACATATCCTTTTGTTCGAGTTCGTCAGAGGAGTTAATGCATTGGAATCATTTGTGCCGTTTAGAGAGAAAACGTAACTGGGGTGAACAGAGCATGAAGATGATTTTCTAAACTTAAAGATGGACACTTTGACATAAAGAATTCTCAACCTTCAGAAAAATAATAGGAGTTCGATGAAGATCGTCTAAACGCTTTTATTCGTGATGATTCGCGCCAATCAACTCAGGAATTGCGTATTACAATAGAGTGTAACTAATCGACCCTAATACAACATTTACATTCCATGAGCAAAGTTCAAAAACTGGCTGTTTGGTTACTACACATTTTGAGCGAAAGCAACAAGAATCGACGTTTCCACATTTATACCAGTTTGCTAGCTCCCCAGCAACAACAACCGTTGTTGTGCTACATTGTTGCTGGTGTTGATTAGCGCTGACGAAAACTCCCTGAGCAAAAGCCGATACTCGTTTGTGTAAGCTAATGTCCATCTACTATGAATTGCTTCTATGGAATGTAACCATCACCGATGTGACTTATTGTCAATAATTCTGTCGACATGAGACCACAATTTAAGAAAAATAATCGGGGAGACATCATTAACACATTTTGCAACATTGCTGCCGTAACAAAAGCAGCTATTTAAGAACTCGGTTGAGTGGGTCATTTCACAGCCGTTTTTCGTGATCTCGTTCCGTCAGATTTTCATCTCTTTTGCTTTCTACCAAAAAACTTTTGAGGAATCACCTTTAATAACGATTCCGCGCTTCAAAATTGGCTTAACGACTTCTTGACTTCCAAAACACGGGATTTATTTAGGCGTGAAATTGAAAATTTGCTAGATTGTTGGGAAGCAATCGTAAATACTGGTGGAGAGCATATTCTTGATTAGTTCATGTATTTTGTTTGACAAAAAATTCATAAATTTTGAGTTCAGTAAAAACGTTACGACTTTATGCGCCAACCCAGCATGTAGGTTGTGACCAAAAAGAACGAATCACTCAGAAAAAGTAGATATTTTTTAAACTAAATTTTATACAAATATTTACTGTGTTGAGAGTAATAAATGATCAAATTATCATTGAAAATTCATACCTTTTATATAGAAAATTTAATCCATGTAAATGAATACATTCTGCTATTTGCCAGGCCATGCTTCTAATGAGATGATCTACAGATTCCTGTGGAAGCACATTACAAGCATCTTGTAGAGCTTCATGAAGCTGTTATAAGTCCACTGGATAGTTAAGTTCCACTCATCATATCGTAGACATTTTTTATAGCCGATAGATCTAGCGACTGCGTATGCCAATTGAGATTATTGATCTTTTGCAGGAATCGTAATGTAATAGTTGCTACATGAGGACGTGTATTTCCTTGCTGGAACGTGCCATTATTTAGCCCTTATTTATATGGTGAAACAAATGATCACACAACTTCGTAAATATACTTGTTTAGGCTATAGAATGACGACGCGTTCTATTCGTCCCTTTGGGTTGATTTCCTATCATATAGGACTATTACTTATTACGACTCTACAGCGACAGGCTCTGTTGGGAAGCATGGCAGCTATGAACAGCACGGGAACCGCCTCCATGGAGGCCATCGTGGGCTCCCTCCGTGGGAGCTATTTGTGAAAGTGGAGGGCATAGGTGCGATCCTGAGGGTGAAAGCTAATGGCTTATGGCGTCCTAATAAGTTTGAAGGGGTCATACAGATACCACGGGAACTATTCTGAGAGAGTCGATATTACAAATGCCGGCGGACAGTATGGCACTTGAGATTATGTTTACAGCTAAGCTGAATATATCTATACCGAGTAGGGAATAGCCAAAAAGTTGCTCGAGAGATTGGAGTGCTGGTACACGGATGGATCGCAATTCAATCGGAGCACAGGTGCAGGTATGCATGGAATGCGCCCTAGAAGGAACATACGACGGTTTTCTAGTCTGAATTGTTTGCAATTACAGCCTGCGCCGAGGAAATAGAGAAAGCCGGCTGCGCAAATAAAAAAAAATAACATAAGGACTGATAATCAGGCGACTATTAAAGCGATTATGAATCCGTCTACCAGGTCTAAACTGATGAAACATTGTAAACAGGTACTCAATACACTGGCCCAAGGCAATACTGTGTCACTGATATGAGCCAGGACATGAGGAGATCAAAGGCAATGAGAGCCGAGGAACTGACGAAAGGAGGCACTAAGAGAAACTTCATACGGCCAGAAACTGTATGTGGAATTGCCAAGGATTCCGCTAGAACGGAAATCTGGTTATAGCTAGAAAGAGAAGATAAAAAGAAATGGAGGCTAATGGAAGGTTAATTCCATACCAAGACACAACTATAAGAGCTGAAAGCTAGGCTTTCAGCCGACCCAATTCGTAGTAATAAAAAATAAATTAAAACTATTACCGGCTTGATAACCGGACACTGACGGTTAAAGAAGCATCTGTACAGCATGGACTTGATTAGCGGTGTAGGAGATGTGAAAAACAGGAGAAACTAGTCTTCATATATTATGCACGTGTGAGGAACTAAAGGGACTTAGACAGAAACATTTCGGAGCAGATTTATTGGACCCTACGAGGGTACTCAAATTTCTCCCGAGGAGGATAGTGGCTTTATCAATGACAAAATCAACACTGATCTATTGGGGGTGGTTCAAAGAGTACTGTGCTCAAGTGCCTGGACTTACTGGCGTCCAACGCAAAGATAGACAGATAGATTGACCATTGCTGCCTCTCATTAATCGACATTGTGTCCTCAGATTAAAATGATGTAATTAATGTACGTGCAGATTGCGATGAAGAGCAAAACAAAGACGCTTTTTCAGATGAATCTCGTTTTTGTTTGTGGACCCATGATAATCGTAGACAAGCCCGACGTCGAAGAGGGGAAAGGCAGTTTTTTAATTTTTCCGTAGAATGTGACACTGCATTTATTAGAGGATTCATGGTCTGAAGTGGAATAAACGTAGAAGTAGAACTCTTTTAGTATTCTTCAGTTATTAAGTTCTGGAACCATTCACTTTACCATATATCCAAGGGTTATATACTGCCGACGAATAGTAGAATATATTCGTTCACGTGAGGTGGAAACTTATTATTAAATTTTATTTATAAAGGGTATCTATTTTTCAACGAAAATTTAAACATTTGTTATTCTTGCAACAGAAAACATTTGTACAAAGTTTGCTTTGAAAATATATATTTTTATTATGTAATTCATTTTTGTTTTGTCACGTAATATATAATAATGAATGATTCTTTATAGAGTATTATATCATTTAAGATATCAATTAATATTATATACAGAAGTTTCATGCAAAATTGTTAAAATAGTCGCTATGTGGTCTTACTTTACCTTTGTATTTCCAATTTTTGATTTTTCTGCTCTATGTATGAATACTTAACAATTTTTAGGAAGCTTGTTGACTGGTATTTACCGAAGAACTGGAAATCTATCTAAAAGCGAAGAAATTTTTTCACTTTTTAAAGCAGATGCTTGGACTACTCAATTACCTTCTGATGTGTATACGGGATATGACGTTGCAAGAGCTTTCAAAAAATTTTTCTCTGAATTGTCAGAACCAATTATTACAAGGAGTAGTCAAGAGGAACTACATCAAATTTTTAGTAAGTATATTGACCGCCTCTGTATTGTTAATTGAATTTTACTAGAGTTGGATACATTGCTTTAGTTCTTGGCTGAAGCTAAAATATATTTTAATATAATGTATAGAATCCACGGTTGGCTCTTGGTGAAACATAATGAATAAATTTTTTAATTGTTTCGACCTTTGCTTGATGTAAATCCATATCACTAATAAATAAAACACACATAAGATGTTTTAGATTTACACTTTATTAATAAAATAATGACAGCTGTTTCGCTAACACAGTAGCTTCTTCAAATTCAACTTAAGACTAAAGATACATACAAGATACAGCGTTAATCAGGTAGTTGACCCAAGTTAAAATTCTAGGAACTATTACATTTATATTTTGCTTTTTGAAAACTATACCATGTCCTACTTGTGTGAGGTTTAAGTATAAAAATATAGTATAAGCAACTAAGACACAATATTTCAATGGGTGAACAGATTTAACAGTGGGGATGAATTTAAGTCTAATTTATCGTTTAGTAACAATTCTGAGTTTTTAAGTCTATTAATTTCTAAAGATTCTAAACAGTATTAATGAATAAATTTACTAAAGAAAACACTCGGTATATTTGTTTCACAAAATATATTTATTAAATCTCTAACACGTGTTTCGACTTTACAGTCATTGTCAAAGAGTTTGTAAACTGAACTAAAAATACACTTCTACCACTACTTATGAGTTTCTAAAGACTTTATTACGGCATCAATAGTAGGGGTATTGAAAAAATCCAGCTGTGTATTTGTGACATGTCTATTAAGATTTATGGCTTTTTTAATTTCTAATATTTCGAGAAAGTCAAGTCTTTTTCCTTTATTACAAGTATGTAAAAGTTTAAAATTATTGGTATTGAAGAAATGTGTATTGATGCAATGTTCCGCGAATCCCGTATTCATATTACCATAAAGACTAGAACTTCTATGCTCTTTAATACGTTCTTTTATTGAGCGTCCTGATTGGCCAATATATATCGCATCACAATCACTGCAACTTAATTCGTACACACCTGACTTATCACACAATTCTGTTTCTTCTTTATTATTTACTAAAATATTTCCTAGACTGACTTTATTCACTTGGATAACCTTTAACCCTAATTTATTCAGTTTATTAGAAACTTTATTGCTAACCCCAGTTATATAGTTGAGTATGTGAAACGTTTTATTCGTTTTTGTATATGTGTGCCCGTAGTAAAAATTCTTCGTAAGGATAGTACGTTGTTTTTTGTTAATCATTTTATCTATAAATTCTGTTTTATATCCGTTGTTTCTAGCTATTGTTTTTATGGTGGTTACTTCTTCTTCGTAATTCTCATTATTAAAGGGAAATTAATCAGTCTATGTATAAAACTATGAAACGCTGCCATTTTTATATTCCATGATTGATTGTAATTTGCCGGGATTACTGTATCCGTTGTAGTGGGTTTTCTAAAAATATCAAACTCAAATCGTTTATCCATTCTTGTTAATTTTAAGTCTAAAAAATTCTTTTTCTATAGTGAATTGTATTTTATTTTTAAGAGAATTTAAATACTTGAGAAATTGGTCTAGTTGTCTTACTGTGCCTGACCACAGGCATAAAATACCGTCTACATATCTGCCCCAAAAGGAAATGTATTTTAATAGTGGACTGCGGTTGAAACATCGAACATCGTAACAGAGAATACTTTATTTAACTTAATTAATATTTGCCTTAAACAAAACTATTTTAAATTTCACAACAAATTTTATACACAAACCAACGGTTTACCGATGGGTAGCCCGCTAAGCCTTTTGCTCGCTGAATTATATTTGGCAGATTTTGAATTTAAACACATAAACAATTTCAACCCCAGTCCACTATTAAAATACATTTCCTTTTGGGGCAGATATGTAGACGATATTTTATGCCTGTGGTCAGGCACAGATAGACAACTAGACCAATTTCTCAAGTATTTAAATTCTCTTAACAATAAAATACAATTCACTATAGAAAAAGAGTTAGACGGAACGCTAAATTTTTTTAGACTTAAAATTAACAATAATGGATAAACGATTTGAGTTTGATATTTTTAGAAAACGCACTACAACGGATACAGTAATCCCGGCAAATTCCAATCAATCATGGAATATAAAAATGGCAGCGTTTCATAGTTTTATACATAGACTGATTAATTTCCCTTTAAATAATGAGATTTACGAAAAAGAAGTAACTACCATAAAAACAATAGCTAGAAACAACGGATATAAAACAGAATTTATAGATAAAATGATTAACAAAAAACATTACAAAAACGAATAAAACGTTTCACATACTCAACTATATACCTGGGGTTAGCAATAAAGTTTCTAATAAACTGAATAAATTAGGGTTAATTGTCATCCAAGTGAATAAAGTCAATCTAGGAAATATTTTAGTAAATAATAAAGAAAAAACAGAATTGTGTGATAAGTCAGGTGTGTACGAATTAAGTTGCAGTGATTGTGATGCGATATACAATGGCCAATCAGGATGCTCAATAAAAGAACGTATTAAAGAGCATAGAAGTTCTATTCTTTATGGTAATATGAATACGGGATTCGCGGAACATTGCATCAATACACATTTGTTCAATACCAATAATTTTAAACTTTTACATACTTGTAATAAAGGAAAAAGACTTGACTTTCTCGAAATATTAGAAATTAAAAAAGCCATAAATCTTAATAGACATGTCACAAATACACAGCTGGATTTTTTCAATACCCCTACTATTGATGCCGTAATAAAGTCTTTAAAAACTCATAAATAGTGGTAGAAGTGTATTTTTAGTTCAGTTTACAAACTCTTTGACAATGACTGTAAAGTCGAAACACGTGTTACAGATTTAATAAATATATTTTGTGAAACAAATATACCGAGTGTTTTCTTTAGTAAATTTAAAATATATTTTTTCAACTATTGTTTTTGTTTAATATTTAGGACCTAATTATTATTAAGAAATAGAATAACCAAGCCTATATGTAAGAAATAATTTGAATTGTTACAGTACTTTTAAATGTAGGTTAAATAAAATATTACAAATGAAACAGACATGCATTACACACATCTATATCTGTTCACATGGACTTACACCTCGTATTTTCCAACGTTTACTTCAACCAAAAACACGTGTTTTTGTCTCAACGAAGTCTGTTAGGTTGGCTAGTGACGTAAAGTTTGATGAATCGCCTCACAGGTATAGCAAATTTTGTCCTATAGCTGGACGATAGAAAATCGCTATTTTCGTCGTAGTAGTTTGTCCGTCAGATGTCACTAGATTATTTGGTGCTACATGATAGGACAAAATTAGCTATACCTGTCAGGCCAGCTAGGCGTTCCATCAAACTTTACTTCACTAGCCAAACTGACGAAGCCTATTTAGACCGAAACACGTGTCTTTGGCTGAAGTAAACGTTGTTTCCAACGATATACGAGGTGTATGTCCATGTGTACAGATGCAGATACGTGTAACGCATGTCTGTTTCATTTATAATAAATCAATACATGCTTAAAGTATTGATGTACTCAAGTTTCTTTGTTAAATAAAATGTTTATAGTTAAAATTTTAAAGAAATTTCAATATTATTGTTAGGCGCCTCAAAATAATAATTTGACGCGCCTAACGATTATTTATTCATTAAAAAGAAATGAATACTTGAGGTGATGTAACAATCTATGTATTAAAATTTAAATAAAATGCATCGGCAAGCAAAAAAATTAATGGGCATGTGATATTATATAAAATGAATAGAAAGAGCAAATAAAATACTACTTACTTTACAACGGAAATCTCTCTCCGACTTATCACATTCACCGGGGTAACTCTGCTTTAATATCTGAACAGTTTTCATATAACGGTGCGATCATGCTAAAATGAGATCAGTGGACGATCGATAAACCGTAGTGGCGGGGGATCAGCAACGTACTTCCTACGGCCGTAGTTGATATTGAGTTATCGAAGTGTACGTTTGTTAGACTCTCTGCTGTGTTAGTTGAAACGTTTTAATTTAATAATAAAGTATGTTGTAATGCGGCGGAAACTATGTGCATTACAAGCAGGGACGCAGAAAATTTAAAAATTTTCGAAAGGAAGATAATTAGAAGGATTTATGGACCGGAGAGGATACGCGAGGAGCAGCATCGACGATTAACTAACCAAGCTATAAGAGAAATACTAAACGGAGAAGATATAGTAAAGGAAATCAAATCGAAAAGAATACGTTGGTATGGACACATAATGAGAAAGGAGGAAGAATCAATATCAAGGAAAATAATGAAATGGAAACCGCAGGAAAGTCGATCCAAAGGAAGACCTAAGTTAAGATGGGAGGACCAAGTGATTAATGACATAAGGGCCATGGGAATCATTAACTGGCGAGAGAAGATAAAGGATAGAAAGGTATGGAGGCAAATAGCAGATGAAGCAAAGAAACATGACAACCTGTAAATACAAACAAACAAGGAAATGGAGAGGAGTGACGAACCGCCCCATAATGATAGTCAGAAGAGCTCAAGCAGCGGCTCCAATTCCGTAAGGAATGTATAGCCAGTTATATATATGTTGTAATGCGAAACCCCGAAAACCTTTAAATGAGCACCAAAATAGAAAATAGGGCGTGACTTTGCAAACTTAATTAAGCTCGTCATTCCATTGATAAGAACATTATAAGGACATATACATGTATAACAAATGACTTATAAGTAGCATTCTATTTATTAATTTGAATAAAATTAAATTATATTGGCTTATCATTACAATTTATTTAGAATAATTACAAGTTCATTTAGTCGACACGGTTTTATAATAATTGTGTAATGCAGGATTTTCCAAACTATGTTTCGGGGAACATTGGAGCTCCATAGAAAGTTAATAGGTGCTCGGCGAACTGGTTTTATACTTTGCAACGCCTACAAGAAATTAAGCATGTTTGAATAATATAAATAAAAATTGATATAATTACTAAATATTAAATAAATAATTAATATTTTTTATGTTTTTTAAATATTTTATTAATTATGTGTTATTGCCTACCCTAAGGTGTTCTGTTAAAATTTCAGGATTTACGAAGTGTTTCATTGTGGGAAATGTTTGGAAAACCCTGATGAAAAACAATGAAGTATTATATTACGATTTAATGCTTAGAATACTATTTATTAGATGGTATAATATTCTGAAATATTGTTATTATTAATATTAGGTATTCATTGAATGTGTCGTAGTTGTGAATAGTTTCTAATCGTGGTTCTCGTAGATATTGTTATTAGAGCCGCATAAAATTTAGTTTTATTGATAAAATTTGCATTTTTTTTTCTAGAAAACCCGAGCGAAGATGAACGTGGTCGCATGTATCAAACGGTATTCGAAAAATATTCGCCAGTTAATTATAACACACTTAGAATGCTTATACGTCATTTGCATTTTATAGTAGAATATAAGGACAAAAATCTAATGACTAGCGAAAATGTAGCTAGCATATGGGCGGTTACAATGATGCGTTCAGAAGTGAATAACGTGAGTTATTAAAACATCAGAAAGGGTTTGATTCAATCATTTATTTTCGATTCCTTTTATAGGATACACATTTTATTGCTAGAGACACTGAGCTTCTCACGGATCTGATTAACTTAAGCGCCAAAATATTTCCGGAAAGCGAGAAAGAACGTCATCAGGAGGCTCTGGTGCGGAAAACCTGGGAGGAACATGTAATGAATACTAAACGACCGATTAATGGAAACTTCAGGATATGGATTTATTATTGCAGTAAAGAAGGGGAATGTTATAATATAGAGGTGTGTTATATATCACTTTTATGTTTTATTGTATACCTATCGTTTCATAGTGAACCCAATATTAAGACATAATATACTGCATTTCATTGATTTGAGATATAATTTTTTATTATAATTAGCTATCAACATTATAAATATTAACATACTAGAGTGATTTGACGGGAGAGTGATTTTCCAATGAAATACTTACTTTAGGGTGAAGTATATTTTATTGTTCAAAATAATTCTTATCCAATTCTATGCAACCTTCCAATTTTGTTATGCCATCTAAAAAGCAATCTTTCGGGAGCTCGTCAAAATATGCATTCATTGCGGCTATCACCTCCTTATTTGTTTAAAATCTCTTTCTACCAAGCCATATTTTCAAGTTTAGGCACAAGAAAGAACATTCGGCCCCAGATGTGATAAATAGGCGCGGATTTATAAGCAGAAAATATTCAAAATAGGCGCTTAGACAATCACAAAATCTTTTCAAAATAAGCGCATAAAATGGCATAAACATTGAAATAAGTAAAAAAATAAAGACGTTAGAAATTTTTAATATTCTTTATTAACATAAAGACTAGTGATGGGATAATTCGAATAAATAATCGACTAATCGACTGTTCGATTATTGTTATAATCGAGACTGCTTGAGTACTCATCTTAATTTACTCGAATTATTGAATTAAACACAAATACTAAAGCTCGGTAGAATAATTCGGATCTTCATTCGGCACTCAAATAATATTCGTTGTTCAAATCGGAAATATAATCGTTCAGCTTCCATCGTTCGGATCATCGCATGTCCCATGTTTACTTTATCTTTCCTTTTTATTTTATTTTAATTATTTTACAATTACAAAAAATAATTATATTATTACCGACTATAATAAATATAACTATGACGGGATCGCAAACACATATTTAAATATATATAGATATTTTGTATATTTAATTAATATAGATTAGATACGTACAATAAGTACACTTATTTCATCAATAAAATAAATGACACAAATAAATAAACATTCTAGAAATAATTCATTATTAAATTAATTTTTACGTAATAAGTTGTAACATTTATTTTTCACGCTAAGTTTTACCGCCCTGTAGTTAATGATATGCATCAAATTTAGTTCATTATATTCGTTATTTTCTTTGTGATTCCGGCTGCACCACCTAGAATGGATTGTGTGCACTGATTTTGACCCGGCCTCGGACGGTGCGATTTTACGGCATTATCCGTTTAGACGTACTAGTGTGTAGAGTTGTTTCTAGGTGGGCTCCATAAAGTGACATAAAAGACCACGCTATACCTTAATTTTTATGGCCACTTTCGCTGTCAAGCGATTTCAAAAAGGTTGTGTGTGTGGTAGCTACTAGAAAGCTTGCTACCGTTAGTGAATATCGACGTCTTACTGCGAAGCAATTAGAGTAATTAGGCTTAGATTTTCTATGCTCGATAAACGGGATATTTATATATATATATATATATATATTTTGCAGCGAGCAAACAACGGGGACAGAAAATCAAACATCGTATTGACTGAACATCTGGTCACAAGAACATGTCCCGGTTATAGGTCCATCCATCTCCGTCGCACACACACAGCAGAAAGCGGTACTTCTGCAAAGACTTTGGTGAAATTGAAATCTCCGTCGAATTTTTTTCTTCCTCTTTTTAAATTTGTTTTTATAACGATTTCCATTATTGATGCCAATTAAAACGGCATATAGTCTTAGTTATATTCGTATATATGTATATTTGGAACTTTGGTAAATTATCACGTAATTCAC